>CM070643.1:13895569-16295569 GCA_036346575.1 Dendrocalamus sinicus | reverse complement strand
AGTCTTGCAGAGATCGGGTGAAGTCCGGTGGAGATTGACCGTGACGTGATCATAGATGCCGACAAAGTCACGACCACGAAGTGGACAAACAAGCGTCCACAAATTCATGGGCACGGGGTGGTCGGATGACCATTGACGAAGTTGCAACCACGAAGTGGTCGAGTGTCGACGAAGTCTAGTCCCGACCACGAGGTGGTCGTGGGTGTCGGCGAAGTTGGCTGTGGGTCGAGGACTTGACGCGCGCGCGCTCTGTCCCCATCATTCGAACTGACGCTGATGAAGGCGACAGTGGGACGAAGCCCTGAAGCGTGCGCTCCGTCCGTCGGACGGGCGTCTACGACCCTGATGTGGTTAGACGAAGTCATGATGATGAGGGTTGTGACTCCCTGGTGTCGTGATGACGACGACGAGATTCTCTGGATATGGCATCGTGCATGAAGGCTAACTCCCTGGTGTCATGATGACGGCGTGTCGAGGTTGACGGTCATGCTGGCGCGAGCATCGCGGTTGACGGTCATACCAGCGTGGGCACCGTGGTTGACGATCATGCCAGCGCGGGCGGCTTCGGCGATGGTCGTGCCAATGTTGGTGTCGGAGCTAGCTCCTCGTGTTGGCGCTGACCGCTCGCGGTGCCAAGGCGTCATTGCCTTGGGGTGGTGGGCCTTCGACCACCGACCGCCGCATGCTGGACCCAACGATCGTTGCTGTCATACTTCTCTTTCGCTTAGTTGTCGTTGCTTTCTAGCGCATTTCCTTGCGTAGCTTCTTGCATGGTCCCCACAGGCACAACAGTCATTATGGGGTATCCCTTTCTTTATGGGAGGAGATAAAGCTAGATAGAGCTAATGATAGGAGAGAGGGAGTTTGTGTGTATAATGAGTGGATCTGGCCTCCTCATATCCCTCTTGGGGGCTTATATACATGAATAGGGTAAAATTTCATTCTACCCCTTGATAATTACAAAAGGTAAGAGTACATTAGTACATTTCTTTATAGTATTGAGTCTATACTATTGAGTTTACTGCAAGGCCTAGTCGTTTGGGGGCTGGACCACCCCACAACAGTTACGTTTCTAAGAACCCCATGATTGTATTGTGGTCAATGATTTTCTTCAATAAAAGCTCATACTTCAATTATGTTTATCAAGTTGTATTTTCCTTCTAACTTTTATTGTCATTTCTAATATTTATGATGTCTTAAAAATATAAATAGTTTGTAAGATATGTAAATATATTCTCAAACATGTCAATTACATCATGTGATACTATTAACTTTGAAACAAATCTAACTGTATAAATGCACAGGCCACCTGCTAGTTAGGGGAAATCACATGCTCGAAAACAGTAGAATAAGTAGTGTTTTGGTGAATAATTAGACGAAGTTCCATATTAACAACTCAACGTCGAATTGAGCAGTAAATTGTACCCTTGCAATTGGAGTGCACCATTGCATGACTAAGTGTAAATAATTTAGTTTCCGTTCATGCATGTTTCCTTGTGACACCTATTCAATATTTCTGTGGCATTTTCCCATTGCATGCTGGGTTCGCAGTCAAAAACATGCTTCATGCTTGGCAGGCTCTGCAGCACATCAGCATCACCCGTTTCACTTGCAAATATGCAGCCCTCCAAAAGAAGCTTCTGTTCTCGCCTTTACATTCAGTTTCTCAAGAGGACAAAAATCTAGAGAGGCGCACGTGTGGATGGAAGCGTTCGAGCGAACACTACCTACTTTTACCCATGAATCGGTCTCCTTGAAGAAAATTTCTATTTTCCCTTAATCTAGGATATTTCATATTTTCCCCTCCTAAAGCAGCAGCAGCTCTGCCGATATGAAATCGCACAAGAATAATGAGATATGACAACATTTTACAAGACAAACATCATCATATATCAGATAGGAGCAAAAGAAGCAGTCATTCCATAAGAACTCACAGTTTCTTGGCAGGCAACTCGTTGTCCAAGTCCCAGAGCTGCAGGTGAGGTGATGTGCATGGTTTACCTAACCACAATCTTGGTCGCGTGCAAATCTGATTATAAACTTATGGAAAGCCAATCTCACACTAGACCATCAATCTTGAACACTTCGCAAGCGTGCGGCCGTGGAAGAAAGGTGATCAGAAAGGAATACCGATTCCTCTTTTCTTGTGTGAACGAAGTGGCACCAGTGGAATCTCCGGTAGCCTTGCCTGGTCCGATTCTCCTACTGACCAAGGGATCGATCTTACGTATGCTTTGGTTGACCTTGGTGACACTGGTTGAAATGGTGGCTTTTGTAATCCTGATGATTCGTCACCTAATGTCTGTTTAGATGTCGCTTTGCGGCTTACTGAGGGACCAGTAAGGCCCAAGATGGCGAGACGAGTTAAAAAGGCCTGGCCTGTGCAACTTCAGGAGTTTTTTTAGAAGCAATTTCTAACTTGGAGAGAGCTTTATTTTATTTTGAAGCATACTACTCGAGCAAACTTTTGAAGTAGGAGTATATGCTACGATCACTTCAGAAATCATGTGTAGGAATGAAAGGCAACAGAGATGATGAATGACATCAATTAAAATTTTCTCTCAAGTATTTTAAATCTTTTTCTTAAAAAGAACTACAGAGTTATTAAGAATTAAATCTAAAGCCAAAAACCTAAACCAAATCACTCAAAAGATATAAAATCTTGAAGAACTCAACTCCTAGAGGTCTGACCTCCAACCAGAAAGCGGTCTAACCTCTTCTTGACAGTTTAATCGTCAACCAAGGGGCGGTTTGACCTTTGTTCTAGCGGTCTGATCACTATGAACAGTAATTTCAGACAAGTGAACAATAAAATTAGCAAGGTTGCAAAATATCAAATCCACGCAACTTTTGCTTGGATAATCTAAAAGCCGTGAAACTTTACTGTAACGCGCCCGTTTCCAAGGGCGCGTACGGACACGGCATTCTGCAACTATTCACACATGAACAGTTATAGAACGTCGCGCAAGAGTATACCATTGCATGCCTACAACAAAAGTTCAGCATATAATTCACATACGGATTAACATCCATTTTCAACAGCGGGGCGTGCAAGCCCAAAGTATAATTACATTACAGAAGCTCCAAGATCCGCTTGAGCGCGGCCAAGACCTAAAGCCACGGATCCTCGTCGAAGAAGCGACCTTCCGGGACTTCCTCAACGGGGAGGCAACCACCTTCGTCTTGATCCTCTAAAGAAGGGCAAAAGCAAGCCGTGAGCCAATCAACCGGCTCAGCAAGTCCCAAAGGGACCCTAACTTATTACATGCACGGAACATCAAAGGAAGGGAGTATACTTGGTTTATTAATTTGAGTGGATGCAGTTTTATTTGCAAGTATTTTTAGAAGACGGACCCAAAACTACTCCTCAAGAACTCAGGGGTTTTTCAACAAGAGTTCATTAACCAACCTAAACAAGTTAATCATTTACAAAACTACTTAGGCTTTGCGACTGGAATCACCCAAGTGACACAGCTCCATTAACCGGGAGCACGGCGTATTCGAATACCATTTATTAGACTCTGCAGAGTTTGCTCAGCTTTACCCACACGATCCCTTAACTCCCGCGACAGAGTTAAGAAAGCCAGGTCGTTTCACTGCTCAACTCTTTATATAGGCTCTACCCGGTAGAATTCACTCGGGTCTGGATCTCACACACACACACACACACACAAAACGAATAAACCATTGTCCGCTTCGAGTGAACTCTACCGTTGTTAGGCAACCGTAACCCGCCTGGCCTAACCTCACTGCTAATCCTCCTGTAGAGTTTCAATTGAGTTGAGCAGCTACTAGACCAGTGTTGACAAGTCAACTCCTGTGGTTGAGCGACATCGTGACATTTGCTCGGCGTAAGGGTTTCATCCTTATATTTTCACATGGTCCGCAACCTCGCCAGCACGCGACCCAACCTAGGATAAGCGGTGGCGAAGGCCGTCTCGCGACTCCCACAACTCCCTTACCCTACTCCAAACCTAAGGTAAGAGATTGGGAAAGGACCGTCTTGCGGTTTCCCCACGCACCCTTACCTTACCTTGTGCACGCCAAGCACTATCCGCTCTAAGATACGGTGTCCCATACCACCCTACCTTAGAGTCGGGTTTTCTAAATTCTATTGGCCCACACCACAACCTTATCGATGTAAGATTTTGCATGATGATAATAATATCCTACAATTGTCTAGATTATCAAGTAATTAATTCTAGGTTACAAAGGCACGGCAACAAATTAAACATGGCATTTAACGGTGGTAGGATTAACTACATAGTAAGTCATTCTAAACATTTTATTTTATTTCAAACTAACATTTCAGAACTAGCTCAATGCAAATAGCATAATAACATAATTAAATAACATGGGTTGCAACATGATCAAAGGATTTGGGACTTGCCGTTGATTTGAATGATCTCGGCTAGCTCGAACGAAGAAACACCTGGATCCCGAGCCTGCACTTGAACTTCCGGAGACTCCGACACTAGCGCAAACATATAAAACAAATTAAATCCAGCTTGAGACTAATCAAGCGAGGAAAAATAAACTATTTAAAAAGGAGTAAAATGCATAAATCCTTCAAATGGAATTTTAGGAATTTATTTGGGATGAATCTGTGGAAAAGGAGGTCACCACTGGGTCTGGAATAATATTTGGAGCAAAGTGGTGAAATTTGGGAATTTTTGGGATTTTCTGTGATTTTCTAGGATTTATTTGGATTTTCTGGGATTTTAGAAATTGATAAAACACTAGAAAATCGATTTGCACAGTGAAAGGCCGGCCCATGGCCACAGTACGGCCCGGCCGGAGAGTTGGCCCGCGGCAAGGCCAGCGCGGCTTTGTTTGCTGCAGCAGGGACGGAGCGGGCCGAGGAAGACGGCCCAGAGCGGGCGCGCCCACGCGGCTCGGATGCCCGCCGCGTGGCCCGGGGTGGACGGCGGTGGAGCGAGACGGGGCGAGCGGTTGAGATGGGGAAGCGGGGAGATCGGGCGACTGCGGAAAAGGGGAGGCGGGCGAAGCGGTATGGACGAATCGGGCGGTGGAGAGGAGAGGACTTAAGTGGCATCGGACGGCTGCGGCGGGATCTCATCCGACGGCCAACTTTAAACGGCAACGGGGAGATCGGGCGACGGAGGAGAGGCCACGTCACGGGGGAGGAGTCATCTTCCTCCTCCAGCCGCTACAGTAACCCCGCGGCGAGGTTACGGTGGCGACGGCGGCCTGGGCGCTAGGGGACTCGTCGGCGACCACCGAGGGTACCGGCGGGTAGAGCTGGACTTGGGGAGTCCCTTTTGGGCAACCGGGAGGTGAGGGGATCAGCGGGGAAGGCGGGGACAGAAGGGGGGTGTCTCGGGTAAGAAGCGACGGAGGGGTTTGCCGACGGCGAGAGGGGCTAATCGGGGGTGGTTTCACCATCTGGGGAGTGAGGTGCTCACGATGGCGGCGGTGGCTGCAGCGGGGAGAGTCTGGAGTGAGCTGGCCACGGGAGGGGGCGGCGGCCGAAGGGGAGCTTCGTCGCCGGAGTTCTGCGGTGATTCTCCTGCCCAAACAAACGTACCACGGTGATTAGGAGGTAAAGGAGGAGCTCGGGGCAGAAGTAATTGAGAAATGGAGGGAGGAGAAGGGAGATCCGCTTGCGGGGCTTGCCGGCGCAGGGGACGACGGTGGCGGAGCTACGGGCGGCGGGAGCTCAATTGGATGCTCGGGGAGGCTCTCTGGGGTGGCGGAAGGTGAATGGAGGCAGTGGGGGAGCTCGGGGAGCAAAGGAGGTAGGAGAGCAGCGGGGAGGGGTTTTTATACCCGAGCGAGGGAGGAGGAAAACTTCGAGGAGAAGGCACCGGCGCGCCGGAGGTCAACAGGAGCTGGTGGGGAGTCTTCTCCGCGGGATGGAGGTGACGGGGTGCTGCCAGGGGAGGTAAAGGTGAGGCGACGGAGCTGGGAGCGGTGGCGGCGCGACGGCGGAGGCGCGTCGCGCGGAGGAGGTGCGGTGGCCGGCGAGTGGGGCAGCGCGAGGGGCGCGACGCGTGGCGCAAGAGTTCGCCGCCGGACCGGCGTGGGCGGAGGCGCGCGCGCGGGAGCATCCGAGGGCGCAGAGGCGGTGCGGCGCGGCGCCAGCGTGCACGCGCAGCGCGAGGGTGGAGGCGGAGAGGCGGCGCGCCGCGAGAGGAAGCGAGGAGGCGCCGAGGCGGGGCGGCGGGAAGGAGGCGGGGCGCCAACGGGAAGGAGGGAGTGGGGCGGTGCCAGGGGAGGAAGGGGAGCGGCGCCAACGGGGAGGAGGCGCGAGCGTCGGGGAAGGAGGGAGGCGGAAAGAGAAGGGCGCCCGAGAGAGGAAAACGCCAGGCCAAAAGAAGAAAGCGGAATCGGGGAGGACTTTCCAAAAAGGGAAAGTTCCCAAAATTCACTCAAAAATCCAAGAAAAAGGCTCAAAAATTTTGAATTTTTCAGGGGCTTTTCATTTACACCCACCTTGCTCAAGGTCTTAGAAATGTATTCCATCTATGGATCACAAAAACCCATGTCAAAGTTCAAACATTTTTGTGTTTTAAGCGAGGTTGCATTAAAAAGAGCAAAACCAAAATCGATAATCAAGACTTGCTTATGGATAGAGAATAGCCAAGATAATTTTCAATATGAGGTTGTTCTTTATGGTTGTGGCTTATGATTTTTGGCTAAAATTTTGAATTCTAGCTGTTTGCGATAGAGATTACGGAGAGAGATACTTGCGTGTGATTTTAGATGGTACAAATATTGGGCTTTTAACGTGTACTATAATTAACTTGTAGACCTCGTCTTGAAAAAAATACTCCGTTTGAAAGTTAGATAATGTAGTAAAAGCCAAAAGGTGGTTTCAAAAGCCGAAAATAACTAGCCCTATATTCTAACATGTTACAGCAAGCAATAACACCGAAGAAATCACTCCAAAAAAACTTCATATCAAGAAATTACTTGGA
This sequence comes from Dendrocalamus sinicus, assembly GCA_036346575.1. Classification (NCBI taxonomy): domain Eukaryota; kingdom Viridiplantae; phylum Streptophyta; class Magnoliopsida; order Poales; family Poaceae; genus Dendrocalamus; species Dendrocalamus sinicus. The sequence goes on along the minus strand of CM070643.1, from coordinate 16,288,628 downwards.
AAATAAAAAACATGCAGAAACCGAGTTTCTTGATGAACTTGCTGCCAAATTGTCTAGATGGGTTGAGAATGATTTCTAGAGGTTATCTTCCTCTCTTATACGTTCTTGGCACAGAAAGATCAAGAAGGGTTGATAAAAGAGGAAAACAAACCAAATCAAGAGTAAATCAATCAAGAAAAGGGATATGCATTGAGATTATCAAAGATTGATTCTATTGTTGTTTGAGGAGGAAAGTTTTACAGTAACTTCACCTTGGAGGATAGAGAGCACACCATACACTCAACTCTCAAAACTTAACCTTAAATATAAGAGCACAAGAGAGATAGGTTGGATGGTTAACCATAAGTCTCCATCTCAACTCCTTAAATAGATAGGCTGCTAGCCACATCTAACTCATGTGGATACTATCCACTTAGCATAATGGGGGAAATCCGATAACCCTCACACACGAGTTTCCTTACACATGTTCACTTATACACGCTTTTCAAAGCGTATAAGTTTGAATCCGCTAAGTCCTACATTTTGATCCACCTTAATTGAACTAGCTTCTCCATGACCTAAACCGCCTTCCCCAGTTCCGCTCGTGCGTTGTGTTTTTTTTTCCTAAAGCTGTTTCCGTTATCTTGGTCAAACTACCAAAATACACTTCCTTAACTAGGTTATCTCCTTCTATTGCAAGCAATTATCATACTTATTACGTATAGGTGCACCACTAGCTTGCCATGCGCCGGCAAGTCTCTCGTTCCGGTTCCAGCGTACCACACCTCACTTGGACCGACCAAGCCACATGGTGCAACCCCAACATTCGAACTCGCCTTCAACATTTCTATTTTCTTGTGCCATATTTGAGCTCACCGTCTCATCCGGCATCATTGATCGTTCTGGGCATTGACTCCTCTATGAGCGTAGGCCCGATCTTTGCCGTTGACCACAGATGACTCCAGTGCCGGTCTTGAGATTTTAGAGGCCCGGGGCGAAACTAGAAATAGGGGCCCCAGTATAAATATCTAAATATAAATATGCTGCATTTTCCAAGCATGTGATGTGCATTATGAAAATACAGCATTCTCCTTTTGAATATAATAAGAAAGGTAACACCATACCATATGACAAGGCCATGAATTGCATAATTTGTTATGTAAATAATTATGGATTTTGTATCTTTTATTTAGAACACATTGTAACAAGATCATTTTGTACAGGATTGAAGAACACTACACATAACATTCATTTTATATTAAGCTATGAGTATTACCAGTAGTCATCATAAGAGATTCCTCACCGCTATGTTTGGTATATTTGCAGATACTCCAAAATTAAGGATGAAATATTTCCATCAGAGATTCTCAGAAAAACAAATAACATAGCGGTAAGGGAAGAACGACCGGGAGACTGAAAGGGGAAAAGGAATAAGAAATGGCATTGTATTCTCCAATTGTCATAAAAACAATGCAAAGATTTTCATATAATATTACATATGTGTCCATCTTATTGTCATACTGACTCATTACCTTTTGACCTCATCTCTGAAGAAGTTTCTCAACGTAGTCCGCGTTCTAACCTACCCAAAGACTTGAATATACTAGATATGTACATTGAGCATGAAGCTTTTGTTAGATCAAGTAATTCTAACAAGCTGATGAAATCCACCTTTATGTCACTCTCAAAGAAAGGCCAAGATATAACTTTCGTAAAAAAATTGCATTGAATAAGGTACTGTTGGAGTGTTGGGGTAATGGTATGTCGACTTGACTAAATTGTGCAACATGAAACAGCGCTTCCCATTACCATGAATGAGCGAAAAGAAGGTTTGATTATGATTTTGGTTTGTTACCGCCATGCCATAGTGAGCTTCCACGTCGCAGATCTTCAACAGAGTGACAAAGTTCTCGAATTTTCTCTTCATCTTGAGCTCTAATCCAAAGCAACATATCATAATAAGCTAATCAGAGGATGTGGATTCGCATCCTTAAAGAATGTAATTGAACATCTCAAATTCCTCCAACATCCCCACATCCACCAGATACAAGAGGAACGGGCCATAAGTATCTTCCTCGATCGGAAGCCCCCTACCTCTCATCATCTCAAAGAGGCGATATGACCTATAAATATGTTCCACCGCTGAGTCAATATCCCTGCAAGCCCTCGCCTTGTCCAAATAAACCCTAATCATCGCATTGGATTCCTTGACCCCAGTCTCCCTCCCCAGCTTCCCGAAGAACTCAAGTGCGGACTCCAACTCCAGTCGTCCCACACGCCGATCTTAGGCACGCGCGGCGCGCCTGCAACTGCAATCCTGATTCCTGCATGCGCCGATCTGGCGATCTTAGGCCGTCGGTATGCCGTGCCCGTACGCGCCTGCACTGCATGCATGCAAAGTGGAAAGCCGGATTGCCGGAAACATCAAACACATGAGAGACTCTGAGCGGCGCGTGTCAGCTCGGCCGCTCGGCTTGGTCGCCATCGACGCGTCGGCGGGGACGTGGCGCGCGGCGGCGAGAGATGACCACCCTCGCGGCTCGGCGGCGTGATGCGGTGATGACGCCGGCCCTAGACGTAAGACGATCAGACTTCAGATTCAGAGAATGAGAACAGAAGACGAGAAGTCGGCCCAGGGAGGCAGGGATAGTATACTGTATAATACATAGTATATGTTATATGTATATGGGGATTGGGGGCCCCTGGATTTTGGGGGCCCGGGGCGGCCGCCCTGCTCGCCCCCCCTCAGGGCCGGGCCTGGATGACTCCAAACGATCCTGCACATCCAAAGATAATGAAATCATTTCTGGACACAAATTGACTCACGTTAACTAATAGCTTATGCAATATAAAACTACTGAAGAAAATAACCAAAATCTACTCACAACTCAAAACACAAATAGCAGAAAACTACCCAAAAAAATACTGTCCGGCCGGTCTGACCGAGACCGGTGCCCCATATCGGCTTTGACCGCAACAAGCCAGCGGTTCAACCTTTAACCGCAGCCATCATAGCAAGCAACAAGATATTAAAATGCCGCATTGAATGACTAGTCCAAGCTCATTACTTGCATGCAGAAAACTCAAGAGAATGAAGAAACCGACAGCATACAAAGCCATAGTAAGTCTAGTCCAAGCTCATTTCTCAAATCCATGCATAGCCTCGTTAAGTTGATTTATAGTTAAAATTACATTGTATTTAACTAAAATTACACTGTAACTGATGCTGATTTATTTGGCGTAACTAAATTTTAAAAAAAATAGAAAAATAGGTTAACCCATCACAGACAATACAAATACATACAGAAAAAAGAATCGGCAAAAGCTTAAGAAAAAGACAAAAAATCAGGAAAAAAAACAAAATTTAAGAATAATAAAAAATAAGTCAAAATTCAAAAGTTTAAGCCGAAATAAGCGGAACATAAGACTCTGCATCTCATGCACGCAGGCTACACTAGGCAGTATTAACTTCACTCAAAGTGACGTCAATCATCACGTAAGGTAACAGTGTATGTGTGGCTAATTTTCGATAAAATACAAAATCAAGTTTCTAACTCTTTCAAATTACAATGATTTATCATAGCACAGCCATGATTTTTTCACATGATCCTTCATCATGGCAACTGTATTTGCTGAGTGCAAGCATCGCTCAGGATATTATAAACTTTGATGCTCTTAATTTATCTTAGCTTTGATCATTACTTGAACTCGAGGAATTATAAATGCTTATAACAGAGAACACTGTTAGACTTATTTTAGTCGTCATGTGGTCAACTACAGCTACATGCTACAGTCATATCTAAACAAAGTTTTTCAAAGTCCAATTTGGCAGTCTTAAAAAAAAACTCCAACTTGGTAGGAGAGAGTGCACCAATGTCTCGGCTCATGCGTACATGAGAAATCTGCAGAGATCACGACCATAAACGAAAGCACACTACATAAATGCCCAGTGCTCATAACATCAGGGAATTGTATTCTCGAAGAGAAAAAAGAACATCAGGGAGTTGGCTAAGCAAAACTTTCAGGCCTTAACTATATGGTTCAGTTGACGTTACTCGTGCTAAACAACATATCCATTTCCTATCAATGAAATCATTTGCCTTTTGATGGTATTGGCCACTAACTCAGTATACCTTGGGAATTATCACGTTCAAGGTTTCGAAAGTTCGACTTCTCTTTGCAGAGCTAAGCGAAGTCAGAAACTCAGAACAGATATCCTCATATGCTCAGCTAGTGATGTCAGGACATGTATGATGATGTGAAAAACCTGCCTTGGAACGTTGGATTTAGAGCTCTTCTACGGTACCTTAAAATAAATATGAACCGTCCAATTTTTATGATCCAATAGTTCATATTAGTTAGTATTTAGTTATACTACCACCCACACTACTATCAGCAGAATCTCCAAAGAAGTAGAATTATAAACGAAACAAGTGATATAAAATTATAAACGAAACAGTAGAATCTCTAGGTCCCCTGACCAGAACTACCTGCTGGCCGCTAGCCAGCGCCTCCACTGCCGCTTTGCCGTCCTTGTAGTACCCGCTCATCACCGTGTTGCTCTTGAACATCACCTCCCCCATCAAAGGCCTTGTTGACATACTTGACAACGACGAGCGACTCAACGACAGACCGATCGCCGTGAAGGAGCACAGGCTCGAGCTTGTGGACAGGGTTGTGCTTGAGCAGTAGCTTGCTCTTGCTGCTCATGTCTTCTAGGATTAGCTCATACGGCACTCCTTTCAAACGCAGGGTGACCTCGGCGCGGTGGGCGTAAGCATTGCTGCAAGCGCTGGTGAGCTTGATGGGCTCACACAATTTTGCTGCTAATTGATCGCTCGGCTCTGCCTAGCTTGTTTAGGCTGAAGACAAAAGTAAGTGGTAATCACGGTAACCCACTTCTCGGCCAGAGGTGACCACTGCTCCTCTGTAGTGGCGTTCACGATCGTGCCTAGCCCCGTTGGCACGTTGCTCATGTGGGTCACCCTGTGGCGCGCGATGTTGTTGAAGATGATCGCGGAGCTCACCTTGCGGACATAGACGTTAGTGCCGCCCTGAGTCACCACGCCCCACACGAGGCACCAGCCGTTGCAGTGGAACATGAGCGCCGTCCACAGGTACACTAGCATGGCCGCCATGTTGTTGAGGAGCACGGAGGCGAGGCTGTTGAGGTAGGCCCCACAGTGGTTGTAGATGATGCTCTTAGGCCTTGACGTCGTCCCTGACATGTAGTTGAGCGCAATCAGCTCGTTCTTGCCGGTCGGTCATCGGATCGTGAAGTACAACAATCCATTACTCACAAGGGTCTCATACTCGTAGTCGGCTCGAGCGATTGGATGATTGGCGTTGTCAGATGATGATTCATCAAGGAGCTCCTTGATCAAGATGAAACTACAGTTTACATACAGATGTTTACATAAAATAGTCTAAAATACCCTCTAAAAAACCAGGTTGAAAAACAAAAAGTATATAATACCCTCATAAATCAACGATCAGATTTTATTTCTACTACCACTTTTGTACTACCAATATAATGTATTTTTAAAAAATCCCGGATTTAACTTGCCTACCAATATCCCCTAAACCTCCATTAATCCCTGCATTGATTAACAGCACACTTCCTTGATCCTGGCCAGCTCACAAAACAAGGTCACAAATTCAGAATACCCCATGGGATCCAAAGAACATCCACTATACTCCCGCCTTCCAATGACTCGGATCGCAATGTTTAAACTTGGCAAAACCTCATTTGCAGATCCCTAAGCAAAGCATCTCGCCATCCAAAAGTCAGAGAACATCCGAACATGCACTGTTTTCCACTCCTCCCAAGAGCTCAAATCACTGTGTCTGGACCCTGAACTTCCTTGTTTACCTCCAACCAAGAAAAGCTCCTTCGAATGTGACTGAACCGCCAACACTTGTCCTCCTGGTTCTGCAGTAAAAGTAGTATAGTTCTTCAGAGAGAATGAACTTAGCAATAAACATATAATCTCAGAAAGATCTCAGTTATCCAGTGGCACATGCTTTGCTTATTTGCGAGATGCTGTAGTGGACCACTTTCCACGCCGTATGATGATTACGAGTTGCAAATTGCAACTAGTATATACAAAGCCATAACAACTATAACGAGAGATGCAAGAGAATTGGTTATTTGGTTGCAAGCAGCAACATCAGCTTCACTTGGGGAACTGATGAGACTTCAGTTAACAGTTACCCAACCGTGGAATGAACTATCTAAATCAAGTGGCATCAGGGAGGGTAATTTGACCCAAGTACAACTCAATCTGGACTTACTGAAGCCTCCAGTGAGAGCCTTCGAGAGTTGATCCGATTGTTACATTTTTTATCGCATTCGCTGCTTATGTGCTTCAGCGCATTCAACACATAGTAAAAAACCAAACACCATTGGCAAATTTAATTTAATGCTTGAACAAATTGATAAGCTTTTAAAAAATTAATCTAATAAGTCACTTTAAAACAACATCGAAAAATTGTTGTTTGTTCGAGGAAGCCATGACTCGTAGCTCAAAAGAAAAAAAAAAGGGCAGTGTCGTTGCGTCGGTGCTGCGTTGTTTGGTGGCTTTCTACTCCATTTGCGTTTCCCTCTTTTGCCTTTTGAACTCGCCTCGTTGCCGCAAGGGAGGTTGGGTACGGCGCATTGATGATTCCTGCTCGTGCGTTACATCTTCTTTTACTTGGGGTGTGTTTGGTTCGTGGATGAAGGTTGCATCGTATATCCTGGCTGAGTGGATGTAGGCTGAGTGGAATCGTATTTCAGAAAAAGAAGATGTTTGGTGAGGCTGCATGAGCGGATAAAAACGAGATCTTTGTTTGGTTGCTCAGATGAGCGGATGCGATCTACCAAACCCGAGAGGTGACACATGGGACCGCATAAGATACACTGCATCCACTCATCCAGGATGGCTAGTGAAGCTCATTTTGAGCGTATCCACCCATCCAGGATGAGGGCGTATTTTTGCATCCGCTCATACAGGCTGTATCCGCTCATACAGGTAACCAAACAGGTTCTTTCTCAGATTATACGGATCCACCTATCCAAGACGAAGAAGATACATACAACCAAACACACCCTTGGTGTATCAAGGCATCACGCATCGGATGGTGATGAATTGCTACGTCCTCGTACCATACTTGGTACATTGGGAATTTGGTGATGACTGATGTCCCGTGCTTTCGTGGTAGGTACACTGTAGTCCTTCGGTATATAGGATATAACTCTGGTTCTTAAAGAAAGTTTACATCATTAACAGTATAAGGATATTGTAAAGCACCATCCAAGTTCCAACACGAGGGAGGCAATTGGTCGCTGAGTCACTTGATAGTGAGATAAAAATATTGTTTTTTAACACTTGATAGTGAGATAAAAAATATTGTTTTTAAACTTGCAAATCTATGTCATCAAGCATATTGCTCTGACTTTGTCAAGACGTTAACCCCGTATAAACGAGACCCAATTCCAAGTTTTACATGCCCATCACTTACATTGACAATTAACACGACCCTCAGAACTTAAAAAAAACATAATTCAAAATCTTTTGAACTCTAAGCACTTGATATATATAATTTCCCATAAATGCAAACGCCCATCAAACCCAAACCGAAAAGCCCAAGAGAGACAACCGGGGAAGCCCAATAATTTCGCCTGCTTTTCCGTGTTCTGAAGCGTCGTCCTCAGCTCTCGTCACAACTCTGCTGCTACAGTAGTCGCGGTACCGCGTCACTCGCAGTGTATGTCAGATCTCACGCACCCCTCCCCCACACACGCGCTATTCACGAGAATGCCGCTGCCTTCGCGGCCACCCTTGCCCATCCGCCAACGCTAGACAAGGCCGCGTCCATGGCGCGCCCCGGCGATCCGGCCAGCCCCGAACCACGGGCGGCCACCGCCTCCCGCAGGCGCGGCCGGCGACTCCGCCTGCAGAGCCCATCCCTCGCGGCCGCCCGGTGCGAGGCCGCCCCGCCGCCGCCACCTCCCCCTCCTGAGACCCCGCCGGTGCGGTTGCCCCTCGCCGCTTGCGATGCGGGCGCTCCCTCCTCCCGCGCGGGCGCGGCCCCGTCCGTGAGGAAGATCGCCGCGGCGCTGTGGCGAATGCAGCCGCCGCTGGAGTCTGGGAGACCGCGACGGAGGATTGAGGTGGGTCTGCTTGGGGATCTGTGTGAATCTATGTACCTCTTATCTCAAGATCGTTGCGCTCTAGCCTTTTAGGGTTGTGGATGGCCGTGCCTTGGTGGAGTGACTGGAGTCTGTGGTGACAAGCTGGCATCCTGGTCCGCATTTTGTGTAGTTTTTGCAGAATTGCCGTATCGAATTGTTGGGAATTGAGTGTTTAGGTATAGTCATAGTGTAGTTCCTCTTAAACCTGCGTAATTTGTGTGTGTGTGCGCGCGCACGCGCGCGCGCATGTTTTTTTGAGCATGCGCTCGCGGAGTTCTCATGAACCTTTGTGGCATTCACTTCGTCACTTTGACTGAAGGAATCTAGGGGTTGCTTCAAATTGTGGTGGAATCTTGCTAGGATGTAGTTGTACAAGTTCGGTGTTTTGCTCGAATCTCGAAGCAAAATGCAAATGATTTGCTCTTTCTAAGGCCAAATTATGGCAGAACATAATTTTTTTGCGTAAAACCAGGCAATTAGAACCTCGTTAAGCCCATTGGCTGAAGCGAAGCCTGAAGGAAGATAACATGGGCGTGGAACTTTAACATCCTCGTAGATTTTGCTTTTGATGTTCATCATCAGCACCGAGTAAACTTCCCAAATCGCATAATGTTTTTTTGTTTTCCTTGTTAATCTGAAATCTTGGGTAATTTGTGCATTGGAATCAGCTTGGTAGATGTCGGCATTCAGCTCAACTTTTGAGGAATATCTGAGTCCATAGAATATGTTGTTTGTTTGTTCCATGCTAAATTTAGTTGATTCGTCTTTTGTTTTGGTCCAATTTGCTATCTATGTTGTTCAGGTAATTGGTTTTGCCATATTGGCTTCTTGATTTCTTCGTGAATTAGGCCAAAATGATGTGACACCTCCATAATCTCATGACATAAGCACTCTTGTTAGAACATAGCTATTGTGGTCCCTAGATAGCTCTTCACGTTATAATTGTTTGAAGAAGGCAGCTTTCCATGTTTAAAAAGTTTAATGAAGGCCTAATTCATACAGAAGAAGCAATGCATCAACGGTTTTTCAACATCTAAATGCCATAGTAAATAGCTCTTAGCTTCTTTAAATCAGTGATCAACTAACAATTCATGTTGTTGAAAATTGCAGCCTAGTTCAAAGTGTCCACACACGCCTGATCATTGTCAGTACTACAAAGCAGTTATCCAGGGCAGGGCACGGGATAGGCCTGTTAACAATCGCCTGTGTGAGGTATACTATTTTAAAATCAAAAATGCATTTTCTTTATCTGACCCTTCTTTTAGAATCTTTAGATAGCCCTTTTGATTTGATATATCTGTGTGGTCTACAATTAGTTGGAAGTTCATTCTGCAGCACCTCAAATAGAAACAGAAGTAGCAACAAAGTGGGACCATCAGCTCATGAGGGCTTCAGGGGGTGCTAACTATGATTGCTTTGAACATAATCTAGTGGATGCTGGTGGAAAAATCTATTCACTGAAAGAGGAGCTTATGCAGGCTCAGAACCAGATTCATGAGCTTGAAGCAGAGTGTCGATCTACAAAGAAGCAGCTCAATCACTCAGTGAAGAATCTTGCCGAGGAAAAGGCTTCCTGGAAGAGTAGGGAGCATGCTAAGGTTCGCAACATCTTGGATGCTGTTAAGGAGGAACTCCACCGGGAGAGAAAAAATCGACAGCGGGCAGAAATGGTGAATTCCGAGCTTCTCAGTGAGCTATCAGAGCTGAAGTCGGTGGCGAAACGTTATTTGCAAGATTATGAAAAGGAAAGGCAGGCCCGGGAGCTCATGGAGGAGGTTTGTGATGAATTAGCAAAGGAGATTGCAGAAGACAAAGCTGAGGTTGAGGCTCTGAGAAGTGAATCGATAAAGATTAGAGATGAATTGGAGGAAGAGAAGAAGATGTTGCAAATGGCAGAGGTTTGGCGTGAAGAGAGGGTGCAAATGAAGCTTGTTGATGCAAAGCTGACACTTGAGTACAAGTATTCACAGCTGAGCAAGCTTCGGGCTGAACTTGAGGCTTTCCTTAGTTCCCAGCCAGGCAATAATCTGGGAAAAGAAACAGTAAGGGAAGCAGAAAGGCTCATGGAAGCAATTTGCTCAGTGAAGATTAATGATACCAAGGAATTCTCTTACAAACCTCCTCCTCCTTCAGAGGACATCTTCGCTGTATTTGAAGAACTCAAACAAAAGGACGATGCTAGTGAGAAGGAGATTGTGCAATGTAATGGCTATAGGCCCATGAATCGTGCATCCAAAATCCATACAGAGAGTCCTGAAACTGGCATCTTCTTGGAAAATCCAGCGGGCAAATATTCCAATCAACCATGCACCAGAAACAAGGAGCCAGAAGATGATAGTGGATGGGAGACCGTCAGCCAAGTCGAGGAGAATGGCTCTAGTAATTCACCAGGGGCAAGTGAACCATCAGTAAATGGATTCCATGGAGAAAATGATGCATCGGTGAGTGGAACGGATTGGGATGATAACTGTGAAAATGGCAAGGCACATAGTGAGATCAGTGAAGTTTGTTTGGCAACAACCGGAAAGTATTGGAAGAAAGGGTCTTTTGTTAGACTCTGGAGATCCTCAAACAGTGATGATCGCAAGAAAATGGTAGCTGAGATACTGAATGGCAGGATGTCCAATGTCGCTGAATCTCCCGACCTGAAGAATGGTGAAGTGTGTAACAGTTCGCCAAGTGTAGGACAATGGAGCCCAGACCTTCTAAATCCGCAAATGGTTCGAGCAATAAAAGGATGCATCGAATGGCCCCAAGGAATGCGGAAACACAGCTTGAATTCCAAGCTTCTGGAGGCGAGGATTGATGGAAGTAAGGTCCAGCTGCGCCAGGCATTGAAGCAGAAGATATAGGCATGGTCCAGTTAGTGACGTTCCATAAACAAAGGGTATATCATGATTGATCGGTTGCTCGTGGGGCTGCTTCATCTGGAGCAGGCAGCGCTCTGCGAGGGGAATTGTAGCAACACTGCAGCAGTGGTCGGCAATTGGGTGTTATCATTGGTCGTACCTGATTGGTGCCTGATAGTCCACCGGCTACTTTGAATGAAATCCCGAGCTCCGTGTAATCACATCTGTTCTATGTAAAAGTATTTTAATCAATGCATCATTTACCACAGTAATCGCTAGTTCTTCTATCCCACTGTTTTGTTTCCGGGTTATGATGTTTGCTGTTCAGCGTTCTGGTGACCGAAGGACTGAAGAACTAGACACTGATAGCTCATAGCTCTTAACAGTGACATAGTAACAGTCAAACGCAGAGTTACTTGTATCAGAAGAAGTAAGGGTGATGTGTCATCTATCTGAACATAGCAAATTCCTATTTTTTTCCTTTGTAATAAGCACCACTCTTACGTTTATCCTATGTGTAACTTTCTGATTGCCTCAGCTTTCTAAAATGGAGTCTGCTGCTTTGGTATGAAAATAGCCCAACCCAACATTGCGTCGGCACTCATACTCGCAGAACACATTGCATCGGCACTCTACTCGCGGAACTGTACGAATTTGGTAGCCAACAGATTATTCGTGGAAATTTCAAGGTGTCCAGCCCAAGAATTTTGTGAGGCTATCCATTTGAACCATTCTGGTGCAGAATTACAACTTTCGAGCCGACCATATCTCAAGAGGTAGACTAGAAAGTCACTCAGGGTCTGTTAAGTCAAAAACTGGCGGATTTTAGCTTTTGTTACAGTACTTAACTTTTAAACGGGTATTTTTTCAAGATAAGGTCTACAAGTTAAACGATCTATATGTTAAAAGTCTAACATCTGTACCAGCCAAAATCGCAAGTGAGTATATGTCTCTTCGTAATCTATACCGTAAACAGTCAAAATTCAAAAATTTCTACTAAAAATCATAAGTCGCAGCTGAAAAGATCAGGTCCTCACATTGGGAGGGAAGAATATTAAAAAGGAAAGCGAGAATATGTACTAGTGCGTGTAAAAGGTTTCCAAAACATCAGTAGAAAAGTAGAAAGAATAGTTAGTGTTTATACTAGCTCCAATCGCTAAAAAAAATGGTACTTCATCTCAAACAAAATTATTTAACGACTGTTAAAAACTCGGCTTGAGCAACTAATCAACTACGCTTTCAAACTTAAGTAGTACCTGCAAGACTCGTTGCACCCAAATCTCCAAAAGCGTATACAATGCCCCTTTAGAAGAGGCGCCCTCCTGGAATTGCCACTGCCCATCTTCTCCCATTTCACTACCCCGTGCCCATCTGAATGCCTCACACCTGTCTACGATAAGGATGGCAATTTCTCCATAGGAACAGAACCCCACAAGGAACTGGGGCGGACGCAGCCCCACAGGGAACTTCCCCATCGGGGGCGGGGACGGGGAGAGCATTCTCCCACGGGGAACGGGGGCGGGACAGGGGTCGTCCTTCCCCCGCGGGGTCTGTGTGATCCGGTTAAAATTAAAATATATTTTTAAATAATATATTATTGTTGTAGCTACGGACAAAACAGTAAACTATGAGAGTAGTAGAGTGGTTATGACAAATAAACTAGACTTGGTGATCCTCCATGACCAGGGTACATATATATATACGGGTATAAGGCCTGATTACAATAAAACACTGCACAGTGGGCAATAAGTCTTTGTACATATTCCACTAAGCCTTTTAGTCCCTAACAGGCCGCATGGTTTAGGTGGGGGTCACCTCTACTGCAGGAATCTCTTATGGTAAAAGGCTTCCAGCGAGTTGGAACCATGTCGTCGAGAATTTTGGCCCCCTCCGTCCCTGCGGCCTGTAATGCAATTGATCGTGGGCTGGTTGATGTTTGACTGAGGTGAAGTTTGACCGGGGTCGTGCGGGCGTTTTTGCGTAGTGGGGCACGCGGCCATGCGTGATTGGCGCATCATGCGCTGCCGGTTTTTACAGGTTGGGTTCCCGAGGTGCGGCTGAAGAGGACAATAGGCTTTAAAGTCGTTGTGCTCCTCGGGTCGCTGCCCTGTATGCTCGTCTTTGTGTCACAACGCTGCCTTTTTGCCATCGCTCCAATGAGTCCTCTTCTCATATACGTCGGTTGGTGCCACCGTCCATTTTTGTTGTAGCTCCCTTCTACACCGATGCCGCTCGGTACGCCGTCCCATGAACAGCCCGGCCACAAGTGCATCGTCCGTCACCACCGGCCGCTCCACTGACCGCTCCAGCTCAATGGTCCATGGTGAGGAGTGTTTCGATCGGTCAGCCGCCACTGCCTTGTCGAGCCGCGATGGCACTTCCGACCACTGGGGGTCATCGCCGACGAAGCGGAATATGAGCTGATTGGACGCGATCCGTTGACGGCCAACAAGCGATGGAACGTGGCGAGGAAGCTGAGAGCGATGTGTGTATGAATCTACTGGGGCAGAGTCTGGCGACCGAAGAGATGATACGGTCGCTGGTCCGCGAGGGGAAGATACTGGACTGTGACGCGGTTCGGCTGCCCTCCACTGACGAGATAGAGCCCCATCTGGTGGAGTTGGAGGCGGTGGTATTCGAGGTTGGGCTCAGATTTTCTGCGGCGATGTTTGTCGGTGAGGTTCTGAGGCTATATGGGTTGGAGCTGCCGCAGGTGATTCCCAATACCATCGTCCGGCTGGCGATGTACTATTGGGCTTCGCGGACGGAGATAGTTTAGCCGAGCGTGGCTCTTTTCACCTTTCTTCATGACACACTGCCACCTGAAGAAGCTCGATGGGTAGGAATACCCCAACTTCGGGAGTGTGAGCTTCGTGCTTACGGTCGGCGATAAGGCCTACGCGAGCGTCAGGACAATTGGTCACCCCCGCACTGGCTCCCGGGTCGCTAGACGTACTGGCGCGAGCGTCAACGCCGATAGTCCTACCGACGCGGGTTGCCATTGGAGCCGGCCCTAGATGTCGGTGTAGACTACCTACCACCTGAGGCCCTGGCGTTCACGACCGCCGTCGTCGTGCTCCACTTCTCTTTACTATCGCTGATGCCTTCTTGGACGCCATCACTTCTTAGGCCCATGGCTTGCTTGTTGTTGTCCCCACGGACAGCGCTAACTATTGTGGCTACGGGCCAAACAGTAAACTAGGAGAATAGTATAGTGGTTATGACAAATGAACTGGCCTTGATAGTCCTCCACGGCCAGGTTATATATATAGACATAAAGCCTGATTATAACAATACTCTGAATAGTTGTGTACCATGCAAAGGGACATACAAGTCTTTGTACATATCCCACTAGTCCTTTTAGACCCTAACAAGCTGGAATGGCTTAGGTGGGAGCCACCCCTACTACAATTATATTTTTAAAATATAGTAGATTGTATTATTTTCTTATACATTTAGACTAAAGCATGAATCTATATGATAGAATATATTTTTAAAAGTATATTTTATAAAAATAACCTAAATAATTATAAATTACTAAACAAGGTCATACTATAATTTTTAAAAATATTTTACCTATTTTTAATCCTCGCAAGGATTTCTATAGGGTCATATCCTCACAGAGACCGAGGGTGGAGAGCCGCTTCCCTCGGGAAGGCTAACGGGGCAGGAGCAGGGCCCGGGGCCAGCTAGTGGGGATCAGGGCAGGGCGGGAGCTGCTCCTAGGATCCTTAACTCTAGGGATTGGGGTGGGGGGCCTCCTGGAACCTTCGGCTCCATTGCCACCCTAGTGTTCGGCGGGAACGAAGAGGGGAAAAAAGGTGACAAAGAACGAGAGAAGCGCGCGCTACACCTGGCACGAGGGCCGTCGCGGCCCATCACGAGCGCGCCGCGAAAGCTCACCAAACCTTTGAAGCAACAGTGCGCGCGGTGGGCGACCAGCCCGTGCGTGCGCCCCGGCCCCTCCAGTGCTGTCTGCCTTTTGCGGACCTGTTTGGCAACGGCTGTAGTTTATGGTTTTTGGTTGAAATTTTTGAATTTTGACTGTTTACGGTACAGATTACGGAGAGATAGATACTCACTTGCGATTTTGACTGGTACAGATATTGAATTTTTAACGTGTAGATTGTTTAACTTGTAGATCCTATTTTGAGAAAATATTCTGTTTGTACGTTAGATATTGTAGCAAAAATCAAAATCTACAGCTTTGCAGGAAAAGAACATGCTGCGACGAAAGCGACGGCTGCCAAACGCGCGCGGCTGCGCGTACGTGTCACGGCCCGACGCGTCCCCGTGCGGAAGGCCACCGCGCGCGACGAGGGCATTGAAGCTGATGTGACGCGAACGCCAGCGCGATAACCCCCCCCCCCCGGGGTTCGGCCGCTCGTTTGTCCTCTAGCTCCACCAGCGTCTGTGAGCTGTGGATGCACGGCGGATGGCTACCACGTGCCCCATCTGCCCTCCGGCGGTCGCTTACACTACAGGAGTTCCTCTGTACGTGACAAGTGTGGCTGATTAATTATGCGACCTGTGAGCGATAATCTGGCTAATTATTGACGTGTTGGTACGAGAATGGTAGTACCTTTGAAGGTAAGAGAAAAAAAAAGGAGAGCTTTGATTAGGTTGGAGTTGTGTACGGACTTGTTGCTGCGATGTACTGCACAGTTTGATTTCACAAATGGCATGGTGCGTATGGCTGGAAGATGGTTGATGGGATTGTCACTTTCAACTTGGGGCTATAATTGAGTGCCTCTTTTCGTGGATTGGAGCATCTACGATAGTGCGTTGCCCTGGTGTTGTTACTTGGAGATATATTATATAATACCTTGTAATTTAAAAACTAAAAGAGAAGATATTACTACTTAGAGATACACGATACTCTGTTATTTAAAAACTAAAAGAGAGGCTCTCCTTACTCAAAAAAATAAAAAAAAGATGTGTATAAATTGTTGTATTTGAGAGGGCACTTTGGGAATTTCCCAATTGAAAAAGAAAAGGTGGAAACCCTAAAGGGGGTGGCCCACCGGTCGGTAACCCGTGCAGGGGTGAGGAGACTTTGTCTCCTCCCCGATGGGCGCTTTGAGCCCGCCTGGAGCATCTCCCGTGCGGCGGTTGTGTTTCCCTTGGCCAGATCCGGTTTTCTCGGTGGCGCGTGGGAGATGGCGAGTGGAGGCTGCGCGGGCGGCTGGCTGGCCGGTTCCTCGAGCCGGCCGCTCTCGCCACCCCGCATCCTTATCCTGTCGTCTCCTCAAAAGGGGAGGTGCAACCCGACGGTGAGACATCTCTTCTTCATCTCCGTTTGCTCCTCTTGTGTGGTTCTCCTCTTCCTTCTTCGGTTGGCGAGGATTTGACCTTCGGGACAACTCCGATTGAGGCCCTGCTGCTGGTTCCGTGTGTGAGCCCTAATCTGGGTTTTGCGCATTTGGGGACTTTGGGGACCTCGCCGAGGAAAGAGGAGAATACGGTGAATCCCTGCGGTGATTGGGAGACTCACGGCCAGAGTTCTCCTTTGGGCTTGTGCGGCATCTCTGAACCTCGCCTTCACCTCTGTCTTCGACTAAGAAGTGAAGAACGGCATTGTATCTCCGTGAATCATCTACTTGCTTGCGGCAATGGTTGATAGATTTTCCGGGACAATAACTCTTCGTGCCTTGCCATATTTGTGTTATTCTTCTGCTGATTGCTTGTGACGCTTTGAATCCGTCTGTGTTGTGAGTATTTTGACTCTTTCTCATTTACAGCAGCTTGAACTTGGTCTATTATATTGCTCAAGTGTTGGAGAACCGCTGTGGATGATTGTGGGCACATCGATTTGCTCTGTGATGATTGTAGTCCATTATCGATTATAGTCTTGTTAGAGGAATCGATTTGAGCTCTTTCTCGTATATTCTTGTTTGAGCCGTAGCTATTGTCTATCGCTTAAAAGTTGTAGACTTGTTCACATGTCGATGAATTACTAAGAGTATACTGCAGCCATCGCTTTGTTCTGTTTATGAGTGATTAATTGTGAAATCATCATTTGGATTAGATTGAATTCATTAATCTTTGATAGCGATTTATTCTTACTGTTATTGATTAGAAATCTGCTAGTATACAGATCTGTTTACATCTTCATGTGATCATTTAGATCCGATAGTTATTCAATTTTTGGACGGTTCATCGGTGAATGTTAGAGCTCAAATTCGATTTTGATAACAAGATTATATATATGAAGAGTATGGACATGTGCATGAGAAGGCAAAAATCTTTGATTTTGTGCAACTCTGTTCTGAGAGCAATAATGAAACAATTAATTTGTTATATGCTGGAATTAGTTGTTTTATTACTTCTATCTCTGTTTTACATGTTATTTTCAGCAGCATGTAAGTTATATTCTTTGAATATATATATGGAGTTAAATGACATGTTAGAATTCCATGTTTATATGCAATTAATGTCATTTTTCTTATGCTGGAAATATATTGTTTATATTATGTTGGCTGGAATTAAATGTGCAAATATGCTTATACCGCAATATTTACAACAATCCAGAAAATCTATATTGAAAGAAATGGCTTCCTCATCTGATGTCGTGAAACCTGAAGTGTTTGACGGAGCCAATTTCAAGCGCTGGCAGGCGAAGGCCAAACTTTGGCTGACTGACCTTAAGCTCTTCTGGATCATCTCAAATCCACCGGCGTTTCCGCTGGAGATCCCTGAGACGATGAAATGGGAAGATGCTAATAATGCAGTCTTAGCCCGTTTGCTGGCCATCCTGTCTAACCGCTTGTTTGACGTCTATGTCAACTTCACTAATGCCAAGCAACTTTGGGATGAGCTCGAGGAGAAATACTCCGAGGGAGATAATGGAAATGAGTCCTTCATTACAGCCAATTACTTGAACTACAAGATGGTTGAGGGCCGGTCGGTGATGGAGCAGCTCCACGAGCTTGACTCCATGTACGTGACTTATGTCGACGATCGCGCTCTGCTGAGAAGTTTCAAGTCAATGTTATTTTGGCTAAGTTACCGCCTTCGTGGCGTGACTTTGTGACCGCCGAGGAGGCATATAAAGGAGCGCTTGACGCCAATGAGTCGTCACCGCTATTAATGTCGAGGAGCGTGCTAGAGCCGGTGACGGCTCGGGAAAGGCTCAAGTTCGTGCTCATCAAGTTCAACTTAAGAATGGTGGAGGACCCGGGAAACCCAAGTTCAAGAATCAGCCCCAAGTCAAGCTACGCCTAAGAAAATGAAGAAGAAGAAGGAGGACATCGTCGCTTGCTTATGTGAGGTAGCCATAAGGCCAATCATTGTCGCAATCGGAAGGGCAAGGGTCCATCTCCGTGCCAGCACAAGAGCCACAAGGTGAGGTTCATGTCGCACTGCTAGCACCACTTCGTAAGAGTACGTACCTATGGCCTTTATGGCAAGTCCATCTATTGATTGGTGGATTGATACATGTGCTACTAGACATATATGTGCCGATAGATCTTGTTTCTCTTCATTTCGGGTGAAGGTGGTGGATCCGTCCTAATGGGCAATGGAGCCGCCGCAATGCGACGTGGATTGGACAGTTTGCTCGAAGCTTACTGGGCAAAACACTCATCCTAAGAGACGTCTTCAGACGTGTCGCGATGACGCGCAACCTTCTTAGCGGTCAATGTTATGTAGGCAAGGAATAAAGCTTGTGTTTGAATCAAATAAAGTCATTTTGACTAAGTTTGGTAATTTTGTGGGCAAAGGCTATGATAGCGGAGGCATGTTCCGCTTATCCATTCTAGATTTGAATAATGTAAACATTTACAATGTTTCCCATTGCAATAAAGTTCATGATATTTGGCATTCACGGTTGTGTCATGTTAATTTTGAAGCCATTACGCGGTTAAGTAAGATGAGTTTAATTCCAAGCTACAATTATGAGAAGGGTTCAAGGTGCGAAGTGTGTGTGCAAGCTAAGCAGCCCCGAAAACCTTTTCATAGCGTTGAAGGGCGAAGCACTTCTCCACTTGAACTAGTCCACTCTGATCTTTGTGAGATGAATGGAATATTAACTAAAGGTGGCAAAAGATATTTCTTAACTCTCATAGATGATGCGACTAAGTATTGCTATATTTATCTACTTAAGTCGAAAGATGAAGCACTTGGATACTTTAAAATCTACAAAGCTGAAGTTGAAAATCAACTAGAAAAGAAAATTAAACGGTTAAGATCGGACCGAGGCGGTGAGTACGTCTCACATGAGTTCTCCCAATTCTGTGAAGAAAGTGGAATAATTCATGAAGTTACTCCACCATACTCACCCCAATCTAATGGAATAGCCGAAAGGAAGAACCGAACTCTTTGTGACTTGGTTAATGCCATGCTTGAGTTCGTATGTCGGACTATTGGTGGGGTGAGGCGCTTCTCACCCAACTATGTCCCGAATAGGGTTCCACCTCGCAATCGGAGGAAACACCCTATGAAGGATGGAAGGAGAAAACCCAACTTATCTTATTTTCGAACGTGGGGATGCCTTGCAAAGTGCATGTGCCGCTGTCAAGAAAAGGAAGCTTGGTCCTAAGACCGTTGATTGTGTCTTTCTAGGATATGCTATTAATAGCACACTTATAGATTTCTAGTGGTCAAATCCGAGGTGAGTGACATCGCTACTAATATAGTGATGGAATCTCGTGATGCGACATTCTTTGAACATGTGTTTCCTATGAGACCGAATGAAGACAGTGGACATGTCGGCATAGATGATCTCTCTATTTCTCCTAGTGTGGATAACACCGCTCCAGATTTGGAGTTGAGGAGGAGTAAGAGACATAGGACCGAGAAGTCACTTGGGGATGACTTTGTCACTTATGTCGTGGATGATGAACCACGAACCCTTTCAGAGGCATACGCATCTCCGGATGTGGATTACTGGAAGGAGGCAGTCCGTAGCGAGATGGACTCCATCATTGCTAATGGAACTTGGGAAATTGCAGATCTCCCGCCTGGTTGTAAGCCAGTAGGCTGCAAATGGATCTTTAAAAGGAAGCGTAGACCTGATGGTACTATTGAAAAGTACAAGGCCCGATTAGTGGCTAAAGGCTTTACGCAAAAAGAAGGTGAAGACTATTTTGATACATACTCTCCTGTGGCTCGTTTACCCACAATTCGAGTGCTTTTAGCACTAGTTGCTGCATACAAACTCCTAGTACATCAAATGGATGTAAAGACCGCTTTCTTAAACGGAGAGTTGGATGAGGAGATTTATATGCAACAACTCAAGGATTTGTGGTTGAGGGCAAGAAAGGAAAGTATGTCGATTGATTAAATCTTTGTATGGTCTAAAGCAAGCCCCTAAGCAATGGCATGAGAAATTTGATAGTACGATGACGTCGGTCGGCTTTTGTGTAAATGAAGCCGATAAATGTGTCTACTATCGGTTTAATGGGGGCGAAGGTGTCATTTTATGTCTTTACGTAGATGACATACTGCTTTTTGGGACCAACATGGATGTGATCAATGACACTAAGTCTTTCCTTTCCCAGAATTTTGATATGAAAGATCTGGGTGAAGCTGATGTTATCTTAAACATTAAGCTTATAAAGGGTGAGAATGAGATTACTCTTTCACAATCCCATTATGTGGATAAAGTCCTAACCAGATTTGGGTTTAAGGACCGTAAGCTGCCAGCTACACCCTATGATCCAAATGCAAAGCTACATAAGAACACCGGCATGGGAAGGATCAACTTAAATATTCTCGGATCATAGGATCCTCGATGTACTTAACTAGTGCAACGAGGCCGGACATCTCATATGTTTGTATGCGATTGAGTCGTTATACGTCCAATCCAGAGATGATCATTGGATAGCACTAGAAAGAGTACTAAGATACTTGAAGGAAATCCTAATTTGGGAATACACTATTCGGTCATCCTGCGGTCTTGGAAGGATTCATGATTCTAATCGGATCGGTGACTCGGATGACATGAAGGCTACGAGTGGTTATGTATTCACTCTAGCGGTGGGGTGTGTCATGGAAGTCTTCTAAACAGACTATTATTACACGGTCCACTATGGAGGCTGAATTGGTAGCGCTTGATTCAGCGGTGTAGAGGCGAGAATGGATTCGAGAACTCCTTTCGACCTACCCGTCTTTGAAAAACCTATTCCACTATTTTGACCTCATCGCGATAACCAAACCGCTCGTTAAGGCGAAGAGTAGGAAGGACAATATGAAGTCCTCAAAACATATAAAGCGCCGACTTAAGTCGGTAAGGCATGCCGAGAGACGGTGTTATTTCGTAGAATACATCCATGCGAAAGGAACTTGGCGATCCTTTCACTAAAGGATTGGCGCGAAGGTCATCCAAGCAACACACAGGAATGGGGCTTATACCGTATAAAGGCTCACATTGGTGGTAACCTAACCTAGAAGATCGGAGATCCCGTGAACTAGGCTCTAGGACAACAAAGCGTGTGAGATTAGAGAGCACATCTAACGGGTCCCATTAGCCTGCAGTGCTCGTCTGTATGGAAGGTTGAGCTCGCTCTTAATGAACTCTAGGTCTATATGACTTATGGAATCGTCCTGAGATTCCTAGAAGAGTTCACCTACGTGAGTGAGATCGTGAGGTCGCGATCGAAGAAAGATAAGTGTATACTTTCTTAAGCACTCATGAGCTAGATACAGGGACATGACCGTAACGTCCCAACCCGAGAGGGAAAGGGCAAGCCGCCCAGTACAGAATGTGATTTGGGCGAAAATTCTCACACCAAGGCATTGGATCAAGGCGTAGTCCTCCTTTGTCTGTGCAGAGTCGTAGTCCTTTTCACTAGGCTTTGGGTTCAAACCCGCAAGGTACCCATAGTCGAACAGCTGTATATTAAACAAGACATTGACATCTTTTATCAATTGATAAATTGGTGGGGACTGTTGTATTTGAGAGGGCACTTTGGGAATTTCCCAATTGAAAAAGAAAAGGTGGAAACCCTAAAGGGGGTGGCCCACCGGTCGGTAACCCGTGCAGGGGTGAGGAGACTTTTTCTCCTCCCCGATGGGCGCTTTGAGCCCGCCTGGAGCATCTCCCGTGCGGCGGTTGTGTTTCCCTTGGCCAGATCCGGTTTTCTCGGTGGCGCGTGGGAGATGGCGAGTGGAGGGGCTGCGGCGGAGGCGGGGCTGGCCCGGGTTCCTCGGAGCCGGCCGCTCTCGCCACCCCGCATCCTTATCCTGTCGTCTCCTCAAAAGGGGAGGTGCAACCCGACGGTGAGACATCTCTTCTTCATCTCCGTTTGCTCCTCTTGTGTGGTTCTCCTCTTCCTTCTTCGGTTGGCGAGGATTTGACCTTCGGGACAACTCCGATTGAGGCCCTGCTGCTGGTTCCGTGTGTGAGCCCTAATCTGGGTTTTGCGCATTTGGGGACTTTGGGGACCTCGCCGAGGAAAGAGGAGAATACGGTGAATCCCTGCGGTGATTGGGAGACTCTCGGCCAGAGTTCTCCTTTGGGCTTGTGCGGCATCTCTGAACCTCGCCTTCACCTCTGTCTTCGACTAAGAAGTGAAGAACGGCATTGTATCTCCGTGAATCATCTACTTGCTTGCGACAATGGTTGATAGATTTTCGGGACAATAACTCTTCGTGCCTTGCCATATTTGTGTTATTCTTCTGGTTGATTGCTTCGGGACGCTTTGAATCATGCTCGTGTTGTGAGTATTTTTGACTCTTTCTCATTTACAGCAGTTGAACTTGGTCTATTATATTGCTCAAGTGTTGGAGAACTGCTGTGGATGATTGTGGGCACATCGATTTGCTCTGTGATGATTGTAGTCCATTACGATTATAGTCTTGTTAGAGGAATCGATTTGAGCTCTTTCTCGTATATTCTTGTTTGAGCCGTAGCTATTGTCTATCGCTTAAAAGTTGTAGACTTGTTCACATGTCGATGAATTACTAAGAGTATACTGCAGCCATCGCTTTGTTCTGTTTATGAGTGATTAATTGTGAAATCATCATTTGGATTAGATTGAATTCATTAATCTTTGATAGCGATTTATTCTTCTGTTATTGATTAGAAATCGCTAGTATACAATCCTGTTTACATCTTCATGTGATCATTTAGATCGATAGTTATTCAATTTTGGACGGTTCGATCGGTGAATGTTAGAGCTCAAATTCTGATTTTGATAACAAGATTATATATATGAAGAGTATGGACATGTGCATGAGAAGGCAAAAATCTTTGATTTTGTGCAACTCTGTTCTGAGAGCAATAATGAAACAATTAATTTGTTATATGCTGGAATTAGTTGTTTTATTACTTCTATCTCTGTTTTACATGTTATTTTCAGCAGCATGTAAGTTATATTCTTTGAATATATATATGGAGTTGAATGACATGTTAGAATTCCATGTTTATATGCAATTAATGTCATTTTTCTTATGCTGGAAATATATTGTTTATATTATGTTGGCTGGAATTAAATGTGCAAATATACTTATACCGCAATATTTACAACATAAATATCATCTAGATATTTTCTTCCTAACAATTATCTAAATTTCGGACCGTTGGATTAAAGATCTAACGGGCCTACGGAAAAAAGGTGACATGCATCTCCTTATGCATGAGATGAGATGCTGCCACTAGCTTCTATTTTGTGTTTAAGTCCTTTTATTTTCCTTTTTCACTTTTCCTCTCATGTCCAGTTATTTTTTTATGAAGTGTCTACGATTTGTCATATAGATTGGTAAGACCAATTATAGCGAGCCCTCCGAAACTATAAATGAATCAAGTGGCATGACAAGAAACCAGTATGGATGAACTATTTCCTTAACTTTGAAGGCTAAAAATTCTCAGTTAGAGATGATTTTTTGTTATTATTTTAAAATAATTTATTAAGATAGTTTTTTAAATAACTTATCAATCTATTGTTATTTAGTTCATTTCCACGTACGCTCTATCGGCGCCGTCGAAAAGATCGGGGCTAATATCGTCAAGTCTGCTAGTAGTAGTACTCCTGGTTGCTGGTTTGCAGCTGTCCAGCTCGTCAGGCACAGGGAAAGCGCCCAAAAGAATGCTAGGCATGGTTGGAGATCCGGTGATGGAGGAAGCACTGGAGAGTGGTGGCATCCGCTCCGTGCTGCCTTTGGGCTCTCTTATCTCTCCTCCTGGGAACGAGGTGCTCGCCTAGTACCTGCATGCTTTGCTTCTGCTTCTGCTTCTGCTTCGGTTCTTTCTCTTCCTTTTCTTTTTGGTTCTTCAATGAATGTTCCTTGCTGTTCTTCAGGAGTATGTTTTCCTCGTCTCTTAGGTTAACAAAAAGGTTTCGTCCATCTAGGCCAGCTAACGTGCCATACTGTATCAAACAAGAAATATGGTTACAGGTTTGGTCATCTTTCGTATTCCGAAATCATGCACAACCTTGATTCATAGTGTGGATTTGATCATGCAAGGCCGCAAGGGTGCAAATATATCAGATGGGTAATGGATATTAAAAAAAAGTATGTATTTATGCTACATGGAAGTGTAACATCAGACAACAAATCAGATTGAGTAACTAGTCACGCTCCGATTTAGTAGGATTTGAGGTCTGAACACTGATTAAGCCAAACTTTAGCCTGTTTGAGGAGCTTTTGATTTAGCTTAAAGTAACCGAAAGCTTGAGTTTTTTCAAATAGGATGGGATAGACGCTTAATTATGCGCCCCCCCCACCCCCCACAAAAAAAAAAAAGCTGAAGAGACCCTAACCCATCAATGAAACAGTCCTCTGATCCCAACCATGTTTTTTTAACGTCTCTCAAACAAGCATAGCTAAAATAAGTGCTTCTTAATCTTGAGCTCCTTTTGCTAGCTCTAAGAAGTTTTAAGCCTCTCAACCTTACCTAAAGGATCTTATTTAGGAGGTTTTGGAAGAAACTAATTAAGCACACCCAAACAAGGTTTTATTACATGTAAACTTC
This sequence comes from Dendrocalamus sinicus, assembly GCA_036346575.1. Classification (NCBI taxonomy): domain Eukaryota; kingdom Viridiplantae; phylum Streptophyta; class Magnoliopsida; order Poales; family Poaceae; genus Dendrocalamus; species Dendrocalamus sinicus. The sequence continues at coordinate 16,263,709 of CM070643.1, read as the reverse complement.
TTCAGATTAGGCTAATCCTTTTGCCAGTCTCCAAGTTGTATGTCAAATGGAATCGGACTTGCTTTTGGGACAGTTCAGTATTCTGTATTCCTGCAGACGACACAAATCAGAATTCAGAACAGCATTGTGCATGTTGTGTTCTTTGAAAACGAAACTGTGCATATCTGCTATCTTTTCGACATCTATATAGAGGTGGGAATTGGGCCGGGCCGTGCCGGCACGGCCCGGGCCCACCGTGCTTCGTCCGCCGCGTGCGCGTCTTGGCTCGGCCCGATCATTTCGTCGTGCCGCGCCGCGCCGCCCGTCTCACCTTCGCCGGCCCAAGCACGCCCAAAGCCCACCGTCTTGGCGTTCGTGCGTGCCACCAAGCCCACCAAAGTAACTATACACGATGAAAGCGACAATGACAATGGTAGCGGTGGCTGCTATCTTCCTTTTTCTTGTACCCGCCTTATTAAAAACCAACTTAAAATTCGATACTATTGTCTCATATCATTCCACCTCCGAACTTGGTCATCTAGTCCAATGGTATGCATATCTTGGTGCAAATTGAACTGTGGCGTACGTGAACATCTAGCTCATCGCCCGACAATCTAGCATAGGGTTGCCCATCTAGTCAAATAGAAAAGCTCAAGGATAGTCATGAGTGTAGCATACTATAGTTAAGAAATCAATTTTAAATAGTTTCTGAAACATTTAGTAACTACTTGGAATACACACACCAATAACAGCTATCTCTGTTTACATAATGGTTAATTGTAACATATGTGGGGTGGTTATCTCATCAAATGCTCGAATTAAAATGGCAGTCGGTGAAGGGAGCTATGTTAGAATTAGAAGCGCATGTAGTAGTAATTTGCTTACATAAAATAAAATCACAATGGGGGTGAGCTATGTTGTCAAATTATAATATATGTTAGAATATGTTGATTTGATTGATCTTCTTCTCCAGCAGTCCAGCCCTACGATTTTACACAAAGAAGCAAGAAAGCCGTGAGGATGCGACTTAGGGTTCGGTGGTGGTGACCTAAGGAGGAGCAATATTGAAAATACTCATTACTTAGGGTTCCGTGAGGATGCGACTTAGGGTTCACTTTTTTCATTCATTAGATTAAGATCCAACCATCATCATCTTTCTCCTCATCTTATATATATATATATACATACATCACACATTGACATCTCCAAAACCTAGCTCAATCTTCAAATTTGGCATTTAAGGACTGCTCCGTACAGATATACATGTCACAACGGATATATAGGATCTTTTCGCGATGAAATTAGAATTTACAAGGGCTAGAATAGAAAAAATCAAAATAGATAAAACCTATTCGTAGATATCAGAAAATATGAAGGACTAAATCGCAAAAATATCTAAAACCCTAACCCTCCTTCCGTCCATCGCGCCGCCGATTCACTCTCCCCGATCCAGCGCCTCCTCGGTCCCTTCTCCCCATGATCTCCCCCGCCTCCTCCTCCTGGATCTCCCGCCGCCCCTTTCTCGCCCGCCGCCTTCCCCGCCGCCCCCTCCTCCCCCCGCCTCTCCCCCGCCTCCTCCCCGCATCTCTCGCGCCTCCTCCTCCCGCCGCCGCCTCCCCTCCTCTCCTCGCCCCGCCGCCCCTTCCCGCCGCCGCCTCCTCCCCACCGCCTCTCCCTCCTCCTCCTCCTCCGATCCCAGATCTCCTCGCGCCTCTCGCCCGCCGCCGCCTTCCCGCCGCCGCCTCCTTCCCTTCATCCCCGCCGCCTCCTCCCAGATCTCCTCGCGCCCCGCCGCCCCTCTCTTTCCCCGCCTCGCCGCCTTCCCCGCCGCTCCTCCTCCTCCGTGTCCCTTCTCCCCGCCGCCCCACCTCCCCCGTCGCCTCCTCCCCCCGGCTCCGGCGATGGCGACGACGACCTCGACTACAGCCACCAGCGGTGGATGGCCGGCGGCAACTGGGGCGCCGACGCGAGATGCTACCCTCGGCTCCGGCTACAGCGCCCCTCCTCCTGCGGCGAGCTCCGGTGACCGGTGTGCCTCCTTCACCTTTACTCTCTCTTCTCGTCTCGCTCTGTGATGGTTGATGGATTGTGCTTGTGGGGATTGGGAATTGGGATGGCCGTGGCTGTGAGAGCTGTCCACGGAGGGGGATTGGGAGAGTGCCGACGCCGGCGTGCTGCCGTGCCTCCGTGCCGCGCGCTGCTGCTTCCGTGCCGTCGCCGCCCAAGCACGCGCACGATCTGCCGTCTTGCCGTGCCGCGCCGCCACCGTGCTGGTTTGCTGGCCCAGCCCGCCCACCGTTCGTGCCGGGCGGCGGCCCGCCACGTGTCGTGCGTGCGTGCGCTTGGGCCGTCTTGGGCCGGCCGTGCTTCGGGCTGGCCCAAAAAAGCACGGCCCAAGTCCCAGCTCTACATCTATCTACCCAATCTCCTCACATATGGTCTTTTTTCTAGTGCACCATGCATTCTTTTTTTTAATCTACTTTCGCCATCTTCATGTTTCCCTTTTCTGTCAAATCATGATTCATCTGACCAAAGCAGCAGAGGTGTCTTCTTCACAGGCGCAGCTTCCGGAGCTACAGGGCAAGATCATAGGCCTATACTTCGCTGCGAACTGGTACCCCAAGTGCGAGGCCTTTACCCCGGCGCTGGCCGCCGCCTACCACCAGCTTAAGGAGCGCGGCGCCGGCTTCGAGGTCGTCTTCGTGTCATGTGACGAGGACCGGCCGTCCTTCGAGAGGTTCCACCGCGCCATGCCGTGGCCGGCGGTGCCCTTCGGCGACCTACGGTGCAAGAAGCGCCTCAGCCAGAGGTTCCAGGTAGAGGGCATCCCGCGCCTGGTGGTGCTCGCCCCGAACGGCGAGGTCATACACTCGGACGCCGTCGAGCTCGTGCACCGCTACGGCGACCGGGCGTTCCCCTTCACGTCGGCGAGGTTGGCTGAACTGGAGGAAGACGAGAAGAGCAAGTACACGTCCCAGACGCTGGAGAAGCTTTTCTCCATCAATGGGAGAGACTACGTCAACGGTAGTAAAGAACAGGTAGAGTGTCGATCGTTCTAGAATCCAGAGGTGCAAGTCGATCATGAGCTAGCATTGTCATTGATCCAACCATGCATGCATCCAGCTGTTGGCCTCACCATGGCTAAGGGCTGCAGGTTCCCATCTCGAGCCTAGTCGGGAAGACGGTAGGGCTCTACTTCTCGGCGCACTGGTGTGTGCCGTGCATCAAGTTCACCGCGAAGCTGGCCACCATATACGGCAACCTGAAAGGCAAGTCCCAGGACCTCGAGATAGTCTACATCCCCATGGACAAGGAGGAGGACGGGTACCTTCGGTCGCGCAGCGACATGCCATGGCTGGCGCTGCCGTACGACGGCGCGTCGTCAAGGGCGTTGGCCAGGTACTTCGACGTCCGGGAGATCCCGGCGCTGGTGGTGGTCGGGCCCGACGGGAAGACGGTGACGAGGGAGGGCAGGAACCTGGTGAACCTCTACTTCGACATGGCGTTCCCCTTCACCGACGAGCAGATCAGGCTGCTGCAGGAGATGGAGGACGAGGAGGCCAAGGGTTACCCGCCGTCGCTGCGCCACACCGGGCACCGCCACGAGCTGAGCATCGTGTCGTCGAAGTCCGGGGGAGGGCCGTACATCTGCTGCGAGTGCGACGAGCAGGGGCTCGGCTGGGCGTACCAGTGCATCGCCTGCGGCTACGAGATACACCTCAGGTGCGTCCGAAACGTGGAAGAAGGCGGCAATGCGGGAGCTGGTTAGCACCGAGCAGAAGCACGGCCGAACTGGTTAGCTAGTATATTGAACTGAATATGGGGTGGGTGCGTGCGTGTGTTTATGTTCTGAACAAAGTTCAGCCTGTTCTTGGTTAAAGTCTGACGATAGAATAGATAAGCAACGCTCAATGTGGTTTGGGCAAGGGTGGTTGATTGCAATAGTTGCAGTTGCAGGTGTTAATCAAGCGAGGTAATGCTGGATCTAAACTTCTGTTGTTTTGCGTCTCGAGTTTTCTTCTTCTTTTAGTCAGTTAATTAAACAAGCTTAAAACTTCACAACACCATAAGCAACACAGCAAGACCTGCTAATTGTGAATTGTCATGCATCTCACTAACATCACAACCTTTGCAGAACAGAACAGCCAAGTACACAGTACTTCGCTTGTAATGCATGGTAAACACTACTAGTAATTATATGAAGTTTGTGCAGCATCAGTAATCGACAACATAAAGAATCCGATGGCAAAAGAAACTCGTCTCCAGCGATGCGTCGATAGAAAGATAATAAACAGATTCCAACATGTAACATTAGATCAACAGAAAACCCTACTCACGGAGCACATGAGAAGCGAAAGATTTGAGAAACACGTGCTGTAGTTACTTTTATTTAGTAGACAGCATCCCAGACAAACCATACTGCCATACCGGTAGCGCATACAAACCACACTGAACGGACAACTTGCATCAATAACGGATGCCTCACACCAATACTAGTTCATATGTTTTAGATGTAACAATAACAGGTATTATGACAACTTCCAGGCTTCAGAGACTTCAATATCTGGTACCGTGTAATAGCACACAAGCATTTATGTGCTGCCTAAAATCCGTGAATCTTGATGCTCTCTTTCTTTGCAATTCCGGCCTTGCCAAAAAAGGAGGTAATCAGATAAAGAAAAATAAACACCAGTCAACAATTATGACGTTATGCATTGGTATCATATAGATTACCTGAACTAGGAACGTAGCAACATTTTTACGCTGATCACCTTGAAGTTGAATGACCTGCAATTATAGCAGATCATTCATCAGTATATACGCATTCACACGAGAGAACTTGAATCCAATGAAACATAGCTACTTTGTACCTGGCCTAGCTCTGGATCCTGGACTACAGTACCATTGCAGCAGAAGTCCTTCTTGAGATCCTTGAGGATTTTGTTGTAGCTGTACTCTTTCTTCAAGCCCTGAACAGTTGTCAGACTCTTCCTTCCGTTGCGCTGCTGTATGCGCACATGCACATAGTCCTTTGATCCAGCACCAGCACCGGAGTCCTCAGCATTTGCCTCCGCAAACGGATCTACAAGTTGGATGCCAAATTATCAACTTCTGGGTTTACGGTATGCTAAGGAGGTTAACTCTGGCCTACATTGAGTAATTCAAATGCACAAACTCGTCCATTATGAGAAATGCATATTAGTTTGTTGCAGCTTAGAATCAATTAAATAGTGGTATCATGTTAGTGTTATGATTAAATAATCAGGGGAACGAGTGCATACCAAAAGTAGATGGAAGCTGAACGTCGAGATCAGACATGAAAATTGGCTGTTGAGTCTGATTGGTCCCAAACAGATCGAAATTTGACTTGTTGGTCTCGATGTATAAGCTGCAAAACATTCCCATACAGGCTTATAAAATCTACTATGAAAAGATAAAAGAGAAGTAGCAACCAGCACTCATATACAATATTCCCAATTCCCATGTATAGTTTCTAGAGAACAGAAAACTTTAGGGTAACAAGAGTTGCATCTTCCCACATATTTGTTACCATCATTGGGGCTGATGGAATCTACCCCCAAATATGTAGTTGAAGCCAAACAACAATATAGAGCTACTAAATATTCGCAATTACAGTACTATGCCAGCATGGTATTATCAAGCAGATGGTTTAGCAATAAGTAAAGTACTCCGCGTCCCAACATCTGGAGAATTCGCCCAGAATAGGCAGCGTCAGAAGAGGGTTAGTGAACAAAAAAAAAACAGGCACAAAGGCCCAATTCTTCGTGACTTACCACATACTAAAAGACCATACATACAATCGAACCTGCCTCCCTATTTAGTACAACTGCTAACCTAAAAGCAGCCTGCGAGTTCCTTAATCACAAAACAATTAATCCCAAAGTCGATCATTCAACGCATGAGGAAACATCTAAACCACAATCCGTAGCCCTTTCCGACCATAATAAAGACAACTAAAACAACGTGCTCATGTACAGCACTCATACGAACAGATCAGATCAAACAGCGTCCCCTAACCCTAGAAGTTTCCAAAAAAAATCACAACCCCAAATCTTGAAAAAAAAATTCCAGCCATCCAGGGGTCCAAACGAGCCCGAACAAACCCTAAACACCATCCCAGACCCGTAAAGCACCCAACCGGAGCCAAAAAAATCTCCAAACCAACGCAACAACCCTACCGAGATCTGCTCCGCTCGGAGCGAGATTAGGAACAGGCGATCCAACAGCGCGTCAACAAATCAACCGCGAGACGGAACCGATCCCCAGAAACTCCACTGAATTGAGCTCGCAAACACGAAATTAATCGGGGGGACGAGAAGACGAGACGGGTAGATCACCTTGTTCGGCGGTGCGGACGGCGAGGAGAGGAGGGGAAGGGCAACACGGTGCGACTTGACCTCGAGCTCTGGGCCCTTCCGGTTCCACCACCGGTCGCTTATAAAGGAGGAGGCGTCGTATAATTAGGCGAGGCGTCGATTAAACGTGGGAGCTAATACGGTCCACTCAATTGAAGTCCCCTCGTGGAGCTACGATAAATTTAGCTTTTGCCTTGGTTTAGGCCCACCAACACGTTGGCCATGGGCCTATATAACGTCTACTCCATTTGGTTGGTCTTTCTGGCCCATCTAGGTAAGCTGGGAGATATGCTACGGCCGTTTATTTGTGTGGCACCATCCTTAAAAATGTTTAAATGACTCGTTAATACATATGTATTTTTTTTGAAAAATCAATTATTGCAAAAATTCATTTGTGATATTTTAATATTATATATTATAAGAAAGAAAATACTCACTTTGTTTCCAAATACTTGTCACATGTGACTAAAACTTTCTTCCCAAAATACTTTTTGATGAAAATACTTATATTGCAAACAATAAATATATCATTACATAATATTTTCAATTTATATCATCATCCTTATTTTCATTATTGCAATGTTTGTCTATACTACAAGCTCATAATGCATATCATATAGCTTACAACGGTATAGCTGAGTGAACACCCATAAATGATCTCACTCTCAATCCCTCCATCCCATGGAGGATCACCAAATAAATGATCATAATATTTTTTTATTTTTATGAGAACTTTTAGCAATTATCTTTTTTCTTAGTGATTGTAAACTACCTATTATCGATCTTTATTACATAAAATATTTTAATTCCTAATTTATATATATACAAACCAAATTCATTATACTATTTTATTTTTCTAATTAGAATATTTTTGTAATTTTAATTATGAATAAAACCAAATTTTCTATTTTCCATTTAGTCTAGAATTTTTTAAAAAAACAAACGCTAATTTTCCTTTTCTTTTATTCTAAATTTGCATATTTTTGGATTGCACTTCTTATAGACTTTCTGTTTTAGTTTTATGTTAGAATTATTTCATAAATCTAGCAGCTAATTTTTATTTCAAATTTAGGTTATTTCTTATAGTTTTTGATATGGACTCTATCTTTAATCTCAAATTTATTTTTATTTAATTTGAAATTTTAGTTTTAGGTTAGATACAAATCCAACTACTAATTCTTATCTAATTTCTATTCCGAATTTTACCTATGTAGTGGTTTTTATTTGGAGTTCATATTAAAATCAAATAGTTACTTTCCTTTTATTTTTCATTCCAAACTTATGTTATTTTTTACTGTTATTTTTATTTAATTTTAATTTTTAGTTTTAGATTAGAATTTGGATACAAATCCAACTACTAATTTTTACTTCGAATTTTAGGTATGTATGTGTTTTAATTTGGAGTTCATATGAACAAAATCATATTAGTAATTTCCTTTTATTTTTAATTCCGAATTTATGTTACTGTTTGTTGTTATTTTTTTATCTCAGTTTTAGGTTAGAATTCGAGTATGCTTCCCCAAAAATGAATCTCACCCGTAAAAACAATGGACTATATAACATTAGGATCTAGTATATATGTTTAGAAAGAAAATGCAATATGACTCTGCAATCACTTGCAGAACATGTCCAAAAACAAACTATTTCCATCGTTCCCTCTGTGTTTTTGTTAGGCTATCGCTGGTACAATAATATGATCGTTGGTCAAAGAAAAGGAGCCAGAGCAGCATGTACTTCACGACAGCAGCGCAATGTGACCCGACCAGCACCGATGGCACATGCATGACGCGAAGCATGGGCGACATCTCCATTCTTGAAGGAAACAAAGTAATCTGCAATGCTAAGGAAGAAAGTTTCTGTCACATGTGACAAGTATTAGGAAACAAAGTGAATATTTTCTTTATTGCAATATATAATATTAAAATATCACAAATAAAGTTCTGCAACAATCGATTTTTCAAAAGGCAAAATTAAACATATATTGCCAAGTTATTTAAACGTGTTTTAAAGATGATGTCCGCATAAGTGTGTGGACCACCTTGCTAGTTGTTGGTAAAGATTAAGCCCCACTCTACATAGTACAGAGCATTAGTACCATCCCTACCGCATAAAATAGTTACATGTATAATATAAATTGCTAGTATCCTCTTGCTAGCGATTGCATTATCTTAATCGTTCAGGCATTGCCAATTGCCATGGAATTAACAGGGAAGTACTATATTTTTTCCCCTTTGAGCAGTATACATGGTATCTGTCACTCAGGCTACTCACTTGTGCAGTTGCGCATGTGCTCGTCTGCCATATCCCGTGCCGCCTAGTTGATAGAACAGTAGAAATGATGGATTCTTGGTCTCGTCAATGTTCATGGCTTGCTCCAGGTGATTTGTGATTTTGATATGTGCGATGGTGCTGCTTTTTGGTTGTTAATTCAGCAGGGGCCTGCGACCAGCCAGCCGCTTAGTGTGTCGATCAATCCGGAGAGGTTTTTTCACGTGTTAAGATTGTGAAAAGATTGATTTCTTCTGTCTTGTCCGTGAAGAAATTACTGGGCCATCTAGTTTAAGACTTTAAGTGCTATAGTTTTACTTAATTATGGATGTTTTGCTCTCTTTTTTTTGAGAATTTTTAGTTTTTTCTCTTTTTCTTAGCGACTTTAAAACATTTACCATCGATCTTTAGTAATAAATAGATTACTATTCTACACATAGGTGTAGAATACGCGCTAGAAACTTACTACCGTATGTGAGTGAATTCTACATAACTGATAGTTATATCAGTTGTAACACATATAGAGTTACTGTCAGTTATAATATTATACATAGTATCTGTCACTCAGGCTACTCACTTGTGCAGTTGCGCATGTGCTCGTCTGCCATATCCCGTGCCGCCTAGTTGATAGAACAGTAGAAATGATGGATTCTTGGTCTCGTCAATGTTCATGGCTTGCTCCAGGTGATCTGTGATTTTGATATGTGCGGTGCTGCTGCTTTTTGGTTGTTAATTCAGAAGGGCCTGCGACCAGCCAGCCGCTTAGTGTGTCGATCAATCCAAAGCGGTTTTTTCACGTGTTAAGATTGTGGAAAGATTGATTTCTTTTGTTTTGTCCATGAAGAAATTGCCGCGCCATCTACTTTAAGACTTTAAGTAATAATATTTGATTGTTGTTATAGTTTTATTTAATTAGAACTCACTTGATAACATTATACAACTGATAATAACTCTATATATATTTGATAGCAACTTCACTCATGTACGATAATAACTTTCCAACATGCATAATACGCGTAGCCGCAAAATAGCGCAGCCGTTATAATTTTTGGAGAGGAATGGTGAGTTAATTTGGCAGTCTCACCGATGTTATGTGTTCACGGACTAGATCAAATCCCTTATTAGACCATGGAACGGCTAAATTAAACCTTCACTTTTGCAACAAAAAAAACAAGAAATATGGTGCAATCGGCAGCTGCTACTTGTCGGACGTGTACCTTCCAAAAGGAAATGGAGCATTCACCCATCTTCGTCGTGCTTTCAGTGCAGATAAGTTACTTTATATGGCTTAGTACGGCCCTGTTTGGATACGTTTAGAGCAACTCCAGCAGTAGCTCTCAAAACAGAGCCCTTACTTTTCATTTGAGGGCTCCCCCTACTTTTGAGTGCCCTGTTTTCTGGGCTGCACTCCAGCAGGAGCCCTCAAAACAGGGCCCCTACTTCTCAATTCCCTCTATTTTCTCACACACTATATGCATATGTATGGGACAAAAGCACAATACACAATAAAATATTTATGATTTCACAATGAGGGACAATATTTAAATATATGAATTCAAATACGAATATTCAAATTTGTTCCGAATTTAAATTGAAAGCACAAAGTTCATCACATAACATTCAAATTTAAATTCAAATTTATTCTGAATTCAAATACGAATATTCAAATTTAAATTCAAATTTGTTCCGAATTTAAATTGAAAGCACAAAGTTCATCACGTAACATTCAAATTTAAATTCAAATTTGTTCCGAATTCAAATACGAATATTCAAATTTAAATTCAAATTTGTTCCGAATTTAAATTGAAAGCACAAAGTTCATCACATAACATTCAAATTTAAATTCAAATTTATTTCGAATTCAAATATGAATTCAAATACGAATATTCAAATTTAAATTCAAATTTGTTCCGAATTTAAATTGAAAGCACAAATGTTCCACAAAAAACGAGGAAAGCTGAAAAATGAGAGCCGGAGTAGGGGGCCCCTAGGAATGAGGGCTGAAGGAGGGATTTGAGGGGCTTCTCAAATTTGAGGGCTCTATTAGGGGCTCTGCTGGACCTTTATTTTTGTCTCAAGCCCTCAAATATGAGGTTTGAGGGCTCAAGTAGGGGCCCTGCTGGAGTTGCTCTTAAAATCCGATTCTGGGTAGAATTAAGCGAGAATCCTACCCAAACGCTTTGATTATTTTTCGATTCTTTCAACCGCCGCGGTGGGAAAAATCAGCATTTGCACCGAGAATCCAAAATCTGCATCGCAAGCCCCATCGAGATTATTCAGATTATTCAGATCGCAGATTCTTCAGATCGCGACTTATCAGAAAATCTTGATCAAATTAAAATCGATTCTCAGATAAGCGTATCCAAACAGGGCCTACGTATTATGCTCCGGTTAGTCAACCGTACGTTATTGCAGCCAGATAGCCCTGATCAATTCGGCTTCGACTTCTGGCTTATTTTTCACGATTCATAAGTTTCGTCTTTTTCTAAACTTTTGGCTTTTTGTTGAGCTTTTTTGCCGGTTCTTTTTTTCCCGTATTTGTTTGTATTATACGTAATGGGCTAACATATTTTTATTTTTAAATTTTTTAAATTTAATTATGCTAAATAAGTTTCATCACCATGATGCTTTTTAGCGGACTACGATGTTTTCAGCCATAAGCCAAAAGCTTTTCAGCCGAACCGATCACCACCAGTGTATGGCCTCGCATGAGCTGGTCCATGACAATCACGTCAAGATAACATAAGCAGATGGAACCGGTGGAAATTGTATCGCTGAAATTTCACTTATAACTGATGGTTACTGGTTTTATCGGTGGAGACAGATAAAATCTTATATCGAAAAAAATTTTGGATACAACAAAATTCATCTAAAATAAAAAGCAAATCAAAAAAATTCAAATTTCAATACAAAATTTTGGCCAAAAAATTCTGAAATTTCTAATAACCGGTGGTTACCGATCATATCGCTACCCTATGACAAATTTTTTGCTCTGATATAATTTTCCCTGGATGGAACACGGAATGGACTAAAGCTGAACCGCTCGCCTTATCTACATATGTGAATTGTGTTCACATTAATGCATTGGGGAAAAAGGGGTGTAGAATGATTGGAAGACCCAGAAAATAGACAGTGACTCATGACAGATATTGCAAGCTTGGAAATTACTAGCACCGTAGAGCAGAAAATTGTTCGATAATGTGAATAACGATCCTCGGGGGAAAAAGAGAGAGATTAGAGTTAAGAAAGTGAAAAAAGTGAGCTAGAGAATATAATTCCTTCGTTGTGAGCTAGAGAATATAATTCCTTCGTTGACCGAAAGAATACGACCTTCAATTCAGACATCTACAAATAGGCTTTTCCGCTGCACAGTTGCAGGTTAACCAAAAAGATGGAACTGTACTCTTCTTCTCAGCGCCGTTTGGCTGCAGTCCTACTACTTTGCTTTTGCTTGCTGTTAATCAGAGTGCACGGATCGCGCAAGGTTAGCATAGCATGCCTTCTCATGATTTGTTTTTGCTTCAGGTGATTCAACCAACACAGTAATATTCCTTAACTCCCTCTCTTTGTAACTGTACATAACATATCTAGGTGACAGAAAGCATAGGCACCCAGATGATGTCGTTGCTTCGCACCATGGCACTCTCAAGCGTTCTTGGAAGGTGACCTCCGCCAGTTACCTAGTTTAATTGCTCCAGACTCAGAAGTCTTTCCCCTTTCTGGTTTTGATCTAAGGTTCTTTGGTGGACCATATATTTTTCACCATTCAGAAACAGAACAAACCATCGTTTACGAATGGATTAACCATGCACACTCCTGAACTTTCAGTAAAGAAGATTCCTTAGCTTCCATCATCTATAACCAACTACAAGCATGGCTTCTCAGGCTTCGCCGCGATGCTCACAAAAGAGCAGGCAAAACAACTTGCAGGTCAGATAATCTTACCAGGAATTGATATACCCATCCAAAGAAATAGGAAGCGATAATCGGTTCAAGTCAGTCACAAATTTAAGTTGTTCTGATTTAACAGCATGAATATTCAATAAGCTCACCATGTGTGATTTGCTTAATCCACGTGACATGTCCAGAGTTACCGGAAGTCATCAGCGTCCTACCAAGCAGAAGGTACGAGACGACGGCCACGCGGAGCTGGGACTTCCTGGGGCTGAATTGCCAAATGCCCTCACAATTACTCCATAGAAACAACTACGGAGAAGACAGCCCAGGCATTCTGATTTCTGAAGCTGACCATATCGTTTGCCGATCTTGTTTTCCTGTGGGTAGATGCACCGCGGATGCTCTGAACGGCACGGATGTGAGAGGGCAAATTGTGCTGTGTGTATCACTCCTGGTATCACCACTGGCGCTTTTCCCGCTCGCACTGAAAAACGTCCTCAATGGCGGAGGCTCTGGCCTTATCTTTGCTCACTATAAGATGGACGCTCTGTTTGTGACGGCCGACTGCAAAGGCACTGTTTGTGTTCTGGTGGACCTTGACACTGCGAACCAGATTGGCAATATATCGGCGACGCAAGGTGATGCACTTAGCGATCAATTAATATTACGAGCTGCCGGTTAATAGCATTCTTCTGCGACGACTACAGGCCTTTCTCAGATAAATTTCTGATTGCTTTAAGCAGCTCCCCCGTGGCAAAGATTGGACCAGCGAGCAGCGTTACAGGTAAAGAGGCACTGGCACCAAAAGTGGCAGCAATCTCCTCAAGAGGCCCGTCAATCGACTACCCTGAGGTTATCAAGGTACCTAGACGAAAAAAACATAGCAATTCACTGGTCAGAGTCAGACATAACGTTGTCGTCTCATGCAGTCTTGCTTCTTTAACAGCCTGACGTAGCGGCACCACTTAGCAGCCAAGAAAGACTCGTATGTACTTCTCTCAGGGACATCAATGGCGACACCACATGTAGCAGGCATCATCATGCTGCTCAAAGCCCTGCATCCAGATTGGTCTCCAGCTGCACTGCAATCGGCCATCGTCACCACAGGTAACGATGCCAACCAAACATCAGAACACAGCTTGTAATTCATGTGGGCATTTCAGCATTTCTCTAACCTCAGTTCCATGTTGCATGGCGAAGCATCGGTGACCGACGAGCGCGACATGCCGATATTGGCAGAAGGGCTGCCTCGGAAGATTGCTGACCCATTTGACTATGGAGGCGGGCACATCAACCCTAACAGGGCAGCTGATCCTGGCCTGATTTTTGACATTGATCCAAGTGATTACAACAAGTTCTTTGGGTGCACCTTCAAGAAAGTCGTAAGCTGCAATGCGACAATGCTACCTGGGTATTACCTGAACCTACCGTCCATCTCTGTTCCTGATCTGAGGCATCAGATTACTGCATCGAGAACAGTTACAAACGTAGGCGAGGTTGATGCAGTTTACCGTGCTGCAATCCAGAGCCCACCTGGAGTTAAGATGGATGTTGAGCCGTCTGTTCTTGTGTTCAATGCTTCAAACAAAGTTCATACGTTCAAGGTTAAGTTTTCACCTCTATGGAAGCTGCAAGGGGGACTATACATTTGGCAGCCTTACTTGGCACAATGACCAGAAGTCAGTGAGAATTCCAATAGCAGTACAGATTACGATTCAGGATTTCTACGCGGATGATGCATAACTAGGGTGAAACATGCAGGCAATATCAAAATGTTCTTAGAAACAACAGGAAAAACTAGAGGAAATTGCCAAGTTCCTCAGATGTACTTCAGCATGGAATACATGTGTTTTGTGTTGTCATTTTTTTTCCTATCAGAATATCCAGTGGCGGAGCCAGGATTTCTCAGAGCCTCGGGCCCAAAAAATAAGGGGGCTATAAGTCTATAACTAACATCAAATACTATCAACACTGAGGTATAATAAAAATACAACACAAATACATAATCGAAATAAATTTTAAATTCCATGTTGAACAATACGATAAAATAGATAAAACATAGCCAAAAAAGAATGCAACATACCACTAGCACAAGGTAATTTTTGCTTAATTAACAAAGATTTCGTTAATTTGAGCCTATCATATCTTCATCAACAATAGTACGAGAACTTGAACCTGCAAAAATAAAATTGTATATGTAAATCAGGGAAACAAGACCACAACGTTATTTTTAATGCAAATTACGAAATAAGAATGTAGCATACCACTAACATGAGATAGTTTCTGCTACGCGTCCTCATGCTTTGAAAACGTTGTAAAATCTTGTTATCATTGATGCTTGCAAATACATCTCGCTCAATATAGCATATCATGCAATCATTCATCCATTCATCACTCATTTTATTCCGTAACTCAGTCTTGATAATGTTCATAGCTAAGAAAGCTCTTTCTACTGTTGCGGTCGCAACAGGCAAAATCAAGACCAATTCAATAAATCGATATACCAATGAAAAAATTGTGTGTCTGTCGGTCTGAACCATCTTAATAGCAAGATTACCAAGGTCATTACAGCTTAAGAAATCCGAATTAGACCGCACATCAGCAATGAATGTCTCAAGTTGGTCCTTAAGGAGTACACAATCATATTGGGAGAAGTCGGTGGCATAAATATTAGCAAGTTCAACTAGTTTATCCTCATCAAAGTTGGAAAAGGAATTCTTTAGATCAAGACAAGCAATGCATCTCAATAACCGTGTAGATCTTTTAGCAAATTGACTGTTTAACTCAACAATAATTTGATCATGCACCACATTAAATATTTCATGATTGAAATGATGGTAGTAAGTCACCAATTGGCCGCCACAACCTCTCAAATGAACCCCTTAACAATTATCGTATCCAACATATTTGGCACAATGATGCAATGTTAGAGACAAAATGTCTTTACATCTTCAAAGGGCTTATTCCAACCATGTTGCCTTATGTTATTAATGTTCTGCAATGTGGCCTAAACCAATCCTACAGCACGAACAATGTTCTGATCTTTCTTTTGTAAGCATTATGATATATCATTAGTTTTGCCCCATATTCTGATCATAAGATGTAATATAAGTACAAATTCAAAGCTTTCCATTTTTCTAACAAACCTGAAGTTGTGGTCTTTTGTGTTGCATTAATGGCATCATCAGAAATACTCTGTAATACCTCTAGGATCGCGTCCCACATGAGAAGAAAATGACATAAGATTTTATGATGTGAGCTCCACCGAGTATCCCCAATCTTGCTAGATTAGTTTCTTGGTTTTTCCCTCTTCCTAAAAAAATTTCACCGGTCTTCAATTTGTTCACAAGATTATCGTGGTGTTCTTGGGCCAATTGATCGTGTCTCTTGCAAAAAGCATTAATAGTGTTGACTATCAAAGTGATATAGTTAAAGAAATCTAAGATAGAACAGCAACACTTGGCAATAGAAATAACCACTAATTGCAATTGATGAGCAAAGCAATGTATATAAAAAGCATATGGATTTTCATCCAACACCCTAAGCCATGACTAGCAAACATAGCATCTAGGGCTATCTTCAATGAAGATGAATCCCAATAAATCTCTCAATCACTTGCCTTTGATTGTTGACATATCTACATGGGACATGAAGCATAGTTAATATGGTCAGTTTTTTAATAACAAAGCAATCCAAGATTATAAACAACACATACTAAGCTTAAAATCACAGCCATTTGCTCCTTGATAGATGCATCTCGAGACTCATCAATAAAGACGGCGAATTATTTATCCCCAATATCATCCATAATGGCTTTAGTGGTCTCTTCTGTGCAAGCTTTGCACAATTACTTTTGTATTTTTGGTGAAGTCATTATATGGTTCCCATGAGCATTATCAAACAATTTTGCAACATTTTTATCCTTCTCTTTATACCATTTCAACATCTCTAAAAAGTTCCCTTTATTATTTGATATAGAAGATTCATCGTGTCCACGAAAAGCAAGAGTTTGCAATAAAAGAAACCTTACAACACCTAAAATAATAGTAGTACGGGCCAAATATTCTTCCTCCTTCTTGGTTGAACCAGCCCATACATGTGCCACACTTTGCCTCTGATTTTTAAAAGCCTCACAATGTTTTCTAACTTTATTGTGAGCACTATCAACTTTACCAACATGCCCATTAAAAGATTGAATTGCATTTTTCTAATAATTAAACCCCACATTTGTATATGCATCAACACCAAAGTTGTCAAGTCTCCTTTGCTTGAAGAAATAACAATAAAAACAATATGCGGCATCTTTAGCAACACTGTATTCCAACCAATCATACCTTTTGAACCATCCTTCATGAAAGCTTATTTTACCGCCTATCATTTTTCGTGGAAATTTATGGCCAAATGCTCGGCATGGCCCCAATAGCAAATACTCACTTCTAACAGCATCTCTAATATTCACATCTAATTCTTCAATTGGTTTCTGAAGCTCAGGATCGGCAATAATGTCATCCGGATTAAGCACAACACGGGGATTGTTTTGTGGGGTGTTACTACCTGCAGTTCCTATAGTTTATAGAGTTTGATTGGAATTGGATTGCGATGAAAAATAAGATGCCATTGTCTTGGTCCTCTTCATCATGTATTTCTAATTCTAGTACTGCAAATAGCAAGTTAATAAACTGATAGGCATACTACACTATCACAATATCACTCATACAGTCATATTGACAATCTGGCATACAGTAAGCTTACCTCACCCGCTCACCGGGAGCCAGCACCGGTAGTTGAGGGCGGTGAGTAGTGGGGGTGGCATAGCGGCGGACTGGCGAAGAGGAGGCAGGGGGCGGTGCCACAGGCCACGGTGGAGAGGAGGCAGGGGCGACGTCACGGTGGAGAGGAGCTGAGGAGGCGAGGGATGACATCACGGCAGAGAGGAGGTGGGGGCGGTGCCGCGACGGACTGGCGGAGAGGAAGCGGGGGACGGTGTCGCGGACCGTGGCGAAGAGGAGGTGGTGGGCGGCATCACAGCAAATAGGAGGTGTGGGGGCGACGTCGCGGTGAAGAGGACACGGTGGCCGATGGGGGCGGCGTCGTGGCAGAGAGGAGCTGAGGAGGTGAGGGGCAATGGCGCGATGGAGAGGAGGCGGGGGCGGTGCCACGACAGAGAGGAGGCGGGGCCGCGGGGGGTGGTGCCACGATGGAGAGGAGGTGGGGGCGGCGTCGTGGGGGGAGAGGAGGCGGTGGAGGCTGGGGGCGTCGAAGAGGTGGCTAGAGTCTGGGGAGGTAGGAGACGGGAGGGGAAGACTGAAGGGGTGATGAACTAGGGAAGGCGGCTAGGGTAGGCTATAAGGCCACTATCGCTCCACTGATCCGCTCCATTGGGCCGCTGCCGCTCTGCTCCATTGGGTCGCTGCTGCTTTACTGGGCCAGTTGGGATAGCATCAGGTCAGCCAATAAGACTCGGGCTTGTCTACTGTGTGATATTTTTGGGTGTATTTACTAAAATTTTCTACTAATATTTTCTCTGGGCCTCGGGCCATTGCCCAACCGGCCCGAGACCCATCTCCACCCGTAAGAATATCATTAGGTTGTAAAATGTAAATAGTACTCCCTTCATTGAGAAATATAAGGCTGGTGGACCTGATATGGTAATTAGAGGGGGTGAATAGTACCTTTAAATTCAACCTTCCAAATGATATTCCAAAACTTTCACTTCAGTAGCTACTGGAAGTTAGGGAGATCCGATCTACCCATCAACAAAGAACTCACAAAAACGTGGTAGCAAACAGAGCATACCGCCAGAGATGATCGGTCTAACCGGCCTTCGGATGGACCGCAGGACTGGGTGCAGTTGAACTGCATCATTGTTCCCATAATTGGAAATCAGTCAAAGCCAAAACCAAAAAATATGCATTCTCCAAAATACACATTCAAATTATTTGAAACTTTTTACACACCTTGTTGAGGATCTCAAGAACCTAATACATCTGTTGGGGGGAGTGGCCCCACCTTTACCCATTCATCCTGTTGAGTCAAGAGACCCATTAACCATGTAAAAAGGACATTTGTACCCTTAGCATGATGAGCCATAGCAAGGGCATTCTTGTAATCCAACCTTAAAGCCACACACACACACACACACACACACACACACACACACACACACACACACACACACACACACACATATATATATATATATATATATATATATAGTCCTAGGGGAGAAAGGAGACAGAGGACAGCTAATTCATTGTTCACCCCTACTCTAGTGTGTACAAGGCTCTTAGTAGCCCTGCGTGGACTCTCCACAGCCCCTTGTTTACTATTTGGCCTGTAGCCACAATAGTTGGTGCCATCCGTAGGGAACAACATAGAAGCTACAAGCTGAATGAATAATGGCACCAAAGAAGGCGGCAGCGGCGACTAAGCAGAAGAGAAGCATGATTATGATGATAACCGAGGCAAGGGCGCTGGGGCCAGTGGTCGAAAGACCCCTGCCGCCGTGGCAGCGACACTCCAGCGTGATCGGCAACGAGAATCACCTGCCAGCAGGCATGCAAACGACGACGCAAGAGGCTCTACGAGCGGAGGACAAAGTGCGTGTGACCCCCAGTAACATCGATGGCACCTGTGCCGCCACCTCCGATGACCGCGTCGTCGCCTCCAATGACCCCGACACCTGCATCTTCACCTGCAATGACCTTGGCACTCACGCCATCACCTCCAATGACCCCGACACCCTCATCGCTACTATGCAGTGGACCAGGGCCCTCCCCGGCAACCCCAATGACCTGTGCACCAAAACCTTGATCAGGCATGGCACCCTCACCATAGCAACGTGGCAAATAGATGGTGCTTTGGAGGCGGTCCTTGGGATGCTGCAGCGTGAGTTAGTGGATCTGCGGAACACCATGAGTGGGATGCAAGAAGCTCAGAGTCAACAAACACCTATAACGACAGTGGCAGAGATCGTTGCGGAGAGGATGGAAAGACGAGAGGCTAACACTGGTGCTCGTAGCACCCTCCGACGAGTGGACCCGAAGTCCCCCTTGTCCGCCAACCTACAATAATGTGCCTGGTCAGTGGACTTTAAGATGCCTATGGTAGAATTGTACAAGGGTGATACAGACCCCTGTGAGTTTCTACGTGTTTATGAAATGGCCATTGAAACTACGAGAGTTAACGATTTGATGAAAGCGAAGGGGCTGCCGCTCGCCCTCCAAGGGATAGTACTCTCCTCGTTCTTCACCATCACACCTAGCTCCGTGTATGTGTGGGAGCAGATCCAAGACCGGATGCACAACAACTTTTAAGGAAACTACATCGAGCGGGTTGAGCCAACCAACTCTTCGTGATCAAGCAGAAGCCAACCGAGAAGCTACGAGAATATTTCAGGTGCTTCGTGAAGGTCTGCTTCCAAGTCAAAGACATCAACGATATCACTACCATCAATGCAACAATACAAGGTCATTACAATAGGCCCTTGGCTGAAAATAATGCGTGCAAGCCCATCAGAATGGTGGCAAAGCTCTTCGACAAGATGGAGGAGTGTGCCAAGTTCGAAAAGGATGCACAGCGGCATGAGGCCAACACTTTCGAGGCCAAGCCCGCGCCCAAGGCCTCGAGGGAGGGCTTCGGTCGCAAGCAACGGAAGGGGCAACGGTCCAGATACGTCCATGACATTGAAGGGGACGGAGACGCCAACGCCACCCCTGGTGGGTGAGGGTGTGGACGGAGGGGCTGCGGCCATGGAAGGGGCTGAGCCTAGGATGACGGACAACAGCAGAGATTATGGTGCGATGTCCACGGTCGGGAGGAACACCTCATCCGCGACTATCCGACCATCGCAATGCTCCGCAAAAACATCGCAAGGGAGAAAACCTGTACGCAAGGGCACCATTAGTGGCACACGTGCAGCAGCCCTCGGTGGTTCAGCTCCTCCAGTCCACCCCAATGCCTTGCATATACAGGCCACCGAAGCTAGACCCCATCGAGTCATCAATGTCATCACGGAAGGTTCATCGTTGGAGTTCTCCTTCGAAAGGCAGTGGAGAGCCTACGTCCATTGGCTACACCACGTCGCCTCATACCCCACGCAGCTGCCCCCAAGCTGGGCATAGTCTGACATTATCTTTACAACAGAGGATGCGGCGGGAATAGACTTCCCTCACCAAGGTCCGATGGTGGTACAAGCATGCATCTCAGAATGCGACGTAAGGTGCGGCCTCATAGACGGAGGCAGCTCGACGGATAACTTGTTTGTTAGCACCTTTGACTAGATGGGTATCTCCCGGAGCAGGCTGGAGCCTCTAGGTGTGCCCCTGCAAGGCTTCGAAGGACATCCGTTAAGTACCCTGGGTTAGATGGCACTTGAGGTATCCTTTGGCCAAGGAGAACAAGGGAGGAAAGAGGTAGTTTCCTCCCTTATCTCTTCACTCCGGCTCACCGACAGGTGGGCCCTCTTCTTTCTCTTTTTTCCAATTGAAAAATTACCGAAATGCCCCTAGAATTACAACATTTCCTAGCATGAACACTTATGTGAATGAACCAAATGCGGATAAGTTGCTTAGAGAAAGCTATTCCAATAAACAGTAGCAAAAAAGTTATCCTCTTTATTTGTTCGGAGAAAGTCATAAATCATAAGGTGAAAAAAAGAGGGCATGCAAATTATCTATCTCCTAGTCACACATAGATACTGGCCTAGTTATTTTTTTTATTTATGGCTTATGATTTCTCGCAAACAAACAAATAGAACGACTTATTTATCGTAGTTTCAAAACGGCTTATTAGGATAGCTTTTTTGAAATAGCTTGTTAAATTATCAGTATTCGATTGATTTATATAGTAATCATGTTAAAGACAAAAATCATAAGTTGTAGTAAAAAACCCAGCTACTGGGTTCAAAGAAAAGCAAGATACAAACAAAATACACGTCCACACACGAATCTCGGGGCATCACTGCATCAGGGAGACCTGATGCTGGCAACCAGGCGTAGCAGTAGATAAACACGCCACGAAACGCACAGATAATCCCAAGAAGAAATCCAAGAAACGAAACATGGCGACGCAAGCGGCGGCGACGACTGAGATCGCGGCGGTGGGCGTGATCGGCGCGGGCCAGATGGGCTCTGGCATCGCCCAGCTCGCCGCCGCCGCCGGCTGCGGCGTCCTCCTCCTCGACTCCGACCCCGCCGCCCTCTCCCGCGCCGTCGCCTCCATCTGCTCCTCCCTCCGCCGCCTCGCGGCCAAGGGCCAGCTCTCCCTGGTGAGCGAATTGACGTCCCATTACCCTTTCCAAATGGGAGATTTTCCAATTACGCAGCAAAAGATCAGGCTTTTATTTGACATTTTTAGTTTCGCTTGGTCATAGGCTGCGTGTGAGGACTCCATCAAGCGGATAAGGTGCGTCTCCAGTGTGCAAGAGATCAAGGACGTGGATCTTGTGATTGAGGCCATCGTTGAGTCCGAGGATATCAAGAAGAAGCTGTTCGTGGAGCTGGATGAGATCACCAAACCGTCTGCTATTCTTGCCTCTAACACTAGCTCCATCTCTGTAACCCGCCTGGCTTCAGCTACTAACCGGCCTTCTCAGGTGATCAGCAATTCGGCTTATCTCAGCACCGGTTTTCAACTGTACTAGTTGCTTCCTGGTTTCAGTTGACCATCGTATGCTTGTCTAGAATTTCACATCATATAGTGATGCAACTGTGTCTTAGCTTATTAATTGCAATTGGGGCAGCATTTTGTGAATTTTAATGGCCCCATTGTTATGTAGGCGGCTATCTTTTGTTCTACCATGTAGGCTAAAATCATAAAATGTGTGCATGATAACCAAGGAATATGAAAAAAAATTGCATATTCTACAACTTCAGGTCATGCCTCTGAAGACAAAAACATCAATGCGCTGAATACATCTTTCATGTGTTGTTGTGATGAATCTTAGTTCATCGGGGTAAACACCATCGGGAGGAAGGCCGGGTGGTCTTGACTTGGTGGGATAAGAGATTTGACTATAGACTGAGATAATAGAACTTAGGGAAGAGACTAAATTAATTTATCTTGATTGCTTCATTGCTTAATAATAGATACATAGTAGCTCTTTTATAGGGATAATTCGAGTTGACCTCCAAGATATAATCTCTATCTCTAAAAAAACCTATCTATAATATATGGAATATATTTATAAGGTAGTAAACTCATTTAATAAGAAAGTAAACTCATCTAATAAGGAAACTAACTATTCTAAACTCATCTAATAAGGAAACTAACTATTCTTATCTCTGTCCTTACTAATTTGACCACCCCATGCCCGCTGCTACAGTATGCAGGTACCGTGTGAACAGTACCATAAATAGTATTTGTGCGCGTGACAATTGTAGTGTCTCAATTCATCACTTTGAAACAGGATCCCCCCTCTGAATATGTACCCCTTTGTTTTGGGGGCGTCTCCCCATGATAAGAACTTAAATTCTGTCTTATGACTGTGAAGAGGTTTTCGTGTTGCAGGTGATAGGCATGCACTTTTTTAACCCTCCTCCTATAATGAAGTTGATTGAAATTATACGAGGAGCTGATACATCAGAAAAGGTTTTTTCAACGGTTAAATCTTTTTCTGAAAGGTAACAGAAAGCTTCCTATTGCACCTCCTAAGCCTTGTAACATGATTATTGACGTGGAGAATTCTTGTAGACGTAGTCTAAATGCTATCTTATTTTTGCACATTTTTTACGGATACTCACCAAGACAACTATCTGAATTGGAACCTAATTCTGTAACCAGTTGTTGTTCAGAGCTAGTGCCACCCAGAACTAGTGTTCTCTAAACATAGATATTAGATGTACCACTTCCTATTGTTAATGGATTTGCTGAGAAGACAGCAGGCTTGCTGTACTTTGGAGTTCAGGTTAAGTTTAGGTTACAAGTTGACGAGCAGTATTTACCTGGTAAAAACTTCTGGCAGGTGTAGTAAGTATTAGGCAACCTAGTATTTTCCTTAAAAAAATGTTTCTACCTTTGAAAGACCTTACTAGACATTAGACCTGTTTTGATTGCTATTTGAACCATATTTAAGCTCCAAGGAGAATGACCGTTCTAACCACTGACCACTTAACAAATGTGCCCACACACACGGATCAATTAATGCAGAATTGCAGATTATAATGTGACAATTTAGACAAGATAAAATGGACTTACCAAAGCTGGTGCAGGACTGATTTGAAATGTTCAGTTTTTTATTTATTATCTTTTTCCAATATTTTTTATATTGGTTCCTACCTGAGCACGAAGTGCATTATTCGTTATTGGACATTGACAGCAACTAATGATACAACCTCAAATCAGAGTGTACCAAATTGCCAATCGCTAATGTAGGTATTACCACACTTTTTACACTTGAAATTGCCTAATGGTTTTGAACTTTGCAGGCTTGGGAAGACCGTTATATGTTCACAAGATTACCCAGGCTTCATTGTAAACCGCATCCTAATGCCAATGATTAATGAAGCATTTTGGGCACTTCACACTGGAGTAGCAACCAAAGAGGACATTGATACGGGGATGAAGCTAGGCACGAATCATCCAATGGGCCCTCTGCAGCTTGCCGACTTCATTGGTTTAGATGTCTGCCTTTCAGTACTTCGGGTACTTCAAAACGGCCTAGGAGATAACAAATACAGCCCTTGCCCTCTTCTTGTTCAGTATGTTGATGCTGGCCGACTTGGAAAGAAGCGTGGGCAAGGTGTATACTCATATGGAAAGGGGTCTTCATCCGTTAAACCGAAGTCTTCTCTGTGAACATGAATGCAGCTGTTGAGCAAATAAACCAAACTGTGTGTGTACTTTGTACATCGATGGAAAAACACCTTATGTAATTCACATGTCCAAAATGAATACTTGTAGTCACTCAGCTTCGCAATAACAGCATTATGCAGGCTTTGCTATGTAGGATTTTTAAAGAAAACTATGTAGAAAAAATGGTGGCCAGGGGTTCAAGCTGATATGTGAAAAATCGCACGTGAATATCATGAAATTTACATGCTTAAATACCTTGCAATCCATGCCCTGCACTGTTGCAGGCTCCTTTTCTGAGCTTCTTACACAGTATGCATTTTCAGTCATTACAGATGGCTGCATCGGACATGACCAGCTCCAGAAAATGACTCTTGTGCCGCTTGCTCAGCAATCGTGCAAAAACCAGCATAGCCGGATGGGGTTCACATCACGAGCGGGATCAGCGGAGCCCTTGATGTTGAGCGTGTCGTCCTGCGGCAGCACACCTGCTCATGCCGCACGGCGAGGGCTATACGGAAGGCGAGGTGGTGACCAGTTGGCTAGTTGCTGCTGCTGCACAACAGCAATAGTGCAGTACTGAAGTACACCGCCCCGTCCTATGGCTTATCATTCCCCCCAAACAAACTAGTTGTACCGCTCCACCGCAGCCACCGTTGCAGAACGGTTTATCGTATCAATCTTTTTAAAACAATTTATCAATATTCAATTTATTCATATAAATACTTCTATTAAAACCGAAAATCATCAATCACAGCCGAAAAAAACACACTCAATATCTTACATCATGTGAAGCGTGTTATGTGTTAATCGTTTCTTTGAGAGGTAGTACGTTGGTACGATCTACTCCAATTCAAGACGACCACAGTTTGTGGTCCATTAATGGGCCTTATATCAGGCATCAGACCAAGGAGCCAGAGCCCATTAATGAGCACAGCAGATTAGCAAAATAAACGCGCTTCTCTTGAGTGTGACTTGTGAACCGAGGAAAGACGTCCCAATCAACACCAAAAGAGACATTGAACCTGAACAAAATCTAGTTTTGACACATACATCATATTCCTCTCTGTATTCAGCTCAACGACAAACAGCAAATATCTAGCTTAGGCTTAGGCTTCTAGTTTATTTTTTACTATTCAATAATTTCATCTTTTTTCTAATTTTTTCTGGCTTTTTTTAGTTTTTTAATGATTTTTTTCCATATTCATTTGTACTGTCTGTGACGGGTTAACTTATTTTTTCTATTTTTAATTTTTTTAAATTTAATTACGTCCAATAAGACACCATCAGCTACAGTGCAATTTCAGTCGGCTATAGTACTTTTCAGCCATAAACCACTTTAAAAAAACTATTTTGGGCACCCCGTGATTCTGATAAGAGAATCCAGTGAGTTAACCAAGTGTCAGCTGGAGCACCATATGTCACTGTGCTATACTCCGGGTGTGATTGGGTCTTCATACGGATCAAACTTCACAATTCTTCTTGCATCAGGGAGCAACGGGTGCATAATTGGTCGGTGTCCTTTCTTGTACCAATGACTGATGATGTATGCTTCCAATTTTCTAACCTGAGGAAAGCAACATAACGTCAGAATGAACTATTTCAGAACTCTATGCAAAACGGCTATGTAAAACAAGCACAAGCAAATCATATTCTTGAAGCGTGATCTTCCAGAACCAACTAGCAAGTCATATTCTTGTTTGTTACTCTTTAAATTCTAGATGTGAATGAATAAAGAATACAAGAAAGGTAGCATCCAAAACTACAACAATTGTTGAACTGGAGATCACAGCAATGGAGAACCTTGGTCTAACATCAAATGTGGGTTTTTACTTGCAACTAAACTTCTGTGAAGCATGAAACTAACGATTTAAAAGAGTACCAGCATTTGATAAACACAGTATCTCATTATGACAGCACAGCACCATGATTTCAAACATACTTTGATGGATAGAATAGTTGGCAGGTAGTAGCATAGTTGTCAAAATAATCTCCAAGGGTTCAATCATTTTATTAGTTGACTGGCATTGGACATCATGATAGCGGAAAGGTTTTCCAATGGTTAGATTATTTGATAAGTATTCATTGCATTAAACATCACAGGCTTGGCTTTCCATTCATCAATATAGCATTGTAATGTAGCTAACTAGCTATTTGCACGCATACAAAGTCAGGACATCCATACGAAAACAACAGAGTAGCAGTTTAGCAGATAAAAGCTTATGCTCAGTCTAGGTTGGTACTAACAGAATTATTCATTTTCCGTTCTTGTTTGGTTGTAAATATATTGCAGTTTCACAGGAGAAACGGAGAACATAAAACTTACCTTTCTGACAATGTAAGATTCATCGGCAAAATTCAATGGTTCTGTTAATACAGTAAGAAAACCATTCCTGTTTCCGTACACAACATCAGTAAAGTATCTGTCACCAACCTGGACAGGTGAAAGTTTAATAAGGTGAAGACATATTTAGAAGTAATAATAGTCGCAACCAATCGATGACAGCCATTCCTACCAGCACAAGGTTTGAGGCTGAACAACCAAAGTAACTCTCTATTTCCTTAGCAGTTCCAGCAGGCTTCTTTGTATCTGCAGTCCATAGAGAAGATAAACACAGTACCTCCATAATCTTTTTTATGTGCAAATAATGATTAGAAGCTTCCGCCTCACACAGTCAAAATACATTCGAAAAAAGAAAGATGATATAGAAATGCGAACCATTTAAACATCTAATTGCAAGTTTGCAACACAGAACTTTAGTGGTTTGGAATCATGAGATGCATTTTGACTTTGTCGTCGATACAAGACCAGACAGTACACTTATAAGCACCCCCAATCAGATGCGAAGACCACCGATGATGCGGAGGGACTCAAGGAGAAGCACACAAATGGTCAAGTGTATTCAATATGAGTGCCTAGGGTTCCTAAATGATCTCCCTTCTCCCATTACAAGAAGTCCTACTTATAGAAGGGGAGAGGAAGGCGAGTGAAGTTACAAGTTTGCCCTCGATGCCTAACTTACTCCTAGGGTTGTCTACGTCATTTGCCTCCGTGCGGGTCCTGCCACTTCCGGGACTTCGGGGTCAGTTTGTAGCTGACTTTGGACTCCATCCAGGGTTGGCCTGGACCTCTGGGTTTGGCCCCGGATCTCGTCCAGGGTTGATCTTGCGTACACTGAGGCTAAGCCATCAAGGCGTGTTGAAGATCACCGAGGTGAATCCATTGAACTAGGGGGGAGCCCCTAATCGAGGAGATGCCGTCGAGGCGAAACGAAGCCCGGCTGAGGCAAAGCTGTCGAGGATGAGTTGAACCACGCTAAGGCCAAGCCATCAAGGCATATTAGAGCTTGCCGAGGTGAATCCATTGGGCTAGGGGGAGCCCCTAGTTGATGAGATGCCATCGAGGCGAAGCGAAGCCCGATCGAGGCCGAGCTGAACCACGCCGAGGCCAAACCATTAAGGCGTATTGGGGTCTAGAGAAGGTTTAGACGCGCGACCCAGAGGGGGTCCAGAGGACCTTGGCGCGGACAGAGTCTAGGGTGGGTCCGGAGGCGGAGTCCAGGGCATCCCCGTGTAGGAGTATGGAGGCGGAGTTCGGGGCTCTCCACGCGGACGAAGTCTGGAGGTGCAGTCCGGGGCGTCTCCACGTGAACGGCAGTCGGGCGGGTCCGAAGCACCTCCACGCGGACGGAGTCTAGGGCATCCCCGCACGAACGGAGTTCAGGGCGGGTATAGAGCACCTCCGCGCAGACGGCACGGACCTGCCCGGCAACCTTCCATGCCTTCATCTTCGTAAGCGACGTGGCTTCTCGCTCAAAACGCCATGGACAGCGCTAATTGTCGTCGATTCGAAGCCAGACAATACACTTAGAAAGTACCCCAGATCGGATGTGGAAACCGTTGAAGATGCGGAGGGGCTCAAGGATAAACACATAATGACCAAGTGTATTCGATATGAGTGTCTAGGGTTCCAAAATGGCATCCCCTCTCCCATTACAAGAGATCCTATTTATAGAAGGGGAGAGAGAGGTGAGCGAAGTTATAAGTTTGCCCTCGGAGTCTAACTTACTCCTAGGGGTATCTACGTCATTTGCCCCATGCGGATCCCACCACGTCCGGGACTTCGGGGTCGGTTCGTAGCTGACTTCGGACTCCGTCCAAGGCTGGCCCTGGACCACCTCTGGGTTTGATCCTGGACCTCGCACGGGGTTAGCTCCGGACCCCCTCCGGGTTGGTTTTGCGTACCTCGCCGAGGTTGGTCTCACGGACCTCGCCGAGGCTGACTTGAAGGCTTGGCTGGGGGTAGACCTTCCAACAGGCGCGGCGCAGTTGCTCTAAGGTGATCGTGGGCCCGAGGTAGTGCAGGGACCCTCCCCAAACAGACTTCAAAAAGACACTTAACAAAATGGAACTATTGAACTAACTGGTGCCAAACAAAGCTGAATTAACTATTGGACATGAATCAGGTGAAAGATTAGCTCAATCCAATGAATTCCCTTTTGAAAAATAAAGGCGTTTTTGCTCAAGAGTCAAGACTCCAATCTTTTCACAGAAGACGACAATAGACTCACTCCCCTTTCCATTAACAAATCGATTTCCATGCAATGCCAGGCTCACTAACAAGGGAACCAAGCGCTTAGAGCATCCATAGGGTTCTAGAACTATCAAATTGTAGGTGTCTGGGGACACAGAAACATGAACCGAGTACCACTAACAGAGACTATATTTTCCCCTCAAAAGTAAGAGGACAGCACTTGCCATGCCTGATCACATGAACCCCCTCGATGGCCACCTCGATCGCCCTGGCCTCCACCCCATCCGGATCATACTCCTTCAACCCTGCGCCCACCCAGAGACAAATCAATTCCATCAGCAAGAAAACATTTCCCCCAAATTAAGGCTCTCTAAGAGCAGGCAAACCAGGCCAGACAGACCTGCGGAGTTGCTGTAGACGGCGAGGGCGCCGGCCGGGAAGGCCGCGCGGCACTGGTCGAACGCGGCGGCGAGCGGCGGCCAGAGCGCGGGCGCGTAGGGCGCGGTGAGGGTGTTGTCCTTGTCAAACACGACGCCGCGGAAGCCGGCGCGGCGGAGCTCGCCCCAGTCCAGCCACCGGATGTCCTGCACCGACACGTGCGGCAGCGCCAGGCGCGGCTCGTACGCCGCGACGGCCGCCACCGCGGCCGCGCCGGCCGGGTTGAAGCGCTGCCCCAGCGCGCGCCACCACGCGGCCACGCCCATGGCCGTGCCTGCTGCGGCGGTTGGTGTGGGATCGGTGTTAGCGTGTGGGGCGGCGCGTATTCTCTGACGTAGAGCAGTAAAGTCACAGCGTTACTCCTCTCAGCCATCTATCCAGCAAAGAACGGTCCAGATTTTTTTTTTGAGATTTTGATTATTTTTACTTCCAGTTTTTAGTTTTTGTACTTTTATCTTTTTCTAGCTTTTTTTCTTATATTCCTGTATATTATCTGTGTTAAAATAACCTATTTGGACCGTTCTTTGTTGGATGGATGGCTGAGAGGAGTAAAATCACACTGTGACTTTAGGGCCTGTTTGGCAGAGCTCCACCAGCTCCAGATTCACAAAAAACAGATCCAGATTCAATTTTTTCAGCCAAACACTTCTAGCTCCAGCAGCTCCACCATGAATCTGCTCCACAAAAACAGTGAATCTACCCCCAGATTCATGGATTTGGTGGAGCACCTCAAGGGGTGCTCCACCAACTCAAGTTTGGTGGAGTTGGGAAAAATTACCCGCCACTGCCACTGGTTACACAAAAAAAAGGTTCGCTCTTTTCTTTTCTCGCGACCGAGTTCCTTTTCCCCGCCGCGCCACTCCTCGGCCGCTGCTGTCTTCTCCGCCTCCACTCTTCTCCCGGCCGCGTCGCCTCCCGCCTCCGCCTCGCCTCCCGGCCGCGCCACCCTCTGCTCGCGTCTGCCTCCCGGCCGCGCGCCTCCCGCCTCCTCCCGGCGCGCGCGCCTCCCCGCCTCGCCTCCTCCTTTGCCGCGCCCGCCCGCCTCGGCCACCGCCGCCCACCACTGGCCGGCCGCGCGCGCCCCCGCCGCCGCTCCACCTCCTCCTCTGCGCGCGTGCTTCTCATCAGGAGGAAGAAGAATGGAGCTGCTTCACTGACGCGTTGGGCCCAGGTGGAAGTGAGATAGAGAGGGAGGTGGAGCTGTACCAAACACTTTGACGAATCCCAGATCCACGATGTAGCTGCTCCACGGTGGATCCAGGCGAATATGATGGATTTAGGTGAATTTGAAGCTGATGAAGTTCTCCCAAACAGGCCTTTACTCCTTTACGTCAGAGAATCTCGCTCGGTGGGAGACGCCCAGGGAGAGATCGATAGGATATTTTCGCTCGGCTACGGCGCCTACTTGCTCTCTGGTCGCTGCGTCCGGGCCCGGATCGGCCGCAGCCTGCAGTTGGTATGCACAGTGCACACCTTGCCGCTTGTTGGATCCCAGATGAACAGTTCGGATGAAGCGGTGAGAAAATAGGGGTGGTTAAGCCTTGATCTGCCGCCGTCCGTGCAGTGAACGAACGGTTTCAATCGGCTGCAGGAGGTCGCACCCCTACGGTCCGGTCGGTGCGACCGCTATGTGTGACCTTTGTCTGTATTAATTTTTGAACTGCACTATTTCGTGTACTAATGACCTGTACGGCTGTACCAACTGCAGTGCAGCACCACTGATTCACTGAACCAGTCATATGTGTTAGGACAGTTAGGTTAGACTTCAGTCTGTGAGCCGCATGAGATGAGGCCTGAAAGTTCCATTTATAAAACTTTACCTGATTTTTAATGAGCAATATCACGTACAATGAGATGACATGATCCATATATAATTTTTTTTCCTCGTAGGATTTTAATAACGTCGACGAGAGAAAACGGAAAGAGAGAGAAAAAAGCTGTCTGACATGCAAAAGATTGTCTACAAGACTCTTTATTATATTGTTTGGGAGAAAAATGGTTTTGGGGGTCAACTTGTTGCCTGGCTGAAAACGGCAAACAAGGTGGATGATTCCAATAGTGGACAGACCTGACCTGTAGTATGCCTCATTCATATGAGGGTAGTACTCCTCGTACTCCATCTACTACTGCAGATTCCTTGCTCGAAGGGATAATCGATCACCTCCTAGGTAGTCCCATTGATCTGAAGTTGTTCGAGGAACTCTCCTTCGGTCAGAGTTGTGGTTAGGAGACCGTTGTGACTTGTCATCATGTCGAACCCCACGGGGTGAGTTTTGTAAACAACTAGACATGGTCATACCTATCCAACTCCTAGAGTTATGCTGATGAGGTCTCTAGAATCTGTCCATCATGCTGCGAAGCATTCGCGTGATTCCCTCAACGAAGTGGTCATAGCCTGGCGCTCGAGTGAGCTCCAGAGTTGGGTTCTCAAGCATGTCGTTGATGTGTTGAAGCTCTCAAACCTCTTCGGACCGGTACTGGGTGTGCCCAGGAAAAGTCCTCCGGGTAGCTAATCACCTCCTCCAGGCAGTCTCGGGGTCCTCAATTTCTGAGACTGGTTGAGGCTGGCTTAAAGGAGAGCAATTATTTCTAGGATTTCACCCATGCTCATCAGAGAATGACCTGGTTCATCACTGGAGGTCTCCTTGCCATCCTCACGAGAGGTGGTAGGGTGTGATCGGTGGGGAGCATCTAGAGGCCTTCTGAGAGAGTGATCAGAATATATGGGAGGGCAATGACCTCTTGTCTAGAATCTCCACTTCCGACGGAGAAAACCTCGCTTGAAGAATGTTCCAGCGAGAGTGCATCGTGGCCTGGAGTAAACCCCACCGAGTAGGGGAATTCTAGGTTATAACTGTCTCATGTTGAAGCTGTACCCTACGAAGGTATGGGCAAACTCGTAGGGAGCCCACCCACTCTTTTTGCAGGTTCCACCACAGAGTTATGACCACCAGTTGATGATGGACTCCCGAAGTGACAAACTCCAGGGCTCGTCGAAACTGCTCGGACTATCGTCGGGGGACTCGAACACTTGGGGGTAGGCTCATTATCGTGTTGTGAGTTCTCCTCATGATCGAATTGACCCTTGCCATTGGGGGAAGTGACTCCTCCGTTCGACATACTGTTGCGGGGAATATGGATCCCTCCTCAACCTTTCTTGCGATGTGGTCACCGAGATCCCGGGATAGATCTCCAGGGACAGTCTCACTGTCAGAAGCAAGCATAGTCTGCTCGTAGTCATAGCAGGCGTCCATGTCGAGATCTGCATAATCGGCCAAGTCGAACCAGTTCTCCTCGTTCCACTCCCCTGCCATGAGAACATCAGAAGAAAGAGAACTTGCTGACAAGAAAATTACAAGAGTCTTGGAAGAATGAACCCCCATGGAGAACGCCAGCTATCGGTGTTTTAATATTGATCTTACATATGATTTATTTGGATTCAGAGAAACTCTAGAAGACTCGATGTATGAACATACGTATGAACATACAGAGTAGAGACTCGGTCTAGCGGAATTTATTGTCAGAGAAACATAGTGGCCCGTTCATCGTGCAGCGATTATTGTTAGAGAGAGATCGTGTGCAATTATTAGGAACGAGTGCACGCTCTAATCGCCTTGTCAGATTGGCCTACGATGTAGTGCGTCGTCATAGACAAGTCGATCGGAGATAAACTAGTCATAGGAAGACTCATAGCCAAGAGGTAGTCAAAGGATAACTTATAACTACGCGGTCGTAGAAGGACTTACGAATAAGTGGTCGTAGAAGGATTTACGATCATAGAGTAGTCATAGAAGAGTTTACGACTATGTGTTCGTAGCAGGACTTATGACGATGGAGCAGTTATGGTAGGTCTTTTGACTAACTTATGAAACTTCTGGCTTATCAATAAGGGGTATACTCGAAAAAATATAATGACGTAATAATTAGTGAATTATTATATCCTTGTCTCACGGGAAATGCAACACCATGGAAGAATGCAACATGAAACTTTATTTGCTTCTCAATTTAATGTAATACCTTGCAATGTAATTTATTAATGTGTTGATGCATATTGAATTCTTGTAAATAATCAAATATTGTAAAATTTTTATTTCGCATATGGGGGCTCTGAGATTCTGCTGGTACCACTGCACAAGATTCTGCTGTTTGAGCAATCAAATCATTCTGCGTATTTTGTTCTAGTTATGGAGTAAACCTTTATGCATTGTGCATGTTTGTTCGTCCCTACTGTAAGTTTGTAGAATTTTTGGTACGAATAATCTATTTTTTATTTGAAATTACAGAAATATACTCGCAAATTTTTTTTTACAAAATAGGCTCAAATCGCCTAATGGGAGAGCGATTGGAGCCTATCGCCCAACCAGGGACCGACAGAGTCCCTGTCGCTCTCCTATTGGGCGACTGCATCCAGTCGCCCTCCCATTGGGCGACTTTCATGCAGTCGCCCAATGGTTGGGCGATCGCACTCGGGCCGATTTAAAATCAGTATGTACCGATTGTTTTATATACCGATGCAATATAAACAACTAGTCTGAAAAGATAAAATAGCAAAGTTCTATATGGCTTATATATACTCATTTGAAAGGTTTCGACGCGATCTACAACTTTTCAGTTGAAGAAAAATCCAAATTCCGAAGGGAAGACTAAGAAAAAGGGCAAAAACAGAAACCAAAAACTTACGACGCAGGTTTAGGTCCAAAGATAGCCGATTTTTAGGGTCATTATTTTTGGATCGGGCTCGTCGTTAGCTTTCCAACGAGTACAAGAATGTCGAAAATGGACACCGTATGCAAAAGTTATGCCCATTTTACTGAATGTGTGTCGGAATTCGTTTCGGCCTCAATTGAAACTGCTATAACTTTTGATCCTGTGGCCGAAATTGCTCAAAAATTTTTCTGGAGGCTTTTGGATATATGAAGAATAGCTCCACAAATTTTCACTATTTTTGGCGAATGTTTGATGCACTTTCCAAATTTCGGCAAAGATGGACTCTTTCCTCTCTTTTTTTCTCTCGGGGGCCTGAGTGCAGTCGCCCAATGGGAGGGCGACTGGATTAAAGTCGCCCAACGGTGGGGCGACTGCAATTAATCGCCCAACGGTGGGGCGACTGCAATTAATCGCCCAACGGTTGGGAGATTTTTTCAGTTGTCGCTGCTGGGTTGGGCGAAAGGCTCCAGCCGCTCAACCATTGGGCGACTGGAGCCTATTTTTGTAAAAAAAAATTTCTGCGGGTATATTTCTGTAATTTCGAATAAAAAATGGATTATCCGTACAAAAAATTCTAAGTTTGTACCCAGTGCGAATCTTGTTTCACATGGTCGTGTTGTAAGTTTGCTGAGGACGCTATCTGTGTAAAAATAAAGCAGAGCTGTATCATTCGGCTCTGAATTGGCATGTATTTACAATATGTTCGCTCATGTAAGATGAGATTGAGCTTGTTCGTGAATCCACACTTTTTAGTTGTTGTGCTTCTCACTTGAATTCTATGTACATCGGCAGCCGGGCAGTATTATCTAATCATCATTCTAATGTGACCCTTCTACCTAATGAAATGGTGTGGCACGCCTAGATGTATAATGGTTTACAGTGGAATGGCAGAACAGACTCTACAACTCATGCTGCAGAAATTCCATCAACCAGTTGACTCTAAATAATGCCCGTAGTGCTTATTTGGAGAGCTTACTTTATCGTACTTGACCAAGGGCCACAGGTCGTCCTTGTATCAGTTGTATGTTCAGTTAGTACGTCATGTTACTCGTAACCCACTGATTTCTGGACCAGAACAAAGACATGGTAAGAGCAAGGAGAGAAGTGATGGCAATCATCAGAAATATAGTGGCAGGCCGAAGCGCTCTGTTGAAAACTAGAAATGAAAGCGGAAATGATGGATTGATTTTATAACAATCAGCTTCCAACTTTCCATGATCCCAACAACTGGTACAAATGAATAACGAATAGAAGATAGCATGCTTCTCCTATATAGGGCCATTGCTAATCAATTAGATCCACACATGATAACTGTGAAAATGTATTTATATTACAAAGACAGTAAATCAAACTAAACAAAATACTAATCAGAACGAGCCACTTACACCATTTTGCACATATAATCATTTTTACATACAACCGTTCACTAGATACAGACCCCATGTGGAGCATAGTACCGACGGTGACCGAATGAACTGATAGTGGGGGGAAAATGGTGTCACAAAATTGATTTAGTCTTGAGTTTTCAAAGCATACAACAATTCCTGGGAATTAAGGGGGGGATTGCAGTATATCAGAACTGAAACAATGAGAAAAAAAACATATATGGCAGCTAAATTTATTTCAAGATTGGATCTTACCAGATCACCGTAACAAGAGGCAAATGAAGAGTGAAGCTCCGAAAGAAGTTTATCTTCCCTCAATCTTTCCAAGCCATCAAATATATGCATTTTTGCCTCGCCTGTACTGGAGTCCTTCGTTGCAACACTTCTATTGTGGAGGTCCATCCTTATATATATCTCAAATTCTTCAACTTGCCGAGCCAACTGAAGAGCAATGAACTGAAAACATGCAAATCACAACCTTTGGTTATTCAACCAAGTAAACTAGAACTGTTCAAAAACTAAAAGATTAATATTGGCAAGCAATCACCTGTGCAAGATGTCGAATAGACAAGGTGGGTCGACAACTTAGATAGGGCTTTTCCAAGTTTGGTGTACTTTGTCCATCAAGAGGAACGAGAACAAGATACACGTTGAACTGCAAGACAAAAATATAGAAAATTCAGCTAACCTAGCATACGCTCCTTGTACCAGTTCAGGTTAGCTAAAACGTTTGAAGATACATATAGAAGAGGTTCACATCTGCTATGACAGAAGACCAGCAACACTATCAAAACGGCATGATCCACAAAACTTATACTTAGTCCCTCTTTGAAGTATGCATTTTCCAAACAGCTTTCAGTTTGCAAGTAATTCCTAAATTTCTTGAGTATAACTACCAGAAAAAATATGTTAAGAAAAAAAACATAAATACAAAACAGAATCCATGATCTGATTGCACATGCAGTTCTATAATACCTCCTTATCCATTTCATCAGTAGTACGGAGGTGATCCACCAACTTTGCAACGCGCCCGCCCTTTGCTACCCTGCCATTTGAACCACCAGCATTGCCATGTCGAGTTTGGCTTCGTGTACCATTTTTTCCCCATGCGAGAATCTCTCCGTGCAGTGGAGAGGTGTTGAAACTTTCTTTTCCACCTACTAATTCACTGTTCTCCTCAAAGCCATGGTCACTACTGCCAATGGTTCTAGCAGGCGATGATCGTGCTGCAGACCTCTTCCTACCTCTTTTCTGCCTTAAATCTGGAGAGTGCTCATCAGCAGAAGATGACTCTTTGCTAGCATAATTGGCATTTTCTTCTTCGCTATCCTCGTCATCGGAGCCAGTAGGTGCAATATCAGGAGTAACGGATTTACCTCTCCCCCTTGCTCGCATATTTCTCCTGTACTTCCTTCCAACTGTAGGACGCTTCTTACCAATTGCCTCTGACTGTCTTCGAAATGTTTCCTCAATGGTTGCTTGAATCTTTCATGAAAAAGCAATACCGATGTTGATGATCAAATATATTATGAAAAAGGGAAACTAAATTTTGCAAAACAAAATACAGTTCTGGTATTACCAAGCAGATAAACTCACCTTTTTATTCCGAGTCTTCTCCTCTTCACTGAAAGCAAGTTCCTGTAGTGTCAAGTATATTAGAAGCACTGCATACAAGAGCTACACGAGGCTAAATAAAACAAACAATTAAATGACGACGGGGCAACATAGACATCACCTCTTCCTCATACTTATCAATATCTGGATATAAGGCTGCAATCAGTGCATCGTAATTGGGATCATCCCTCAAAGAACGTCTGCTTGCACAATGAGTGCGGCATGCTGGGCATTCATTATTTCTGCAAAATAAATGCAATATTTGCATAGTCAAATAAAGAACGTTCTATTTTATTATTTAGAAAGCAAAATTAGGCTGTGAATTCCACATTTTGAAAATCGATATTGAGACAAGATTGTAGACATATGATGCTTGCCAACATACCCTAGCCGCATAGATTTATCAATGCAATCCCTACAAAACCTGTGCAAACATTCCATAACAGTTCTTGTCTTCCGGATAATGCCTGAAATTAGAAGGATCAGACGTTTCATATGTCATATCATCATCTGACAAAAAATCACACAAGTAGAACAACAATACATCACAAACATCGAACTTGCATGTTATAGTAGCTAGCAACAAACAGTTTTTTCAACTGAATTTGCTTAGATTTGTCTGTTGCAAATAATACACAGAAAAATAGAGATAAGAGACAAATTCTTACGTGGAAAACCCTTTCGGGGAAAAAATCACGGACACTCGAAAGCAAATCACTATAATAAGAAGAGATTACAATGGAGCATTTTTTTTTCTTTTTATGGGCTACTAGGGTACATATATATAGTGTGAAGGAAAAGAGTTCCACACAGAGAGGAAATCGAATCAAAGTCGGTTGCTACAGATTGACACCATATCTGATATAACATGCGCATGCACCTGCCATGCCACGTCTAGCGTGAGGCGATGAAGTGTCCTACACGAACACAGTATGAATTCGGATCAACTTTAATAATCTCCACCTTGAGCCGAATTCCCTCCAGTAGTCGAAGAATACGATAGACTCATCCAATAAAATTAGCATGTACACCTTGAGCGCCGAAAGTCCAAAGGACTAGTGAGTAATACCAACTAAGTCTGAGCAAAACTCAAACTTAGTAGCAGGAACTGACTTTGTCAACATATCAGCTGGATTATCATGAGTACTTATCTTGCAGACTTTAATATTACCTTGAGTACTGACACTTCGAATGTAGTGATACCTGATATCAATATGCTTTGTTCTCTCATGAAACATTTGATCTTTTGTAAGGCAAATAGCACTCTGACTATCACAAAATATTGTAGTACAAGATGTACTTTCACAAAGCTCAGTAAATAAACCTCTTAGCCAAATGGCTTCTTTGCAAGCTTAAAAAATAGTCATATACTCAGTTTCTGTAAGAGACAAGGCAACGGTAACTTGCGAACTTGCTTTTCAGCTAACGGCACACCCTCCAGCAGTGAACACATAACCAGTGAGAGATTTTCTTTTATCCAAATCTCCTGCAAAATCAGAATCCATATAACCAACGAGTCCATCTCTAGTCTTCCCAAACTGTAAACAAGCATTAGATGTACCCCGCAAATATCTGAAAATCCATTGAATTGCCTTCTAATGCTCTTTCCTAGGATTAACAATGTATCTACTAACCACACTTAATGATTGAGATCGGGGCGAGAACATACAATGGCATACATAAGCAAACCAACTGCATTCGCATATGGAACTCTAGACATGTACTCAATTTCATCATTTGATTGTGGACATAATGCTGAAGAAAGTCTAAAATGTGCAGCTAAGGGAGTACTAATAGGTTTGGCATTATACATGTTGAAATGACGAAGAAATTTATCAATATATCTCTTTTAACTTAGATATAATTTGTCAAACTGTATGCCTATAATGATTTCCATAACAAGAATCTTGTTTGCTGCACCGAGATTTTCCATCTCAAATTCACTATTTAATTGTGCCTTCAACTTTGGAATTTCAGCCTTATTTTTTGCATCAATCAACATATCATCAACATATAGGAGCAAGTAAATAACTGAACCATTAACAGTCTTCAAGTAAACACAGTTATCATAATTAGATCTTCTAAAATTTTGAGATATCATAAAGGAATCAAATCTCTTGTACCATTGTCTAGGTGATTGCTTCAAACCATAAAGAGATTTCTTCAATTTGCAAACAAATTTCTTCTTTCCCGAAATGATGAAACATTCTAGTTGCTCCATATAAATGTCTTCTTCTAATTCCCCATGTAAGAATGCGGTTTTCACATCCAATTGTTCAAGCTCATTATCATGCATGGCCACAATGCTAAGTAAAGTGCGAATAGAACTATACTTCACAACAGGAGAAAAGACATCTGTAAAATTAATATCTGAAATTTGGCTGTATCCTTTTGCAACTAGCCTTGCTTTGTACCTAACCTCTTCAGTTGGTGAAGCTTCTTTTTTCTTGAAAATCCATTTACAACGAATAGGCTTCTTCTCAATTGGTAACTTGACCAGTTCCCAAGTGTCATTCTTGTCAAGAGATTCTATCTCATCATACATGGCAATTATCTATCTTTCTGAATCACTAGAAGAGATAGCCTTTAAATAAGATGAAGGTTCTGCACTACCTTCAATTTCTTCTGCCATATTTAAACAATAAGCCACAATATTGGCTTCTTCAATCAATCTCTTAGGAGGTTGAATATTCCTCCTCTTTCTATCAATTGCAATGGAACGATGTGTTGGCAGCTTAACAATAGGGGCTTCTGAAATATGTTCCTTGTCGACTTCTGGTGTAGATCCAAAATTAATGACATGCTCTACCTGCACACTTGATTGCTTCTCAACAGGAACACCAATAGATGGCTTATCATGCAACATAGCAGATTCATCAAAAGCAACACTTCTGCTAATAACCACCTTTCTAGTTTCAAAATTCCACAATTTATATCATTTCACACCAGTTTTATAACCAAGGAAGTGCACTTGACTATTCTAGGCTCTAATTACGATTGTTAACATAAGCATGGTGTATTATCACCTATTAACACTGATCTACTTGGTGTGGCTTCATAGATAACGAACCACTCGCGATTCAGGCTTATGTGGAAAGTACAGGCCGAATCAAGAATCCATTCATCACTGATTTTGGAATCATCGGCAAATGCAACGAAAACATGTCCATCAGAACCCTCTTTTGTGACAACAATGGCTCTAGGTTCATCATCTTGTTGATCTTTCTTGCAATTGTTATTCCTCTTCTTATTCTGCAACTTTCAGCACTCGAATATGTTATGACCATCCTTCTTGCAATATTTGCATGACCTCCTGTTCCTGGATTTAAATCTGCCTCTATATCCGCTTTTTCTTCTGCCTTTTGAATTGCCGTTTGAACCCTTCTCTATTGCCTGCTGCGGACAAACAAACCTTCTGCATGCGTACTTGAACTTTCATCGGGAACCATAAGTTTCATCTTTTCTTTAGCATACAGAGCTTCATAAACTTCACTGAGAGTAAGAGTATCTTGGCTATATAAAATAGTATCTCTAAAAGAAGAGTACGAACTGGGCAGAGAGCATAGCAAAATAAGACCCAAATCTTCATCATCATACTTACCTCTATAGCTTCGAGGTCGACAACAACTTCCTTAAAAGCTGCCAGGTGATTCAACAATGAGACTCTTCGCTATTTTGTGAGAATAAAGTTTCTGCTTCAGATACATCTTACTGGTCAGAATCCTTGGTCATACAAATCTGCTCCAGCTTCAGTCATAATGCGGCGACGGATATCTCCTTCATAATCTCCTGTAAAATATTATTTGATAGATGAAGATGAATTTGAGATAAGGCTTTACGATCTTTACGTTACTTCTCATCAGCGGACAATGTGTCAGGCATCTTGTTGATTCTCAGAAGTGCATCATCCAAATCAAGCTGTGATAAAACAACTTGCATCTTGACTTACTATAGAGAAAACCTCGTGTCGCGATCCAATAACGGAAAATCATACTTCAGAGTCGCCATGCGAAAGAAACAAAAAAAATTACTGGTACGAATTTGGGTATACCTAGCAAATTTCTCGTAATTGGGAATTCCTGGTATGCTTCACGGGTGCGCAAAGCAATTTTCGCTAAAAAATCCCAAACTAGCAGCCTCTCTGGACACTTTTTCCTTTCTTTTTTCTTGTGCTTCGGGATTTGTACCGCTTCTTTCTTTGCTTTTCCTTAGGGCATCTGTAGTGTATGAAAAGAGGAGGTCTTAAGCCACCTTAAGGTCAACCTTATACATTACAGGGGTGACCTTAAGCAGACCCTAAGAAAAAAAAGCTTAAGGCTGGTCCTCAAGCTAAAGACCTGGCCATAAGCATTAAAATACAATTTTTCTTTATCTGCCAAGTGGGACCGTCTTAAGGCCCCTTGGGTTATATACACTATGGAGTTGGTCTTAAGGTTTAGATGGGACCCACCTTAAGACCCTTTGGATTATATACACTACAGATGCCCTTATTGGTGTTGTTGACTGCTTGCTCTGGTGGCTGCAGCGCTATGCTGTGGGCTGGTTGCATGTGGATCGAGATGAGCGATGATGACTAATTACGTTGCTGTGCGCTGACACGAAAAAACCGAGGCAAGCGCTCGGCTTTTATGCGCGGCTGATCTCTGGCTAGTGAAGGGATGATGTGAGGAAGAGATGACCGACGAGACGCACTGGGATTCGACGAGTCTTGAAGAAACGTGAGGACACCGGGCAGATGAAGCCAATACGTTGACTCGACGATTTTTTTTCTCCGATCGGTTTCAGCGGCGGCACTCGGATCCTCACGGGACTTTTTTTGCTCGAACCCTAATTTCCTGTGCTTTGATATCACTTGTTGCAAATAATGCACAGAAAAATAGAGACAAGAGACACAAATTTTTACGTAGAAAACCCTTTCAGAAAAAAATCACATACACTCGAAGGCAAATCATTATAATAAGAAGAGATTACAATGGAGCGATTTTTTTCTTCCTATGAGCTATTAGGGTATATATATATAGTGTGTGAGGAAAAATTGTCCCACACGGATAGGAAACCGAATCAGAGTCGGTTGCTACAGATTGACACCACGGCTGATACAACCTGCGCATATATCTGCCATGCCACGTCTGACATGAGGCGATGAAGTATCCTACACGGACACGGTATGAATTCAGATCAACTTTAACATTGTCCAACAAATGAAAATAGTATTTAGCCTAGATTTTTAACATAACTGCTATACAAAGTTTTGTATGATGAAGAGGCAGTAAACCGCACCATATGGTTTATAACTGGATAGGAAATAATACCATCAGATGTAACACAGGATAACTGACCCATATAATAGTTACTAGAGAAATTAGAGATGAAAAGACTCTGGAACCAGCAGAGGTACAACCATAGTATATGAAATAATACCATAAGCATGAGAAAGAGATAACCGGTACCCATCCAACCAAACAGTAAGAGTTACATTTGGCACAATCCACCAAAAACAATGATGCATGTATGACTTTCTCCTGAGCAGACAACTAGTATCGACAATTCAATGTAGACCTATAGTTGATGATCACTAAGGAAACAGAATTGAAAAACCTAGTAATGAGGAATGTGGCTTCAATTTAGCAATGCTATGTACTA
Organism: Dendrocalamus sinicus; assembly: GCA_036346575.1. NCBI lineage: Eukaryota > Viridiplantae > Streptophyta > Magnoliopsida > Poales > Poaceae > Dendrocalamus > Dendrocalamus sinicus. The sequence goes on along the minus strand of CM070643.1, from coordinate 16,221,077 downwards.
CAGCAAATGAAACAAATCTAGTGCAAGCAGCCAGTTATCTAAGAACTTTAGGTTCCTAAATAGTTTCAAGGTTCAGTGGGATAACTGAGAAGAACATCAAACAGTTCGAAATAAGATGCATTCACTGCTTTGATTCATTTATCTATTTGAGATGCAGCTAGTAATTCTATGTACTGACAAAAGGATGCAACAACTAATTGATGCCAAGAAATACCCTAGAAGCTTATCAAAGATACAATGATGGTGGCCAGGTCACCATTTACTAGAGGCATAAAACAATAAATAGTTGCATGACCAAAACAAGCAGGCTGTTGAATATGCTAGGTTAAATCATGTAGCGATAAAAAAGGTTCAGACATGTATACAAAGGGATACAAGCATTAGCATGTTCAAGTTCAACTTTCGAGTGACAAATCTGAAGAGCAATATGATATCCAAATCTCTAAGAAAATTGACATGAGATTTGCTTACCTAAACAGATAGGGCATTGGACCTCCTTTCGTATTTCTGCTAATTTCACTAGTATAAACCTGAGCGAGAAAACAGTTCATCAAATCTTTCAACATCTCTCAACCTGAATATTGATCTTGAATTTATGTAGTACATCAAGTGCAGTTCAATATAAAGCAGTCTTGTAGAGCTTCAAAATACATCTATAATATGAAACCACACAATGATCACATAAGAGAGACATGAGTGAAGGTCAGTATCTAAATACAAATTAACACCAGACAAGGCAACAGGATTGTTGATTGCAAACTTATACCCCAGATTTCACAATCTAAATCTGCAGAACCAGAGACTATAAATTGAGAACGGCTGAATGCTTGAGCATATTTAGCTATCTGGGAGACCTTAGACATAGCAGTAATCCTAGTAGAGGCTTGCCTACATAATCATCTGACATGGATTTAGTAAGGTAAGACACATCTGACGTGAAGAATACCAAATCTGGTCTTAAAACCAACTCCGATCTACAGTACGTGCATCTTATGAATTTCCATATAGCATGTGCATTTTCAGTCTGCCGGTTCAAGAACATGGTGTGCATTTCTAACAAAGAATTATGAATATGGAACAAATAGGCCAAATCACTAGCAAAAAGAAAGCCTCTACACAATTAGAACACATAAGCCTCTATAGCAAACAGAGTTACAACACCATTATAGCAAACAGAGTTAGAACACCTGACTGAGGGTTAATCAACCAGAATCGTCTAGGCCAGGGAACCAACAATTTCAAAACAGAAACTCACAAGCTATGACAAACTACCAACATACAGCCACCGAAATAACACCAACGAAACTGCAAACTCTTCTAACGTACAGCTTAAACCACGACAAACAGATCAGTTCAGATGCAAGTAGTGATTCCAGCATAACAATGCATCACAAACAGGTAGCTTGCGCAACTGAGACTGAGACCGGTCTGTTCCCGGCAGTCTCCGTCACGGCAGGCCATGGTGTGCAACATGACGGAAGGATGAATACTATCGAAGAGATCGTATGCTTAGCTCGCACACAGAGGATGCGCAGCATCCATGTCCGCGCGGACGTATGATCGGTACGCTTGCATAGATGAGACCTGATCACGCGAACGAAGCAACCAAGACCGACACTGACGGCTCACCAAGCACACCGGCTCCGGCAGACACCACCTCGATGTGCCATCGCGCGGGTAGGGGTAGGAGGACGAACCGGAGCTAGTACACGGGGCATGGCACCGCGAGGAGGCCAAAAAGCCAAATCGCATAGACAGCCACAAGGGATCCACGAGTTCGGATGGCCGGGATGGGGTCGGAGAGAGCTCTGAGGAGGGAAGGAAGGCTCACTCGTCCATGTCGCCGTCGTCTCTCTGCGACGACTCGCTGTCGCCGTCCGCGTCCGAATCTGCCAGACCCATCAGAACACACATGCCTCTCAGCCATATTCACACGGAGACACAGAACGCGACATGCACACATCGCGAGAGCGAGATATGAGAGGTCTCGATGCCGTTGAGCTCACCGCCTTCGCGCCGTGGCTGCGGGTCAGTCACCCGCTTGGCGGCCCCTCCGCCTGGCACCGGCGGGACTTCCCCCCCTCCTCCTCCTCCGCTGCCGCCGCCCTTTGAAGCAGCAGCCGTCCCGTTAGCCTCTACGTGGTCGCGAGGTTTGGAAGACGGCGATGGGAGCCGGCGCTTCTGCGCGGGCATTCTGGTCTTCTGCGAGGCGGCGGTGGCTACCCGCGCGACGCGTTTGGGAGGGGAGGAGGGGGTGGTCGTCGGGGAGGAAGAGGAGGGCAGGGCAGTACAAGGGGAAGTGGTGGCCAGGTGGGTGCGGGAGCCTGGAAGGGAGGCGGAGAGAGAGAGGAGACTTGAGATGTTTGTGCTGTGCTGGGCTGTGTATATCCGCCTGCCCTTCCCCTGCGTGTGGGAGCTGGTGGTCGCGGTCCGACTCAACATGGCTCTGGGATTCGCGCGAGAGACCAGGGGCGAGGCAGCGAGCGACGCACGGGACATGCAGGGCCGCCTCGCCTGCCGTGTTTCTGGGCTTCGCAGCCGTAACTAAGCTTGTACCAGCTGCGTGGTGACAAACTAAAACCGAGGGCTGTACTTCCATGCCGCTCGATTCAGTGCGGGGTAGTGTAGATCAAGGAACAAGAGTGACTGACTACGTACGTGAACACACTGGACACAGGTGTTCTTGTTTGAGACAGTGAGATTGTGAGGAGACGTGTCAGGCTCCGAGAGATATATAGTTCATGCTGCGCAGCCGATTTCGTGCGTGTTGTCCGGCGCAGAGGCGTGCGACGTTGCCTTGCGCCCTTGCCAGCAAATGGAAGCTGCCTAAGTCCATAAAGAAGGCCAGCTTGCCTTGGCGCCTCTCAGCACGCGCGGCAGTCGGCAGGTGTTAATCTTCACTTCTTCAGTTCTCATCAGCTCCAGTCACCGCCACCCTGCCAACATCTATGCCCCCCTCCCCCCCTGACGGCTGCCGGTACTCTTAGCAAACCTCTCCAGCCGTAGGCGGAAATCAGTCCAGCTGATCTTCCATAACCCGTTGACATGCTTGTCTCTGTTCTTCAGCTTGTACAGCACAATTAATGGAAGGAGAGCATCCAAGATGGGAGCAAAACAATAGAGTTTAGCTTATATTTGTCAGAAGCCAGAATAGAGGACTTGTCAATTTTTATAGATACTGCAAGAGAAACAAACAACGTAACAACTAGCAACCGCCAACAGTAGTCGGTGGAGATGTGCAAGTAATCTACGCAGTAAAATAACACGATAGTGGGGCTTCTAGTTCAGTACTCCATGCAGTAGTACCCAGCCAAGATTTCCAAAGTTGCGAAGTGAACACTTTTATCAAAAGGGTTATAGAAATATTGACACTGCAGCCGTAAAACGTCTCTGTTATAAAACATGCAGTAAAAATAGATGATTAAAAGAATACCAGATGAAGATTTAACACGAAAAATCTTTGCGAAAAAAAACTATAGACGCACAAAAACAAAAATTACTATATAAGAAAATGTTTACAATGGGGCTCTTGTTTGTCCTATGAACTGCGTATATTTATAATCTAGGGATCAGAGACCCGAATAAAGAATAAAACTGAAGCAGAGTCGGATATGCAACCGTTGCCACGTCAAACACGTCTTGACATATGTACCGCTCGGCGCCACATCTGGTGCAATGTTTGATATAGACACAACGAAATTCGGATCACACTTTAACCGGTTCCTTTTTCTGAAGAAGCTAGGCATGCAGAAACGTTTCCTTGTGATTTTTCACATTTGTTTATGAAGAAAGATGTAGCATGCGGTAACTGCGATATATAGGCTGGAAGAAACACGCGCCTAGGTATAAAAGGACCATAGACAGCTAGAGGGTCATTTCGACAATGGAAGGTCTTGCACTCGACTCTACTCCGGACGGTGTTGAAACTCCCGAATTTTCCAGTGGTGATGGAGATCGGAGAGGTCTCAAGGGCTCAAGCCGTAGTTTCACATTGCAACTCTTTCAGTTCATTAGGCTACTGTCAGGCTGGGGTGACAACTTACAATGATATGCCCTTAGTTTTTTCCAGTTGCATATTGTGATTGGTACCTTGCAGTCTTTTTTTCTTGAAATAAGAACTCCGAATTTAATTCTTAGTGCATAGAGTTGCAGGGGCAAATAAGGGGTGGCTATTAACGAGAAAAGAAAAAGGTTTGAGCCTCTGAGCAAGAATCCAAACTCTAGAAACTTCTTCTAACGGTACTACAGAAGTCATGAACTGGGAACTCAAATAATATTCAACAAATCAACAATGACGAGCGAAAACATCAAGCTCTTGCATTCAGCAGCTCCCTGCCTGTCCGCAGGGAACCTGAAAGGCCAACGAAACCTCGACGGTCGACGGACAAGCAGGAGATGTGAAATCAGCGGCTAGCCGGCTACGCTATGACAGACAGCAACACAACAATAGTGGTCAATGATCGATGCTGCTCTGGCATTCGCCCCGCTGCCATGCCGTCCCAATGGAGACACGCATCATGGCGAAAGCATGCATAGCAAGCCCGACGCCTCGTACGTTCACTGTTCCTATTAGGATCCATATCCCGTGCGGCTGGTCAGCTCGCCCGACGCCAAGACCAGAGACCAAAACACGAACAATTGGAACGAAGCAACCGTCGCGCATCCCTGTAGTATGCCACCACTCCTCTGAGCTCACCGGTTCCGGCTCGGCCACGTACCTGGCCGGAGGGCGGGGTCACGGCAGGGAGAAACCGGAGCTAGCGGCTAGCGCACGAGACAGAAAGCGGCCGGAGAAGAGGTTGGATCGCCTTGACGGACACGCGACACTACCCAGGAGAGATCGAGGAGGGTGACAGGATAGGAGAGTGAGGGAGCAGGGAAGGCTTACTCGTCCTTGTCGCCGGCGCTCAGAGACGACTCGCTGTTGCTGTCGCTTCCGTCTCCTCCTCCTCCGCCACCCTCCTCGTCGGGATCTGCGAAACGCATCAAACACAGACGAAACCTCTGAGAGATATCCACAACCCATGGCATCGAACGCGCTGCGTGTGCATCGAGAGACAGGGGGGTGTCGGTGTCGTTCGTCTCACCGCCGTCGCGCGGGTCCCGCGGCGGGGCCCTCGCCTGACGCGCAGCAGCGTCTCCGTCCTTCTCGTGTGAGCCACCGCCCCCACCGCGGCTGTCGGCGGCGTGGCGGACCGCGACGTGGCCGTCGGAGTCGTCGGAGTCGGGCGGTGGGAGAAGGCGCTTCTGGGCGGGCATTTCGTCTTCAGGCCCGGTGCCCCCGGTCTCGCGGGGAGGCGGCGGCGGCGTTCCTTTGCGAGGCGTTGGGGGAGGGGGTGGTGGTTTCGTGGAGAGGGAGGCGAGCGTGAGGAGTTCGGTGAACTGCGGAAGGGAGGCAGAGTGAGACAGGGGAAGGAAAAGTGAGGAGGGTCAGGGATGTGTTGATGTTGCGTTTAGCGTGCGTGTCAGCGTGTGGGCGTTTGCGGTCCGACCGGATTTGCCGATCGCGCGAGGGGTCACCTTGGGCAGCGGGCGAGAGGGCCAAGGAAGAAGCAAGCGGCGCACGGGACGTGCAGGCCGGCGGCACACGGCTTGCCGTCTGCACTGCCGTCTTTCTGGATGTGCGAGACTCCGAATTCGCACATCGGTTGTGAGCCGTGGCCCGTGATTAATCATGTGAGGAAGCAGTTGTCTGGTGTACGGCTGAGATCTAGTTCCGGTTTTTTTGAACAGCAAGATCTGATTCAGAATTCTGCAAGGTTGCGGCTAAGATAATAATATTAGAGAGGTGCTTCAATATTTTTCTCAACAGTGATTTGCATAATTTTTAAAGTATCATGAATAACAGATAGATGTTATTTTTCTTTTCATTTACTTTAAGACTAGTGCTACTCTTATTAAGAAGAAAAGCTCATAATATTGTGTAGGTAATCCTATCATGAGTTATGTAATTTAGGCCATTTCTGCTATGTATGGACCTTTAAATATCAGTTGTGTTATGTTTTTTTAGAGAAACAGTTTTGTTATGTCTATGCTTTCGACTGTAGGTGGGTTATTCGGCCTGGTGGTAATGGGCGGGTATTCTAGTAGGCCCAAATTGGATTTTTGGTGGTACTGGACTAAATTGGGTTGCGGTTTACCAGGTCCCACAAAGAAAGGATTGGGCTGGCTACCCTAGAAAATGGCGTACCAGGTTGGATGCTTTCGTTGGTTTATTGATTATTATACAAAAGGAGCCTCTCAAAAAAAAAAAGTGATTATACAAAAGGGGAAATCACGAAATTTCCTGGCTCTCGTTAAGAAAAGAGAAAAAAAATCTGGGCGCCATTTTCGCCAATCTGATCGAACAAGGACTTCACAAGGATGACATGACGGTGATGAAGAGATAGTAGGGTACACAACAAGAGCCTCTTTTCTATTCTGGGTATAATTACACTTTACATCGTATCTCACAATGTAGAGAATATTTTACGTAACGGAGGGTATGTACGTGCAGTACATGAGTATTTAAGGCTATCTAAGTGGTATGAATAATTTTTCAGAGGTGATATATACATTTTTGGCATACGCCTTTTTATATGAGTATATGAACGTATTTACAAAATACGCTAAAAACTATAGACTCCCTTACAATTTTTTTATATGGTTCACATTGGAGTATCTTATAATTAGTATACGAGTATACCTAAAGTAATAAAGGAGTATTTAAAGTTTATTTAGGTGGTATATTAGATATGAGTGTAATTACACCCGGGAGTAAAAGATATTTTTCCTATATGTATAGTATAAATAACAAGAGCACTATAGTGTTTAGGCTCCATGATTGAGACTTTCCATCTATGATTGAGACTTTTCATCCATGATTGATTCAGCATGCTAAACCAATGACTACCTTTCCAAATCGATGCCTTTTTGAATTAATGAATGTTAACGGGTTTGCTTGATATATTATATACCATTGCACTTGCACGCATCTAAAAGCAATCTAAAGACAGGGAGGCCTGATGCCCAGACGTCATGGTGCCCCATTTTAGGAAAAATACTTTTTACTCCCGGGTGTAATTACACCCACCTCTAATATACCACCTAAACAAACTTGAAATACTCCTTTATCACTTTAGGTATAGCCATATACTAATTATAAGATACTCCAATATGAACCATACGAAAAAATTGCAAGGGAGTCCATAGTTTTTAGCGTATTTTATAAATACCTTCATATGCGCACATAAAAAGGAGTATGTCAAAAAAATATACATACCACCTCTGAAAAATTGCTCATACTACCTATGGTCTTAAATACTCGTATACTACACCTACATACCCTCCGTTACGCGAGATACTATCTACGTTGTGAGATACGATATAGGGTGTAATTACACCCGGGAGTAGAAAAGAGGCTTCCTCTGTGTGTGTGTGTGTGTGTGTGTGTGTGTGTTAACGGGTTTGCCTTTGACGAACACTTGCACAATCCACTACTGAGACAGAGTACGTAGCTGTTGCTAGTAGTTGCTCTCAAATTCTCCGGATCTTATCTACTCTACAGGACTATGAGATAGCTTTGGATATTGTTTCACTCTTGTGTGATAACACTAGTACAATTAACATAGCCAAAAACTTAGTGCAATATTCCAGAACCAAGCACATAGACATTAGGTATCATTTTCTTAGGGACCATATTGAGAAGAGTGATGTTGTCAACCAATTTGTAGAATCTGAGCACTAGATTATAGATATCTTCACCAAGACTCTCGATTCTTCTCGTTTTGCTTCTTTACAGGGTGAGTTAGAGGTTGTTTTATCCTTTCAGCCTGATTTGCAAGAGAGCTTTACTCTTAAACATCAATTGTATCATCATGTCTCTTTATGTGTAGCTTAGCTTTTACCATGTTAGCCTGATTAAATATAAAAACTTGAACTAAAATACATTAATGTTGGATCTTATTATTAGTTTTACTTTAGTGATCATTTCATGATTCATGTTATGTCAAATAGACTGAGTTAAATCTAGAATCTAAATTAAGCTTTCGATCGAGTTGTGCTAGTTTACTATTGAAGCATGAGTTTTCTTCTCCTGGGCTTTTGCGGTTATGGTCGGGTATTACTTACAAACTCAGGAGTAGCTCATTATTCTTGAAGTTGACAATAAAATAAAAAAATGACCGCTTTTATGTACGAACAAATTGATCTCATCAATTCTTTCTTATGAGGTGGCTTACCATTGCACTAGATATGAACTCAGGGGGAGTTTTGGATAACCATGATCATGCTTTTAAGCTTATCACTTAGGGTAGTCGACAAAGCATTGAGCTAATTGTGCTCAAATCTAAGTATTTGAAAATGATTCAATATTGAACTTGTACTACTTTAAAATGATTCAATTATAACTTCTTAGTTCCATTTAATTTATTGGCATGTCTTTGCTTATTTTTGGATACCTTTGGTTAAACTAATAATTTGAGCAACTTGACATGCTAATAAATCCATTTAATTTAAGATTCTTGCTTAATTGACTTAGCTTTACTATATATGGATTGTCATGATCGAAATAACTACTTCACATAATATGGCTTGGTGTAATTCTTGTAAAGTCACTTTAGGTATTTTTCATAACTCCTTATTAAGATAAACATGAATAAAATGCAGCCACTTCATTCTATTACATACTCTTTCTTCTTCTATGCATCTTGATGAATCCATTATCAATGGGGAGAAGATGGTAAAAATGCTTATTTAGAGCAAAAATTGAAGATTTTGTGCAAATTCTTGCTAAATTGGAGCTTGTGTGCTTTGCTATGATTTTCTTTGTCAATTTGAAATTTTCTCAATATGACCAAGGTCAAATAGAACGACTGCTCTTTTTTATGCATCTAGAGTGAGATTTCTAAATTTCTTTGGTGGAGTTGAAACTTTTTATGGAAAACGTATTCTATCTAGTTGCTTCTCTCCATTTCTTGCTTTCTTGGTCATTTTCTGTTTATACAATTCCTTTTGACCAATTTGAGCATTCTTTCACAAATTGTCCTTCTATTTCTAAAATTAACTCAAATTTGTATTTTTGTGAAATTGCCAATGTGTTCATGAAAGGGAAGATCGAGTGGCCACGTGAGAAGGTTGAAAAATATTTGTGATAAACCATTATCAATGTGTATTGAGTTAAAATTCAAATTTGCGAAAGATTTGGATTTTCAGTCTGTGGTTTCAACCTGGTGATCAAACCGGCTTTGCCTAGCAGTCAAACCAGCCGTGTGTAGCAGACAGACTAGCCGCACATGGTGGTGAGACTGACTAATTTCTAATTTTCAGCTGAGAGTATTGGATTGGTATGGCGAGTTAAAGAGGGGTGAATGATTCTTCGAAATCTTCCCCCAGGTATTGACAACTCTATACAACGAAAACACAAATTCATAAGCTCACCAAAGCAAAGAGCCAAAGATCGCGAACTCACAGAGGAGTTTCTACCTCAACCAGTCTGACCACTAACTTGCTTGCAGTCTAACCGCTGGCTAGTCTGACCACTCACTAAGGGAAAGTGCAGAACAACACTGCACACGATCTAAGAAAAGAGTCAGCTCTCAAACCATCAATCCAAATTTGGTGAAACTTGGCACAAGCCCTCCCTATAATGTTAGGAACATATTTTAATCATGGATCATAAAGATCGATGCCAAAGTTTTAACCTTTATATAAATTAAGAACGATTGCACCAAATTGGGTAAAAGAGAGAAATCTTGATCTACTTTTGCTCGTGAGTCCAAGATGGTCTAGATGACCTTAGATGGATTTTCACATGTCACAACAAGCTGAATCATAGTACGAATTCAAGCCACATAGCCTACAAGAGCAAAACACTAAAAATCACCTCCCTCTTAAGGAAAACTGTGTAACTCTAGAACTCTCACTAGAAAGTGCTTGGATAGATGAGATCTGATTTTCAAGATATATCTCCACCTCTTACACATACTTGGCACCAGGAAAGATTAATAAAAGAGAAAGCCAAGTAAATCAAAAGCACAAGGTGAATTGATGACACAACTCACTATGGCAAAGTTTGGATGTTCATTTTACTTGGAAAGGAATATTTTACGACCACTCTCTTAGGATAGTAGAGCTCTAAACCTAGAACACACACAAAGGCTCCACACAAAGGGAATCCTAATCATCTCTTCTCTCTAATACATCATCAATATCTCTCTCTAAAGCACGCAAGCCTTATATAGTGGAGACTTCCACCTCACACAAATCCCTAAACAACCAGCAACCCTTAGTGGATCATACCACTTACAAGTAGAAAAACCTAATAACCCATATACAAATAGGGTTTACATTCGCACACACTTGCACACTTTTCAAAGTGTGACTTTGTAGAATCAAGGATACCGACTAGAGGGGGTGAATAGGAGATTTTTTAACTTTTCTTGTTCACTTGATTAATTCTTCACAATTTTAAATAGCAAGAATGTAGAGCAATTAATCCTATGCAATTCTAGTCAAGAATATAGCAATCCTAGCTCTAAGCAAGCAAATGATCACAATCAAGTAAGTAAACAAGAGCTATGAAGGAAATGAACACAACCGATGCTTTTACCGTGGTGATCGGAAACTTGCCGGTTTCCCCTAGTCCACGTTGAGGTTAGCCCGGACGAATCGGACCGGCTCCACAAATTGAGCCTAAACACCTCGATCACTCGTGGTAGCTCTTCCCCGCTCCGGGTAGGTGAGCTCCGACCTTCACAAATCACCGGGTCTTCTCACAAGCTTCTTGAGAAGATCACCGATCCAATCTTCCGCCCAATCATCCAAGTGCCGGCAAGCACTAAGAGTAATGAATCCCGGGCCTCACTTGAATGCAATTCTAGTACCAAGTGGATCAACTAATGAAATTCTTGCACTAATTGCAAAACCACTTCAATTTAATGCTCAATGAGTGAGAGAGGGTGGAATGAATGCTCTAGGGCTCAAGAAATATGCAATGGGTCTCTTACCTTAGCCCTTGTGCAGTGGTGGGGGTATTTATAGCCTCCACCAACCAAAACTATCAGTTTGGCACAAATTCCTGAAAAATTCAGGATGAGCGGTAGTACCGCCCCTAGGGGCCGGTACTACTGCTACCAAATCTTCGCGGCAGAATGGCTATGTCAGAGCTTTGCAGTGACCGTTGGATTTGGCGGTGCGGTACTACTGCCATTGTACTTTGCGGTACTACCGCTCTCCGGTAGTTCCGTAAAGTCGGCGCAGTACTACTGCTCTGGCCGAAATCCGAAAGGTCCCAAAATTGGCACTCTCTGGAAAAAATTGTCCGCTCTGAAACCGAATCTTCTGGAGTCCAGAAGTACCGCTCTGTATAGCGGAACTACCGCACACAGCGGTAGTTCCGGCGTGGAAATCGCCGGTACTTCCGCTCCAGAAAAATCCAGACTTCATCCGGAGGTGCTCTCTGGAAAAAATATTCCGCAAGAGTTCAAGTGCATCCGCGAATGCTATCTGGAAAAAAGGATCCGCTCGAAAATCGGATCTTCCGTTCGCCGGTTCTACCCCTTCTGGGCGCGGAACTACCACTCTCCGGTAGTTCTGACGTTCAAAACTGTTGTACTACCGCTCGTCCAGACAGAGCACAAGCTTAGTGTTAAAATGGATTTTTGATGAATGCAAGTTTCTAATGTTGATCCAAATGGCACAAAATTTGTATTCAAGCTACTTGCCAAGATCCCTCTTGATGGTACGATTATCTACCCTATAATCCGGTCTTCCACCTTTCACCTAAGACCGGTAAAAATTAAAAGAGATCATATGCTAAGTATACCTTTGTCTTGAGCCAATTTGGGTCTTCATATATATCCTTTGGCTTGCATCTTGTCGTTCATATGTGGACTAACCCTTCGCATGCTCATAAAACACGTTAGTCCCATATTCACATAATTTTCATTAATTACCAAAACCATTTTTAGGGGCCTAGATGCTTTCAGACTTCTATGGCACCAAAAGCCCGATAAGACACTCTATTCTTAAAGATGTGACCTAAACCACTTAGGACAACGTCGCGGTTTTGCAAACTGCCATTTCACCTAGTATTGGATAATTTTCTCCATTGCGACCCGCTAATCTTCATGAAGATGTGATATCCAATGTTTTGTCACCAAGATTGTATGCCTGCTCTAGGTCCATAAGCACTTGAAACACCCGAGTCATATGGCACACCACATCACACCATAGCCCCTGATGCCTAATCACTTATTGCCAAGATCATACGTCTGCTCTGAGAACTATCATCACCTGAAATGCACAAGTTCAATTGGCACACTACATGCATAGACTTGCCTCTTCACGATCTATGCCTTCTCTGGTGTTTCTCCACTTGAGATGATGCTCCACCCAAACTTACACGACACGTCATGGCCACTAAGCCTCGGTCTTGCCGCTGGCCATAACAATCACCAAGCACCTGCATATCTGAGCACAAATAACTTACACTTGACTCTCATTAGCACAACACATGCATAGATTTACACCATGACTCACACTTGTATGGACATCCTATGACTAACACTTACATGGACCGCCTCCATGACTAACTCAAGCCAAGAACAACTCAACACACTCAAGTCAACCTCTCTCGACAATAGGGGCCAATCTGACCTTGGCCACCAAGCCGGTCAGACCGCCTAGCACAATGTCAATTAGACTGCTCGACACACATCGGTCAGACCAGCATTACAAGGCCGATCAGACCGCTCCTCACAACTCTACACAGACCTCTTTCAAAATAGCTACCGCCAACAAAAGATCGATACTATCGCTCACCAGTTAGGCTGCCATCACAGCTGATTAGACCACAGGTTGGTCCAACAGCAAAAGTTAGAGATTAAATGGCATAAAATCAAACTCAAACTTCAATATCAAAGCATAAGCAAAGTCAAATACCATTACAACATAGAATAACCTACACATGGTCTTACAGAGAGTTCTAAAATTTAGGAATTTGATCGTGGATTGGGTAAACTGGTCCTAAGTCAGTGCATCCATGTTGCATGAATTATGTTTAATCTAACATGGGTCAATTTGTGAAGAACTTGTGTCTAAAAATAATTTCTTAGTCTTTAGATGTGCAGAGAAGTTTGGAGTCAACAATGGTCAACGACAAGAATCGAAACTACGTTTATGGAGGAGCCAAGGTTCAAAACGGTCAAGGATGCTATGTAAGATGATCAAGCTCAAACATGGCATAAGGAAGGCATGAAATATTGAAGAGAAGGTTTGAGCGACGGGTTGCACCAAGTGGCTTGGTCGGTCCAAGTGAAATGTGGTCGGGTGAAAACTAGAGTGGAAGAGACTTACTGATGCGTGGCAAGCCATTGATGCACCTAAACGTGGCAAGTACAGCGATTACTTGCTAGGGAAAGAGAAGACCGGGTTAAGACGAGGATGTTTTGGTAGTTGGCCAAATATTAAAAACTTCGTTAGATCGAAACCTCAAAGCTTGGAAAAGTGGGTTGGTCAAGGAGATATTGAGAAAATCAAGTTGATCAAAAGCTAATGACTTAGCAGATTCAGACTTATGTGGTTGAGTGTTATATGGGGTTAACAGATTTTCTCTAATTGTGCTAATGGATAGTATTCATTAGGATCAGATGTTAACTGGTTGCTCCATCTATATAATGGGTTAGGGATAGAGGCTTGCTAGCTAACCATCTCAACCTTTTCATTCTTGAGTTCTAAAGTTAGAGTTTGAGAGAGAAGAGTGAGTATTATGGTGTATTCTCTTGTACTCCTCATGGAGTAGCTATGGAACCTTCATCCTCAAGTAGCAGTATAATTAACTTTACTCATTTCTCAGGAAGTGTTCTTGTTTTAGTTGATTTGCTCTTATTCTTGTTGGTTATTTACCTCTTCTCTTCTTGATCTTACTGTGTGCAAAAAAACGTGTTGGTGATGGAGATGACTCATGTAGATCAAATCATATCCATCTAGGCACTGTGATTAGATTTTGAAGTTGCTTAGTTCTAAATTGATTTGGAGCATTTCTTGAACAATATTGATCCGACGTTTTGACTTTGATTTTTTGTCTGGTCTTGCTTACTATGACACGTAGCTCTTTTAGAGCCATCTTTTCTGTTCTTAACCTACGAGCAAGTTAGTTCTCAAGTTTTTTAAGTTTGCATGGTTTTGATATAACTATGCATGTTTTGATAAAATATTGGAAATTTGGTCAAGATCAATACGATTCTTGGATAGAATAGGTTCTTGAGACCCTCAGTAAGGTGTGTGCAAAGTTTTACCTTATTTAGACATAAAGTTTGAAGTTTACACCAAATTACTTTTTGGCTCAAGTTTTTTTTTTTTTGGTTCTAAAATAAAAGAGCAGTCACACCGTTTCTAGACTTGAGCAGACCGGTAGTTTAGCCAAACAAACCATCCACCAATCAGACCGAGTGGTGGTCAGGTTAGATATCAATTTTATATGTTTTTGCTGTTTTAGGCCATTGTTTGGAGTTAGATTATCAAATCTATAAACGTAACTTTTCAGTTATTAGAGCGAAACATTTCTGGATACTTGTGAAATAATTTGAGAAGACATGTTCACTCCTCTTGCATTACCGATCCTGCACCCCAAAACCCTAAACTCCACATCGCCTCTTCGCTTCTCCATATTTACTCGCCCACCCAGAAGCTAACTCCACCGCAGCCGCAGGAACCCCGATGGCGAGCAGCATTGGCGGCAGCGGCAGCAGCGGCCGTGGCTCCCGGGCGCGGATGCCGGCGGGCGGGATTGAGGACGCGCAGAAGAGGATGCTGGAGCGAGGGGAGCAGCGGGCGGCGGTCGAGACGGCTAGGGCTTCGGCCGGTGCTTCGCAGTCGGGCGGTATGGCACTCTGATCCCCCCTGTGCTTGCTTTGCTTGTCGCTTCGGTTCCCGCTCATACATTATTGCGATGCTCTTATGGTTGCTGTTCAGATATGCGTTTTTGTTTGTGATGTTAGATTTATGCAGGGACGATCGATAAGATACGTGAACTGGAGAAGCTTTGCATCTCTGGTGTTGAATCTCTAGTATTTTGCATGAATTTTTTGGTTTGTTTCAGTTGCTTGGAAATGTCGTGGAGGTGATTGGGAACTAGTGTTATCCTTGAAGTTGATGGGTAGTATTGTATGGGCTCGATGTCGCCATGAATAGGTATTGGAGCTGCTTAGCAATGTTGTGATGATGGGGGCAGCTGAAAATATATCACTGATTGGGAGCCATGCCTTATGGACTTAAGTAATGTAGTGCAATTAGTAAGGCATTTACTTAGCCCGTGCTGATTCTGTCTGGAAAGATCATGTCAATTTTGTTGTGGAGCAACCAGTTGGTCATCCTAATGCATGTGGATGATGTAGGCATTGGCAATTAGCCTCTAATCGTGCTTGCTAGTGTCTCTAGTGTTTCAAGGATGAGGGCTTAATGTGCATTAGCAATATTATTAGATTTTTTGCGCTAATTTTGTTGAATGAGATAACAAAGTTGACAAATCGATCAATTGCCAGTCACCTCCATTGTTATTACTATATACACTCTTCCCATAATCCAGTATTCTAGTAACCAGCAATGTGGTAGCACTAGTCAAGGATTTAGTCTCACTGTAGAACTTAATCAACTTATTGCTTGAGGAGACTAATATTTCGCAAAGATAGGTAGTTCTCCCAGGTCAATGTACTGACACGACATAGGCATGCTGAATGCATGGTGAGTTGTTGCTCATGCTTCCAGCAAAATGAAATCACATTATTTTATGAGTGGGGATTAGAAAAATGGCAGACACTTTAGTTAAAACAAGCAGTTATGTGAATATGTGGATAGTACAATCATGTATAAATAGTTTTCAGATTATGCTTTTTATTGAGCAACAACTTGCAATTTCGCTTGTATAATATGAAATATTTATATTGCATAGTGTTGCTTGCAATCATGGCAAGAAGCATGGGCGAAATTGGAATCATAGATGGCGTAACGAGGTGTACTTGATGCATCAACACATTGTACCCTTGACTAGATCACATTTTTGTGTATTTCTTCAGCATATTGATTTATTGTTTGGTGACATTCTGTCCCTTTAGAAAGTTTCAAGATATTTCTTAGGAGTGTATCAACTTTTTGAGAGGATTGATTTTTAAATAAGATAAGAGTACACCTCATGATGAAACAACCATAACAGCTTAGAAATGCTGGTGCAGTTTCTTAGGTGTGTCATAGACTCAGTTGTCATAGCATCAAGGCTAAACAGTGGGTAGCAAGTACCCTTTGTCTTGAGGACCGGGAGGAGCCAAGCATGCTGTGTATATGAGAGTGAGGAGAGGGAATAGTTCGTTGTGAATGAATGAAGTCACATATATAGAGGAGAGTAGGATGCAATTTCCTATTTTGCCCCCTCCACCACATGACTAAGGGAGGGGCATTATGGTACATTTTGAGGTACAACTCATATGCTTGGCCTATATACATGCTCATGTTCCCTAGGGTGTACTAGTTATTCCCGACGGCCCTAGGGGTTGGGGCTCCCCTACAACAGTACTCCCTCGTCCGCAAGCTTCGAGTTCCCGTGGGGCGAGCAGACGCAATAGACTTTTGACCCACCCCCTCAGGACTCGGGATACTCAAGGTCTTCAGGTTGTGATGGTGTAGAAGTGTAAGTCGCTATTGTAGGGGAGCCCCAGCCCCTAGGGCCGTCGGGAATATCTAGTATACCCTAGGGAATATGAGTATGTATATATGCCAGACATATGAGTTGTATCTCAAAATGTACCATAATGCCCCCTCTTAAGTCATGTGGTGGAGGGGCAAAATAGGGAATCTATGTTGCGCGGATATTTCACAAAAGTCGTGTACCAGTTTCAGATACTGTACCGAATACGGCCCCAATACGTATCCTGTCCATATCCCTTAATTTATGATTATTCAAGAAAAGAAAATAAATCCCGATACTTTGCTGATACGTTTGACCTAATAACATCCACCTTCGGCATGCACACGCAGATCACGTCTGCATCTCATGAGTCATGAGTGAAGCGGCATCCTTAGCGCCGCCGCTCCCTCTAGTCGCCCGCTTCCTCCTCCATCCGGTCGTCGGCTCCCCTTCCCACCCTGGCCTCGGCCCGCCGCCTCCACGTAACCAAGAGTCGGGTGACCCTACCGCCTCCACGCCTGATCTCCTTCCCTCCCCGCCAAGACACTAGTGCTTGGATCCTCGACGCTGCCCCCCCCCCCCCCCCGGCGGATTTAACGCCTCCACGCTCTGGTGGCGGCCCCCGTCTTGAGCCCGACTGCTTGATCCCCTTCCCTCTGGCCTCCCCGTCTTGAGCCCAACTGCCCGATTCTTTTAGCTTGGCTTTCACCAACTGGGCAGGGTTGGCTTCCTGCTAATCTGAATGATGGCCATCTGTACTACTACCTTAGGTTGTGGACGGGGATTAGTGTCGTCAATTTTGTTGTGTTATACAACATTTGCAAAGAATTATACAATCAAGAAAGTCGTCGCCAATAAATAAGGCTTTCTACTGGATTAATAAGCTCTCCCTGTTTGCATATGCTTTAAACATCCTGCTGTACTGTACTACTACTGCTAGTGCTACAAAACCGATTTTATTGATTGAGGTGTAACTGAATGTTAGCATATGCTTATTAACAGTAGCACACATGAGCCATGAAATGTTAACATATGCTTCCTGCTGTAAGCACACATTAGCCATTCTTCCTGCTGTTAGCACACATTGGCCATCACAGTGCCTTCATTAGCTTGTTTATTTGCTATATTTTGTCCTGGGTAAAAAACTGTGTCTCTATGAGCTCATTCGATGTTTGAACTTGTCCCTAGCCACAGCCACCAAAAAACACTCATTATTTTCATTCTTTTGGTATGACCAATACTTTCCATCTTAATAATAGGATGAGAGATACATGGTAACATACAACCCAACGAAGGATAAAGTATATGTTTTGCTCAAGGACCAAACAAAGTCAAATGACATTCTCAAAGCTGCTTTCCATGTAAGCGTTTGTTCTTCACTGCGTTTCCATAGTTAGGGGTGTTTTGGTTCCTTTATCCTATATTCTGACATGGTGTTCTGTTGTACAGGCTCATGTTTTACTTATTTTACTAATGCATCACATGCACGGAAGCAGATGAACTCCAACCGGGCAGATCACTATGGAAACCTATACTCACGAAACATGGATTTCCTGGAAGGCTGGCACACATTGCAGAATCTTGCAAAATTGTCTCTTCCTCTTATGGAACATTCAAGAAGAAAGCAAGAGAACAGGTAAAACTCCTTTTCTTTGTGATAAATCTGCTATCTCTAGCATTCCAACTACTAGATATAAAGGTATAAGAATTCATTTATACACACACACACATATTATTGTATCAGTGTTTTTAGGAAAATGGCGAATCGTGGTATCACCGTATCGGGGTATCCGGGCAACATAGGAGGGAATTGCCTCCTACTCTCCTCTATATATGTGGCCTCATGGGCACTTGTAAGGTGACCTCATTCATTCACAATGAACTATAACATCTCCTCACTCTCATATACACATCATGTTTGACTCCTCCTCTTGGTCCTCAAGACAAAGGGTACTTGGTACCCACCATTTAGCCTTGATGCTATGACAATAGTATTGATTCTATGACAATAGTATTGGATAATAACAAACAATTTATTTTGCTGAAAATGCTTCTTAGTTGTTCCCTATTCAGAATGTTCTGCGTTAAGAATTCAAACGGATACCTAGTCAGGAAAAGATAGGACCTACCTGATATCAGTTGCTTTGTATTTTGGGTGCGAGACAAAGTTTGTCTTCCTGAATGTAATTAGCTTAATTCTTTGCCCCCACTTCATTTCTGCATGTGCCAGACAATGCTTAACCCCATTTGTTCTGTATAAATTAATCCATCAAGCTTGTTGAAACTAACAGCTGGGTTGGTCACATGCTTGAATTCTTGCCTCATTTTTATCCATGCACTTGTGAAACTGTGAGGAACATTTCATGCTTACCCTGGTGTTTATTTCCTCCATTGTTTTTTTCCTAACTAGCAATAACTCATTTTACCTTTGAATTAGTTTGAATACTGTCCTGAAAACAATTGTGACAGGGGCAATTAGGTCTGATTATACCTGCATGTTGGCTTAATCGAAGGTTGAATTTATGTTGTAACAGTTCTAGATTAGTAACATCTTTTAAATGTTGGGCACTGAACCGTGGTATTGGAAATTAACCTAATGGTTTTCATTTCCACAGCTCTGACCTATATGTAAGCGGCCCCGTTGTTGTAAGTGAAACATCAATACGAGTACAAAGATACATAGGTTGAAGCCGTTATGCCTGTTTGACGATTCTTTCGTATATGGCTTTGATCAAACATAAACTTTTTTTGCCATATGTCATTCTACACGTTCTGATTGAGTAATGACATGATACACAAATACTTTTGAACTTTAGATCTCTTGATTCATATACCTTTGACTTCAATTTTGAATAAAGTTGCTATTTTGGGTTATCCCTGATTATTCTTAGCTGTTTGTAGTTGGATATCAATGAACTGGACTGCTTCTATGCTGGTTGTTATGATGTTTTTTTTTGTGTAACCACTAGCTGTATATATTTCCATACTTCAAAGGGACTGATTCTCCCTTAGCAGTGTGTTCAAGCGACAATAACAGACCACCGGCAGTCTTCCGTCACCTATTGAAGGATCTTGTGAAGAAGGTGGCGAAAAGTTATTTAAATGAGTTTGTGACTGAGCAGTGCCACAATACCATACTGCATTATGCAGTTGACACTTGACACGATTATTGCCTTTGAGGGTAATCGACTACCACCAAAACTCTGATGGAGAATTATATATCTCAAATTGAAGAAAATATCAAAAATCTTGTGAAGGTATAATTTTTTTAACTTGTGGGACAAAGGCACATGCAGCAATTGTCCCTCATTTGTTTATCTGTTTTTTGTTACAGCAATATGTGGACATGTTTTGGATTGGTGCCGGTGTGCTTCAGGCTTGATGTTGAAGTCCGTGTTGTATTAACATGGCCCAACGTATCGATGTTCTTAATTTACAGCATGGCATTGAATTGGTATGATCCTTGTGAGATATAATGGCATGACTGATGATCATAAGTCTTATCTGGATTCTTTGCAGGGACTAGTGTATTTTTATTTTTGAACATTTGCATGTTATCTGGATTTCCATTATTCAGCATGTTATTGGGAACTCATTATTAATATGTTTGGCACTGTACAATATCTTATATACCAAAATAGGGTTGATACTTGGCACTTATCCCCAAAAGACAGCATGTCAAAATTGTGAAATTACCAACCTGCATTTTAACGTTGGTTGTCATGAGATTGGAGTATTAATGCCATCACAGCAATTGCTACTGAATTATTAGCGGTTGATACGTATTTATTAGTAAAGTTGCATATAGGGTCTTTGTGATCCAATATTCCGATGTCAAAGTAAATGTAGATGCCTCATATAGCAAATGATGAATGGATGTACCAGTAAAGGAGCCTACGATTTCATTTTAAAATTTTGGTGAATTCAAAGTTTGAAACCGTACTGGTTAAACTAAACTGCTTTCATGAATCATGACAATATACTCTGATATAGACCAGTAAGAATGATGTGATGAATGGGCTTTGAAGTTCAAATGCTCCTTTCCTGTGATAAGTTATTGATAAGAAGTGGCCTTAACACATCTGTAGAGCATATGATGGGTACATACGTACGAAGAGCTATTTTGTTCATGTATCCTCGCAGTCTAGAGAACACACACTTTCTAATTTGCTGCAAAAACAACTGCGGTGGTAGGGACTGCTTAATTTTGTTTTCTTTTGTCTGTTCAAAATCCGACCTACTTTCATTCCCGAACGGGAGAAGAAACTGGCTTGTTTTCATCTTTCACTAAGTATATTTAGCAGTATCTTCATGGACTCATAGGTGAAATAGGAGTTTTTCTCTTTTCACAATGTGGCATGTTGGTGGTAGGGGCTTTGGTTCTGTGCTCGGCAAAGCAGCCAAAGCTTGACAGAGCATGAAAATTCCGCTTTTAGTTTGTTTATATGTTAAAGCATTTTGTTGCACCATCGCTATAAATGGTCTTTTGCAAATTTGCTGTACGATATTGCATGGATGATTACTCAAAACACATGTTATTATCATGGTGAATATCATGGTAGGTGTAAGTTTGTAACTAATAAGGCCATGTCTGTATTGTCTTCTACTTCTGGCTTCTATTTAGAAAAGCTAAAAGTCAATACGAAATCTGGCTTCTCCACTACTCTCGTTACGGGGATAAGGCAAGGGTCACCGATGCATTACCTGTCCCATTCTTATCGCTTCTATCATGCGCATGTATCTCTCCCTCATTTTTTGTACCATTTATCCTTTCATTCTAAAAGTCACTTCTTTTAGGTACTATTATTTATTTTTAGTCAAAAACTATTAGCAAAAGATAATATGAACACCCTAGAACATTTTCCTCCACTGTCAAATGGTAATGCCTTTCATGGATGTTATCTTGATGCATGTCAGGTATCGTGGGAGTGCCACTATGTGATAACAAGCACTATTCGCGAATGGTTACTGATGGT
This sequence comes from Dendrocalamus sinicus, assembly GCA_036346575.1. NCBI lineage: Eukaryota > Viridiplantae > Streptophyta > Magnoliopsida > Poales > Poaceae > Dendrocalamus > Dendrocalamus sinicus. The sequence continues at coordinate 16,199,444 of CM070643.1, read as the reverse complement.
GAAGTTGTAACACATGAGCTTTCTTTGTTCACTCCTCTCTTCCTCATTGGTTGATTTAGGGATATTGAGTTGTAAATTGTATGCTTTATTTGGTTTCTACTCAATTGTTTGGAAATGCAAGACAATCATGCCCAGAGTTCAGGTCTTCGTCATCTGACCGATTACCCATTATATGCCTGCAGAATCTCTAGAGCAGACGTATTTTGTCCAAGATTTCACAAGGGGAGATAGACACGCACCTCGTCGTCCTATGTACATTTGGGCGAGCGTTTTGGTTCACTTCTCCTATGGGTCTCCTTAGCCCTAGTGATCACCCTGAATTCCCCTCTCGTCATATTCTCCGATTGTTTAACCATATACTTGCTATTCTTTTCAACGAATTTCATGTCACCCTTCAATATTCTCTGATTTCTTTGGAAGGCAAGGAATGGCCAGCTATTGTTCACATGTCACAAAGGATGGTATATGTATCTTGCTCTGCAGCAAGCGTCGGCATTGCAGGCAGCTGAAGAGCAGTATTACACCCAACTCAGCTGCCTAGACCTACTTGCCTCCTGTTGATCGTAACCTCAAGTTTCTTGCAGGTTGCCCTCTCCGATGGATTGAGATGCTTCATGGATACATGGTACTGCAGGTATAGGGGTTCTCATAAATTATCCTATGTCACGGGCGATTGCTCACAGGGGTCAATCTCCTCTTCATTCTGAAATTTTAGCTTCTCTTTCTTGCAGTTCATTTCTCTGACAATGAAGCCTTAGAGCAACTAGAAGCAACAGGCGTTCATACAGGCTTTTGATTTTGGCTTTTGACTTGACTTATGAGTAGTAACAATTTGTAAAGAAGTTGTGGAGAGAGACACTAGAGTATGACTTTGGCCAATATAAATGAAGTCGTTGCAGTGTGTACTATAATCGATTAGTAGATCCTGTCTTGAAAAGACAGTTTAAAAGCTAGATGCTATAGAAAAGACATTTAGTATAGAAAACAGTTTCTAGAAGTCAATTATAAACAGGGACAAAATATTCATGCCGCTGGAATATCAAGCCTACTCTCAGCTTGTGTGGCCAGGTTCTCTCACATGCCAACTCAATAATGTGGCAGATTGTTTAGCAAAAGGAGAATGCGTCTAAACAAAATCAGTTTAAAGTTTGAACAGCTGGTGTGCATTAACCTCGTCGTTCTATATGGTTTGAAATACCTGAAGTTGGACAAATTATCACCAGCTAAAAATATGTGCTGTGCTCTCTTGTGCTCATGAAAATGTGAAAAGTACGCGTGCACCCTCCAGCTATTACTGAATGTACAAATGATGCACCCAATGTGCATTTGGTTGACAGATACCAGTGAAAGCGTCTCTCGATAGCATTGCAGGATGACGGGAACCCAAAATTTTTGTCACCGACCGATGCTACTTCCTCTAGCAAGCGTTACGCCACCAGGTGGTCTCCATGGAATATTCCCGTGTGATTTTAGAAACATGCAGGTTTCATAAATCCTCCTTTTATTTATTTATTTATTTATTTATTTTGGAATATATACGTAATAAGCACATGCGATAGTTAGCCGCACGGCCCGCACCCGTCTTCATGAACAACGTACAAACACGATCAAGCCGATGTGCCGGTAATTCATTTCAATGGAACGCCATTGAATCAGTCCTCCAAATATTGGTGTCGAATTAAGCTTTGCCCACTGTGATATATGTTGCGTGTGCCTTTCTGAATGGATCGAGCAACGCTGATGCACGCACCGCTGGGACAAATCCAGTGTCTGAATTGAAAGGTGCTTGCAACGGCTCAGAACAGGAGAGGAACAGATGGTGAGTTCTCGGCCATATACGGCGTGGGCCGTACACACACATCGACTGAATCTGAGGCTCTCATCGAAATGTATGGGACATACGCTACCACGTGCACGAGCCGAGCACGTAGGATATACGTCCCGCTTATTTCAACTTAAACTTCTAGCTTTTAGTTTATTTTTCATTATTTATAAATTTTATCTTTTTTGAACTTTTAGCTTTTTTGAGCTTTTTGTCGGTTCTTTTTTTTCGGATATTCGTTTGCGTTGTCTGTGATGAGCTAACATATTTTTCTATTTTTAAATTTTTTAAATTTAATTACATCAAATAAGTCACCTTCAGATAAAATGTAATTTTAATCAGTTATAATACAATTTCAATCATAAACTACTGTCTTTTAGCCCAACTGAGCACACTCATATTCGGTAGGCCTGCCGAAATCTTCTCGTATGGGCCAACATTACACGCGGTGGCAATGGTTGTCTTTCCCTTGTTACCTAGATTTGAACATATGGCGACAGCTCACACAACTGAACCTACCTATGTTGTCTAATTTGGCAACTTCAACGTCTTATACTAATCTAACATCGTCCCAAATGTAGAGAAGTTAAAGATTTCAGTCCTAAGGTAGACAAATTTAACAAGTATTCTATTCTCTCTTTTTTTTTTTTTGACAACTTACCGGCCAGTTCAAACCATTGCATGGCATCATAGTAAAAAATGCTCTAAACTAGAAGTTCTGGGATGTTGGTTTGCTACAAAATGGAATTAAAGCCGGACAATCACTTACAACCAGCTCTATCTACGAAGACAGGTACTGGTTTAGTACCATGATTAACATGGAAAGAAGACGCAAACTGCTCCCCCACCGTCGTCGAATTCCGAAATGAAGAAAATACGGCGAAACCGGCACGCCAAACCGCGTTTACGCAGCAGCAGCCAGTAGGTGGAGGCGTCAAGTGGGAGCTCAGGGCTTAACGACTTGGACCCGGCAGCACAACGAGCAGAGCCGCCTTGTCCGGATCTCCACTCCACACCACACCACTCCGCCCGCCCCGCCGTCTATCGCAGTATCATCCGCCCAAAAGGAAAAACAAACGAGTAAGCGCCGGCGTCGCCGGCAATCCCGTCCACGCTTCCGGCCTCCACCTGGCGCCGCGCCGTTCGCGTGGGGCTCCGGGTCCACGCGCCATCCGACGACTGATGTGGAGAGGCGGCACGTAGAGGACGCACCGGTCTCTCTCACTTTTCCTTTCCTTTTTTTCGGCCTGTCTCTCTCCTTGGCTTCCCTCTCTCTCTCCTATCGTCTTTTTCCACGGCTTATATAAAGAAATTCACGACCTGGTCGACGTACGTTGCTACGCATCCGCCAGCTGTGCGGCTGAGCGGCGGGGCCTACCGAACGTGCTTATCAGGCGCGCTATTTGTGGGCGTTTGCCCAGTATGAGCCCGCACACTTGTACTCCGCTCTTTAGTGCTTCTACTTCTACTTTCTGATTTTTTTTAGCTTTTTAATTTTACTTTTCTGGATTTTCTTTTTTAGGATTTTTGTTTTTTCTTTTATATTATTTGTGGTGATACAATTTTTTTAATTTTTTAAATTTAATTACGATAAAAACTACTAACAGTTATAATATAAAAATCACTATGATATTAAATAAGTCAAAAGGTTGGACTTAAAAGGCGAAATGAGCAGCACTCGGTTTGCGTAAATACGGCCGGATTAGCGTCATGTCCAAACCAAGTGCGTGGAGCAAACGCAGTGCAGCACACCAGTCCAACTCGACCTCGGCGCCATAAATTCCTTCTTCAATAATTGCGTCCCCAAAGTGGGGTTCATCCTAGCTGCCGCTCGAAAATGCTCCATCCACACGACACAGCTTACCATGCCATGCATTCGCTAGATATTGTGCAGGTGAAGCTGTGGCAGCCACCTTGCAGCCATCCATATTTCGATTTTATTTATTTCAAATCAAAATATTGAATATTGCTGTAACACCTCCATTTCTATGAGCGCTGATAATTCCTGCAACTATACAGTATTATTCAATTACGGAGTACTGTACATGAATAAGCATCAGTTCAACACGTGCTTACAAATAAGGTGGTGATCGGTTCGGCTGAAAAGCTCGTGGTTTATGGCTGAAAACACTGTAGCTGGCTGAAAAAAGCACTGTAGCTGACAGAGGCTTATTTAGCATAATTAAATTTAAAAAAATCTAAAAATATAAAAAAAATATGTTAGCCCATTACGTATAATACAATCGAATACGGGAAAAAAAGAACCGGCAAAAAAGCTCAACAAAAAGCCAAAAGTTCAGAAAAAGACGAAATTAATGAATAGTGAAAAATAAGCCAGAAGCCAGGAGCTCAAACCGAATTGATCGGGGCCTAAGAACCAAACTTTATTACAGAAATAAGACTTAACAGCATAGTTTTGGACACAGTGGTGTGTGGAAGCCCAAAGTTAACTTACAATACAAAAGAAACTCCTATAGGCATACTTGAGAGTGGTTAAAACCTAGAATCAATCGTCTTCAACGAAGTAGTGTTCTTTTGAAACTTCATCAACAGCTTGTTCATCGCTGCCCCATTGTTTTTTTTTTGTTTGTTGTTTAGCCAGTAATAAGTATAACCGTACCCAGTAAGTCATAAGGATAAATCCTAACATATCTACTTGCAAGGACATTCAAAAGATGGGAATATACTAGTTTTATTAATGGAAGTAGATGCAATTTTATTTGTAAACATTTTTAAACAAGAACGCACAAAACAAAAACTTCTTAAGGGAGTTTTCAACACGTGATTACTTAGCTTGCTCATATTAAAACATAATGTAATCTACTTATATCTCATTGTTGGAATTACCCAATAAACACAGATTTATTTACCGAAAGCACGGCATATTCGATACCATTTATTTCATTCTAGAGAGTTGCCCAACTTTACCTACAAGATTCCTTTACCCTCATGACTGAGTTAAGAAAACCAGATCATTTCACTGCTCATCTCTTTATATAGCCTCTACTCGATAGGTTCACACCATACAACCTCAGGTATTCGCTGACCAACATGGAACACTTTGAGGTGTTTCAATTGCTACAACTTGTGTTTCTACACAACGTTTGAAATTAACTTATCTGCAACGATAAAACATCAATATTGCTAGTATTCTATCACATTCTTGCCAGCTCACCCAACTTGGCCGGGCAAGGATCGAGCAAGACCTAGAAGCATTTTTTGCGAAAAGCCTGCCACATGGCCAGCCTTTTTGTTTTGCTTGGTTTAGTCCAATCTAGTATAGAATGAAGGTAATTAGGCATAAATACTCCCAATTTTACCCATGTAAGATGACATCAACTATCATGGCCGCCACAAAGTTTATGGAGCCATGGACCTCATGAACTATTGGTAGTGGCCTCATCAGTAATTTTCTTTCTGGGTATTATTTTTCCACTTCCCATCAGATTTGTAGCAAGAGATAAGAAACGTTAAAATCTGTTGTTGTTTTTTGGCAACTAATATTTAAATTCAATTATCTTTGATAGTTCGTGTCCGATCTAGATATCGAAAAAATTCTCGTAAGATTAACAATGAAAGACGTAGTGTTTGATTCAATCTTTTATAGTAAAATATTTATAGAATACAAAAAATCAGCTTGAATAGCCAAGCAAATCATTACCAAAAATGGTTGGCTCTCGTCCGTGTAAGTCTAGCATGTAATCCTAGCTCCTATCTTCGTCGTTCCGGAAAATTCCTGGCTACACAACGTCTCTCTATTGGACTTTTGCCAGTGACTGTACACTAATTGGACGCTCACTAATTGGATTTTATTTTCCCCCACGTGAGCCACGCTTCAGTTTCGTGGTTTAACTCTTCTAGAATCACAACATACACGTCACATCAGTACACATCACGTTGCAACGGTAGAACCAGAGGGGCCTCATGGAGCGCGAAGGATATGCTTATTCTGTCCACGTCTGTTTTAATTGGGGGAGCACCAATGCACCATTAATTATTGTTTTCCTTTTCTCCCTTCCAGCAACTTCAATCTGGCACAGTGTATCTATCACGTACTGAGCTGACTACGTGTTTACCAGAGACTGGCAGTGACCATAGCTCTTAAAAAGTGGGTGTGTTTAGGTTACGGCTGTGACTTCGAACATATGATTTTTATATTCTAATTGTTTGAGAGAGACAGTATGTAGAGGATAGTAGTAATATAAAAACATATAATTTAAAAACTAATTACTGTAACAGAAAACCGATAAGCATGAGCCAAAGCCCATTCGAAGGCACTCAAGAGCCATGTAAAACAAATGCTCATACGTACTCCATCCGTTCAGAAATATATGATATTTTTTATGTTGATATGGTCTTTAAATGCAAATTTAATATTGCTTTTTTATAAATGTATTCATAACATAATATAAAATTAGTATATTATGACAAATGTTGTTCATGACTTGTCTAAGGACACGATTTTCACATGACCAATTCAAATAGATTTTTACATATTAGTAGTCAAAGTTAAGAAAGTTTGATTGCTCGCTTTTTAAAACATCACATATTTCTGAACGAAGAGAGTATATCATATTAGTATATAGCACTAATCAGCAAAAATATTATAAAATGTTCATCAAGATTAAAAATAAACAAACCAGATTGATCCCAAAGCTCATTCATTTTCAAGGACATTTGTACATGGTCCTAACTGCGAAAATCAAGGATGAGACAACTTACACATAAAAATTGAAACGGATCTTTTGTGTGTTTTTTTTTTGAACTGGGATCTTTTGTGTTAATACCATGTCCTAGTTGGGACCTTAGCAACATATTCCCGCTAGAAAGATGTAGGGACAGATAGACGATGGAGACGTTGCACACCGTGCGAACATTATGCGCGCTATAGCATGTAATCCAACCAAGGTGACATTTCAGGTACTATGTGGTCACATGATCAACTAAAGTTTAATAAGAAACAAACTGTGTTATGTAAATTTGCATAAGTACTTGTAATAGCATGACGGTTCGCGTATTTGTGTGGCTGGATTTATTTTAAATTATTGTAATATCAAATCATATAACTTAAATAGTTGATAATACATTTACCTATCTTGTAGTCTATTTAGGATTTTAAGGCATCATAAATATTAGAAATGACAATAGAATCTTGAAGGAAAATATAACTTGAGAATGTAATTGAAGTGTAAGCTTTGATGAAAGAAAATCATTGAGCACAATAAATTGTTGGGGTTTAATTCTTAGAAACGTGACCACTCTCTATATTCATAGATTCATGTAGCAGCATGTCCCTATTCTTCCTCCTTGGTTACTCTTTTGCAAAATATAAGCATGTATATGTACCTCTATTTAATCTAAGCAAAATGTAGATTATATGTGTATGACAAATTATCTTAATATTTTCTTTGCATATATGACAAATGTATATGTACCTCTTTTGCATATTTTCTTTTTATTTTTATTCCAAAATTCATTTTTTGTAATTCATATATAGATTCATTTTCTAATTCTTCTATAACTTTTATTCCGAATTATAATTATTTAGGGATTTTACTTTGGAATTTGTATTGAAACCAAGTTGCTAATTTTATTTTATTTTTGCTCTGAAGTTTAGATATTTTGAGTTGTATTTGACATGGACTCTTTCTTTTAATATATAATTGTTTTGGGATTTTACTTTGGAATTTGTATCGAAATTAAGTTGTTTATTTTATTTTATTTTTATTCTAAATTTAGATATTTTGCATTATACTTGATATAAACTCGTTCTTTTAATCTGAACCCACCATAATGGATGGTCTATATCTTTTTTCTTCCACCAATTAACATGAGAATTTCTAGGACTTAAAAGTTATATTGCTTTAAGAAGATAATAGAATATATTTACGAAAGAAAGACGTACAAGGACTATTGTTGTCTTATTAAGATTATCGGATAATCTAATTTACACTGTACATATCATGAGCCCACTGTTCATACATCTACTAATTAAAGTAACCTCCCACATAAATGAGAGAAAAAAAAGGAGAAATGTCAAACACTTTTGAGCGTAGCAGCACTGGAGCTCAACTGAAATAAAACATTCAGCAGCACTGGAACTCAACTGAAATAAACATTCTCGAATATTATTCATTGTAGGATAGGATTTTATCATACATTCATATAATTTTCAAACCTCGTTTATGGAATGGAGTAAATCTGGTTGAATCAGCGTTCCTTTACGGTCCCGGGGGGCCGTCGGCAGGGAGCTGCCAACGACCCGAGGTCCTATCCCACTCATAAATGGACGGTAGCCGTGCGTGGTACATGATGGGAGGTACGTCCAGCAATTCATCAGGAAGGCGGCAGCGTCGCTGCCGCAACCGCAAGCGTGTGATGGAAGCGGCGCGGCGGCATCACGCAATCCGCGGGCAACCGGCGCGTGCCGGTGCTTGTGCGCGGGTGGGGGCGGCAGTACTAGCTGTCGGTCAAGGCGAGCGCCTGCGCCTCGAAAGAAAAGAAACCGGCGCCCGCCCCAGTGGGCGCGGCGGGTGGGTGCCCCGCGATCCAAGCAACACGCCCGCGGAGCCGGCGGATGCCGACATTTGGGCAGCGCGCCACCGGGCCCACCGTGCGCGCGGTCCGCGCCCCACGCTCGTCGCTCCGTTAAACGCCGCCGTCCACGGCCCCGTCAGGGGATTTTCTGCGTCTGGTTGTTTTCCAACGGATATGTGACCTCATGAGCGTAAAAGCTCAACTGGTAAGTAGAACTCAAAAAGTAGCTCCATCGTATTCGCCGAATCGGCTAATGCTTCTGTTCCTGTCGTGAATGTTTCACGAGTTTTAGGTCTGTTCATTTAGATTTGGGTTTCTGACTTTCGATTTATTTTTTATTATTTTTTAAAAAAAATTTTAGGCTTTTTAGCTTTTATATCAGTTATTTTCTTTCCTATATTTGTTTGTATTATACACGATGAGCCCACTTTTTTCTGTTTTAAATCTTTTTAAATTTAATTAGCATAAATAAGGTACAATTAGCTACAATATAATTTCAGTCAGCTACAGTAAAAATTCAGTTATGAACCACCAAAATTCCCCAACTAAGCACTTATTAGTTTGACATGATAAAGACAATTAATGGAGTTTTAACATCACAATGTGCTTAAAATAGGTTAACCTTCCATAAAAAAAATAGGTTAACCTTGAGAGTTAATATACAAATTCACTGAACTTCCTGTGTTTGTTTTATCCTTTAAGCTTTTTTTTTTATTTTGGCGAGGTTGAACGAGTTTCAGATTGACATGATACAAGGAAATTTATATTTGAACCTACGTTCATTTAAACCCATGTTTTGGGTTTATGTACTTGTGCACTTAAGAAAATTCTCGAAAAAATTCATAGTTGTATAACATATTGGAACATGTGTACATGCAGAATATATATGATCATGTATGGTACAAAATATAAGTCCATATCTTTTGTCTTTTTACAGTGCATATATGGCATAATTTTGCACAATTATTTGCATGTGCACAAGTTATAACATGTTCTACATCTATGAGTTTTTTAGTGCACAAAGCAAAATCAGTTAATATGAAGTTTGGTCATAAAATGCACATTGCATGATAAGATAATGAGTGGTGCTAGCGCACGGTATACCATTATAATCATTATTATTCTAATGGTATAGGAAGAAGAGGAATACCTCATCGTTGGCCGCACAGCCCTGTGCAGCTTCGTGCGCCTTCACCGTCGCTCTACCCCCTCCACCACCACCTGTGGCCGGCAGCAACGTCACCGCCTCGCCATGCCACTCCTGACCCTTCCCCGCCGTGCCTCACCCAACCTAATTGCCATAGCCGCCGCTGTCACCACCCTCCTACCCCGCCCATCACCCCCTTCACCGCCCACCGTCGGGCCGCCACCTCCCCCCGACCTTCGTCTATGCCCTGCGGGAAGGGTGAATCTGTAGTTAGAAGCCGGATTTTCCTCCTCCAGGCTATCGGATCCAAGGGTGGAGGAAACTGAGGGTATGCAACGGCGAGGAGGGAGGGAGAGGGTAGAAGGAGAGGGTGCGAGCGAGTAATACAGTGCTGCTTTGAGATTCGTGCGTGACTTGGATCCAACGGCCGATTTCCAGTTTTTTTTCTCTAAGATAATACTAACATCACAAGGTGCTTAAAATAGCATAAACTTGATGAGTCCATTATACACAAATTCACTGGACTTCTGGTGTTTGCGCTTTAGTCCTTGAAATTGTATTTACTAATCCATATCAAAACAGGCTACACATTAGGCGGAACTCTTTCAAAACTCTTTTATTCAAACTATTGCCAAAAGATATTCGAATATTTAAATGTATATTTTTTAAAAGGAATTGATTGTATTGCACTTGACTAATTTCTTTCACGAATCATTCGAATTTGAAACTGTTGGATCTAGACTTTGTGTATGCCCTCTCTCCATTTCCTTGCTAGTATATAATTCCCAAACCCAACCTCCCCATCCCACTGCTTGTTTCTACCTTGCTATCGGTACCAATGCATAACCAATTCATTTTCTTAAGCAAGCTCGGTATGTCATGCTACCATATGCTGACGATTACTAGTAATCCCGGTGTATGCGTTCATCTCGCCGAGGAAACCAACAAATTCGGTCCACTTCTCATAACAGCAACCCACGTTTTTTCTCACCAAAGAAAAAACCCATTAGCCGCATATTCCAATTTAAAGCGAGCGGCGAGTGGGTCTGTCTCCGAGCGGCGCATCTTGCGGCACCACCAAATTTTCCCCACACGACGAGGTCCTCCTCCCGCGCGGTTAGCTAAAAGTTCACGATCCGTTAGTGCGGAGGCGTGCGTGGGATAGGACGAACAGCTTGGAGGTGGTGGCCGCCGCGGCCCACGTGTCTTTACGCCCAGGCCGCGTGCTGCGTGCGCCGCCGATGCCGCCCCCCCGCGCCTGACCCCAGCCCGGGACGCACGGATCGTGATGCGTCGTCTTCCTTGCCGCGGGGCCCACCCCGCCCGCGACGTGCTCGCACTACGTGCCGCTCCCCGCCACAGGTGGGCCCCCCGAGCGGCGGCTTTGCTTCCTCCTCCCTCCCGCCCTTTCCCTACGCTTTTGGCCGGGACATCTGAGGATTTTTGCATCCGGGCGCTCCAATGTTCAGGATTTTGTGTACAGACCCTGCGGAAGCATTGGTTGGCCACGCATTTCAACTCCCACCACATGCAAAAGCTTCGCGGTCCATCATTTTGAGATGATTTACGTTCTAAGTTACTTGTTCAAACAAAAGATTGCTAGCTAGAAAAAACTTTCGAGTAGGATTTTAGAACAGAAAATTGATAAAAAGATTTTAAGGATAAAGTAAAAGTGACATCTTTAACACAAGTGTTGTGACTTCACTGGAGCTTTAACACAAGCATATGCAGTTTTTGTATTGTATCAACTAGTAGCACATAAAACTACGTTTTCACGCAAGAAAACCAAGGTTCGTCGAGACAAAAGGACAATAACTTCAACGTATGGCAACAAAAAATATATGGAACCCTCATGCAAGTTACCATTAAAGGACTGGAACGTTGTTATAATAATATATCAATTTGAACTTTGAACATTTTGAGCTTTGGTCAGTAGAAAACATGGATTCCAAGAGACATTCACACAGTCACGCGACTTATCAAGCCCAAAAAGAAATTGTATCATTATATGGACACATCAAATGTGGTATGAGTCCTTGTGTGACTGGTACCACCCACCGCCTTGCCCGCCGCCTATTGTCCTTCTATGAACCCGCAGTGCCACCGTCACCTCCCGCACCTCCACCACCCCTAAGATGCCCCTACCTCTCTCCCTCTATAGTAGGGGTCCGGGCGAGCCCTAACCCTAACCCAGTTAAACCCTAACTACCATTGAATAGCCGTCGTTGCAAAGAAGAATCGGCGTGGACAGACAATAATTAACACGACTGAGGTTGGTAGTGTGAAAGATCATGTGAAGGTCTAAAATATATTTGTGATGAACAATTGACACTTTGGTTGAGTTGAATTTGATTTTTGCAAAAAGTTTTAGAAAAATCAAATTTCATATTTCGTTGTCAAGGTTCAAGCGGGCGGACTGGCTGGTGACACGTGGTTTGACTGCCATGGAGCAAGCGATCAAACCGGCCACGGTCTTTTGAGAAAATGAAGAGCAAACACTTGTGTGATTTGAGTTTTAGATTTTTTTTTATATTTTTGTGCCCTAAATTTGATTCTCTCAAATTCACTGAACTGAACCCAAAAACTTCATGATTCTTGATTGATTCAAGTTACTAATGCCTTGAACAAATCTAATGCAAAATTTGAAAGTATTTGGATAAGAATTGAGCAAGTTATTAAAATTTGAGTTTTGATCCGAGAGGTTTTCAGGTCTGAGAACAACGACCGGTCAGGCCGCTCTAGACCTGGGTTAGATCAACCTGCTGGTCAGACCGATTATAGGCCAGCAATTAGACTGGCCCCATCAATGGAGGTATGACCAGCCATGTGCAATAGCTGCTGATTTTGTTGGCTTTTGTCTCCAGATTTATTTTGCTTAGCTTAGTTAGGCCCCGTTTAGCATAGCTCTAGCTCTAAAAAATCTGTAGATTTCTTAGAGCTGGTCATCTATAGCTCTAGGAAATCCTGGATCTAGAGTTGCAGGCATGTGTAAGTGCATTTACATGACTCATTTCATTTATATTATATATTAAATAAAAATATTTAAATCACTTTAATTTAGTCAACAAACTACAGATTCAGCATAGATCTAAAGCTAGAGCTATACCAAACGGGGCCTTAGTATAATATGAACTTGATAATTATTATAGTCATTTGAATAAAGATTTTGAATGCCTTCAGAGAAAAAGATTTTAGAATCATTTATTCGCTCTGATTGTGGCATCGGTCCTACATAGTATGTCCCTTCAAAAAAGGTGCTAATAGCTAGAGAGTGTTTTTCGAGCCAAGAAGACCGACAACTTCAACGCAAGACAACACAAAGTATGGGGACTTTGAAGCAAAACTCCCCCTTAGCACCTCTGTACGTTGCGTAATTTGCAACTCTGTGCATGGTCGAAAAGGAAAAGCGCTCTTCTAAGGTTTGTTCTTTTTGTCTTTTGATTTTCGCACTACTTATTTTGGTTTAAGCTTCTGATTTCTAACTTATTTTTTACTATTTATAAAATTTGTTTTTCCTGAACTTTTAGCTTTTTGAGCTTTTTACCGGTTTTTTCATGTTTGTTTGCGTTGTTCGTGATGAGTTAACATATTTTTCTATTTTTAATTTTTTTAATTTTATTATATCAAAATAAGTTATTTTTCAGCTATAGTGTAATTTTAACCATAAGTTATTATTTTTTAGTCCAATCGAGCACACCCTTTGATTTGTCTGTAAATCAAAATAACGGAGATGGTTTCTTGAAACCGTTTATACAAATACGGGCAAAAAATGACCGGCGACAGCCAAAACAAGTTGCCCTGATTTTAATGCCGCCTCGCTAAAGACGAGGGGCGGCGGCGAGGGGAGGACAGCCAAACCGCTCGCTGACAGCGCCGAGTTTTATTCCCTCTCGCCGCTCCACCACTCGCAGCCCTTTTCCCCTACTTGCCTTTTTTTAACCCCCGCCGTTCTATAAATGCCTCCCCCTCCCCCTCGCCTTATCCTAGACGCTACACACGCCCCCTTACCTCCCCAAAACACCCGCTTAACCAAAAGATACGCACACGCCACTTGTATACCGGCTTCACCCATGGCGCCTAGACCGGCGGAGAAGGTGCCTGTGCCGCCGGCCACCGGACTTGGTCTTGGCGTTTGTGGAGGAGTCGGAGCCGGGGGTCCGCACTACAGGGGCGTCCGCAAGCGCCCGTGGGGACGTTACGCCGCGGAGATCCGTGACCCGGCCAAGAAGAGCCGGGTGTGGCTCGGAACGTACGACACGGCCGAGGAGGCAGCGCGCGCCTACGACGTCGCCGCCCGCGAGTTCCGCGGCGCGAAGGCCAAGACAAACTTCCCGCCCCCTTCGCTGCCCCCCGTCGTTGGCGGCGGCGGCGGCAGCCCCAGCAGCAACAGCACCGTGGAGTCGAGCGGGGGCGGCAGCGGCGGCGTCCAGGTGCCTATGCTGGCCATGCCGCTGCCGCCTGCCCTCGACCTCGACCTCTTTCACCGCGCGGCGGCCGTGACGCCGGTCGCCGGCGCAGGCGTGCGCTTCCCCTTTAAGGGTTACCCCGTCGGACGCCCAGCCCCACACCTGTACTTCTACGATCAGGCAGCGGCTGCCGCGGCGGGCTATCGCATGATGAAGCTGGCGTCACCGGTAACCGTGGCGGCTGTCGCGCAGAGCGACTCCGACTCCTCGTCGGTGGTTGATCTGGCGCCCTCCCCGCCCGCGGTGACAACGAAGAAGGCTGTCACGTTCGATCTGGATTTGAACGGGCCGCCGCCGGCGGAGAACTAAGGCGGCAGGAGTTTAGCTGATGACTTCGTAGTTTCTCTTCTTTTCTCCTTCAGGAATATTTCTTTTTTTATGTTTTGGTCCTCTTTTCTTGTATTTTTGTCTAGTAGTCTTAAGAGACGGAGGAGCCTTCTGTAAATAGTTTTTCCGCCGAGGACGGAATCGATCTGAGATCCGTTCGTCTAAACAGATCAAGCCGGCGTTGTATGGACTGAACCATGGAGTATATGTATTTCATTCGATTAGTATGAGGAATTGTTCAGAAAATCTCAAAAAATCCGTGTCGATAGAGCTTGACGTTTCTATCTCATCTTTCGTTCAAAAGGCGGAGGTGCATGGTCGGCAAACATAAGTATTCATTTATCGGCGCCGCTGTGTGCCCAGTCCTCGGCGTTTTGTTGCCATCTCTGCGACATGACAATTAATGGTTTGGTAAATGACATCTCATTCTGCATGGGTGTCTTTAGACTCGGCCCTGAGGTTGATCAGGAAGTAAACGACGTATGCAGATTCTTTACACTTTCTACCTCTAGATAGCTAGCGGAGGTGGAAGCGTAGTCATCCAGATTACGTGCCTTCACGCCTTTCCAGCGGGGCGAATGGTAACAGACGTACTCCGTAATTATATGTTCACAGCAGTCAAATTGCGGCGGTACTATTTTCAAATCCTTCACACACTGACAGCCTAGAAAGACGATGGCAGACGTAGATCCAAGAAAAGGAAATGCAAATAGTACTAGTGGTACAAAATAATGGGCGTAAGAGGGTGACAAGTGTGGACGTAAGAGCGTCTCGCGCGGTGGGGTGGCCGGATCTTGCGCACCGTCGATGTATAATACGTACGAAGGAATCGCGACAGCGTTGTTCTACTTGTGACCTTGAGAATAACGTGTGCGTGCGCGCGACGTCTTTACGCCACGTATGCGCGGCTGCCGGCCCCCTCATGCCGGCCGGTGATCCTCTGTGCGCGCCTTGCTCTGTGCTCCGGTTCGGGCCCCCTCGTGCGTGCACGGGTGCCTGATTCCCATTGGTTGGCGCGGGAGACGGCGTGTTTGGGTGGGCGCACGGGCATGCGTGGGAGGACGGGGCGTGGTCTCGGCCGACAGGTGTGGGCCAGGCGAGCGAGAGGGCGGGCATCCGGAGGCAGTGATTCGCGCGGCGGCAGCTTCTCCTCGCCGTGGGCCCCGCCGCGCGCCCCGCCTTCGGAAGATTGCCGCTTTCCCTCCACCCCCTTTACCACTGCTCGCTTATTTGTTTTGGTTTTCTTGGTGCACCTAATTCTTAATGCGGCGCCTGCTACGGGTACACGGCATTAGGGCACTCCTAATGCAGAAACTATGAGATAGTTTCTATACTTGCCAATTAATGTAGACACTACTCATAGAAACTATACTCCCAATGGATAGTTTCAACAAATAAAATTTTCATCCAATCATCTATCTTCTCTCTCCTATCATCTACCTATCACAGCTCTTTCTATCTTGGTTTCTGTGTAGACATGGTGTCTATATAAGAAACCATTTCCTTATCTCTCCTCCTTAACTCCAATGACACATCAGCATTTTGCTTACTTGGCACCTTATTTAATGCCATAGAAACCATCCATAGTTTCTGCATTAGGAGTGCTCTTAGTACTCTTACCAGGCGGAGCTCGAAAGGAAACGTACGTTGGCCTCTGCACTAGCGCCACGGCTCGGTTTAATACTTCTGTTACTTCAGTGTTTATCATAGCATAGAGTAACAAATGTATTGATAAAAAATTCTAGCTTAATGTATGATGTGTTGTGCATGTTTTTACAGGAAGATACATTTAGGGTATGTTTGGCAGAGTTCCACCACTGAAAAAATGAATCTAGAGCAGCAGATCCACCAAAAACAGCTCCACCGTGAATCTGGGATCCCACCATAGAGTTGGACAAAACTGTTTGGCTTGCACAGTAGCTCCAGATCCACGAAACTGAGTTTTTGGTGGGAATGACCTGTTTTGCCCATGGGTTTTATGGTGGTATGGGATGGGGTGTGTAACCAGTGGCAAAAGGTGGGTAATTACCACCCAACTCCACGAGTAGATACGAAACAAGGTTTCGTGGAGCACCCCTTGAGGTGCTCCATGGATTTCATGAATCTGGAGCTAGATTCAGTATTTTGGTGGATCCAGATTTCGTAGAGCTGGAATGTTTGGGTAAAAATTCGTAGAGTAAAATTATTTTTGATAGATATGAAGTTGATAGAGTTCTACCAAACAGCCCCTTACTTCGGTTTTTATAAAAGCGAGATTGCAGATTCACGTACCCTAGAGAGCGTGATTGTCTTTTTTACCGAAATAGACGGCAGGTAGCAGGGGCGGACCTAGGACTAAAATTGAGTGGGGCCGCTTTGCTGCAATGGAAGGCCTGCGCCCCGCCAATCGCCGCCGACCGCCACCTTGCCAGTTAATGGTGGGGTCTACATAGATTATATCCAGGAGGTATATGTAATTAACAAAATTGAGTGGGGCCAAGGCCCCCACTGCTCACACTGTACGTCCGCCCCTGGCAGGTAGCCCACGCCAGAGGGCAAGATCGGGATTTCGAATGCGGCGGCCGGAGAAAAGCAGTGGTGCACGTAATGGGGACGTAGACGGGTGAGGCGGGGTGCGGTGGAGAGTGAGGGCATTGACTGAGACGTGCGTGCACGGGGGGCACCGATGGGCGTTGATGACAGGTGGGCCCAACCCTTGTGGGGACCATCTCATGCAAGTGCTCGTACCAATTGGGCGGAGTAGCGGCGGATGGTGTGGCGGAGCAGCGCGGACAGGAAAGGGCGCGTTTTCGAGCGCCCAAACGTGGTGTGGCCTATTTTGTGCCGAGCTTCCACCAGGCCACAGGGACGTAGGCGGAGACAGGAAGAGATTTTCTTTTGGGTTTCGTTTATCTGTTTCATACACAACATAAAAAAAAAAAGTTTAGATCAGTTTTGTCTTAGTATATTTTCTGATGAATGCACTTTTTTTTTTGATATGTAATGCACTGGTTGTACCTTGACCGTCTGTTTGGCAACTATTGAGAAGGGGAATGGGAGTTTAGGGGGAGTTCGTAGAGGACTTGGGCAAGAGCGTTTGCTTTTTAGTCCTAAACCCGCGTTTGGTAATAGAGTTGAGGGTTTGTCAAGAATTAATTTATTGCTGTTATCTAAACATAAATCGTGATAAAAGGTTGAGATGGATTCACTTTGAATGGCCTCCTTTTTTAGTTTATAGCTTATGAATTATTGCTTATAGATTCCTTTGAATAAATAAATAATACGACTTCTTCATCATCTTTTCGTAACCGTTTATTCGGACAATCTTTTCAAAGTTACTTATTAACATTCGGTTCTTTCGCATAAACGCTCGTGCTAGCACTAAAAGATATCAGTCGCAGCTATAAGGGCATGTCCAATGGTGACTTATGAGCTAACTCTAAACATATTATTTCATATTTTAATAGAAGAAAGAGAAAAACTAGCTCTTGATCAAGAGCTAATCTCATACACACATTCCAAGATTATATGAGGATGTCATGTGGGACTATTCATGTTATGAGCTATATGCTAAAAGTTAATATCATTGGAGAAGTTATCTTAGAGCTAGTAACTAGCTCATACCATTGTACATGCCCTAAGATATAAACTACCATAGAAATAAACCCACCCAATAATCAAGCAATTCCCTTCTAATTCCTACCTCTCTCTAGGTTTAAAATGGTGACGATTAGATTCTCAAACTCCCAATCTCTATCCTAACTAAACTCCTGTTTTCATGAAACAAACAAGAGATTTTATAACTTTCACCTTCTAAATTGCCATTCTCTCGCTAATTCCCTCTAACCAAATAAGCCATGAATATGGGATGAAACCACACGAAGCCCACAAAATGGACGCCCACAGAGAGATGCTACTTGTCAGGACTCAGGCCAGGCGGTTGCGGTGGGCATGTGTGTGCGTCATTGTAGGTGGGTGCTGCGGGGGGGGGGCCTCATGAGTCCTACCGCTACGCCACGTTGGGCGCGGCGCCATAAATTAATGGCGTTTATAGATAATTCTCTTCGTTTGCCTGGGGAGCGAGAAAGCGGCAGCCGCTGCTCACTGGATGAAACGTACGGGTTGGGAAAGTGCTGGCGGTAGGGAATAATGGGGTAGGGATGGAATGGGAGCAGATACGTATAAATATTATATATTCTGTATTTTATTTTATATATTTTTAGAACTTGAGTTGAATATAAATAGTACTAGATACCTATTTTTTATTTTATATTCTTTTCATAAATTATTGGACGATTAGTCGGATCAAAATAATCCACTTTTTTGTACCCCTATAGAACATTGAATAGTAGACATGCAATCAGAGTGAAAACAAATAGACTAATTGCCAATATGACAAAGAAATAGCTTTTGGTATTTTTCATTTGTTTAGATATAGCAATTCGACTGTTTGTTATCTTGTTTCTAAGTAAAATCATAACAAACTTACTCATACCATTTGATATATAAATATATATGAACGGATATCCATCGGCCATCATTATATATTTTATTCTGTATTTTTTTTCCTCAAAGTTATATATAATAATATTGGATACCTATTTAATATTTCTGTATTTGTTTCATAAACCTTTAATCGATCGTCGAAAATTATCCGCTCTATTTTGTAAAGGTAGTGGTGGGCTCAAGTACACCCAAATCTCTCCGCAGCTTCTACGAGAATTTGTAAGACCATATACAACGTAGCATTATCATGGGTGCTTGGGCCTAATAACTATCTCACCTTATCACGGTGTAGAGTATCACATGCAATTGCGTCGGAAGTGCTGCTTGAATAAAGACCGGTGTTGTATAAATGCTAACGAGGTGGTAAAACTATTTAAGCATCAACTCGGCTTCGACTTCTGACTTATTTTTCACTATTTATAAGTTTCATCTTTTTCTGAACTTTTGTCTTTTTGTTGAGCTTTTTTACCGGTTCTTTTTTTCCCGTATTTGTTTGTATTATACGTAATGGGCTAACATATTTTTTATATTTTTAAATTTAATTATGCTAAATAAGTCTCTGTCAACATCTGATTTTTTTCACCAATTCTGATTTTTCACCATAAGCCATGAGCTTTTCAGCCGAACCGATCACCACCTAGATTTGCTTGGATTGGAGAGACATAAGTGCTTAATGGTGTGGTAATACTCTCTTTAAGCATATGTCTAAGCTGCTTGCATTGTATACGGCCTAAGAGCAAGTTTAATAGTACAGATAGCTGCTACCTCCAATACATTTCCATGTCATCAAAAGATAATGATGCAGTCAACTCATACAATAAGCTGGCTATAAGTTGTCTCCACAAGAGCTCTTAATCATTTAATACATACATGGGTATTAATAATTTAATACATGCATGGGTATAGCAATTAATTCTATGGGTACATGTATGGATAATGCATCTTTTCCTGTGCTATAGCCTGACTCTTGCATAGGAGTCGGCTTGGCTCTCTCTCCTTTTCTCTCCCCTCCACATAGGAATATGCTGATATGGATTCTCTTGTAGCAAGCACAGTTAGCCTTATTAAACTTGCTCTAAGAGCAAGTATAATAAGAGGTTGTTAGTAAATTTGTATCTTTGAGGTGGAGGAGAGAGAGAGAGATGTGAATTGTAAGTTTGATGACCACCAAGACAAGAACCAAGAAACTTTGTGAGAGAAAGGGGTGGGTCATACAGCCTTCAACTGGCTGTAAACTACTATATGAATGAACTGATAAGTGGATTGTAAGTGTTTATATAGTTAGCTGAAGGCTATATTATTAACCTTGCTCTAAGGCGGATTGGATGAGAGAGAGACGGAGAGAAACTACTGGTGGCCGCGCACGCAGGATCATGCAAGGGGCTGCTACCGACACGCTTTATGGGAGGCGGCATTTGATCCCTTGTTCCAGAGGGGTTTTGTGGCTTGCTTTTTGGGTATTTGAGGCTCTTTTGCATGCATCTTTGTGTATCAATCCGTATCATTATAAAATGTTTATAGGAAACAATCGTTACAAGTATTTTTCTTATTTTTAGATGGTAAAAAATATTTAAGTGTGTATTTACAAACACACGTACATTTCTGTTCTTTTAGTCGGTCCCTGTTTGTAAATAAGTGTACTGTGTACTCACACACAACATAAAAATGCATGCGTGCCAGCACAGAAAATCTCGGTAGATGGCTACGCGTTGTCGCCGCTAGCCAATACACGGCAGATCCTCTACAGTGACGCACCCAGTGTGCCAAGGTTGACGATGATGACAGCGCACCGTCTCAATCCCATGCTTCACACTCAACACACAGATCACCCCAATCGCAGAGCTCTTCACACGAAGTAGCAGAAGTAGACGGCTTTGAGCCGTTCGATCAAACTAACACGGCAACACTACCGAATCCGACAGGTCGGATCGCTCCAACACACAACAGGCTCCTAACACAACGATGCCTGAGCTATTAAGCGGCACAGAGAATCCTTTTGTGCCGGAGCTGGGAGTCGGCGCCCTTCGCGGAACTTGGCCGCGGCGGAGGGCAATGGGTCCACCAGGCAGCGACATGGCCGAGAGGCGGCTCCCACCGCGTCACGCCGCCGTGCCCGCCATGGGGAACGTGTGCTCGTTTGTTTTTCCAATGGCTCCGTTTCATTTGAAGCGGGCCGCTACGGCGAGGTTGCACGGCGTCTCTGTGTGGTGCAACTGTGCCTTCATTATCCCCGTGCTTGTCGGTGTGCTTTGCTTGCAGTAACTTCGTCGTAACTGAACACACTATTGTAACATGATTCTATTGTTGACGGTGCATCTTTTGTAGAATACAGATACTATTGTTCACTACTAGTACAGTAATTTCTTTCCTGATGTAACACATGCTGTTATTAGTGTGGTCTCGCATTAGCGCGATTTGTTGTCTGAATGTCACGATAACCGTTTGTTAGATGACGAAAACCACTAGGTCGAAACAATTAACCAAGGCATCTGTAGACGAAGCTTGCTTGGCTGCAAAATCGGTTGGAACTTATATAACTGACAGACCGACTGAGTCGTCATTCTTCTCGAAAAGAAGAAGAATTGAATCGTCATTGTATTTTACTTCTTGGAGACTAGGCAACTAATTATTAAACTAACTGAACATGATGTACATAATTTTTTCAAGATTTACATATAATTGTTACGATTGCTTTTGCAAACACAATGGAATGATGGCGCTGCGTGTGTTCTCGTGTGAATGAGATTTGGTAGGAGTTGGGGGTGATTTTCATGAGTTCTGATTGTGGAAGAGGATAGGAAGGGGAGTTATTTGAGGTTCCGTGGTTTGGGTGGATGAAGGTTAGGCACCGTTTGGCACAGCTCCACCACCAGCTTCTGGAGCTGTTTTGTGCCAAACAGGGTACAACAAAATAGCTCCACCCAAGGAGTCCCTTAAAACCTGCTGAGACAAAAGTAGCTCTTTGGGTGGAGCTGAAAAAAGTAGCTTCACCCAGCTCCACTTGTGAAGTCAAAAAAAAAACAGCTCCACTTGTGAAGTGGAGTCGTGCCAAACGGGGCCTTAGAGCTGAAGAGGAAGGGGAGCGGCTAGGCGGGAGGAGGTTTGGTGTAAGATTGAGTACAACAAGTTAGAGAGAGTGAATGACCGAACAAAAAGAAAGCAAAACTCCATAAATGCAAACCTACAATGATCAGACCTCTATGCGGGACCAAAAAATTAACACGATTTCAAAACTAAGAATTTATATAATTTTTTATTCGATATTCCAAATAACTTGAAACTTGCCATCTAACTTTGTAGGATGTTATGAACCAATTACAATCACCGATCCAGAGGATAATTGCCAAAGTTTTAGCAGTTTTTCCATTTAAAGGAAGAGCAAAAGAGAGAAGTATCAATCTACTATTACTCACAGTTCTTAATGATCCAAATGATCTTGGATGGGTCCTTCGTTCTCACATGTTATAGGAATCTAGATCATATGATGAAATCAAGCCAAAATGCTCTCAAGATCAAAACCCCAAAATCACCGATCTCTTGAGCAAAATCAGACAATTACAAAAAGTTCATCTAGATCATGCCAAGAAGGATGGGATCTTGTTTTCAGGAGATATCATCACCTCTTACATGTCGTTAGCACCAGAAAAGATTAAGAAGAGAGAAATCTAAATAAAAAACCCAAACAAATCAAAAGCAAAAGAGAGTATCTATGGCACAACTTACTTAGTCAAATTTTAGATGTTCATTTTACTTGAAGAGAAAATTTGCATAGCCAATCCCTCAGGATAGCAAAGCTCTGGCCTAACACTAATATCTCGAGTCATATATCTCTTACACAAAAACTTATATAGTGGAGTCTCCTAATAGCTCACTTAACCCAAACACTAGTTACTCCTTAGTCAATCACACCATTCACATTTTGAGAAAATCTGGTAACGCACACAAATGAATTTTAATCTTACACACACTTGCATGCTTTTCAAAGCATGACTTTCTAAAGGTTTCAATAGCCCAATAAGACATTCTATCCATAAAAACGTGACCTAAATCACTTAGATCAGTGCTGGGGTTTTGCAAACCGCCACACCACCCGGTATTAAACAATTTTCATAATTACCACCCACGGGCCTTTACGAAGATATGATGCCCAACGCCTTGTTGCCAAGATCATATGGCTGTGCCGAGGTTGTCACCACTTGAAAAGCCCGAGCTATGAAGAATTTGTGCCCATAAATGATTTATTGGTCTTTGGATGTGTAGGTCACTTGGAGTCAACCATAGTCAATGGAAGGGATCGGGGCTACGCTCATGGAGAAGTCGATGGCTAGAACTATCAAATATGCCGGGTGAGATGGCTGAACTTAAGCATGGCATGAGAAATATGAGAAATATTGAACGGAAGTTTGAGCAACATGTTACACCATGTAGCTTGCTCGATCCAAGTGAGGCGCGGTCCGGTGCCATTTTGGTGCAAGCTTGCTTGGAATGAAAAATTTTCACAACTTTAACAATGATTCTCTCGATCGTTAGTTAGAATAGATTTGTAACATCTTAATGAACATTCATGCCAAGTTTTGTATCGTTTGGTTCTACGGATTAAATATTTTCATGTCTTTTGGTTTTGAAATTGTGCTATTTTTTATAGTATCTGTAGTGATTTTACTTCCAGTCAGACCGATATTATTCAACTGTCTGACAGGGTATTGTTCATTCGATATGACTGCCAGTCACATTGGGGTCGTTTTGCTCAATTTTCGGGTGGATTTTTTTGTGGTGATTGGTCTCTAATCTTTATAATTTCTCATAACTATTGTAGTGAAGATATATGAATACTTGGAAATTTTTTTGAATGCACTATTTATCACCTCTCTGATACCGTAGTAGTCCTACAATTATTATTCATGTTTAGAAGAGAATATATTCGTAAGCCCCTTTGCATCAAGGGAACCATGTAAGAAAAGAACTCCAAACATTTATCAGAAAATAATAGAAATTGCGTAGGAAGCAAATTCTAACCATAAAAATTGCATGACCTATTGGGGTGTATTCCGTGTTGACTTCGTTTCATGTAATTTTATACGGCAGTTGTACAGCGGAGTCACTATAGATGTGCTGTCATGGGGTGAAGAACAGGGATCATGAACCAAGCCGTGAATCCAGTGGCGAAGCCATGATTTAGTTACACCTCGGGCTCAGTAATAAAATAATCTAGGCTATTTGGACTGGACTATAAAAATATTAACCAGGCTAGACTGAATTTACCCGGACTATATACTAGATATTTTTACACACCCCGGGTTGAAGCCTATCCTGCCCGCGGCGTGGCTCCACCCCTGCATGAATCAATATGGTCATGTTCTTTTCAGTTTTGTAAAACTGTTTTTTCAGCTTTTCTACGAGTATTTTTAATATAAGGTCTACTAACAGTTCAAAAACCACAAACCGTAATCGAAAAGAACAAACCGATTAACTACATACAGGACCGAGGTGAATGAACTTGCTTGCGTAGCGTGGTGGACTACGAAATCGAGCTGACAAATTGTGCTATGGGGACATGTGATTCGGCAAGCGCCAAGGGAATTCCAACCTTGCCACGGGAGAAGACGAGCATCTCCATCCGCTATCGGGCCAGTGGAGCCGACGCAGACGAGAGGGCGGCTACGTTCCAAGCGACGCAGGCCCAACCCACTGGCCGACGCGGCGCTGGCCACGGATCCGGTCAAAAACCGTCGGCCGCGTCTCTTGGCCCCTACGTTTCTCACCACGTGCGCCACGGCCCGACCTGCTCCCATCACCGCGACACGGCATCTCTGCGCCGGCCTCCCGCGCGGGACCCACCCGGCCCCCGTATTGAATCGCACACAGCCCCAGGCGTACGTCGTTTCACCCGTCCCATCCATCCTGTGCGCGACAGTGCGCGTCCAGACCTTGCCTTGACGAACGACGCGATTCGATTCGTACTCCCCGACGGCGCCTCCCCCCATCCCCCCCTCCTAATTTTCTCCGCGCCGCGGCGCCTTTTGTTTTTTATATACTACGGCCACGACGGTGCGTGGCAGGTTGCAGGCGCCGCTCGGCACAGATTACGGCAAGGTGGCTTGGCTTTAACGGTGTGGGGATGAGGGGGGAGTGGCGCGGCGCGGACGGGCTCGTGGAGCGTCGTAGGCTTGTGGTCAGATGGCATCGCAGCGCGCACGGCGCGTCACGTGAGGCGGTGCAGTGGGCCAATGGGCTACGGTTTCGGTCAGTCTGTGCCAGCAGAGCGGGTCATGTCGGGCTACGGCCAGACCCATACGGACAGCGGAAAATGTGGAGATACGGACGGTATCGTCCTCGGCCCCATCCATGCGCGCACGGTGAGTGATAAGAGGCCTCATGTACGTAAGCATGGGGCGCCATCACATTAGACGGGACCTTGCGTTTCTGCGCTTCTCCCACACTGTTGGTGCGTTTATCTGTGCTAAAAAGAAAAGTTATGTATTTAATTTACTTAGATTTATTAAATTTATCTGAAGTTTTGTACTGATAAATATTACATGTTTTGGACTGAAGGCTAGGTTGTCCGGGGAATAGATCCGTCTCTAGTTCTATTGTTCCATTAAGAAAAAAATAGCAAGTGGTTTCTTATAATTACAAAAACACACAACACTGCGAATGCCAATTCATCATCACTATATTAAAGCCAGGGGAGTTCCTGCCCTCCCACCCATGCCACGTGAGATTTTTTAAAAAAAGACCCTAGCATTTTTTGAAATCGTGTAAAGGTCTTTGGTTCCTGCAAAAATGTCCCTGCCAGGTTTTTTCCCGAAAACCCCCCTTCCCTTCACCGAAATTCGTATCCCCTTGCAGGATAGCACCCCGCGGGTTTTCCAAAATTACGTATGGGTTCTCGATTAGTTACTTACATGTGCTTACATGTTCTTGGTTTTTTTTTTGCGAAAAAGGCTTTTGGTGTTTCTGAAACTACGCACGTGTCCTCGATTTGTTTTTAAAAAAAACTTTCCGCGAATTGTCGTCTCTTTTACTTCGGTCCACATGGTAGCTAGCGCGGCGTGCCGCCGCGCTTACGCTGCTAGTTTTACTAACAACCGGTGGTATATGTAACGCCCCCGTTTCCAGGGGCGCCTGCGGACACAGCATTCCGTAACTATTCACGCATGAACAATTATAAAATGTTGCGCAAGAGTGTACCATCACATGTTTACAACAAAAGTCCAACATATATTTCACATAAGGTTTAACAACCCAGTTTTACTGCAGCGGGGTGTGCAAGCCCAAAGTATATTACATCACAAAAACTCCAAGGAAAGTTCGAGCGCGGCGGAGACCTAGAGCCACGGGTCCTCGTCGAAGAACAGCTCCTCTGGGGCTTCCTCAACGGGGAGACTTTCACCAACGTCTTGATCTTCTGGAGGGGATTAGCAAGCCGTGAGCTAACCAGCTCAGCAAGTCATAACGGGAAACCCTAACTTAGCTACTTGCACGGAACAACAAGGAATGGAGTATACTTGTTTTATTAACTTTGAGTTGATGCAGTTTTACTTGCAAATGTCTTCAAAAACCCAAAAGAGTGCAACTAATCTTTAAGATTAAGGGGGTTTTCATAAAAAGATAATTAACCAACTAGTCCAGTTAAACACTTGTAAAAACTATTTAAGCTTCGCAGCTGGAATCACCCAAGTGACACAGCTATATTAACCGGGAGCACGGCGTATTCGAATACCATTTATTTGACACTGCAGAGTTGCTCAACTTTACCCACATGCACCCTTAACCCTCATGACTGAGTTAAGGAACCGGGTTTTTTCGCTGCTCAACCCTTGATATACACTCCACCTGATATGTGCGGAATCCACACATCCCCGGGTATCCGTTGGCCACCACGGAACGTCGGGCCCGGGTTGAGGGGACTTATCGTTGTCTTAGTCTGGATTCACCATCCATACCGACTCCCAATGTAGGGCTTTACTTTGGTTGAGCAGATATTAAACCAGGGTTGACAAAGTCAACACCTGTAGTTGAGCGGGCACTATGTCATTTGCTCGGCACAAGGGTCTAGTCCTTATATTTTCACGAGGTCCGCGACCTCCAACCAAGGGTAAGCGGTGGGCGTAGACCGACTCTCGGTTTCCCACAACACTCTTACCTTAACATGTGCACGCCAGCACTACCACCCTAGGGTATGGTGTCCCATACCACCCTACCCTAGCTCCAGGTTTTGAAATCTACCGGTCCACGACCACAACCTTAGTAGTGTAAAGACTTTACATGTGCTATAGATAGCCTACATGTGATCATACTACTTTTTAAGGTAATTCTAGGGTTACAAGGGTAGGGGTCACAAGTTTAACGGGGCATTTATCGGTGGTAAGTTTATCTACATAACAAGTCATTCTAAACATTTCATTTTACTTTAAACTAGCATAATATCATAATTAAATAACATGGGATACAACATGATCAAGGTTTTACGACTTGCCGTGAATCTGGACGATCTCGGCGATCTCGAACGTAGAACCTCCCTGATCCTGGGTCTGCACCGAAGCTTCCAAAATCTCTGAAACTAACGTAAACACATAAAATAACATAAGTCCAGCTTGAGCCTAATCAAGCGAGGAAAAAGAACCTATTAAAAAGGAGTAAAAAGCAAAAATCCTCAAATTGGAATTCTAGAATTTATCTAGGGATGCATTTGGGAAATGGAGGTCAAAAATGGGTTCAGGACATTAAATGGAGCAAGCTGGTGAAATTTGGGAATTTCTGTGATTTTCTAGAATTTATTTGGATTTTCTGGATTTTAGCAAATAATAAAAGCTGGAAAATCAGGAGAAACAGTGTCGGGCCGGCCCTTTGCCACAGTGCGGCCCTCAAGCGTGCACGCTCGGCCGAGGGGAGTTGGCCCACGCCAATGCGCGCCCGCGTGGCCCGGATGACCGACGCGTTGCTCGGGCAGACGACCCAGATGAAACGGGAGTGGGCGGCCTGGATTGGAGTGGGGTGAAGATTGGACGACTGGGACGCGGGGAAGGCGGGTGGAGCGGCAAGGTTGGATCGGACGGCTGAGGAGAGGTGAGTGAAGTGGCATCGGACGGTGGCGAAGGGACTTAATCGGGTGGTTGGGGAGGAACGTGTTTACGAAGATCGACGACGAGGAGGAGTTGCCATTCGAAGACTCCCTTTAAACCGCAACGGCTGGAGGAAGCGGCGACGATGAAGCCACATCGGTCGTCTTCATCCTCTCGCCGTGCACGCGCAACAGAGAGGCAGAGGGGCGGCACCTCTTCTCTCCAGCGACTGCAAGGGCCTCCAACGACAAAGGAGGGCACCACTGGGTAGGGTTTGACCTGGAGAACTCATTTTTGGGGTTTGGGAGGTGGGAGGATCAGCAGGGAAGGCAGGGGGCAAAAGGGGAGTTTTCAGTCCACCGGCGGCGAAAGAGGTCACCGGGGTTGAATAAGCCGAAGTGGCTGCGCTTTCATGGTCAGAGGGATCCAGGGCTTACTTTAGCAGCGGTGGGCGAAGCTCGGAGCCGTTCTATTGAGCTGGCCATGGAGAAGCTCTTTGACCGGCGGTGAGAGATGGCGTCGGCGCTCCATGGGCAAGCACCTGGTCAAGGGAGTCCACCAATGCGATTAGCACACCGAGGAGATGCTTTGGGGAGAAATAATTGAAGAATGAGGGAGGGGAGAGGGGGATCGACCCCCGGGGGTCGCCGGCTCACAGGGCGGTAATGGCGGAGCTACGGGCGGCGGGGCTTCAATTCAAAGCTTGGGGAGCTACTAGGGAGCAAGGGGAGCACAAAGGAGCGCTTGGCTTGGCTTTTAAAGGGGTGGAGGAAGCTGGCGACAAGAAGGTGGTTCGGGGCAGCTTGGGAGAGGGGTTAATGGCGCGGTGTGGGCGGCTACGGAGCTGTAGGACTGCGGGGGTTGGCGTTGTGTCACCTCCGCGAGATGGGGCGTGACGGGGTGCTGCCAGGCGTTAATGCGAGCGACGGGAGCAGGTGTGCAGTGGCATGGGCGATGGCGCGGCTTGCGAGGGAAGGGAGAAGGGGGCTGGTAGGTGGGGACTCGAGTGGCGGGAGGCGGGGACCGGGTCAAGGCGGTTGGGGACGGCCGACGACAGCAAGCCGGCGCCAGGGGCGGCGCGGCGAGGTGCAGCGCGCAACGCAGGCGCGTGCGCGAGGAGAAAGCGGCAAGGAGCGGGGCGCCAGCCGAAGGGAAAAGCAGGGAGAGGGGAAAGGCGCCAAGGAGGTAGAGAAAACGGGAAAGTCGGGAGAGGAAGATGGATTCCGTGGAAACTTTCCAGAAAGGGAAAGTTGACAAAAACACTAAAAAACAGGGAAGAACAAATTCAAATTTTTGGTTAGAATTTTGAGGCTCTTTCAGTATCATGCTGTTTTCGTATGTATATCCATGTATCTATTACACCATTTTTAAATAACTACACATCTATTACATATTAAAAGCTCATGATACGTGGTTCCTATGCTGCCTGTTTCCGAAAACTTCTTGTGCCGGCCAGGCCGCCATAAATTCGCTCTTCTACCCCTGATGGCACAGCACAGCCAACAGCTGAAGGGCTCGTGCAGCGAGAGGGAGAAACAGAACCGATAGTAAAGCCGAGGCGAGCCCCGGACGCGCCCTCCCACCCACACCACTCGACCCCCTTTATCGGCCTGGGTCCCCCACCCCCTTCATGAGCGGCGATGCGCCACACGCGTCCCACCCCACGCGCCCGTGCTGTCCCCCACCCCACGACACGCCTCCTCCCACGTGAACCTGCGCGCAATTGCTCGTCGACACGTCGCGACGCCAGAGCTTGGCTTCACCTCCGCATCCTCCCCGGTTCACGCTTCTCTGGCTGACGCGTAGGGACCATGAGGTGATAGCCCACGCGTCACTGTGGCTTCGCGTGACCACGTCGTACCACCTGTGCCTCCGCCCTCCTTTATTCCTCGCGGCGAATAGACGACACAGCAGTCCCCGTTGGAAGCGCGACAACAGGACGGACCAGGCACGCCAAATTCACTGACATGAAAGGTCCAAACAATCGTGGCCCCACTGGACATGGAAAGGGTGCTGCACCAACCGGCGCCGCTCGCTCGCACGGCGCCAGCTCTGGGTGGAGGGGAAGTCGTGAAGACGGAAGAGAGAGGGAGTGAGTGTGGCCGTACTGGTACGTAGGGCTGGCGTCATGCTGGCACTCACATGAGAGTGAAGACGGTGGGTGAACAGCGTTAGGAGCAAGCTTGTTGCCATTGTGATTCCATATAAACACGTGGAATTGGATCGTAAAATAATAATTTTATTAAAATTTTTAAAATATATTATATATATAATTAAATTATATTTTTAAATATGTAAGTATATAGTAATTTTTTGAATTTAATTTTATAATTTGAGGACACTTATTTATGTTATATTGAACTATGTTGATTTTTTAAACTTATTTAATTATTTTTGATAAATTAATAATCTAAAAGTTTAATATATCAAAGATAATACTTTTTTTTTATCTTAAAACAGCATATAAATAACAGAAACAAGATAAATTAAACTAGGATATTGATAAATATCACCGGTGTTTTTTCCTAACTATCATTTGGCCCTGATCAACTCGGCTTCGGCTTCTGGCTTCTGGCTTATTTTTTCACTATTCATAAGTTTCGTCTTTTTCTGAACTTTTGGCTTTTTGTTGAGCTTTTTTGCCGGTTCTTTTTTTCCCGTATTTGTTTGTATTATACGTAATGGGCTAACATATTTTTTATATTTTTAAATTTTTTAAAATTTAATTATGCTAAATAAGGCTCACACCATTCTGATGCTTTTTCACCAATCATGATGTTTTGACCATAAGCCATGAGCTTTTCGGCCGAACCGATCACCACCTTAGATTTATGACCGTTGCCATGAATTCCCCCTCCAAAAAAAATCTTCTCCCTCTAGGAAAAATAGGCGATTCAACGGTTCGAAATTTGAATGATTGTTAGGAAGAAAACATCCGGCTAATATCTAGACACACCCATTAAACTATTATAGCTTAAATTAACAATATATAATAGAAATTTTATATGTTAATACAATTTTTGTCGTAAAATCATAATTTTATTAAAATTTTAAATATATATTATATAAAAATTAAATTACATTTTTAAATATGTAAGTCTATAGTAATTTTTTGAATTTAATTTTATAATTTGAGTACACTTATTTATGTTATATTGAATTATGGTTGATTTTTAAACTTGTTTAATTATTTTTGATAAATTAATAATCTAAAAGTTTAATATATCAAAGATAATACTTTTTATCTTAAAACAGCATATAAATAACAGAAACAAGGTAAATTAAATTAGGATATTGATAAACATCATCCGTTGTTTTTTTCCTAACTATCATTTAGATTTATGACGGTTGCCATGAATTCCCCTTAAAAAATCTCCTCTCTAGAAAAATAGGCGATTCAACGGCTCTAAATTTGGATGATTGTTAGAAAGAAAACATTCGGCTAATATCTAAACACACCTATTAAACTATTATAGCTTAAATTAACAATATATAATAGAAATTTTATATGTTAATACAGTTTTTGTCGGGATCATCGCACTACCTTATCCTGAGTATTTTACGAAATCTCATAGGCTGATTTGATCGTACCAACCCAGGATCCGTATCACGATCATGTTAGGAGCGGTACTTGCGTGCGCAGATGGTAGCAGCACTCGTAGTAACAAAAAGCCGACCCCGCGACTGGTGAAGTCGCGCGGCGGCTGTGCCGTGCTCCCACTAGCCAGCCCAATCTACGGTTTATACGGCTACACCACCTCCCCATTTTACGAGGCGCGGCACTGGTGGATACTACTACCGTCGCTCACAAAAGCCCAACCAACCTAGCTCCCCTGATGCGGTAGAGACACGGAGCAAATCAAACACCACACCTCGCCGCACCGAATAGACCCTGCGCCTCCCCAGCTGTTCGGCGCACAGCTGATGGATCCGACGACACGAGGAGCAGAGAGCCGCGGCGGCGGCGGCGGGGCGAGGGGAGGAGGCGAGGCGCGCTACAGGGGCGTGAGGAAGCGGCCGTGGGGGCGGTACGCGGCGGAGATCCGCGACCCGTGGAAGAAGACGCGGGTGTGGCTGGGCACCTTCGACACCCCCGTGGAAGCCGCCCTCGCCTACGACCGCGCCGCGCGCACCCTCCGCGGCGCCAAGGCCAAGATCAACTTCCCCGACCACGCCCACCACCACCACCATCTCCGTGTGCCGCCCCCGCAGCAGCCTGTCCCGTTCGGCGGCATCAACCTCAACTTCCCTTCGGCCCGGCACTTCGTCTACTTCTCGCCGCCTGCCGCGCCAGCGCCCTCGCTTCCCCAAGCAGCGTCTCCGGCGGCGGCTGCCCCGCCCTCGACGGCGCTCGAGCTCGGGACGGGCCCCAGGCCGGGCGGCCTCCCGTTCGACCTCAACGAGCCTCCGTCGCTGCAGTTCGGGTCGTGATGCGATGGCAGTGTTGCACTGTGCCTGCGAGACAGTGGTGCTGAGCCTGAGAGGGTAAGGGGAGTGGACGGCACTGGTCCGGCTAGCTGTATATACCTATTTAAGGAAAGTTTGGCCATGTCTTCTTGGCCTTCCCCCCTGTGGTTTTTGTGTAAAGCGTTTTCTGTGTTCGGTAATGGTGGTGGTGGATGGGTGGCTGTCTGTTTTACCGAGGGACGGCCGTCCGCTATTACCGCTTGCACATGCGCTCTTTTGCGGATGATGTGCATGCGCCCATCTACTCCATGAAATTTAACTTGGTGCACATGGGGGTGGAAGAAGTTGCGCTGCCACAACTTACGTGAACGATGGACCGGTGGCGCCATGGCCTGGCCTCCCTAGAGATTCGCCTGCTGTTACTTTGTGATACTACTAACATGTTAGACACATGCCAATCACCCGAGTATTTTTGTACTTTGTAACGCCCACGAGCGAAATTTTTTTCTAAGTTGCTAGCGGAACGACAGCATCTTGCGCAGAATGGGACTTGTGATGGACGAGGCCATTTCTTGCTTATCTGGTTGAGAACGCGCCCACGGGTTTAATGCTTTTGGCTTTGCGCCATGATTGTCTCGATACTGCTCGTCCGCTTAACGCAGTTTTGCCGTCTGCTTCGGATTTGCACTGAACCGAATCACGCCCTTGGAGTGACTGTAACTAGTCAACAGAGGTATTCAATGCCTTGCAGTAGCAGAAAACTCCACTCAGATATTAATTGATGAATCATAAATTCTGCAACCTTAAGAAATCGTCAGGTCAGACGATCGCTGTGCGTCTGTACGCTAAATAATGCCCTTTTCCAAATTGGATATATTCAGGTGCGGTTCTCAATTCGTTTCTCGGTTTCTGATTTTACTGTTTCCAGACCAAGACGTACGGCACGGTGGCTCTGGGTATCAAAGTGATCCCGGCGTTTGTTCCAGTCGATTGTAGTTGGCATTCCAATCATGAACTAAAACTAGACCAGGCGTGTGCTGCCGCGAAAACGGTACTCGCAATCGCAACAGAAGAAACACATCAGATTGGTGACATGAGAGCGCGGAACATCATCTCCTTCGCGAACAACCGTGGCCTAGCGAGATTTGAGAAACGCCGAAGTTCGCAGCGCGCGGACCTGCCGAAAATATATTGTACGAGAAGGAATAAACATTCCGGAAATGGTTGGTCCAGAAAGAAGAGATTGGACTGAATTGTGGTGGGCTGCGGGCTTTTGGCTGGGATGACTTGGGGCCACTTTAATGGGCTAAATTGTGGCTGATGAGCCCAAGATTGTTTTGAAGGACTTCACTTTCCTTTTGTCCAGGGGAACTAATTTCTTCTTCTTCTTTTTCTTTTTTAAGGAACTACATCACGAAAGGTCACCCAATCCCAACTCACACTTGTGCTTTTTGAACGAGAATTGTAGTGTACTTGACAAGCTATTTCTTCTTCTTTTGAGAGGACAATGCTTTTTATTTCTAACTATGGCGTTCTCTTTGATTCGGATACATTTGTTGCATCATGTGAAAACTCATGCAGGATAGCACTCTCTGCGTTTTAATAGTACTTGGGGATCAGATTTACTAGGACAGTCTAGGACAACACTTTCTCTGCGTTTTAATATGCTTGGGGATTCCGAAACAAATAGCTAAGGAATCAAACTTCGCAATTACCGAACGTGTGACTGCCTTACGGCTAGAGCTGTACAAAAAGTTTAAAGCTCATGAGTTACTCAAGTTCAGCTCACTCTAGACTCGATTTAATCTTGGCTCAAACTTTAAACTAGCCGAGTTCGAACTTGATCTCGAGCTCGTAAGCTTTAATAAACTGAGCTTGAATAGCTCGTTAGGGCTCGATTTGAATTTGAATACTGATATATATTAACTTTTATCGAGCTTACTCGAGCCGAACTCGAACTTAAGTTTTTCTTAGTTGAAAAATTAGAGCATGTTAAATTGTTCTGATTGTTATTGAGTTTACTCAAACTGAGTTTGTGCCTACTCGAGCTGGCCGAGCCAAACTTGAGCTTAGATCCAGACTCGGACCCTAATTCAGACTTGCTTGAGCCTAGAAGGCTAGGCTCACTCGAGCTCGGCTCGTTTACAGCCCTACTCATGGCTGCCAGTCA
The DNA here is from genome assembly GCA_036346575.1 of Dendrocalamus sinicus. Taxonomy (NCBI): domain Eukaryota; kingdom Viridiplantae; phylum Streptophyta; class Magnoliopsida; order Poales; family Poaceae; genus Dendrocalamus; species Dendrocalamus sinicus. Next base: position 16,165,018 of record CM070643.1, on the reverse strand, counting down.
GACTGGTGGCTAGAGGTTCAACCGCTCCTATCCAAAATTAGCCCGAAGCAATCCAAAAATGGTGCAACTTCTAAAATACAATTTCAAATGCAATGAAAGTTTGCATGCACCTTACTTAAAGCCTTAGGAACCTATTTCACCCATAGATCAAAGTTCAGATTTTTTCAGATTTGAACAAAATTGCACCAAAATAGGGTAAAATACGAAAATGGTGAATATGACTTGCTCGCAGATACAAGATGGTAAAGATAGATCTAGATGTATTTTCATATATCACAGCAAGCATAAACACTAAAGAAATCAAGCCAAAATCCCTCGGGTCACAAAATCACTTGGTGAGGGCAAAATCAAGCAAAACTGGTTTTCTTTATGAACTTGCTATCAAAGTGTCTAGATGGGTGGAGATTGATTTCCAGAGGTTATCTATATCTCTTATACACACTTAGCTCAACAAGATCAATAAGAGGGAATTGAAGGGGAAAAACAACCAAGTTAAGAGCAAATCAATCAACATAAAAGGGATTCATAGGCATGAACAAAGATTGATGTATTGCTATTTAAGTATGAAGATTTTACACCTACTCCATTTGAAGGACAAGAGAGTACACTACAACACTCAACTTCTTTCAAAGCCTAACCCTAGAACTCAGGAACACTTAGTCTCAATGAGAGAATGATTGGATGGTTAACTACAAGTTTCCATCTCAACTTGTTAGATAGATGGGTTATCCAGCCACATCTAACCCTTAGTAAATACTATCTACTTAACACAATGGGGGAAAACCTATAACCCCACACACAGATTTTAACTCACACATGACTCTTATGTATGTTTTTCAAAGCGTATAAGCCCAAATCCGCTCAATCCTTAGCCTTGATCTATCTTGATCTTCCCAGCTTCTTACTGACCTAAATTGCTTTTCCAAGTACCGCTCAAGCACCATAGTTTTAATCCAAGTTAGTTTATGGTATTTTAGTCAAACTACCAAAATACTTTTTCTTAACCTAGCCATCTACTTCCATTGCAAGCAATCGTTATGCTTACCATACGTAGGTACACCATTGCCTTACCACGCATCGGCAAGTCTCTTCTGTTTCGGCTCCACTAGACCACACCTTACTTGGACTGACCAAGTCACATAGTACAACCCTCCGTTGGAACTTTCATTCAATATTTTTCGCCTTTCTCATGCCATGCTTGAGCTCACCAAGCGAAGTACCACTCATGAGCTTCATCCGAGTGCCAAGTTTTTTTTATAGGAGACGATGACGTTCTTGTCTTCCCAAGTGACGTGCCACCTGTGAGTTTCATCCCGAGCGTCAAGTTTTTTCCGATGGGAGATGGCAACGTTATCGCCTCTCTAAGCGAATTGCCGCTCGTGAGCTTCATCCGAGCATCAAGTTTTTTTATAGGAGACGACAACGTTCTCACCTCTTTATGTGAAGTGCCACTTGCGAGCTTCATCCCAAGTGCCAAGTTTTTTTCCTATGGAAGATGAGATAGCGAGATACCCCTAGTAAAGAACAGCAAGCGAATTTTATTTTGATATCAAGCAAGCAACAATAGCACGAGCCTAGTAAACAATACAAGAAACTACAATCCCTTAGCACCTTTGCCGAAGAGCACCATGCGGTCGCTACACGAAGCAAAGGCGTCCTGACGCTGCGCCACGCCAATCGGTGTACGAGCCAACATCGTTCCTCATGTGAAAATGAGTCCTAAGCACCAAGCTTTTCTCGACGCAAGGTGCATGCCATTGTTCGAGCTCGATGTCCATTGCGCACCACCATCCCAGTTTAGATCAGCTCCATTATCGCTACTGCTATGTAGGCTTGACCTAGTGGGATCCACCCACGATGGTCTTGGGCGCCACCCCAACTTCAACACTGCCACGCATTAGGTGCAATTCCAGACTAGGGATAGTAGATGTAGCCGTGGTTTCATCATCTTCCCTGAACTCTAAAACACTGCCCCTTAGACTAGGTCTACACTGCGCCAAAGACATGGTCAACATCACTCCCGAGAAGATGGTTCATTGTCCCTATTGCCTCGGCAATTCTAGCGCATTAACGAAGCTTTTTGAGCACCATGAAAGCGATGGCTGAACCCTGACGTGGTTCAATTGGTCTTGATGGCTTCCTCTTAGCCAAACTTCGCTTTGCCTCGATTGTGTCTCCCTAACCCTAGACTTTTTCTAGCTCTACAGATAACAAAATGATAACTAGATCATTTCCTTCCCTTTAGGGCTGCGCCTCAGTTCGTGGAGTACTTCATGCTTCATAGTCAATGCCTCAATGAGTCAACCACACAAGCATCGACGAATCAACCCCCTTGTGTTCAAGTGCATTTCTCCTCACCTCGAAGGCAACCCTCGGTGAGCCGAGAACTCCTCGTGAGGTTATACCTAAGGCAAGTTGAGCATACAACACTCCTATGCACACCCACCCGCGTCGCGGGTGACCCCTTCAGGAGTCGGTTAATAGGTGCTTCAATACACATCTTCTCGCCTCCTAAGCATCACGTCAATCCCTAGTTCTCCGCACCCCTGCGCATTTCTAGTCATCGAGTTAGTTCACCTAGCGAGGGGCAACACTCCATGATGGTCCCTCCTCCATGTAATACGACTCGACATACAGGGCATTTCTTTGGCCAAGCTCAGCTCGACCTATTGGTATCCCCTTAGTTAGGCCCGCCCGTTAGGTTGATTACATTACATTGACAAGCATCATCACATCACCTTAGTGCGGTGTGCTTAGCCTTGAGGGCCATCTCTCGACAGAGCATAGCTTCACGTTGGGCACTCCTTGTTTCATGGGTCATGCTTCCGTGAGCCAAGCATGTGGCACACTTCCAAGCTTCTAGCGCCATGCCTCGATAAGCCGAGCAGGTAATGGCTTAGCACGTATCCCCATACCTTGAAGGTCAGACATCATCAGGCTAATTTTAGGTACGATCACCGACCTTAAACATCTTGGCGTGTTGGCATGCATTGATCGATCATGTCTTGAGATGTCGTTCAACTTAGCATCACCAATCGAGTTTGTACATAGGGATACGTATGCTCCAGCCAGCTTCACGCGTCTTGAAGCTCTATCGCACCTTAGACTAGCGGTATAGCCATACCCATCCTGACGAGTTCACGCAATGGCTAGATTACGCAAGGACTCCACACGTCTTGAACTGACAAATTGGGCGCTTTATTTCTTGCATGTTCACATGGGTCAACCTTTCGCACCCGCTGGGTTTTGCCATCCTTTTGGTGGCCATGCCTAAGCGAGTCAAGCTTGGCACTCCCATATATGTCTTCGCCTCTCCAAAGCCATAGATCGAGAACTGACTTCATGAGGCACTTTTTTGGGCTAAGTCCTAACCTCGTGCCTCCGTGTAACTTTGATATCGAGGCAGTCAACGCTTAACTCCATAATGGTTCATGACCCCGCATCCTTCTGTGTGACGGTGAACTCCTCAATATGACCCAAAATCGGTCGAGTAGAGCAACGACCCTTTGGCGAACACAAGGGAAACCTAACTCAAAGGCGCAGGCACGACCTATCATCTAAAGTTCACATGAGAACTAAGTTATTTTAGCATGTTATTGGAATGCGTTGTAGGCTGCTAGTGGGATCATCAACCCGAGGAAGCACGCTGACCCCTTTTGCAAGCCGATGCGTCAGCTCCGGTGGGTGATTGACGACCACCCGAATCAGCGAGGGGCTACTGTTGGGGACGGTTCCTGTGCCACCTCAGGCCCACGACACCTTAGAGCAACAACACACATTGGAGGGTCTACTCTGAGCCAATCCCCAACTCAACCCTTGGTGAGGTACACAAGACCAACCTCGGAGGGGTCCGGGGCCAACTCCTGATGAGGTAAGTAAGACCAACCCCAAAAGGATACAGGGCTATGGTGGATCTAGGATTTAAGTAATCGGGGTGTCAAACTGTGAATTTAAAAATTCAAAATACATGGTACAAGATTTCAAATGTAACACATTACAAATTTGTGAAGTACAACTAAAATACAAGGTGGTGATCAGTTGGGCTTAAAAGCTCATGGCTTATGGCTGAAAACACTGTAGCTGGCTGAAAAAACACTATAGCTGGCAGAGGCTTATTTAGCATAATTAAATTTAAAAATATTTAAAAATATAAAAAAAATGTTTGCCTATTACGTATAATACAAACAAATACGGGAAAAAAGAACCGGCAAAAAAGCTCAACAAAAAGCTAAAAGTTCAGAAAAAGACGAAATTTATGAATAGTGAAAAATAAGCTGGAAGCCTAAAGCTTAAGCCCAACCGATCACTGCCTAGCAAAAAATTACAGCTTCACACGGTGTTCCTTCATTACTTGAAAGCGATTGATTACATCATTATGACTAACTTCACATGAGGCATGGCCGCATGGGGTATGGGCTGATCCACGAGGAAGATGCTTTTGGGCTGAAATTAGATAAGTGCAAATAGAATCTCTCTCTCACACACAACATATACACACACACATATCTAATATACCTCTTATATATATATTTGTTTTCCTTTCAAAAAAATTAGGGGTGCAACTGCACCCCCAAATCCGCCCCTGGTTTGACCTACCTCAAGCGAGAGACACAAAACTAACCCCCTGACAAGATATGCAAGACCGACTCTGGAGGGGTCTAGGGCCAACACCGGACCGACCCTAGAGTCCCAGACATGGTGGGGCTCGCTTGGAGCAAATGACGTGATGTCCCTAGGAGTAGGTTAGGTCCTGATGGCAAACTTATAACTTCACTTGTCTGTCTCTCTCTCCTCTATATACAGGATCCTTTGTAATACGAGGGAGAATATTTGTAACTTTAGACACTTATATTAAATATTCTTGGGTTATTTGTGTGCTTCTCCTTGAGTACCTTCGCACCTTTGATGGTTTTCGCAATTGATCGGAAGTGTTTGTAAGTTTACTGTGCGGTATGTCAACAACACATTATTATGTTCTATAAGGGAAATTGATACGTAATTAATGATACAGAACTTACTGCTTGACCAACTTTACACATCAAACATTGGAGAGCAAACGACAGAGAGAGAAGGGTGGTCAGAATACGCGAGGAGATGGGAAAAGTGGAGGGGGTGGGCGGTTGTATCCTGAGAGAGAGAGGAGGAGAGAGACGAATGGTCCAGATTAAATCGGATGGCTGAAAAGAGAGAAGAGAAAATAGATTAACCATCAACTCACATTTTTATAATAGTAAAGATATGCTGTACGTACCAACTAGACAAGGAGGTGAAACTTGGGATGTAGGTACAGAGAATCCTATCGTGGCCAGAGGGGTGCAGGCAGGCGGTCAAAGCAGACGTGATCGACGATTAGTTTAAGTAAGAGGATGTCACGTAGAGTGGGCCAGAGGGGGCACCTCCCCCGCGATCCGTGCTCCAACGTTTACATCTCTCTGTCTCTAATCATGATTCGTTGCAATTTGCAACTTGTGCTGCTAGTACACTTTAATCACGTAGCTTAACCAGGTAAAGGCTAATGAAATTTGCAGGCTTTCACAATGGGTTCCTTTCTCTTGCCACAGTTAGGATCATGGACTCAGTTGTTTAGGCCCTTTCTGACTAGAACAAGAAAAGTTGTAACAATAACTGAAATGCAAAAGTAGAATTATGAAATGATAGGCATAAATATTAAGAAAAACCTATATAGCAAAATTCAGAAGACAAACAAATCCATAGAACAAAATAAATAAAAAGGCAATGAGCGCTACATATGCATAAATAGGAAAATCACAACTACGAAAGCAATATATTAGTGAAATAAACAAAATGTCAGAGAATAGTCTAAGAAATGAAGAGATAAAATGACTCCCAGGAATGCTAAAAGTAATTAAATAATTTTGCTTGAACGTCATAGCCCGCGTAGCTCTGATCCACGCATTGTGTATTTGTGTAGCTCTCTTCAGCAAAATTGCAAGGGTTAAGTACTTTCCGGTAGTTCAAATTAAAGTTCACAACTGTTACGGTTTCTACCACTGTCAAACTGATGCTCGATTAAGCCCTCCGTCTTCTGGGTTCTGGCTGTCCATCGCAATTGTTTATGCGTGACGAGGCAGCGGGTCACTGCCACGCACGTGCGCACGTAGCACCCCTGTCCTTAACACCATCACAAATCCACGTCTTAATGACCTTTTTACCTTCAGCTTTTCATAATTACCAGCCTCCACGCGAACCCGATCGAGTTTGCCGTAATGCAGTAAATAGCCGTGCGATCGAAGAAGTAAGTTTACCCGGAGTAAAGAATTATCATGGCCAGCCCTAGCGGAAAAGCTTGTAGTACTTGCTGCGCTCAATGAAGTAATTTTCGGACCAAGTTTTCAGTAGTCTTCCGTATTGAGTTTTTTTCATTCAAGTTCATTTTCAGGTGACCAGTATTCTTCCACGAGGACTAACAGCGAGTACTTCTCCGTGGGGTAGAGGGGAAACGAGTGGGAAATTAAACTCGAAATACATACATGTATATATGCAAGGCGTTGCATGCCCACTGAAAATGGGAGTGGTTAATTAATTCGTTTGCTGACTATCTTGGCCATTGGCATAGCCTGGAGAATCCCTTCCTTTTTTGTCTAGAGATTACACGTACGTACCTGGACGAAGGACTGATCGTCCGATCGAGCTGATCTTCTCATTTACTTACTACCACACAAGTTTCCGAGTTGAAGTTCTTGTGTAAGCATTTATGGTCCTACGCAGAAGGTGAGCTTCAGCTCTTTTCAACTTCCAATTCGTGTGATCTATTCCAATGCCATCTTTCTTTTCTGACAGCGCTAAACATGAAAATTTTTCGTGCTGGTAGCTGCCTAGCTCTACATAAAATTACGAGTTAAAGTGAAATAAACAGGCCACGTAAACTCTAGTCAAAAGTGCAGCGTGCGACATCTTTACCTACCCTAAGCAGCAAAGGCGAATCAAGTGCCCTCTCTGCATGCAACATCACCACACGAATTCTTTGGTGGAAGTAGCACGAGCAGATCCTACGAGCCCCTACTCTTTGGTCTGCGCTCGTAGAGTAGTATCCTTCTTGCCCAAAAGGCTCTAACTTTTGCAATTATTATGCAAAGTCGTACACGAGACGTCGTTTCGACCACTTCCTTAGTTCCTTACCCTTCTGGTAAGTGTTAACCGTGAAGAGGTAAAAAAGAAAGGGAAAGACGACCGCTGCCAACATGAGCGGCAGGGCATCTGCTCTCGTTTTCATGCTCGTGTCCCGAGCGCGTTCTAGACATCCCAGCGCCTCCAAATCCACGCTCACACTGTTCTCTAGGCATCGCGTTGGGCCTAACGGAAGAATGGGCAAGAAGAATTTGTACTGCACCGCACTACTCTCGCCCTTTTTCTGTTGTGGCATATGGCACTGATGTTCATACGGATTGTGCTCCGTGCATGAGTATGCCACGATTTTTTCTTGCAAGGAGGACATTAATTGATTTGTTGTGAGTACGGTGGTACTCCATTCACAAAAATGTCGTCGTGTATAGTTAAACTTTTAAAACATTGGGTATTGATATATATTTAAATATTTTAAATATTTAGATTAGATATATAAAAATCATATACGTAGATTTGTCTCAAAAAGTGCTATCATAATATTATAATTTTACTGAATTTTATAAATATACTACAACAGAAATTAATGATTAAAAGTGTATTTTGCAGACTGTATCGATATCCAAAACAATATTTTCTTGTGACTTAAGATATATATATATATATATATATATATATATATATATATATATATATATATATATATATATATATATATATATATATATATATGGTGACCATAAATCTAGTTTTTCTATTCGGTACAGGAGTATATAATGGTTGTAGTTGAGTCCAGATCTCCGCTCGGTTGACCTACATTTAAACTAGTGCTAATGTAGAATGTAGAGCTACAAGGAACATTATTCTTGCACTGAGTGTGTGTGTGTTATATATATATATATATATATATATATATATATATTACTTTCACTTGCATGATGTAAACTTGTGACAAGCGCGCATTTTCTTTTACTTAACTCGAAGCTCATGTCCTACAATGCAAAACCTACCGTAATACAACTCGCAAACTAGTCGATTCTTCACTTTTATTATCAGTACTTGGTTTCCAAAAGTTGTCTTTACTAAACAAAAATGTGAAGGTGCTTCAGTACTCATGTAAAAAAACAATTAAGTCATTGCTCGTACGTTAAAAACACTTCAACATTTGAAGTTACCGTGCATGAAACTAAGCTGTACATTGAGCATGTAATGAATGCTTGCACCAGTATGAAACTGTTTTAAGTGGGCACTTCCATAGGTGAACAAGAACAACCGACGGGAGAACCTGACTCCTCAGGCCTTGGCCCTGCTTGGCTGCTTCTCCCTTAGCTGTGTGTTTATATCTTTACTATTTAATAAATTTGTGTTGGTGGTTGGTGCATTCTCCTTCCTCCCTTATCAACCGTCCGATCTGAATACTGAAATATTGACCATCTATCTAATATCTTTCTCCCTCTCTCTCATATCTAACTACCCCTCCTCTTCATTTCTACCAACAGTTACCATCTCCCACCTCTTCTTCTACCCGGCTTCTTTTAGGGATTTTAAAATTTTATCACACTACATGTTCTAAAACTAACGGGTGGTAAAATTTGTTAGAACGTGCATACAAATATGTTCTAATTTTTTTAAATCAGTAGCAACGTACGGGTATTCAGCTAGTAAACTATGACTTTAGAGTTTAGATGTGCAGGCAATACATAATAGACTGATGCCACTTTAGCTAGACTAGTCACTGGCATTACCGCTGTAGCTTGCGGCTCCTTCAAACATATGCTTTTCAACAAAAAGGAGAGCAGAAATTGCAACTGCATATATGCCGCAAATTTGTTGCTCATAGATTCTATTCTTTTTATCTTTTAGTTTCTCTCATCAATCACTATTTATTAGACTAATAAATCATATCCTAAAAGAATATGCACATAGTTGTAACTACACTAGTACTGCTGGGTGATTCATTAGCCATAGTATAATTTATATCAGATGAGTATAGGTCGAAGGCTTCAAAAGAGTGACGAACATATTTGATATATAAGATATCAATCGCACAGTACGATGTACTTCAAATGAAGTAAAGCCAAAAGTGGGGGCTATTCATTCACGAAGATCGTGGGTGTAATTTTGTCTTTTAGAGCTGATGGTTGATGCTACGCGCCTACGCGTAAACATCAGATTTGAGTCTACATACAAATTTGGGCATCATAGCCAAGTTGAGACGGATAGCTTTTATTCAGAAAGACCAAAACCCTCTTACTCAGGGTTCCAAACAAGCATTAAATACTCTTTGAGGATACGGACGAAGTAAGTTTGCAAGACAAAAATCAGCTCATTCATCAATCGGCTGGGTCGGTTTGCCACGCCATGGCCATGGTACAGTCGCTCCATGGAATGGTATGGGTAAAGCTGGCCATACAAGGAGGGTATAGGGGACCCGGCCGAGCCGCTTTTACTTTCGGTGCTGCCAACTTCTGGCCGCCAACGCGAAAAACAGCATAGGGTGCCGTGAGCGACCGCAGTGACTACGCCGCTGGAGCGCCAGGCCGTCGCCTTTCGGTTTACCCTTCCGGCCCCCTGCCCAAGTTAAAAACAGCAATCAGGGAGACATGCCGAGGAAGAGAGACAGCTGCGAGAGCGCGAGCGAGCTAAGCTAGCCCTCGGCCTCGCCTCACTCTCTCTCTCTCTCTCTCTCTCTCTCTCTCTCTCTCCCTGGAGAAAAAACCCAAGAAGCGATCAAAAAGAGACCGGCCGGCAGGGTAGCTAGAAGCTGCAGACACCTAGCTACCTCTAGCCTTCCGATCGAGCTCCAAGAGCAGCACCACGAAGTCGAAGGGTTTTTACGACGCTAGCTAGCGTCCGCGTGAGAGATCAGAGGGAGGGTGAGAGAGGTGGAAAGAAATACGGAGGAAATGGTGGGCTCGGGGGCGGCAGGGGGAGGAGCGGATCACGCGCGGAGCAAAGAGGCCGCGGGGATGATGGCGCTGCACGAGGCGCTGCGCAACGTCTGCCTCAGCTCGGACTGGACTTACTCCGTCTTCTGGACCATCCGTCCTCGCCCGTATGTACCCACCGCCACCAACCCCCCCTCTCCCCTCCCCCTTTTCGCTCCAGTTTTCACCTCTCTTAATCTCTCCGCTCGCCGCCGTAAACATCAAAGACATGCAGCACCAGCAAAGTTACGGTAGTCACTGATTAACGCTTATTCCTCCTGCAAGGCGGTGCCGCGGCGGCAACGGGTGCAAGGTCGGCGACGACAACGGCAGCCTGTGAGCACTTCTTGCCTTGCCATATATATGCTTGCTCTCTTAATTTGCTGCTTAATACTGGTACATGTGAGGACCGATCGGGCCGGTGCTAATCAATCAATCTGCTGGTATGCGCGTTCGTGCGTGCAGGATGCTGATGTGGGAGGACGGGTTCTGCCGGCCGCGGGTGGCGGAGTGCCTGGAGGACATCGACGGCGAGGATCCGGTGCGCAAGGCCTTCAGCAAGATGTCCATCCAGCTCTACAACTACGGAGAAGGGTGGGTACTGGGTAGGTGCAGTCGTGTGCAATTTTTCTCCGTCCGTCGTAGCGGCCCAAGTCATGTCAGGCTAGCCAGCTTGCTCCCCTAATCAGCACCGCAAAATTTCGTGCAAGCGTGTCATGTTCCCTGTTCTTCGATTAGGACTCAAGCCTGTGTGATTGATGCTAACAGTTGCTTCGTTAGCAATGCAACTAGAGTTGGCTTAGCCAGTAGCCACTAGAACGACCGAGGAGTGAGATAGGACTTGGTAGAGAGAGAGAGAGAGAGAGAGAGAGAGAGAGAGAGAGAGGGGGGGGACAGAGGAAAGGGGATGGCGATGGGATGGGTGCGTGCGCTTTCATCTTTTCACTTTGTTCTGTATCTACCGAGCTAGCTTTTGAGTTTTATTAACGTGTGCTTCACTGGTACTACTGGTACGTACCACACGTAATTAGCCTTGGTTTTTTATTTGGATCGTGGAGCTCTCGTTTTGACGCGGGCAGGGGCAGGGCACGCGCGGAGGAGACGGTAATTATGCCGGCGCCGTGGTGTGGGTAAGCTAAAATTAACAGCCATTTAAGTCGCGGGGGCTTTTGGCGAGGACAAAGGACGGGGGGGCTGTCACGTGCGCACGTTCGTTGAAGTGGGGCGGTGCCTCGTTAGGCATAAACAATCGCGGCGCGTCACTGGGTTAATTGGGGTTTTGTCCGCGATTAACAACAGCTGATGCTACACGCACAAGCAAATGCTACACAGTAGATAAGGGTAGCAGAACTAGTTTATGAAGTACAGCACTTTGCTTTTTTTTTTTGGGTCCTCTCTGATGAATTTGCTTAAATGCCAACAAAGTCCTTCGCTAGTTAAGTTGCAGTGTAAATTTGTGTTTGCGAGCGTGTGGGTGACTGTGGCACAGTAGCAGTAATTGCTTGTTGTTAATGTTAACTAGTAGTGTAATGGAGAGAGAGAGGGGAGACTGAGGGTCCGGGTGTGCGTTTTGGTCTCTTTCACTTTGTTCTAACGAGCTTTTGAGCATATGATGTGCTTAGTCGATTTGATTTGGACCGCTGCAGGCTGATGGGAAAGGTGGCATCTGATAAATGTCACAAATGGGTCTTCAAGGAACCTTCTGAATGCGAGCCCAACATCGCCAACTACTGGCAGAGCTCTTTTGATGCCGTATGTACCACCACCAACTGTGCCCCCTCTGCCTGCCCCCGTTCTTTCTCTTTCTGCAGTCTCTGCCTCCCTGCTTTGGTGGAGAGGCAGCTTAACTCACTTGTACACCACATTAATCACTCACAACAAAGCTCAGTAGCCTGCTCAAATAATCACTAGTAGTAGTCTACTACTGCCACAAACGCAGTGGTAGGTTTCAAGTTTTTACTGCACTCATGGGTGGGAAATTGAAATAAAGGGATCATCAGACATACCTCTGGGGAGCTCTCAGGCTTTGCATCAAATCTGTTCCCCACAAAAGAAGAGAAGAATTGGATGCTCTGAGTAAGTTGCACCTCAGGAGAGCATCCTCTACCATCGAGAATTAACGCCACGATCACAGTCACGGCTAACCTTTATTCCTATGCGCTTACCCAATTCCCTCTCCGCTTTTGCTTTTGCAGCTTCCTCCGGAATGGACCGATCAGTTTGCCTCAGGCATCCAGGCACGCAATGCCCCCGCCCGCCATTACTGTTCATCTTTTACTCAAGTCTTCCTAGCTAGCAGTAGTATTAATTAGTGCTCCTAAACTTGCGCTTAATTTGCAGACCATAGCTGTGATCCAAGCCGGCCATGGCCTCCTGCAGCTGGGCTCTTGTAAGATTGTGAGTAGTACTATATACTAACACATCTCTAACTTTTTTCCTTTCTTTTGTCGTTTTGGTCAAAGACGCCGACGTGGACGTTCAAGCGTTAAGCGACGTGCTACTGTGCGCAGATACCCGAGGACCTGCACTTCGTGCTGCGGATGCGACACATGTTCGAGTCGCTGGGCTACCAGTACTCCGGCTTCTTCCTCTCCCAGCTCTTCTCGTCTCGGGGCACCTCGCCGTCGCCGTCCTTCCCGCTCAAGCAGCCGCCGCCCGCCCGCCCCCCGCCGCAGCTCTTCAACTGGCCGGGCCAGCCGCAGCTCCCGCCCGCCGCCGCGTCGCCGCTCTTCCCGCCAGGCCCGGCCGCTTTCCACCCGTCCGCGCGGCCGATACATCCGTTCCCGGGTGGCGGCTGCAACAAGGACGAGAGCCACCTGTTCCACCTCCCGCCGGCGCACCATGCCAAGCCGCCCCACATGGACGAGCACCAGCAGCCGATGGCCCCCGGGGAGGCGCCCGACGGTGACCTGAAGTGGCCCAACGGGCTGTCATTCTTCACCGCGCTCACCGGGCGTGCAGATGACGCGAAGCTGTTGTTCGGCGGCGGCGGAGGAGGCGGTGGGGGCGCAGCAGACGACGGGAAGACAGCGCAGGACGTGCAAGCCGAACACGGCGGCGCCGAGAACGTGGAAGAGTACCTGAGCTTGGAGAGCCACTCGAACAAGGCGAGAAGGATGGAGAACGCCCAGAGCACCAAGTTCAAGAGGAGTTTCACGTTGCCGGCCAGGATGAGCTCGTCCACGTCGGCGTCCCCGTCTGTGTCGGCCTCGACGGCGCCGGCCCCGCCGCAGCAAAGGATGGAGTACAGAGGGCCTCACGAGGGCGGCGTCTACTCGGACCTAATGGAGACGTTCTTGGAGTAGCACCCATGCATGATCAGATCAGTAGTGATCATCTCTACAACAAGTATACGGGCTTCGTGTTTTCTTGTCCCCTCTTATTTGCTTCCTTTTTCCAAGCTATGTTTAAGCTCTTTTAGCGGTCTGGTTTGGAGTTTGCTTCTGTTTAATTAGAAGATCTTGTAACCCTTTTTTGCTTCGTGGCTCGATCTAGTTGTAGCTCGTAGTGCAAAAACTTGATACATGCATGCATGCATGCAAAGATGGGCATGAGTTTGCTTCCATGATGGCTGGCAAGTTATATGGCGCAATGATGGTGAGGTACAATGACATGCAACACCTAATAATATGGTCTTTTCCTTCCAAAAGCTGGCTTGGCCACAGCACTGTTGCCTACTTATTGCGCAGGCTACCTTTTGCACCCGTTTTTTTTTTGGGTCGTACCAATTGCATGCGCAGGAGAAATAAGATCGACGATGATCAAACTCAAACCAGCTATATTTCTCAAAGTCGATCGTATTTTGTGATCGATGCATGCAATGCATGCCTTGCTCACGCAACTTCCGTTCTTTCATTTACTTATCTACTTGTAGGTCTTTAAGCATCCTATAGACGTTAGTTATATGTAAACCTCATCATATAGGACAGGGCAATGGCGGATCTAGAATTTTATCATGCCCCAGGCAAAATTCTAAATGACTAACAATTTACAAATTTGAAATAAAATTTAAACTAGAGCAATTTCAAAAGACTGACTTTATTGACTGCCATCATCAAATGTAGCACTGCCCCAAAAAAGAGAAAGAAAAGCAGAAAAGGAGAAAAAATAGAATGAGAAGGGTCATGTTTTGCCTTCAACAACAATTAGACATGGAAGGCCTTATTTTAATGGTATTCACATGTTAAACAGATCCACTATTGTCAGACTCAACATGTCTGTTTGACTAGGTGATTGCAGGGTATTTATTAACAGATAAAAGCTACAAGTTCTTCTCGTAGATCATTCTACCAAATTCTTGTTTCAAAAGGCTTAAAATCATGAAAAGAACAAAAGTCCAATTCTGTTTATTTATGTTTTGCCTAAACGAAAATAAAGAGAATAGCAAATAAATAACAGTGCATGCTTGGTTTTACGATGTTCAAGATTCAAGGATAAATATGTACTTGTTGCGATAGAAGTACTTCACTGCAATATAATTAACGTCACAAAACATCGATAGAAACGGATTACTTTTGAGTCAAGATGTTCGATATTCTTCAAGACAGAAAAAAGGTGTTCCAACAAAGTATCATATACCTCCTCCATTGACCTTCAGGTTAGAAAGATAGAGTACAACTTTTATTAGCATCCCAAGCTATATGGTGGTGATCGGTTCGGCTGAAAAGCTCATGGCTTATGGCTGAAAACACTGTAGCTGACTGAAAAAAGCACTGTAGCTGACAGAGACTTATTTAGCATAATTAAATTTAAAAAAATTTAAAAATATAAAAAATATGTTAGCCCATTACGTATAATACAAACAAATACGGGAAAAAAGAACCGGCAAAAAAGCTCAACAAAAAGCCAAAAGTTCAGAAAAAGATGAAACTTATGAATAGTGAAAAATAAGCCAGAAACCGAAGCCGAGTTGATCAGAGCCATAACTCAACTACTACTAATTTACTATTGATCATATTTGAAAAGATGTGCCGTAATCAAAGCTATTCTAGATACAATCCAGTTTAAATGACTTCAACAAAAAAAAGTGAGAGCCATGTACAGCATAGTAAGACCTCATGGTGGTTTTGCCCATTTATTAAAAAGCAATAAGTTAGCATCAACTGATGCAAAAATAGCAAAGCAGCCATTTCCTTTTTTTTCCATGGCTGAAGGCTGAAGCTGCCTGTGAATGAGGTTGGGCTGCTGACCTGCCTCATCATTCACTTTGGACTTGGCCCATTAGCATATTCCACTGTGGGTTGGGGCGCTGGGCTATGGCCTGCCACCTCGGGCTGGACTACAAAGTCTTGGGTTGGGTCACTATGTACTGAATTTTTTCATTTTATACAAAAAATTTTTGCACTACTTATTTTATTGGACCTCAGGCTACAGCCTACCTAACCTGAGACTCAGATCTACCCTGGACACGGGATAATATAGAGGAGATCGAAAGGGGAGCATAAAGAATTAGATTGTCTCTTATATAGTAGTCAATTGTAACATAAGAAATAAGATATGCTATACATGAAGAGTTGTCCATACACAAATATAAAAAATAATTCATTGTAGAATCTGTCTGTAGGCCTTTGTAATACGATTAGTTCTTGGTAAGTTAATAGTACGGGCGGATACGTGCAGAAGCTGTATGATTATTGGCTGGTTACATAGAGGCGTACGTACATGTCGTGGGGCCTTCCATGAAATGATTAGAAAGCTGGGAATGTGCAAAGAACTGGACACATAGTTTCCAAAAAGATGAGCGAAGGAAAAAAAGAGCTGGGACGCATGCTCTGCACGCGAGACAGGGAGTGATAGTGAGAGTGCGAGATACACTCGATAGCCTCGTTTGTGTATGCATGGCAGTAGTTGGCTGCGTGCAGCTTTATTTCGACGAAGAGAAGAAAAATACCGGTATTGTAACGCCCCCGTTTTCAGGGGCGCGTACGGACACGGCATTTCGTAACTATTCACGCATGAACAGTTATGGAGTGTCGCGCAAGAGTATACCATTGCATGCTTGCAACAAAATCCAGCATGTATTTTTCATATGGATTAGCATCCATTTTTCGACAGCGGGGCGTGCAAGCCCAAAGTATACTTACATCACAAAAACTCCAGAATCCGCTTGAGCGCGGCCAAGACCTAAAGCCACGGGTCCTCGTCGAAGAAGAGACCTTCCGGGGCTTCCTCAACGGGGAGACCTTCACCTTTCGTCTTGATCCTCTAAAGAAGGGCAAAAGCAAGCCGTGAGCCAATCAACCGGCTCAGCAAATCCCAAAGGGACCCTAACTTATTACATGCACGGAACATCAAAGGAAGGGAGTAGACTTGGTTTATTAACTTTGAGTGGATGCTGTTTTATTTGCAAACAATTTAATAAAACGGACCCAAAACTACTTCTCAATGTTTTCACGAAAGTTTAATTAACCAACTGAACAAGTTAAAATATGTACAAAACTACTTAAGCTTCGCTGCTGGAATCACCCAAGTGACACAGCTCCATTAACCGGGAGCACGGCGCATTCGAATACCATTTATTTGACTCTGCAGAGTTTGCTCAGCTTTACCCACACGATTTCTTAACTCCCGCGTCTGGGTTAAGAAAACCAGGTCGTTTCACTGCTCAACTCTTCATATAGACTCTACCCGGTAGAATCCACTCGGGTTTGGCACATATAAATAACTCCCGTCCGCTTCGAGTGAACTCTACCATTGTTAGGCACCCGTAGTACGGCCTACCTAACCTCGCTCGTCTCAGCACCAAGCTTTCTCAACACCTGTAGAGTTTCAATCGAGTTGAGCAGGTACTAAACCAGTGTTGACAAGTCAACTCCTGTGGTTGAGCGATCACCATGTCAATTGCTCAGCGTAAGAGTTTGGTCCTTATATTTTTTCAGGGTCCGCAACCTCACCAGGCTCGCGGCTTCCCACAACACCCTTACCCTAACTTCAATCCTAGGGTAAGAGATGGGCGAAGACTAACTCGCCAGCTCTTCCCCAACCCTTACCCTACCTTGTGCACGCCGGCACTCTCCGCTCTAGAGCACGGTGTCCCATACCACCCTACCCTAGAGTCGGGTTTGCAGATCCTATTGGCCCGCAGCCACAACCTTATTAGTATAAAACTTGCATGATAATAATATCCTACAATTATCTAGATTAACAGATAATTATTTCTATGGTTACAAAGGCATGGCTACAAATTTAACATGGCATTTGTCGGTGGTAGGTTTAACTACATAACATGTCATTCTAAACATTTTATTTTATTTTGAACTAACATTTTAGAACTAGCTCAATGCAAATAGCGTAATAACATAATTAAATAACATGGGTTGCAACATGATCAAAGGATTTGGGACTTGCCGTCAATCCGGATGATCTCAGCTAGCTCGAACGTAGAAACACCTGGATCCTGAGACTGCACTTGAACTTCCGGGATCTCCGAAACTAACGCAAACACATAAAATAATTAAATCCAGCTTGAGACTAATCAAGCGAGGAAAAATAAACTAATTAAAAAGGAGTAAAATGCATAAATCCTCAAATAGAGAATTTTAGGAATTTATCCGGGATGATTTTGTGGAAGTGGAGGCCAAAAATGGGTCCAGAATAATATTTGGAGCAAAGTGGTGAAATTTGGGAATTTTTGGGATTTTCTGTGATTTTCTAGGATTTATTTGGATTTTTCTGGATTTTAGAAATTAGAAAATTACTGGAAAATGGTTAAGCACAGTGTTGGGCCGGCCCATAGGAACAGTGCGCGGCAGCCTTTGTCGCGGCGCGTGGCGAAGGCCGAGCCACGCCCACTCGCGTCTTGGCGTGCGGCTGCTGCGGCGAGGCGCAGCCAGCCTTCGCCGCGCCGGCCGGATGGGCGACACGCGGCCCCTGGGCGGACGGCGGAGATGGCATGGGAAAGGACGGCCTGGATTCAGGACGGGGTGATCGGACGACGATGACACAGGGAAGGCGGGCGGAACGGATCGGTTGGATCGGGCGGTGGAGGGAGGCGGTGTTATGACGATCGGACGGCGGGGTGGAGGGGCCATCCAACGGCTAAGGTTAGAAGGCACGGAAGGAGATGGACGGCACGGAAGTGGCCACATCGGTCGTCTTCCTCCTCCAGCCGCTGAGGCGCCCGCGGGACTGGGCCACGGTGGCGAGAGCGGTCCGGGCGCAGGGAGGCTCGTCGGAGGCAACCGAGGGCACCGGCGGGCTTGTCTTCGAGAGGAGGACCCATTTTGGGGCTTCGGAGGGAGCGGGAACCAACAGAGATGGCGGGAGGAAGAAAGGAGCACCTCGGGTATTCTGTGGCGGAGAGGGTTGCCGACGGCGAGAGGGGCCAATCGGCGGTGACTACACGGATAGGGGAGTGAGATGCTCACATTGGCGGTGGCGGCGTGAGCTGGGGAGCTTCGAGGAGGGCTGGCCACGGGAGGGGGTGGCGGCCGGAGAGGGGTCGTCGGTGCTAGGGCTCCACAGTAATCCTCCTGGCCAAACGAGTATAGCACTGTGATTAGGAGGGATTGAGGATGCTTGTGACGAAAATAATTGAGAAATGGAGGGAGGGAGAAGGAGATCCGGGTTACGGGGTCGCCGGCGCGGTTGATGACCACAGCGGCGCTACGGGCGATGGGGCGTCGATTGGCGGCTCAGGGAGACACTTAGGGGTGGTAGGAGGAGAACGGAGGCAGTGGGAGGGCTCGGGGAACAAAGGAAACAAAGGAGTAGGGGAGGCGGGTTTTATACCCGAGCGGGGAGGAGGGGAAACCTTCGGGGAGAAGGCAACGGGCGCGGCCGGAGGTCAACAGAGGGGACAGGGCAGTTGGGTGTCTCCTCTGCGGGGGTGGAACAGTGACCGGGCGCTGACAGCTGGAGTAATGACGATGGACGGGAGCAGGTGAGGCGCGGCATGGACGGGGGCGCGTCCGCGCGCGGGAGAGGAAGCTGCGGCGGCTGACAGGTGGGGCCGGAGCAGAGGCGGTGACGTGGCGCAAGGGCATCCACAATTTCGGACCGAGGCGGTCGGGGCAGCGCGGCGCGAGGCGAACCCGGGCGCGCGAGACGGCGCGCGCGCGCAGCGCAGCCTGCAGCCTGCAGCGCGTTGTGAGGAGGCAAGCGCCCGGCGGAAGGAGGCGCGCGCCGAGAGAGGTGGCGGGTAGGGTCCCGTGGAGGAGGCGGCGGCGGGCCCGCGATGCTGCCGGACCGGGGCGGCGGGTGACGCGGCGCGGCCGCGGCCGGGTGCGGGCGCGAGGCGTCGCGAGAGGAGGAAGCGGTGCAGGCGGGAGAAGGAGGAGAGAGCGAGCGCGGGCGCCAGCGGAAGGGGAAAAGGGGAACGGGGCGGGGCGCCAAAAGGAGAGGGAAAACGGGGAGGGGAGGAAAGGCGCCAGGGAGATGGAAAAACGGATTAGCCAAAAGAGGAAAGCACATTCCGGGGAAACTTTCCAAAAAGGGAAAGTTTCCAGAATTTCAAACAAAAATCCACAAAAATTAGGAAATTTTCTGGTTTGAATTTTTGGGCTTTTTCAGGTATGCCCAATGTACAAGGACCCACAACTGTACGTACAAAGTCATTTCATGGAATTTCTTTTGCAAATACTCCAAATGGTATAGATCAGATGTGGTTACATTTATTTTCTGTAGATCAATCAAGAACTGTTTATGATGTCAATCACGTGATTTCCTAAAGGTTTTGTAACATCTTTTCCCCTTATATACAAATTTATTTTATTTTGCTGCCACCCCTACGATAGTCAGTGGCAGAACAAGAAACTGACCATCGACATTAGGGGCAGTGCGTATGTAATCTACGGAGTACAAGGACATGATGTCTTTTCTAATACGTTGATGAACTTTCGAATTTCGAAGAAAAAATAAAATAAGTTTGGTCAGGCTAATCTCTACCACTATAAAACCACCAGTTGTAAACTTTTCTATAGCTACCCAACAAATGTCCCCCGCAGTCAAGACCTCTCCTAGCTGCACCAAACCTAATGTTCCCAGAACCAACGAACCTTTGAAACGAAGGGACGATATCCACTGTAGCCTCTCCTTTCTCTTACTCACTCAAATCCAATGGCCCAAATTGTTTGGATCATACCTCGTCACTCACCCCGCGCGAAGCGCGACTCCCCCCGACACCCTCACCCCGCGCGAGGCGCAACTCCCCCCCCGACGCCCCCATCTCCCACGCCCCCATCTCCTCCTCTCCTCTGCCCTTCCCCTCTCGCGCCGCCGCCCGCCTCCTTCCCCTCTCCCCTTCCCCTCTCGCGCTGCCGCCCGCCTCCTTCCCCTCTCCCCTTCCCCTCTCACGCCAGCGCGCCTCCCTCCGCCCCTCAGGAACGCCGCCGCCTCCTTCCCTCTCCCGGCGCCGCCCTCCTCCGCCTCCCCACCCCGCGTCGCAGGCGCCTCCTCCTCCTCCCACCCCGCGCCGCCCTCCTCCCCACCCCGCGCCGCCGCCGCCTCCTCCTCCTCCCACCCCACGCCGCGCCGCCTCCTCCTCCTCCCCCCCGCGCCGCCTCCTCCTCCCCACACCGCGCCGCCTCCTTCTCCTTCCCTCCCCCCGCACGCCTCCTCCCCCCGCCTGCCATCCCGCACCGCCGCCCTCCTTCCCTCCCCACCCCGCATCGCCTCCTCCTCCCCATCCCTCCGCTCTGCCGCCGCCTCCTCCTCCCCCCACCTTGCGCTGCCGCGCAACCGATCTCCGACTCCACGGCCGCGCTCACCATCGAGACCTCCGTGCCCTTCACCTCCCACATCGTCGACCCGCCGTCCCGCGACGTCACCACCACCCCCGCCACGGCAGAGGTCGCGGAGGCCGGGGTCGCGAGGTGGGAGCTGATGGGGGCGCGGGAGTACTACGACTCCCGGAGGGCCATCTACGGCGACATCACACACAAGGCCATCCTCGTCGACGCCGCCGGCACCCTCCTCGCCCCCACCGAGCCCATGGCCCAGGTTGGCTCACACCCCCTCTCCCACAAGACAAAAATTTCAGGGCATTTACTTGTCAAGTTCGACCTGGATCGCTCCATCATGAAGATGACGATGCTGCACTCTTTGCTTCATGGGTATGAGCTAGATTCTTTCACTAAACTATTGATGTATAGATAGTCGCTACACAATGGGATGAACATGTTAAGAGCATCTTTGATGTATTTCGCCTTAAAACTATCTTTGTCTTGTCATTAACCATGCAGATAATTTTAGTAATACATTAATACGGAAATTGATTTTTGTCCAGGGTGTTGACTACCTGAAGTATGATAATTGTTACAATTTGGGAATAAAACCCAAGGAAAGGTAAGAGCACATGATTTCCCTTTGTGTCAGCCACAGTTTAGAGCACAGTTATTTGACCTTAACATATCAGTGCTAAAATTTGTTTCATGATGTCATAGCCACAGTTTAGAGTACAGTTATTTGACCTTAACATATCAGTGCTAAAATTGGTTTCATGATATCATATTCTTAGGTATCCTCCGATGCGTGATGCTCTAAATTCAACTGGTCGCCAGATATTCTACTCTCTATGTGAATGGTAGGCCCCTTTATTTTTGGAGAAAAAAATAGCAGTTGGGCATCACGCACAACCTCCAAGCTTGCTAAGTTCCGACGTGTGTCATGTGCTATCTGCTCTTCTGTCTTAGGGGCCAGGATGACCCAGCTTTGTGGGCTGCCAAAGTTGGAAATAGTTGGCGTACAACAGATGACACACAGGATACATGGAAAAGGTGATTCATGCTCCTTCCTGGAAAAAAACACTAATCAATACGTTGATGTGCTCTGAAGCTGATTTATCTCTATCTTTGTTTAAAATAAGCTGATTTGCACCTAACTGTTTATAGCCACATGCTTTAGTGTAATGTGCTACCTTAAACTTGGTGTTCCTTCACATTCTGCATATTAACATTGGTTGTGCTTGTATTAATTGAGTCTCAATACTGTACTCATGCTCATCTGGTAAATAAGAGAATCATTGATTATTCCCATGAGCATGCTACTCACTCATTAGCTAAAGTGATTGATTGGCCAAACTGCAGGAGCTCTGCAACAACTTCCTGCCCCCATAAGGGATGCTATTTCAGAGGGCCTTAAGTTACCACTTAGTAAGTGCACAGGGCTTCGGTGTTTTTATGATCATGTTTATTATAGCAATATGCCGGTTTAGAGTACTATCATTGGGGCAATTATATAAATTAACTGTAAAATAAGTGCATCGCTTTCTTGATCACTTTTCCAGTTTTTGAGGACCTACTGCCCGTTCAAATAAAGCAACTACAGGATTTGTTACCGTCCTTTTTTTGTTAAAGAACCCTTGCTTGTTTCAATAAATTTATAATCATAGAATTCTTTGCCAAAAATCTTAAATTGTTGGAATATGCTTTTGCTGTTATTTTTCATTTTGTGATGCCATGATACATATTAACTTCATCACATGGATTATTTAGTTATATTGCATGCTTGTTTATTACAGATGGGATGTTCCAGCGCTTATTCATGAAGTTAATACTTGGATGAAGAAATATTGGTATGTTTATTCCACACTTTTACTGAACACCAAAATCATATCGTAATAATATATACTTGTACCTGTGCACATTCAAAATCAAGCTAAAGTGACCATGTGGGATCCATCTTCGAAATAATCATCTCCCTTTAGTGTAGTCTAAATTCCCCTTGATTAGGGGACTGCATTAGTTTTAACTTCCACAAAGATGTGGAATCAGCTTCAAACTTCACACTCTAATTGTATAGCTTCAAAGGAAATCATTTTAAAAGGTTATTTGATCTCCTGAATTCTTGCACAGTACTTCCCAGCAAAGTTTAGATGGTGAAGAGTGAAGAGAGAATCCAGAGATTTGTTCCAAGTTGTCATGTATGTACTATGTATGAGCCCATGTTTCTTTCTGTTTAACTAACAAATTTGCTCAACGTGCTAACTGTTAGGAAATTCTAGAACAGAAAAAAGTACTGAGTTGGACTTTTGGTGAGATCTCCAGGGAACAAATCAAGATTTTAGGATAAGTAAAGGTCAGATGCTTGCAATTGTACCACTTTACAACTTATGGCTGAGCATACAGAGACTTCATCATATGGAGAAAAGCATAGAGATTTAACTTTGTGATCCAGAATGGCTGAACTGAACTATTTGAGTAAAAAAAATGCCCAGCTAGAAAGTTACAATTTTAATATGAATCTGCATGACACTATGACTTGATCATATTTGAGTAAAATGCATATCTGCATGACACCAGTCACACCACCATAGCATGCATATTCCTTATCACTGAAAGAAAATTGCAGAACAGTGTATACATTCCCAAGCTTTTCAGGACTCAACTCCTTTTTAATCAATATCAGTACATACTGCAATTTGGTTTTCAGGGCATTTGTTTTTTACTCAATCTCAGTGCCAACATGCAGTAGTATGTCGATTACAACATTACTCCTTTTGTTTGTCTGATGTACATACTACCATTTGGTTTCAGGGCATTTCATCTGTGTGTTTGCCAATTGTGTTCGCATCTTTTTTATCAATCTCTCTGACAACATGCAGCAGTATACGGATTAAAACATTAATCCCGTTGTTTTCTGTCATCCTTTGATCCTTTGATCAATGTTTTTTCATCATTTGTTAGCAATTTCCTAGGTATATATGATGTCAACCTATTTTAGTTTCTGTTATGGCTCTAAAAGAGACATTGTTGAGTTAATATTTCCAGAATAGTAAAATTAGATTGCATTGGAAACTTTGGGTGCTTCAGATAAAAACTGCTTCCCCAGGTCATCGAAGTTGTGAAAGTTGGAATAGATTGTACACTAATTTGGTTGTGGTTGCATAATAAAGTTTGGAACCATGTGTATCAGTTAGCGTGAGTGGAATAGATGAATAGGACACATGAATCTGATGTTATCGATGGGATTGGGATAATGATATGGTTAATGTTGTCATTTCAACTGATTTCTTTGATTCATTTTGATCAGGTTATATGATCTGATGATGATTGATATTTCTTGATGAATCAAGCTGTGATAGTATGTGTGGATGAATAGTTTGGGTTTAAATTTCTGAATATATATTGAAATTAAGCTTGTCTTTTTGTGAGAGTGAGATCAAACTTGTCATGCAGAGATCAGGTATTTTAACCCAAATCGAGCACTGCTACAGTGTCACCTTGATATGTACTCGTGTTTGTATGCACTCCATTATTTCCCCTTTTCTCACGGTACTCTCATTTCTCTAGATTGTCGGACCCTCTGCAATACCAGTCAATTGTTGATGCTGAATGGAATATTATTTATGACAAGTTGGATAAATGTGTAAAAAGTGGGGCAAAAATAGTCCTTTCTCGGTTGGCAATTGGTGATCTTGCAACACGGTATGGGTTGTCATTCTTTTTGAGATTTGCTTTTAGAGCAGCGTAGCTGGCTCAATGAATCTTCTTTTATGCGGTATTTTGCGGATCGGGACATTTTCTGTCTTTGGTCGGGTAATGAAGAGGATTTACGTGTTGCGCAAGAAGAACAGTGGAACTGCTCGACATCGGTAAACAATGTCATTGACGAGGTAATCATGCTTATATTCTTGGTTTTGGTCTGTAGATGTATACTGGATTGAATTGTGCGTACATGGTTAAACATTAGTTGCATGGCAATATATGTAAGCTGACTTAATTTATGGTGGTTCGTTTTGTTGAAAAGGTTCTTGTGAAGTTTTTGAGGAAAGACAGGTTGGCAATGAACGGTTTAACATATTTAGCGGTTGTCCTTCTGGTCAAACAGCAACCATAGTCCTTCGCGGTGGTTTGCAAATTAATCATAACTATACTAATGTTGTCTGTGTGAGAAATGCTACAGTAGAGAGGCTATATATATTGCTTGTGAGAAATGTGAAGGTAAGCTAAGTTCACTTGCACGCCATGTATCTTCGTGATCTTTCGAACAAACATATATTGGTTCACTTAGACAAGTGCATGTGCTAAAACCTCTTCTTCATTGTCAATTTTTTGGCCCTTAGAAGTGAGGACAGTCAACCCCTCAATTTTGGTCTTGGTTTTCTCGAAACAGTGATTACTATATTTTTCTCATGGATATATCCTATGCTACTTAACATACTTCTGTTTGATTTCGTCTTGCCTATGCAAAGGAGCATCTTGATTTGAAGTTTGTTGGGGAGGAGGAACAATATCTTGCTATAGCTACTAACTTGAAGCAGGTGAGCTACACTTAAATAATCTTAGTACAGTTCTTGTGCACTTTTTTTTTTATTTTGACTTTCTCAAACCATTTCATCCATATGAAGGTCCGTGTTTATGATGTTTCATCGATGTCATGTTCTTATGTCTTTGGTGCCACACTGAAATTGTTGTTTGCCTTGACACTTGTGTCTCATCTTCTGGGAAGACACTTGTTGTATCCGGGAGCAAAGACAATCTGTAAGTTATGATGTCTGTCTGTGGTATTGCTTTGTTGAATTAGCATATAGTTTTCTTGGGATAACTCTCATTCTTCTTTGAGTGCTTTCCTCTGTTGCTTTTCCTATTTTTAATGTAACCTATTGTATTTCACATCACAGGTGAGGTTGTGGGATATGGAAAAGAGAAGTCTGTATTGGTATTGGTAAAGGCCATTTGGGAGTCGTTGGTTCCATTGCTTTCTCAAAGAAATCGAAGAACTTTTTGTTAGTGGCAGCAGTTAGTTTGAAAGTGATACTGTTCCATTTAAGCTATAGTGATATTCAGTTCCTCTGTGATTTTTGTATGCCTATACAGTGATGTTTAAATCGTGACTCTTCTTGTTAGAATAATGTTTCTCTGGCGTATCATTAAAACATAGTCATTTGTCCCTCTTGAGAATAATTGAGATGCCATGTCTTGGTTTTGTTTTGCACGTGCATGGCTGGGTGTTCTGAGGAAATCTGACTTTGCCTTTTGAAATTCAGTTATTATATGTACCAGTATAGCCATTGAATTGCTCAAGTAGCCGTGGAAGTGTATGTAGGTAACTTGAGAATAATGACACTATGTTATGTAAATCACAATACTATTATTATGTGCCCTTTTTCAGGGTATAGCCATCAGTACACTTAGTGTATAGCAGCCTGAATATTACAAAATTCCCACGCCCTAAAACAAACCTTTTCATGTTATGTAAATCACTATGTTAGAATAATGACACTATGTTATGTAAATCACAATACTATTATTATGTGCCCTTTTTCAGGGTATAGCCATCAGTACACTTAGTGTATAGCAGCCTGAATATTACAAAATTCACACGCCCTAAAACAAACCTTTTCATGTCTTATGGTTTAATAATTCACTCTTATACTCTACATTTGACACCGATGAAAATGTCATTTAGGTAGTTATTATTTATTTAATGGATAAGTGCATTTGGTCCCTCAGCTTTGGGTTGGGTTTAAGCTTTAAGCGTTACGACCACATCCGAGAGAAGTCGAAGGAAATCAAGGCGCACGATCATGACAAGGTTTCGTAGGTTAGTCACTGTTTGCCATCAGTAGATGTAAACTTCTTGTATTTGGAGCATAAAAGGGATGCCAGAGTTAAGATATGAATTCATCCATTTTTACAAATTTTGATCACCTGTTGGGATGGTGGATCACTTGTTAGTTGTTAGAAATAAACAGATTACCTTTTGGGATGGTTTGATCACATGATAGAATATCTTTACCATTTGATAAACTACATTTGTCTCTGTCATGCAATTTTTCGACAATTTGTAGGCGCTATAGGTTGGTTGACTGAAAACATTTTCTTGTACTTTGTTAACAGTGTGTACATTTCATTTCTATGGTTTATAGCTACAATAGATCTTCTTTAGTTAGTTACTAACTGCCATATGAGTATTATTTATATTGTACAAACTCACAATGCCCTATTCCAAATGTTTTTGTTGAGATGCACTAATAACAACCTTTAATATAGATGGTGTGCCAACACCACTGATCACCCTGGCGTCCTTATTTTTTTTTCAACACCACTGATCACCATGTCGTCCTTGTATGTCCTTACATATTACATGGTTGTAATATATTTTTTTTTGTGAGAGTGGTTGTAATATTCGAAATGCCGCTGTAGCGTTAGCACGGGCACTATACTAGTGAACTTTAGAAATTCTGATCTGGACCCAATCCGGCCTGATTGCATACTATGGCGCTAATCCAATTAGTTCAAACCGAGCCCGGAATGCCGTTATGGGCCAAGCTGGCCATTAATCCACACGGCCCGTGGCGATTAAACAGGCTCGGTGCATGCGCAGTCGCGTTGCGCACTTCCGCACCCGACCTGACCCGACCCGCCCCGCCCGCCGTTCTCACTCACTCTGCCGCTCGGGGCCCGCAAGGAAGCCAACACCGTCATCCTCCCAACCGTGCGGCCGCGAGCCGAGGTGCCCCGACCCGAAAGAGATAAGCCGCCACCGCCGCTGGCCGGAGCCAAATGGCGCTGCTCTCGCCGCCCTCCCCTCCTCTGCTCGCGCCACTTCGCCACCACTTCGCCTCTCCCCCACTCCTCGCCGTCCCGACGACGCCTAGCTCTCCCCTCTCTCTCCCCCACCACCACCACCACAGCCTCCTCCTCCCCTCCTCCGCCAACGCTTGGCCGTTCCGCCGGCACCGCTGCGGCCGCATAGCCACATCCCTCGGGCAGGACGAGCCTGGCGTGTCCGACACTGCCATCGCTCCTGAGGGAGACTCAGAACCGCCGGTCTCCTCCGATGCAGGCGCAGGCGCGGCTGAGGCTTCCGCCGAGCCGGCGGACGCCACCCCCGAGGACTTGGACAGCATCCGCGAGGTCAAAAGGGTCCGTGGCCTCTAGCCCGCTTTTTTTTTCTCTTGGTTTGCATTCTTTTGGATGAGTTCGTCTTTAATTGGTGTTTGGTTTGGATGCGGTATTAGGTGTTGGAGCTTCTTCAGAAGAACAGGGACATGACCTTCGGCGAGGTAAGCGATCAGCTCTGTTGCTTAATTACACTCGTGCATGGGCATGCAATAGAGCTGCCAGATTTTGCAATGGCTGTGCTCGCTGCTGATGGAGTTTGCATGTTCGTTGTTGCCAACGAAGACTTATGATATTTTGCTTTGTTTGCTGTTGCATAAAAGGTTAAGCTAACTATCATGATCGAGGACCCTAGAGATGTAGAAAGGAAGAGATTGCTTGGCATAGAGGATCCTGATGAAATTACCAGGGATGACTTAGCTGATGCTTTGGTTGAGGTATATCACTATTCCCCTGCGATGTGCAACTCGGAGTCATGTTAAGAGTATCTTGAAAGTGAATATTCTTTTTTTTTTTGCCCTTTGGTGAATATTGTTGCTTGGTAACCGACATCTTCATCCATCTTTATGACAGGGCAAATATTTTGTGTGTTTTAGTCGCCACGCTATGCTCTATTTAAAATGAAACTAAAAACGCTACCTGCATACTATACTATTTTTTATATTTGACTGATAGTGCAAAGCTGAAAGCTTTGGTACGCCCTTTTCTGGTGTCATGCAAGAAATGTTGTCTTCCTAGCAAAATATCTTGTCTGTTCCACTTGCTACCTGCTACGATACCATGAATTAGTAATTTGCAAGCAAATGCCCTGGCACCATATTTGCAATTTGATACCCTGGAGGAGTACAAGGTTATATCCCCTTCCTGTTTGTTTGTTTGTTTGTTTTAAAAGCTGGTAATTCATGCCAAATTTATATTGGACACGAATCCACAAGTAAGTTGCTTGATAAATGTTGCCATATGGTTTCTGTTCTCACCCTGAAAAATTCAATATGGCAGTATGACAACTTTCTCTACTGTGAATAACAGATTCATATGAAAATATTGAACAGATTGTCACAAAAATTCCTTATCATGTGTTCTCAACAGAAGGCCTCATGAATCATGATTCTAGTTTTATAGCTCCCACATCGAGTAATGGAACACTTACCTTCATAATGCTATTATACCATTGCAGGATTGTACACATGAATTGCATCTGGTGCTCAATGATTATGTCACATTATGACTGTAACGCTGTAGGGTCCAAACCGGTTCAGACCTAACCACATTCTGGATAGGCCACGCACACGTAGCAACCCACTTGCACTTTCGTCCTCGTTTTGCGCAAAACGGTTAACCGGAAGTGTTACCATTGAAACTCCTAAGCTTATATGTAAGTGCTTCTCAAGGTAAACTAGCAAAGTGGGACTAATCCAGAAATTCATGTGCATACACACATGGGTCAACATGGGCCGGGGTGTCACAATGACGCCATCTAGTTACCGATGGATAAAAGGTTATATTTTCCTTGCAAATAAATCATTCACTAATATGCCTTGCCTGCTTATAGGTTAATGAAGGACGGATTCCAGAGAACCGAGTTGCTCTTCAGTTGCTTGCCAAGGAGATGGCAGAATGGCCCGATCTTGAGGTAACGCTGACAATTCAATTCTTCTGCTTCCTAGAAATGCTAATAATTTTTCCCCCACTACATTACCACCATGACTTTAGTTTTTTCTATCTTGAGGTAATACTGACAATTTAGTTCTTCTACTTCCTAGAAATGCTTACCACTTTTTTACACTATGTTACCACCATGACTGTAGTTTTGTCTGAGCCTTGGATGGTTTGATCCATATTGATTATTGCCTTCAGTTTATGTAGTTTCTTCAGCTTTCATCACTTTCTTGAGTACTACCGAACAATGTTCATCTCTATGCTATTCATCCTTTGTCTTTCTGTACTAAACCTGTTTAGTAGAACTGCATTTTAATTTGATTTTCAATTTCCACTTCTTTTGCAGATAGAAGCTCCAAAAAAGAAGAGCAGGCCTGGGAAATCTGTCTATGCAAAGGCCACAGATACTGGCATTGATCCTGAGACAGCTGCCAAAAGGCTTAACATTGACTGGGATTCTGCTGCTGATATAGATGATGAAGCGGACGAAGATGATGAAGCTGAAGTGCCTTCAGCAGTTGTAAGATTTTGCCTTTGACTAATTCCAACAAAATTTGTTAAAGGTGTAAAAACAGTTGAACAATTTTCAACTAATTGCTTATTCCTTGATTTTGTTTTATCGTTCATTTCAACGATTTATACTTTTATTTCGTTCTGCAGGGATATGGTGCTCTGTATTTGTTGACGGCCTTTCCTGTCATTATTGGAATCTCAGTTGTGCTGATTCTTTTCTACAATTCTCTACAGTAGTGCAACCCTTCTCACCTTGCTTCTTGAGACAGATGCTGTCTTTTTGTAAATCTGTGTCATAAGGCTAGTCAATCAGTATCTTTTTTGTCTCATTTATTGCCAGCTTGCTCTTCTCTGTTGCAAATATGTAAAATAGTTTCTGCAATGACATGACAAGATTGTAAAGCTGTGAAATTTTATATTACAAAAAAGTCTTGAAGATAGGCTTTTCCTAGGAAATGGAAAGTTGATTATTCTGCCTTTTTCTTTCCATTTCAATCCTTTTGCCAAAGGAGTGTCTATACAACAGGTGACTGTTTTTTAGACAAAAATAGTCAGATTTTGAGCTGTTAGATAGAGATCCAACACATCATTTTTTTTTTGGAGGGGATCATTTTTTTTGAAGAGAGGCTTCTATGAGTGGATCCGTTGGATGGAGATCTAACACCCCAGATTAATATGACTGTTTTTGTCCTCAAAAACAGTCACCTGTTATATAGCAATACTCTTTGCGAAATACTGCAATCAATGCTCAAGCGGTCGTATCAATAGATATGGGCATGCTACAAACTGCTGAACAGTTTGTAGGGTGGTTCTCTCGGTTCCATGTGTGTTTGCTAGGCTGAACTGCGGAAGCCGTGTTGGTATTCAGCCAACTTACTATTTTTTGACGTTCGTGTAAATAAGCTATTTTCTTTGGTGATAATATCTGCATCAGGAAAGCTTTTTCTGAAGAACATATCTGGGTCAAGGAAGCTTTCTCTAGATACAGTAAAGCATCCAATTCGGTCTAGAGTGCTTGATGTCGTTCCATCCAACATATCAAAAACTCTTTCTTGATCTAGTCTTTATCTTTCTTTTTGAGCAATCATCGTGTTTGCCATGTATAAGTGCACCACTGACTTGCCATGCATTGGCAAGTCTCCCGTCCTAGATCCATCGGATTATGCTTCACTTAGACCGATTAAACCATATGGTACAGCCCATAGCTCGAATTTTCCTTCAATATTTTTCATCTTTCTCATGGCATGCTTGAGCTCAGACATCTCTTACCCGACATTCTCAATCGTTCTGTACCTCAGCTCCTCCGTGAGCGTAGCTCCGATCCTCACTGTTGACCATAGTTGACTTCAAGCCTCTCTGGACATCCAAAGATAAAAAATCATTTCCAGACATAATTTCTTTATAACTTAACCCAGGCTAGTTGAAACATACATCATGCAATATATATCACTGATCTAGATCAAACCAATTCAACATATGACTAAAATTTAAAAAAAAAATCTAATTTTCACCCAAGGCAACCAGCTCTGCTAGTCAGATCGCTAACCCTGGTCGGTTGATCGGTGCTGGCTGCCAGTTAGAGCACTGACGTCAGGCGGTCTAACCGTTGGCCGGCCGATTAGACTACTAGGTTTACAATCTGTCTAGAAAAATTGTAAATTTATAAAATCAAAATTTCAACTCCTTTGAAATAGTGCGTTACAAAATTCTATTACACTGGATTATAGTAGATTTGATTCCAGAGTGGTGCTTAGGCAAACCAGCTCTTTACGAAAAGACACCTGTGTACTCGTATTATTGGTGCCAGTGAAACCGTGGTGCATTGCCATTCCATTCAAAATTCACCTATGCAAACGACCAGACCAGTCCAAGAAAGTGCACATAGTACTATTAGCTAAGAAAATTCATGACAATACACCACCACCATCCGGTGCTAATCTCAGTTCTTCTCTACAATTAGTTTAGCTCTTGCGTGCCCAGCCTCTATCCTGTACTGCTCGCCCATCCCCAGATGCGCCATCAAGAACCAAACGATGGTGAGCAGCTCGCCACCGTTGCTCAGCTGCTTGGCGTGGAAGTTGCTCCGGCACTTGCTGGCGGCGTAGCAGAGCATCTCCACCCACACCACGCGGATCAGCCGCCACCGCTTGCTGGGCTGCAGCTCCAGCAACGACTTGGCCAGGCGGCACGCGTCGAACAGCACCGACTTGCTCCTGTCCCCCTTCACGTCCCTCGGCGCGATTTCCGCGTTCACCTCGAGCACCATCCTCGCCGCGGCTCGGTCGTCCGGCCGTGCCATCTCCCGCTCGAAGAAGTTCCTGGCCTCCGCGCAGGTGTCGCCGAACCGGATCTGCCCGATGCCGGCCGTCAACATGAACGGGCGCGCGACGAGAAGGAAAAGCATGTAGTTTGATACCGCCCTGCTGATGCCAACGTACTGAGCGAGCTTGGCATCGTCGTCGCCGTCGTCGGAGTAGAAGCAGAGGTCCGTGGCGATGTGCCAAAGCAGAATGCTCTCGTCGAACTCCACCTCGACGCTCCAGCCGAGCTCCTTGAAATAGCCCTTGCACTGAAGCGCCCACTGGCCCCTGTGGTTGCTGAACTTGCGGTAACTCTCGGCGTCGACGATGCTGACCGCCTTATCTTTCAGCTCCCTGAACACCAAGATTTTCAGCTCGGGTGACACGTCAATGTACCGGATGTACAGCCAACTGTCCCAGTGCCCTTTGAGCCCGAGCAGCGTCAGGACCTTGGTGAGCAATGTTGGTTTGTCCTGCAGGCAAAAGCTGACGAGATTGTGCTGTGCCATCAGATTGGACCACTTCGCTCGGCTTTCCGGCCGGAAATACTTTATGCACTGGAAGATCAGATGGCTCAGCGAATGACAATTGCAACCTTGCAAAGCAGCATATGTCCAGTAGGATACAAGCATCATACCAATGGCGTAAACCTCTAAGCAAAGTGCTCCTCCAAACAACAAATTGGTGATGCAGATATCAATGCCAATGCCATCGTATCGACCCTTGTCGACCACATTGTAGAGGAGGCACGCTGTTGATGTCGAGAGGAGCGTGACACAGCGGAACAGGCGGCCGTACCAAGTGTGTATCACCGCCGCCTTGGAATGCAGGGTGTCGTACATGAGCGACAGCTCGATCTCGATGATCTTGTATGCTTGCTCCGGCGTGAGCCGCAGGAACGTGGCCTGGCTCTGGGTGCGGTCCTGGAAGCTGAGGATGAGGTTGACGAAGAGGCGCTTGAAGGTCACAAAAAAGCGGCGTGCGTCGGTGATGACCGTCGCGTACGGCACGTTCTCCTCTGCGATGGCCGCGGCGGTGACCCCTGCCCGTCGCTCCGGCTCAATGACGATCTCTGTCTGGAGCCCCGCCTCGCGCGTGAAGCGGTACTCCTCCATGAACTTGGCGTAGTTGGGACCCGGGTCCGGCGTCGTGACCATGCCGCTCCGCAGGTTGTCCATGCTCGCACACTTAAGCGCCCATGTCCTCTCGCCGTACTTAAGAATGCCACTCAGGAACATGAACACGGCGGGGGCTAGGATATCGGCGCCAGGGCGCGACTTGGCGAAGACGTACACGGCGAGAGCAACCTGTCATGAAGTGTTTGAACGCAAGAAAGTTATAAGCAAGATCATGAAGTGACTAGTCTGCAGTGCACAAGATCCCAAGCTCGTACCTGGGAGAGCAGGCTGAGCAGGTGGCGCTTCCAGAGCTCGTTGTCTTCGATGGAGAAGGCCGTGATGGTGTCCTGGCCGCCAAGGTGGAGGAGAAGGAACGGCGCCCAGAAGGCTTGGATGCGGTGCATGCGGTTGAAGAGCTGTGCGTCGCCGTCGACGCCTTTGGGCACGTGCGTCTGGGAGAGGTACCCGAGCGCGTAGATGGCAATGGAGTCCGCGAGCAGGTAGGCTAGCCAGAGGAGCAGGCCGAGCAAGACGGAGACGTTGCGCTTGCGGATGCCGGCGGAGAAGAGGAGGAACACCTGCAGGGCGAGGCTGGTGAGCACAAGCACGCGGATTTCCCACTCGCTCCACACGGTCAGTAAGCTTTCCATGGAGAGAGTGGACGTGCCGTTTCCCACCATCTCCGCCTTCCACTCTGCCGGCTGCTGCTGCTTCCAAGTCATTCATTTCCTAACCCTCGTGGAAGACCTGACTTCTAGACTTCGCTGGGTCAACCTTACGCGTCACTCTTTTTTCTCAATGAAAACCACTTTTACGCGTCTGGCGTCTCGCACACGGAACCAACAAAATGCAGACGTCAATGTTGACACTTCAGTGAAGGGCTGTCAGCCTGTCACCATCTTGCACACTGTGGGTACTGGTTTCGGTAAGCTCCACTGCCTTATCCTGACTCAAGCAACTACTGAAAAATCGTCCCTGAATTACCTTCTTCTTGCAAGCCATTTCTGGTTGGAAAGGCCGAAGCGATCGATGGCCGTGGTAGTTGTCCAGTTTCTGGTTAGAAAGTTCGTGGATAGCCTCGCGGAGGAAGAGGCAGCCGCGGAGCTCCCTTTCAGCGCCCACTTCTACGACATGAGGGCCGAGTTGGAGAAGGCTGCCATTTCTTCCACCAACGCCGATGAGCTCCGCGAGTGCCTGTACGAACTCAATGATTTGCTCGCCCAGTGCCGCATGCTCACCAAACGGCCGAATCCGCGGAGCTGCTTCTCCCCGTCCGGAGCGTGGCTTTCCAACAAGGCCAAGAAGAGGGTGGTCGCCGTCAAGCGCAGAGTCCTGCAGTGCGTCCAGAGCGATTCCGACGACAACGCCGCAGCCTTGCAGCAGGACAGCACCGCCGCGGGGTTCGGCCGGTGGACTACTTCCTGGCCCGAACAGAGCAGGATCCACGGGTTCGACCAACAGCTCGCGGAGTTGGAATCCATGGCGTTCGGGGACTGCAGCCCCGGAAGACTTAGCGGCGTCGGCATCGTCGGCATGGGCGGCATCGGAAAGACTGTGCTCGCGCAGCTCCTGTTCAACAGCCAGCGGGCTAGGGGCCGCTTCTTCCCTAGGATATGGGTGTGCCTGACGCGCACCACTTGTGTTGGAGTGGACGTGCGCAAGGAAGTTTTGCAGAGCATGCTCATGGCTCTTGGCCTCGAGGAGGAGGTCATCTTGTCCATGGATGGCAGTAATAGCCTGGGAGAGCTGGTGTTTGCTGTCCACGAACAGCTCAAGGAGAAGAGGTACCTCGTAGTATTCGACGACGTCTGGAACGTCGACGGCTGGTACGCCGACGTTGCAGGCCGCCAAAATGCCTTGCCGAGGGACGACCAGTGGTCGGAGCGCCTTGCGTTCGGGTTGCCCAAAGAGAGAGGAGGAGTGGTGGTCGTCACCAGCCGGCTGGAGCAGGCGGCAGAGACGATGGTGGGGAGGAACAGTTTGTACCGTGTGCGGCCATTGGCAGACAGCGAGAGCTGCTGGGCAATTTTCATGGATGCCCTGTGCAAGCAAACACGGCCGGCAGATATCGCCACTGTTAACGGTATGAAAGAGGAGATCCTTGAGACTTGCGGTGGGCTCCCATCAGCGGCCAAAACTATGGGAGACATCTTTGCAAGAAGTCTGTCGTCGCCAGCATCAACTTCTACTAGCCAGGAACTTAGCATGAGTGGTAGTAGCTTCCCTGGTAGCAATGGAAGTGTGAACTAGGCAACAAATCTGTATAGTAGGTGTTGGGGGAGTGGCCCCACTGTGGTCCAACGGGTTAACCGTGCTAGAAGGCCTGACTATTGTAAATCCCGATAGAGGCATACGTGTAAAGCCTATCGTAGCTATAAATACATTCCTTAAGGCACCATGGGGATCCACTTTTTAAGGAAAAAGACCAGGCTGTAGTACTAGATGAGCATACATTTTCTATCTCTCCCCATTTTAAGTTTTAGACTCCGGACAACTCCTCCATAACCTGCCCGTAGTTCCTATCTTCATTATTTGGTCCGTAACCATAATAGTGGAATTTCAAAAGTTCATTCAAAATGAATGAATTGCTCTTAGCTGTTCTTACATCATAACCATCGCAAAAGGTTGTTTGAGTACAGTAAGAATTGCTCAGATTTATCAATATTGTTTAGCCAATGTGTTTATCAATATTGTTTAGACAATATGTTTATATATGTCCTAAAGTTAAGACTAAGGGCGGAACTATAATAAAAACAACCCGGGTTCACCACTTCATCATACATATAACAACATATATAATTTTCAAGTAACATTGTACTAAATGGTAATATGTCGTGTAATTTTTGCATCAATAATTCAACATAACCGATGGCAATGTACGATTACAAAGAAATAGTAATCAAAATGCTTACCAACATTAGTAGCATTATCTTACGTCTTTTTTTAGAAAATGTTCTATAAATTTACCTACAATTTAATTGAAAACTCAATTAGATAGTGATATGTTCAACAATCCAAGAATAATATAACAGAAAAATATGTGCAAAAGTTTACTTACTTGACACTATAATTAAATACTTTAAGTCAAATCCAAAGCTTGGTCCAATATGAGCACTGAGCACATGGATCACAATCACAGATCACTACAATTTTGCTTCCGATTTGCAATAAAATAGGTCGGTATTTCAAAAACCAAATTGAAACCCTAAGTCTTAACCCTACAATTCGACCAAAATAAACCAAAAATCATCACATCAAAACCCTAACTCACAAATTTAGCCCATATTATTAAAATAAATCAAAAGAATTGAGAAAATGTTTGAGTAAAGTATATACAAATCGGGTGGATCTAAGCATCCTTTGGCCGGTAAGGGCATGAGGCAACATGAACCAGGGCCAGGAGGTGCTTCGACAAGATGGCAAGCAAGGGCAGACGACGGAAGCTGATTTCTCCCATTCTTCAATGACCGGTTACTGCATAGCTAGGTGCAGCCATAGGGCGCAACATGCGTTTCCTGGTTCCTATGACCATGCGAGGTGTTGAGGACTCATACAATCTTGCCACTCATGGCAGCGTTGGGTGCCTCGGCTTGCTGCTGTCCTCCTTCTTGGGCCGAGTGTTGCCTTATGAGCCGACGTGAGTGCCTCCTTATGGGCTACTGTTGGCTACCGGGTGCATCGATTTTAAGCTGGGGGGTTCATACACGAGCCGGAGGCACTGATTCCTACTAAAAAAATTTGGACCAGTGTCGGGACACCAGGTGGAGCAACTAGGCTCCGCCCCTGGTTAAGACAGAGAATTGTTCCAAGCTCTACAAAATTTCTATTTACAAAGAGGAGAGTCGAGTAGCAACTCTTCCACGACTACTCTTCAGTCATAAACTTTTTTACGACCAAATAGTCGTAAGTCCTTCTACGTCCACATAGTCGTAACTCTTTCTACTACATAGTGGATAAATGTTTATCTAACGCTCTGACTTGTAGTCCGATCATACTCGCATAAGCGGTTATGGTGTTCTCGGAAGGACCCATCTTCTTCGTACCAAACCCACCGAGTAAATTATTGAGAAGTACAACATTGTCTTAAATGATTGCCTTCATTGACTTCGTTTCCTCTTGACTACGAGTCAAGGCTTTTACGAGATGCTTTATCTCGACCATAACCTCTGCAAAGAGGTTAAAAGTGGCCAGAGCAATACTTATCAAAAAACTAGTTATCAAGAACTAGTCAAAGATAAAACTTTTCTTATGTGCTAGTTGAGCATCAAGCTTACCGACTTCAACTTGTGATGTACCTTCTTGGGAATGAAGAAGAGTGTCTTCAATGTTTTCCTCCTTGGTGCAATGGTCGAAAGAATTTTAAACCTCTTGACTTGGTATTTCTACCCTATCTTTAGCCGCTTGAACTTCTGTTGCTACAATCGTTTTCATGGTCGTAGTCTTTGCAGCTTCGGCAGTAGCCTCTGTTGCTACGGTGGTCGTCTCTTCGATCACCATCTCCACCGCATCTTTGACTCTGGGCAAAGCCACAGGGGGCTTCTCAGCAGAAACATCCTTGAGCAGTGGAGAAGTTGAGCTAAAATCGTGAAAACTTTGATCTTGAATTTATAAGAAACCTTGCTAGAGATTAATTTCTTTGACTTCTTCTCTCAACCACGTCTGGTCGAAAGTCTTAGAATTCTTTAATTTCTTTATTTGAAGTTCATCTGTCTTTACAACTCAAGCGAAATAACCTTGTTGACCAAGCTTGTTTCTGGTCAAATAGAATCGAAAAGGCTTTGCTTTGACCATCTTTCGTCTGTGATCTCTCTTTCTCAAATAAGTTACTTTCACTTGAAGTTAGAGGGCTAGGTGACAAGGATATTATACTCCTTAAATTATTACGTCATTATATTCTTTAAGTATACCCCTTATCGATAAGTAAGAGGTTTGACAACATAGTCGTAAGTTCTTCTACGACCACGCAGTCGTAAGTCCTTCTACGACCACGTAGTCGTAAGTTGTCCTACGACCACCTCGTAGTTGTGGACCTTCCAGTGACCAGTCTATCTCCGAGTGGCTTGTCTACGATAATATACTACATCATAGGTCCGTCTGACAAGATGAATGTGCGTTTATTCTTAATAACCATGCATGATCTCTCTCTGACAACAACCACCACATAGCAAACAGGCCATCATGTCTCTCTGACAATAACTCCCGTCAGACGGTTATCACCTGAAGCGTTAAGGCATCTTTTGGCGTGGGACAACGGCCGTAGCTTCGCCAACTATATAAAGGTTGACGTCGGAGAGGAGGAGGACAACGGAAGCAGCGCAAGACTTTCCGCATTACTTTCTTTCCCGATTGTAATCAATTCTCTAAGCAATAGCCACGCAGGAAGTAGGGTTGTTATTCTCCTAAGAGAAGATCTGAACCTGTATAAAAATTCCCATGTCTCCCTTCTGCATGATCGTAGTCTAGGTCTTCAAGAGTTTCCCCTGAATCTAAAAAATCATACGTAAGATCGGTATTAAAACACCGACACAGTCTGTGTTCACCATTTTTTCACAACAACAATAGCAAGCCCTTTTTCCTTGGATATGAACGACAGAACCGTCACCAAATTTTACCTGTCTAGTGATCTTCTCATCCAGCTCCATGAAGACTTCTTTCTGACCTATCATGTGATTACTTGTACTATTGTTCAAGTACCACAAATCAGTTGGAGTAGCTTGGGGAAAACCATGTCTTCCTGCAGCTACAACTATGACTTTTCTGCATGAGCCTCCATGAGCAGCGTTGGTTCTTCCTCGTCTTTGGACTGTGTGAGTTTGATTTCTCCCTCCCACTTCTTACTATGACATTCAGATGCATAATGACCATAGTTGCTACAGTTGTAGTACTTGATCTTCGACTTGTCGTGTGGTACCAAATCATCCTTGGAGTGTTGGATCGCTCCACGGCCATAGTCTCACCCACGCGAACGACCATGCCCACAGTTTTGGCCACTGCCTCTAGCAACACTCCCGTGCCTTCCACTCGGCTCGGGTGCCTTGCGATCATCGACCACCTCCTGTAAGTCTACAGCTCCCTATACTCCCTGCGCCTTCATAGAAGCATTCATCTTGATCAGTGGCGAAGCTAGGAATGAAATTGAGGGTGGGCTGAACTATTTATAGGTCTAAAATAAGTTGACACAAAATTAGTCTTTTACTTTTATAAAATTTTAAATTCATATAGAAATTATAAATTGGATGGAGAGAAACAATTAAAAATAGAGAAATAGAAAGTAGGTACCTCGATAATAGAAACGCCATGAGTGCAAAATAGCGACAAGTCATCTATATATAAAACATATCAAAATTAGTGATATAATAGAAAATTATGAGTGACAATGAAAATTTAGATCATATGAAACATACCAGAATTAAGTTAATTTGAATCACGAGACAATAGAAACAAAAGACTGCATCTTTTTCCACACTCTATCCAATATTCTTATCATTTTCACGATGGGAGCTCGGCGGCGGCAGTGCCTTCGGGGCACGTGCAGGACCACATCATCACGGAGCGGCAGCGGAGGGAGATCAACCAGAGGTTCATCGAGCTTTCCACCGTTATCACCGGACTCAAGAATGTTCATATATGTTTCACTTTCTTTCTTCTTTTTTTCTTTAATTGATTATCTCTTATTTAATTTTACGATTTTCACTGCTTCTCTTCCTATTCTTCTTCTTCTTTAATTTTATGATTTACATATATTACTTCACTTTCTTTTTTTCTTTGATTGATTCATTAGATCTTCTTTAATTTTATGATTTTCACTTCTCCTCCTCCTCGTCGTCTTCTTTAGTTTCATGCTTGTTGTTAACCTTTCCATCAAGGAGAGCTAGTTTCTCTTTAGATTTGTTCATCTCTCTCTTTCTCTCTCTTTCTCTCTTTATTTTTACTATATATAAAATTGCCACCGGGGGAGGTGAGGTTGAAGCCTCACTAAGCTCCCCCGGTGGCTACGCCCCTGATCTTGATTGCTCACCCCATGTAGTTGCTCCTCATGAGCAATAGATACTGGATAGAGATGCTGCCCTCCCTTGCCGGAGCCCTCGACATCTCTGTGTCAGTCACCTTGCCGGTTGCCTTCTTGCTTGGTGATGGCATATGCTTCGGCATCAACCCATGCTTTGATACCATATGTTGAATCCTAGCACCTATATCGCTTAAACACACTGCTAGCAGTGGAAGAACAAGTTATGTGTTAAGATAACTCTATTCCGGATGAAAGACCTTTTCAAAAGCCTCCAGATTACAGCTAGAAAACTAGAGATAAAATATCCAGCTAACAACCTGGATAACAAGCTCTTAATAAACTTCAACTAAACGCTACGCACGACGCGCCAACCGCGTCTAACCGCAGCGGACGGGTGACTGGGGCATACTCACGATTATTTCCAACAGACTTAAGTCCTGTTCATTTTTGCTTTTGGTTTATTTGAAAATAAAAAAGCTAACGTCAAAACAGGGCATCTCTTCAAGCGAATTCTCCAAACGGCTTCCTGAGCCCAAAACCGTGTACCCCATTCGCGTTAGCGTCTCCGCCGTCCTTTGTCGTATCGAAAAACACCATCAGCTGCAGTTCAAAAGAACACCCCCTTACTACAAACGTAATAGTGGAAGCTCACTTGATTCGATGCTGCCTTTTACTTTCCGAGTTCCTCTGTGTCACAGTTCATCCACACTCCATCCTTGTCACAAGGAAAAGAATCCAGCTTGCTACATCTGAAGACCTCAAGAAAGGTCAGGTTTGGAAACATCTCATGCACCTGGGCCCATTCTGCCACGAAGTCATTCAAGAATTTCAGCCGCAATATCTCAACGTTCCACACCTGTGACATGCTCTTGTCTCCAAAAGTATTTAGCATTCCTCCTGCGAAGTAGAGCCTCCGCAGTCGCAACAGCTTACTTGGATTCAACCAAATTGGCATCTTCTCTTCAGGAAAGCAACGAAGGTCTAGCTTTTCGAGATTTGGAGGAAGGGAGAGCGATGTTAATATTGCTGTTGTTGCAGAAGCTTTTTGGCCCCCTCCTTTCTTTGGCAGTAATACAGCCCATGTAATTGTCAGCACACGAAGGCCTCTGATGTTCTCAAGTTCATTTAATTCATCTTCTGTCACTACAACTTTGCTTCCAATATATATGCTCAGCTTCTTCAGTTTCTCCAGCTTGGCCAACTCCACTACCCGACAATTGTAATTGCCTGTGGAGCCACCAATGACAAACCCTTTCAGCACTTGGAGTTCAGTAAGCAAGCCAATCCCCCTTGGCATGCCCTCTAGCAGGTAGCATTCTGAGACATCAAGGTGCGTGAGCATCTGAAGAGACGTGATGCTCTCAGTCAGCCTCTCAAGGTTATGACAAGCATGAAGATCCAATATCCTGAGATTTGAGAGTCCACCAAGGGAAGCAGGAAGCTTGGTGATTCTGGAGATACCCCGCAAACAAAGATATCTCAATTGTTCGGATGACTGCAATCCATCCAAAAATTCGGTGCTGTCAACCTCGATATGGTGTCGATGCAAGTTATGCCATCGACCTAGTTGGAGCACTGCAATCTTCCTCAAATCCAAGAGCAAACTCTTCTCAAACTGGAGGTATTGCTCACTTAAATTAAATATTGTAAAAAGGTCATCTGTATTGCAATGGTTTCTGGCTGGTGTCATTTCTATTTCCTGTTGATGTTCTTCAACTAGACAAGCACGGTGAGTAGCTGAAGAGTCCCATGTTGCATTGCCTTCTGAATCAAATTCAAAAAAACGTGCTTGCCTTGCAACGGTAATCAACATACGCCGAACCCAAGGGTGCAATTTACATTGATTGACACTACAGCTGCGTTTCAGGGACACCGGTTCAATCATCTCCCTAGCAATCAGCTCGTCAAAGCAATCCTTCCCAACATCTTCCGCAGTCTGATTTCTTGTGGCTGCTACTAAACCCTCACCAATCCACCAATGGATCATGGCCCTTTTGCTGATGATGGAATTTTCTGGGAAAATAGAGAAGCACAATAAACACAGCTTCAGCTGAAGATCAAGATTATCATAGCTGAGCTGCAAGTTAGACATGGTGGAGCTCTCAAGGATTTTCCTTTCGATCTCCAGCCTTTTCCATTGCTCTGAAACATTTGCAGAAACCAATTTAGACGGCAAAGATGCTGATAACAGTGTAGGAACTGCTGTCTTGATCACAGGAACATGGAGAGGAAGTTTCATACGATCTTTTAATTTGGACATTTCAGTGTTGACAATTTGAAGCTTGGAATGTATTGAATGCAGCTGGCTGTCTTCTTCTATGATGTCATCCAAATGTCGAGCTATCCCTCCAAAGTCATTGACGATCTCATTTTCCCATCTTGACACTCTTTTTAGTATATTCTCCACTTCATGGGCTTCTTTCTCAATGTTTTGAAACAGAAGTTTAATCTCTAAAAGTGAAGTATCCTCATCTAGTTTCAAAGAAAGAAACCTTGCTTTTGATAATTGCATTAGAAAGGGAGACACAACTTCCTCCAATGCTCGTTCCTGTGACATCCTGGTTCTGCAGTCACCTGCAAGAGAAACTGACATAAAATGAAAAGGAGGAAGGCACATGGATGCGCTGGCTTCAAAAATGTCTATAAACATACATTTTGCAGATGTGAATTTGCCTTTTTAAATAGCCTATTCTACTTCCACATGCTTTCTGTTTTTGCATCTATTTTCTTCTGCAACTTTGCTCTTAAACTTGAATTAAACTATTCCATGGTGCATCATTATGTCTTCTTTTGGTGCATAGTATTAGGGGATAATTCTGAGGAGACATACAAAGATGTATATGCCCGCAGTCACACTTGTCACACATAGACATAACGACACAAGTACATGGAAATTTTACCCCATAGTTGCAAAAGCAAGTAAACAACAATCTCCACAATGTTTGGGTGATGGCATCTTCAAAATTCAACTTTGATAACTAGTCCTGTTGACAACTAATATCCCTTGAACCACTAAGATCCTATTACTCATGGAACAAACTTGCAT
Source organism: Dendrocalamus sinicus (assembly GCA_036346575.1). NCBI lineage: Eukaryota > Viridiplantae > Streptophyta > Magnoliopsida > Poales > Poaceae > Dendrocalamus > Dendrocalamus sinicus. Next base: position 16,121,580 of record CM070643.1, on the reverse strand, counting down.
GCCATAGATTCCCGCTGATAGTGGATTATCTATTTGTGTGATTGACTCTTCCATGTTGAAGGTAACTTTTCCAGATATACTTGTAACATTCTGAGATAGGATTCACCTACCTGTAATTTAATTTTGACAGCCATCGACTTTTACTTTTGGCAATCACAAGAACCCAGGTGGAGTTTCAGTTTTGTGCAATTGACCAGCCTTAGCTAAAATAGCAGGATAACGCATTACTAATTAATATTCTTAATTTCATGTACAACTTATGATAGCACACCATAAAGTGTATACTCTTAGGAAGATCAGAATAAACCATGGAAGAAAGCATTCAATATTGTAGTGTTGTCCCTCTTTTAATAACGGGGAAATTCTTATATACCACTAAAATTTAGTGCAATGTGGGATCTAACACTGAGTTTGGTTTGGTTGCAGAAAATTCAATAGGTGCCACTGAAATTTGAAACCATTTCACTAAACAACTGTTGGCCATTCAACATGCCATATTTTTTCAAAAGGACCAAAATACTCAAATTAGATTTACAGTTTATAATATTTTAAAGATCTCAGGTTTTTAAAACCTAGCTGTTAAATCAATCCATTGGTAGCCCAACAGGTAAGCCACTTAACACTCGATCAATCTAGCACAATGGCCAGGCATGGCCAAAAGATTTGTCATTTGTCACTTTGCAAGTTCCATTGCTTTTGCAAATGGCAGTAGCAATCACCTTCCAAACAAAGATAAAATCATACTTTTATAGCTACCTGATTTTGCTTCGCCATGTGAAAAATAAAGCACAATAAAAGACTCATGGCTTAATTCGAAATCAGTCGATCTCCCAAGACAAACTCCTATCAACGAGTTGACCAAAGTATACCACCTCCACAAAACTACAGAAAACCTAAACAAACACGTACCAGTATAAATTTCATGCGAAAGAGGCGGTGCTGTGATATGTCTGATTAAATCGAGGGCAAGTCTGTTACTTGAGTCTTAGTTGGATTAATTAGTCTGTTTGATAATTAGTTGATGGTTTTTTTCAATATGCTTCTCGAATCTCGACCATAAGAATATCTAGGGTTCCACTCGTCATCATCGGACAGAAATTTCTAGAGAGCGAATTCTACAAAAAAAATAGAGAGGAAGGAGGGGAGTGGGGGTACCCAAGAACTCCAGATGGGAGAAACGGTGGACCGCAGACTCACCGAGAGAGACTGCAGGAGGGTTGCGGCGGCCGGTTCCTCCTTCTGTAGCGTCAATCCTTGCCGGCGGAGGCAGATATTTCTCTTCCTTCGTATGGATCAAGATCGGCTGTGGTTTATCAGTGGCATAGCGGGGCTAAAATGGAAAACCCCTCCGTCTACAGTGGCCCGTGGGCATACCTGTAGCCTGTCTGGTTCAACTAAAAATCTTACATAATTTAGATTTCTTCTAATTAGTAGTTAGGATTTATTATATACATAATTTCCTTTCAATTTTATAATAAACCAATAAAAAGAGCATCATTACTATTCACTATCTTATACTCAAGCCGCCCCTAAAATATGGATGGCGTTCTTTAATAAAAGTTGTTTAAATTATTTTATGGAAACATGTAGTCTGTGACCTCTCTGTCATTGACAATCAACTGCGCCCATTTCCGCAACCCTAACTTTTTTTTTGACATTACCTCCTCATTTATCTATCAACCATCTTTGCTCACGTACGTGCCACTGCTCTAACATAGTAATTACCTTCACTTGTCACATTTCTTACTTATTAGCGTCATTACGCCATCAGGTTTTTGTTTTAAAGGAATGTCTATACAATATTCGACTGTTGACGAAAACAGTCAGATTGATCTGGAACGTTAGATCTTCATTCAACGGATCCGCCCATACAAACCCCCCTCTAAAAAAATGACCCCTCAAAAAAAATGATCTATGGCGTTGGATCTCCATCTAATAGTTCAAAATCTGACTGTTTTTATCCTAAAAAACAATCGAATGTTGTATAGACACTCCCTTATTTTAATACATTGTTATACCACTCAGTCCCTTAAACGGACAAAAAAAATTGAACTGAAATCTCTTCGGATTCATATGGATTGGTTTTAATATGTGTGTGTCCACATAAGCCTTAAAGTACCTCATAAGAGCATCCGCAATGCGTTGTATCAATAGTTATAGGGATAGACTATTGCACAGATGACTGAAATTTTTTTATCTTTCAGTCACCTAAAGTTACACTTTGAATCACCTGAAGTTGCACATGTTTTTTTTGGAAGGGGGCTGCAATTTTAGTTGATTGAGAGTGCAATTTCAGGTCACCTGAAGTTACACTCTGAATCACCTAAAGTTGTAGCTGTTTTTTTAGAGGGGGGCTACAATTTTAGTTCATTGAAAGTGCAATTTGAGGTGACTGAAACATAAAAAAATTTCAGTCGTATGTGCAATAGCAAAACTGATAGTTATATCTAAAAGAAGAGAGAATGCTCAACCACTCATTAAATGAATATATAGAAATACTCAACCACCCATTAACAATCCTATGCATGCCCTAAGGGCATCTCCAATGGTTATAGCTAGCAACTAACTATAAGACTTCCACATCATCTATATAGTGCACACTAAAGCTAGCATTCTAAAGAACTATCTATAAGGATAGCTATTTGATGCTTACATGCACACACGTAATTTATAGAGGTTTGTCTCGTTTGGCGTTATAGACTAGTGCTTAAGGAAGAGCTGGCTCGATTTTTTTTGCATACTCTCTTTCCTCCACATAGGATATATGCTGATGTGTACATGCATATAGCTAGCTGACTCAGACCATTGGAAATGCTCTAACCAACCCACACTTTCGCGACGGACAGACTGGATGGCCTAATCATCAGTCCTCACTAGAGATGGCAACGGGTAAATACCCATCGGGTATTGCCATTCCATACCCGTACCCGCTAGGTATAAATTTACCCGTCGGGTTACCCGTATCCGCACGTGGGTAGGAACATTTACCCATACCCGTACCCGCGCGGGTATTACTACCCGACGGGTAACCCATACCCGCAAGCATACCCGGTTCAACACATAAGAATATCATCAATTTAGACATTCATTAATCATACATGCCAAGCACAAAAGCATCTAATGATCAAAATTAGTACATCACATAAACATACTTGACATGACCATATCAACATATGACGAACAAATAAACAATCAACAAGAAGTAGATACTAAAATTAACATTTGAGTGGGATGTCTAGTTGTCTAATCAGGGCCGGTCCTAGAATTTTAGGGACCCGGGGCGAAACTAGAAATAGAGACCCTAGCATAAATATCTAAATATAAATCTACATACATACACGCACACATACACACACACACACACATATATACACACACACACACACACACACACACACATATATATATATATATATATATATATATATATATATATATATATATATATATATATATATATATATATATATATATATATATATATATATATATATATATATATATATATATATATATATATATATATATGTGTGTGTGTGTGTGTGTGTGTGTGTGTGTGTGTGTGTGTAATTTTACCAACAAACACTTAAAATGCGTTATGTATTAAAAAATTCATATCAAAGAGTTTATAAATATTACCTTAAAATTTTCTTTTAACATTTCTAGATGCGAAGTCATTGATGATGGTATTGATATCAATTCATCCAATAATTTCTTCTCAATACATAAAATTGCCAAACCGTTTAACCTCTCTTGAGACATTGTTGACCTTAAATAATTCTTCAACAATTTCAACTTTGAAAAGCTTCTTTCAGTGATGCCACGATCCACAGCATAGTAAATAAAATCCGATAAGCAATAGAAATATTAGGATAACAATCCGCTTCTCGACAATCTCAAATATCTCCATAGCAGACATTGGTTTATCTGATAAAGTCAAATGCATAACACTTAACTTAGATCATTTAACTCAACATCAGACGAACCATCTAGAGAGAAAGTTTCTGCAAATTTTATACAACATTCTTTTAATTCAGTTCGATCCAATGACTTTAATGTTGTTGAACTCATTAAAAATTCAAATATACTTCCAAATGTTTGGAGTTCTTGAAATCTACTTTTCAATCAATTGATTGTCATATCAACCATAACAAAAATAATAATTCGTATGTGGACCAACTACGGTGGCTAAAAGGTCCAAGATAAATCTTCAAAGCATGTATATACTTTACATAGTATATGGGGCCCTGATTTTGAGGGCCTGGGCGCGCCTCTCGCCCCTCCGGGCGGCCACGTGTCTAATGCGGTATTTATTACTCATGGGTAGGCGGTATGGGTAGTATATACCCATACCGCACTTCCGCCCCGCGGGGTAGAGGATTCGCCAATAACGTACCCATGGGTACATAAAATTTTTCATACCCGTCTCTTTATCGGGTAAAACCCGTCGGGTATTCGGGTATCGGGTACCCATTGCCATCTCTAGTCCTCACGTGTCTTCATCTCGTTTTCTTGCGGGCCGTCAATCGCGTTAGCTACTGACGCCGAGACGCGTTACGCCAGCTAGCAGTCGAGCAGACGCGGAGCACTTTCCTCATTAGTCAGCGGCTAGTACCAAAGAGAAATTGGGGAAGATGATAGCCTACCACAAAGTACAAGAAAAAAAGGGTGTTGTTCGATAGAGCGTTGCCAGCTGCAGGCCTTAGCGGCAATTTGATCAGCACAAGCTCGGCTGCAGCAGAACATCTCCAAGATGCATTCCAATCAAAGGCGACGGCTGCAATGAAGGCTTTGGAAATTGCTTATAATATGGGCATTCATCGTATTATCCTTGAAAGTGATGCTCAAAACCTATATTCTTCTCTAACTGGGGATGAAATGGACAATGGTATTAACGTTGTAATTATTAAGGAAGCCAAAAGTTTAGTTGTGCTTGGCTTTAATGTTGTTGATGTTATGTTCCGCCCTAGAAAATATAATGTGTTGGCGCATGAACTCGCTACGTTCTCTCTTGACTCTTCCAGCTCCATGTGTGGCTTGAAGAATTTTTAGAGTTCGTATCTCGTGTAGCGGTTAGCGATTTGTCTAACTCATTATATTAATGGATTATGTTCCATTTTCACAAAGAAAAGACACAAGAACTTCCACCAAGAAATCCCCAAGGGAGTCACCAAATGTAGAGCGGGAGGAGGATTTGATCCGCTTACTCATCTCCCCTCCTGCTGCGATCGATCCTCTCCTCTCCTTTCATGGCATATAAGATGTGTTTCTACTATCTCTCTCTTCCTCTCTCTTCTAGGCATGGCTGATGCTTCTTGTTGATATCTTTTCTCTTTCTTTTCTTGTTTGCTTTGGGGTCCTTAGCGGGGACAAATCGAATCTAATCATTTTTTTACACTCGTATGAATGAATGTATGAGTCCCTTTGCGATTTCATCTCCCCATCTCCTAATTCGATTCGATCTGGGCAGGCTGGATGTGTACATCTACGACTACCTCGTCAAGCGGAACCTCCGCAACCTGGTGGAGCAACGGGAGGTTGAGCGTGTGGGCGGCGTCAGCGGTGGTGACGGTGATGAAGCGACAACCACAGAAGAGGAATGCGCGGAGGGATGGTGGGAAGCTGTGGGTGATGGAGAGGTTACCGAAGGCGGTGGTGCGGTGACGCTGGCCAGCCGCCTACGAGGCGGCGTCAAACGGAGACAAGACGGTGAGTCAACGATGGAGGGGATGCGAAATTTGGCATCGTCTCCATCAAGAGCTTGGTCGAGTCCTATTTCATTCATGGGATCAAAACGAACTCAGCAGTTAGTACAAAACGATAAGGTCTAAGGTCTGTTCTTTTTTACTGCGATATGTGGTTTTTAGTTGTGGCTTATAGTTTTTTGGACTGTTTGTATGAGAGATTACAGAGTAACAGAAACTCACGTACGGTTTTTGCCGATATAAATAAAGTCAGTAAAGTATATACTACCATTAACTAGTAGACTTTATCTTGAAAAAAAAATACCCCGTTTAAAAGTTAGTTACTATGGAAAAATAAAAAAGAAACTGAAAAGAACAGGGCCTAAGAGCATCTCCAAGAGATGCTCTTTCCTACCCCCTATCTTAAAATATTGGGTATGAAAGCTAAAAACAACCTCCAACAGATACTCTAAAACACACTCAATAATTTTGGTACTCTAAAATTGAGATGGATCACCATCAAATATACAGTGCCTAGATAGTAATTTTAGGGATCCAAGTTTAGAGGAGCTGCTGAAGGAGGGGAAAGATTTAGATGACAATTTTTTTAGGAAGACTCCCAATATGAGATTTTAGAGGATAAAATATTGAGCCTCTCTTGGAGATGCTCTAAGCCTGGCTCAATCTGACTTAGATCTGATCTAAGAGAAAATTGATACTTTGCCATCCTATTCGGTGGGCTTCAACAAAATGCCACTCCCTAGAATGACCACTATAAAATACCACTCTTAACATCGGCACTTTGATTATTTGCCATTTTGAGAGTTTTTTAAGATTCTTAATTATTTTTTAACCATCTTCAGATTATTCGCTATGGAAAAAGACACATTTGTCCTTGGTCAGGATTGCTTATTGCCTTCCATCAGACAACCAGAAGATGCTTTTCTCCTGGACACGAGAGAGACGAGAGGACACGAGAGAGACCGAGAGGGAGGAGGCCCTCCGGCCACCGCGACGGCGACGGCGCCGCCCTCCCCGGCGACGGCGCCGCCCCTCCCCGGCCGGCCGACCTCGACCTGTCCGCCGTCCTCCGTCACGTGAGCGGACGCACGCAGGAGACCTCGCTGCCGTCCTCCGTCGCTCACGCGAGACCTCGCCGCCGTCCTGCATCGTGGCCGACCTCACCGCATACCCCATCGCCATCCTCCAGCGCGCGCGGGAGCTTGAGACCACGGCGCCATTCCTCCTCCGTGTGGAGCCTGTAGCCTCGTCGCCGTCCCCTGCGCACATCTCTGGATGGATATGGAACTACAGAGTATAACATTTTCCAATATTGAGCTTCTTGAGTATAACTGTATAAGAGTGCACACGCAGGATTGTTTGGCGACTGGAGCTTAGTATTTTCAGGAGTCAGCTCTTGTGTGCACTGGATCAATCGACAGAGAACATTAATACCAGGAAGGATTTAAATGCAAAAATCTGAATAATTGTAGCAGGCCAGATCTCTTTAATCTAAATAGCAAACACTGGCATTTTATATTTTTTGGGGATACATTGTTTTCTGAAAAGAAACAATCTACTTGCTAGAAGACTTAGTGCTCAGCATTAGGTAAAGAAAAGTGCATTTCACGGAGTTTAGCTACCACCTAAGCTCTAAGCACTGTTCTAGCCTGGGTTGTGGGCAGGAGAACAAGCAAATCCTGACCAAGGGTAAATGTGTCTTTTTCTATGACAAATAATCTAAAAATGGTTAAAAAATAATTAAGAATCTAAAAAACCCTCAAAATGGCAAATAATCAAAGTGTCAATGTTAAGAGTGGCATTTTATAGTGGTCATTCTAGGGAGTGACATTTTATCGAACCCCACCGAATAGGATGGCAAAGTATCAATTTTCTCCTGATCTAAATAGCTATGGATCACTAGTATAGTGCCTGTGCTAACGCCACGGCGGCATTTTAGAGATGCACATGAAATCAACCAAATGAATTTTTGAATGGCCATACATGTTTTGTTCCCTGCTTTCAAAGCCAATTTTTGAGTAGTACAAACAAGCATTGCCCATAAGATTTATTTTAAGAAAGGTCTCAAATCTTATCTTTGTTATTAGTACCAGCGATGTCTCCAACTTCTAGCTAAAATATAAACCTCATAGCAAATATCAAATGAATTGAATTGATTTGATTTGATAAACACCAACTAAAGATCACCATGCATCTAGTGTCATTACATACAGGACCATCTGCGGTTGATACTGGTTAGAATCTTGTTACGGAATACATCATAAGATATATTTTTTCTTGGGATTCAGATGGCAAAATTTCAACACTAAAGAGTAGGTATTGATTACTTTCTTGAATAAAGACAGGACATTACCTTTCCTAGAGCTATTCGAGTGCGTAATCTTTGTGTTTGGTACCTATTCTCAGATGCATTGCAATTCCTTGCATGATTGCCCACCGCAGAAAAGTTGTACCCTCTCTGCAAAAAGGTCATAGTTTGAGTTCGGTGTTCAATGATTTGGGATTGACACCAAAGCGATATACCGCTTCCTCTGAAAAAATCATATACCGCTTTGGAACAATCACTGTCCCTTTATCTCCCATGTAAGACTAACAAGAGCCATTAGCATTGCTAGATAGTGGTGGTATATCCACCGAAAATATAGTAGAGCATTATTATGATAAAAGACCTTGCTTTGTAAAAGAAATTGATTTTGCAAGATTGAGAGAACAAACTAAACATAGGCTCTACGCAACAAAATGAAGAGAGGTGTTGATCCCGGATCTTTCAAATACCAACAAATTAACCGACATTTGGTTAGATTTGAGCACATTTGATCTGCCATTCGTTAAAAATGGGCATTAATTTCCAATCAATTGCTTGAATGCTAGTTGACAATTTCCATATCTTAAGCAATGAAATTTTGAATCCTTACCAGGGCGAATATCACTTCCATTTACAATCAAAACATTCTCCATAAAGCAAAACTTGTGTAAAGGAATAATAGCCAAGCTCAGTAAGTGGAAAGACACTCTTTACATCATTTCATTGGACAATGAGTGATGAGAAGAGTATATATATTCGGGTGTATCACAAGACTCAACAAAATACAGTACACTGAATCGCCAATGCTGAAAGGCATCCATCCCATATCCACCATCTCAGTAGGAGGAGGGTGGATGGAAACAATAGAAACAACACGCAAATACGTGAGTGTACACGCAAATATAACTCTTGATATATTATAAGAACAGTCAACAAGCAAACTCAATTACTTTGTAGATCCACCACCAACAAGCGGGAGGAAACTCCAATTTCTAGCGAATTGTGCCCATCTGTTCAAAATCCTATCTTCGGTGCCAATCATGGTTGCAGGCCTCATAATTGTAGCTTGTTGACAGATACAAACGAATTTTTGGTTGTAGTCATTGCCTACAGAAATGGGAAATATTCAATGCTAACTTCGGGTAGTATAGTAACAGGAGTTATCATTGCCTCATGTAGCTATTGAAGTTGAGAAAATGATTATTACCTCAGGAAATTCTTTCAATCTGATTCCTCCCACACCTTTGCCCTCAACATTCTAGAAGGTGAAGAGGTGATGCCCCTAGGCAAGAAACTCGAATAAATCTCACGATACCCCATGCTCCTTAGAAATCATGTAAAATCCAGAACATCTTGTTATTAGCCAGTCAATAGAGAAAGTATTAACAGGAGTTATATTCCCATGTTGCAGGAAAAAAGTATATTACAAATGATTGAAAAAAAATCAGTTTTACATCCAGCACTAAGATTTCACATTGGAGAGAGAGCAAATGTGATGTTAAACTAACAGACTAACAGCTCAGTGCAAACAGAGATAAATTTCTTTACTTTGAAATGACACTATGCAAAATGTAAAGCAAAAACCTCTATCTCCAAATGACACTTGGCCATGACAGCCTTAATTGAATTCACATCTCTTGGGTTGTACTTCATTGGAACAATCTGCCAAAAAATTGGAAAATACATAAAAGAGAAAGAGGAAATGGGTTGCTTAATCTGACAAATAAATTGGAAAATACATAAAAGAGAAAGAGGAAATGGGTTACTGACTAACACAACTTGTAACTTATTGTACCTGACCCAAGTCACCCATCAATTTCAGGTGGCAGTGGCTATCCTCGGAACCTCTGAACGGGACAAGCACTTGAGATCCCATCTTTGCTGAATTAAAAATAAGATATTGAGTAATCCTCAAATTCTACTTTCTTTCCTTAGTGATAACTCATTAGGTGATAAACTGATAATACATTTCGATATAGCACCATAGTCTAATCATCTCACCAAGTTGTTGCACGAGGTAGCGTCCAAGAAATCCAGTAGCTCCAAATACCGTAGCTATGATTCCACTGTCAAGAAACACGGCAATGGTTTTTTGTTGTAAACCCAGAGCAAGGTTGACAGGTTAAGGCAACTCAACATATTATTGAAAAAACTCTTGTTCGACTGAAGACATCATTGGTCCAAAAGACGCAATCATGCTAGATCACAAAACACCAGTACATTTCACACCACACACTACAACCTCAAGTGCTAAATTTTACGTATTTACCACATATCGGTGCACAATAAAACGAATAGTACTGTAGTATGGCAAAACAGTTAAGAATGGTTGCCACTAAATTTGCAAAGGTTTAGATTTTACTCAACATAAAACCTTGCGATGTTAGGTCTTACCAATAGAGATAAGTGCCATAACTTCACCAATTACATGGTGTACAATGCATCTACACGTCTAGGCCCCTACATGTTCTTAATCGCTGTGCTGATCGCCCAGACACCAAGTGTGCTTACAGTTAACATAACTACCCACTGCTGCACAATGTAGAGAAAGCTCAACAATCCAAATGTCAAGTGACAGCAACTTTCAAGTTTGACACGTAACATACTCCAACAAGCTAAAGCATAAAGCTTCACTAACTGAAAACTTTTGCAGCAAAACATTAACCAAAACAAATGCCCAAAATCTGCAAGTAACACTCTTAAGATCTAATCTAATTGTTGCAATTAGCACATTTACTGCATCGCATGCACATGACACCAGATTTTCTCATACCTTACATAAAACTGTGAAATTACCTACATTCCAGGTGTGCCAACCACAATATGAGGGCATTCATTTTTCAATAGATCCTTGTGTTTTCTTATGTGAACACCACCATAGAACACAACAACTTTTATTTCAGACAGGTACTTGCTAAACCTCTCAAATTCATGGCAAATCTACAAGATATTAAGTAAAGAGTCAATTAGCATCTGCAAGCACATGTGACACAATAAAACTGAGAAAAACATATATACAAACCTCGTAAGCTAACTCCCTTGTGTGGCATAACACAAGTGCAGCTACTTGGCCAGCAACAGGATCAATCTGCTGAAGAGTTGAGAGAACAAAAACATCAGTCTTCCCCATCCCAGATTTTGCTTGACAACATCCATTCCGAGAATGGCTTGAGGGATGCACTCATGTTGCAGTGATGTGGAACCAAACAAAATTGGAGCAGCACCCCAGTGAGAAAAAAATTAAACTCCTGGGTCCATTAATAGAAAGTTTTACCATATCCTCCTCCAACAGAAAATGTTAGAAAAAATTGTACCTGCATATCAGAAAAATAGGAATTTCACTACCACATTGGGATAGGTTAACATATGAAAAGATGGATGTTTGACTACATTCAATTTGATTTGGTGTTAAAAAGCAATGGGCCAAGTGCGATATTTTTGCACATGTACCATTGGTTGATTTGCTATTTTGCCTTCTGCATACTGGCATGATTTGTTTATTTGTACATTAACTATCCTTAAAATAGAAAAGCCAATATAAAATTGAGTGGGTATGTGCATGGATCTAGGGCATGCATTCAAAATTATGAGATATGCAGATATGCCCATGTCAGCTAACAGCATAACACATAGTACCTCAAGGGGGAGAGTAAAGCCAGTAAAGCGAGTGATACGTTTTTTTTTGTATCTTCGTTCGCTATTGAACATATCAATATGGTCTTGTACTTGATCAAAACAGTAGAAATTCAGCTAATCATACTACTCAGAGATATCTAATCAAGGCACTTTTATTCATCATATCAGCTCATAACTTTATATGGTACAAAGTTTCAATTAGCAAAGCTAAGATGTGGCGGTAACAGATGTGCCGGTTGACCAACGTGTTAAATAAGAAATTGATATGAAAAAAACGAAGGGGCATGCTCCTGGAAAAGTGTGAAGGAACAGGCAACAAGAATGCTAATATATTCACTTTTTTACACTTAATTAATTATCATTCTTGTAATTATCTTAACCCATGTATTCATCTAAGTCCTGAACCTAAAATAATACAATTGGATTGCCATCCTTTTCTAGTTAAAACTCCAGCTGCCAACTCTATATGTTTAAAAACTAAACAATTGCAATTCAAGACTCAAGGCATATGATGGAAGGTTAGCAGCAGCAAGAACAAGAGCTTGCCTTCGGAAGGATGCTCAAACCCGCGATCTGGATCGCGCGGAGCAGCTCGCTTGAGCAGAAGTCTCGAACCCGAGTGTGGATCCCCACATACCCCCTGTCCAAGCACCGCAAAACGTAGCAGGTCAAGATCAGTCTCCTCAACCACAAACCCTAGAAAGAAAAACTTAAGAAACCCTAGCAAGAAAAACTAAGGTCAACAGATAACAAGGTTTGATTGTAACTAAAACAAACTCTGCACCAATTTAGACCAAATGGACCAACTTTTATTCAAATAAGCAATCAGATCCTCAAAATGAAAATACATTAGTAAAATTTCGCACATTTCCACTGCCTATTAACACATATTGCTATTTATCTCAGGAACTAAATTCGTGCTACCTTCTTTATGAATAAATGAATGATATGACATAAAACAATGTACCCCCCATAGAATCACTCAACGGGCCAACGCTTGCAAAAGCAATCTAACAAAAAGAGAGTCTCGAATCGAACAAGCTTATAGAATAAGCGAGCACAAGCATCATAGACGATTATGCCATTACCAATTTTCATCTATCTATGAAGCATTGCACACACGGTGCATCAATAAGCTATTTCCATCACAAAACCAAAGACAGCATGACATTTACACGAAATGATAACTACCTCGTAAAGCTAAGAAATTGTCGCATGTTTCTGCTGTGATGTATCACAATATAAAGCGGCGGTGAGGAAAAAATCCACACGATTCGATAGCTTCGAGGTACCGGCCGATGATGACGGCTTTGACGCGGTCGAGCGGGGTGGTGTGAAGCGCGTGGAAGGCGAGTGCGGCGGCGGGTAGACGGGCACCTTGCCGTGCGGCGCTCATGGGTGACGGCGGCAAAGCTCGAGCGCGTAGGGCTTGCGCAGCCTCCCGGAGCGCCTCTAGCCACGTCTCTCGACGAGCGGCTCCTCCAGGCTTCACGGCGCTCCCGACGCTAAAATCGCGAGCACCAAAACCCTAAGGTTACAGGACCGACGAGCCGGGCGTACGCTGAACGGAACCCTAGGGAGAGCGAGGCGTGGGTACCTTTGGACTGGGCGAGGCGGAGGTTGCGCGCGCGCGCGAGGGCGAGGTTGGTGTCGGCGCGGCGCGCTGCTCCGGCGAGAGGAGGATGCGGAGGAGAGAGGCGGCGGGCGTGGAGCTGCTGGGCGAGGCGCTTGGAAGGGCGGATTAGGAAGTCGGCGATGGTTTTGGGGCGGTGGGAGGGCCATGGGGCTCGGGATTTTGCTCGCCTTGGTTAGGGTTTTGGGTGGCTTCAGCAGCTCGGTGGGGCGGGCGGAGCGGGAGAGGCGGGAGGAGTCGAGGTGGGTGGCCGAGAGGAACTTGGCGATGGCGAAGGCCGTGGAGGCCATGGCGATCGGGAGGGGAGGGGGTCGGTGCTCTCGGCCGCGCGGGTGAAGCGGCGGCGGCGGGGAGAGGCGAGATGGGAGGATGGGGAGGAGGGCGTGGGGAGGATGGGGAGGCGGAGGAGGAGGCGCGGGGAGGAGGAGGGGAGGCGGGGGAGGCGGAGGAGGAGGCGTGGGGAGGCGCGGGAGACGGAGGAGCGGGAGGAAGCGCGGGAGAAGGGAGGCGCGGGAGGCGGAGGAGCGGAGGAAGCGCGGGAGGAGGGAGGCGCGGGGAGGCGGAGGGAGCGGAGGAGGCGAGGCGCGGGGAGGGGGCAGCGCAGGTCGAGCGGGGGCGCGGGGTGGAGGGGTACTGCAGATCCATTGAAGAATGACCGTCGGATATGGTTGAGTAAGGAGAGAGAATGGAGGAGAGTTAATCTGGTACGCACGTTTTTAGGATGGTGTATTTCTGGGTGTATATTGTGGTGTGGATGTAGTTAAGGTCATGACTGTGGAGCAAGTAATTATTGGGTGGATGTAGGATAATTTTAACTGGTGGTTTAGTAGGGTAGATAGATTAACGAGTCCAATCCATATATAATTTTGGACCGATCTAATCTAAAAACCTGAAAGATCCAAACCTATTAACAAATAACAATCCTATGCATGCCCTAACCAACCCACACTTTCGCGATGTACAGACTGGATGGCCTTAATCATCAGTCCTCACGCGTCTTCATCTCGTTTTCTTGCGGGCCGTCAATCGCGTTAGCTACTGACGTCGAGCAGACGCGGAGCACTTTCCTCACCAGTCAGCGGCTAGTACCAAAGAGAAATTGGGGAAGATGATAGCCTACCACAAAGTACAAGGAAAGAAAAGGGTGTTGTTCGATAGAGCGTTGCCATCTGCAGGCCTTAGCGGCAATTTGATCAGCACAAGCTCGGCGCCTATACTATCTACTTATCGAGTTACCTGAGGTTCGTGAAAATTATTCTCTTTCATTCTGGTAACTAGCTCATTTCTGTTACCGTCAGAAATTTTGGGATCATTGTTTTCTTCTACTCAGCTCCATAGGAGCAGTCCATTTCAGCTCTCTTTTGGTGTCTCAAATTAAATCAATTGAAATCAGCACAAAAGTTCCATTCGATTTAGATGCTGAAACATAGTCGCGGAACTTGAGCAAAAAGTTTGAGAGGGCCATCTTTAAGCCATTAGAAAGAAATAAATTTAGTCATGAGAAGAGAAAGCCGAATTTCAACTACTAGATTCTTCAAGAAACACTAATTAGTACCTGACGCATTTTGGAATCGGAGGGAAAGCCATAACCCTCCTTGGCCCCTTAGTTGCTCCTGAAACATTCCAAGTGATAATCTGCTAAAGCACTACTATGGTACTACCCTATGAAAAAAAAAATCTAACTATCTTAATATGATCTCTGTGAAATTTTTGGAGTCTTTTCCCGGACTCAGAATCCGACTACGTCTTGATGTGGTTTTATAAATCCCATAAAAAATCATCTGCTAGCTTTTGGGATAATTTAAATCCTGGTGATGAAAAACCAATAAGATGCATTTTATCTAAGTTTATGGCTAATTGACTGTAGATTTTGGACTAAGGTTGATTAATCATGTATTATATTCTATCGTATTATCTTGCAAAAATTTTGTAGAAATGCTCCTGAGCTAAGACCTAGATTAGGAATCACTAGTTATCCGATGGGCCATGTAACCAATGAAGGGCATAACTGTCATGATGAGTTGCTGGTCACATCCACTGCGCTTCATGGTGTCATGCTAAGCCAGATCATTAACTGTTATAGTTGACTACTTAGCACATATAACCTAACGAAACATAGTAAAGGCAGAATCAAACATATTGTGGGAATCATATCATAGAAACTTCTCAAGAACCTTTTCCAAGCATGGCGTTGGGGCCTTGGGGGCAATCTGTGATGGCAGACAGCACAATCTGAAGCTAATGAAGAAGCTGTTTCTTTGGAGTCTGTTTTGCTGGCGAGGTGAGTAAATTCAGAAACTATTGCCATGTGGGCTGTTGTTTGTTTTACCTGCTTTGGTTTCATTTTCTGGTATGTTGGTTCCTTGGGTTTTCTGCTGGGCTCTCCTGGGTTGTAGAAAATGTTTCAAGGTCTAGGAATTCTCAAAAACCTGTGACTGACTTGTTTTTGTCTCATTTGAACAAAATGAGGCTGCGGTGTTTCCCACCCTGTTAGTGTAAAAAAAATATATCATAGAAACCAAATAGCATCGCTCCTGGAACTGCTTTAGCTGGCAAGAAATAGTCCTTTATGTTATGAGAAAACCTAATGGACGGTATACCGCCCGAGTCCATCCTGACAGCGTACCATCCAACCATTGCTTAAGAGCTACACAACATGTTCAAACTGTTCGATGCGCCCCTCATCCATCCGCTCCTTGTCCATTCACTTAGCGTTGTTCTTACGCTCCTCCTCTCTCCGTGTCCATCATCACTAGTGAATCATGATTAGCCAAACCCCCGCCTCTCCTCTCCCCTATAAATAGGCTTGGCCTCCTCGCACCAAAACCTCCCCAACCCCAACGCTCCCTTCTAGAACCTTCTCGAAGTTCGTTCTTTTTTTGTATGCTTTAGCTTCTCTACGATGGCGGAGGATCTGACCTCGATATAGCACCCAAAAAAATCTCTCTAACTGTTTCTCTCTCTCTGTCTCTTATCTAGGTGGTGATCGGTTCGGCTGAAAAGCTCATGGCTTATGGCTGAAAAAAGCACTGTAGCTGACAGAGACTTATTTAGCATAATTAAATTTAAAAAAATTTAAAAATATAAAAATATGTTAGCCCATTACGTATAATACAAACAAATACGGGAAAAAAAAGAACCGGCAAAAAAACTCAACAAAAAGCCAAAAGCTCAGAAAAAGACGAAACTTATGAATAGTGAAAAATAAGCCAGAAGCCGAAGCCGAGTTGATCAGGACTAACCACTCGGCCTCGACTATCTCTCCCCCCGGCGGCTAGCGGGCACGCGCGCGAGGCGACGCGATCACGCGGCCATGGCGGCGGCACGACGACGCGCGATGCGACGACACGAGGCGGCATAGGCGCGAGGTGGACGAGCGTGCGACGCGGGCATGCGGCCATGGCGGCAGCGGCTGGCGATGACGCGGCCATGGCAGAGGCACGGCCGAATGACATTCCGCTCGGCCGAATGGCGTCCCGCTTGGCGAATGACCGTTCGCGATGCTAAAAGGCCTTTCGCTTGGCCATGGGGCTAGCGCCGGAGGTGTTTGTGCGCCTTTGTAAGCGTTCTTAGCGAATACAAAGAACAGTCTTGACCAGATCTTGCGAAGTGCATCACCGCCCTCTGGCTACATTGTCCCATAGTACTCGATGAGTTGCGCCCTGCGGGGGTAGTGTGATCGAGATATACACGTAGTTGCGATAGCCGCACATGCTCAGCCCGATATCCCCTCTAAGCGGCGGAGTTGGCGCCTGGTGTCGATGTAGACGCGCGAGCGCTCCGTCCCCTATCCTTCGGAGGGTGGCGGCGAGCCGCGCCTAGTCGGCAGACGCGCGTCGCCGCCACCTAGTCGGCGACGCGCGCGCGCCCGCCCCTACCCTTTGAAGCGGTGGCGCGGAGCCGCGCGCCTGGTCGGCAGACGCGCGAGCGCTCGTCCCCTACCTTCGAGCGATGGCGCGAGCCGGGCGCCTGGTCGGCGTAGGCGCGCGCGCTCCGCCCCTACCCTTCGAAGCGGTGGCGGCGAGCCGGCGCTGGTCGAAATAGGCGCGTGAGCGCTCGTCCCTACCCTTCGGCGGTCGTGCGGGCGGCCTCGTGCTTCGCTCGCGGTGTGCTCGCGCGGAACCGACCTCGGTATTTCGCCGCGAGTGTGCCCGCGCGGGACCCAGCCTCTTAACACGTCGCCTTGATACTTTGTGGGCGGCGCGTGGGAGTGGGCCCCCGTGGTGCACTTTGCCCGCCGCGGAACTAACCGAGATAAGCTGTGCTCTGAAGTACGTGGGGGCCAATGCCCACGCCTCATTGATACGCGCGCGCGGTGTTCGGATCTTGTTTATACTCCGTAGAGTGCGTGGGATCGACATCCACGTCTTATTTATACTTCGAAGAGTACGCACTGGAGCGACGCCCGTGCGTGCGCGGTGTTCGCGTCTTGTTTATACTCCGTAGAGTGCGTGGGATCGGCATCCACGTCTTATTTATACTCTGAAGAGTACGCACTGGGGCGACGCCCGTGCGTGCGTGGTGTTCGCGTCTTGTTTATATTCCGTAGAGTGCGTGGGATCGGCATCCACATCTTATTTATACTCCGAAGAGTACGCACTGGGGCGACGCCCGTGCGTGCGCGGTGTTCGCGTCTTGTTTATACTCCGTAGAGTGCGCAGGGATAACATCCGCGTCTTCTTTATACTCCGGAGAGTGCGCGCAGAGGCGGACCTCGACGCTACGTCTTATTTAGAGTCTGTAGACTGCGCGCGGAGGCGAACCTCCGCGCGTTGTGGGCGGTGAAATTGCGTGCGGAGGCGAACCTCGACGCTACGTCTTATTTATACTCCGTAGAGTGTGTGCGGAGGCGGACCTCGACGCTACGTCTTATTTATACTCCGTGGAGTGCGTGCGGAGGCGGACCTCGACGCTACGTCTTATTTAGAGTCCGTAGACTGCGCGCGGAGGCGAACCTCCGCGCGTTGCGGGCGGTGAAATTGCGTGCGGAGGCGAACCTCGACGCTATGTCTTATTCATACTCCGTAGAGTGCGTACGGAGGCGTCCCCCCGCTCGTCTTTGTTTATACTCATGCCCGTATCTTTGACGGAAGTGCGCGCGCGAACGCGTGTCTTTGTTTATACTCATGCCCGTATCTTTGACGGAGAGTGCGCATACGACGCGTGTCTTTGTTTATACTCATGCCCGTATCTTTGACGGAGAGTGCGCATACGACGCGTGTCTTTGTTTATACTCATGCCCGTATCTTTGATTTAAGAGTGCGCGTACGACGCGTGTCTTTGTTTATACTCATGCCCGTATCTTTGACGGAGAGTGCGCGCGGGACGCGTGTCTTTGTTTCAAAGAACAAAATTTGTGCAAACGGTGGACTTTATTAAATTCCCGTTTGCGCGGTGGCAATTACAAAAGAAAGGGGAATACCGACTACTAACCGCTATGAGGCGGGGCGATCGGCGACGAGCCATCGCTGCCGGGGCAACCTTGCGCGAGGCGCGGGGACGCCCCGGGGGGCGAGGGCTCGCGTCGCCTCCCGCTTAGGTGCCTTGGCGAGCCGCGTGGCATGGACCTCTGGCACCGAGCTCTATGCGCCGAGCCATGTCCTGGTCGCCATGAACGATGATGATGGCCCGTGGCCCGGGAAACTTCATGCACAGGAAGGCGTGATGCGGGACTGCCCCGAGGGTGTTCAGGAGCGGCCGCCTGATTATGGCGTTGTAGGGGTATGCAATGTCGACCATGTCGAAGATGGCGTCCTCGCTCCTGACGTTGTCGTTTTGGCCGAAGGAGACTTGGAGGCATATCTGGCCCAAGGCGCGCAAAGGTCGCCCTCCAAACCCTTGCAACGGGATGCCTGAGGGGCCCAATCGGCTCCGAGGGATCCCCATTTGGTCGAAGGCCGCAGCAAACAGGATGTTTGCAGAGCTTCCTCCATCGATCAGGACGCGCCTGACGTCGCA
Source organism: Dendrocalamus sinicus (assembly GCA_036346575.1). Taxonomy (NCBI): domain Eukaryota; kingdom Viridiplantae; phylum Streptophyta; class Magnoliopsida; order Poales; family Poaceae; genus Dendrocalamus; species Dendrocalamus sinicus. The sequence continues at coordinate 16,102,343 of CM070643.1, read as the reverse complement.
TCCGGCTACGAGGATCCGAACGACCAAAGGGTCTTGGTGGGGGAACTCCACGCCCTCGACGTCAGCGGGCGTGAATGTGACTTCATGTTGCGCCCATTCTGGCGACGCCTGCGCTGGGTATGCCGCGACGTGGTGCAGCCTCCGCGTGTAAGCCTTCCGTTGTCTTGCCGAGGCGAACTCGAGTGAGGAGCCTCGGAGATGACGTTGATAATCTGCAGACCGGGCTCCTCCGGCTTGTAAATCGTAGGAGGCCTTCCCTAGGTTGTTGTACATGCGCTGGATTCGCAGGAAGCCTTCCCGGGCCGTGTTCCTTGGTCTTGGGGTGTTGGACGTGAGCCACAACGCGCGCGCGTGCATCCGGGTTTTGTCCTCGTAACGCTCTGCGGCGGCTGCGATGGTGGCACGAGCACGCGTGTCGTGGTTGCCCGGCCAGGATTTCGCACCACCGCCGTGGTGCCGGTCGTCGTACTCTTCGCGGGTCCGGCCGTCTCGACCCGGCCACGCCCGTCGCCCGGCCACGGCGCCTCGCCTCGCGACTGCGGAGGCATTGTCTTCGAGCCGCCTCGATGTCGAAGACGTAACGAGGTTTCCTGGACTTGCGCTGGTCGCGCTTGGGCCTGTCGCCTGGCTGGTCATTGTGTTGGGAGTCCTTGCGTTCGGAGGCGCCCTTCGGCTGCTCTTGCTTGCGCTTACCTTTCGAAGAGCCCTGTTTCGGCGAGTCTTCGCTCTTGACCGAGCCTTCCGCCTTGTTGGAGTCGGAGTCATCACCGTGTCGCCTCCGCGCGTCCTCTTCCGCTCTGGCATACTCTTCCATCTTGTCGAAGAGTTTCCCGACCGTCTTAATGGGCTTGCGCGCGTTGTACTCGGCCATTGGCCCTGGTCGGAGGCCTTGTATTGCTGCGTTGATGACCGTTGTTTCGTTGACGTCCTTGACTTGGCAGCGCACTTTCGCGAAGTGCTTGAAGTAGTCCCGAAACCTTTCCTCGGGTTTTTGCTTGACTGCGAAGAGCTGGTCCGCATCGATACGCTCGCCGTAGTTTCCCTGAAAGTTGTTGTAGAGTCGGTTGCGGACCTGTTCCCACGCGTAGATGGACTGTGGTTCAATGGTGAAGAACCAGGACAGCGCCACCCCTTGTAACGCGAGGGGGAGCCCTTTTGCCTTCGTGGTGTCATCCCCGCCAGCGGCTTCGATGGCGGTCTCGTATACGCGCACGAACTCTCGCGGGTCGAGTCGCCTTTGTAGGCCTCGATGACGCTCGAACTTGAAATCTTCGTGCCATGGCGCTGCTGTAGGCCCGCGAAAGCGGACTCGGGTCACGCGCCGTAGTGGGGCGCGGCTAGACGTAGGGGCGTCGCGGCTATCCACCCTTTCCGGGGCGGGTCCGGATGCCACCGCCGGAGGGGCGTGTTGGCTCCGAGCCTCCTGCATGTCCCGGACAGCTCCGCGGAGGTCTGTTAGCTCTCGCTGAAACGCGCTGAGGGCCGCCAACAGGGCCGTCTCTGCCGCGGGCGTGGCCGGGGCCGTCGGTGCGCTTGGTGGTGCTACCGGCATTGTGGTGACTACGGCCTGCGCGGCCAGGCTGCGCGCCGTGTTGTCCCGAAGGGCCCTAGAGCCGGTGACGAGGTTCGCGTCCGCTGGGTCATTCACCATTTCTGCGCGGGTGGAAACGGGTGCGCCTGCGTTGCCGTCGCCGGGGTTGGTCGTCGCGCCGGTGGCGGGGTTGGTCGTCGCGTCGACGGCGGGGTTGGTCGTCGCGTCGGCAGCGGGATTGGTCGTCGCGTCGGCGGCGGGGTTGGTCGTCGCGTTGGTGGCGGGGTCCTCGGTCGCACCTATACCACTGCTCGTACCTGCGGCTGCTAAAGCCGAAGCCCTTGTGCTGACGCGAGACTTCGCCGCCTCCGCCTTCTTCTTCTTCGCCGCCGACGGTGAAGCTTTCTTTGGTGCCATCCTCCTTCACACTTGGAGGCTTGCTTGTCCTCCCCACGGACGGCGCCAACTGTTGTGGTTACAGACCAAACAGAGAGAGAGTGTAGTAGTGGGGAGTTGAGTAAAATGAATGGCCTGTCTTATATTGCATCCACCTGGGGAGTGCCTTTACAATTATACCCTTATACATGAGTCCCCCCCTCAGGGGTAACTACGTCACTATACATGTCCCATTCTGGGCCTTGCACTCCCTTAACAGGCCTGCTGGACTTAGGTGGGGGCCGCCCCTACAACAATAACGGTTACCTGGTCTGAGATTATCCATATATAGGGGAGATTTCCACCCACCTAGTAACGTACGGGGGGACCGTACACTCTCGTTACTCAGGATATTACACCCCGTCTACGGTTATACAGTCGAGGATAGCGTTGTGCCTGACTATTCTCGTATAACCTGGTATGGGGGGAGTAATCGCCAGCGCCATTGTCATAACTTGCTAAATAACAACTTTCTTTAATTACACTGGTTCAGCGATCTCCATCTCCGATCTATATCAGTGTTGCCGGTAACCTAGTTTCATTACATTTAACCTGTCTCAATTGCTTGCTTGCTTACTTGTCCTTTTCTCGTTGTGTTATGACCGCTGTTGGGTACTTGCTGAGATTTCCAAATCTCACGCTTACTCTTTTCATTCTTAGGTAAAGGCCAGTGGAGTGGTAGCATCATGCATGGGTGGGAGCACTCGAGTTTTCAACACCGTGACTTGCCACTATTTGTTGTTTTATTTGTTCTTTATCTGGTTAGAAGTGGACCGGTCCCATGTTTCAAATATTTATTTCAATCTCTGTTGATTCTTTAGTAAATGACCTTTAAAGTTTATTTACTCGTGATTTCTATTATTGTTTTTAATTCATTCTTCACTTTAGCAATGACGTTCCATAGTAGTATCTCACATCGGTATGTGGGGTGCTACAGTTGGTATCAGAGCCCAGGCTATAGTTTTTGGAAAAAAAAGTTTTGCACGTACACGGGGCTTCAGGTTAATTCATTCATGCATACATATCCAGTCACTGGCATATTACCATTGTTTCATATGTAATTACCGTCTCTTTTATTCCATTGCTATCATGTGACATTATTTCAATCCTATGCTTCCTTGAATTCTGATTCCATTCTTCTGGGGGGTTGCTCCAGCAGCGCAGGCCAGCTTGCAATGCAACCCAGCTTGTTTTTTTCACCTTCACCCACTGGCAATCAGAACGTGGCTCTAGTTCCTGCTACAACTGCTACCGTACCCAAAGGGCACTGATGCATGTCTCTACACATTATCGATTCAAGAGTGGTGTATTTGGTTATCACGTCTTACCTCCTTATTGCTACCCATCTTATCATTTACTTTGCCTCTCTGCCTAACCTTTAGGGTTTTGTCATCTTGAATCCACGCTTTGCTCTTGCATTGTTTGACTCGGGAGCTAGTTTCTCCTTTTTGGCATTTCGCTTCATTCTGCAGCACCCTACACAGTTGTACCTTGGCGTATTCTGTGGTAGTGTTCACCGTCTTTGGACCTCTTACTAGCAATCTTACTAGCCTTAACATTGCCCTGGAGATTGAAGGCCATACACTCCACAATGACGTAGTGGTGGCACCAATCCAATCCTTTGGCTTGATTGTTAGCATGGACTGGTTGTTTCGTCAGCACTCTATTATTCATTCTTCACTTTGGCGATGACGTTCTATACTAGTATTTCACATCAGTATGTGGGGTGCTACACTCGAGGCAACTGAAGAAGGCCTACGGCGGCAAGGGCGGCGCCTACTACGAGTGGTGCTCCGCCGATTTGCCCATGCTCGAGCTCGCCTCCATCGGCGCCACCAAGCTCTTGCTTGGCGTCGGCAGCCTCTCCCTTCCCAGCTACTCTGACTCCGCCAAGGTCGCCTATGTCCTCCAAGGTATACATCTTTGTTTACGGATCGTGATGGATGCTGCTAATATGCTAATTTGATCGCTCTACTATCATGGCGTGGTTTCTATCATGTGATCAAAGATTTTGCTTTGTTTGATTTTTTAGGAAGCTAAGTTGACTAAGTTTCATAAGTTTTTATGTCCAATTTTCATAGTGTTTCATAAGGTTTCATAAAGTTTTTTATATCAGATTCATGAAGTTGAAAGTTTTTTGTAGCGGATTTATGAAGTTGAACTTCAAGTTTCATGAGATTTCATAAAGTTTCAGCAGGTTTCATAACTAAGTTTCATGAAATTTCATTACTAAGTTTCATAAAGTTTCAGGAGATTTCATGCCTAAGTTAACTAAGTTTTATAAGTATTTATGCCTTAGTTTCATGGTGTTTCATTAGGTTTTATAAAGTTTTAGGAGATTTCATATCTAAGTTGACTAAGTTTTATGAAGCACGTTCGAAACTCTCTGAAACTTTGTGAAACTCATAAAACTTAGATGAAACCCGATGAAACTTGCCTATACCGTTAGAATTCTTTCTAATGGTATATCGTGCGCCAGTGGCGAAACCACCGCTGGGGTAAGCCGGGGCGGAAGACCTCGGGCCAGCCCGCCAGTGCCCTCGACCAAGCCTCCATCACCATGATTGGCGCCCCCAGCTGATTAGCGAGTTGCGCCTGCGCATCGTACGGGCCATGGCCGCGGGCCGAGTGCCCGAGTCGGAGACGCCGAGGCAGGCAGCCTAAGGCGAGGCCTCAAGGCCCAAGCCAATTGCCAAATGCCCACACCAGCATCCAGCTCCACGCCTCCACTGCTCCAGGCTCCAAGACAACTCTAATTCCGGAATTCCGAATTCCCCATCGCGCAACACCGCAGCATCAACCATTCCCCATTCCTCTTAGACCTCTTGGGTTCTTCTTCCTCAGTTCCTCCCGTCAAGCTGCGGCGGTCGGCGACTCGGCGGGTGCAGCGGCGCGGCCCAGCGCGACACGCAAGGGGCTACTGCTCATGCTGCAAGGCGTGGTACTGGGCCACTGGGTCACGGTCGTGAGGCGTCCACCCTCCACCCATCCGCCAGCACCAGTTGTGAGCTGGTGATGTGAGCCACTGGTGAGGTTAGATCTTGACAATTTCAATGCATTTGACATCATTAGTTATATTGACTATTGAATCACATTGTGCCTCAGTACTTTTTACACTACCGGTTCGCCCCAGGTCTTTCTAATTTCTGGTTCCGCCACTACTGTGCGCTAGCATAACTCTTATGTTATTGGCCAACATTTGAATGAGAACTTTTGATTGTGACAGTTGCCCAAGTCTTTTAAAATGGTTTGGGTTGTATCAGGTTTAGAAGAATGTTGTGGGGAGAAACCCTAGAAATGTGGCAGCAACTGCAAAAAAACAGTTTTTATCCATGTCAATTTGTTGTGATGAATAATCTAAACTCTGTAACTCTCTGGTTTCTTTAAGTGAAATCAGGGCATATCCCTATTATCTAAAAAAGACACAAAAAAAGCCCATATACATCACTTGTGTAGCACAAAAACCACCTGAAACAGTATAATATTATACTGTGTGAACAAAGTTGATCAAGAACACCAAAATTTGTAGGTTGGTGATAAACCCTCATGATAAGCAAGAGGGGAAGATTAAGTTATGTCATGTATACAATTAAATCTGAACAATTGTATTTATAATGACTAAGAAACTTGTACTATTATTTACTAAGAAATAGTTTGCATCATCTCTAACAACTACAAGTTGTCTTTGGTAACAAACATAGTAAACCATTTGCAATGACTTGTGTGGCATAAGTTAGGACAGTGGTACATTATGAAAACAGGCTCTTCGCAGGTATTAGTGTGAATGAGAAAAATAGAGAAATTGATGAAAAGACCTATATGTAGAATTATATGAATCATTATTTTTGTAGGCCATGTTATACGACATATATTAGTATTAAGTTTACATAGAATTGAGAAAATGATCACATGTCAGAGACAAGTACTTGCATGGAAATATTATGAATATTGAATTTTCTTTATCATATGTTACACTCATCTATCTTTATTTAGTATGAACATTATTATGTAGCATTAAAGAGATAAAAACACCTTGAACCAATGCCTTTGCTTTTTCTGTAAATTTGTTCTCAATATGATATCAAAATAATACTTAACCAATTCCTGGCTCTTAAGTGTGAGCCGGATCTAAAAATACTTACATAAAACTTGCATAGAAAAGAGATACCTACTTCATGAATTTTTAAAATATGTGAACAAAGATGAAGAAAAAGTCATATTAAGGGACAGCAAATTTCTGTATTAACAAAGGAATTGGAAAAACTACACAATTGATTGTTCATCAGTTAAATATGAGCCATTCTGTCTTCATACTTCAAGTGAATTTTAATTTGTAACACCTGAGAATTTGGACCGTTACATGTAGGTTGTTTTATATTTACTAAAAACAAAAGGATAGCTGGCAATTCCAAGAAAGTAGTCCATAATCGTTTGATATGATAAAAAAGTATCATTGAATAGCAAGGGCATAAATAATTACATGGACTTGTTCTCCATGCAGATTCATCAGTTGGCACCTTGACCAGACAACTAAGGTGCTGGAACTGACAAAACAGGAGCAGCAGCATAATGGTGTCCTATTGCTGCTTTTGGGAGCCAAGGCGGCCAATGGATGTGGGACATGTGCAGATGGTGAAAGGGGAGCAGTTGATGTTGATTTCAATCCAAGATATACTCAGGATGCTTGTGCGTCCAGAGGTTGGATCAGTCGTCATCCAAGGCATTGGTGGCTCAGGGAAGACATGGGCTGCAAAGGCTGCATACCAGACAGCTAGAACCTCAAATCTCTTTGATGACTATATCTGGGTTTCATTGTCAATAAATTGTAGCCTGAGACGGTGTGTTGAAAAAATTGCTGCGTGCCTCTTATGTGACATCAGAGAGGACTTGTCAGTACAGAGAACTAAGACCGTGATCAAGGACTATCTCACAAGGCAGAAGTTCCTATTGGTTCTTGATAATGCTTATTTCACCGAGGAAAATATCTTAGAGCACCTGGGCGTTCCTCATCCTCGACAGCAAAATATTGGTTCGAAAGTCATTGTGACCACAAGAACTCGGAGAACAGAGAAGGTCATGGTGCCAGATGTAGTTATAATGCCACAAACTCTCACTTATGAGGAGTCATACGACCTGTTGTTCAAGAAGATTGGAAAAGACATTAGTGAGGAGTCATACGACCTGTTGTGCAAGAAGATTCGAGAAGACATTAATTCACACACAGATTTAATCAGCAATTGCTATGGCGTCCCATTGTTGATCATCCTACTGGCTGGGGCATTGTGCTATGTACCAAGGCAAGAGTCATTTAGTGAGTTGGTCAACAATGCTTGTGCAGCTCTGGGATCCAAGATATCAGTGTTCAAAACAATGCAGCGCCTTGTGAAATTTGGATACCATCAGCTTCCTAATCAGTTAGCAAGGCATTGCTTCCTATACTGCTTTCTGTTCCCGGAGGATCAAGGAATTCCAGTCAAAGACTTAATCCATTTCTGGATAATGGATGGTATAGTTCAAGAAGCTAGAGATTTTGATGAGGCTAACTGCATTGGTAAGGAAATTCTTGATGTCCTCTTAAAGCATGGTATGATATATTTGGAGGACAATGATCATGTACGCATGCATGACGTGATCAGAGAGACTTTATCAGGATTAGGAGAGGACAACAATTATATAGAGCAACATGACTTTGATAATCCAACAATCAAATTAGAGCATCTTGCCGAGTTAAGCAGCAGAATTTCATTGATGAATACTGAAATGGAATATCTCCATGGAAGTCCGCAATGCTTCTGGATTTCATCATTACTTTTAAGAGGAAACTACCATATGAAAGCTGTATCAGAAGAATTCTTTTGCTCTATGGGAATGCTTGAAATACTGGACCTCTCATTTACTCGAATCAAAGTGCTACCACCTTCCATCTCCTGTTTGACTAGGCTCCGAATGTTGCTACTGATTGGATGTAACCATTTGGAGGAAATTCAATACATAGGTTCATTGGCACTGCTTGAGGTCCTGGATGCATCAGGTTGTGGTTCCTTAAAAAGTATAGACTCTGAATCATTTGGCAGTATGGTGTTGCTCAAGGTCCTTGACCTTTCCACAACTTCCATCAAACGCTTGCCCTCTCTTCCAACATCAGTGGAGCTTCGCCACCTGCTGCTACAGGGTTGCCCATGTCTGGGGTCTGAGCAAACCATCAGACCGAATGCCATGCTCTCTGAATCAAAATTAATCGAGTTCCCTTATGGATTGTCAAAAACTGGCGCTGTGCAGAGCTTGCAGCTAGGCAGAATTGGAGATCTAGTGGATTGGATGGCCATGCTGTGGTTGCCTTGTGGACTGACTTTCCAGCTGTCTGATATGTTTGACATGATAGTATCATTTGATATTAATGAGAATAGTAAAACATATGTTTATGCAAGTGGCGCCTGTTTTTTTCACTCCTTGAAAAAGGATTCTCCGCTATGGTTTAACTGTTTTCGAAAGTTTCAGATTGTCATCTCTGCTTTGAAGGATGACCAAAGCCCGGACACTGATGCCCAAGTAATGAAGACAGATTTCATCTTTCGGAATTCTTACTTTCGGACAAAGCACTTTGCACATTCCATTGATCTCGAGAGGTTTCTGGAGATAAACGGTACTATTGGTGTTCCTTCTGATATTGATGGCATCCTACATCATGCTGAGCTGATATCATTGAAGAGAATAACAGTTACGACCCAAGTTTCCGATCTGAATATTAGAAGTATGGCAGCAGTACGAGAAATTTGGATAGAGAATTGTGACCAACTGGACAGTCTTCTCTCACTAGATGAAGTTCAGGCGTTGTCTGCAATGGGCAACTTTCACAATCTATGGATCTCCAACATGGAAAACTTATCATCCTTCTGCAAAGGGGTCAAAGATGTGACTAGTTTCAGCTGTTTGAGGCACTTGCTCCTCGATTGCTGTCCAAATCTCACACACCTCTTTCCATCGATGCTACGTCTTCCAAATCTTGAAACGTTGCATATCAGGTTTTGTGACATTTTGGAGAGTGTGTTTGACAACTCGGTCTTGGGAGAGGACGCTCTTCCAAGGCTGCAGTCGCTGCAACTGTGGGAGCTTCCTGAGCTAACCTGTATCTGTGGGGGAGTCTTGCCATGTCTGAAGAATCTCAAGGTGAGAAGCTGTGCAAAACTGAAGAAAATTCCTGTTGGTGTCAATGAAAATACCCCATTTGTCACGACGATAGGGGAAACGTTGTGGTGGGACAGTTTAATCTGGGACGACGAAAGCATTAAGCGTTGGATGCTATTCAGAAATTGGGGGCCCTTGCTACCACATCTTGCAACTGAAGGGTGAAGGTCCCTCCTTTTGTTGCCAAGACCGTGGACATCTGTTTCCAGCGGAGTGTCAAATGATCACCATCCCATACGCCAATGCTGGTACATGCATTGTGTACACTTCTCTGAATTGATCAAGAGAGTGTACACTTCTATGTTGTACCTGAAGTCTGTAACAACAAGCAAATTGAGTTATCTCCTTTAAAAAAACATGAATTAGTCTGATGGTCGTGTTAATAACTGATAGACATTAGCAAGGATTTTGATGCATGTTTGCTTCACATTAATAAAAGATGTTTGTATTCTGGGTGCTGGAGAGGAACTGTTTTTCCTTATTTGAAGTGCAGATACTGCAACTTCTGTCTTTGAGGAGGGATGCACATGGAACGGATAATTCATGTTTGACTAAACAACCGAAAGTTTGCAAAGCTAAAACGAATAGGAGAAATAGGTATAAAGTATTATCCGTGTCCACCTTCAACTCAAGAAAAAAAAAGGGAATATGATGATATGTGATATATGTCCATATCCACTTCGATTACACCCACTACAAGAAAAATCTCAGCGAAGACACTTTTCTAGGGATACGTTCTAATTTGACTATAAAATTAAGAGTTTTATAGTCAAGAGGTGCAAACAGAATGTATAATTTCCGTCCAATTGACCGAATGTTTATGGAGCGAATACGGAACAGAAAAATAAATATTTGGCATTATCTATATCCGATTTTAACTTAAAAAATAAAATATGATAAAAAACGATATCCATCCATATGATTACACCCTACTCCCGAGGGTTGGATCGCAGGCTATACTTCAGGAACAGTAGCATGGTTGTTCTGTTCCTTAATTCGGTGATGGTTGTTGCTACTTCCAGCATTCCATGCCACATTGTGTTTACCTCGCTCATTGCGAATAGATCGATCAGGTCATCGGAACAGCAACGTGCTGGGCCACTTGCTGGTGCATCAAGATTGACTTGTACTGAGGACCGAGCGTAGCTCGGGTGCAGGGGCGAATCTAGAGAGAAACCAAGGGGGTGCACACTTCACCACACATATAGCACAGTACACAAAAATTTCGATGGACAATATATAGAAAATATGTTGTACCGGCAGTTTTTAACATATATAATATAACAAAGTGATTGACAATGAACAGCGAGTCGATGATAAAGCATTAGCAGCAAAAAGTACGTACCAAAATAAATAAATCCATTAATATAGGCAAATATATTATCTGAACTCAATATCCTTAATGGCCTACAACAAAGGAGAATAAAAACATGTTAATTTTCAGCTTAAAACCTATTAAAAAATCATATGAAAATAGGCAATATACCTTTTCATATTGCATATTTGCGTCCTCTCATATTCATAAAACGATCAACCACAGCCTTATTTGTGACTTTCTTCATTTCTTCTTTCTCGACATAACAAATAAGGCTATGACTCATGTAGTCATCACCAATGCGATTACGTAAATATGTTTTCACAATCTTCATAGCTGAAAAGCACCTCTCAACCGTAGCAGTGGCAACAGGCAAAACTAGTACTAGTTTCAAAAGCCGATAAACTAAAGGATAGCAAAGATGCTTCCTTGTCTCCACCATTTTTGAGAAAGCTCACCAATACTTTCTACATTAGAGAATCTATCATCTTCTCTCACATCAAGCAATATAGAGGCAAAGATGATGTCAAGATCACCAATTCACTAGAACTAAAATCATCGGGATAAAGTTTTGCCATCTCATCAAGCTATCCACATTAAAATCATGAAATCGTTCTTTTGGATTGAAAGCAATGAGCAAACAAGCAATTCGGATGTTGTCTCATTGAAGCGGCTATCAAGCTCTTGAAGTAGCGATCGATAACATCATTAAAACAATCCACTTCATAATGATGTTTGTTTGTAATTCCGTCTTTTGTCTTGGTTTCTTTGGATTGTTGTATGATTCTTCCATGTCCAATTTGATAATATCATATTTATCACAAAAATCATACACATCACCAAGTAACTTTTCCCAGCCATCTCTTCTAAGATCACCCAAATGCAATCTAGTTGATTTGACACATTGAATAGCATTCACAATGTCTTGATCCTTCCGTTGCAATGCTAATGACAAGGTGTTGGTGATAACTAATATAGTTGACATGAGATGCAAATAGAAGACAAAATCAAATGATTGAAAGTACACTAAAAGACCAGATGCTTGATCTCTATTTGCTCTATCTCTGTCATCTTCTTCCACAAATTCTAACACTTTAACTATTGTTGGAAACATGTCAAGCAAACTTTTGAGAGTTTTATAATGAGAACTCCAACGAGTATCTCCGGTCTCTGGAGACATTGCTCTTGATTTAATCCCGTGCTGCTTTGAAGCATCCCACAACCTAATGCCTTACTCACTTGTTCATGATTAATGTCTCTAATCATGTCTCTTCTCTTAGATGATCCACCCACAACATTCAACAAAGTAGAAACCATACCAAAGAAATTACTAATGCCTTTATGCTTTCTCACAATAGCCACAACAACTAATCAAGTTGATGAGCAAAACAATGAACATAATAAGTGAAGTACTTTCTCTCATTATCAATGATTGCAACCCATTGAACTCACCTCGCATATTGCTAGCACCATCATATCCTTGGCCTCTTACTTGCTTCAAACTTAACTTGAATCCTCGCAAGCAGTGAATCAATTGAAGACTTGAGATAGGAAGAAGTTGTTTCCTTTACATGAACAAGTCCAACGAATCTTTCCTTGACAATTCCACACTTATCAACATATCTCAACACCACTGCCATTTGCTCTTTGCAAGATACATCTCTAGATTCATCAACCAGCAAGCAAAATACATCATGCCCAAGTTCTTCCAGAATAGAATGTAATATTTCTTTTGCAAAACATTCAACAATATCCTTCTGAATATCAGAAGATGTCATAAGACTGTTACCTGCAGCATCATTACCTACCACCTTTTTTAATGCAGGATCATGCTCTGCTAGGAAATCACGAAACTCCAAAAAATTCCCTTTGTTATAAGAATCCTTGGACTCATCATGGCCTCGGAAGGGCAATCCTTGCTTCAATAAACATCTAGCAACACTAACTGAGCCATTTAGCCGAGTAAAATAAGCATTTTTAGCAGCTTCACTTTGAATTTGCATAACAACATCAATATGTTGAGCTCTTTGTAACAAAGCGTCACAATTTTTCATTGCTTGATTGTGCAAGCTACCAACTCCACCAACATGATCTTTCAGCCTGTTTTTTCTATGCCAACCATTCCAACCATCTGTAACAAATGCTTTATACCCATCCTCTTTCTTATTAGGGTCTCTAAATAAGAAACAAAAAAAGCAATATGCTCTATCTTTTTCCTTACTATACTCAAGCCAACCACCAAACTCATCAAACCAATTAGGATTAAATTTTCTATCTCGATCAGATATCTTTGTAACTGGAAAAGAAAATGTGCGAGGTTGGCAAGGCCCATTCTCTAGGTACTTTCTTCTTACCCTATCTCTCAAATTAGGATGGTAAGCATCAATTGGTTTCCTTAACCCTGGATCATATTCAATCTCCTCATTCCAATTGATCTCATGTAAATCTGGACATGAACTTCTTGCATTGTTGGTGCTATCTGGTGCTTTTCTTTTCAGAAATTTCTCCATTACTAAGATTAGTGCTCCACCTATTATTACAAAAATTACAAAAATAAAATTATAAAAAGATAAGAAATATATGGTTCTACAGTAGGTGCATTGCATAATAGTAAGAAAATTGATAATAGATGCATATAATTTTAGTCCAAATTCAGAACATGAACATATCTGTGCAAATGTGCAATACAAGTGCTTTCTTATAATAGATCAAACTAGTGCAAATCGCAATTATTGTACTTTAAATGTGTATGTTAGATTGGAGATCATGAGGCTAATCCACCAGTGTGCCTATGTACATCGGGAGCGTCGTTTAAATGGTACAAACATTTGAATGGTGTATTGGTGTGGATCTCAAAAGAAGTATCTGATAACAGCATTCAGAAAAAATGGGTAGTGAATGATGATGCCAATAACAATGATAGCTTAATCTCGGCCTGTTTTAACGCACCGTGAGTCCGTGACTGAAGATGCCGACGTGAAGAAAATCCTGGAAGGCGGAAGCAGCGGCAGTGCGGCACGCCGGCACCGTGATTCCGTGAAGACTGAAGATGTCGTGAGCCCGTGAAGATGCAGTTGGCGGCCGGCAGATGAATCGGCAGACGGGCAGACGGCAGTAGATGGAAAAAGATGAATCGGCAGCCGGCAGGGGCAGATGAATCGGCTTGCTGCTGTGTTTTTTTTCCCAATCGCAGGGCCCAATTTGTGGGCTGGGCCACTAGGGGGTGCACAATTTTGGGCTGAGGGTGGTGCACATATGGTGAATATGAGATGGTAATAAGTATTTCTTTTTTTTTACCCTGGTGCCAAGGAACCCCCCTTGGCCCATTGGGCTTCGCCCCTGCTCGGGTGATCATTAGTGTGGATGAACGTCTCGTCTGTTTGGGTTCTATCTAAGCATGTCTTACCGAAATTGCTAGGAATATCGACTCCCGAGAAAGAAGAATATACGCGTAAGTATATTCAGTGGTTAAAATGTATATCCGTGCTTCGTAAGATATAGACATCTACTTTAATTAGATATGTATTAGTGAATGCACCTAGATGTATATGAGTTAGAACATGTGAGTGAGAACTGTGTGTCCGTCCAAACCATTGTGCTCTCAACAAAAAAGATTGACTTGCACTTTTACCCTGGCACCTGGCATTAGACCTTCCCGAAGCGCCAGAAGTACTCTCGTAGCTTCTCGGTTAGCTTCTGCTTGATCATAAAGAGTTGGTCAGTATCAACTCGTTCAACGTAGTACCATGAAAATTGTTGGGCATCCTGTCCCATATCTGTTCCCACACATATACAGAGACGAGTGTGATGGTGAAGAACCAGGGGAGTGTGATCCCTTGGAGGGCGAGTGGCGGCCCTTTCGCTTTCATCGAGTCGTCACCCCTCGCTACCTCGATGGCCATTTCATAGACGTGTAGAAAGTCATGGGGGTCCGTATCACCCTTATATGGTTCTATCATAGGCATCTTGAAGTTCTTTAGCCAGGCGCATTGCTGTAGGCCACGGACAAAGGGAACTCCTGGTCCACTCGTCGGAGGGTGCTGTGAGCAGCGGCATTAGCCTCTCGGCTGTCCGCCCTCTCCATGGTGAACTCTGCCACTGTCGTAGGCATTTGTTGACTCCGTGCTTCCTGCATCCCACCACTGATCCACTAACTCACGCTATAGCATCCCGAGGACCGCCTCCAAAGTGCCCTTCGTCTGCCGTGTCGTGACAGTGAGGGTGCCGTGCCCGCCAAAGTCACAGCACGGGTGTCACTAGGGTTGCCAGGGAGGGCCCTGGTTCATTGCGCGGTAGTGGCAAGGGTGTCGGGGTCACTGGAGGTGACAACGCAAATGCTGGGGTCACTGGAGGTGATGGCGCGAGTGCCGGGGTCACTGGAGGCGACGGCACAAGTGCCGTCAAGGTTACCGGAGGTCGCGTGCGCTCCGTCCACTTGCATGCTGTTGATAGGTGATGTTCATTGCCGGCCACGCCAGAGTGTCGCTGCCACGGCGGTGGGGGTCCTTCGACCACTGGCCCTTGCATCCTTGCCTTAGTTGTCACTGCACCCATGCTTCTCTTCCGCTTAGTCGTTGATTTCGTTTTCTTTGGTGCCATCGTTCCTTCAGCTTGTATGTTCTATGCCGCTCCTCACGGACGACACCAACTGTTGTGGTTACAGGCCAAACAGTAGACAAGGGGCTATGGAGAGTCTACTAGGGGCTACCCAGAGCCTTGCATGCACTAGAAGTAGGGGTGAATAATGAATTGGTTATCTCCTTGTCTCTCCCACCCCTCCAGGCTATATACACGACCTTAAGGCTGGATTACAAGAATGCCCTTACTATAGCTCATTATGATAAAGATATGAAATGTCTTTTTACATATTTAATGGGCATTTTGGTTCAGCAGACCAAACTGGCAAAGGTAGGGGGCAACTTTCCTAACACTGTTTGAACGGCATGCATTCTAAGGGGGTGATCAACATGGCTGAAAAGCTCGTGGCTTATGGTCAAAACATCAGAGTTTGAAAAAAGCATCAGAATGACAGAGGCTTATTTAGCATAATTAAATTTAAAAAAATTTAAAAATAAAAAAAAATATGTTAGCCCATTACGTATAATACAAACAAATACGGAAAAAAAACCGCAAAAAGCTCAACAAAAGCTAAAAATTCGAAAAAAATTTAAACTTATGAATAGTGCCAAATAAGCCTCCAAAGATCAGAATAAGCCACAATGATCGCAGAAGACAATCTATCTATATTTGCAGTCTGAGGTAGTATCATTGTTCGTACAATGATAGCATTGCCAGATTTACCTGACATAATTTACTCTCAATGATATCAATCGGTGAATTAATCCAACAAAGTGCGAAACCGTAGCCCTCATCTACCGTGAAACCCTAGACATGGACCAGCCTAGCCCCAGTACATTGTTGCCCCGGAGCCCTGCATCGATCGGCTACTCAAATGACTGTGCAATCCACCAACCTTGCATGAGGCATCCATCCATGATCTATCTCGCGGCACGCCGGACGGCATGCAGCGCCCACGTACGTACGCGCATCCGTCCGTCCCAACCTCCGCACAAATTGACGCCGCATCGGCCCCGCGGCCTCTCCAACCCAACACCGAGCCAGCAAGCGACCGGCCAGCGCTTCATGTGCCTGGCCGGCGTCCTCCTCCCTGTCACGGGCGCGGTAGCTCGCTCGCGCGGCAGGCACGGCAAGTGGGGCGCGCGGTGGGCTCCCGGTGCTTTCCTACAAGATTGGCATTGGAATAATGGATGTGCTGGGGCTGCACATGCCGTGTCCCCCCCCCCCCCCCCCCCACGGTGATTGCCCAGCCCACCCGCGTGCGCTCCGCCAAAGTTAGTTGCGGGAATTTATTTATACGCCTTCTTCGATCGTGCCGGTGTTTCGTTAATTCGTGCCCTCCTTTTGGATGGAGGTTTAATTTGGATCCGACGAATTCTGGTGGTTTTTGGTGTGGTGTGGTGTGGGAGTAGCAGTAGTAGTAATGATGGTCCAATGCGTAGTTAGATCATCGCGTGGCCCCGTTCGTTGTTCCGATCCGGTGCATGCGATGAGCGAGCCCGCCATGTTACGTGGTGCCATAAAGCTCCTATTTATATTTCTACATGGCAGCCGGCCATTACTGTAGGTTTTTTTGTAGTCGTCAGAGCTTTGTATTGATGGAATGATTGGTAAAGGCCAATCGGTCCCTCGGGTGTTCCCTTCTCTCACGGATCCATGCGACGGGGTGGTTACAAGCAAAATATCACCACAAGCAATTTTCTAAACCATCTGTACTTAGACCAGTAATACTTAAGGTTATTATAGATAGTTTTGAACCGTCTATGATAACCCTTATCATAGATGGTTCTTAACTAGAACTGTCTGTGATAACAGTTATCACAGACAGTTCTTACTATAAATCATCTGTGATAGTCTATTATCACAAATGGTTCTAGTTAAGAACCGTCTGTAATTACGTTCTCACGATATCATAAATAGACCTATTCAGTTCATCAACATTATCTAATTACGCTATAAAACAACACAATCAGAGAATGCAAATGAACCAAAGCAGACATATTTATGATTGGCTTCATGTCTTTGGTGGCTCGTTGTTTAGGTTGTAGGTGTTGTTATTTTGTTGCTTTGGTATGCCATGGTCGTAGGCGCGCGATCGTAAGCCATGGTCGTAGGCGCACGGTTGTAAGCCGTGATCGTATACGCCTAGTCTGTTAGTAGTCATGTGCGCCATATCAGCAAATTCTGTAATAAAACATGAATTTCAATAAAAGCCGAAACTCTAACCATTCATCAATCATCACAAGAACTAATCATCATGAAAGAGAGGGGGTGGGGGATATGTCACCAGTGATGAAGAAGAGACTAGCGATGGCAGCATCACTGTTGTGTCACGATGGTGACACTGTACAAGACACTCTTACGACAAGAGTACCTTATGTAGTGAACAGTGGCGTCACAACCGGAGATGGAGGATCTCGGGGAGGTAGTTGGCCGAACCTTCTATTTTTAAGAGAAAATTTAGCGAGAAGTGGATGAGAAGAGAGAAGAGGATATGAGGAGAAGAGGAGTGGGGGAAAGTGAGAAGAGAGGAGATAAGGAGAAGAACAGCCGAGACTTCTATTTTAAAGAGCAAATCTAACGAGATGAGCAAAAAAATCAAATTCGGCGAGAGTGGGCAAGTTGAAATATTTTCAAATTCGATGAGATCGAGCAAGTTGAAATATTATCACAGACAGTTTTACAAATAATTCGGAATAAAAACCGTCTGTGATAAGTAGGTTATTATATACTGATTTTTCTATCGTGGTAAACTTAGACGGTCCATCTTGTAAAATTATCTATAGTAATTTTATCACTTATGTTTTATGTTAAATCTTTTATGATACGACATCTAGCATGATTCTTTTTGTAGCAATGAAGCTTGCGATCACTCACTCTTTTGCCATGCCAAGTGAGTATGGTTGTAGCTTACGCTCATGCAGTCACGTGTTGTAACTCTGAAATGTTCGGTGGTGATTGATGCCGTAATGGGTTACTGAATTGAAGAAGTTGCTGCATTTTAGAGATATATATATATATATATATATATATATATATATATATATATATATATATATATATATATATATATATATATATATATATATATATATATATATATATATATATATATATATATATATATATATATATACACACACACACAGCAGTGTATCATTCATCAGAAATCATGAATGCCTGACGTACAAACACTCACTGTATATATATATATATATATATATATATATATATATATATATATATATATATATATATATACACACACATACACACACAGCAGTGTATCATTCATCAGAAATCATGAATGCCTGACGTACAAACACTCACTGCATGGAAAAGATTTCATGTCAGACTAGATGCGGTCAACTGAAAAGGTACATGACTACCTGAGCACTTTGATAGGCATCCAAGGTTCGATCTCATCAGTCCACTTGTCATTTTAACTGGCTATAAAACGAAACCCATAGATGGAAGATGACATAACAAGGTACAGCCGAAAACGACTGACGTACACTGACAAAATAGGCATGCTTCTGCTAGTCTGTTACATGGGCGATGAATAATTCCCCCGGGCAGTCATATTAGCTAGCTATATGATCGTCTCTATATTCGCAGAAAGTGGCCTAATTTCGACATATCAACTTATTACGTGATGTACATAGAAATTTCTACATGTTACGAAACATAGCCAAGGAATCAACTATGGCTGGTTTTTGGATTAGCAAACCATGAGGGGTTGATAACTCGATATGGATGTGTAGGGCCGAACACCATTACGATCGAGAGGAAGATGATGCATGGTTGCATCCAGGTCAGACCAGGTTCATGCAAGTCGGACAGAGTGATGAGAGGATGTTCATTATTATGGATAGGTAATAGCGTGCGTCAGATGGCTGCCCTTATTGTGGTAGGACAAATCAACGCATGGTGTGCCATAGGTTCATGTATCCCTGTTCGGTTAGATATTCTCAATCTAGAATGCATGCATGTCTAACAACTGAAAACAATGGTGCTGCAGATCACCACACACATCACGCAATAAAATTTCTCGTAGTACCACAACACTTGTGCAAAGACCACAGCTTTCTATTTGCTCAAACGTTCAAGATACGCTACTACAAAAGGGTCATTATAGATGGTTCAAAACATCACCACTAACGGTTTTTTAAACCGCTTGTATTTATATGTCAGTGATAATCAGAGGTTATCACAAACGGTTTGTGAGCCGTTTATGATAAAAAAACAATACAAACGATTTAGAACTAGAACCGTCTGTGAAAAAAACTATTACAAACGGCTCAAACCAAAAACCGTCTATGATACTCACACATCACAGACAGTTCTAGTTACCAACCGTCTGTGATTGGCGAGTATCATAGATAGTTGGTATATAGAACCGTCTATGATAGTCCTTCATAGATGGTTTATAGCAAAAACCGTTTGTGATAGTTTATTCTATACCTAATTTTTTTTTCTTTTTTTGGCTAGCCTCAAGAAATAATGTTACCTATGCCCTTTGAAAACAAGCAAATACAGTGGCAAACACAACATCACATTCTATTTTTATTAAGATTAGAATCCACTATTACAACATAATAAGATAACGAATCCAACTCTTTAACACGGCAAGAATATATAAGAAACAGAGATCCTAGCAGATAGTAGAAGCTGGATGCAGCGCACGATGTCCTTGACACTTGCCATCAAGGAAGAGAAGGGGGCATCGGATAGCGGCTGGATATCGCCAGCAATGGAGAGGCAGTGGTAGCGTCACCTTTGTAGCACGACGTTGAGACTGCACAAGACGTCTTACAAAACTTACGACAAGAGTGTGTTGTGCAGTCAACCGTGGTGTCACAATGGAGGTGCTAGCTCACGACAGTCAAGCTAGAAGTAGATGAACTAGCTAGGAGCAATAGTGCACCGTGGTATCACAACAGGAGGCGGAGGAGCTAGCTCATGGTGGTAGTCGACATCGTCAAGGGGGGATGCAGGAAGCTAGTGGATGAACTCACACGTGACTGTCGGTGGAAAGGGGGAGTAATTAATAAGCACCGAGCGGTGGAAGGAACCGGTGCCTGCCATTCGATGTGAAGAGAATGGATGGGGGAGATCGAAATCCTAAGGGATACGCCATGGATCGGTGACATGTCATTATCAGAGACGGTTTATTATACGAACCATCTGCGATAATGCATATATTAGAGATGGTTTATTATACGAACGCGCTTGTGATAAGTCACGTATCAAAGATGATTTGTTATACGAATCGTCTATGATATTAATATCAGAGACGGTTTGGTATACGAACCGTCTGTGATAACGCTTAAATATGCGAGCCCTAATCCAGCTCTTCTAAACTATTCTCTCCCTCATCTTCTTCACCAGATTTCTTAATAATAGCATCTAATATTCTTTTGATCTCCTTCCTCTCATCTATTTGCCATGAGTTGTTCGACCATAACCTTACACAGGTAGCTAACAATTTACGTCTGGAGCAGCTCCTCCGCTCATGCCCTTCTCTCCTTCCTCGATTCACTTCCATCTGTCAGTTGGACCTTATCATCTGTTGTCGACGGAGGTTCCCTGTTGCCGCTCAAAAAAGGGAAACCACCCTCAGCCTCGTTCATCTTTGCAATGTGCACAAAGCGGAAGAAGCTCTTACGGCAATAGAGAGACAAATGGATAATATTGCCGATCAAGCAGAAGCGACCGATTCTGATAAAGATTATCATGGCATTCTCTTTGAGATTATGGGACATGCTAATGATTTGCCTAGACTAGAGGAGGAAGTGGAGAGGGCAAGGACAATCTTCACTGCATTCGAGAACTCAGCGGTTGATCCTCCAACTCCAAAAGTCGAAGAAGAAGTATATGAAGCTCAGAAGACTAGGATCTAAGAATCTCTTTTTTTGGGACTTTTGTAATACATTTGCCTTGAATTTGTCTCTCATTTCAGTAGCTTCTATAGTTCACACGACAAAGGACAAAATATAGATGATTGTACACAAAAACTGTCTCTGATAGTTTCATAAATGGTTCTAATTAAAAACCGTCTGTGATAATGCGTATATCATAGACAGCTTTTAAACCTAACCACCTGTGATAGTTTCAGAGATGATTTAAGCCATGAACCGTCTGTAATAATCAAAACACAGACGGCTTCACATGAACCGTCTATAGAGAGGCGTCCAATATAGCTTGTTTTGTAGTAGTGATATCATATTGCATATTGGCACTTGGTAAGATAGATAGTAGAAAGAATTGTCTGTGTGTACGAGTTCCAACCACCAGATTTGGCGCATCAGGCCAATTCATCCAACACTGTGTCATCGCCAACGCCCGTCGCCGAGACTTGTTAGCGGCGCCAACTAACACCTCCACAAGCTCCGTCGCCCCCTCCAGAAGGCCACCGTGGTGTACTGCAATAACATCAGCGCCGTCTACATCTCCATCAACCCCGTTCAGCATCAATGTACGAAACATGTCAAGATCGATCTCCATGTTGTGCACGAACGGGTTGCTTTCGGCGATGTCCGCGTCATACACATGCCGACGTCGTCTCAGTACGCGAACATTTTCACCAGGGGCTACCCTCGACTATCTTCAACGAGTTCCGCTCTAGCCTGAACGTCTGATGTGCTCCCGCTCCGACTGCGGGAGGTGTTAGACTATGCAGATGGTCATACACAACGAATGGTCGTAACGACCATAGTCGGTCATATGACCACGCACGGTCATACGACCACGGTGAGTGGCGTGGTCGTAAGCACCGAGTGGTCGTAACGACCATGGTCGGTCATATGACGATGGCCAATCGAGATTGTTAGGCTACACAGGTGGTCATAAACATCAAGTGGTCGTAATGACTATGGTTGGTCATACGACCACGGCACGGGCATACAACCATGGCTGAGTGACGTGATCCTTGCCATCAAGTGGTCATAACAACCATGGTCGGTTATACAACCACGGCCAATCAAGATCCAGATATCTGCACTACAGAAGATGACTTTTCTTTTCTAGATTATTAGGATTCTTTTTTGGCATGATTTGATTTGTTTGAAAACTGTCTTATGTCTTGTATTTTATATAAGCCATTAGCTCATAATACAATCTCAAGTGTATGAGTATTTCCGCCATCAAGCCGGACAAAGTGATGAGAGGATGTTCACTGTTATGGATAGACATCAACGTGCGTGAGATGGCTGCCCTTATTGTGGTAGGACAAAGCACCGCATGGCGTGCCATAAGATTCATGTGTCCCTGTTCGATTGGATATTCTCAATTTGGAACGCATGCATGTCCGACAGCCGAAAATAACGGTGCTGCAGATCATCACACACATCACGCAATTAAATTCCCAGCGGTGCCACAGCGCTTGTGCAAAGAACATGGCTTTCTATCTGCTCAAACGTTCGAGATATCATCTGTAGACCGAATCACGCCTCCACAGTGCATATATACCCTATTGCATATAGGCACTTGGCAAGATAGATAGTAGAAAGAATTGCCTGCGTGTGCGAGCATATATAGTTCCAACCACCAGATTTGGAGCATCAGGCCAATTCACCTCGAGCCAACCATCGCAAGATGATAGCCACGCGTATCCCCTCAGCACGAGCGACGAGCGGCACGGGCTCTGTCCACGCCTAACGCACGCATGTGCTCGTCGTATCATGACAAACAAGGCGATCGATCGATCGCCACCGCCCGCACGTACGGATTCCGAAATGATACGTCGCTTGGGCGCGCGCCTGCTCTCTCGCCCCGGCCTTTCGTTGATTAATCAGCGCGTAATGTGATGCGAGCCTCGGCTCAATGATTTGTCTCTATCACAACTCTTGTGATTGAGACCAGTACAACAGCAACAGCAACGAGAACACGGAGATCAACGGCGACGCCTCCATCGATACCCTGATGATGCGAGAGGGAACCGCGCATTAAGCAACATACATGCATGCATCTCCTCGTAGCTAGATGGACACTGGAAAGGAGGACGGATCATTGGAGTTGGACGGAGCAGGGGAGGGAATGAGCACAAGATTCCTTGCCAGCTCGAAAGAGCGCGGCAGAACGTGGGATGGGTCGGCCGGGCTCGCTCGCCATCCTTTTCTTCTCCCCCACTCAGCACAGCCAGGCGTGTGCGAGGCTATGGCTTCTTGTCGCTGCGCACTACGTACCGGCCGCACTCATACGCACCAGGCACGGTGCGGCGAGCGGAATTTTTGGTATTTTTAGCATATTTGCAATTAGTATTTGTAAAAATAGCTATATATATGCGGAATTAAAAAAAATAGTGTTTTTATCGCCCCATCACCGGGTAACAACGCGCTGCAGCCGACATCGGGGCCATCGGAGCCTGAACACCAAGCGGCAGGGGCCTGCCCGTTCGGTCACCGTGCGGCGCCCTCCCTTCCGCCCGCCACCGGACGACGCTAGGATTTTTCATTTACCGCTTGTTCAAATTTTCAAATATAGCAAATAAGTTCTAAAAATTATAAAATTTTATATGCTACCTCCTGACATAACATATTTCATTGTGTAATTTTTTTAACAATTCTATTCGATATGAATATTGCTCAAAAATTCATACGATTATGATATTTTAAGGATTTATTACATATAACAAACGAGCTCGAAAAATTATGAAATTATATATACAGCCTTCCGACACAGTTGACCTAATTCCTAAATTTTTTAGGAATTTTATGTGGTATGAATTTTGTATTATTTTATATTAATATAATCATAATTAGCGATATGCGATACTTATTTAATTAGCGATTGAAATCGCCTGCCGCACAGCCACCATGCCGCACGAACAGAGGTCACGCACTGCAAAAGATGCCTGACACATGGTGGCCGTGCGACAGACGATTTCAATCGCTAATTAAATGAGCATCACATATCGCTAATTACAATTAAATTAACATGAAATAACACGGTAAATTCATAGCACATAAAATTCCTAAAAAATTCAATAATTATTTAACTATGTCAGAAGACTCCACATAAAATTTTGCAATTTTTGGAGCTTGTTTGCTATATGTAATAAATTCTAAAAATATCATAATTGTATGAATTTTTTAGCAATATTCATATCGGATAAAATTGTCAAAAAATTACACAGTAAAGTACGTTGTGTCGGAAGGCTCCACATAAAATTTTATAATGTTTAGAGCTCATTTGTTATATTTAAAAATTCAAATAAGCGATAAATAAAAAATCCTAACTCAATAGTGATTAAGGGCCTGTTTGGATCCCTTCATCTAAAGTTTAGATCTAAAGTCTCCAAACAGATGGTCTAAAGTTAGATCTAAACTTTAGCTAACCCCTAAAAAACACTTTAGACCATTAGACCACAAAACTGAGCTAAAGTGGTCTAAAGTTTTGTTTCTCCGCCCCGCACGCAAAAGACGTTTTGCCCCGTGAAATATCTGTTCCTCCCGGCCCGCACGAAAAACTTCGCGAAATCCATCGGCGGCATCTTCCCGCCCGAATCCCGACGCCCGCCGAACCAGCCATCCCACCGCGCCGGCCAGACCGCCGCCTCGCCGCGACCCACCATCCCACCGCCGCCCATCGCGCATTCCACCACCGCCGACCATCCCACCGCCGCCCCCGCCGCGCATCCCACCACCACCGACGATTGAAGAAGCAGCGCCGCCGCGTCGAGGATTGAAGAAGCCGCACCGCGCCGAGGATTGAAGAAGCAGCTCCGCCGTGCCCTTCCCCGCCTTCCTCTCATGGATCCCGTCGACGATGCATCCATGCGCCCCCAAGATCCCCTCCCCTATGATTTCTTCTCCCAAACCGACCCCGTGCCCTCCAGTCAAGATGGCATGTTCGGTGTTGACCTCAACTCATCGACAGCTCTTGATTTCCCACACATGGGGTCGTACCAAGAGATTCTTGAATTGGCGCTGCTCAAGATGGAAGCGATGGTGGCGTGGGCGCTTCAACTACCAAATATCCTGTGGGTACAAAAGTCCGTTTATTGAACCAGAACTAAACTTTAGTCCATGATCCAAACAATCATGTAGTCTAAAGTTTAGTGGAAGTTTAGTTCTGAACTTTAGCCAACTAAACTTTAGACCTGAGAATCCAAACAGGGCCTAAGATGGCTTAATCACCTGTGGTCCCGTGGCGGGGCGGCAGGGAGGGCATCGCACGGTGGCTGGGTGGCAGGCGGGCGCCCGCCCGGTGGTCAGGTAGCAGGCCCCTGTCGGGCGGTGATCGGGCTCCGATAGATAGGTGTCAGTTGCACGGCCCTATTATCCGGTGACCGAACGGCAAACAATGCTATTTCTATCAATTTCATATATGTACAATTATTTTTTATAAATCTATTTTGTAAACACGTCAAAAGTACGAAAAGTTTGGCGAGGCGTGATACTTCCATACAGTTCCAAGCGGCCCGTGAATACAGAAGCATACTTTACCCTTTTTGTCAGGTCTCTGCGATACACCGTACACATACACGCTCCGGTGTGTGAGCCATGTACGGATATAATGGAGCATGGATCGTGTCAGATTCCACTGAAGATATACCGGTTGAGTATGTGTACTGTACACCAGGCCTCGTTTTGTCCCCACATGGATGAAACGTTAGATCAACCTGTCATTTTGGATCGATTTATTTTGCAGTATACCATGATATCATTGTAGTCCACACCCTGTACGTTAAGGTACCTCGGCCGGTCGGCTGTCTTACGTAGGAGGGAAGGTAGTTTGGTCGGCTCGGGAGGGATTTCTTCCTAGCCATGAGTGAAGTGCTGTAATTTTCAGATCCTGAGGTAGCAGTAAGTTTCCTGTGGCATCTGCATCGGCACTCACTTTGCGCACTGTTCCCCCGGGCGATGCATCGCTAGCATGTTCTGTTCGGGTGTGTTTCAACTTTCAACGGTCAGATTGAAAGCCAATGCATTTGTCAGCTTTCAGTCCAGTACTATGTATTGATTACTATAGCGACCATTTCAAAAGGGGTACTATCCATGCGAGAAATCTTTTACGAAAGTTGCTGCTGTCTCTATCCCTTTGAGAATGGCATTTGTAGTTGCGTCGTGCACTTCCAGGGGCGCAGCATCACACTTGCTGCCTGTCCGTTGGTTTTTGTTGCATTTGCTAATGCTCTGCAGAGCACACAGGGGTACAAGTATGATTCATGAACATTCCGTAGAGACGAAAGGTTTACCAGCCCACAGGCCAGGGCTGACCAATCCCAACCAACCCTTACCCGTTCCTCTAATTAACACCACCCGTGCCGTTCGACGCAACAGAAAAAAAAAAGAAAAAAAAAGAAAGAGAAGATCAGCAGCCTCACAGTCACTGCAGGTGCTTGGCTCCAAAACTCCAATGCATCCACGCATGCATACATCACAAACACAGCCTTCTCCTCACCTGTGACCTGTCCCTACGTACCTTCCCCACCACCTTCCCGACGTTCCCGTTCTCCTCTCCTCTCCGTCCCTACCGCCTTCCTCTCCCTTTCCCGGCCTCCTCCTCCCTCCCGGCTTATATATACCACCTCGCCCCCGGCACCACAACCCACCTCGTGTTTCTCATAGCTCAAAGCGCCTTCCCAGAGTTAACCACGCCTCAAACTAGACAAGCAAGCTAAGCGACCGTCCAAATCACAACCTCACGGACAAAATGTGCAACTCCAACGTCAAGTCCGCCGGCGTCGCTCAGATCGACGGCCGCCCTGTGCTGCAGCCGGCCGGCAATCGCGTGGCAGAGCCGGAAGGTGCCCGGCCGCTTAAGAAGTCCCTCCAGAAGTCGCTCTCCATGCCCACTTCGTTCGACAATGTTGCTGCAACCACTTGCACGGCCCCGCCCGAGAACACCGGCGCCAGCGATTTCGCCCACGCGGCGGCCGCGGCGCCTTCTCTTCTGCCACCTACACCTGCTAGGGCAACGAAGGCGGCTGGAGCCAAGCTGGCGGGCGCCAAGGCGGCGGCGGCGGCCATGGGCGCGGACAAGAGCAGGAAGGCCAAGAAGGCCGGCGGCGCGGTGCTGCCTGTGGTGACGTTCGCGGCGCTGGAGGCGTTCGAGCCCGCCGGGAGCATCGCGGCGGCGCAGCGTGAGCACGCCGCGCTGATGCAGGCGCAGCGCAAGATGCGGATCGCGCACTACGGCCGCACCGCGTCCTTCTCCCGGGTCGAGGGGAGGGTCAGCGTCACTGCCACAGCCACGGCGGCAGCCGAGCCCGTCGCTGCCGGAGCCGGGCCGGACGAGAAGCGGTGCAGCTTCATCACGCCCTACTCAGGTACGCACGAGACGAGCCCATAAAACGCTTCCAAATTAATTTGCTGCTGCGGTTGCTAATGCGTTTCCTGTTGCCATGTGCAGACCCCCTGTACGTCGCTTACCACGACGAGGAGTGGGGAGTGCCCGTGCACGACGACGAGTGAGTTGCCGTTCTTCATTGCCAACACAAAGCGATTGATAGTACACATGCCATAGCAACAGTTCTCCTCACATTTTTCGTGGAACTGAAACGACAGGTTGCTATTCGAGATGCTTACATTGTCTGGTGTGCAAGTCGGGGCAGACTGGACTTCGATCCTGAAGAGAAGACACATCTACAGGTTCGGAACACAGCAACCAACCCCTGCTTTGCTAAGGATGCCGAAGCATCCTGATTATGCACATTCCTGAAAACATTTGTGCTGATTTTGTATTGCCTGGTCACAAATAGGGAGGCATTCTCCGGCTTCAACGTGGATGTGGTCGCCAAATACACGGAGAAGCAGATGGCGTCGCTGAGCGCGGAGTTTGGGCTGGATTTGGGCACCATCAGAGGGGCCGTCAACAACGCCTGCCGGATTCTCGAGGTAATACCGTCATCTGCTCTCAATTGATCACAACCTCATGACATTTCTGAAGTTGGCGTTTTAATTAGGAACATATTTGTCACTTCTAATTAGGATATCTTTGACTTTGCTAACAAGCTCGGCCTCCAGATATTTTCGCTCACAAAAGTATTATAGATACATGGCTGGATCATGTGGCGAAGTAAGTTTAGACTTGGGGTTTCCAAAGACTGCATGTTTTATAGATAGTTAATAGGCCCCATTCTCAGTTTACATTTTCTGCTCTTTACTAGATTGATGAGTAGTTCGACCTGGCAAGATAGTAGTACAACTTCGCAATCGAAGCTTTACCAAAAGATAAAGGGAGGTAAATGAATGAATGCCCACGAAATGAAGATCAGTTAAGTGAAAGCGAAGCCTAACAGAATCCCTGACAGCTTACACACCCTCATGGCAGACAGCTCAATCAGCAGCGGCAGCGCCCTTTAAATGCCACTACTTTGCAGAAGCAAAGCAAGTGCGTCATAAAGTTGGATACAACCAAAAAGAGAGAACCCTTCCTAATGGACATTTGAGAGCCGGAAAAGATGCTACTAGTACTTCCTGTCAACCTTTTGGCGCTGAAGCTCGCTTCACATCCTCACAAGGGGACACGGTTAATTAATCGTGCACGAAATATTCCCCTGTTTGGTAATGAGTGCTGCACACGACGTATCGATGTTAGGTATCCAATCTTCCAAAACGGGACTGTTAGCCAATCTACCAATCAACTACCTTTTCTAAGTGCGTAGCTGACGCCTACTAATTTATCAGACAAGTACGCACACAGACCCCAGACAGAGTATTTAACTTCATATCAGCATATATGTATCTACGACATTCTACCTACAAGTTGTTGTTATATGATGGTATACGTAGTATAATGAAGAATCTAACGATGTTTCGCATGCATGTGGAATGGATTGGGCAAGCAGGTGAGGAGAGACTTCGGGTCGTTCGGCAAGTACGTGTGGGCGTTCGTGAACAACAAGCCGCTCTCGCCGAGCTACAAATACAGCCGGAAGATCCCCGTGAAGACGTCCAAGTCGGAGTCCATCAGCAAGGACATGGTCCGGCGCGGCTTCCGGTTCGTCGGCCCCACCGTCATCCACTCCTTCATGCAGGCCGTCGGGCTCACTAACGACCACCTCGTCTCCTGCCCGCGCCACCGCGTCTGCTGCTGCTCCTCCTCCGCTTAATTCTGACCACCGCCGCCAATTACCAATCCCCTAAAAGAAGCAGAAAAATCCTCAAGGAAAAAAAAAAGAGATGAGATAGCCTCAAGTAGTAGTATACAAATGGAGTGTTGATTTGCGAGTGTGTATGTGTGCTTGGTGTAGATTACTGTCCCTAATTAGTCAAGAAGCTTGCTTGTTAATTACTACCACTTGGTAGTTGTGATCGAGTACGACTACCACTACCACTGCTTGGTGTATAGTCATTGTTTGAGAAAGTAGCTGCGTGCATGTGGTGTGTGCTAGCTTTGCGATTGCATATGTCTTTGGTGTTTGGCTTCTCCTTTCTTTCTTCTCTCAAGAATCACGATAGGGATGGACGACGGGGATCGATCATTAGGAAGGAAGGCCGTGTGGGCTACCTGCATGCATGTGGCTTGATTAAAGTGAGAGAGAGAGAGAGAAAGAGAGAAGGAAAGAGCAAGCACACTCACGCAGGCAGGCAGAGGCAGGCCATGTGGTGTCGCAGGCAAGCGCATGTGTAAGAGAGAGAAAAAGACCCGCCCTTTGGCGCCTGTGGTTCTGCAGCTCTCCCTCACACACAGTCTCGCTCGTCCACCATGCGCTGTGCGCGCAAATGGGAGGACGCGAGACGGACCCAGGCCATTGCACACCTCCTCACCTCTCCGGCCGGCCGGCTGGCTACGTCCATCCATTACCGTTACTCCTGCATGCGCTGTGTTAGGTTGCTTCCATCACGAGCTCATGGCACGTATTGTAATGCAGCATTTCCCACCCACGTTTGCAACTTGTAACATTATGCTTGTGATCGACAGCTTCGTGTACTAATATTGTTAACAGAAAGAGAGGAACAAGAATGTGTACAAGGTTTTTTGTTTGGTGTGTGGTGCTTCTGCGACGTCACCCTTGGATGATCGATGTGCACCGCGCACTTGCTCTAGCTGTTTGGTCTCATGCACACATCCCCGCGAGAATCTTTGCATGTGCTCCGCTTTCCCTTTGTTCGGTTCGTGCTTGCGTCGTCTGCCCCTGCAGTTACAGCTAGCCTTGTTCGTGTGGTTCTTGCAGGCATGAATGCTGCTGGTGTTGGGTGGTGGTGGTTCTGTATAATTGATGGTTTCATGACGGGAACAGCCTGTGGATGAAGGTTAGTTAAGAGCAAGTATTATAAGAGATCGTAAGTGATCAGATCTGAGGTGAAAGAGAGAGAGAGAGGTGAGTCAGAGCTTACAGAGCCAACCGAAGCACAAGAACCAAGAAACTTTGTGAGAGAAAGGGTAGAGTCATACAGCCTTCAATGTGTAACTACTATATGAGTAGGTGATAAGTGGATCGTAGTATCCATACACATCACCAAGGTCAGATTAGAGCAAGGCTAATAATACAGCCTTCACCGGTCAGTATGGACACTTCATGACCCACTTATCACCCATTCATATAGTAGTTACAACCAGCTAAAGGCTGTATGACCCACCCTTTCTCTCACAAAGTTTCTTGGTTCTTGTGCTTCAAATTGTGAAACTTACAAACCCACTCTCTCTCTCTCTCCTCCACCTCAGCATACAGCCTACTAACAATCTCTTATTATACTTGCTCTTATAAGACTTGCTCTAAGCAGGCCCAGCTCCTTGCGACTGACAAGCCTGCCATGATTGAGCTGGAGTGTCATTGGTCCATGATTGAGCTGGAGTGTCCTTGGTTTTGGTGCTTTCTCAGATTGGCATGGTGGTGCCACTGGCATGCATGCTTGATGCTTCTGCCATTTAGGGGGTGTTTGGTTGCCAGCCACACTTTGCCACAGGTTGCCACGCCTAAGGTTAGGCAAGTTTGACCAACTTGGCAGCTGTTTGGTTGCAGCCACAGTTGTGGCAAGATTCCCTTCCAGCAAACTAGGTCCCACGCGTCAGTGACTCAAAAAAGTGTGGCAAGATTCCCTTAGGCTTGCTAAGGTGTGGCAAAGAATTTGAGCACCTCAATTTAGGCAAGTGTGGCAATTTTTGTTGGCAAATGATGACAAAGTATGGCTAGCAACTAAACAGCCCCTTAATATGGCAACTTTTCATGACATGTAACAACGCCAGTTGATGTCATCCTTCTCTGTATTTTTGGTAGAGCAGGTCAAAGATCAAACAGAGGCAAATGGGCAGTTGATATGGGTGCAGTCATCTCACACACACAACGACCACCAATGAGGGGAGAGAGACCGAAGGATAGAGGCCGAATCGGGTTTTTATGGAGTGGCAATTGGTGGTTAAATACCCTTGAACTTCTTAGGCATTTTGGTAACCGGTGTGTGGCTCCTTGCGGGAAGCAGCCTGAAGGCCGCTCCTCCCCAAATCCTGATTCTCAAAAAAAGAGGAGTAGCTACTGGCTGAGCTCCAGCTGCTCCGGATGAGAATCCAGGGGTAGAGCCCTGCCAAACAGTGTCTAACTTAACAACATGCACAAATGCTCAATTTCAATCGCTTGTTATGGATGATGGATCGTATGGAATGATCGGTTCCTCAAGTTGACACGGAAGAAAATCTGCCTCGGCGCTAAGCCGACCAGCAAATGGACGACGCGGAGAATTATTGGGTGGGTTTTTTTAAGCTACGGTTTATAATTTTTGGTTTAAAATTTTGAATTCTAACTGTTCACAAGAGAAAGTATGGAGAGATTCATATGTGATTTCGGCTAATATAGATGAATTCGATACAATGTCTACTACAATTAACTTATAGACCCCGTCTTAAAAAATATCATTTAAAAACTAGTTACTATATCTGGATGTTTACTTTCTAAAAATCAGCCAAAATGTCTACCGTCGGATTGCTACGAGATTCATGCATAACCCTAACTCTAACCCCTCCGAGTCTCCGCCCCAACCACCTCCCGTATTTCACAACCTATAGCCACATTTCACTCCGCCCTCGCCGCCTCCCGCCCCCTCATCATCGCCCTCCGCACCACCCCCTCCTTGTCGCCGGCGCCACCCTCTCCTCTCCCCGGAGCAGCTCCACGCGCCTCCCCCCACCACCCTCGCTACTCCTCCACCGCCCGTGGCCGGCGACGTCCCCGCCACCTAGCCGCGCCACCCCTACCCTATACCGCCGTGCTGTCCCCGCCCAACCTAATGGCTAGTATTTTTCGCCACTGCCGCCCTCTGATACCTCCCACCACTCTCCTACCCCGCCCACCGTCACCCACCGCCAAGCCATCGCCCCCAGTCTCCCTCTATGCCCGGGGGGAATGATGAACCCTAGATGTCGTGGGCAGGATATTTCCCTCAGGCTCGCTGACGAGGATGAAGAATATCGACAAACCTTGCTGAAGAAGACGCCGCTCGAGCCCTAACCTCGCGAAGAAAAAGATGAACTCACTAGAGAGGACACCGAAGCATGAATCAGAAAAAGATGAACTCACTAGAGAGGACACCGAAGCACGAATCACAACGCAAATAAAAAAGATTAGAAATTTAAATAATCTTTAAAATAATTTTATTTAAATAATGAATACCAAAATCTTACTATAACATAAACCAAAAACTAAGATGAGCAACGCCAGAGCAACCCAGCCATTTACCACCTCGCTAGGGGTGCAAACGGGTCGAATTTGGACGGATATTGTTGTTACCATATTCTAACCCATATTTTTCTCCGGATTCGGTACCAATCGGATTCGGTGCCGGATCGGTCGGGATTAACCCATTTGTAAGGAATGCATGCAGTACAGCAAATGGAGTAGGAGGACGTACTGTCAAGAACTTAATGTTACTACTTAATAGCTGATGTGGAAGATTTTATTTTACCATTGCAAAAGAAAATGAAATGTCAAATAGTAGCACTAACCTGAAAATCAAACTTGAAGACGTATCGGATTCGGACGGATATTGCTGTTACCATATCCTAACCCATATTTTTTCTCCGAATTCGGTACCAATCAGATTCGGTACCAATCGGATTCGGTGCCGAATCGATCGGAATTAACCCGACCCGTTTGCACCCCTACACCTCGCACACCGTGCACCAATCCCCGCGAGATCCCACCCGCCAGATCGGAAAGGAAACGCCGATCGACGCAACGCACCAGAATTTTTTGTACGGATAATCCATTTTTTATTCGAAAATACATAAATATACCCGCGACAAAATTTTTTACAAAAATAGTCTCCAGTCGCCCCCCCATTGGGCGACTTCTTCCTTTCGCCCAACCGACAAGCGACACAAAAGGAATATCTCGAACCGTTGGCGATACTGCACGCCTCTACCGTTGAGCGATCGAATTGCGATCGCCAATGGTTGAGCGATCGCACTGCAATCGCCAACGGTAAGGCGATCGCAATGGATATCCACCCACTCCGCCCACTACCCTCATTCTCGCCAAACAACCACATTTCCCCATTCTCGCAGAGAGCCGAGAGAAGAAGAAGAGAGGAGGGAGGAGGGGAAGAAAAGAAGAGGAGAAGAGAAGGACGGGAAGAAAAGGAGGGAGGGAGAAGAGGAGGTGAAGGAGGAAGGAGTCCAAGCTATTCCATCGATTTGGATCCGTATTTTCGTTAATTAGGTTGTATTTACACTATTATTTAGATGAAATATTAGTGTTAGTACAAATTGTAGATGTAGTATACATTTTGTAGTATGGAACATTTTGTAGTATAGAAATTTGACTACTCTTTTAGTATAGAAAGTTTAGTTTAGTGTTGAACGATGATATTTGACACGTCAGAAATTTGAATCATACATGTAGGCGTACATCATTAATGGCCAGACTACATTGAGAGTGTATTATGGTGCTGGAATGATTCGTGAAGGTCCGAATGGTGTGGATTTGAGCGATTTTCCGCAAGTCACTCGTGATTCGGATGACGAGAATGCTCCAATGACGGATGTGCGGATTGGTCGACCCGAGTTTTTCATTGGACCCCGAGGTGTGCAAATGTCGTTGTGCAAGGGCTTTGGAGCCGGTCTCCCACTCACATCGATGGGAGTTGAAGACATTGGTGCGCTCGCTTCGTGGAAGGGCTTTGTGCAAGGGTGCCGCGCCGTGGATACGAGTGTGTCTCGCTTGTGCAACCGTGCTCACTACAAGCACCGCGCAAGCTCGCGCGTCCGCCATGCTTCGGGAGGTGCTAGCAAATGGGCGGGCAGCACGATGGCGGAGCCGATGAAGTTGCTCATGATGAAGGCAATGCGGTACATGGAGGAGAGTTACACCGCGCCAAGCTATACAGGGGAATCGCAAGCCGATGCGGTATATGGAGGAGAGTTAGAGCCGCCAAGCTCCGAGAGAGGAACCGGGCAAGCCGATGAAGGAGAGTATAATGAGTATATCGTGCAGCAGATGGAATCGATGACCAGAGGGCATGGGATGAAGAGCAAGTCAGAGGACGACGAGGAGGACAATTCGATGATGAAGAAGTTCCTATCCCCGTGAATGGAACCGGTTTAATGCGGAGGGTGTTTCGCATATGATGAGCATGAATCACCATGGGAGTATCATGAGACAAAGGTTCGTGCATGCCGTGTTTGTCGACAAGGAAGCGCTGCAGATGCCATCAAGCTTTGGGCCCTTTCAATGCAACGGACATTTCGCGTCGTCAAATCAAGCCGGAGCAAGACATCGTGAAGTGCGAGCAGGTGGTTGTCCTTGGAGGGTGCACGCCAGAGACCCAAGTATGACACTCACCGGATTGTGTCCAAGGTGGAGCCGCACTCGCATTCTCAACACTGCCTTGGCGAGGCATCAAACCGACGTCCGGATTATAGCCAATTTGATGTACGGGAGATAGTGGAGAAAAAGATGTTGCGGCAACACATATTGTGCTAGCTATTGAGAATAAATTCAAGTATAAGATTAGCTACGCGGCGTGGCGTGCAAGCAAAAGGCGTTGGAAAACGTTTTGGCACTTTCGAGGCGCGCACGACAACCTTCCTCGTATGCTTAAGGTGTTGCAACAAAGGAACCGTGCACGCACATCGCCGCGCACGAGAAGCCGTCCGTAAGTCCACCAGATTTGCGTGTTGCGAGAGCATTGTTTGCATTTGGTGCTAGCATTGAAGCATTCAAGCACATGCCGCCAAAGTGATCTCGATGATGGGACCTTCTTGACAGCAAATACAAAGGGCGCTCCCGACGCCATAGGCGTTGACGGTAATAATCAAATATTGCCGGCTATTGCATTTGTGGAGAGTGAGAATTATGAGAGCCGGCCGTGGTTTCTAAGACATGTGAAGACGGAGTTGTAGGCACCCTACCGGTGTGTGCGTAATCCATGATCGCCACGCCGGTATTATAAAGGCGATACGAAAACTTCAAGAAGACCTCAGAGAGCGCCTTGGCCGGACATGAGGAACCGGTGGTGCGATCGTCACTTAGGGTCAAACTTTTCAAGCAATTCCCAAACAATCTTTGATGAAGCTATTCAAGAGGCTTGCTAGGCGTAACCAAAGCAGAGAAAATTTGATGCTTTATGGGGTTGCTGGATGAGCACACCAAGAAGAACGCCGACGAGAGGAGCAAGGGGCCGGTCACTCTGGGCGGCACAACCGCAATGCTTGCCAAGAATCGATGAGTCTAACCCAAGTGGTCCAAGAAGGAGGAGCGCGCGAAACATCAAGTGCCTCTCGCAGCGGATCGAGGGGAACCATTGGAGAAGTGGTCGCCGCTGCACGACACGGATGGCGCAAGGTACGGAATAATGACAAGTAACCTTGCCGAGGTGTACAATTGGGTTCTCGGGGTCTCCGCTCACCCCTTGTCGCCATCGTGGAAGGTGTTCTTCACAAGACAATCCGCTACTTCGTGGACAGACGCGAGTGCCGCGACTTCATGCGCCAATCCCGAGCCCTCGATTCGCCAAAAATTACCGCGCACATGGAGACGAAGGCACGAAGGCTCAATTGCACACGCAAGCATTGCATGGGCAACAGGAGCATCGCTTCGAGGTGATACTCCGTGATGAGCCGGATTTGGGACATCTCGCTCACTTATTACTCACGAGGTATGCCTTGGAGATCATGCAAACAGACCTAGCCGCACATGCAACAAGCTTAAGTTGTTACACGTGCCATGCTCTCATGTCCTCGCTGCATGCGGAATCGTGCGCATTGATCCTTCCAACTTCATGTCCGAGTACTTTTTCAAAGAGAGAATACCAAGCTTGGTGTGGGAGCTCCGGGGTTCAGTGGTGGAAACTTCACCACTTTGGACATTTCAGCGAGGACCGGGTTCCGGATATTAACATGCTGAAGGGTGGGAAGGGTCGGCGACAGAGCCGACGTATTAGAAATGACATGGACGAATCACAAGCCGGAACATCCGTGCACGCTTGTAGGCGATGCGGTCGAGGGGCACACAACTAGACGATGCAATGCATGACCGATCGATAGTTGGTGTTGTAATGCATGCTAAATTTAATGTACCATTTGTTAACCTTGTATGTTACATCCTTGTATGTTGTAATGGACTTATTCCGTGGACATCCGTGAAGTGCGAGTAGGTGGTATTTCATCCTTGTATGTTGTAATGGACATCCTTGTATGTTGTAATGGACTTATTCCTTGTATGTATGTTGTAACCTTGTATTTCATGCTCGTATTGCTTAACACCGAAGTTTCAACGAAGGTCACACAAAATAAAGGCGCCACGCACTTATAACACTAAACAACACATACATTACACATACAGAATTTATGAAAAGTAGTACACCCAACATTTTAATTCAACACACGTCCCTACCGCCACATGCCAAACGACACAAATTCTACATGCCAACACATGAACAAATACATGAACTAAAATACGACACAAGCATAACCTCGTTACCTACATGCCAAACGAGCCTCGTGGCACCCACATGGAGAATTGCCGAGGGGCCGCCGACGTGGCTGGCCGTCATGGTAGTGGCATGCACATATGCAGCTCGGTTTCGCGCAGCAACATGTGGGATCATAAGAGCTTCCTATATTCACGACCTCCTCGTTGCCCTCTCGCGTTGCATCTGCTCGCGGAGGTCGTTGTTCTCCTCGGTGAGACTCTCCATTCGGTACTCCAAGTCCCATATTCGAGCCCATAACGTATCCACATAACGATCAACATACCGCTCGTGAGGAGGGTCGATCCAGTGGGAGAAGTCGATTTGGCCATCTGCACAAAAATGACGGTAAACTTCGAGGGTCCATAAGCAATACAAAATGTAACATTACTAATTTGTACCCGGAGCGTGAGCATCGAAGAAACGTCGCCGCCATCGCTCGGGAATCCAAGATCCGACGATCGCGTACTCATTGTGTCCGCATTTCGCCACGGTGGTTGAGCACGCCGGCTTGGTATCAATCGATGCATCGGACCAAACATATCCTCGCTTCTAAGGGAATGTCGCCCTTCGGTGACCCAAATCCCATCGCCCTCGACTTCGACATGGTATGTTTCACCACGAAAGAGAGGGTATACTTTGTTCGATTCACAATGTCATGCGACCCCAACCTCGCTACTTATAGCAAACCAGGCAGCTTAATGCAAGGACCACCAAAAAGAGGCTTTTGCTCGTGGACATGACAACACGCCCAGCTTTTGCTCGGGACATGACACAAGAGATCGCTTTTGCTCGGTGAGATGACAAAAGAGGGCAGCTTTGCTCGGTGACATGAGAAAACGGGCAGCATATGCCGCCTTTGCAGCAAGGACTGAGTAGGCCTTTAGCCTGCACACATAGGGCGTAGGTCTTTAGCCTTTACAGAGTAGGCCTGAGGCCTGCACACATATAGGGCGTAGGTCTTTAGCCTTTACAGAGTAGACCTGTGAGGCCTGCACACATATAGGGCGTAGGTCTTTAGCCTTTACAGAGTAGACCCAGTAGGCCTGCACACATATAGGGCGTAGGTCTTTAGCCTTCTAGGCTTTGAATGGTCCAATCTCAAAAGGCTACAAACTATGAATTTATTACGAGATTATAGTCTCTGAAAAGCTCAGATAGGGCCATTTATTGCTACACTGGAATCCAGAAAGCGAAAAGATCCTCTCCTCTCCATGGACTATGCCCATCGCACTGCATAACTCCGCCTACATAAAGGCCTCTCTCCTATGTCTTCCATACCACATCTCCTCCTCAAGGCATCACAATACTACTACACAACAATGTCTTCTCGGAGGTCCGACCCATTTGGAGTGCCGGAGTGGCATGAGCGCCAAGTGCCATTGCGGTTTTAGGACGATGTTGGGAGTCCGGATCGATCGAGTACAACGAGCCAAATACGCCGTAGGTTCTTCAAGTGTCCCGACTGGATGACGACTTCGTGGTAACGACCATAACTAAATCATTTCTTTTCCGTTATCGTTTTCAACTTGATCCATGACATCTACCATGCCACACATAGGCTTGCGTTCATGGAATGGGTGGATCGGTGCCGCGCATGGCCAAATAACCGGCAAAGGGAGGTGGAAAACAAAGGACAATACCTTGTCAAGATGACTCGAGCTCGCGAGGTGGAACGCCGACGCGCTTGAGCAAGAGCGCCGCGTGAGGGTGGACCAAATCCGTCTCAAGGGCAAGGAGGATGAGCCGCAAAGGAGGCGGGAGCGGCTAAGTTCGCGTGAAGCGACCATCAAGCGTCGGGAGGAAGAGCTTCAAGCTCGTGAGGCAGCCCTCAAGTCCAAGAGTGACAGAAGAAGGATGCAGCGAGCCATCTTCAAGGCGCGACAAAAGGGGAAACAACCACGCTACACCCAAGAGACAAAATGTGGCGAGAAAGTGGCCCGGCCCACACAAGAGGTGGTACGAGCAGCAAGGTGGGTTAGTCGCATATCATGCTATATGTTATGTATGTAATAAAACTGTAAGCGGCATGTTACTCCCAACTGTATTATGAAGTTTATTTCAATTCACATAAGGTTATTATCTCGTGTGTTCGCATTCAATGATTCAGATACCAAATCATGTAACAATAATTAACATACTAGTTTTCTTCGTACACTAATTCTTAGTAACATAAAAATATCACTTACCAATGTATATATCAAACGTTCTACAGTCAATTGTTCTTAAAAAAATTTCTCACAATTTTTAATGCACGTACAACATACAATAAACATAACCTTTTATTACAACTACACCATATTTTTTCCAGTTTAAAACTACAAAATTGACAAAACTCTGCAAAATCACGGGGAGTGAGTAAAGTCGCCCTTCCATTGGGCGACTGCGTTACAAGTCGCCCATCCATTGGGCGACTGCATGGCAGTCGCCCAATGGTAAAGCGACTACGCTGCGATCATTGCCGCATCGAACCAAATGATGATATTGTGTCGCTTGCGGTTGGCGAAAGGAAGAAGTCGCCCAATGGGGGGGCGACTGGAGACTATTTTTGTAAAAAATTTTGTCGCGGGTATATTTATGTATTTTCGAATAAAAAATGGATTATCCGTACAAAAAATTCCAACGCACCACCCCCAAAAAAAATCCAAGACCTTTTCCCGACCACCAACCGACGAAGCCCACCGCACTCTCCTCCTCCTTCTGCCACCCGCCGGCGCCTCGATCGCAAGGGAGGGAGATCCGTGCCGCGATGGGCCGCAAGCGTGCGCTCATGGTGGGCATCAACTACCCGGGCACCAAGGCCGAGCTCAAGGGCTGCCACAACGACGTCGACCGCATGCACCGCTGCCTCGTCGACCGATTCGGCTTCGACGAGGACGACATCCGCATCCTCGTAGACCGCGACCCCTCCTCGCCGCAGCCCACTGGCGCCAACATCCGCCGCGCGCTGGCGCGGCTTGTTGGGGACGCGCGCCCCGGGGACTTCCTCTTCTTCCACTACAGCGGCCACGGCACGCGGCTGCCGGCCGAGACAGGGCAGGACGACGACACCGGATACGACGAGTGCATCGTGCCCAGCGACATGAACCTTATCACAGGTGCGATCGGGGATCCAACCTTGGGGGAGACGGGTCAACGCCTACGTGATGTGGATCTGATCCAGGATTGAGTTGAACCCAGTCCAAATATTATTTGATGAGCCATTAGATCGTTTTGTTTGGTTATGATGTGAAAGTTTATGCTCAAGATTGATTAGGCATTTAGGACTCATTCATTTGTTGGTTTTGCGTTGCGGTAAGCTTAAGTGGACCTGATTTGATAAAATTTGGACTTACTATATCTTGTTGGTTGTTGGACTAGGATAATTTCGTGAACAAGTCAATTGCTGAAACTGCTGGTATAGGAAGGGAAGAACTTGTTGTAAAGATGCACGTCCATACTTGGGGCTGTTTGGTTGATGGCCAATGTGAGCCAAACCAAAATTTTGGCATAGACAAAACCAGGGTAAATCCAAAGATTCGCAAAAAGAATGTTGTTTGGATCGGAACCAAGCCAAATTTTGGTACCAAAATTTTGGTGAGCGATTTCCTCACCCTTGGATTGCTTGCGTGTGGCATTAGATTTCATTGGCGTTACCAAATATTGGTGGTTGTTACCAAATTTTGGTAGCAAACCAAACACCATCCAATTTTCATTGATGTTATCAATATTTGGTATGGGTTACAAGGGTACCAAACGAAACAGCTTTCTTATGGAGTTGGTATCGTGTAAATTGTATGCACAGGTTTTATATGTAAGATGAGGGTTGCATGGCCATGGTGAATTGGTGATAATTAATTAAGTATATGCACAAATTTTCGGTATGGAATTCAGGTGATTGTGATTCCCAAGATCTTGCTACTTAGTGAATTTTATTGTTTCAAATGGGTTTTGTTGTGGCTGTATTTAGCACTGGCAGGATCTGATCCGAGAGTAAATTTATCAGTTCCATTCAAGCCTGGACAAACATCTCTTAATTACCACAAATACCAAATGTCTTCCTGTAAAAAAATACGAAATATCTTTATAGAAAGATGATGAAATGCTTAGGACAGATTGTAATTTGCTTTCTCAGCATTTCTGATTCATTAGCTTTTCTAGCTAATAGGCTGTCATTTTCCAGCTAGCTGATGATTCAGCTGCAAATTTGCTAGACCAAGCATTTTAGCCCTTTGCACTTTATACACCCTGAACCACTTTCCAATGTTAATCCCGTATATGGTCTGGAGCTCTGGAAAAAAAAATACTCTCAAATGAAGACTAGTCCAAACAAATTATTGTCACTTGTCGAAGTTCCTAACTTGTTGCTATCTGCAGACCAAGATTTCAGAGAACTTGTGCAAAAGGTCCCCGATGGCTGCATATTTACCATCGTCTCTGACTCATGCCACAGTGGTGGCCTGCTGGACAAGGCCAAGGAGCAGATAGGTAATAGCACCAGGCAGAATCAGACCCAGTCCCGCGAACGCAAAGAGCAATCTGATTCTGGCATCAGCTTCCGGTCTTTTCTCAAAGAGACCGTTAGGGACGTTTTTGAGTCTGAGGGAATCCACCTCCCTCATAGTCGCCACAGTCAGAGCCAACATGGAGGTGAGGACCAGGATGAGTCATATGCAGAGTCAACTGGGAATGGCCGCACTAAAAACCGCTCGCTGCCACTCTCAACACTTATTGAGATGCTCAAGGAGAAAACTGGGAAGGATGACATTGATGTGGGCTCAATCCGGATGAATTTGTTTGATGTCTTTGGCGATGATGCCAGCCCAAAGATCAAGAAGTTCATGAAAGTCATGCTTGGGAAGTTCAGTCAAGGCCAGTCAGGTGAGCATGGCGGTGTCATGGGCATGGTTGGTGCCCTAGCTCAGGAGTTCCTGAAGGCTAAGCTTGAAGGCAGTCAGGAAGATGCTTTCAAGCCAGCGATAGAACAAGAAGTTCACAGTGTTGACGAGGTGTATGCCGGGACAAAGGCATGGGCACCTAACAATGGCATTCTGATCAGTGGATGCCAAACCAACCAGACATCAGCAGATGCGACCACACCGCAGGGTGCTTCATATGGTGCGCTAAGCAATGCTATCCAGACCATTATCGCAGACAAGCACAGAAAGGTGACAAACAAGGATCTCGTGATGAAAGCACGTGAGATGCTGTCCAAGCAAGGATACACTCAGCAGCCTGGGCTTTACTGCAGTGATGAGCATGTTCATGTGGCTTTCATATGCTGAAACATGGGTAATTACAGTTATTGTTTTCTTCTTTTTGTGTTGAGCAGTGCACGAGAGATTGAGGTTTTCCCTTGTTTCCCCTGGTGTGTTACTGTTATGTACTTTGAAGGCTATACTTCATTGTTGGGCTATGTCAATACAGTCTGTGAGGAAACCCTTTATTCGTAATATATATACTTGTTTCATGAGTTCTATCCAAATTGTAAACTTCCCTAATATCTTGTCGTGCCATAATACTTGTTATTTGTTATCCCAGTAGAGTTAGTTTCACATATATCGATGCTGTTTCTAGTTGTGCTTGTCTAATTTGAGTTTTTCTTTCTGCTTTTGCTATCGTTGCCATTTTCTGTCTTATGATTCTTGTGTATGAGTTAATATATGCCTAATATAATATATCTGATGCAGGTTCGTGTTTGTGTTTCTGTTTTTGCTTGTAATACGCATTTGCCATTTCTACTTTTGGACATTTAGACTTATCTTGTATGTAGAAAAAAAAACTGTACAAGAGGAAGACCGAAGACCATGGAATGTGGAGGGACATGCTAGGTGACCTCAGATTGCAGATTGCAAAATGTTGCGCAGGGGATCAGGAGCCATGAAACCTCAGAGGAAAGCGAAATGATCACGTCTTCCACCAGCGTAACAGATTAGCGGGGGGACGCAATGAGGCAACAACGTCGTCATTTTTAACTCGTTTTCATCCCGAAAAACGTAACATTCGCCAGCGTCATGGAAACAGCAGGCAGAGAATCCACTACATATTCACAGGATCCCTTCTTTTTAAGAAGAAAACGAACTGCAAAGTAGTATGAACATCTTGTATGCAGTATGAACATGAGTGCATATCCTGAATCTCTTGTCGACACAACCAGTGGCGGATCCAGCCTAAAAATCTTGCAATGGCGGAGTCTTTGAAGACAAACTAATGAACTAACAGTTGTACTATTAAACCCAAGCAAAACCGACAATAAATCAAACCGCAATCACTAAATTGTAACAAGAAGGTAGTAAACAGAAGAATACCTCATGAATGTAGACCAGCACGGAGGCAACCTCTTGT
This sequence comes from Dendrocalamus sinicus, assembly GCA_036346575.1. Lineage (NCBI taxonomy): Eukaryota > Viridiplantae > Streptophyta > Magnoliopsida > Poales > Poaceae > Dendrocalamus > Dendrocalamus sinicus. The sequence goes on along the minus strand of CM070643.1, from coordinate 16,059,124 downwards.
GCCGGCGACGCCGCGCCGCTGCGCCGCCCCTCTCCTCAGTATTCTCGCCACCGGCCAGCCTTCGCCGCCTCGCATTTCGAGTTCGGCCGGCGCCGCCGTCATCGCGCACGCGCGCCCACCCTCGCAGCTCGCTCGACCGCCGCCGAGGCGCCGAGCGCCGGTGGAGCCGTCGAGGTGGAGGCGCCGAGGCCCGAGGCCGAGCCGCCGGTGGAGGCGCCGACCGCCGAGGCCGAGGCCCGAGGCCGAGCCACCGGTGGAGGTGGAGGCGCCGAGGTCGAGCCGCCGCCGAGGCCGAGCCGCCGGTGGAGGTGGAGGCGCCGAGCGCCAGAGGAGCCCTCGCCGCGGCCGCCGCCGCCAAGTCCTCTCCATCGAGTTTTTGCTATTATGGTACCCTCTAAGTTGGGCTTCACGAAACGGTATCTACATCGTGGGCTTCTCTAAAATAGTACTTTTGTACTTAAGACTTCTCTCAAATAGTATTCTCGTGATTTTAACTCAAATAATTTGATTTTCGAATTTGTACTCCCAATTGATCGAATCGCCTCGCCATTTTGTTTAACCTAATCACTTTTATTTTCTTCTTTTCACGCCGTTTGGGTTTCATTGGCGACGGCGCGCCGATCGCCGATCGAATACTCGCGCGGCACCGCCAACGCCAGCGAGAGCGCGCAAAGATCGCGACGGAGCGCGCGCACCTGAGCCACGGACGATCGCGACGCCACCGTGGGCGGCCGCCGCGGCAGGGCAACCGGACCACGTACGCGGCAGGTGTGATCGGATCACACGCCGTGAGGATGGAGGAGCTGCCGCCAGAGAAAAAGAAATGGAAGAGTTCGTTCGTGCTACTGGAACTGGAAGAAACAAAATGAGCAAGGGCAGTTAAGTCATATGAAGGAGTTAAAATTCAAAAATCAAATGAAAATTAGTTCAAATCCCTGAGAATACTATTTTGGAGAGGTGTTAACAACAAGGGTACTATTTGGGAGAAGCCCACGGTATAAGTACTGTTCTAGCGAAGCCCAACTTAGAGGGTACTATAATAGCAAAAAACTCCTAAGCTCTTTACTCATGGCCTCATGGGCTGGCTATTATGCAATTTGGCCCATTTCAACAGGGGGTAAGGAGTATTAACGCCAAGGGTTTGCTATGGCAGCTGCCATAGCATACCATAATGTGGATCCGCCCCTGGACACAACTCAAAACAGACAGAAAGCTCCTCCCATTTTATTAGCTAATAAGTACGCAGTACAATAGAAGAACAGGTTCTGGAAAACAGAAAGACAAGAACTGAAGCGGCAGGACCACATCGAAGCATGTACATGCAGCAAGAGCCACGAAGGACAACATGGGTGCACGCACGCGCGCTACTGATGTACACCGGATCACTGGGAGGAGACGGGAACCACGGGTCAGGGCTTGGCGGCGGCCACGGCGCCGGCGGCCTGGCAGCATTCGGGGTGGTTGAAGCAGCATGCAGGCGTCGACTCCAGGGCCACAGGCCTACCCTGCACCGTCGCCGACGCTGCCATCATCACGAGCAGGCAGACCTGCATGAGGATGAGAACTAGGAAGGCGCGGGGGTTATCGGTCGCCATCACCTCGCTCGGCTGAAAGAGAGCGTGAGAACAGTGCCCTACTTACACGGGTTCCTTTCCTTTGGTAACAACTCCAACGAGATCGCTATATAGGCAACATGGACGCGTGGAGATCGCGTTTGGGTGGATTTTTTTTCTACGACTTATAGTTTTATATTGTAATGTAAATATAGGTGTGAACGAATAAAATATCAATAAATTGTTTTAAAAAGTTGTCTCGATAAATTATTTCGAAACGACACTAAAAAATCTCTTTCATTTATTTGCTCAAGTGAGATCATAAACCATAAGTTAAAAACAACCAAACCTCTTGTCTATGATAAATTCGTCCTAGAAAAATCAAGCTTATCTATGACTAGTTAGCCACCAGATACAATGACAACTGGCAGGCCAAATTGTGCATTTATTGCTTTCTTTTTTAGAGGCATTTATTATTTTTATTAAATTGGATTTCATTAACTTTCCTGCTAACCAACCCGAGAATTTCAAGATTTGTGATGCCACGAACCCGTGAATTTCAAGATTTGTGATGCCACCTGTCGTAGCATGCATAGGATCACCCTCTCATGCATAAAAGTGGCATGCAACGATTATAATTATTCCATATATCAATTTACAGGTTACAACTTGTTATTTATGCTTCCAGTATTGATTGCCGGTGTGCTTGCGTACTAACAATGGACCAGCAAGATCAAACTAGTTGTACAGGTTGCAAATGCGTGACGGGAACAAGATCTCAAATATACCAGGCGATGACGGAGCTCAACTGACGCTGAGTTATGTAATTTACCCAAGCAGGTAAGCAAGCTGCCCCAGGGTTCGATTCCGGGAGGTTCGAACCTCATGTCCCTCAAATAATAAAAATAGGCACTCACACTCGAATAGTGGAAAAATGCATGTCTGTACTATGTGAGATCTAATATCTTCATAAAAATATCAGTGTGTAAGAGATACGCACATATACGGATACATATGTGGTGGTATGAGTGGAGAGTGCATTGTGTGCACGTGTCCGCCTTGTACTCTCTCTAAAAACTCAAGAGACGGTGTTGCAATGTACTAACATAACTAGCAGGGTGGTCCACGTATTTGCACAACTAGATTTATTTCAAAATTTGTAGTATCAAATAGTATAACTTAGATGCTTAAGAGCACATATTGCCTAGTGAGATTTTTATTTTAGATTTGTTTTTCATACTTATAACCAGAAAATTACCTTATAAAAATAGTTAATTTCCATTGTCCAAACCCCGTTTGTGTCTTTCAATCTGTTATGTTTGGTTTGCTAAATTGAATTTGTGTCCGTCTTAGCGTCATCTAGGTGCTAGTCATATCTTTGTTCCTAAAAAGCCAAACAAAAAACCCTACATCAAAATCAATCTAGAACTCCCCAAACCCTAATTCTCAATTTCGGCCAGAAGACTCCTTCTCCAGCCGCCACAAAAAACATCATAACTTTTGATTCCATGATCCTTTTTGAGTGAAACCACCGCCATTAGATTCATAACTTCATTATCTATCTGCCTACAAAATTTCGCTTTATTCTAGTAAGGCAGTTAAAAGATATATATATCTAGAGCCTTCCAAACTACACCTACTACTAACCATTACAGGCCTCGATGTACCGGAAATCTCTATACTCATCACTCAAGTCAGGTTTATCACAACCAGCCACTAGTTGCACCACATGTTTGCTTTGGTAAGAATTTGGTAAGAGATTATGTTAGAGTCTAATCTTGTTTCGTGTTCGAGTCCGAGTATGTAACGTATACGTATACGAGTCCGCTTGCCATGTGTACGTCTGTCCGTCTCCGTTTCCATGTATGCGTCCACGTTGTGAGTCCGTGTGTTAGATGGTGATGCAGGCTTTAAATAGCCATGCAATGGAGAACATGAGTAGAGCAAGTCACGAAAGGAAAGAGATAGAAAAGGCGATGCTTGAGAAGCAATAGAGCGACAGAGTAAAAGAGTAGAAGAGAGATCAGTCTGATCAAAGAGTTAGAAGAAATAAAAGAAGGAAGAGCAAGGCAGTTTGGCTAGGAGAGAAATAAACAGAAAAAAGTGTGTTCTGTGTTTTCTTCGAGTATCTCGGCGATTTCGTAGTAGTGCTGCTACTTCGTTAGTTGCTCGTCACATCTTGGGCCAGCAGGAGTTTCCGAAGAAGTGGCGACAGAACAGAAGAGTAAAGGAATTAATTAGTTCCAACCAGGATTAATTATTTGTAACAAGTGGTATCAGAGCATGGGTGACAAGGCGAAGGCTCAGGGTAGGTTAATCTCCCTCCAGTACTCTCTCCTGACGGTCGACAACTACCCGGTATGGGCAATGAAGATGAAGACGAACATGCGCGCCCAGGGAGTATGGGGCGCAGTTGATCCGAAGGGGAAGGACAAGGAGGTGGATGAAAATGTTGATCAAGCGGCTTTAGCCCTCATCTACCAGGCGGTGCCAGACGCGATGATGCATCAGCTCATCGGCAAGGAGACGGCACGGGAAGCGTGGGAGGCGCTTCAGACGATGCACGAAGGAGTTGATCGTGTCAAGGAGGTGCGGCTCCAGAATTTGCGGAGCGAGTTCGAGAATCTGAAGATGGAAGAAAACCAGTCAGTGGACGAGTTCGCCGGTAAGCTGAGTTCGTTGTTCAATCAGATTAACTCTCTTGGCGACAAGATGGAGGAATCTGTGGCGGTGAAGAAGTACCTACGCGTGCTTCTGGAGAAGTACATACCTGTTGTCACAACACTTATGTACTCCCCCGATCTGGAGAAGAAGAAGATAGAGGAGATCACCGTATCTCTCAAGGCGTATGAGGAGTTACTGAAGGGGTTTCAATCGCGCAAGGAGCAAGGATCTCACAACGAGCAGACGTTGCTAGTAAGGGGAGATTCGAGAGATGGTCGTGGCTCATCATACAGCCGCGGGAGGTGGCGCGGTCGAGGTGGCCAGAGTGGTCGAGGCGGCAGGGGTGGCCGTGGAGACAAGGCGGGGCAAGGCGGTGGTGAGAGATTCTACGATTTGTCACATGTCAAGTGCTTTGATTGTGGCGAATATGGGCACTACGCGATAAGATACCGCAGCAATAAAAAGTGTTTCAACTGTAACGAGTTTGGACACTTTGCTTTGGATTGCAAGAGCAAGAAGAAGGATGGGGAAGTGAACATTGCCAAAGACGAAGAAGAAGATGACGGAGAGCTAGTACTTCTCTCCTCATATGTTGAAAAGGAGTCGGACATGGTGGAACTGAATGAGGAGAACGTAGTTCCAAAACTACGCACGAAGGAAGGAAGCCATGATCACACAGATCAATGGTACTTGGATAATGGAGCAAGCAACCATATGACAGGAGACCGTTCCATGTTCCACAAGCTCGACGAGAAGGTTTAGGGCAAGGTCAAGTTCGGCGACGGCTCCACGGTGGAGATAAAGGGTAAAGGGACGATGATGCTGCAATGCAGGAACGGAGATAAGAAGTTGTTGACAAGAATCTATTATATATCAAGTATATGCAACAACATACTAAGTCTCGGGCAGATGACGGAGAGAGGATGCAAGGTGGTGCTGGAGGATGAGTTCTTGCGAGTGTATGATAAGAACAGAAATTTGTTGATGAAGGCGAAGAGATCTCTAAATCGGTTGTACAAGATTCCTTTGAACACTTGTAAACAGGTTTGGGTGGAGAAGGGCACAGATGGACGGGGTGCAGAGGCAGCAGGAGGCAAGCCTAGCGCACAAGAAGACGTAACAAGGAAGGAGACTGAGTCGGCAAAGAAGCAAGATGAGGCAGAAGGCACAGTGGTCGTAGCGAGCGGCTCAGGAGGTGTGCACAGGCATGCAGCCAACTCCAAACGAATGCATGCAGGTGGAGAGAAGCAGAGCGACGGTTCGAGTGGTCGGCACCGACCGCATGCAGCAGGTATGGTCGTGGCGAGCAAGGGCTTGGGAGGAGCTCTCACGCGGACAGCAGAAGAAAGTCGGAGATGGATTCCGAGGTGACGAGAGGAAGCACAGCATGGAGGACGTCGAAAGCAATGGCACACGATAGTGAGAGGAGGTGCTCGTGGAGGAAGCATGAGCAGGTGCTCCAGCCCAGGCAGGCATGCAAGGAAGAAGCGGAAGCAAGAGAAAATATTGACGTGATCAAGAAGGAAGAAATAAGATTAAGGAGGTGATTGTTAGAGTCTAATCTTGTTTCGTGTTCGAGTCCGAGTATGTAACGTATACGTATACGAGTCCGCTTGCCGTGTGTACGTCTGCCCGTCTCCATTTCCATGTATGCGTCCACGTTGTGAGTCCGTGTGTTAGATGGTGATGCAGGCTTTAAATAGCCATGCAATGGAGAACGTGAGTAGAGCAAGTCACGAAAGGAAAGAGATAGAAAAGGGGATGCTTGAGAAGCAATAGAGCGACAGAGTAAAAGAGTAGAAGAGAGATCAGTCTGATCAAAGAGTTAGAAGAAATAAAAGAAGGAAGAGCAAGGCAGTTTGGCTAGGAAAGAAATAAACAGAAAAAAGTGCGTTCTGTGTTTTCTTTGAGTATCTCGGCGATTTCGTAGTAGTGCTGCTACTTCGTTAGTTGCTCGTCACATCTTGGGCCAGCAGGAGTTTCCGAAGAAGTGGCGACAGAACAGAAGAGTAGAGGAATTAATTAGTTCCAACCAGGATTAATTATTTGTAACAGATTATGTGTGATTTTTGTAGACCTCCAGCACCTAGTAGTGATAGAGAACTAACATTTTTCTTGTGAGTTTTTTGTTTCCTACTAATAATAGCAGAATCATACACATTGAGGCATGGTCGCAAGGATGAAGAGCAATCTTCAAAGCTTGAGGGTGCAGGGCTTCTCACTCCTCGTACAAGAATAATTGTGCAACACTTTAATTATGTGGTCAACAAAAAACTAAGGACATCTATAATGTTGGATCGGATCAACGACATCCTTACCACGATCAACACCTGTGTTGAGCACCTTGATATGGAACTTGAAGGTTTTGATGATCGTGATCACTGTCAACTCCACCACAATCGATGAGGTATGGGTAGAGTCTAGCAAGAAGTACGTGATGCTGCATTAACGAACATTAAGCTTACAATACCTCCATTTACTGGTAAATATGATCGTGATGCATATCTTGATTGAGAATTAGTAGTCGATCAAAAATTTGCATGCTATAATTTTCCTAAGAATAAAAGAATTAGGGTTGATACTAGTGAATTCACTAATTTTGCATCATTTTGGCGGAGGGAACAATGTAGACTACCACATATACTTAGAACTTGGAATGCTTTAAAAAGAGTCATGATAGCTAGATTTGTGCCTTCATATTTTTCATGTGACTTATTAGATAGATTGCAACATTTAAAACAAGGTAGTAAACTGTAAAGGAATACTATTATGAATTAAAACCTCGTTTGTTGCGTTGTGTCTTAGAGGAACATGCTAAAGCTACATAGAATAGATTCTTAAGTGGACTTAATCAAGAAATTCAGGATGTTCTTGTTCATAAAGAATATAATTCTTTCTCTCATTTGTTTAAATTTGCTTGTAAGATTGAAATTCAGATTAAGGAGAAATTGAAAATGCTTGATGATAAGGAACATGAGAACAAACATGTGTTTGTGTCTTTTTTGTGACTAACAATTTGTAGAAAGTTAAGAACTATATGCTGAAGAGAAAAATGAGCTGATTGAACCACTGACTACATTGCTTGAGAAAAGAATTAAGGAAAGTCATGCACCATGGCTTTATGTTGATATTGAAGACAAGAAATTGAATGTTCAACACTCAGTACTATTAGAAGCAAAAGATGAGGAGATAACCATGATTGGGGATGAAGTACTTACTGCCCCATTGTCATTATAATGATTTGATACCAACAACACCTACATCAATTGAGAAGGTAGACAAAGGTAACAAATATCGTGCTGAATTTAAATATGAAAAGGTGAGTAATCATGAGAACTTATGTGTTCAGTTGGAAATGCCATGTTCTGAATTTTCTAAGCTTAATTTACATAATGTGGAATTGATTACTCATGAGGAAGTTCATACTAGAATATCTCCTAATGATTTTTTTTGTACTATATCATATTTGATGATCCCAAAGAGCTATCTAGTGTGATTGAGAATGTTGCTAGGATTTCATGTTTCAAATTACTAGTTAGTACTTGTACCTACACATATAAATTCAATTTGATTAAAGATTATGGTGTAGATAATAAGTTTTATGTTATCAAATATGCATTACCTATGATAATCTTGCTGAAATGAAATTGCATGTTTTGGATCAACAATTTTTAGTGCCACGTCATGATCACAATGAGATAAGTTTCAATAATAATCCTTACTGTTCAGAAAGATTTTATAAGCCTATTTATTCATCTTTTGATGTACAATCGTGTACAAGTAATCAGAGTAGCTCAGTTGAAGGATGTAAGACACTAAAAAATTTTCCCCCCATATTTGAACAACTTGATCAGGTTTTGCCCTTTGATATCTTGTCTATGTCCTTAGAAAAGTCAAAGACAATTTTTTCATGGGAGAATGATGTGAATGGCAATGTTACAATGTATACATCTTATAGCTACTGTTGTACTAAATGGTTTGTGCAAAATAGCGAGAATGACACCATCGTTGATTCATATATATACCATGCATATGTGTTGTTGTCTTTGTTTACTGCACCTTCGGATGTTCATGATGTGCTAAACAGGAGAAGTGTGGATGACAGATACATATACCATGCATATACGATGTCCTCTTTGTTTAGTATATTTTCAGATTATCAAAAGCTGATGACGGCTTTTTGTGAAGAAGGGGGGATGGTGAGGACATTCTTGGCTATGTTGTTCTATATGTTATTTGCAATCCATCTAGCTCAAAACAATATGAGTTTAATAGAAGAGCTAATGCTTTTGCCAAGAAGATTAACATAGATGTGAACTCATTTCTATCTATTCCTACTAATGTTACTCATGAGAATAGAATACTACCTTATGTCATTACTTTGTATATTCTCAAGTTTGACAAATGGAAGACTTTAGAACCGAGGAGAAGGAGGCCAGAGCCAAATTAATGGAGAAGAACAAGAAAGAAGAAAGCCAAGAAGAAACCCATATAGTGGGAGAGCAAAAGAGGAGGCGTACAAGAACATAAATCCCAAGTTTTGAATGTGGTTTCTAATCCCAATCAGAATTTTCTCAAGCCCAGCCGAAATCAAACTCGGAATCAACTCAAAACTCAATTCAGAATCGGTTCGGAACAGCCCAACATGCCTATAATAAAAAGGCCATAACTTTTACAAACGGAGTCTGATTTATGTGTTCTTATGCTTGTTGGAAAACTTATTCCAATACCTATCTAATTGGTAAGGCCCTAGCTTTATAAACCTTTTGGTCACATTATAATCACCAAAACAATCTAACACTGATTCAGTCTGATAGAACTTACTTCAAACGTGCATAGAATTCCCATTCGGAGTCCGTTTGAGATGTGTGAGTACTTGATGGAAAATTTATCTCGTCCTCTTTCCACTAGATTTAGCCTCACCTCAAAAATTCCTTTTGTGCACAAAATCGCTGAAACAAGTCAGTGCTATTTCTAAATCTGAGCCTAAAGGTGATGCGCCACCTTCCACTTGGGCCCAAGGGCATTGTAACTTCCTTGGGGTGTGTGTCAAACCCTTGGATGACCCATGGCCGCCCCTCTCCCTTCTTCATCTCATATATTCAGCCTCTACCCCCCTTTGAACTCTTTAGGTTTTGTTTAGATCAGTTTAAACCCTTGTGTGCAAACTCCACGTTGTCTCTTGTGTCGATTAGACCAACAGATTCATGTTATAGAACATCAACCATCTTTGTGCGACTTTTATGTCTAGCAATTTTATACTGCTCTTTATTTGAATTCTTGCTTGTTCTTCGAATGCTTGCACGAATTGATCTTCGTGATCAGGTCAACTGTCGTTTTTGGCAAGGTTGATAATGATAAGAGTGTGGTGTAGCAATTATTAGATGGCTTGATCGTGTTTCAGTCATATAGCCTCATCGTCAACATTATTCTCCACCAATCGAATTATCATCCACCGAAAAATCGGAACCAATCCTCATCACCTATAAATGCGCCATATGCACTCCAACTCTTTGATCTTCTATTTCTGTATGTCTGTGCTTCAATTCGTATGGATGCATCTATGTATATACACATACATTATGTTATACATGCTTGATGTCCTCTTATCTCGTATCGGTCATTCCTCTTCTTCGACGTTAGCCAACTCAACGTTGTGGCTTTCTCACTAACTACGGTGGCCTCCCATCTTAACTGATGCCGCAATGTCTATTTTAGTTGTTGTCTAATGATATGGTGAATCTTCTCACCATCACCAGCGATGGCATGCTTCTCACGAGCGATGGCACGCTCATAACTACCCAATGACCCTATATCATCCATAACCCATTTTCAATGCAAAGTTTTATCTTTTCTTCGCCAGGTCTTTCCATCATTAATAAAGGCCATTCTCCCAAACAGAAGAGGAGAACATGAGTGATACGTTGGTGGGCATGGGGTTTACCAGAGATGGCCAAAGAGTGGTCGGCAACGGATAGAAGACGGCAGTGGAGTGCTCCGGACGGATGGGATTGAAGAAGAGGTGGGGAAGGAGAAGAGCAGAGAAGGAAAACTGAGAAGAGAGAAGAGGAGATGAGGAGAAAAAGAGCCAATCGAGCATTCTATTTTTAAGGAAAAATTTGGTGAGGAGAAGTGAGAAGAGAGAAGAGGAGAGATGAGGAGAGGAGGATAGAAGTAAGAAGAAGAACAGCCGAGCCTTCTATTTTAAAGAGCAAATCTAGCGAGATGAGTAAAAATTTTAAATTCAGCAAAAGCGGGTAAGTTAAAATATTATCACAGACGGTTCTTACCTAGCACCTGAGATGTGTTTAGGTTTGATACATGGGACTGATCAGATTGGCACTGGATCTATGGTCAGATCGGCTGTGCCACTACAGTTAGACCGAACTCAGTGGTCACACCAGCCTATGCATGGTGGTATGACCAGTATGTGATGAAGGTTGCTGGTTTCTATTGGATTAGATCTCAAGCTTGGTTTTGTTGATCATAGGTGGTGCAATCTGAACATGATGACTTTCATAGTCATTTGAGTGAAGATTTTAAATATTGTTAGAGGAAATGTTTCAAGAATCACTTACCCCCTCTGATTGCAGGCATCGATCCTGCAACTACCTACTCACAAACATTTTAGTTTCCTCAAAGACACACCTAAAAATATCTATTTTTGTGTTCACCGTCTAAAATGTGATGGCCATTTATAACTTTATGCAGAATGGGATGACCACTGCAATCCTACACCTCATAAGTCACAGCTAACTCTATTATCTCCCATGGTTATAACTAGATAGTATCCTTATTCTCCTTAGCTTTTAGGCAAACAATATTTATTGCAAATATTGGTCCCTAATAAATGAGCTAATTAAGTCTATACCCAAAAGATTTGTGAACATTTATTAATAAATATACATTTGAGATATGTATAATATAATTATAACATCACCACTATCCACATTAGTTTTCAGGAAGATATATATTGAAAATATTAATTCACAAAAAATGGTCAAATCTAATATATGCGAAAAGATACCACAATCTTTTTAATCAATATACATTGATTGCATATATCCAACATATGGTATATTGGCCTCTCCTATAAATTGTTTGCACCTCCAAAAATTCTATATAAATCCACCCATCCCAATCAAAACACTCGCACCAAAACCACACAATTCTTGTGTTACCATCTAACATAGGAAGCCTTCTAAAGTAGATAGACTAGCAACAACCATGGCAAAACTCCTTGGTTTGTTCTTGGCCCTCGCCTTCGTAGTGGTTGTGACGGCCAATGTGACGTCGACCGCTATAGGTACCAAGGCCAACTGCGACATTGACCTATTTACACTTATCCTGCCATGTGTATTGTACGTGTTGCCCCCAGCAAACCCAAAGCAACCACCGTCGAAGGCATGTTGCGACGTGTTCCAAAAGGTGGATGTGTCATGCCTATGCTCCAAGGTTGACAAGGGTATCGAGGAAATTATAAGCATGGAGAAAGTGGTGTACGTCGCCGACTATTGCAAGAGGCCATTCAAGCCTGGCTCCAAGTGCGGAAGTGAGTTTTTTTAACAAATGCATGATGTATTTGTGGTTCTGAATTGAATCTGATATGTGTGTTTGTTTTGGGATTAATTGTTTTGCAGGCTACATAATTCCTCCTTTGAACCAGTAAATGGATGGTCGATGTTCTCTTGGTTCTAGGAGGGGAAGTGCTGGATTAGTGTGAAGGTGTGTATGTTTGCAATGTGGTGAGAGATCCAGCGATGCATGAGAAATATTGGGAAATTAACAAAGGACTTTGTCTCCTTGCTTCTTCTTCTTCTTCTTATTGTTTGTTGTTGCATTGGTTTGTGCACTACCAATGACCTCTGGTGGATAGACAAAGAAAGAAAGATGAAAGAAGATAGTGTTATTACAATTTACCAACCTAATGTCCCTGCTGTCTTTTTTATGTTTTAGCCTTTTTTTTGTAAAACAAGTTGTTGTAGTTACGAACCAAACAATAAACAATGGGGCTATGGGGAGGCAAAAAAAAGGGGGTTGCCCAAGCCTTATAAACTGTGGAGATGGTGTATAGAATGTATATGATTACATAGCTTTATCTGTGAAAAATGATTCTCTCCCCCCTCATGGCACCCCGAGGCACATACTTATAGCCATAAAGAGGTTTCTTACATAAAAACCCCTATCTAGGTCTATTATTGTCGGGGAAATCATGTTCTTTCTCTTGTGACGACCCCCTGGGGCCAGCCACGTGGTCACATAATTATTGGGTCTCTTGGTGCAATGGGCTGACTGGGCCAAGGTGGGGGCCATTCTCCCGCCAGTGGCCTCTCATGGTTTAAGGGCCAAGGTGGGAGCTTTGTTCCAATGATTTCTTCAACAATGCTGACACTCACTACTCATCGCCGCAGCCCTTCGCTTTTTCGACTTTGGCCTTTCTCTTCAACGGCTCCAATGAGTAGCATGAAATTGTTCTCGTCAAATGGCTAAGATAAGTAGTATGATATTGTCCTCATCTTCGCCATCACCACCTCAGTTGCTTCCTATTAGTCAATGTCTTCTTGCAGGATAGGTCGACGTCATTGCACTCTTTTGTGGTCTCCTCTAACACCATTCATGTTATCCTGTTATAATTTTTATTTTTATTCAAAATTCTAGTTATTTTTTATTGCAGTTCGTATACGAATCAAATTGCTATTTTTATTTAATTTATACTGAATTTAAGTTATTTAAGTATATTTACTTTGGAATTCGTATGGAAATCCAATTACAAATTTTCTTTTAGTTTTTATTCCAATTCCAATTATTTTTTATTCAAATTTGTATACAAATCCAATTGCTAAATTTTCTTAAATTTTTCTTCTGATGCTTCTGAATTACATTTATTTAGGGATTTTACTTTGTAATTCATATCAAAATCAAAGTTTTAATATGACTTTTTATTCCAAATTTCAGTTATTTTTGTTGAAAGCCATATAAAAATCCAATTGTTAGTTTTTGTTTAATTTTTATGTAGAATTATAATTATTTAGGTGTTTTACTTAGGAAATCATATGGAAATAAACTTGCTAATTTTATTATATTTTTTTATTTAAAATTTCAATTATTTCTGTTTTGTACTTACACGAACTATTTTTTGTAATCTAGATCGTTATAATCTGAACCCACCACGATCAACAATGTAGGTCTTTCGTTTTTTTTGTTTTGATTAACATGGAAATTTCTAGCCCTTAAAAGCGAGCATGGTGACTTCTTTTATATTTGCTTTAATAAGATAATAATATATTTCTAATCCTTGAGAACGAACGTGGTGATTTTTTTTCCTTTATTTTAATAAGATAGATAGATAGATTGCATCGCAATAGCAATTCAGAACAAAAAAGTGTGCCAATGACCAAGAACTCTAAGGCCCCGTTCCAAACAATGGTGCCTTCTGGCTTCCAGAAGCAAAAAGGCCATTTGGAATGTGTTAACTTCTTAATGCGGCTTTTTCTTCTTTTTTTTCCTTTATATTATCTATAGAGATATAACAATGTTTTTATTTTTATTTTTATTTTTATTCATTTTGTTTTAATTGAATACTTCAGAAAAAAAAGAGCCATTTTGGTGCCATTTTAGCTAAAAATCATGAAACTTTGAATAGGACCAAAACCCTTATAGAACCCTGGACCATCATAGGGGCGCTGTAAATAAAGCAAGCTTTACGCGCATACGATGTTGTAAAATATAGCAAGTGAGATTATTATCGTTAATTATTTATCTTATTAACTTTCATGCTTTCAATGAGAGGTGCCAAAATATTATTTGTTTCCTTTTATTATGTAGTAATTGACCATAATAGCCTTTGAATGGTAATTGATGACCATTTCATTCCTACCTCTTGTGAGATAGTAATAGGATAGGTGTACCATAAAAGAAGTTATTCCTTTTTAATTTTTGGTTTTCTGACCCTGGAAACTTTTACATTCAAAAGCTTCATGAGAAACAACATGCTGAGAATTCAGTGCATACTGATACTCCCCTGAAAAATCTTCAGAATTGCTGTACACCACGCGTGTTCACAGGATCATTAGTTTCTCTAAAGAAGAAAACATGCTGCAAACTGGAATGAACGGAAGTACATAGTGTGAAGCTCTTGGCGACGCCGGAAAGCAACCTCCTTCCATTTTATTTGCTCAAGTAACTGAATACAATACGCTGAACATAACAATACAGTACATGAAACAGATAATGACTTGTATGATATTACAGAGACATTTATTAAGGGGAAAATTTGTTCAGTAGCACTGAAAGATCACTGATTTCGGAAAATACCACCGAAAAAATCGGGCTCCGGAAATTACCACTAAAAGATACAATTTTCTTCGGAATTTAGCATTTTGGACCAAAATACCCTTACCCCCTATTCCTCCTCCCTCTTCCTCTTCTCCCTGCCCCTCTCCCTCTTCTCCGTCCGCCTCCCTCTTCCGCGCCACCTCCCCACCACTTCGCCGCCGGCCTCCCCGCCTCCTCCCTCTCCGCGCCTGCCATGCGCCCTCCCTCACATCCCCCTCCGCTCCTCCTCCTCCGCCCCCATCTCCCTGTTGGGCAAAACAGAGGGGACAGGCGGCACGACTGGGCTGCGGCGACGCCGGCAAGGGGTGGCCGGGGAGGCTGGGCAGGCCGGCAAAATGGAACCGTGCGGGGGCAGGGATGCTAGTGGGGAGGTGGCGCGGCCCGGAACGGCGGCGAGGCGCGCGGCGATCGATGATGCAAACGGCGAGAGTGCGCTTCGGCGGCGCGCGGAGAGGAGAAGGAGGGATTTTGTGTGGGCACGAGCTAGAGACGGTTAGGTGGGTGCTTACCACGCTGTCTATTGAGCCGGAGGAGGCCCGAGGTCGGTCGGCGACGGAGGCCATGGGCGGCGCAGGGGAGCTTCACGATCTTGCCGCGAGCTAGGGTGGAGGAGGAGCTCGGCGTCGGAGGAGGACCGAGGCGGTGAGAACATTCTCCCCAGGCGAGGAATTGAAGGGAGACTCGCCGAGGAGGGAGCGGCGACGGCGGAGGCGTGTTCGGCCGGCGGTGAGGAAGATGGGCTGTGCGGCGAGTCGGAGGCATCGGAGGGGGTAGAGGAGAGGCACAGACACACCGTGACGCAGGTGGTTTGCGGAGGAGATGGCCGGAGCGACCTGGGCGGCATGAGGCGGCGGTGGCTGCGTACGGGCGGAAGAGAATTGGCGCGCGGGGAAGAAATGGAGGGGCGCCGGATGTGAGGGAGGGCGCATGGCAGGCGCGGAGAGGGAGGAGGCGGGGAGGCCGGCGGCGAAGAGGTGGGGAGGTGGCGTGGAAGAGGGAGGCGGACGGGAGAAGAGGGAGAGGGGCAGGGAGAAGAGGAAGAGGGAGGGGAATAGGGGGTAAGGGTATTTTGGTCCAAAATGTTAAATTCCGAAGAAAATTGCATCTTTTAGTGGTAATTTTCGGAGTCCGGTTTTTTCGGTGGTATTTTTCGAAATCAGTGATCTTTCAGTGCTACTGAACAAATTTTCCCTTTATTAAGAGGCACGAAGTGAAAGACGCTTGCTTGCTGCTGATAGTGGATTACCGGAAGGTGATCGACGGAAACCACGGACAGGCTGCGCTCCATGAATGGGTCAGGGCTTGGCGGCCGCGGCGCCGGTGGCCCGGCAGCATTCGGGGAAGCGGGGGCAGCATCCAGGCATCGGATACATCACATCCACAGGCCTGCCCTGTACTGTCCACGACGCTGCCATCATCGCGAGCAGGCACACCTGCACGACGATGAAAACTACGAGGACACGGAGACGGAGGTTATCAGTCGACATCACCTCGATCACGGCAGAGGGGCGAGAATATGTACCACTCTAGTTCTTTCACGGTACACCTTTCCTCTTGTGATAGAAAGTCATATATACACACACACACACACAGAAAGTCCTATGTATATACAGCATGGACGCATGGCAATCACGTTTATCTACGGCTTTAGCTGGGAATGCATTGATATCTAAATGTAAATATTAACTATCCAACTCATTTCCAAATAAGCTTTGATTCAATCCATATCCAACCCAAATCAGAATATTGATAACATCCATATATCCAAATACATTAAATCCACGGATGCCCAAATCCAAATGGACATTAACTATTTGGGTGTGCCTATAGTCCTATACATCATGTAACTGTTTCTATCCCCAAAAAACAGACTTTTTTACCCTTAGATCTTCATCCAATGGTTTGGATCACTCCATCCATTCTCTACATAAGCACGTTTACAACCTCCAACCCTAGCCAGACCTTTCCTCCAACCCCCGCCGCCACCGTAGGTGTCGCTGCCACCTCCTGATCCATCTGCCAACGCTGCTTGCCTAGTTCTTCACCCCACCTCCACCTCCCGGCTGCTTCAACCCTTCTTCCCCATCTTTAGCGGCTCAATGCTGCCCCACACCAGTTGTCAAAACCCACCGTATGTATGATGTTACTGTAACATGAGATGATATGTAGGCCACCTAGAAAAAATAGATTATTTACGAAAGAATCTTTGGATTCCTCTTTCTTATTCTTAAGCAAGCACCCAAGAGGGTTTAGGATGTGTTTAATTGCTTATACCAAGTGGTACATATATGAAATGATTCGAAAAAAAAGTCATCTATATGTTTGCTTACTTCAACGGAGGCCGGAGCCATCACATCTTGAACAATGAGATATAAATTCGAGAAATATTCTCTCAAAATGCTTAATAATCTTATTCACCAAAACACAATTGAACCATATGTTACATGACTATCCCATCACGCTGAACCTCATCGAATTTTTGCCATATATAGCGGCTTTTTCAAAGCATATTTACAGAAATAGCCGTATATAGACGGTATTGACAAAAATAGTGCTTCTGCCACCTGGTCACAGGGCGGCAGCCCCCCGGCAGTCGACGCGTGGCACCTGCCATCCGACCGTCAGATGATAGGCATCTGCCTTTCGGCCACCAGACAGTAGGTGGCCTGCCGTCCATCCACAAAACAACAGGTGATTAAGCCGGCTTAATTACCTACCTAAATTTGTAATTTTATACTATATTTGTTTGAAATTTTAAATATAGCAAATGAGCTAAAAAAAGTACAACATTTTATGCACAACCTTCTGACATAACACACTTCATTGTGTAATTTTTTGAAAATTTTATCTATTCTAAATGATGCTCAAAATTTATATATTTTTGATATTTATAGGAGTTGTTACATATAGCAAATGAGATCCAAAAATTACAAAATTTTATGTGAAATATCTCAACATAGTCAATCTTATTGTGTAATTTTTAGAAAATTTTATGTGCTCTAAATTTAGCATGTTAATTCGTGTTAATTTAATCGTAATTAGCGATATGCGAGGAGGGATGTTGCCTCCTTGGTGCCACCCCTTGCCCGCTCCCTCCTTCGGACATGTGTTGGCTCGACCATACCAGCCTCCCTCACCTGCTCCCTCACCCGCATTTATCCATGTCGTCCCGCCTCGTCTGCTCTCTCGTGCGTACATATGTCACTCTTACCATGCTGTCCCACGTCGCTTGAGGTGCTGCGTGTCGACAACGTGTCCATAATTTCTAGTGGCAATGCACCAGGTTCTCTTTTCGCTCGGCTACAAATACGAAGCTTCGTAATCACTCATTTAAACTGCGTTTCGCTTCTTGTAGGAAGAAAAACCTTCTTCATCATACAGTAACATAGCATTGCAGACACTGAGGGGCCAGTTGGAGCGGGGTCACCAAAGAAAGACCTTCCCCTGAAAAAGAGAGAGGACTTCGGCCTAATTACCACTTGATGCCAAATAGGCAGGCTCAATCGGTATGGCCAAAATGTAGACACAGGGAGGACGTGGTTGTGCAGGTCGTTGAAGACCATTTTGATAGCAGGCGACGTTTTTTCCCAATGCCCACATTCTGGGGTACAATTAGCTAATAGTTTATTTCCTCTTACTGCTAATAGAACTTTCATGTTAACCTTTCTTTCCAGTAGATGGCGAAATGTAACTTCGTCCACTAGATCGATCCTCCCCATGAATGCTATGTTGTGAGGTATGTGGATACACTGTGAGAGCAAATCTTAGAGATGGAAGCATGGATTGACAATCTCAATGAGGACAACGATGACCTCCAGCAATAGATACAGTGCAAGAGGGGCAACGAGAAGGTCATCAACATAGAAGTTCCTATGATCCCACGTACTACTGCATGAACCCTAACTGCATATGTGCGTGCCACTACAGCAATGACCAACCACGACCAAGGCGCCCCACTGCAACACTACATGTGGTACTGCGAGG
Organism: Dendrocalamus sinicus; assembly: GCA_036346575.1. Lineage (NCBI taxonomy): Eukaryota > Viridiplantae > Streptophyta > Magnoliopsida > Poales > Poaceae > Dendrocalamus > Dendrocalamus sinicus. The sequence goes on along the minus strand of CM070643.1, from coordinate 16,040,588 downwards.
CACCTTCTACTAGTAGGTACGCACAGAGAAGCTTGTAGCACAGTACTCTCCCCTGTAGTTCATGGTTATGTTCAATCTCGTAAAGCATGTAACTAAATAGTGTACGTGTCGTTGTGGTTGCTACTTATTGAGTAGACTGTTTAAACACTGCATTGCGTGTATTAAGCTAGAGGGGTCAATATGCATTGAACAAATGTACATCATACAAATGAGTATAAATAAAAACATAACAGTTTTACAGACAAATGTGGAGATGAGGGAGCAGGCGAGGGTGGACAACACGGATATAATAACATCAGTGCGGACAAGGGAGCGCACGAGGGGGATGGCACGGACAGAGTGATAACTATGCAAAGAACGCAGTGAAAAAGGAAAGATAGCAGCAATGAACCGATATATGTGTGAAGGACAGAGGTCATGCACTGCAAAAGATGCCTAAGCATCGCATATTGCTAATTACAATTAAATTAACACGAATTAACATGCCAAATTTGGAGCACATAATTTTTTCGAAAAATTACACAATTAGGTTGACTATATCGAAAGGCTTCACATAAAATTTTGTAATTTTTGGAGCTCATTTGCTATTGTAACAACTCCTACAATTATTGAAATCATACTAATTTTTTAGCAACATCTAGAATGGATAAAATTGTCAAAAAAACATTATACAATAAAGTACGTTGTGTCGGGATGTTGTGTATAAGATTTCATAATTTTTGAGCTCATTTTTATATTTAAAATTTTGAAAAAATAATGACGTAAAATTATGAATTTAGGCAGGTAATTATGCTAGCTAATTAGTCGGCTTAATCACCTGTCATTTTGTGGGCAGACAGCAGGCCACCTGCTGTCTCGTGGTCGGACAATAGGCTACCTGTCGTCTGGTGGCCGGGTGGTAGGCACTTGCCGCCTGGCGGCCGGACGACAGGCGCCGCGTGTCGACTGCCGGGCGCTGCCGCCTGGTGACCGGGGCGGCAGAAGTGCTTTCTTTGTCAATAATATCTGCATAAGACTATTTATGCAAATAGGCATTGAAAAGATGCTATATATGGCAAAAATTCAACATCATCCCACCAACCAAACCAAATACACCTTACATTCTATACAAGACAAATTTTTTTTTGAAAATAGATGTACAAGACAATGAAGTGGGCAACACCTCAGCACGAGTGCATCAGGCTGAGCTGAGCTATGACCGTGCACTGGGCCACCACAAATCGGGCTGGTCAATGCCTTGTTGTGGAGCTTGGCTGCATGGGGAAGCTGCTAGTAGGGCTGCCACTGTGTGCCCATTACCCTTATCTAAACCCATGCCACACTATTGGGTAGGGTATGGGTAAGAAATAAAATATTCATTTAGATTTAGGTGTGGAGAGGGTAATATCCACTTACTTATCTTTACCCATACCCATTTAAATATAAGATTGAGAGTGTACTTAGATTATCTATGGTCTTGGATTACACATACTTAGTTATAGATACCTATAAAAGCATGTGAGAGAACCTATGCCCGTCAATTTGCACAGAGTAGCTCCCTTACACACATAATCATTTCCAACAAATTTCAGTTGATTTCGTAAAACTTTGTGATGTGAACGTGAGATTGAAATTTCAAATACTGAAGTTTTACGAAAACTTTCTGCAAAAACATGTGGGGCCCACGTGCGCACCTAGCCCTGCCAATTTGCATAGATTAACTCCCCTACAGGCAGAACCATCTCTAATAAATTTCAATCAATTTTAGGAAACTTTTATGGTGTGAATGCAAGGTTGAAATTTCAAATACCAAAGTTTTACAAAAATTTCCTTCATAAGCATCTTTGACTAAGCCCCTCATTTTCCTTCTTTACCCACTGGGTTACCCAAACCCATTGGGTACACCCTTTTTTATTTGGGTACGAGTAATACCACTTCAAATGGGTATAAATAAAATTGGGTATAAGTTTGGCTTACCCATACCCTACCCAGTGGCACCCCTAGCTGCGGGCCGAGGGGCTGGCATCTGTCAGGTGCCATCTTAGGGCACTGCCTCTTTTTTCTATTGGATTTCTCATTTTCTGATTTGACCAAGAGGACACTATGGTTGTTTATGCTTTGAATGATACATGCCGGTCTTGTATATTAATAATAGACCTAGCCCTTTCATCAGTGGCGGACCTACCAGTGAGTCAAGGGGAGCTGCGTCCACCCTACCTTTGACTAGAGAGTAGGTACCCCTTAGCCCCTAGCTTCGGTTGGAGCGCCATGCTGCTGCTTGAGCTCGGCAGCGGTGGTCGGTCGACATTCGGCAAGAAGAAGAGTAGGTAAAGAGTAAACAAGCTTTGTAGAGTAGTGAGAGTTGGGTACATGGGTTTGGAGCCTTTAGTTCATGCCCTGAATCCATGCTGGGCCAAGTGGCCAACTATGCAACACAAAACATTGCACACCAGCAAACAAACTAGCAAATCCCATCACCAAATACCGAAGCCCACATGTGGCAAGCAATTAAGCAAATGAACCAGAACAAATTCGGCACTTCGGTCGCAACTAGCAACTAAATTGAAGTTCCTTGCTTGGCTTCTGTGTGGGTGTGGCATTGGCGAGTGCTGGGAGGTGGCAGGAAGCTTGGAGGCGGGCGGCTGAAGTAGGCGATGCCGCGGTGGGCCAATGGGGGCGGGGCACCGAGGTCGACCAAGCGCCCAGGCGACACCAGATCTGGAGATGGAGAGCTTCACCACATCGGCCATGGAGGAGAGGGGATCTGCCAATCTGGAGAGCTATGCCATACTGAGCCATTGAGGGAGCCAGGGAGGGTCAGAGGGAGGCCCACTGGACTGTCGCTTGCCGGAGGAACTAAGGAAGGGATCAAGGGAGGGAGGTAGCCATTTGATTTGAGAAGACAGCTTCGACCTGCCGAGTGCCGACGCTGAGGAAGGAGGAAAAACTCAAATTACTCAACTCAATGAAGGGAGCCAAGCTGCTGAGGGACTCAAATCAAGGAGGCTAGGAGGGGATCTGCCAATCTGTTGAGTACAGACGTGGAGTGGTCAACTAACAATTGGTCATCCACTCATCTGGCGAGGCTTGGCCTCTTAGGTGGGTGTGGGCTGCTGAGACACTGAGTAGCTGACGGTTGTCAGCTGGCAAAGAAGTGAGAACAGAGGGTGATCACTGATAAGAGGCACCGACATTCGCTCGTAAGGTAATAAAACACAAATGTAGTTTTCCATTTGCGCAATTGTGATGGATTTAGTATTTTAGTTTCATCTATTGTTGTTTATCGATTCGTAGAGTTGTAAGAAATGGAGAAACGAACATTGCATAAATATTTTGCAAGTAATACAAGTTATACTCCTCATATTTATGGGTTTTAAGAGGCACACTATCCACTGAGATACAATCTTCATTGTATTTTGCATTTTTACCATATCCCTATTCTAATTATTCATGATTTTTTATTGTAAAAGATAGTTCAATTTATGTTTTGTTTACTTCTCTTTTGTTGGTCATGTCTCAGCCCTCTAAAATTTGGTTCTAAATCCGCCACAGCATATCATTAGTGAACAATGTAGGTACTGGTAATAGGTGCAGGATTGAACATAGGTAGAAAGAAGTACATAGCCTGAAGCTATTGGTGACGTCTGAAAGCAATCTCCTCCCATTTTATTCACTTAAGTAATCGAGTGCAATACGCTGAACATCTTTACTATTATAAAATAGGAGTTGGTGGTTGTCGGTTCGTTCCCACTCCTCTCTTCTCAGCCGTCCAATCAAAGATCAACCATCCAGATTCGTATGTAGGTAGTTCTTCCGCTCCTCGTAGAAAAGGTTAGGCCTACGCGTGGACCGCACTCCTCCTCTTCTCTTCCCCCGCATCCCCCGCTTCCTGCAACCACTCCACCTCCCACAACCGCTGCCTCCTTCTCTCCCCGAACCCTCATGTAGCGCGTCCTCCTCCTCAGCACCGCCACCAATTCCGTCCCCGTACAGCAGCGTTTGGTCGCAGTCCCCCAACTTCCCCCAGCAGCATCGCATCTCCTTGTCACCGCCTTCCCAACGCATTTACCTACCGTCTCTTCTCCCCATCTGCCTGCCGCCGCCTCTCGACCTCCACCTCCTGCAACCACCGCCTCCTTCTCCCCTGAACCCTTGTGTCGCACTTCCTTCTCCTCCTCGGTGCCACCGCCAATTCTTTCCCTGCGCAGCAGCGTCTTGTCGTAGTCCCCCAACTTTCCCTAGGGCGCCACCACCAATTTCATCTCCCATCACCCCTCCAACCAGCGGCACGACACTCAGTGACCGCGGTCGGTGGATCGGAGATAATGGTGCTCGGCGACACCCATCACCCATGTGGCTCTCCCCCGCTGCCGTCGCCCAGCAGTCGCTCACCCGGTGAGCTTCTCTACCTCCTCCTGCTCTTCACTCGGAGCCCGTCGTGCTGTCTAGCGATTTTGGTCTCCCAAGCTGGTCGTCGAAGTCAGTGCTGTGGTCGAATGGGGCTGTGATCGAGGGGCCATGGTCGAAGTTGAGGGGCTATGGTCGATGTAGAAGCCGTAGTTCAAGGGGGGTGTGGCTAAAGTCAACCATGATCGAAGTCAAAGCCGTGGTTGAAGTGGCGGTGGTCGAAGTCGAAGGGCCATGCTCGAAGTTAAAGGGTTATGGTCGAAGTTCAAGCCATGGTCGAAGGGGACAGTGGTCGAAGGGGCAGTGGTCAAAGTCGAAGGGCCGTGGACGAAGTCGATCTGCGGTCGAAGTTGAAGGGCTGTGGTTGAAGTTAGGCCGTGGTCGAAGTCGAAGAGTCATAGTCGAAGTCCAAAACGTGGCCAAAGGGGCAGTGGTCAAAGTCAAAGGGCCATGGATGAAGTCGGTCCGCGGTCGAAGTCGAAGGGCCGTAGTCGAAATCGAAGGGTCATAGTCGAAGTCCAAGCCGTGGTCGAAGGGGCAATGGTCGAAGTCAAAGGGCCATGGACGAAGTCGGTCCGCGATCGAAATCGAAGGGTCATGGTCGACGTTGGGGCCATGGTCGAAAGGGGTCATGGTCGACGTCGGAGCTGTGGTCGAAGGGGGTCGTGGTTGAGGGGCCGTGGCCAAAGTCGAAGATCCATGGTCGAAGTTGATGCCGTGGTTGAAGGGGGCGGTAGTCGAAGGGGGAAGTAGTCGACGTCGAAGGGCCATGATCATCAAAGGGGACAATGGTTGAAGTCAAAGCCGTGGTCGACGTCAAAGGGCCGTGGTCGAAGGGACAGTGGTCGACGTCGAAGGACTATGGTTGAAGGGGACAGTGGTCGTAGGGGACGGTGGTCAAAGGGGGAAGTGGTTGACGTCGAAGGGCCATGGTCGTGAAGGGCCGTGGTCGAAGGGCCGTAGTCGAAGGGGACAGTGGTCGAGGGGGCAATGGTTGAAGTTGAAGATTCGTGGTCGAAGTCTAAAGGGGTCGTGGTCGAAAGGGAAAGTGGTCGACGTCGAAGGGCTATGGTTAAAGGGGCCAATGGTCGAAGGGGGCGGTTATCGAAGGCGACGAAGGGGGAGTTGCAGATGTTATGAGCCACATTTTAACTGTAGGTGGTGCGAGTTTAGAGTTGTTGGAAGGGAAGGAACTTCCAGGAGTTGTAGCACTCGATGAAACTAGTGCCTGCATTGCCATACGAAGCTTCGTTTTTTTTATTCTTCATCTGTACCATTAGAAACTTGTAGCAATATCTTTCACCTTCTGTACATTTGTTCAACGGCTTGAGTCATCTCGGAGTCGATGTTGTGCAGAGATTTTGGGAATTGTTTGAACAATTTCCCAGAATTTTTGCATTTGCTCACATTAAGACGTTAGAAACATTTAGAAAGAACAGCACTTGTATTTTTTTAGGGAACAATACTTGTATTGAATCACGGGGAAAAAATTCCTTACTGGTCTTATTGTATGCAAGAACATGTTTTGTTGAGTAGGAATTTTCAGTTTTGCTTTTGTCTGTTCCACGTCAGAAAAGCAATTTCTACGACTGATGTTTGAAGTTAGGCGAGTTTGGGACTTGAATCTGGGAGTCTACACGCCAAATGAACTTGAAGTCATCGATAGACAACGGTACAAGGGAATTAACACATCACACATTCTATCTTCACAACTGAAACAACATCGGCACTATCCAAATAATCTTAATGCGACAAATTTGCTCCAAACGCCATGCCAGCCTTCGCATTGCAGCTTCTGACCTGGAGTTCCTACAGGAGTATTCCATATTACCACGGCAGATGTTATTGCTGACGCTCCCGCCAAAGGTATAAACAACGGGCGCACATTCTGGTAGAATGTGCTGTCTTGTAACTATATTAAGGGAGTAAAATTATATATAGAGAAGAGGTGAAGAGAGAGAATACGTTGGTTTTTATGTAAGAGACGACTAGGCCCCGATCAATTTGGCTTGAGCTTTTGGCTTCTGGCTTATTTTTCACTATTCATAAATTTCGTCTTTTTCTGAACTTTTGGCTTTTTGTTGAGCTTTTTTTCCGGTTCTTTTTTCCCGTATTCGTTTGTATTATACGTAATGGGCTAACATATTTTTTATATTTTTAAATTTTTTTAAATTTAATTATGCTAAATAAGCCTCTGTCACTCTGATGCTTTTTTCACCAATTCTGATGCTTTTTCAGCCAACTCTGATGTTTTTTCACCATAAGCCACGAGCTTTTCAGCCGAACCGATCACCACCTTAATTTTGTAAGTCAACGCAAATAGTGAGGGTGTGAGGCAGCAAGTTATGGTAAAATTAGTATAAAATATTTAAAAAAATAATTTACTGTTAAAGAAATTATTTCTAGCACTGTTTTAGGTGAAATGGAAACTTTGTACACAATCCTAAGAGAAAGACTATTATGTGTGGTTCCGTGCTAAGGGTCTGGCCAGCTAGGGAGACACCGACAGACGGTTTTGGTAGTTGATCGTATCACTACGGACGTGGACAGCTGGCAACGAACAACTTGGCTAGAACTGTTCTAAAATCAGTCGCTACGAAAAGATGGGTAATCAGCAATAGCTGTCGGTATCCGTGCTGTGTCTGTCATTCATTCAAGTAATCAGCAGAGTTGTAACATATTATATTCTAGCAGGGCAATAACTAGAGAGCTAGTTTTCAATTTAAACAAGCTTTTGCTTGCTAGTTCGGTGATTGAAAATCAGCACGATAAGGACAGCTTTTCATGGTTGCAAAGAGATATAACAAATTAGGTTTGTTAGAATAGTCACATATTAATTATGGAAAGACAAAGGATCTAAATTAAAAGTAAGGGAGTCCCTCACCTCATTAGCTAGCTTTTGGGGTGAGAAGACCCTTACAATCCAACAAGTGGTATCAGAGCCCGGTTCTAACATCTCTGGCCCAATGGACACTAGTGTGTGAACGCCTGATGGACTGTGACCCTGAGGGACCATCGGTGTACGGTAAAGGGACCCTGATAGACCGTCGGTGGGTGGTGAAGGGCTGAGGGACACAAATGTGTGAAGGGGGAGATTGTTGGAATAGTCCCACATTGGTTGTGGAAGGGTAAGAGACCTAACTTAAAAGTGGGGGAGTCCCTCACCTCATTGACTAGTTTTTGGGGTGAGAAGGCTCTTACGATCCAACAGAGTTTGTTTATATTAGTTTGTAGTTTTAACTTTAGCTTATAAATAGTAATAATTTATAGAAAAGTTGGTAGAGAGACGTTCACGTATGATTTTAATTAATATAAATAAAGTCACTATAGTATGTTTTACAATTAACTAGTAAATTCTATCTTAAAAAGATATTTTATTTGAAAATTAGATACTACATAAAAAACTATTTACTGTAGAAAAATAATTTTTAAAAACCAATACAAATATAGAGTATGAACACAAATATCACTGATATAGAATTAAGACTCATTGCGCAATGTTTCACCACTCCTTCAGAAACATATTCAACACACACGGTATCGAAATTGAAAGGAAACCTATAGTCCTGGTCTTACGCTGTCCTCTTCCTCTCCTAACAATAAAACTATTGTGTGTACTCATTAGAGCATTCTCCATCAAAAACTGCCTAACGAGGGAATATTCTTTTCTAACTTCAACATTTGTTAGGGAAGTGGCTCTACCTTAGCCGGTCAGCTTATTATACCAGAAGGCCTAATAATCATGAGATCATATTATTAACCCAAGAGAGTTATCGCAAAAAAGACGATATTGCCCCCATGATAATAAACTATTTATATAACAGTCTTCTCATGGTTGTAAATATGCGTCTTTAGGTGTCATAAGAAAGGGGCTCTTTTTTTATCAGACAAATCTAGGTAACATAGACTTTTATCCCCTGTCTTTACGGTTTATAAGGCTCCGGATAACCTCTTCGTAGCTTATTTATAGTTTTCTTGTTTACTATTTAGTCTGTAACCACATCAGTGATTAATCTTCAGAATGAAAATCTGATCATCTCCAACCCTGCTTCAGCCTTCTGTTGCTTTGTCACCATACTTTGTAATAGTAGAAATTTCACAATGGTGCCTGGTTTCTCTGGAACAAGTTCACTTAACATCAATTCCACACCATTTCTTTACAAAGTGCCACTAAACCCCACGGGACAAAAAATAAGAGCACCAGCAAACATGAACTGCTTCTAACATCAGCAGAGAGTAAACCAACCACACACTGCTAACCTCCACTCTTCAACCATTAAATCACAAATCGTAGGTCATAAATCATAACATGAATCACATGAAAGCAAGGACACAATTTCGCAAAAGAAAGAGAACTTTCTTTATACATCTCTGTTCCATTCCATAGACTGGTCCATACTGCGATTATTACTTACAGATTACAAGCTACTACAGTAAACTAGACACAAGAACACAAAATACATCCTAGTAACACAAGTCTCTTCTTTAGAGCAAGAAACACAAGAAAACTGGTATGGAGCAAACAGGTGAGCAGCTTACCCTTCCCATATGCGCCAATTTCACAGGTTCTCCATCTGGATATTGCTCTTGAGCGGCACATACTCGCCAAGGTACCCGCCGAGGTGCTCGTACAGCGCGCTCCTATCAATCTGCTGGTTGTGGAAGGCCTTGCAGGCGTAGTAGAACACGCTCTGCACGAGCAGCCCCAACAAATTCACACAGACGAGAACAGCGACCAGCACAGCGCCGACAAGCATCCGCCCGGGCAAGCTCAGGCCGAGGCTCCCCTCCTCGCCTCGCCCCTTCACGACGGCGGCACGGAACAGAGCCGCGGTAACGCCGCAGGAGGCAAAGTAGGAGACAACGAGCACGGCGGCCGTGCGGGTGCGCCCTTGAAGAAGTTGCTTGCTCTTTGCCATGGCGGCAAGCCCACAGAGCGGCTCGAGCACGGAGATGACGCTGGCGAGGTGCCATAGCGCGGAGATGTAGACATGGATCGCAAGGAAGAAGAAGACGACGACGACAAGGAGGAGGACGAAGGAGAGGGAGGGCGGGGAGGATGGGTAGGGGGAGGGGGAGAAGACGATGAGGAGGAGGAGGACGGTGAGGGCGAATACGAGGTGGTAGACGAGCATGAGGAGCGAGACCCAGAGGAAGGTGCGGAGGAGGCGCGGCAGGATGGGCGGCAGCGCGGCGAGGGAGGATCCGATGGAGGCGGGCTTGGCGGCGTAGAGCGACGCGACGGTGAAGACGGCGGCGGCGGTGGAGAGGAGGGATAAGATGAAGAGGAAGATGAGGTAGAGGAACTGGTAGGCGAAGAGCCTGAGCCACTGGGCGGAGTCGGAGTAGTCGGAGTTGGTGTCCTGGAGGCGGAGGAGGATGGGGTGGGTGAAGATGGAGTGGGCGAGCACGGCGAAGGAGAGCGGGAAGACGAGGCAGGCGGTGAGCAGCGCGAAGGTGCGCAGCGCGGCGCGCGGGATCGAGGCGGAGACGCGGACGAGGTCGGCCGCGCCCAGCGCCGCGAGGTCGTGCGACGCCAGCTCCATCGGTGCGGCCGGTGGGTTGGTTTCGTGGGAATTCGGCGATTATTTTGGTCGTTTTGGGGGTTAATTTGGCTGGCTGAGGAAGGCACGGCCGGTGGGGGCGTGGTCGTCGGCCTCAAATGTGGGAAGGGAAAGCCGGAAAGGTGCCAGGTTTGAGTGGGTGGGAAGCCACCGAGGGATGCCGGCCCCGCCCCGCCCCGCCCCGCCTGTCGATGTACGCGCGCGCGGCGAGGCGGTTCTGGAACTACGGATCGCCCTGGATGCCGGCGTGCGCGGTGCACGCTTTGCGATTGCGGGTCATGTGAGCTGTGGTTGCGCCAAATGCCATTGACCGCATCTCCCGCTCCCAGTATCGAAGAATCGCCGCTCCCCATCGAGAGAATGCCTGTATACGATATACTGGTGCAAGTTACAGAGCTCAAGTGGCTCGGCAGATGACAAGCAGAGAGAACAAACAATGAGCCGATGGTCTATGGATGAGTTCATTTCGACTGCGACTGATGATTTATGGTTATGACTGATGATGTTTAGTTCTAACATAATCGTTTGTATGAATAAATTGAATATCGATAAGTTATTTTAAAAAGATGATAGAGTAACCATCATATTTATTTGTTTGAAAGAAATTTTAAACCATAAGCCAAAAAATTCTACTTGCTATGGACCAACTAAAAACACCACCTTTTCATGCTTAGCATTGCACACCCAGTTCTCTGGCATGACGCATATATGTTCCGTCGAAGAAAACCAGCAACACAAACATCGCGGTCAATAGCTTCCGAAAAGAAAATGCTTATCGTTTCTGTGTCCTCACGGCGGACACCGATATGTATTCGTTCAATAGGCTCTTGTACTGTGCCTTCGCCTGCTCAATTTCGAGCCGTAACTTCTTTTCCTGTTCGTATCTGAAAATTAAGTTCGTCAGTTTCGTTAGCAAAGTGTGATTTAAGAGCAGTGCTTCAATATTTTCCTTTCTAATAAGAATAGCACTAATATCAAAACAAACAAATAGACAAGTAACATGTATCAACCATTTATCATGGTTTAAAAATTGTGCAAATTAATATTAAGAAAAGTATAAAAGCATCTCCATGATTTAATCAAAATACACTATTATGTACTAATTATCTTGACTATCAAGATGAAAATTACAGTGAGCAAAAGCTCCCTCTCTACCATCTCAAATTCCAAGCACCTAGAAATGAAACAAAACAAAGTCCTTCAACTTTAGGCCAAAGTTGCTTGGAACTTGGAAGTATGATGAAACGGAGGCAAGTTGTTGTCGGACTCACTCTGGAGCATCTTATTCTCTAGCTTCAAGAAGGAAATTTCCTTTAGGTCTCGTTCTACCATGTATTGGCACACCTGTGGCATTCAAAGGCATTAACTTTCAATACAATAGATAAATTTACATCAGATAAAAAGCTCATATTCTCCATAGAAAATCAATCTGGTTACATCAATATCCCCACATGCCAAGTTAATCAAGTACTATTGTAGGTGAACATCTCTGTTAAGATGCCATCCACGGAGGCACTGAATGGCAATGCACTAGCGTAGTAACATAGGCTAACCTGATGACTTGAGTCCACGGAACTGTTGCCTGCCAAACTATCTGTGACGCGCCTTTTAAATGAATCCGTCTGAAAAACAGTCTCATTTTTTCGTTTTCCTGTCTCTGCTAAATCAGCGCCATGTGCCATAGGAGGTGAACTTGTCTGGTCGACTTGCACGATATGCATACCTGACGGGGCTGCTCTTGTAGCAACGGTGTTTGTTCCGGCAGGTACTGAGAGAGGAGGGGGAGCAAAAGCGATTGGAATTGCATTTGAGGGATTACCAGATGTGCTGGGTCCCGAAGGCACCACCGAACTAATCGGGGCAATTGCATTCCCCTCAGATGGTTTGGCAATGGTATCCGCTCTTGGATGCATTACACGAGGAGCAGGAGAAACGGTAGCTGTACATGGCGCTTTATGGTATCCAATCAGGTTACTGTATAAATCCCTGAAACACAAGTGGAAATAGCAGTTACCAGTACTCATTTTGAGCACCAACAATGGAAGCGCAGAGCATGCAACATTTGGTGATAGCAACCACAAATTTTTTTTAAAAAAAACTGCAACAATCGTACCGAAGAAAGGGCGTGTGGGTGGCTTTGAGGGCCAAGCACATTGCCATAGTTGGAAGAGGCGGCCATGTTGAGGCCTTGTGGCTAGGGGTGCAAATGGAGCAGATAATTTTCATTCGACTGATCGACCGAAGGCTCGCGGAGCGAATACGAAAGAGGTAAATCGGTATCCGGTACTATTCCTATCTGACTCAAAAAAAAACATAGAATAGAATACAGGATGAGTAATATCCGTCCATATATAACCGTATGTCAAGTGATATAAGGAAGTTTGTTGTGATTTTACTTAGTAACAAGATAAAATATAGGCGGATTGCCATATCTAAATAGGCGAAGAATACTGAGTGCTCTTCCTTCGACATGTCGGCGACTAGTCTCTCTGTATTCACTTTTATTACACCATACTGTCTAATATCCTGTGTAGTGGTGCAAAAGAAACAAATACTTTTTGTTCAACCCACCGTGTGACGGCTTATGGAACAAATGCAGAATGGAAAATTGGAAATTTTGTATTATCCGTGTCTGACTCTGATTCTAAAAAAAATAAAGAATATGATATATGATAAGCGATATCCATCCTTATTTGCTCTGAATGGACCCCTAGTTGTGGCTGGCTCAACCCATTGTGGCCATGCTCTTGCATCACCTCATCTTTTCCATGCTTTCCACTTCCTTTGCCGGTAAGCCAGCCAGGTGAACTATTGCTGACTCCAATTTGCTCGAGTACCGCTATTGCTTGATGTGTGCTTTGCCGGTACTTTTTAATATAATTTTCGTATTAATTCTGTCTAAAAAAATGTACCGTTTAAAAGTTAGTATAAATATAAATCAAGTTTATGCCTAAAGAAATCCGGCCAAGAGTAGTAGTGACTAGTGAACGTGTGAACCAGGACTAGAAAAAAAAAGTGTCGGGTGGTGTGGTTTGCTCCGGCCGTACAAATCCTATTATTTCCCTTAACATAAATAGGCTCTTTCATAAATTTGGTGGCAAATTGGCACGGTGAATTTGTCCTACTTACATAAAAGCCCATAAAAGAACTCCTTGCTCTAAAAATACCCCATCGAAGAATCAAGCAGCCCTTCAGCGGTGCAGCGTGCTTGACCGCGCCACCCACAAGCAGCCCGTCCTGCTGGACCCCACCCAACGCCAGCGCTTCATTGAATCACCGTCGGTTCCACGGTCCAGCAGTCCCGCCCCAATTCCAAACCGAAGCCGCCGCGCCGCTCCCTGCTCCCCATGTCCCTTCCCCACCACCTCGCCGCCGGCGACCTCCTCACCGCCCTCCGCGGCGCCGCCTGCTCCTCCTCGGCCCTCCGCATCCGCCTCCGCCTCCGCCTCCGTCCCTCACAAGGACGTCGTCTCGTGGTCGACCATTCTCGCTTGTTATTTCTCACACGGTCGCCTTGCGGACAGGCCTTGCCTTCTTCCGCACAATGACATTCACCACCCAACTTGCTGCGGATTATGTAATGCTCGTCACCGTCCTCACGGGCTGTGCGTCAGCTGGCTTGCTGCCGCCGTTCTGCAGGGCTGCTCACGGGTATGTTGTGCGGCGCCAAGTCCCAGCCAGTATGCACCAGGGAACGGCGCTCATTGATTGCTATGCCAAGGCTGGCCGCCTTGATTATGCTTCCCGTGTGTTCACACGGGTGCCTTCGAGGAATGTGATGCACTGGACTGCGATGATTTGTGGGGTTGGCTGCACGTCTGCACAACGATGAGGCTGTCCAGCTGTTTGAGGAGCTGTGTCAGAGAGGAGTGCAACCAAACGAGATGACGTTCACAGCTGTGCTCAGCGCATGTGAGCATGCTGGGCTGGTGGAGCAAGGGAGGGAGTTCTTCAAACTTATGGTTGACAAATATGGCCTTGAGCCAAGTATACATCACTGTGGGTGCATGGTTGATATCTATGCAAAGGCAGGGCAGTTGGAAGATGCCTTATGAGGTTTATCAAGACCATGAGAGTGGAGCCAAATGTCATTGTTTGGACTTCATTGTTAGCGGCATGCAAGAATTTTAACATTGCAGTGGAGGGAATGGAGAAAGTCTTGACAATGGAGATATCTGATGAAAACGGAGGTTGATGGAAGAACATAATGTGAGGAAGAACAGAGGGTCGAGCTCCATTAAGATGGGCGAACGAAACCCGGGGCTTGACTGTTGCTGCAGTCAGTTAATCTTTTGCATAGTTTCACACCTTCAAAGTTTTCGGATGGAATCGAGAACACTAGCCTCTTTTGCTTAGCCTCATTGCAGAGGTATTTGGAGGATAGTTCCGCATGTTGCTTGATGAAATCCAGTTGAGGGAATCAGCGGAGTGAATACAAAATTTTCTCAAAACTCCTGCAATATTGTATTGAGGTAATCAATGCTATTTGGAAATGGTTTAATCGGGATGATGAACTGAGATATTAGAAGAACGAATCGGTTGGTACAGATGATTCACGCGTATACGAACACATGATCAAGAAGTGCTTTGAGAAAGCCAAATTCAGCACTGAATATCCTTGGCTTTTGGATGATTTCCTATGTACTTCTGCAGTCATAATATGTGATTTTGTGCTGATTTTCCTCCTCTTCATTGTTCGCATAGGATTGCAGATAGCTGAAAAGGATTTCTTGAGTACGTTGCTGCTTATGGCTTCATGAACTCTTTGGTTTTTTTGGCCTTTTCAGAGAGAACTGAATACAGAGTAACAATCGTGATTCAGCATCCACAAAATGGGCTGTGTGCATCTTCGATGCAGAGGCTGGGAGAGATTCTTTCTCTTCCATTATCTAAAAAAAGCATCCAGAAATGCATATGAACTCAATAATCATTTATCCAGGCTGTTTTGTAGCTAACAATGAGCAACTCCGGCGTCTCCAAAATTCTGCAATCTTGTGTCCAGGCGATGTTGTGGATAATCTGTTCTTTTGTTCAATGGTAGGGTAGATTGCAAATTCTTTGCTGTGTTACATTCAAAGATATTCCCTGTGTGCTGGTTGGAAATTCTTTTTAGCTTGATGACCTGGGGAATTATCTTGTGCATATTTAGTTGTTGTATTTGAGTGGGGAACTGTGCTCTAACGTAAAAGGAAAAGGCTATGCAAAATAATTGCTGGGAATCATGAAACTGTTTTGTGTCAAAAATATCCCGCCATAGTTTCGATAGGAACAGGTCACTGCAAGTAGGGGAAGGGACATACACCATTTAGTATTTATTTAGAAAAAAAAATTTAGGGACATACTCCACTAGGTAATTAATTTATGGGGACGCGACTGACAATTGTGAAATCTCGTTCTCAGATATTGTCACAGTGGATTTACCAATAACTATCTTTGGCTCAATCACATATCTTTGGCTCAATCACAATAACTCGACGTACACGATGGCGTGACGGCCTAGTCTTGTTCTCGGCCAGTTGATAAGAACCGACGGGAAATCTTCCACGCTACGTCATACTTCAATCTTGATCTTATTAACTGTTGAAAGTTTTCAGCATCATGCATAGGATATACTAAAAGAATCACTATAGTACTGACCTTGGAGATTATCAGCGCAATTTGTATGGTCTTGCTCCAACAGCTGCGCACGAGCGATGAGCCGAGCCAACTGCCAACGGAACCTGCGTCTTCAACTAGTTCCATCAGAAAACTACCGATTGACCAAACGTCCAACATCAAGGCAAAGCCAGCCGGCGGCACATTAATGCGATGCACGATTTTTTGATTGTTAGTATAACTGACGTCTATAATATTATCTCTATTATTTATAGACATCACCTACAATAGATTATTTTTTACATGTATTTATAGACAGCTTCTTCATAGCATAATGTATCTTGTTTCTCATGTTACAATCAACTGTTACATAAAAATGGTTCAATTCTCTATATTCTCTCTTTCCTCCACTTTATCAGTTTATCTCATGATCTATATGATAAGACTTACATGGCCTAATGCACATGTTCCATCGGTACGCGTTCGGTCGACCTGCCTGTGTACTCTATATGCTTATGATCACTTATCAGTCGGTGCACCGTGCACGTCCACCGTCAGCTACGCGCAGGCACAGATGGATAATGAATGCGCGGCACATCAACCGTTAGTTGTGCACAACTCCCTCTCCTCGTCGTCCGTTGCAACGGGTAACCGCGGGTGGTCCGGTTCCCAAGCCTTCTGATTGCGGACAAGGAAAGGAAAATCGGCAGCTCCGCCCGTTCCCACCGCGCTCGCTCGGCGCGACGTACAGCTTCCTCTCCCATCTCGCTTTCGGAGACGCTGATATCTCAAGGATACCTCCTCCGCTCCGCTCCGCTCCGCTCTCGTCGCGACGTCCACACCGCGCGGGGAGACGTGTGAGTGCCGCAACGTCTGGCCGTAACGGCCCGGCCTTCTCGCTCGATCCGGCCCCCATTATAAGCTCCTGCAGGATTCGTTCAGCTTGTGCGCGCGCGGCCGCATACAGCAGCCACGTGCAGTTCGTTAGTTGTACGTGCGTGGGGGGGTGGCGCGCCGGCGGTTGCGAGCGATGGGGTTCCCTTCCTCCGAGGCTGCTTTGCTTGTGCTCCTCGGCCTCTGGGCCGCCGTGTCGTGCTCGCCGCTTCCTCGGCCGCCGCCGGTGATGCACGAGAGGTACGCGGGCAAGTCGGAGTTCAGGACGATCAACCGGAAGCCGCTGGAGTCGTGCTTGAACCGGAGCCCGTACCTGGCGATCAATGTCAGCACCAGCGGGCCGCTCCCCGACGAGGCGTTCATCAACGTGACCGTCGGCGGCGTCCTCGCGCCCGACCGATCCGACTGGGTCGCCATGATCACGCCTTCAAACTCCACGTAAAGAAACAAGTTAATTAATCGCTAGCATTGATCTGATTTGTTTTCGCCCCTCCTGGCTTGGAAAAAAAAATGGTTTGATTTGTTTTCCAGTACGCACGTAGTGCTTCCATGGTTTTGATGGATTTGTCTGTGAACTAATAATTCATGCGCAGTGTCTCCGCATGCCCTCTGAATGGCTTGAACTACATCCAGACTGGCGACCTGGCGACTCTCCCTCTTCTGTGCCACTACCCTGTCAAGGTGAGTTTTTTTGCATGCACTGCTGTTTTTTTAGCTACCTATGTTTGCAATTTTTCATTGGCTTACTCATCATTGTACTACTGTAGGATTTAGTTGCCACAACACTTCATCTCATATCATGTTTTGGCTACGTCCTTAGTGGTACGACGGCTGTTGCCATATCTCAATTTTTCCTTAAAGAGTTTGTTGAGTTCACGAAAAGAGAGTGCTAGCTTAGTATCGACATAACGACATAATTCGTTATACCCAATGTAGCGTGTGCATTAGTCTCGCTTGAACATATGCCCATCCATGAAGAAAGCCTAGTTATCAATATCAGGCGTGCTAACGTCGACTACATATGGGCACATGCACGAAGTGTGAAGTTGCATGGTCCCTGAAGACAATGTCTGGATCAAACAAAATATACATCATTTGCTTGTTCTCTGAAAAAAAAACTCAGTCGAATTTTCACCCGTCGGATCGTGATCCTACTACCCAAAATAGATCTAAAATCCATAAACCCTAATTAACAACCCATCGCATGATAGGAACCGGTCGCTGCCACCAACCTCACGACTCACACGCGACACGAGCTCACGACTCACACTTCTTCGGCTCATTGGGCCGCCGCCGCCGCCGCGGCCTCCACCTTCTCCTCTTTCCTCTCCCCGCGCCTCGTTGTCCGGCGGCGTCTCTGATGCATCTTCTTAATAGAAGGAAAATAAAGAGGGCATGCGGCGAAGCGGCCATTTGTGAGGGGAAGCTTGCAGCGAGGGCACTCGGCTTCAGCGATGGTGAGCTCAGCTTCACCGGAGCTGAGGGAGAAGAAGGGGAGACGACACGAATCTAAGAGTATATCAAAGGTGAAAAAATAGACTGATTTCGCAAAAAAAAAAAACTACAGATATATAGCAAAACAAAAAAATATTTGAAAAACCTGTATCATGCACCGCTAGAGTAAAGACACGATCGATCTCTAGCTAGGACCGTCCCCACAGAGTGGGCGATGACAGTGTAGGCCCAGCTATAGTTAGACAGGCCCCCATCAATGGCCATGGCTGGGTGGGCAAAATTGCGCCCAGAACCAGCTCAGGTCTAGCTGCTTGATACGAAGCCTGCCTCAAGTGCAGGCCCAGTTCCTGAGAAGCGACCCCAACTACCTGGGGTGCAAGAACGCGGCGTGCCAGAAGCGCGGCGCGTCCGGCGCCTGCCAGGTCCGGACCTGCGCCGCCACCCTCACGTTCCACGTCATCAACTTCCGCACCGACGTCGAGTTCGTCCTCTTCTCCGGCGGCTTCCAGACGCCGTGCCTCCTCAAGCGGTCCGGCGCGCTCCGGTTCGCCAACCCCGCCAAGCCGCTGCACGGCCACCTCTCCAGCACCGACTCCAAGGCCACCTCGGTGAGCACCGAGCAATCCACCATGCTTTTCTGCAAATGCGACCGTAGTTTCCATGGTACTGATATTTGAGCACCGCATGGCCGTCGACTCGTCGTATCAGATGAGGCTTACATGGGTGAGCGGAGACGGGAGGCCGCAGCAAGTTCAGTATGGAGGGGGCAAGTCTGCTACTTCCGTAGCTACAACATTCACACAGAAGGATATGTGCAGTGAGTGATCATATGTTTATCACCGAGAAAGGACACTGAAAAAGCAATTTTTCCATGTTTAATCCCGCGGCTCCTCAGATAAGAGTGTGCGCGTGCAGGTATTGCCGTGTTGCCGAGCCCCGCCAAGGATTTCGGGTGGCATGACCCCGGATACATCCACTCGGCCGTCATGACCGGGCTCCAGCCTTCTCAGTTCTACACTTACCGTTACGGAAGGTGAAAGTCTTTCTTTCAGCTGGTACTTGTGCAGTATTGTTCTGACTAATTAAGATGCTTCACGAGCTCATGTTTGCTGGTGCCCTCTGTATGACCTGTAATCAGTATCTTAAATTTCTTGCTTGTTCAGTGATTCTGTGGGCTGGAGTGAAACAATCAAATTCAAGACCCCACCATCCGCAGGGGCAGATGAGCTATCCTTTGTGATCTATGGCGATATGGGGAAGGCTCCACTAGACCCATCGGTAGAACACTATATTCAGGTACACGATTTTTTTTTTTTGGAAATGAAGGTACACGAAATGTTGCCTTGATGTAGAATTGTTTTAAGACGGATCTTCTACTTGCAGATTGTATTGTACTTTTCCATATGGTATGGCTTGATGTTAATGTACATGGCACGCATTTGCAGCCTGGATCGATTTCTGTGACCAAAGCTGTAGCTAAAGAGGTGCAAACCGGGAAGGTCGACTCGATCTTCCACATAGGAGACATCAGCTACGCCACGGGATTTCTGGTCGAATGGGACTTTTTTCTTCACCTCATCACGCCACTCGCATCTCAAGTTTCATACATGACCGCCATTGGTAATCACGAAAGGTTATTTCTGCATCCAGAATTTTATGCCTTCAGGGCGAACTCGAGCAGTGAATGGGTTAACAATGCGACGTGCAGCATTAGTAACATGAGCTGATGATGTCTTGCTCAGGGATTACGCAGCGTCAGGATCTGTATATGTGACCCCGGACTCGGGTGGCGAATGCGGAGTCGCCTACGAGTCCTACTTCCCCATGCCTGCAGTCAGTAAGGACAAGCCGTGGTATTCGATCGAGCAAGGGAGCGTCCACTTCATTGTGATGTCGACTGAACATGAGTGGTCAGAGAAGTCAGAGCAAGTATGTAACTAACGGCACCTTTCCCATTTGTATCTCAGACTTGGCAATTTTATGCGTTGATTACATGTTGATGTTTCTCTGCAAACTTGTGTGAGTAGTACAATTGGATGGAGGAAGATTTGTCATCGGTTGATAGATCGAGAACGCCATGGGTGATCTTCATCGGGTGAGCTAAATACTCTTTATTTGTTCCGGAAATGGTTTTTTTCTAGTGGTAAATCAAGCCAAAAAATATTTTCCTTTTCCAAAACAAACAGGCCGAAAACATAAAAACATTGATACCTGAGGTTGGACCTAGTTCTTGGTGTGCTTTTGATACTCTGGAATGCATTATCTGATACGAGAGGTAAAATTTGCCATCTAAATGTCCATTACAGGCATAGACCAATGTATTCATCTAGTGTCGGTTTACTGCCCAACGTGGACCCAAATTTTGTTGCCTCTGTTGAGCCACTCTTGCTCAACTACCAGGTAAGAAATCACATTGTAGTTGAAATAACACTGAAAGAAATTGACCATGTGATTGCAAATTTACAATGTGACATTTTTCATATTGGATGAATAGGTGGATTTGGTTTTCTTCGGCCACGTGCACAACTACGAGAGGACGTGTGCGGTATACCAGAGCAAGTGCAGAGGCATGCCAAAGAAAGATGGAAATGGGATTGATACCTATGATAACAGCAACTACACCGCACCAGTTCATGCCATTGTTGGAGCAGGGGGATTCGTCCTGGACGGCTTCCCTAGGATTGTAAGTAACAGCCTGTCTCTTGTGTGTTGTTCTACAAAGCAAATAGTCATAATTTTTAAGGTGTGTTTACGATGAAAGTTAGGACATAAGAGACTGGTGCAAACTGATATACTGTTCCTTGACAATCTTGTCTTGCTGTTCAAATATCTAGCGGGAGCGCTGGAGCCTATCAAGGATTTCAGAGTTCGGCTATGCCAGGGTGCATGGCACAAGAACCGATATGCTGGTTCAGGTCACTCTTATCTTTCCTTTTTTTTATCTCGTTCTCTTTTCGCATGTTTAATAACTAGTAAGTCAAACTACTTTCAACCCCCTGGTTTGGAAGACATAGGCACCACAACGATGCAAAATCTTTGCTTGGTTAGCCATTCAAAATAGGTTATGGACTGTGGACTGTCTCAGTATGCGGGGCTGGCCCAGCCACCACACTTGTCCACTTTGCAAACAAGCGTCTGAGTCTGCCACTCACCTCCTAGCCGACTACCGCTACTCAAGAAAAATTTGGATTTCCGTAGCGCTTTCAACTGCTTGTCATTCATTGAACCCGGCATCTTGGAGAGCCGGCTGCTTAATTCGGGAATAGTGGGAATCTGTGGTGCTTAAGCCTAAAACACCTCGTAAGGCAACGACATCGTTAGTAATGCTCATCTCTTCACGCATTTGGAAGGAGTGTAATGCCAGGGTGTTCCGTGTGATCGTGGCTGCACTGATATTCTTGGCTGTCACAATTAAGGAGGCTGTAGTCTGGGTGCTTGCGGGAGCTTCTAAGCTCGTGGGCCTCTCAATTACCCCTATAACAACCTAGTTTCCTTTGGCTATGGTGGTCACCTCCTGGCCACCTGGCTGCCATTGCCCCCTCTCTTGTCATTATCTTTTAACTCTCTCTTTGAATTAATAGAAGACAAGCCTCTTGCCTGCTTTCAAAAAAAAAAATTGGAAGTGGCTAAATACAATGAGATTCGAAAAAATGTTGGAAAGCAACCATTTAGGTTTTCATAAATGGTTCAATATTTGCATAAGAAGTCTGAACAACTGAGTACTGACACTGTTTTCTTCAGTTCGTAAACTCAAGCACGATGGAGGTCCGGGACCAGTTTAGAATTGTGAAGGGAGCCAGATGATCCAACAGCAGCTGCAGCTCGAGATAAAAGGAAGGAGAGGAACTAGTTTTACAAAAATTGTTATATACCGTAAATAGATGCTGAATAACAATTCACAAAACAATATACATAGCCTATACCTGTGTACACGTACGGTTACTATTACATTTTATATGAAAAAGCCTATACCTTTCATAACAAGTCTTGTTTCATATGTTGTCATTAAGTTTATTCTTTGAGATAATAAGCAACACAGATTTCTGCAGGATTCACGTACAGTCTCACTAGTTCTGATACTACAGTCAGAATTTCACTGCCACATGGAGCTCAAGATAGAAAAAAATTCTGATGCGCCTTCTGAGATACATCCACAGAAACCAAAAGGCTACCACAGGGTTGACAATATAGTCAACTACCTGAGCGGTTGAGCCTGCCTATGCCACACAGAACAACTATGCCGTGCTTGGACAAGTCACAAGTTCATACCTAATTATGGGGTAATCCAATACGGATTAGAAGAACACACACGCCCACAAAATGAAACTAGCGTATCTGCGCATTTATCTATTTTGCTGGCAAAATCTCTTAAACCATTTCATTTCCACGGGCATCTTCTGTATCTCGACTGGATGCAGGACTTCCTCAAACTGGCAGGACAGCAATTGCTATGGACATACAGGTTTGGAGCTGAAATTAAACTGCTACATAGAAATTCAGGCACTATATGTACAGGCTAATAGCACAATTCGGCTATTAATACAATCAGAAATCTTCGTCTAATTGAACGGTTTTACCCATTGCATCAATGATATCAAGCGGGTATTGTTTGCTAGCTACACGAGCGGGACCTTATAACTTTTCATAAGGAAAAGCTTTGGCCAAGGTATTTGCACTATTCTCCTTAACACTATCCTTAATACTTCTTCAACTAAAGCTAACTTTCGTTTCATTTGGTCAAATACCTACATCAAGAAATTAGTCTAAACGTCTACTCGTATTTTTGAGATTTTTACAAGGCTCAAAAGAAAAACTTTTCATCACAAGTCTAAGGGGAGATGGAAATAGGTAAGGCGAGATAGCAATATTACTTATGGTTTACGAAATTCTTTTGTATTTGAAAATAAGACTTTGTAAAATCGTATTTTTATCGTAATCAATCCTACACCTAGAGTTACAACCTACAGTCAAACCTGCTCTAATACCACCCTGTAACGCCCCAATTTTTGGGAACAGGAGCATCATTACCTTCCGTAACAGCTCAGAAGTTCAGTTACAGACAAAAGGAGTATCAAGCCTACTCATGAACATTTAAAAGGAGTTAATTTGATTAAAATAAGACTTAACAGTCAATTTTAACAATTTTAAGGGCGTCCAAACCTAAAACTTAACTTGCATTCAGAAGAGCCAAAGAAAACTCCACAGGAACGTCTGAGTGCGGCCGTAACCCTAACACAGAAACTTGTAACATCCTTTCTTATTCTAATCTCTGTGTTGGGGGAAATAGAGCAAGACTGAGTACAACTAACCGTACTCAACAAGTCACATGGGAAATGCTATTTAACTATATGCAAGGGTTTGCCATGGAAAGGGGTAAAGTAATTTATTATTTTATGTGGATGTAGTTTTGTTTGTAAATATCAAATCATAAACTTCTTAAGGAATTTGGGGGGGGGTTCCAAACTTGATTAACAGACTTCCACATTTCCAAAATAATTTCAAATCTACTTATGCTTCGCTATTGGAATCACCTATTAAACACAGCTTCGTATACCAGAAGCATGGTGTTTTCGAATACCATTTACAAATAACTCTGCAGAGTTGCCCAACTTTACCCACAAGATTCCTCAACCCTCATGACTGAGTTGAGAAAACAAGGTTGTTTCATTGCTCATCTCTTTATATAGCCTCTACCCGATAGACTATAGACCCTCTGTCACGGAATACGGCGGCCTGATAGAGTGGATCCTACCGTTGTGAAAGTATGGTTTTATCGTTTCCATACCACAATCTTTGCGCCGGCTGTTCCTTATCGAAGGCTTTAGAGCAGTCAGAGGCTTAGAGCGGTTAGAGGCTTTAGAGTGGTCAGAGGAGAGTGTTGTAGCAGTTGAAGAAGACTATAATGGCAGCGACTTGGGGCAACGGTTGCTGGCGCTCTGGTGGGCAGCGGTGAGTGGTGAGGTGCCCCAAACAGAAGAGGAGAACATGAGTGATACGTTAGCGGGCATAGGGTTTACCAGAGATGGCCAAAGAGTGGTCGGCGACGGATAGAAGACGGCGGCGGAGTGCTCTGGATGGATGGGATTGAAGAAGAGGTGGGGAAGAAGAAGAGTAGAGAAGGGAAACTGAGAAGAGAGAAGAGGAGATGAGGAGAAAAAGAGTCAATCAAGCATTCTATTTTTAAGGAAAAATTTGGTGAGGAGAAGTGGAGGAGAAGTGAGAAGAGAGAAGAGGAGAGACGAGGAGAGGAGGAGAGAAGTAAGAAGAAGAACAGTCGAGCCTCCTATTTTAAAGAGCAAATCCAGCGAAATGAGTGAAAAATTTAAATTCAGCAAGAGCGGGTAAGTTAAAATATTATCACAGACAGTTCTTACCTAGCACCATCTGTAATAAGTAGGTCATCACAAACGGTTCCTTTGCATCACGGTGAAGTTAGACTGTCCATCTTATAAAACCATCTGTGGTAACTTTATAGTAGTGAACTATCTGTGATGAGGCGTCCAGAATGACCCTTTTTATAGTAGTGACATGAGCCATCGTATGTATAGCAGTACTCATAAATCAAAATGAAAATTAATAACACACGAATACTGAGAGAAATGATAAGAAGGAGAACTACTTAAAAGAAACTACAAAAGGATCATGTGAGAAGGTCCATGGCCAATGAGTGATGAACAATTGGCACATTTATTGAGTTAAAAATTGATTTTTTTTTGCAAAAGATAGCAAAATTTAGTTTTGTTGTCAAGGGCGGTTCGACTGGCACATGAGGAAACCGGAGCTCCAATGTGATCACGCTCGAGTTGGCGATTCAACCGTCGGTGCAGTGTGAACAATTTCTAGTAGTGACTGTTTTTTCTAGAGAACATGTTTTTGAGTTAGGCACGTGCGGTTGGACCTGAGTTGGTTGGTGTGACCGGCATTGAAAATACGGTCACACCGGTGGGTTGATCAGACCGACCAATGGCTAATGGTCTAACCGAGGCGGTCCGACCAGCATGGGGAGAGTGGTCAGATCGATGGTTGCAGCCAGAGAACAGTGATAGGTGTTTTTGAGAGGTTTAAGTGTGTGCACAGCATGAGTATCGTTGTTTAGGTGTGTTGTGTTGCATGGTGCATTGTTTTGACTAATGTGAGTCAAGTGTATGGAACTTGTACTTGAGATGGTTGCTTGATTTTTGGATGTACAGGTGGCTAGGAGAATATAGTGGTCAACGACAATGGACCAGGACTAGGCGGAAGAGCTAAGGTCCGAGCGGTCGTGTAAATCTAGGTGAGGCTACATGGCTCAAGCGGGAAGCACAGAAAAGATAAAGATTATGGAGAGGCAAGTTGGCGCATGTGGTGTGCCAAATGACTTGAGGGCTGATGCAAGTAGAGATGATTCAAGGGAGACCGGATGTGTGAAGACTTAATGACTAAGTCATTGGGAGCCACGAGCTACGTATCAAAACGTGCGAAGGTGCTTTGATTTGAAGGTGAAGATGGGGTCAAGGGAAGGTGCTCAAAAGTTTCGTCAAGGGTACTTTGGGAGTTTACCAAAATACCAGGTTCTAGCCTTGGACAAAACCGCAGTGCAGGGAGGTGCGAAGGAGAAGTGGTTTAAGTCAAGGTAAGATAGTTTGGCTAAGTTGATCAATCACTGAAGTGTTAATGGGTTGAGCCTTGTAAACGCTTTGAGAAGTGTGCATGAGTAAGTAAAACCCATGTTAGTGGAGTCGATAAGTTTCTCCAATTGCTTAATAGGTTGAGACCCACTAAGTGGTGCTGGTTGTTAAAAGGGGAGGAGAGGAGGTGGTAGTGATCAAGGATTCTAGGGTTAAGTTTTTATTCCTCCACCTTGCCTCCTTCCATGGTGAGAGAGAGAGAGTTGGAGAGGAAATAGTGTACTTTAGGAGCACCTTGTAATCTCCATACTGCTATAATAATTCCTCTTTATGTGGTAATGAAGATCAATCTTGTCTCTCAAATTGCTAGTTATTCATGTCTTTAACTTTGCTTGTATCTTGTGTTCTTGATGTGATTTCTTCTCTCCCGATGTCCCTCTTGATCTTGCTATGATCCATAATGAATAAGAGGCAATAAAAGATCCAAATTGATCAATCGTTGCCCATCTAGATCACCTCCATTGCAAGAAACAAGACTATGCCTAGTTCATGAGTGTTCTTGAGCAAGATTGTAATTTTGTGATCATGGGAGTTCTAGCCTGAATCTTTGCATTAATTACCTTGCTAAGACGTGGGCATAGATATGAATGATCTTGTCATAGATCCCCATGAGTAAGAAGTAACTTGAGATTTAGGATTTTTTGGGTGTTTTTGAAGCCTAGGATCAATTTTCTTCAAATTATTGGAATCAAGTCCAAGAACCTCATATTCTTGCGTTGACCTAGTTTCTAACATCCTCGCAAAGGTGTGCTCAAAGTTTGTAGTCATTGGATCCTTCTTGTACAAGTTCTTAAGATTCAAGCTTTGACCTGAGATGTGTTTAGGTCTGGTACAAGGGGCTGATCAGATTGGCACTGGATCTATGGTTAGATCGGCTGTGTCACTACAGTTAGACTGGACTCAGTGGTCACACCAACCCATGCATGGTGGTATGACCAGTATGTGATGAAGGTTGCTGGTTTTTGTTGGATTAGATCTCAAGCTTGGTTTTGTTGATCATAGGTGGTGCAATCTGAACATGATGACTTTCATAGTCATTTGAGTGAAGATTTTAAATATTGTTGGAGGAAATGTTTCAAGAATCACTTACCCCCTTTGATTGCAGGCATCAATCCTGCAACTACCTACTCACAAACATCATTTTAGTTTCCTCAGAGACACACCTAAAAATATCTGTTTTTGTGTTCACCGTCTAAAATGTGATGGCCATTTATAACTTTATGCAAAATGGGATGACCACTGCAATCCTACACCTCATAAGTCACAACTAACTCTATTATCTCCCATAGTTATAACTAGATAGTATCCTTATTCTCCTTAGCTTTTAGGCAAACAATATTTATTGCAAATATTGGCCCCTGATAAATGAGCTAATTAAGTCTATACCCAAAAGATATGTGAACATTTATTAATAAATATACATTTGATATATGTATACGATAATTATAACATCACCATTATCCACATTAGTTTTCAGGAAGATATATATTGAAAATATTAATTCACAAAAAATGGTCAAATCTAATATACGAGAAAAGATACCTCAATCTTTTTAATCAATATACATTTAGTGCATATACCCAACATATGGTATATTGGCCTCTCCTATAAATTGTTTGCACCTCCAACAATTCTATATAAATCCACCCATCCCAATCAAAACACTCGCACCAAAACCACACAATTCTTGTGTTACCATCTAACATAGGAAGCCTTCTAAAGTAGATAGACTAGCAACAACCATGGCAAAACTCCTTGGTTTGTTCTTGGTCCTCACCTTCATAGGGGTTATGACGGCCAATGTGACGTCGACCGCTATAGGTACCAAGGCCAACTGCGACATTGACCTATTTGCACTTATCCCGCCGTGTGTATTGTACGTGTTGCCCCCAGCAAACCCAAAGGAACCGCCGTCGAAGGCATGCTGCGACGTGTTCCAAAAGGTGGATGTGCCATGCCTATGCTCCAAGGTTGACAAGGGTATCGAGGAAATTATAAGCATGGAGAAAGTGGTGTACGTCGCCGACTATTGCAAGAGGCCATTCAAGCCTGGCTCCAAGTGCGGAAGTGAGTTTTTTTTAACAAATGCATGATGTATGTGTGGTTCTAAATTGAATCTAATATCTGTGTTTGTTTTGGGATTAATTGTTTTGCAGGCTACATAATTCCTCCTTTGAACCAGTAAATGGATGGTCGATGTTCTCTTGGTTCTAGGAGGGGAAGTGCTGGATTAGTGTGAAGGTGTGTATGTTTGCAATGTGGTGAGAGATCCAGCAATGTATGAGAAATATTGGGAAATTAATAAAGGACTTTGTCTCCTTGCTTGTTCTTCTTATTGTTTGTTGTTACATTGGTTTGTGCACTACTAATGACCTCTGGTGGATAGACAAAGAAAGAAAGAAAGATGAAAGAAGATAGTGTTATTACAATTTACCAACCTAATGTCCCTGCTGTCTTTTTTATGTTTTAACCTTTTTTGTAAAACAAGTTGATGTAGTTATGAACCAAACAATGAATAATGGGGGCTATGGGGAGGCGACAAAGGGGTTGCCCAAGCCTTATAAACTGTGGAAATGGTGTATAGAATGTATCTGTATTACATGCTTTATCTATGAAAAATGATTCTCTCCCCCCATCATGGCATCCCGAGGCACATACTTATAGCCATAAAGAGGTTTCTTACACAAACACCCCTATCTAGGTCTACTATTGTAGGGGAAATCATGTCCTTTCCCTTGTGACGGCCCCTTTGGGCTAGCCACGTGGTCACATAATTATTGGGACTCTTGGTGCAATGGGCTGACTGGGCCAAGGTGGGGGCCATTCCCCCACCAGTAGCCTCTCATGGTTAAAGGGCCTTGATTTCTGTAGGTTGAAACCATGTCCGTTGTTCCTTGGCCCCCTCCATCCCTTTGGCCCATTGAATCGTCACTTCTTCAAATTCCCACCTAATTGCTGCCGACAACATTGGCTTGTGTGAAAGCATCTAAGCCCTTAAAAATAGTTTTAGTAATTAATGACATTATGTGAAAATGGGATTGACATGTTTACTGGGTATTTGAAAGGTTAGTCCTGATGATGATTGCAAGATGCATGCTAAGTGTCAACACGAAGATCAATGTGGCTCAAGACAAATGTATAGGTAGTCTAAAATCCCTTTTTATTTTTGCCAATCTTAAGAGAAAGAGTAGAAGACCGGATTATAGGATAAATACCGTACTATTAAGAGGGATCATGGCTAATAACTTGATAGCATGTTCTTGTGCCATTGGATCAATTTAGAATCATGCATGCACTTAAAATTAAAATTGATAGCCAAACTATGCACTGCCAGAAATATCAGATGTACCGGAGTATAAATGGCGACACTTCCGCTTTCCAGAAGTTCCAACAAAATGAGCTGTACGTTTTTTCCAAAGATGAACTTGGAAATCACTAAGTCATTTGAGAATCTGGCAGATTTATTCACTAAGTCATTCTCTGCATCTAGCTTTGAAACATGTGTACGAGGAATTAAAATGATGAGACTTAGAACTCAGGGGGAGAATTTTCTCAAGCCTGTTATTAAATCTTGATCATGAAGATCGAGTGCCCAAAGAATAAGTCCCGAAGATTGAGCGAAATTGGGTAGATTGTATTCTTTTTCCCTTGATGAGTTTTCCTGAAATTTCTCGGCCAAGGTTTTTAATGAGGCAATTTGTGCAACACAGCATAACATGTATTATGTACTCTTTCTCTAAAATTTTTTCACTGGGTTTTTATGGAGTTTTGATGAGGCATGAACGTGTCGGATGAGTGCCCAAGGGGAATGTTAAGAAACCTGGGCCTGGGCTTGAAACCTTGGCCCATGGTGGGGACCTCACCATTAGACTATAAATAGGGAGTACTATTGACTATTTTGTACGTGAAAATAAAAAAGAAAGTAATAAAGAAAGATCAGGAGTTCTCTCTACCTCTATGTGCTTCAATCTATTATTTTTTGTCGTCTATGATTAATCTTGTTTTGCATAAATAAAGAAATCGATCGAATTGGTCGTCAGCAACAATTCCTCAACAGTGACTACTAGGGTGTTTACATTATTTTCTAACTCAAAACAAATACGGAGGACTACAATAAAAAGTTTACGAGTCAAGCTCGAACCTATTCCATATGTTTCTGCAAAGGTTGGACCGGAGCCCACTTATGAGTAAATGAGCCCACCCCACCCGAAAGGCCGAAACTGAGAAAACCGTGCCGTGATGGGCCGGCTCCCCATCACAGCTAGACCGTACGAGAGGGAGGAGACCGGAGCGGCTCGGCAAAATGCTAGGCGCACCGCATCGACTGCCCACTTCGCACTCCACGCCACGCTCCCTTCTCAGCCATCCACGTCGCGGCGCCTCCGCGCACTCGCACGCCGATGCCACCGCTGCTCCTGCGCGGCAGCTCTCTCCTCCGTCTCTACGAGCACGGTTTTCATCCCCCCCCCCCCCCCCTCGCTCTCCCCATCCTGTATGCATTTGATATTTTTTCGCTTCGGTTTGGCCCATGTGGTTTTCTTTCGTTCGGTTCTTCCGCGCACCGTGGAGCGGCAGCAGTTCAAGTTGGAGGATAATAGAAAGGGGTGGAGCCCGTCAAGGGTTTAGCTCCGATGACGAATCGAAATCCAAGCCCCTCGTTTCTTTTCGACGGTATTGCAGAATGTGCTACTGCTATGTGCGCTTGCGGTCATAGCACGGGTGGGGCTTCAGCATTTTTTTCCCTGGGGAATTGCTTCCGATTAACTCATTTGCGGATAGTATGAATTGTCCAAGAATGTGTTAAATGCGTTGGTGTTTCTGTAACTTGCTGTACATCGAGGAAATTTTGCACATTTATTATGCATCTGGATTACTCATTGTCACATGAATCACTTCTAAGTAAGTGGTGTAAGTGGTTTCAGCAGTAAGTGGTGTAACAACTTGTTTTTATAGGTGCAGGTGTGGACTTCTAAGTGCTAATTTCACTTGCAGAAAATTAGTTCTGACAAAACTAAACGTGATGAGGGAGGGGATGCGGGCTACCTATTCGCGTAGAGCTGCCTCTAAGAATAGTGAGATAAAGAAAGATGAACAATCAACCCTAGAAAAGGTTAGTATTCAATGACCTTTGTGCTGATATTATCCGTTTATCTGCCCCTTGATCGTGGTTTGATGTCTTTTTTGTTTGGACTGTAGGAAGATGTTGCTGAAAGCAAACTGGAGATAGAGCGAATTAGAAGTGACACTAATCAGCTGCAGTCCATGACAGTGAAGGAGCTCAAGGAGCTCACAAGGTTCAACCTTCCCCTAGCCTACCCTTATTGTCAGTCGGAGAAAATTGATTTGCCCCTTTAATTTAATTATTTTGTGAAATAAATTTGAAGGAGGATGGGAGTTTCAGTTTCTACGAGAGGTAACAAGAAAGATTTAGTATCGGCCCTGATGGATTCTCTGGGCGAGGAAGTAAATGGTACGGCTTACTTGCACACTTGTAGCAGTACCATTGTACTAAACCCATGCTTTCTTTGTATAAACTCTTCAAAAGTCAAAACAGAAATGATGAACTAATGCATGTACTTCCACAAAGTCATTGTTCCAATTATGGCCCCTGCACCAGTAACATAAGACAATGTTCAGGTTTGTTCCTATAAATTCTGCTGTAGGTAGCCAGAGAAATAGTGAACCAATCCATGTAGCCATGTACGTACTTCTATATAATGTTGCAGAAACATTTTAGCTGGAGGTTGGTTTCCTTTTCACAGGTAAAGATGGAACATCATCAGTTGAGAAGATTGGCCTGTCAGAAGTACCTTCGAAAAGAAAAGGTGGTGCTTCAGTAATAGTTGAACAAAAAATAGAAAGTTCTGAGGTTATTTCTGAAGCTCCTAGCAAGAGAAGTAGAACAAAGCAGAAGTCAATTAAGAGTACCACTCTTGAAGAGAATTCTGTGACTAATGTCAAGCTAAATAAGACATCAGTCCAGAAGGAGACACTTGTTGGTACGCTCACTCTTTCACCAATTTTTACTTGATCAGTTTTTCGGTTGGAAAACTACTTCTCTCTTGGCTAACTGTGGATGATCTATCACAGTCCAAGGCGCTGTTGCTAAGGCAGGAATGGGTCTTACTGCAGACCATGAAGAGCCTTGGACTGTACTTGTACACAAGAAACCACAACCTGGGTGGATTCCATACAACCCTAAGGTCATGAGGCCTCCACCTCTTAGCAAGGAGACAAGGGCTCTAAAGATTCTATCATGGAATGTCAATGGTTTGAAAGCTTTACTCAAATCAAGGGGCTTCTCTGTTCATCAGTTAGCACAGAGGGAAGATTTTGATGTGCTATGCCTGCAAGAGACAAAAATGCAGGCAAGATATAAGTTTCTTTTTGTTAATGCAATTTAATCATGTAAAGATAAGACAAACATGTTCTTTTTTTTGGGCAAAGATGGAATGTTTTATCCTCTCTGAATTGTTTTCTGTACTTCCTTCACTGCTATGTTTTTTAGCCAGCAATTGCACTATTTTGAGCAGGAGAAGGATGTTGAACTCATTAAGGAAAGTCTGCTTGAAGGCTACACCAATAGCTTCTGGACATGCAGTGTATCAAAGCTTGGATATTCGGGAACTGCAATAATTTCACGAGTATGCACTACCATTCTTGCACCCTAACACCACCACCATTGCCAAATGCTTCACACATACAAATAAAACACCTATGAATTTTAATTGGTTTGTTCTTTTTTATTGCCTTTCAACCAACTGCAAGGAAACCTGAAAGGAAATGGAAAAAAGGAACAAGGTTTCCAAAATTCCCCCTTACCGCCTTACCTAGGAATAACCCATTATACCAGCTTCATTGATATTGATGTTTAATTTTTGGCCCTTTAATCCCAGTTTAGTCGAAACTTAGAAAGTAAGTGATAGAAGCACTTACACCAAAATACAAAAGAAAACAAGAAGATCCAAAGACACAAGACAGAAGAAAAGAGCATTGACGCAGTTCCATTTTGGACTAGTATAGCTGAACTTCCATAGTTTTTGTGAAATGTCTTGCCCCAAGGACCTCTCCTTGCTGAAATCTAAACCCAGCTTCACGAGAATTTACTTTAGTAAGAAAAGTATCAAATGTCTAAAATCTCTAGCTCAAAAATACCTTCACATTTGATAGTTTGCTTCTTCTTGATCCTTATATTAATACTTGGCAGTTGGCACCTGATTAATCACTGTGCCATGTTTTCAGATTTTTTTTGATCGATATATTAGACAAGGAGATCCGTTATATTGCGATGATGGCTTTTCTTCAGTTTAATTTTCTACTGGTCCTATTGATCACGTGGTCACATTGAGCATAGCAACATTTTTCTTCTCAAATACAGTGCTACATGACTTTGGTAAACATTTTTGTGTATTATATTTTGTTTCTATTCATCATGTGTCCTGCATTTTCTATAGGTGAAGCCACTCTCTATCAAGTATGGACTTGGTGTACCAGACCATGATACGGAGGGGAGGATTGTGACAGTGGAGTTTGATGATTTTTACTTGCTAACTGCTTATGTACCAAATTCTGGTGATGGTCTAAGAAGATTGGTAATTCATTGTTTTTTTCTTTTCATTCTGGTATACATCACTTGAGATTAAAATCCAAAATCCATGACCATATATTACCATGCAGACTTACAGGGTCACAGAGTGGGATCCATGCCTTGGTAACTACATGAAAGTATGCCACTTTTTTTATTCCGGTTATTATTTTATGGAGTTTTCTTATACTTTTTCCATTTTCCGTCATGTTTTTTTACTGGAAGAAAACAAAATAATTCCTTTTACCTTTTTTTCATTTTTTCACACTGTTGATTGTTTTTCTTCCTAGTCCTTATGTTTATATGACATGTTCTTCCACTGGTACCATTAGTTGTGGATATCTGTTTCTTTGCGGTTGCATGTAGGGTTGATGAGTTTTCCTTACATACATTTGCACATACCAAATCTTACTATGAAACACGAAGAGGTAAGTAACATCTATTTACTATATATATCATATTTTGAAAATTGTGTAAATCACTATTAAGGAAACCATAGAAGCACCTCCCATAAAAGAAAAGTCCTTGTTAGAACTTTGGGGGGTACATGTCAAAATTAGAGGGTGGCCCCCTAAAATATACATCAATAATTAATTAGAACTGTGAACTTTGAAATTGTTTAACCAACACATTTGGGCATCTTTCATTGTGCATCATACACCTTTATGGGCCATTGTCAATCCCTTCGTTTACATTACCAATCAAGTTAGCATATTTGAACATCTTTCATTGTTTTTTGGGATGTGTGTTGCTAGTTACAAACTAATGCCATCTGAACCCTAGATTCCTAGTATATTTCTGTGCAACTGTCATCTTGTGCAAAACTACCCTGCTACTTGCTAGCCAGAAATGCAGACTATGTTCAAACATGATGTCACCTCTCCTGCATTTACCTGGTTTTAGCAGCAACTAGCAACCATTGTACTTCCAAGTGCCGAATGGCATGTTTCTAACAGAACCTGACAAATTTCTTATGATTATGTAGGAGTTGGAAAAATCGAAGCCCGTCATACTAACCGGTGATCTTAACTGTGCCCATCAGGAGATTGATATCCATGATCCTGCTGTAAGTAATCATTAGTTTGAATCATCTCAATATTTGAATATTGTTTCATGCAAAAGCATTGTAGTCTTATGCTTAAATGTATGTGTTGTGAGGGGCACCTAGCCCCTTGGGCCGTCAGAAGTGTCTGGTAGGTCTTAGAGTAAGCCAAATAACATACTGGAGTATGTATAAAGGAATACTCCGAGATACTTTTATCTTTTGCAATTATTGAGGGGCGGGATAGGAAATTCCCATTCTGCCACATTTATGTACATAAACCCCTAAGGGGGTATGAGGCAAGGGGACTAACTTATTTTTACTCACTAGCTCTCTCTCTCTCACTACTGGCTCTCTCCAGCTCTCTTGGTTTCATATCCCAAGGGGGTATGGTTTATGTGGTATTGCACTGGTGTAGGTTACAAGTTCATTTCTGACCTTTGCTCATTATGTTGTTAAACTATTAGTGGGGCTTGAACTAAACATCTCAGGGGTGAAGATAGCCACGCTAATGCTTAGTTTGTTCAAATGATTGTCAATCTGAAAGCTACATAAGCAATCAATATGTAACTCAAAAGGTGCTGTATATTATGCAAAATTGCTATGCACAACATGCTAACAGTATTTTATGTTGCGTTCGTTACTTCAGTGTCCAAAAATATGCTTGTTACGTATTCATTGTCAACATCCTTATGAGAAAGTACAGTTACTGAGAAATCCTTGTTCAGATTGTGAGAAATAAATAACCTACATTGTGTTGCAATCATGCGAGTTTTTTTATTGACCTGTACACCTTGTCTAGATCATAGATGTGCCCGCTAGCATGGACCATATTGTGATAAATGATATCGTTTTCACTTTAGCTTCCCTAAGTTTTCCATTTTAGATTTTCTTAATTCATGTTTAATAATATTTGCCCAGGGAAATCGTAGAAGTGCAGGCTTCACAAACGAGGAAAGGGAATCATTCGAGACTAATTTTTTGTCCAAAGGGTTTGTCGATACGTTCCGAAAACAGCATCCCAATGTTGTCGCGTATAGTTACTGGGGGTATAGGCATAATGGCCGGAAGACTAATAAAGGTACATCCGTACATGTACCCAATGATATGAGCTTTTACCTTACCATAAGAAAAAAAACTGAAAATAATTTTTTACATGTATTTATTATTTAGCATGATTACTGAACAACCACTTACACCCATCTATTTTGTTTAGATAACACATTCCGCACAGATTAGATCATCCAAATTAGGCTCTATTGTTTCGGCATAAACAGAAGGTTATGCTCAATTGCTCATGATTTTTTGTGCTATGTTGCATTTGTCTGTTAATGGATTTCGCAGGTTGGCGCCTGGATTACTTTCTTGTGTCAGAGTCCATCGCAGAAAGAGTCCATGATTCATATATTCTTCCAGACATATCTGCTAGTGATCACAGCCCACTTGGCCTCATACTGAAGCTCTAGGCCGCACCTCAGGCTGTGCACAACATGCAATCTTATTTCTGGGGTTCATCTATTGTGTCGCTTGTCTGCTGGTTCCTGTTTGGGCAGATCTCTTACAGGGCGTCTGTGATTTTGTATTAGCGAAACAACAGGTACTGCTGTAATGGCTGTGGATTGGTCATTATACCGATCCGATATTGGCTGGGCATATTTCAATATGTAGGAATCTAGGTGATGACCTACGGACAGTGATGCTGCCTTTGTTGACATGTACTAACCGACCATTCATGTGGTTGCGCTGTTCTAGCTCAGCATAAGCATTAGGGGAAAACCCAGTGTCGGCTTATGAATACTGAGACATGTCAAAATACACTGAACTATTCCTCTTATGTGTTTGTGTTGTTGAAAGTTTGTGCATAAGGCTCCGTTTGGAATGGAAGAAAATTTGTTCTCACGTTCATGTGGGAATTGAACTATTTTTATAGTATTCATGTGAAATTCCGTGTTCTAGACAGTTCCAAACGGTTTAAACAAAAAAAAAGCCTAATTGCAAAAATGTGCAACAACCTGAACATAGAAACTGGCTTATCTCGAAGAGTAGCAGCAGCACAGCCAAGTCACCTATATTGTGTTATGGGATGTGTTATTGCCCCCATAGCCATAGAGAAGAAGTCTTTTTATAGGTACCAGGTTACTACTAGATACCACATCCATCTTCAACTCATTCTCCTTGCTCTCTCTTCTGTTCAAAGATTTCCTTCCACCGCTCGCTCCCACTGCTCATGCATGCTGAGACTCCCCCACCATGCTTGCTCCAAGTCCGCGTCGTCGCTGTCGCGACTTCACACCGCCGGGCGCCAAAGGTTGGTGGTGGTGGCGCGACTCGACCACTCCCCACTCTTCACCCTCTCTTTCCATCTCCCAAGAGCAAAAGCTTGACAAATTGCTAGGTCTCCTCTTCTATTTTATGCTGATTCCCAAACTACATTTCTTGTTTCACAATTTGCGCACATGGCAACCAATCCACCTCGCGAATTCCTGCCTCAGTTCCCAAGGATTCTTTAATTGTCGATTGTTTGATTTGTATCATGTTTTCTTGTGTGTAATCCGATCACTGTTTCTTTAATTGCCGATTGTTTGACGGCGGCGCAGGGTCGTGGTGAGGACGGTGTCGAACCAAACTTGAGGAGTGAGTTGAAGATGGGTTGTTCTAAGATTGGTGCCGTGGCAACGTGAAAAGATCGTGGGCAGCGCCTGAGGTGAGGACGTGGAGCTGAAGGCCTTCTCATGCCTGCCATGAAGCCACCCCATTCCCCACTCTTCTCTCCATAAAACTCCACAAATCCCGCCCCGACCCTCTCCCTATTCCCTTCTCGTCACCAATTTCTCTCCTTTCAAGAAGGGCTCCTTTAATGTACCTAAAAATAAATATAAGCTATTCATTTTTTATCCAATATATTATATTAGTTAGAATTTAATTATCCTACTGCCGATAATATTTGCAATAGAATCCTGAGAGAGAAAAAATTATAAAGAAAATACATTGCATAAGAGTAATTTTCACAAACGTCAATGAAAGATAGTTTCAAACGTTCATCTTCTTCAGGGACTCGCTGAACGTGGTTCACGAGCGCTGAGTTCATCTTCTTCAGGGACTCGCTGAACACGCGGTTCACGAGCGCCGACGGGACGTTGATCTTGCAGATGTACTCCGTGTCCGGCGACTCCTCGGGGGTGTCCATGGTGAGCTGCTCGTCGATGTTGTCCGCGATGAGCACGGCCGCTGCGCTGGCCTGCTGCGCGTTCCACGACTTCAACGCGAAGAAGCATTCTTGAGGGGCCATGAATAATGCCACATAATCACATTCTTTACAGCTAAAATTCTGTAAAAGATTCATTTTTTGTTCCCTGCAACAACTCGATTGCCTGTATTGAGGTGGCGGTTGCGTTAATGCTTAATCAGTTTCATCTCTTCCTTTGCGTCTCATCGCGGACAACATCGACGAGCAGCTGCTCACCATGGACACCCTCAGGAGTCGTCGGACACGGAGTACCTATTGCTAATTTAATTTGCTTTTATTTTTGTTGTTTACACGTTGTTCGAAGGTAAAAATATTACCGTTACCATATTTGACTTTTAATGATTATTTTATTAAAAATAATTAAAATAAAAGTAAAAGTAAGCTTTGCTGAATGTAGAATGAATAAGCACCGGAATTTACAAATTTAAATTGAAAAATTCAAATATTCTATCGCGGACATGCAAATTTGAAAACATAATTTGTTTGTATATAAAATATATATGTTTTTGGAAATATGGTAGAATCTGATTCTATGATTCCAATCTTACAATCCAAGTCTGTCAAGCGAAAACAATTCTAAGATCTCGCTTATTTCGTCTTGAGCTTTTGGCTTCTGACTTATTTTTTTACTATCATAAATTTCATCTTTTTTCCGATTTTTTGGTTTTTTGAGCTTTTTTACTGGTTCTTTTTTCATATTTGTTTGCATTGTCTGTGATGAGCTAATATATTTTTTTATTTTTAAATTTAATTACATCAAATAACCCACTTTCAGTTATAATATAATTTTAGCCTGTTATAATATAATTTTAGTTATAAATCGGTATTTTTCAGGCTAAATGAGTGATATCTAAGTGGAATCGCCAACCAGGCGACTAGTAATTTTGGTTGTGTTCTAGCTCTGTTTTTCTGACAGACTGTAGGTTTGACCGGACAGAAAACGAAGCCCTAGCTATGTGTCCAATCCTCTGCCGTACTTATCCAAGGTGGACCAGCCGACCTGTCTTACGCCGGTCAGAGTCAGTCAGAGTCACAGGTACAAGCATACAATTGTACTCCTGAATCCTGATATTTCTATTCGGATAATATAAAAACTCATAAAGTACTTCCCTGTCCTGTCCGGCTGTCCCCAAGGTGAAGGAACAAAGAAGATCCCAGAGCCGGTGGTAAATAGAGAAAAACGTTTGGCCATTTAATAGGTAAAAGTTGAAATATAGATAAATTATTTGTCTATTATTATTAATTTAAAATTTTAGATGAATTAGTTAATATATGCAACTCAATATGATATCAAATTCAAGATATCTTGAATTACTGACCTGGTTGGCATAATTAAAAATAATAATTATAACATACTTCTATTCCACATATTAGATATAAGGAGAATCTACTGGTGAGGGGATATTAAATTATAAGTGAATTATTTATTTTTTGTTAGATTAAGTTTTAAGTGAACTAATTGATTCATGCAACTTAAAAGTAAGGATTTTACGTAAAATTCAAAAAAAGACTCAATTTTTACAAGAATTGAGGAATATTCCAACGTTTTAAACGGGGCTTATGTCACAACCATCAGCTATACAATCAAGATACTGTAAGATCAAGGCGAAAAAAACTTATCCGGCGCATGCAGCGAGAAATATGTCAACCAATCCTTCAGTCGCAGTCGTCCAGCAAGTCTGAAACTTTGACGCTCTAGTCACTTCATAGGCCTCAGGTTGCAACAGTGAGGCAGTTTTCACACGAGGGTACTTCCTCTACGCACTGCTCGCTCGTATGCCTTTTTTTTGGGTACCGTTTTGATGTGACATGGGCAGATCTGAAATGACAATATTGACCTTATTGAAGTAAGAACGTGCCGCTGGCTTTTTTTTTTACTTCTAAATGCTACAATAACTTATTTTTAAATAAATAATGTATTTTTTTAAAGATAGGTTTATAAATTAATTTTAGTAGACACTGTATTGACTTCAACTGTATCGGTTAAAATCGCATATGACCGTCTTTCTCTTCATAATTTCTCTTACAAAACAGTCAAAATTTAAAAAACATAATCCAAAAATTATAAATCATAACAAAAAAAACCCCACCCCTTGACTAACAGGTCGGCCTTTATAGCTGCCTGCTATACAAACAGCCGTGCTTTATGTTCCATCCTTATAAAATTGTTCATCAAACATGTTATTACATACATTGATCTGAATTCGTTACAAATTGATAGTCGAATCATTCACAAAAACTAAAGCGAAAAAGCATATACATTTGCTGAGTACAACTAGAAAATCAACACTCCTCAGAGAAAGAAGCCAGATCAGACCATTGATGGAAAGGAGGAAGTTGCCAAAGATGCTTGCGTGCACCCCTTCCAATAAAGCTCAAGATGTCAATCGATTCTAGGGACAGCGTTTACTTACCCTTCTGTACTTGCCTTAAAGAGAGGGAAGCAGCCTTTGCTTGCAGGGCAGAGCTTCCAGCAAAATTTCGTTCTGTTTCTCCCCCATTCTCGCCGCCTCCCTTCGCCTCGGGCGGGAATGGCTTCTCCGTGGTAGAGCAGTACTACTTATCTGTTGCTCCATCATCAGCTATTACTTGCTAGTACGAGAGCAATAACCAGTAGGCAAGTAATGTGGCTCTGTGATGAGAGGCATGAGAGCTAACGCGAACAAGCGGTGAAGTCGCATGTGAGTAGAGGTGGGACTTGGGGCGGGCTTCTTTGGGCCAGCCCGAAGCACAGCCGGCACGGCCCGGTCCGAGAACGGCGCGGCCCGACACGTGACGGGTCGTGCTGGGCCTGCATATGGGCGGCACGGCACGGCCCGGCGTGCCGTGCCGTGCTTGGGCCGGCCCGGCCCGGTGTGAGCACGGTCGGCACGGGGCACGCCCGACACGATGAGCACGGCCGCCCGGGCACGGCCGCGCCGGTGGCACCGTGGCGCCACGCCTCCGTCGCCTCGCAAGTCCCACTGTCCCCATTCTCCCAATCCCATTCCCACAAGCACAATGCACAAACACGGTCACACAGAGCGAGCAGAGGAGGGAGCAAAGAGAGGGAAGGACCGGCGAAGGTGTACCTCTCGGACTCGGAGTCTCGGTGGCCGCCGCGTGATGTAGTCGAGTGGTGATGGCCGCCAGAGCGTGCGGCGCGAGCCGTCAGAGCGCGGCAGCCCGCCCGGCGGCGGCGCATCGCCCGTGGTGCTGCGGCCGGCGATGAAGCGCCCGGCGTCGGATGCCGAAGGAGCCGGGGGGAGCGCGGGGAGGCAGCGCGGAGGGGGCGGGAGGAGGAGGGGAGGCGGTGGGGCGGCGGGGGAGCCGGGAGGCGGGAGGCGAGGGAGCGGTGGGGGGGAGCCGGGAGGAGCAGAGGGGAGGCGGCGGGGGCGGAGGCGGCGGAGGTGGGGGAGGAGGAGGCGGGGATGTGGGAGGGCCCGCCGCCAGGAGGAGGGGGAGAGGAGGAGGCGGCGGCGGGGAGGTGGGGAGGAGGAGGAGGCGGCGGCGGGAGGGTGGGGAGGAGGGAGGGCCCGGCCGCCGGGAGGTGGGAGAGGAGGCGGCGGCAGCAGGGGAGGTGGGGGGAGGAGGAGAGGCCCGCCGCCGGGAAGGCGGGGAGAGGAGGAGGCGGCGGCGGGGGCCGGAGGAGGGCGCGGTGGGGCGGCGGGGCCCGGAGGAGGAGGAGAGGCGCGCGGGCGGGCGGTGAGGGAGGCAGGGAGTCGTGCGCGGGGCCGCGGGGGAAGGAAAAGGATTGAAGGAGCGGGAGGCGATTTGACGCGCGGGAGGACAGGGAGCGGGTGGCCGGGCGACGTGGCAGAGCGGGGGTGGTTGGACGGTGGAAAAAAGAGCGGCGCCGAAGAGAGAAAAAAAGAGGGGAACGGTTGGATTGAAAAAAAAGCTGAGATGTTAGACATTTGGAATCTATGTTGTAACATATGGCAGACAAGAGACAACGTTCATGTAACGTTTAGTAGATAACGTTCCGATTGTATGGTTATAAATTTACTCCTTCCGCTCTACGCTTCTTGCCGTAATCACGATTCATTCTTCACTCCTCCGCTCTGCAGCTTTCTTCCAAAGATCTCGTGATTTAACAAGCTCAATTTTTTCACTCCGCTTCACATTTCTTCACCCAGCTTCTTATTTATTTCTTCTCATTTCACAAGTTTATTTCCTATATTTTCTGCATTTATACTCTTTATTTATTTATTATTTCTTATTTATTAACTAATCATCATGTTACCAAGAAGCCGCAGTACTAGGGAGCAATCAAGCAGTATGCAAAGGATTCGAAGCTCGAAAAAGACAGCGAGACGACTTAGTGTAAGCTCTCGCCGTCGCTCCCCTAGTCCTCCTCTGACCCCCATTGATGCTCGTCGGCTCTCGCCAAGCATGGGAGACTACGGCATGGATGACCGTCAGATGGACGGTACAGAGGGCTATGAGGAGTACCAGGGAGCAACAGAGACACCAGAATTCTCTCCCCCGTCCACGAACGCCAACATTGGCGGGTCTACACGAAGGGCGGAATGCTGGAAGCACATGACCTGGAGCCAGGAAATCCGAGACGGTGATACGGTAGATATCGCAACTTGTAATTATTGTAATGCTAAATTAAGTGCTCGTGCAGCTGTAGGGACAGTACACTTGAACCGCCACTACAAAGCATGCTTACGCAAGATGGCGGCACAGGGTCGAGGGGGAGGAGGAGTACAAACACAGCTAAACTTCGAGGCCGATGGCTCTGTAAGTACTTGGGTATACAACCCGCTTAATGCACGTGAGGAAATTGCTAGATATATAGTTTCAGAAGATCAGCCGATTAGGATGGGTGAAAGCCGCACGTTCGAAAGAATGATCCAACGCGGCTTTTGCCCACAGTACCAACATGTTAGTAGGAGGACTACTACATCCGATATTTTACGGATGTATCAAAAAGAACTGGTAGAGTTAAAACAACAATTCCAACAAGTTCAATATTCTTTTGCCATAACCTCCGATATTTGGACATCATCCCACCAAAGAAGTGCATACCTTAGTGTTGTAGCTCATTATTTAGATGATAATTATAAACTAAACAAAAGAGTCATAGGATTTAAATTAATAAATGAATTGCACACGGGAGAGGCAATTGCCGAGCATATATTATATGTACTTGATGAGTTTAAGATAGATAATAAAATTGCTTCTATAACTCTAGATAACGCATCAACAAACACAACGGCTATGAACATCCTCACCCCAAGATTACAAACATATATTGGTGGTTATGTCCTCCACCAGAGATGTGTAAGCCATATCTTGAATCTTGTTGTTCAAGATGGTATGCAAATAATTGGTCCATATCTGAACAGTATTCGTGATGCTATTCGTTACCTCGCAAGTTCTTCACAAGTGGTAGCTAGGTTCACGAGTCTTCATGCAGCTAATGGGAAAGAGCCAAGAAAATTTGGCCTTGACATGAAGGTGAGGTGGAACTCAACATATATCATGCTAAAAAAGATACAAGGTTACGAAAATATCATATCCGTTTTTGTCAATGCTAACTGTCAAAATAATGAATTGCTAGTTACTAGTTCAGATTGGCAGGTTGCTAGTCATTTTCGAGAGTTTTTAAAACCTTTTTATAAAACAACAAAGGTTTTATCTGGTATTTATTATCCTACCTCTTGCTTAGTTATAGAGTTTATTTGGTTAATTGCAGATAAAATTGCTAAATCTAGGGACAATGCTATTTTAGGCCATGCCGTCGTAGCAATGGAAGAAAAATTTGTTAAATATTTTGCTTCTCTTTTACACCTGTATTGTTTTGCTATTATTTTTGATCCTACAAAAAAGTTGGCAGGTTTACAGGAAGCTATAGAGGGGATAGGTGAATGTCTTGGCTTAGATTTTTCAGAAGCTTTCGAACATGTCAAATAGGAGCTTTTTCGT
This sequence comes from Dendrocalamus sinicus, assembly GCA_036346575.1. Classification (NCBI taxonomy): domain Eukaryota; kingdom Viridiplantae; phylum Streptophyta; class Magnoliopsida; order Poales; family Poaceae; genus Dendrocalamus; species Dendrocalamus sinicus. The sequence goes on along the minus strand of CM070643.1, from coordinate 15,997,237 downwards.
GTTTTTCGTTTGTATCATGATAAGTTTGCCAGCAGCGGAAGATCGGAGGCCTCACAGCAGACGCAACATGGGAATACAGGCTTCGGACACTTGTGGAAGAAACTAAAAAGCAAGTCTACTTCTTCGTCCTCTCAGTCTCAGGCATCCTCCAAGTGGAATTCTATCTCGGAGTTGAACCACTATTTGGAGCATGATTTTGCAAACATTGATCCTGATCTTACTGATGGAAGCAAGATAGACTTGCTCGAGTGGTGGAAGAATAACAAACGAATCTTTCCTGTGCTGTCACATTTCGCACGGGATGTTCTCTTGGTGCCAGTGTCCACTGTCTCTTCAGAAGCAACGTTCAGTACGGTAGGGAGAATAATAGAAGAGAGAAGATCATCCCTTACGCCCAGGATGGTGGAGGCAATCACATGTGCCAAAGACTGGGAATTAGCCAAAGAGCGGGAACAACATCAACTGGAGGATCCCGAAATCGTACAAGCGTATGCTGACCTAGACATTGCCGAGTAGATAGTATCTACGCATGTTGTAATATTTTGTACATATATTGTTACTGTACTCTTTTCCTTACACGGGAAACCCCACTCTGGGGCGTAAGGTTTTTAACGATGCAGTAACATTGTATTTCTAAAATATTAAAGAAATTTCACTTTTTCCCGAAATATTTATGTTGTTGCGTGCCTATGTTTTTATGCGATTAATTTAATTTCAACTAGTTTTAAACGAGACGGGTATGAGAGAAAGGAAGATGACGACCGTCGCCACCGCGTTCGCGTTCGCGTATAGTAATTTCGGGCTGGGCTTGGGCTGGCACGGCACGAACGCTGGCACGGTGGGCTTTGGGCCGGGCTTGGGCCTGGCCGGAGACGACGTGGTGGCACGGCGACGGCGCGGCGAGATGATCGGGCCGAGCCGCGGCGCGACGCACGGCACGATGGGCGGGCGTCGTGCGCAAGACAAAGACGACCCAAGTCCCAGCTCTACATGTGAGCAGAGAAGATGCCAAGTGCTTCGGTGTAAGATCGACAATGCAGTGGAGTTCGGCCGTGCAAACGTAGCAACCTGCAAGTTGTAGCAACTTGCAAGTTGTAGCGTCAGGTCGGAAAGATGCAGCCAAAGAGCAAAAATTTTACAAGCAGTGGCCAACAAGCCCATACCAAGGCCCTGTTTGGCACAGCTCTAGCTCCGAGATCTATGTTGGATCTGTAGTTTGTTGACTAAATTAAAGTGATTTAAATATTTTTATTTAATATATAATATAAATGAAATGAGTCATGTAAATGCACTTAACATGCCTGCAACTCTAGATCCAGGATTTCTTAGAGCTACAGATGACCAGCCTAGAGCTAGAGCTCTGCCAAACGAGGCCCAAGTGTCCAACAATGGCCCCACCAGGTCCACTTGCTCCAAATAATAAGTTGCTTGTGTTAACCATGTCTCAAGCCGTTGCCTGTCACTAACACAGTAGTATCACATTCGTGCCTCTCAAATGTGAAGCAATAAAACAAGTGCTTGCTATATACTCCCTATGTTTTAAAATATAAAACATATAGTTTTTTAGTTTTATTTCAAAATATAAGATGTGTATGTAACTTTAATGATATTTTCTCTCTATTGTCCTCGTTTATCTTTCCTACTCTTCAACATTAATAAGTAAACACCCACCCATCCGATTCTCTCTCTTATTCACTCATATCAAGAACATAACTTTCCACCAATTGCGTGGGTATAACAAGGAGCCAAGTTCAGATTCTTTGATTGCCAAAGTGGATGCACCTTCTCATTAGATGGATCAGTATAGTTTGAGTTATAGTCAGACAAAGTCTTGTTTGTTATCACACCAGCAGTATTCTCATTCCAGTCCTACACTTCAGCAACAGTATCCTAATCTTCAGCATGATTAGATATCCAGTCTCAAGGAGTTGCCTATTTCACATGTATCTTAGATGGAGTCATAGTTAGATGGTGTGAAGTCTTTGATGACCCAGTTGCATGATCTGAGAGATTCTCTACGTCGACAACATGAGGCTATGCACACTTTGACCTCCTGTTGTAATAATTTGGAATCCTCACAGTCTTGCCCGAGTTATCTAGCTCACTCCCACTCTATCACTACGTAGAGCAGTATGATTTTAGTTGAGCTTACTCTACCTACTCCACCAGTAGTTCAACAGAGTCAGCCTAAAGCTTATAGATGCTCTCCTCGTGTTGACATCAATGTTGTCCCAAATCTTAAAACATCAATAAATAAATCTAATAATAATAATCAAGTTAATAGATTATGCTGACGGTTAAAATCCATTACAATATATACCTCTTCCAGAACAACCGGTTTAAAGAAACAATACATGGGAGATAAGGAAGGAAAAGACCTAAAAAATACGTGCGGTCAGTGGCACCGACCACGACATGCCGACCATGGTAGGTCGACCCTACGACTGGTTCACCGAATCTACGACCAGTTCACCGTAGCTACGACCGGTTAATGGTCGTACGTAGATATCTAACAAAAAGTTTAAATCGACCACAACATACGTAGGTCTTGAACACGCTGGTTTCGACCGTGTTAGTTTCGACTATATTATATCAACCACGTGGTGTCGACCATGACTACGTTGGTCGAGCATGATGTTTCGATCACATTGGTTGATCATGATATTTCGACCACGTTGGTTGACCATGATATTTTAACTGTGTTGGTCAATCGTAATATTTCGACCGCGTTGGTTGACCATGATATTTTTATCACGTGCACATGTTTTGTTTGACGTGTACTGAACAACGTGCTGGTCAACCAAACGCATGTATGGATACCTTTCTCATATCAATAGAAAAGTGGTACCATAACTGTATGCATGCATAAGTTAAGCACTCTCCAACTAAATAATTAGTAGTGATTAATAGTAATCACTAATGGGGTCATGTTTTAGCCATAGCATACAGAAATCAAAAGAACACCTGGAAGTCCCAAATAATGCATGTCCAGCAACTGTGGCTGAAGCATGGCGTGCTCAGTCAAAATAACTGATCAATAAAGGAACATGCACGATCGCAAGCAAAACCGGCTGTAGCACTCAAACTGCCCACGTCTTGCCATGCCCATGTCCTACACATCTGTATGCCTGTGTGTGTTGCATCGGCAGTTTTCAAAAGAAAACTTAGTGAAAAAAATTAAAGAGAGGAGTTGCCATAACTTCCCTCCATAAACCACTGTCTCATCGTTGCTCTATAAATAGGGGGGGTGAAGAGTAGAGAAGAGGGGGAGAACATTTGGCAGGAGAAGAAAACATTGAGCAAACTTTAGGAGAAAAGAAGACACACAAAACATACTTGAAAAGAAGAGAGGGAGCCAAGCCAGGGAAGAAGGTGAAGTCCTTGCTCTTCTTCTTCCTCTTCTCCTTCGCTCTTCATTTCGATCATCGCAGTACAAACCAAGAGGCGTTCTCCTTATCCCCCCTTTCCCTGTTAATAGAATTCATATGTTCAGTGTGTAACCTATTAATAGTAGTCCTGTGTGTTAATTTGTATCTAGGTGTGTGTGAGTTATCTAGCCTTTAACCATTCTCTTGTCTTTTCATCTCAGATTCCCTCTGTGCTTACCTTCTAGGCTCCCCTGGTGCTTGGTCGTTTCGATAGTTAGTTTGTCAGTACTGTAATTTGTTCATGCGATCGTACGAGGTCAATTTGTATGTTGTATGGTCATTCATCCCGTGTCATTTGTGTGTTCGCTTTGTTTCGTTCGTACGAGTAGGGTTTCATTCTGTTGTTTGGTTTTATTCGTACGAGTACGGGTTCATTCAATTGTTTTCGACAGGTAGGTAGTGTGATCGTTTAGGTGTTTGGTACATAGTTTTAGATTTAGTTTACCATTTTATTCCTAGTTTCAGTTGAGTTAGCTTTAGCACTATAGGTATCATGGTCATTTCTCTCCACCTTCCTCTTGGTTTTATAACTTTTTTATATCTCCATATGTGATCAAAATGCGTCTTATAAAGAGAAACGGAGGGTCCAGGATATTACCCGTAAGGCTGTAATGTGGAATATGGTATAAATATGTAAATATCGACGTCACATATCTTTGTAAATCAAACTTCAAATTGCGCGCATGGTGATCCATGCTTCGAATGCACTAATACATGCAACAGTCATCGCCGTTGTCGTCTAAGAAGAAGATCCCGTCGTGAAGTCGACGTTGTAGACCTCGCTCATGTCCGGCTGGAAGAGACCGAAGTGCTGCTCGACGCCCTCGGGCTTCTGGTTCTCGTTGAACATGGCAAAGATGTACGTCTCCACGGCCTTCCCGGGCCGCCGCGGCGTGCCGCGCCCGACGTGCGACACCAAGTTGTTGTTGTACGCCGCCGCGTTCTCCACGCTGGCGCCGGCCCCGCCGCCGCCCGACGGCCACCCGGTCTCCGACACCACCACCTCCACCCCCTGCCCGCCGGCCTTCTCCACCGCCGCGTACACCGCGTCCAAGATGGCGTCGAACATGTTCGTGTACGCCACCCCACCGTCCGTCACGCCGACCGCGGCCGACGACGATAGCAGCGCGTAGTCGAGCGGCACCGATGACGGGTCGGCCGAGTACGCGAAGTAGGGGTACACGTTCGCGAGCAGCGGCGTGCCCCTGGACGCCAGGAAGGAGACGATCGGCCCGACCACCGGCAGCGCCGCCTCAGAGAACGCGCCCTGCGACGGCGGGTACGAGGACCCGAGCACCGACGTCGCCACGGCCGTCGTGACCGGCACGCTGAGCCCCGCGGCCCGCAGCGCGGACTCGAGGTTCTGCATGGCGGGGAGGACGCTCGCGGCGTCGTCCCCGGGGATGACCTCGTTGCCGGCGTTGATGTAGCGGAAGCGCACGGCGCTGGCGAAGGGCTGGACGTAGGACTGGACCCAGGACGCTGCGAACGAGGTGTCGGAGGCGAGGCGGGCCAGGTCCTCGTTGAGCGTGCCGAGGACGACGCCGAGGCCCGAGCCGCGGAGCGCGCCGAGGACGGTGGTGTCCGGGTGGAAGAGGCGAACGTCGGTGATGTTCTTGGCTCTGTACAGGGCGATCACCTTGTCCGGGGACGGGAGGTTGTTTCCGATCATGCCATAGTTCACACCAATGCCTTCGACTCCTGCGTACATGAACACGTTACACATGAATAGTAAGCACGAAGTTTGCAGTGTGTAAATACACAGGTACGAAATATACATGGATTTGGTTGATCGTTTCTTTTTTTTTCCTTTCCTTTTCAATTTAGTTCCAGCTCGATGAAAGATTTTTTTTACCAATTGTAGGAGTGAGAATGGAAGGGTCAGACCATGAAATGGTAATTCTAAATTTCTAATCGATCCAAAGTTACTCTCCTTAATTAAGATGTGCACTCTATAACCGAACATTAGGTTGCTTCTCCTGACAGCTCGCTGACGTATTACCAAATAATTGAAACAAAACAGTAAAGTCGGTAGATTGACAGGGAAATAAAGATGCCAAGAAATATCTGCACAGAAACCAAGCATGCATGCATGCAAATATTATCCGTGGATACCATTTGTCAAGAGGATTAGAGTAGACATCGTAACCAATAACACAATGAACGAAACAAATCAACAACCACCAACAGCAGGCAATAAATAACCCAAACAACTGTAATCAATCTATTTTTATAATTTTTTATGTTGATTTGGTGCTAAAAAATAGTTCTCAAGTTTTCACCAAATTGATGGTTTTCACTAGACATATCCCCTTTCATTTTTTTCTAATGATGAAAAATCGAAAAATAGATAAGGAAAACATAGCCAGCAGAAGGAACCATGAACTTAACAATTTATAGGAAGCTCTTCCAAGGAAGATCGGATTTCTGGAAAAAAAAAAGGAGCAAAATTGGGCAGCGTATTCGGTATAACTTGAAGATCGGTCTCCACAGATCTTCAATTCTTAGCTGGTTTTCACATGATATTTGCCCTATTTCATATATGCAAGAGCTATCATAGTGGTAATTAAAGATTTGGCCTATGTAACCCAAAAATCTTCCCCAGTTCTCATATTTGCCCAAATTGTAGGAGCAACGAACTAACATCGACACAAACTGAAGAAAATACAACATGCAGGGCAAAAACACCGAAACCGATTACTGGTGCAAAGATAAACTACATACGTTAACATCAAACAATGATTTAGCAATGCAACAATCAAGCGATGATCAGTAATAAACTGGTAACTGACTCACCTGAGATCGACGAGCATAGCATTAAGCTGCAGGCAGCAACCCACAAAGCGATCATCATCCTGCCTATGTTTTGCAGCAGCAGCAGCAGCAGCAGCACAAAACTATCTGAAAATATCTCCTTTTTTCTTTTCTTTCTGAATCTGAGTTCTCTCCCTCGCCGTGCGGTGCGCTATATATAGTGGCTTCGGAAAGGGCAGCAACCACCGGAGGATCACGACCCTAGAGATCATACGTGCGAGAGGGGGTGGCGTACGTGCGTCCGCATCATACGGACACCGAACGGCACGACCAAAAACGCTTCACGTGGGTCGCGGTGTTCGGGTAATGGAGATGGACGACTGAACGAACGAAACTGGTCCATCGCACCGGACGGCGTCATGCACGTTCACGAGTTCGCGCGCTACAGTACCACGTGGGCTTCCCCAACCCTACATATAATCTGGCTCCAAATTCTTCAGGTTTGGTATGGTGCTTTGAGCGAGATTTACTCCACCATGATTATCGATGATTATAAGGGCAAACATCGCGTGTTTCTCTGGAACGAATTTCACCCTTGAACCCACTCATTGGTAAGAAATCTCTTGCTCGTAGTTACTGTAATATCTATGGAATGCATTCTTTTGTGGATAAAAATGGAAATTGATAATGTTATTTGGCTCTATCGTTCTTTGATGCCTTCGGTATAACTTGTGACAATGCAGACACCTAGAGGTTTAAGAGAAGTTACACTTGGTTGGTACTTGCAGCTATTGACAAGCAGTTTTGCTGTCTGTCCAGGACATCATATATTTTTGTTCTATTTTGTTTTTTTAGATAAAGGATATAAAATCCGGTCTCTATATCCATTTGGGATATATACAACCAAAAATTACACGAGCTCTTAGGCTCAAAGTCTCAACACTAAAGATCATACAACATCAACAAGAAAGAGAGCTAAAGAACTATGAAAAATCTAGAAATACTAAGCTTCAGAACTTCTTCTCCGTCCTTGCTTTCAACCAAGCCCCTAACCTCCTCCAACTGAGCCACTCAAACTCTGGTCTACTTTGCGTGAAGATGAACCTCTGAGGCAACGTCTCCATAGAGGCGACGAGGGTCACCGACGCCGCCCGCCTCACCAAGACAAGGCTTTCACCTGGAGAACAGAATACATGAGGGCTATGGAGTGCCATAACAACTCTCCAGGAAGGAAAATGGCGTCCAAAGGCGTCATAATTGTCGAGACCGGTAGGAACACCGGCAAGGCTTTCGCCAGCACCTCCACAGCAACCCACGCACTACCCACACACAAAAAAGATCACCACCAGCACACCGGGGTCCTGCACGCCTCAAGGCTATGGCATAACCACCCTTGAACTCCGCGACGAACCGCTTCCCGCTCGAGCAACGTCGCGCCATGGTTCCTTGGACAAACCCAGCAGCCACAGCTCCTGCCGCATCCCAGCCTTTGCCGCCAGCGCCGATCGGCCTCCTCCATCCGCCGGACGGCACGCTCCAGCGCGCCCACCCTCACTGTCAGCTTGCTCTGCTCACACAGCGCCGCCTCCACACCCTCCTCGCAGGCAACCCAACGATGGCTCCGCCCTCCAATGCCTACCTCTCCTTCACTCCCACCAGATCTTGCCGCTGCTCGGCGTCTACGAGTTCCGCCGAGCCGCCACCGGCCTCGCCTCGACGCGCTGCTGGCCGCGCGGACTCTTCCGACACCACCTCCTCTCGCCTTCGCCTCCGCCGCCCGCGCAGAAACCTAGCCTCCCGCCAAGACCCAAGCCGGCCCGGTGACCTCATCGCGCAGGCCTCGCACCGCCGCCGGACCTGAGCTCAACCAGATCCGGGCGCCAGCACGCCGGAGACGCACGCCGATGGCCGGCTACCTCGTCTCAGACGAGACACAGGCCGGGCTGCAGAGCGCCGCCGCACCTCCTCGACACGGCTCCACGCGAGCGCCAACACCGCCCCCGCACGCCCGGATGAGTGCTCCGGCCCTAGCCGCTACTCACGTCGCTCAGCCTCCGCCGGCGACCTCCACAGGGGCCCTGCCGCCTCAAAACCATCGCCCAGATCTAGAAGCCGCCGTTCAGATCCAGGTGAGAGAGCCCCGCCGCCGCCTTCCTAGCACCCGCACAAGCCTCCGGCGGCATTCAATTTGTTGCATTCAATTAATCTTTCTGTGCTCTTTCATATTTTCGTCTGATGGCAACATATCATCCCTAAAGCTGTAGGAAGACCAGAGCCATAAGATTAACACAGTACGTCCTGGCAATTATCGAACTGAAAACCTGTAATTTGATTCCCATTCAGCTCGAGTACGTAACAAACCTGTTAAAAATTGGGAGGATAATAATCATTCATAACAACCATAACGATTCTGTACAAACTGGTATACAAGCATTAGAGAGGTGTCTTGTATCAAACAAGATATGATTGGATCTTTTTTCATTTGAAACACGAACTATGATCGAATTATTGAACCACCACACATTTTCTATACATATGATAGGCGTGAAACACATTAAACTGCTTAACACGCTCAATAAGTCTTCCTCCAAACGATCAACTAAAATATCTTCATTGAACTCACTAATGTTACAGCAGCAGCAGCATGCAAAAGAGCACATGGGGCTTAGAAGATGTCTAACCATAAGAGAAAGAAAGAAAAAGAAGAATCTGTCTAGGCTTTGGCATCTCCTTTTGGTTGACCAAGAAGAGATGGTCGATAAAGTGAGTGGCCCTGTGCCATCTCAATTCTTTCACGTGGATCATACATTGTTTCATCTCTGATAGCCTGAAGAATCGAATCAGTAGGAAATTCCCTGTGCATATATGTAAACAAATCAAGTCAGTTGATTAAGGCAACCCTGAGAGTAGCAATCGGCCAAGAGAATGAAGATATCTGGGGTGGTTACATAGGTCGTTGACAAAATGATAATCCAATAAAAAGTAATTGAACTAGATCACATGGACTTTTGTTACATCATAAAATAAAAATCAAGGAGAGTTCTAACCTCTTGATCAAAATTTTATATAGTGTTTTCAGGATTGGGCACAGCTCAACCGGCGCAACAGATTTGTTGGCTTCTGGATGCATTACACTTAAACTATCCTGTCTCAGAAGTTCATAAAATGCATCGACTGCAGATACACCCTGAATGAAACGATAACACAGTTTAGTACATGACCAATCTTGAGGCACATTTCCACAGCTTTTGAAAGTTCACATGGCAATCAAAATGAAAGTGCAAACCTGAATGGTCCCTTTGCCTTTTATGCTGTCACCCATTTCTAGAGTCAGTTCCCCTTTAGCTAACTTCTGTCCATACCAGGCATTGCGACCTTTCAACAATGTGACATAAGTGTCAGCTAATAATGGTCCAGCAAGTTTTTCAGGCTCTTCTTCCAGAAGGTGGGTGATGTAGATCATTTCAGATGTGCAAAGTGCAAAGTAAACAGACTTGCTGGTTGCACTCTCATTGGTCAGTGCCGCCACCATACCTACAAGATAGCAGGATGTTCAGTAAACTAATGGAAGAAGAGGCAACGAAAAAACATCTACAGGGTGATTGAACGCCCAGCCATGCTCACAGAAGAAAGTTCCACGTGTCATGCTTATCTCATCGCTTCTTATCTATTGGATCTTTCTTCTGGATAATATGGGGCAGTTAAGATATCACTAAGTGTCATTTTTTCCTTGTGGCATTGTATTTCGTAGGAAGCAGTGCATGAGAAAACATTATAACAATGCAAGGTACTGACTTCTGAGGACATCGATTAACTTTGAGCATATTCCAACATATGAGGGCAAGTTCTATGCTGAAGGTCACAGCGATATATGGTTTTACAGTGGCTACAGAACATTTAAAAAGAAAGGCAGTGAGACAAGTAAATAGAAGTTACCAGCACCAATGGCGTATACATTTTTCAAACCTCCCATGACTTCGTGAGTAATGAGGTCACTATTATCCCACACAATAAAATGAGGCTGTCTCAAAAATTTAGCAAGAGGTTTTCTCCATTTATCAGCTCCGCAAATACGAGCATTTGCATATTCTTTATTATAAATTTCAGAAGCGATATTAGGGCCACCAAGATAAAGAATGTTCTCCAATGGAACCCCAGCTGCATTAAAACCAATAATACATAAACCGCAAACAGAAGTCAGAGATGGAAAGTGAAATACGTAAGAGCTAACCATGAAAACTCAGCACACACCGCATGGAATGGAGTTTGAACATAAAATTCTGAAATGGGCTAAATAAAAGCTGAACAAAAGCATTGAATTGTTATGTGAGAAGAAAGAGGAAACTAGTGTGTGCTACTAACCCAGGAGGAGACTGCTAAACTGAACATGTGATGGCTAAAAGGATTTCTGAGCAACAGAAGAGATGACTCATGACCAATAACTAAATTGCAAGGTCAACAATTGGTTCTCTCTCCACATGTTGAAGAAACATAGAGAAGATTATATTAAGTCTAACCATGCCAATGAGTACAGTTTAACAGATGATTCAATCAGCAAAAAGGCATTCCTGGAAATTTAGAAAGATTCATCTCTGAAGTTCATTTTTCTCCAATTCAGCAGAAAGATTTTTTCATGTAAATTTTTGACACCAATACAACCGATTACATCTTGAATTCGTCATAATTTATAACTTAGTTTCCAGAAGACCGATAATAGCCATTGCAGGTACCAGATTAATGAAGCTCATGGTTAGAGCTTCTAGTTCGGTATAATTGCGGAGAACCAACAATAGAGGACAACTTCAATTCAGTAAGGAAAGAACAAAATTGTATGATTGGGCAAAGAAAAGGAAAGGAACCTCACTTGCATTGCTAATCATCTGTGTCGGGGTAATGATCCGCGGCACGGGATCCAGGGACGCCTCTATCCCTTTGGCCAGCGAGATGATGACCGGGACAGTAATCCTCTCCTTCCAGTACCTCCCAATCTCCCCAAACACATCCCTTGTCTCCGTGGAGGGCAGCCCGTTGATGACAATGTCGGCGTCCCAGACGGCCTCCTGCAGGTTGGTGACGACCTTGAGCGGGCAGAGCGGCGTGTCGATCATGTTGAGGCAGAAGCCGTCCCTGAGTATCTCGTCGGCGTAGAGTATGCGGTCGCCGAGGCGGCCCTCAACGTACTTGAGGTAGGCGCATCGGCGGATCAGCCGGCGCAGGACGTCCTCACGGGCGTTGATGACCTCGAAGAGGTGCTCGGCGGTGGCGCGGTCGACGGCGCGGCCCGGGCGGCGCCAGATGCGGACCTGCACCTTGTCGCGGAGGTGGCCGTAGGCGTCCTGCAGGAGCGCGCAGAAGACGCTGCCCCAGGCCCCGGCCCCGACGCCGACGATCCGGAGCGGGTCGCCGTCGGCCTTGCCCAGCTGCCGCCGCAGCTCGTCCACCTTCTCCTCCACACCCCCATTGGCATGCCCGTTCGTCGGGTAGCCCGCCGGCGCGTGCGGTCCCTCCTCCGCTCCGCCCATGGCTTCCTCCCCTTCGTCTCTTCCCTTTCCTTCTCGCCGCAAGCAAGGAGAGCAAGCCCAAGTGCGCAAGCTACTACATGGCCTACTTGACTTGTTCTAGGATGGGCAGGGGAAAAAACAAAAGCAAGCTGCTGTAACTAACCAGGAGAAGAAGGAAAAAAGACGCGATTTGCGGGGGTTTGGCCGCCGAACTACGACGAGGTGACAAGCTGTCGGATGGAGAGACCGAGGCGGGCCGCGGCTGGCTGGCTGCCGGCCCTTGGGACGGTTGCCGGTTGGTGCGCGGTTGCACGTCTCGGGTCGGGCGAGTATTAGCTAAGCTCGCGAACAAGGCGAAACAAACAGCTACCGGCGGAAAGCGAGACACGGCGGGGAAGGGAGGAGGATTTACCCGTGGTGATTGCATAAATGGTACTAGAGGTGCGGGGATCGGACCGGGTCATTTCGTGTCAACCCGAGGCCTAATCAGTCCGACACAACCTAAGCGCCGTTCAGACATTCCATGTGGTAGGCTAGGCTGACAAGACACAATCGAAAGACCAGATCGAGCTTAGAAAAACAGCTCAACGAGCGGCACAGTCTAGCCCTATGTAGCGTATTATGATTGGGCCGGCCCGACACGGTACGAAGGGCATGACCGACACGGTGAGTATGGTAGGCACGCCGGCGGCCACCTTGCCTCCCACGTGACCTTGAGGTCGGCCTTGGTGAAGATTAGATTGACGTTGCCGACAAGCTACCCGTGCGAATCCATAGCTCTGAGCTCCCCTCCATAAGAGCTCCTCATCCACTGCTCTCACACTGCTCCTCCCGCCACCGCTCCTCTACTCCTCCCCGCTCTGGTCGCAGCCTGCCACCTACCTCACGTGGCCTCCGTGGCCTGCTCTGTCTCCATGTCCACTGCCGTCGAGGCCCAAATGGCTGTTGCGGAGCCGGCATAAGTCGACGCGGCCACCGCAACACCGCGCTGCTGCCTCAACCTCCTCCAACATGGGAAGAGCACTGTCGAGGCACGCTTAACTAGAGGTACGAATGAAGCAGAATCCTTAAGCTCTCTCCTGTAAAGAAACTGCATGTAGGTATGTAGCTTCTTGGACGCTATTGGACAGCTTTTGCTTCCAAGAATTGGATGTGTGCTAGAGCCCCGAAGAGTTTGGGTGTCAATTTACCTGACATTGGATAGGAGCATTTGTGATTTTAGTATAATTAATGTATCAGTTTCTATTATATTGTTAGCCAGGGAATCGGATGATGATACAGTGGATATTATTCTTCATTTAACTAGTTGAATGAATTTGCTTATGATCTAGAGTGCTTCTGATATTTCTTTCCTGCCAATTCATTGCAGGTTTATTGTTATCCCCAGTTCCCAACAATATTTGTTTTTATATTTTTAGCTTTTCATCTACTTATTCTTTTCTTTCTTTTTATTCTTTTGTTTTTGGAGGATAGAGGTACATCTTACATTCACAAAACAAAAATATAGATCCTATTTGGAATGCAGGAATTTCATATGAAATAGTTCAATTCTCACACAAATTGGGAAAAAGCCCCACCTTCCAAATGAGGCCTTATATTAGGCATTTAGGCCACAATTATAAGTGATGTTACTATATGATTCCCTTGGATATGTAGTGGCTCAAAAAATATATTCTACTGATTCTTTTTTAGGTCATCCTGTTTTAGTGGAATGAACATATAAGGACTACTTCTCTATTACTCATTTTAACTAGGGAAATGCTAGCGCACGGACGTCCGATCCGGATGCTAGCTCTGGACGCTCGGCTGCAATATTTTTCGGCCATGTTTGTAAAATTTTTTGGCCATATTTGCAATATTTTTCGTCCGTCTTTTTCTTACAACATTTCTTATTTCGTGTATGCAGCATCGACTTTTATATCACATATTTTTCTTGCATATGGTGATTAAAACTGTTGCACACATTATCTAAGAATGTTGTATCAAAGCGTACAATGCAAATACTCAAATCGTTCTTTTTTGTGTTGCATACATGGCCGACAAAATGTTGCAGACATGGATGAGAAAAATTGTTGCAAATGATAATACTCACATCGTTCTTCATTTTTTGTTGCAAATATAGCCGAAAAATGTTGCAGCCGAGCGTCCAGAGCTAGATTCTTGGATCGGGCGTCTGGGTCGTAGTATTACCCTTTTAACTATCATCTCATTGTCCTGTTCACAGACTATTTTTGTCTTGGAGTCTCAGATTTTATTTGGACATAGCTAAGTATTTAAAGCTACATGGTTCTGAAGATGACTAAAATCATATGACTTGATTTGGTCACATACATATAAATGGAAAATTTCATTCATTATTTTTAAAAAAACTTTCCTTCAACATAGTGAGGCAAATCGTACAAAGGAAACTCTTCAGATCCTGCAAGAACATGTTCAAGGATTGTCTAAAGCTGTGGTGCACTTTATCCCAAGTTTCTATTCAATTATAGCAATAGATGACCAAATTGCCGAGCACATGCAAAAGGCAATCTATGAATATTGGGCTGATGAGATCTTAACTATGATGTGAGTCCTCTATAATTTGTTGTTGATTATGCTATGTGTTCACAATGTATGTTTAGATTTTTTTTAATTTTAACTAAATTTTAAATGAGACGGGCACGAGAGAAAGAAAATAGCGATCGTCACCACCATCGTCGCCACCATCTATAATTATTTAGGGTTAGGCTAGGGCCGACACGGCACGATGCCAGGCCATCGGGCTTTGGGTTGTGCCCAGGCCTGGCCAGAAGTGAGGTGGGTCGGCACGGCATGGCGGGGTGGCCGAGTCGAACCAGCACGGCACAGCACGACACGGCCCGAAGCACACCGGGCCTGTGCCTTCTCGGCACAGCACAGCCCAAATCCCGCCTCTATATGGTATTGCACCAACTTTTTTTTCCCCAAATCAGTCAACACACGAATTTTCAATTTTAACTCCCTTCACAACCGCATAACAACATATTTAGGGTATCATGGTACCACATGCCGAGCTATACGAGCTCGGCAGCCATCTACAGGATGATGTTTATGCTTAACTTAAGCATATTTACACTACTTTAGTGCTTAAGCGCCTACTATCGCCGGTCGGCTAGCTCGGCGGGTCCTCTTGCCGAGCTCGGCTAGCTCGGTAGGTACTTATCATAATGCGAAAGCTCGGTAAGTGACACATATCACCTTCTACTACTTTCGCGGTTATAGAGGGGCTAAAATATAAAATTAGTGCATTAGGAGAACAAATTGAAAGAAATTGTTGCAGCGCCGTATATGCTATCAACTCGATTTACTAGGATGGCACAGGCGCGGGGGGAGGGGAGGTGGCACCGTGGTAGGTACATGGGCCATGGGCATGGGTGGGCCATGGGCATGGGTGGAATAGATGGGACGACCGGATAGACCTGTTCAAGGATCTGGAGGCCGTAGGGACGAGTGAGATGGAGGTGACAAGCTAAGGATTGTGAATTGTGATGGTGGCGCGTTGGGGATTTTGCCAGGGGTCTTTGGTGTGGTGACGTGGCACCGCACCAGTGCCAGATCGGCGCTGTTTGATGGCGCATACGGCGTGTGGTGACCACGTGCAGAAAGGGATACTGTGCATCTGATATTTTCTCCTTTTTTAGGGCAATATGTTATTTTCTCTCTTATTTTCCTTCGCATTAATAAAGAGTGACATTTTGCCTTTCCAGAAACAGGATGCGGTGATCCACTGATGCAGCTGCCGCAGCTGCTTTAGAGACGCCCGATCCGACAAAGCAGGAATTTGCACGGAATCAAGCGATCCACTGCCTGCAGACTGCGCCGACCCGAACAATGCTCATGTCTTTTTTGCAACGTTGCTGATATGCCACGGACAACACGAGACACATGACACGAAGAACTTTGCTGCTTCTGTTCCCGATCAGCAGCTGTTTCAATCTTCAAATTCACGTAACAAAGATCATAGTGGAGCTGGTACAAAATCCTACTTTTGCTGATGGAACTATTTCCCGGCCTCGGGCCTCCGATGTTCCGTCAGGGTAGCTTCTGTGTCGATCCTACTCGTTTGGTAGATCGATGGCCTGAATGTTGCTGACCAGCTGCTGGATGGGGGGCTTTTTGATGTATCCGAACTCAACTGTGCTACTTTGTTTTTCATTTTCTTCGACGAAAGCGAAACCGGGGATGCTTTCCATGTGTTCCTAAAAAAAATGTGACCAAGGTCAAGGACAGCATTAACCGATGCAGTACCAACTATGAGTAGTTGATTCAAAGTCGACATGGTGGCAATTGGCATGACCCCGCTCCAACTCACGGGTTAAGTTTGACTATAGCTTTTAATTGAAATTATATTATAATAATTATTAATTTTTTCTAAAAAAATAGAAAAAATGTTATATCATCACGAACAATACAAAAAAATAAGAAAAAAACCAAAAAAGACTACAAAGATTAAAATTAAAAACTGACGTGTTTCAATTAGCTTCTGACATAAATAAGCCAAAAGCCAAAATATACCAAAGCTAAAACTATTTAGAGCATGGCCATGATCCATAGAATTTGTACACGGACATGCACAATAAAACATTGCAGCAAGTGTTCCTTTACCTATCCTGCGTGCAAGACAATTTCACTGAGCATCGGTAGGAAGTGGATACGAATTATCCATATTATTCGATTATTATATTCGATAGAATATGAATACGGTATAGATTTTTTCATTCAATCAACAATTTCTCTTCCATTCGTATTTGTATTCAAATTCATATAAAAATACGGATACGAATATGGTATAGATTTTTACCATCCAAAATGTTATTTTATTCGGACTATTCGTATTTGTATTTGATGAAGCAATATACATATTTATTGTAATACGACTAATTAGTTAGATAAGTTATTTAAATTCAATGTTAATTCGTGTTCCTTTAGGTGAAGTAAATAAATTATAATGATTAAGTGTGATTGTATGAGAAGAAAATATCATTAATATCTTGTTTATATATAAGTTATGAGGATATCCGGATCCAACTGAATTGAGTAGATGTTCAATTCATATTCATATTTATATTTATATTTTATAAATAAATACGAATATAATGAAAACACTGTATTCATATTCCATCCGTTTCTACCCTACACCGGGAGCCACTACTACCACCACGTCCTAAGCACAGCTGATATGCGGACAAGCAGGTCAGCAGCTCTGCAGCTGATATGCATAAGAGCATGTACAATGCAGGCGCTTAGAGAGATGCTTAGCAATGAAAAACTGATTTTTCTTGCCACATAGGATAGATAAGGTGCTTATTTTGAAACACCGATGCTTATTTAAGCATCGATACTTAGTAGGTGCTTATGTGTATAACTATATCTATTAATAGATAATATAGCACCTAAGCACCTACGGAAGAGATGCTTGCATAGGAGGAAATAACTTTTGCATGTGTGCTTGATGATGTGACTATATTCTCTCTTTAAGCATTCATATATAAGCATCTTGCATTGTACACGCCCTAATAATGTGACAATAAAACTTGAATACTTCATTTCACTTAATCACAGATGTTGATTTCCAATTAAGCTCAGTGAATCACAGATGTTGATTTCCAGTTGAGCAGACGCGCTTGAAACAACGGCGCCGCACCATGGAGGATTTACGGAACACAAGAAATGCATCTCTCAGTCTCCCCATCACAAATGTCTTTTACACCTTCCGTCCAGCTAGTGTTTACGTGCTCCTACTTCGCTTTAAACAAAACTATGCATCACTTTGCAAAAGGTGATATTATGAAATGTTGACTACAAAGTGTCAATTCAAGATTACGAGTGTAAAGTGTGTTGCTTGGCACGTGTGGAGATGGAGACACGCCAGCAGTTCAAAGATATTATTCAGTTGCCTAAAAGGGGGAATGAAACTTGTTACAAATGTTCCTATACATCAAACCACCTCCTACGCTGCAAAAAGACATGACCAATGCCGATTGTTACGATCTATTTCACAATTTCTGCTTCCCTGGAGAATGTCAAAAGATGGTCAGGAAACTTGCATTACGACAAGCCGAGGGTCTTCCTGTTACTTGAAGGGAGCAATGATCCTCCTTCGCCGTTTTGGTCTCTCCCTCTTCACATACATCTTCTCCATATCGTTTAGTACTTTAGCGGACGGCTTGATCCATCAGGTAGACTGATGAACTTCCAGCCCCCTCCTGCACCGCGCTTTCCCTGTGCCCCAAGCTTCTCAACCATGAAGGTCCATCCTTTGTCTGTTCGCCGTCTGCTGTACTTATGGCACTTCACCACCCCTGCCACCTGAAATCTAATAAAGCATGAGGCAGATCAGGATCCAAATACTCATTAGTCATTATTCAATGAAAACACAAGGCAGATCCAGTAGATGAAAGGAGGTCAATGACCAGAATTTTAAATTTTACACTGCAAACATAGCAAACTATTATCATGGGCATTACATGTCACTACTAGCAGACTGCAGGAAATTCTACTTGATCTAAACAAAGACAAAGAACAGATAACCAATCTCTTTCAGAAAATATGAAAAATGGGAGCAAAGGAAATGTAGGACCCTTACCTCCTTCTTGTTGAACTCTTAAGTGTCGAACAAATTCCTCGTACAACATTTGGTCTTCCTTCGTTGAAATCTCATACAGAACCTCATCAGGATCTCTTGTTGTGCCATCCCAGCCCTCAAGCATAACTTTGAAGTCAGGTTTATATGGAAGCAATGCAACATGAAATTCCCTGTCATGGGAATTGAAAAACCTGCAAGAGAAAGCAAAAGAAGGCTCAGATTTGCATATCATTCAGCAAAAAATATTTTGAGGAGGAAAAGAAAAGACACATAAATTGAACGTAACTATCCTGACACAAAAAGAAAATTTCACGTGATCCTAGCAACGCTAAAAACATAACCTTCCAAGCTGATAGTTTGATTATCACTTCTCATGAGAGAAACACAGACAATTTGTGAGCCAGTGACCTATATGGAGAAATAAGTGCACATTTATATCACATGCAAACAGAAATGGTACTCTTCACCAAGAATATAACAGCAATTTCCTATCATTTGTCTGATTCCACAATAGCCTCTACATGTAATGTTGAACTCATCAAGCATTTGATGCTAATGACTGTTTTCCTTGCATATATCATTAAGCCATTAACCCAAAGTTTCCAAAACTTAATGCTGGAATAACTCTATTTGTAGATTTGCAACACAAACACCTAACTTAATGCATCATCATCATCACCTCAACAAGAATTTCTCACCTCATTTCATTCCATCTGACTATATATCTAATCACAAAATTCAAGACACAGAACTTCAAACTGTAACTTCCATCTAGAAACCAGCCACCTGGTTCAGTTTACTAAATCGCATAGTTCCAACCTAAGCCTTGCCGTGCTACTAATCGAATGTCACAATACAGATCACTGGATGGGTCCATTCAGGAAGGACTTGCCTGAAGCAACAACTCAAGTGCCTTACTGAAGCTGTAATGGACAAACTAGGCCTCTTTCTATATCTTGTTGCCATCGAATTTCCTAACAACCTGGTGTTTTTACCAACATGAGTTCACCCCTGTATGTTTCAAACATTCTTCTCTTTCCTACAAGTGTTCCATTTAGAACCCTCGATTTTTTATCTCTTCCAATTGTTCCTGAACCTAAAACTGATCCAACCTATGACAGCCATATCTAATTATATCAATACAAAACGTAAGGAAGCAAACGGACTCTTCACGTACTATGGGCAGCTGTCGAGCAGGATCTCGACGGAGTCGTCGAGCGGCTTGCCCCGCTTCCTCTCCTCCTCCTCCTCCTCCATCCCCTTGAGCCACAGGATGGCGTGCACGCGCTGCCGCATGACGCGGAAGTCCTTGGCGAGCCGCTCCACGGTGTACGTCTCGAGGTCCTCCTTGTGCAGCCGCCAGCCGATACATCTCCTGCTTCTCCGAGTCCTTGAGGCACGCGCCCCGGGACCCTGGCTCACGCACCTGCTTCAGCAGCGCGCACGTCTCCCGCATCCGGCCGTTCCACGAGTCCAAGAACGCCTTCCACTCGCTGTTGTCGCGCTCCACCGAGTGGAGGATCTCCTCCTCGTCGTCCATGGAGCGCGCGGCCGCCAGCTCCGGGGAGACGGGCGCGGACGGGGAAGGGCAGGGCGCCCGACGGCGGTGGCCGAACCGTCGAAGTGGTCCTTTGTGATGCCCGTGGACCAGGAGGAGCCCCATTCGTCCCCGCCTCCGCCGTCTCCGGGGGAGGTAGAGAGGGGGCGAGGGAGGAGGAGATCCTAGAGACGGCGGCAGCAGTCGGCCGGTCGGCGGCACCGGGAGCCGGTCGTGGAGGAGGGTTTTGGGCGAACATTTTTCGGCTCCGTTCTTGTGGTTGGGCTGTTGCACTTGGCACGGTTTCAATGGAGGTGGGTGGCGCCGGGGAAGGCCTGGACTGAGCTTACAGGCCCATTTTATTTGGCCCACAGGCCAGAGCAGAATTGTACTGCTTCTTGGAATGCTTTTCTTCTTTTCTTTTGGGTGATTGCGTTTTTTAGGGTACAAAACAGATCTACACACAACTCATACTTTATTCACACCACCACACATCTTTACTATTTAATAAGTTTGAGTTGGTAGTTAATGCATTCTCATTCCTCCCTTCTCAACCGTTAGATCTGAATACTGAAATCTTGACCATCTATTTAACATCTCTCTCCCTCTCTCTCATATCTAACCACCTCTCCTCTCCACTTCCATCAACAGTTATCATCTCCCACCTCCTATTCTACCCGGCCTTTCTCACCTCCCTCCTCTTCTGCTTGGACTGTATAATTTTTTATATGCCCTTTCTTTCTTGGTGATGCAAATCTGTAAAATTTATATGGTTAGAACTGATGAAAATTAACTCATCATCATTTGAATTATGCCCCTGATTCCTCTTGCCTTTTGACAATTGACATGCACTTATGTTGTTACGGATTTAAAAACTTTTAGAACATGTTTGTATGCATATTCTAAAAAATTTTACCACCCGTGAGTTTCTTTTAAAAATCCGTAGCAACATACGGGCATTCAGCTAGTATACACACATGTATGTGTTTCTTAATGCACTTTTGAAAATTTTGTAAAGACTCTAAGGCTCCGCTCATTTCGGCTTCAACTTTTGGCTTCCGGTTTATTTTTCACTATTCATAAATTTAGTCTTTTTCTGAACTTTTGGCTTTTTGTTGAGATTTTTTCCGGTTCTTTTTTCCCGTATTTGTCTGTATTATACGTAATGGGCTAACATATTTTTTTATATTTTTTTATATTTTTTATTTAATTATGCTAAATAAGACTCTGTTAGCTACAATGTTTTTTCAGCCAGCTATAGTGCTTTTCAGCCATAAGCCACAAAAAAAGCCCAAATGAGCACCACCTTTAAGGCCTTGCAGAACACAAGCATGTGCTTTCCCGTTGAACACACACATGTATACCCTATTTTGATTATTTAGGTAAGATACACTGGGGTGTGTTTGGTTCGTGGATGGAGGTTGTATCGTATATCCTGACTGAGTGGATGCAGGCTGAGTGGAATCGTATTTCAGAAAAAGAAGATATTTGGTGAGGTTGCATGAGCGGATGCAAAAATCGAGATGCTGTTTGGTTGCTCAGATGAGCGGATGCGATCTACCAAACTCGAGAGGTCGACACGTGGGACCGCATAAGATACATCAGCATCAACCCATCCAGATGGCGGTGAAGCTCATTTTGAGCGTATCCACCCATCCAGATGAGGCGTATTTTTGCATCCGCTCATGCAGTCGCATCCACTCATACAGGCAACCAAACAGGCTCTTTATCAGATTATACGGATCCACCCAGCCAGGACGAAGGAGATTCAGGCAACCAAACACACCCTAGGTTCAGCCCCAGGATCAAATCCGGGTGGGCTGTGTGCACTATGGCAGCGCTAGCCACCCGAGCTACGCTCGGTTATTGGGTGATTGTGCTTGTATATTGTTGAGGAATAATGTCAGAGTTTATCATTTCAAAAAAAAATGTCAGAGTTTAAAGTCATCTCATGTAATTCTAGTTGTTTAGCTAATGCTACTGTCACATCATGCGATTTAAAATCTGAGTTCCTTTCTAGAATTCTTTGGAGGTTGTTTTGTTTTGCTTTAGAAAGAGTTGTTTTGTTGGGCTCAATGCAATGTCAACGTCACTGCTCCCGTTGACGAGATACAAGGAAGGGTCTGCTCCATTGCTGCTTGGCTATCCTAATCCAAACTGCATATAAACCATGCTTTGGTTATTGGATACTACTGTGCCGCGCAAGTCACAACCCATGCTTCCACGCTTTTGTTATTGTCACGTCTCACTTTCCACTGTGGCTTTTGGAAGAAGGGATTGCACCTTCTGTTCGATGAGAGTGATCTTACTGAAATGGTATTACGAGGAGCCATATGGACTGTAACATGAAAGGCCTGTTTCGTTTGAATAGCGCGATTCTCGTAGATAGAAAACTTACCATCCAGTGAGAGTAGATCTTTTTTTTATCTACAAAATTTCTGTATTTCAAATTAGGCAAAACACCTTATGGTTGTCAAGTAAAATGTAACACTCCGGTTCGATCTCTAAGCCCATAATACTATCACTATTTTATAACACTTTAATTTACATCCATTGCTACTAGATTTCGGCAGCATCTCCTCTAGTTATATCTTAACAAAATGGTAAACAACATACATTTAATAATAAACGTTAAAACAAATGTGTTATAAACAAAGGTAGACATGTCACAACTAAAACTTGGATTACTCACGCCCAAGAACGCTTGAGACCACGCAATAGAGAACGCTCAGGACCACGCGCCTGATAACTCTCGGGACCTCACGCCTGGGAACACCCGAAACCATGTGTTCGGGAGTATACTTACTTTCAAGTAGAACATTACAGAGGAAATATACATTATTATAAAAGCTTCTTAACATTTATCATTAGCTATGAGAGTTCTATTGACTAAGTTTCAGATTGGAAAGCTACTTTAGTAAGGCAATATTAAGAAAAACAGAGGTGATGTTCTAGATCATTATTATTGGATGTTATGCAGATGTTTACTCCCATTTTCGATGCATGACGCATGAACGGTCACCTACAAACAACAACAAAACAAGCGTAAATCCAAGACTCAGTAAGTACATAGCAAAATAGTAAACATTAACATACACATAATATCATCTTACACCATATTTCACTTACCATTTATTATATATTAGCTCTTTCATATACAGTAATACTTCATTCTGAATTAACTTTTCTTTCTCTCTAATGCAATGCAAATGTACATAGACGTATCTACTCTTTTCTCTAGCTTGTACCGGCCTTTTCTCTATGTGGACACTTGTCAATGTGCCACCTCTCATTCTAATGCAATGTAATGCTCATGCTCATGCACATCTCTACAATTTTCTCTAACTTATACCAATATAGCTGAGTGAACAACTATCGATGTACCACCATCTCATTATCTCTATCCCGTGGAGATATCTTTCCTTCCATCCCATAGAGGTACCTATCATAATAGGTCTTTTATGTCCACCAAAATGGATCACTTTCATGCCATAAGTATGCACTTAATGCAATGCACAAGTTTTATCATTCCTTACCATTTTCTTCATCACTTAGCCATTATCATTATCATTTAATCATCATAGAAATATGAGTAAATATAGCAATAAAGCATTATAAATATTGTATCAAGTTTAACTAGTAACAACCATCAACCTAATATCTACCATGCACTTGCATGCAATGGGACATTTTCATTTAAGTATTTATCATGTGTTGTTACCCATTATTCATCAACATCTCAACATCAAACTCCCACACCACGTGTCATCATAGTTACCCATTATCTCGTCAACATCAAATAATCATGTCATCTACTATTAACATTACCCCATGATGTGTTAGCATCATCTAATTGTGTTTCCTACCATTATCATCTCCATCAACATGTCAACATCTACTAACTATATATTCTATCATTACCATTCTCATTAACATGCCATCACCCATTAATCATTATGCAGTTATCATGCAACCATAGATAATAAACTCATAACACAACGTAAAAGTTGCATCGAACCCAACTAACGATGTTCCACCACCCAATTTTACCGTTCTACCATGTACTTGCCTTTACCGAGAAGAAACACTTGACAACCAACAATCAACTATGGGGAGAAGAGCTAGGTCTTGATAAATATCACATTGCAACACCTCAATACTCATCCAGTTGTATAGAAATAGTAAAACACATGGCCCCACACTTTAATATGTCACTCTCCCATTTCCCAGACTTATTGCCTTTGCTGTCCTGGTATTCTGGAGTGCAGTACTTGCATTCTAAAAGCCTAGGAATGAAAGAAAATCTTATATTTAGAAACTATGGCCAAAAGCTTATCTTTCTCAGTTGGGCATATTTTAGTATCTATTTTTATATAAATTATTCTCCCATGCAACTAGCATATAAAAAACAGCACTCAACTCTCTTCTTTTTCTTCCATGTAAAATGGTTTCAAAATTTTCTATCTATTTTTATTCAACACCAATTGCATTTAAAGAAGACATTTTGGACATCTACACAAAAACATCTAGACAAAATTATCTATAATATTTTAGTTAACACCAAAAATTAATTCTATAATCTACTAGTGCTAAATCGCATCACAACATGACTATTGCAACTAGCAAAGAATTTGTGAACTGCAGATTTTGAAAAAACATATAAAATCTATTCATTAATAAAATAGAGTGATTGAGAATTCTATAATTACCTTAGAAAATTATCCACACTTCGCTAGTTATTATATAGGCCTAGTTCGGCCATTTACAAAGTCTAATCTACCAAACTCCGCGGTATCACCCAACTAATCTACAGGACAACAACCTTCCAAAGACCATAACAATCAATCTACCCAATGGATTTGCACATTATTTAGCTTGCTGGAAAGCTTAAGAAAATATCTAAAACTCCCTAGTAAACACCCTTCCCAGACTCGACCTCTGGAGCCCCCTGAAAAATCAATAGATTTAGACTACGCATATCAAGAAAAACACCAACAACACCTAATCTCAAACTAGGATGAACTATGAGCGGATTAGGCCCCAAAATCCAAATTAAATGCATCAAAAACTCAATCCAATTGTTAAAACCGTGAGGGGATAGGTCTTGGGACGTTACTCTAGAGACACGGTGACATCGCAACCCTTTTCTTTTCTTCTCCTTCCCTTCCTTCTCTTCTCTTCCTTCCAGGGGTGAATCCACTAGGGGCTTCATTAGCCTTTAGCCTACCCTCCCCTCCCCCCGACCTCCCGCCATGGATTGGAACATGGAATCCGATGGCTCTATGGAAGAAGAATAGAAGAGATCAAGAGAAGATGGGCCTTTCTCAGGTATTTGCCCCACAATCATGAGTCCACAAGCCAAGTAGCAACTAATCATCATATTCATCCACCCCACCATCCCACAGCCCCTACGCACTAGTAGCAAAATCGAAGGAGTGCACCGGAGGGCTGAGGCTGAGCGGTGGCTAGTGAGAGGCTCGATCCCAGGGCGACAATGGTGGCTAGGGCCCGAGAGGCAGATTTGAGCCCAGGTCGATGTCGCGCAGGGAGAACCAGGCCAATAGGGGAACCACCCACCGCGGAAGCCTGAAGCCGGCCTGCCGGGGATGGCAACCTAGGGATGGGGAGGCGGGACTATCGCGAGGCCGGGCTAGAGAAGGGAGGACAGAGCCATAGAGGATGGGAGCCATCTATCAATTCGGGGAGGGGAGAGAGGGGTCGATCGGTCGAGCTGTTGAGAGGAGGGATAGATGAAGAGCAGTTCTCAGCAGAGAAGAGAGAGAGAAGGGAAGGGAGCTGAGGAGGTGAGCCGGTGAGGGGGAATGCCGGACTGGGGACTGGGAGGATCGGAGGAGTGAATTGAATTTCATCATGAGGGAATACGGGGGACTAGGGAGGAGCCGCAGAAGTGCAGAGCAACACTGCAGCGTCTCACTAACCGATTGAGGATTGACCTTGACCGTGAGGCGAGGGGGTATTTGTCGCGAATTGAATTTGTTATTATTTCTTGATTATTCTTGTTGTCTCATTGATGATGTTGTATTGCATATTTGCATAGACAATTAGAGTATTAGACAGTACAATCTAGATTATCAGCTGTATTTTGTAATTTATGTGGTGATGTATTTTACATTTTGTTTATAGATTTTCAATAATAGAGAAACAAACTTGGCAATTAGTGACTCTTGTTAACCTCTTGCCAGTCCTAGATACAAAGGCAAATGCAGATCGCAGAGAGAGGGTAGCTTGGCACCTTGACGAGAACGCGGCGGCCCATTACATTGAGGGTGTTGCAGCGACGACTCGGTCAGGATGTGGTGGGCCAGGATGCTTGACGCACGTCGCGAAGAGCCAGCGACTGTGAGGGCATGGCGAGGGCATGAGTGTGCGGCGACAGGTAACCCACCACGGCAACGGAGGACCTACAAAGAAGGCGG
This sequence comes from Dendrocalamus sinicus, assembly GCA_036346575.1. Classification (NCBI taxonomy): domain Eukaryota; kingdom Viridiplantae; phylum Streptophyta; class Magnoliopsida; order Poales; family Poaceae; genus Dendrocalamus; species Dendrocalamus sinicus. The sequence continues at coordinate 15,970,976 of CM070643.1, read as the reverse complement.
CACTGCGTGACTCAATAAGTCTTTGAACCCACTCTCTATGTTAATCATGGCTTCACCACTGCTTCCTTCCCTTCCTTCTCCTTCCAGCTACAGCAGCAAGCATCAGCAACAAATAGAGCCAGAAAACCCTAGAGCACCCCCCTTCCATGCCCCTTTTATGCCACTGAAGTGGGTCAAACTGGGCCAGGCCACGCCAACCCATTTTACTTTCTATTAAGGTATTACATGAAATATCTAAAGCAAGTTTACATGTCCAGTTGCCAATTAGTAGTATGAAAGTAGGGAGAGAAAAAACAAAATACACATAGTTAGCACATTTTGTTGAGAAAGAATATTAAGCAATTTTTGAAACAAAACTTCACTATTATAAAGAATATTAAGCAATTTTTAAAATAAAGCTTGACTATTATTTTTTGACCGCATAGTGCACCATTATTTAGGGGGAGAAAGGCCTTGTTTGGAACATGAAAATTATTTCCCAGATTCTTAGGAGCATTTAGCTGTTTTCTTGTGAAATTAAGGCAAAAATTATATGAAATTCCTACGTTCCAAACCGGCCCCTAAGCACATACTAGGTAGCAATACATTTCTAAAGGAATAAGCACAAAAAAGGGTGTTTGGAACACAGAAATTTCGAAAGAAACAATGCAACTCTTGTAGGAATAGTACAAAATTCCCATGGTCGAAAGGAGATTATATTCTAGGATAATAATTCTGTCAAGTTGCTGGAATGGTGGCTGAAATCCCACCGGACCAAATGCTGCTGGTTGAAATGAATAGCAAAAGAATCTCAACAGAAAAATCATGGCGAGGGAAGAAAAGTCCCTGAACAGTTGCAAGAACATGATTCTCCTCTTTCCATCATATCCACTCCAATCCAATAATGTACTGTTTTTTAGACCACAACTAATTAGTCTAATAAACAGTAATTATTGAAAAAAGATAAGCTAAAAAACGGTTTAAAGCCGAAAAGAACGGAACCCCCGTCACTCTCCGCTTCCCTCCCTCTATTTCCAAGGTTCTCCTCCCTCCGATAGACCCAAAAGAAAAGAAGGGAAGGCAAGCGAACAGCAACGAAAGATTGGTGAAGCGGAGACGGATCAAAAAAGTGTTGGAAAAATGGGAAAAAATAAGGCTTCTTAGTGTTCTTATTGCAAGAAGCAGACGCTGTTGAGAGGTCTATCCAATTCCATACCGTCCGCCCCCCCGCCACCCACCCACATAAAGATGAGATTTTGATGCGCTTCGGCAGTATGGGTATTTTGCATCTCTCTCAAATTTACTTTCTTGATTTCATCCGACTCCGTTCTCAAATATTGATGTTGTTTCTCCTATTTTGATACTGACCATTTACGCAGGAAGTTGCTGTCCTAATTGGAATCTTGTGAGGTTTTGCTATTCAGTGGTGAGAGTTGTCCATATGTTCATGCTCCTGGCCATCATGGAAATTTGGTACTTACATGATCTTTTGACTATTAAATCACTAATCAGTAGTCTAGGGGTTACGTGAATTTCTTTAAATTTTGTTTTGCCTCAAATAAGATCCTGCTAAATCAGTAAGCTTTTATGGAACAAGGTCACCCAGTTCTTGAGTTGTTGAAGTGCTTTTGGCACTTTTGTTCAACCTGCCCAGTTAACCATAGGAGGAGAATTTTCTTGGCACATTTTGTGACAATGAACGACGGAGTAGACCTTCCAATTCCAAGCCACCACCTGTTTTCACATCCTGAGATCTCCCATGGCTTTGATGAATTCTTAAAGAATACAGCTACATGTACTCACACCCACACTTGCAATCCACCGGGTCCATCGGTTGCTATGCATACACACATGTGCCTCCACACGCACACCCAAGTCATAGCTTCTGGTGAAAATAATGTGGAAGAAGAGCTGAGAAAGCCCCGGAAACCTTTGGGAAATAGAGAGGCTGTGCGCAAGTACCGGGAGAAGAAGAAAGCGCACACAGCCTTCTTGGAGGAGGAAGTCAAGAAGCTCCGCGCCACTAATCAGCAGCTCTTGAGGAGATTGCAGGGGCATTCAGCACTCGAGGCTGAGGTGGTGAGGTTAAGAAGCCTCTTGTTTGATGTCCGAGGCAAGATCGATGCAGAGATTGGTTCCTTCCCGTTCCAGAAGCAGTGCAGTGTCGGTTCTGTTATTTGTACAGACCATACTCTATGGTTTAACACTAATACTGAGGTAGCAGTTCGGGAAGAGAGCTCTAGACCAACAGTTGTGGATTGCGGGATTGATGAAAGTGGCATTATTTCACAAGAACTTGATATTCCTGAAGTGGCGAATTCAATGAATGCTGTTGCCAGCTTTGTCAACTCTGCCTAATTGGCTGATTGACTTTCTTCGAGTTCTTCGTACCCGTTTTCAGATCCATGATGGCTTGGGTTGCTGGCTTTTTGCGGGTATATTTTTTCTTTCTTATACCCTGCTTGAATAAAATGGTGGCTATGTGTAAAAGTGTGAAATTGATCTACCCTGTCAAGATCTTGCTGATCATAAGTTTTGTTACTTTGTTCTGAAGTGTTCGGTTTGTAATGTACTTGCATGATAGTATTGGAAGAAACCAATACAGTAATACTCAATATGACAGAACACGTTCTGTGTTCTGCAAAGTGCTGCAACTGTTGGAATGAGCTAAACTTGGTTATTGATGTTGTTTCTCTCTCTTAGTAATACATCACTGTTAAAATGTTTGCTGTAATAAGATGATTATGTATATTTCGGCATTGCCTTCAGTTACATGCTAATGTTCTTTACTCTTGAATTTTTTGCTCTCTGGACATAATTCTACTATATAGGTGGTATTTGCTGTTACCATAATTTGTTTATCAGACTAGTCAAGCTCGAGACTTCTCAGAAGTTGGTTTCCTCAAGTAAAAGAACAATTTTAGCTTATTATGTTTATTCTGCAGAAGCACTCAAAGGATGTCATCAGAATGCAGTTTGTTCTACTTGGTTGTAATCTTTTGGGCTTTTGATGGGAATATGGTTCTGAAATGGTGGACAGACACCTTTTTAGTTAACTGAAAACTGCCTCTGACGAAAGCGTGCTGCAAAGCAACACTGCTGTCAAACAACTTGTTGTGTTTGTTTATTTACGTGCTTACAGCTTCAGATCGGCTAAACATTTCTGAGTGTCTAGTTTTTATTGTGCCATTATGAAATTAGGCTGGCCACAGGGCCAGTTTCTACACCGTAGATTATGGAATCTTGAGATAATATGAGATGGAGTGATGGACTAATGGTGCATTCGTTGGGTATCTATGATAAAGCCCCCTTGTTATTTTCAGATATTTATTCCTTGTGAGAACAAATGTTCAGATTTCAGAAGTCAAATGCAGCGGTTGGGAACCATGTAGTGTTAGTACAAAAGATAATTTACATCCACTAGCCACACGCCAAGTATTTTATGTCCAGAGGGGTTATTCAAGGTGCAACCTTTGTTAATTGTGATCAAATTTTTAAGAAGGCAAATATGCAGATGTCAGTGATTATGCTTTCAGAAAGCTGGCATAGTAGCTCTGGGCATACCATTTCGATGTTGCAAAAGTTGTAACTTTGCAACAGATCATCTTGGAGTAGCTTGTGCAGGTTAAAGAGGCAGTGGATGGGTTTCATTGGACAAGGTTCTCTTCCACAAGTTCACCTCCATTGAAAAGCAACATAAAGTAGTTGAAGTTCCTCTCTATGGAGATTACAGTGAGAATGCACATGTTTAAACTCTAAAGCATTGCTACTGGTCTACTAGATCGTGATTGCCACAAACTTCCCTGACGAATTCTTAAATCTCCCTGACGAATCATAGGCATGCCAAAAGGGAGTGCACATTGGATGGCCATGGCTCCTGATGGCAAAAACACGACAAAAAATCACTGAACTTACCATGCTCGACGCATATTGTTTCACCAATTCAAGTTAAATGTATAGTATTTGGGATTTCACAGTATGCTTCAATGCGTCAAGCCTTCACTATGTTTGCCCATGTGCAACTGGAAAAATGGATAGACCTTTTCCCTTTCAATAAACACATGTAGATAGCTATCAATCCAAAGTACAGTAAGATAGTTCAACAATCCTTCTCTTTTAAAAAAATATAAGCGGTCGGCATATCATGATATCAAAGAAGAACCATGAAACTCCACGATGGAGTCTATTGCGTCACGGAGTTGACATTTCTCCGACAAAATGTCTTTCTCAAAGTTTGGCACCTTATTACTAGTCACTTTTTTTTATACTAGAACATTGGGCGCGCTTCGCGCGCCTTGCCATGATACTTCTACCTCTTTTTGATTTATTAAACCATGACCACAGTTCACTGAGATTCAAGTAATATATACACATTTGAGGTAAACAAAAAGAATCATGTTAGAACCATATCACATTACTACACTAAACTACAACCGAAGCAAAATCAAAAGAACCATGTAATTGTATGAAAAAAGGAACATGAAGTCCAATTTCAGCGGAAGGATCATTGCAGAAAAGATAATCGTGCATGGAAAATGTTTACCTTCTGCAGAATTCAAAAGACAGCTACAAAAAGATGATTCCCACATCCATCCACATTGAACATGGTGACATCGGCTCACGAAGACCTGCTCGAAAGATCTAGAATCATGAACATAGCAATATAGCCCATATCACAGAACTCAAACGATAGAACCAAGCAACAACAAATGATATAGCAATGACAAATTTGTCTCTAAAAAAATCAAAAGGCAGCCTTTTTCACATCTTTAGTCCAATCTGCAATGAAGAGAGGAATATCTTACCATTCATCTAAAAATGTAAAGGAAAAATACAGTCGCTTGCCTGTACTATAAAGCCTAGCATCGCCCAAAATTCAGCCACGATGGCCAATGATATGTTTCTACAAATGATTCTAGGCAAGCAAAAAAGGAACAATGAATATCACACAATTAGTAAAGTATAGAATTGGTGGAAACTTAATTCTTACTTCGTGTTCCAAGCTTCATCTCATTCCCCTATTCTTGAGGACATGCTCATCCAGGCCCAGAACAACCCCAACTAAACAGCAAAATAAAATGGGCATACCAGTGAGGAAGGGGAAGCAAAAGATAAATTCAGCTCAAAATAGTTTTCCCTAACCTTTTCCATCCATCCTTGCCACCATAATCTCAGCAACACCTCTACGGACCTGCACCAATCTTATCATACACATCATTTTTAACCTAAGGAAGCACATGCACTTCAAGAATCACATATCCATATACGCTTGAAGAACCCCATGTCCCCTGCAGGACGGGGGCAGCAGCAAGGTTAGTGAACTCCCCCTCCGGCCTCTGGGCCCAAGCATAGCAATTGTGCTCCTGTGGCTGAGCTCAGCGTGGCATGGGCGGTGTAGTGGACGGCGCGTGGCCGGAATGGCCGAAGGGAGTGGGCGCGGCAGGGTATGGGCGACGACGGGACGGGGACGTGAGGAGAGAGAGAGCAGGAGCGCAAGGGGGTGACGGAAAATCCGGGGGGAGGCGCCGACCGGATCCGGCCTCCCTCTTCGGCCTCTGGGCTCTGGCCTCCCCCTCCGGCCTCCGCGGCTCCCCCTCCGCCTTCGTGCCGATCGGATCCGCCTCCTCCGCCTCGGCTCGGCCTCCCTCCCGCCTCTGGGCTCGCCGAGCGGAGGTAGGGATTCCGTCACTATTGCCGTCGGCCACCTCGCCGAGGTGCGCGCGAACCACGGGGAGGAGTGATGCGTTGGGGATCGGGAGGGGGCACCGGGGTGGGCGGCGGCGGGGGGGAGGAGGAGGCGTGGGGAGGAGGGTAGGAGGGGACGGCGGGGGATCCGGGAGGGGAGAGGGGGGCGGGAGGAGGGGTAGGAGAGGGGCGTGGCGGGGATCCGGGAGGGGAGGGGGTGGGGTGGATCTCGGGAGGGGCGACGGGGCGGGGAGGAGGGGTAGGAGAGGGGCGGCGGGGATCTGGGGAGGAGGGAGGGGCGGCACGCGAGGCATGGAGCGCCCTACGCTCGCCAATTCAAGGCGCATTCCAGGCGGCGGGGAGGAGGCGGCGGGGTAGGAAGGGGAGGGGCGGCGGCCGGCGGTGAGCGGGAGAGGCGGGGAGCAGGGAGGAGGGGGTGGCGGGGGAGCGGGGAGGAGGGGAGGTGGAATGGGGCACAAGCGCTGCAGACGCGCGACCGCGAGAGGTGCGAAAAGACAAAACTACCCCTCCACTCAAGCGACCCGTGCGGGCTGAGGGCACACGTGAACGCGTCGACCCGCCGCTGCCTCCACGTCGCCCGAAACTCTGTGGTGCGAGCAGACTGGGGGAGGTTTTAATAACTTCCAATGCCTAACAGTGATCGTGAAACTTCAACGCCATGATATGAAAAAAAGGCCTCGTTTGAAACACCTTACTGCCCTCGGGCTTACCTGCAGCACCGTCAGGAACATTTTTTTAAAAAAACCTTCATAGAAAATGATTGAGAACAGAAGAAACAAAAACGGATGAAGAAAAGTTTTTAATAACATTCTATTAATAACCTTTGGCCAACTTGTTTCTAAATTTGACCCTTTTAGCCACCTGTCACCCGCAGACAAAAACACTCTACCATGCCATCAAAACTTCATAGAAACCAAAAAGAAAGAAAGAAAGAAATGTGTTGTTTTGCCTTATCACCATCATTGGCATGACCAAACATGCTATTTTTTGGCTCGACGCTAGACTTACCTTGTGGTGGCATGGCATGGTAATGTCGTTTTGCGTGGACAAAAAAGTCAATTTTAGGAATAAGTTGGGTAAGAGATTACTAATAAAAACTAATTGAAAAAGAGTTAAATAATAAAAATTCTGATGATACACAGTATAGTTCAAAATTTACCTAGCCCAAGCCTGAACAGGGGGAGGCCTGGGGAACGTAGCCACGTCACCAAAAATTCGCCAACCATGGCCCTGTTCTTTTGACTTCTCTCAAATAAATAAACAAGATGGTTTCTCCACCACTATTTCGAAATAATTTATCGGGATAGTTTTTTGAAAGCAGTTTATTAGCTTTTGATTCGTCGCACGAGCATTCACACTAAGACCAAAAGTTATAAGCCACAGCCATAAACTATAGTAAAAAAGAAGCACCCCATATGATCTAGTGGGTGTGGGCGCGAGCGCAGGCACGGGTGCCTTGGATTGCTTGGGGGTAGAGATCCGCTGTCTTCACATGGGTAAGGTAGAGGACAACAGTATTGTGCCGTTCAGCATGTTCCTAACCATCCGATCAATCAAGGGATGGCTTGGATTTAGACCGGCGATAAAATCTCAATATGTCGTGAGAAATTCTGATCCCATAACATCTCGCCTAAGGGAATTTGGTACACTGAATATGGATCAAACGCCTATGATGTGGTGCCGTTGGTGCCTTTGCCACAACGGTAGAGGATTTGCTTCCATTACCGGGGGGTGGGGGCAGCAGTCCATGCACATGTGGAGACGGCGTGGAACTGTCGGATATACTTAGTGTGTTGTGTAAAATTATTTTTTCTACTTTAGATATCATCAACTCGCAGATAGTTGTCATGGATAAACTTTGACCAACCTCCACTAAGGAACCACCTGTTACCATTACTAATCACCATCTTGGTTTTCCATATCTTTTCCATGCACTGAAAGCAGTACATATATTTTATGGTAATACTAACATATGTAGTCTTGCACACCCCACAACTTAAATGAGATAGAGATAAAGTCAGATCCAATATCACACTTGAGCTTTAAAGGGCATAAAGCAAATCACACTGGATCCAACGTGTGATTTGCTTCATGCTGTTTGAAGTACAAGGGTGATATGAGGAGTTAGTGACAAAGTCAGATCTCATATCACACTTATGCTTCAAATGGCATGAAGCAAATCACACATTAGATGCAGTGTGTAATTTGCTTCATACCCTTTGGAATCTAAGTGTGATATAAGATCTGACTTTGTCTCTAGCTCATTTAAATTGTGGGGTGTACAAGACTACATATATTAGTGTTATCATGAAATATATATGTACTCACAGACGGTTATTTTTAAAAACTGTCTGTGTTGTTACTTATCACAGATGGTTTGAAAACCGTGGGTGATGATTACATATTATTATTGACCCATAAATTCAAACAGCTCATGAAACCGTTTATGATGACATTTTTGAACCGTTTATGATGACCTTTTTTACAGTAGTACCACCAGGGGCTCGCTAGCAACAGACTGGTGGGAGGTTAGGAACAAAGAGTGGAGGGAGAGATTGGGGGAGGGGGGAGATTGAGAGATTTGAGCAGAGGAAGAGGGGTAGATGGGGAATAATGCCGGCTCCAGTCAAAGGTAGAAGGGAGTTAGTGGAGTGAAGCGTTCTATTTATTGCTGACACATCGAACGTTGGATACCTATCGTTATCGTAGAGAATTGGGTCAAAATAGTTTTGGCTCCGCTTAGTGGATCACAATATACAAATGTTTGGTCATGTTCTTTTCAACTTTTTAGCTATCTTTTGATTTTGGTTTCTTTTAGTGATCACTGTTTATTAGACTAAAAAACTATAGCCAAAAGTCATAAGTCGCAGTTCAAAAGAAAATCCCCTTTATCAATTCAAGTTTCATGGACCTATTAAGTTTCTTGGTCAGTTGGATACAGCTAACAAATGCGCCTATTACAATGCCTTGGAAGTCGCAGTTCAAAAGAAAATCCCCTTTATCAATTCAAGTTTCATGGACCTATTAAGTTTCTTGGTCAGTTGGATACAGCTAACAAATGCGCCTATTACAATGCCTTGGCCTGGTTCGAATTCATAAAAAAAGAAACCCGCCCGAAGACAAAAAAAGGCACGCTCAAAGACAAAAGGAAGGCCCGCTCACAGGCAGCGGCTGCTAAGGAATTGACGGCCCATTAAGGCACTGTGAGACTGTCTCGAAGTTTGCAACGTGTCAATGATTTAATAGGTACGGAATTTGATCCTAGGGTTAAAAATTGACTGATTCCCATAAAAAAAATCAATCGAATGAAAACTAGACAGTCACTTATTTGCTTACCCAAAATTGCCAATTTCTCATCAGTGTAATGTAAACTCTTGGCGATGTCAACAATGTACTACAAAAGTGGATCAGGCCTGGCAGAAGCACACGACTCTTCGTTGGACCCAAGCCCGGCCAGCAAACACATGACACCGACGTCCAGTTTCCATACAGATCAGCCGCCGGAGGAGCCAGCACGTGGTGGTCGTGCGGTCCCGCGGCGCGCCACGCCGCCTCGCATCCTCGCGCACGCCACCTCACGCGGGGCCCCGTGCGCTACAGCGAACGGCGCACTGCCCGCTCGCTCGGCAGTCGGCACTGGCGCATTTGCGGCAAAACCGCCGGACGGCTTACCTTACTATTTGAGAGCAGCAACACGGCCTCGCACTCGCTCTCATCTGCGCCCGTTTCCCTCCCTCCTCCCCTGCCCGGAGCAAGGTACCAGCAAACCCCAGCGTTCTTGTTTCTTCGACATCCTTTTTGCTGGCTAGTGATTGTGTAGGACTGTTGCACGCATCGAATCGATCGCCTTTTTCGTGCCCAACTGCGTGAGATTTTGGGTGTTGCGTGTGGCTGCATGTGGGATCAGTGCGGAACTGGGGTACGGGTGGTTTGCCAGATCCATACATGGCATTGCGTCTCCTTCTCCCCTCTTAACGAGGGGAATCGAGGCGAGGCCTTCAAGATCTTGTGGTTCGCGATTCTGATTCCTTGTTTTCATAGACCGCAATTCTGATTTCTGACAGAGTTATAAGATTCTGAGTTTTGTTGCCCTTTCTTTTGCGCGAATAGAATGTGTGGTTCTGAGGTTTGGTACGTCGCAAAGACGTACGCTGTTCTTCTTGCCACCCCCCCCCCCCCCCCCCCACAATTGGGTTTGAGGAACACTGGTATTCCGTTGCAAGAAGTTAAAATCTGGTGCGAAAACTCTGAAAGAAAGAAAGCGGTGCTAAAACACATCCTGTCCCACTTAGCAGCCACAGGAAAATTGTGTTGTCACATAGGATTGACAGTGGATTAACTACTCTGTTCATGTCTTGCGCTGTACCGTCGTAGCATATTCAAGCATTGGATGATCACTATTTGGCCGAAGTAGTTGCTCCAATGAAACAAGCGTATTATAAGCAGTGTCAAGGATAAATAAAGCTGAAATTTGGTCTAGTAGGACAATTGGCCCATGAGCCATGTTGTTAGTGGCCATATAAGTGGAACCTGGGTTCCTAAAAAATAAGCCTTGTCAGTTGACAGTCGGGATACTGCTCACTGGTGGGTGCTGAAGGTAACTGGAGTTCGGTACCAGACGAATTATTGTTGCAAAAGATCTCAGGAACAAACAACTCGGCTGATAATTGGCCAAAAACTCGCTGAAAACCGCTTTGTTTATTCAGAGAATACCACGCAGTCACTGCTCACAGGCGACCATGCACAAATTGGATAGCGTAAATAAACAAGTCCTAAATCCAAATAGTGAGCTTTCCATATAGAGCCCTGGGGTTCAGTCCAAAAATCGCCCAGCAACAAGCAACACCTTCAGATTTTCCGTACCTCAGTTGGGTAAGTTATTGTGAGAAATGTGAGTTGTTTTAGCTGTTGTTTCCTTCCTGTGTACCGAGAATATATGACCTTTACAATAGCCTTGAAATGTTAACCGTTTTTCTCCTGCTGTTAAAGGTCGTAGCAAATCTGAAACCTTGATAAAATGTGGAGGCTAGCAGGCATTCTAGAGTGTACGCAGCATACTGCAGAAATTACACCTAATTGAATTGCTCAAAGTTACCTTTTCTATCCCATCTTAATTGAATGGGTTACATTTCTATCTGTGACAAGTTGAATAGGGGATTATCACTGCACCAGCACTGGTACCTTCTTACACAATTCTCATGGTCTTTCTGATACGGATTTATTCTGCGTTTATTCTTTTAAGCATGCAACCATAGCAACCCAGAGAAAAACGGATGGGAAGTTAACGATGACATTTGCAGCAAATACTCATTGATTGTGCTTCATGAAATGCATAATCTCTATGAGCAGTCTTGCCATTTGATGAGTTAAGGGTAACAGTAGCCAAGTACAGTTACTGTTACTTTCTTAGAACTATTCCGGTTACTTTTTTTGTCTTTACTATTGAGTATTGACCTCTTTTACAGTACTTTTTAAAATATCATTTGGCCTTAAAACTTCATTTTGTTCTTAGAACTTCATTAATAGAAACTTTCCGCTAATTCTGAGCGCTTAATTTGTCACAGAAACAAGATGTCAAATAGAGCCACACATTGGTGTTATGCCTGCCGGCGGCCAATTCGTCTTCGTGGACAAGATATAATCTGCCCCAACTGCAACGATGGCTTTGTTCAGGAAATCAGTGAGATAGGAGGCATGTTGAACACTTATGGTATCTTTGAACCAGACTTTGATGAGCGCCGGGATAGAAGATTCGGAATGATGGAGGCTATGTCTGGCCTTATGCGGCAACGGATGGCAGAAATGGGCAGAGATCGGGTGTTTGGTATCCATGGTACGCAAGGGGCGAGCACTGAACGAGGAAGGCAGCCCACTGTTGGCCCTATGCTGACATTTGGCAGCAACACGCCTGCTCATACGAGCGAGAGCACTGGAGTAAACGTCTTCTTCAGGGGAGGCCCCAGAGTTGTCGCCGAGCGTTCAAATTTCAGTGGTTTCCTTGCCTGTCCTAGTCTTGAAGCTCTGTATGAGCAGCTACTTCTGCAGAATAACCGTCAAGGACCACCGCCGGCTCCGCAGTCAGCAATCGACTCCATGCCAGTGGTGACGATAAACCGCAGGCATCTTGACGATGATCCACACTGTCCAGTATGCACAGACAAATTTGAGGTTGGCTCAGAGGCGAGGGAGATGCCGTGCAAGCACTTGTACCATACTGACTGCATCATTCCCTGGCTGGTTCAGCACAATTCTTGCCCAGTTTGCCGCCATCCGCTGCCATCACAGCGATCAGGCACACCTTCAACCCACCCTAACGAAGCCATTAGCCATGGGGTCACCGCAGCTGATCTTGGGCCCATCGCTAGAAACGATGACGGCGGAAGCCAGCAAAGGCGCAGCTCTTTCTCGTTTCTCTGGCCATTTGGCTCGTCGAGTTCCAATTCCAGTTCTTACTACCAGCATGAAGGAAGTGTGGGTGAGCCTGCAGTTTATGACGACCCCAGCAGCTAGATAACCTATTCTGAGTGGTACTATGACCACTGAGCTCCTGCCCCAAGCTACATCAATTCTTGCTTTCAACCTGCAGCGGTGGTGCGGAATTTATCGATGCCATGTGGGTGTGCCTGCTTGCCGGAGAAAACCGGAGGCTTGTTGCCTGTAACGTTCACCTTGTGTTGCATGTGAGAGTTCTAGCCCGGATGCTGGAGCTGTGTATAACTGTATGTCGACTATCGAGCAATGAACTGTTCTGTACTGCCGGGATGTTCCTGTACATTATCTCTACTACTTAAAAAGTGAGTTCGTTGTTGTCAGTCTGTTCTCCCTTCTCTCTTCTCAGCCGTCCGATTAAAGATCAATCATTCAGATCCGTATGTAGGTAGTTCTAATATAAGGAGGGGGGTTGTTCGTAGTCTCACTCTTGACTCCCACGCAGCAGCGCGCCTCCCCTTCTCCTACGCAACCGCCCCAGAAAAACCTCCTCTCTGCAGCATCGCCGCCCTGCCTCCTCTCTGCCGCCCACTCCCTCGGTGCCGCTGCCCCACCAAGCCCCAGATCTAAACCTCCTCCTCCACCGCCTCGCCTTGCCTTTTCACGCCTGACGATCTCAAGGTGGTGAGCTTGCTTCCGCTCTCCTCCATCGCCGACTTCCTCCCCGCCTCCCTCTCACTGACCCTCCGCGCTTCCCTCGTACTGCCCAGACTCTGCTCCCCCTCCTCCTCCTTATCCTCGTGCCACGCACACCATCTCTTCTCCCTCTGTGCAAGTGGTCGTCCTGGTGCTGGGCGTCGTAGCCGTCTTCTTCGATCACCTCTGCAAGATCAGATGCATGCACTTGTAAGGTGCTTCTGTATTCCCCATCCTATCCTTTTGTTTTTCTCTTGCGATTTGCCCATGTTGTTGTTTGGTGCGTCGTTCTGGACCTCGGCTGCAGGCTGGAGACAACCGCCGTCTCGGTCTCCTTCTTCAAGGACCCCAACTCGCTCAACAAGGTATTCAATTGCTCGTCTCGAGTTGCTCGCGCGGTGACATGGCGTGCACGTGAGGTGTTTGTTTATTTGCTTGTGTTACGTGTGCTAGGTTCCTTGCCTGTCGATTTATGACCCTGCGGAGAAGTAAATTCCCTGCCTGTGTACCGAGTGAGGCTATTCTGCGATACTGGCCTGTCAACTCTGTGTCATAATCTTGTTAGCACAATTTGGGTCTTCCAAAAGTACTGCAGTACTAGTGAATGTTATTACATTTAGTTTGTTCCATGCTTTTTATCTGTAAACTCCATGTTAGAAAATAGATAATGTGGAAGATAAGCCATGCCACACCAATTTGATCAGTGCATATTCTTCCATCAATTATTTAAGGCAGGGCAGATATTTTCAAAACTGTTGACCATTCAATGAAAATATTCTAGACCAGAAAGAGTGAAGTATTTGACTTGAAATCAGTATGAACTTATTAATGGTCGCTCATGTAGTTGATTTAGGTAGGTGATCATGCTAGTTGCAACTTGGCTCATCCTATGTTATTCATCTGTTTTTTTTTTTGTAAAAGTTGACTTGTTCAACTGTGTTCAAGTATATATTGACTTTTGTTCGTTTCAGAAAAAAATATTGACTTTTGTAGAGAGGTCGTTTGCAGCTTGGAAGATTCTGTTTAAGTTGTTACTATAAACTAGACATTGACATGGAGATGTATATCCATGAGTGATGTTTACCTTGCTGCACAAGTGGCTGATCAACTTTCAGCTTGAATGTGTGTAGATTGTCGAAGATATTAAAAATCAATTGCCAATAAAGCCTCCTGAAGCATGCTCAGCTGCTGAAGTTTACAAGGTAATTAATTAATTGCTTTCTTAATTTGAAGTGCATGCTTTTCCTAACATGCTTCTTGCACTGCAGCGACTCCGGTTAGAACAGACTAGTCGAGTTGATCCCTTGACTTTGCTCAAGGAAATCACTCAAAACGGGATATCACAGGATGCTTGTGTAAATGATCTAGGTATGCAGTGTGATTGCAATAATTTGTTATGATGCACTAGTCCTGTATCATATCTTCAATTAATTTATTTCTTCCAGTCTATTTTGTGTAATTACATTTAGCAAAAAGCTTTTCTGTTCCTCCATTTTCTCTTTCCAGAGCCTCCAGCTTTTGAGGTATTGCCATCGTTAAAGAAGTTGAAGAAACGAATTATTGCAGCTAACCGGGGGGATTATAATGCATTTTTATCAGGAAGGTAAGGAGGGCATATTCTCTATCAAGCTGTTTGAAGAATCTGTTTGTTCAAAAGAAGTCATATTCCCAAGTGTGTGTTTCACTCTTTTGGAGAGCTTCAATTATGAAATTAGTTGTGTAGTTAGCATTGATATGGAAATTGCCAAAACAGCGTCATCAATGATTCTGTCAATTTTGGTAGCATAAATCATATTTAAGGTGTGAGATTCTGTGCTGCATATATCAATGTGCGTTTGGAACTGCGTTTTACAGCAACATTGTTTAGTTGTGACACCAAACTGGATGTGTTTCATGCGGTGGAAGTACAATTGTTGGACTTGGGGCTATTTGGTTGCTAGCAACACTTTGCCAACAAAAATTGTCACACTTGTCTAAGTTGAGATGCTCAAATTCTTTGCCACACGCCCACACCTTAGCAAGCCTAAGGAAATCTTGCCTAACTTTTTTGAGTCATTGACGTGTGGGACCTAGTTTGCTGGAAGGGAATCTTGCTACAACTGTGGTTGCAACCAAACAGCTCCCAAAGTTGATCAAACTTGCCTAACCTTAGACGTGGTAAACTGTGACTGGCAACCAAACAGCCCCTTGTGTCATAGTCTATAGCCGCCGAGCCAGGACTTAGTCCCAGCTATATGGCAGCCTAATTCCTTACAGATTCTAATTGAGTTAAGCCGAATCCATTAGGGATTCGTTTCCTTTTAAGAATAGGAGTCGGGATCCAAGTCCGTTTGGGACTCTATCTTGTAATCAGCAGTTATATATATAGCTTGAGAACCAATCTTTGGAATCAAGGAAGAATTAATAAAGAGTTTATTTAGTTTACCTCCTCCTCTGCTCGGGCGGCGGTTTGGCGGCGCAAAGCCAGGGAAGACCTGGCCACCGCAAGGCCCCCGATCTCCCGGCGGTGCGTCACAGCTACAACCTGAGATCTAAGGGGTGTGACAACTTGGTATCAGCAATGCCCAGCTCGGATTCTGGGGATGATGCCTCCTCCGTGAGCGCCATGTTCAAGGCTCTGCAGGCACAGATGGCAGAGATGCAAGAAAAACTCTCCGATCTGACTCGCCAGAGCGCCGCTACCAACTCCAAGGTTGTGGCCCTCGAATCAGAGAAGAGTTCCCCCTTCATGGCTCCCGGGACTTTTCCAAATCCATCCGCCGCCGCTTCCCTGCCAGCAATCTCCACTTCCGCCGACCCATCCATGTTTCCGGTGCCCGCCAATTACGCACCACCATTACCATCCGCGCAGAGCTATCCGGCTCTCACAGGCGACGCCATGTTCCGCCTCCCGCCTCCCATACCCCAATTCTTCCATCAACAGCCGACTCCACAGTTCCATCAGCAACCTCCTGCACCGTCACTTGCCTCAATAGGGTCGCGACAACAATTGACATCCAATCCATATGCCAATGCTCCAAGATACCACCGGCTGGAATTTCCAACGTACGATGGCACAGACGACCCGCTGTCCTGGCTTAACAGATGTGACCAATTCTTTCGCGGCCAGCGCACCGAGGAAGGCGATAAGGTTTGGCTTGCTGCCTACCACCTCACGGGGATCGCCCAACAATGGTATTTTCAGTTAGAACGCGACGAGGGACAGCCAACATGGAGACAGTTCACCGAACTCTGCCATATGAGGTTTGGGCCGCCAACTCGAAACAATCCCTTGGGAGAGTTAACCCGTCTACGTCAGACAAGCTCAGTTAGCGAGTACCAGACCAACTTCCTGGCTCTCCTGTGCCGGGCAGATCGGCTTCTTCCCCTGCAGCAGGTACAAATCTTCACTGCAGGTCTTGCAGAGCCTATTCGAACGGACGTAGAGCTGCAACAACCATCCAGTCTCCAGGTGGCAATGAGTCTCGCCCGTGCCTATGAGCGTCGTGCACAAATCCCAGCCAACACTTCCTCAGCACCACGCCCTTGGCGTCCGCAGCAACGCCCTTCCTCTATACCAGCGCCGGTCTCAGGACAGCAGCAAGCAACACCACCACCGGGGACAGCAGTAGGCGGTGGGCCGACAAAACCTTTTCGCCGCCTCACACCAACGGAATTGGCTGATCGTCGCGCCAAAGGACTATGTTACAACTGCGACGACAAGTTCCTCCCGGGGCACCGTTGCAAGCAACCCTTCCTGGCATATATTGATATGAATGAAGACAACGAGACAAGCTTGGACCAGCAGGGACTGCATGCGATTGAGGCCGAAGAACCACCCCCTGAGATATCTCTCCACGCAGTCACAGGAGCATCCAACGGGGGCACTATGCAGCTCACAGTAACAATTGGTACCCAGTCCTTCATCGCCCTCGTCGACTCAGGATCTACCCACAACTTTTTGAGCGCTCGGGCTGTACAATTGGCCGCACTGCAACTACTTCCCCGTCAGAACCTCAACGTCCGAATAGCAAACGGCGACAAACTAGCCTGCTCGGGATTTTGCAGCAATCTTCAGATCATGGTGAACAATACCCCATTTAGCATTCAAGCTTACGGCATACCCTTGAATGGCTTTGACATCGTCCTGGGGGTCCAATGGTTAAAAACACTGGGGCCAATTCTTTGGGATTTTGATGACCTTACAATGATGTTCTGGCTAGCAGGTCGCCGGGTGCAATGGCAGGGGTTAACAACTGCTCCAACTTTGCATGCTCGCATGCAGGCAGTCGGGACTCGCTCCAGCCTCTCCTGGCGGAATTCGATGACCTTTTTGCTGAACCATCCGGACTTCCTCCAATTAGGCCACTCGACCATCGTATCCAGCTCAAGCCAGGGGCGACACCAGTATCTGTCCGCCCATACCGATACCCACACCATCAGAAAGATGAATTGGAACGCCAGTGCGCTGACATGCTCCAACGCGACATCATTCAGCGGAGCCATTCTTGTTTTTCCTCTCCGGTTTTATTGGTCAAAAAACAGGATAACACTTGGCGTTTCTGTGTCGATTATCGGGCACTCAATGAATTGACCATCAAAGACAAGTTCCCAATCCCAGTGGTTGATGAGCTTTTGGATGAACTACGGGGCGCACGATTCTTCACAAAACTCGACCTTCGGTCAGGTTATCACCAAGTCCGCATGCACCCGGCTGATATCTTTAAAACGGCATTCCGCACACATGAGGGTCTTTTCGAATTCTTGGTCATGCCTTTTGGATTGACTAACGCTCCAGCCACCTTCCAGGCCTTGATGCAGGCTGTCCTCCGGCCCTTTTTGTGCCACTTCGTTTTGGTTTTTTTCGATGATATCTTAATCTACAGTGCTTCTTGGGCAGAACATTTACAACACATCCGCCAGGTTCTTCTTCTCCTTCGGCAACATCAACTATACCTCAAGCAATCAAAGTGTTCTTTTGGGCTCTCTTCGGTCTCCTACCTGGGCCATGTGATTTCAGAAGGCGGAGTCGCCATGGATCCCTCCAAAGTCCTGGCAATTGCGGATTGGCCCCAGCCTAAGACAATCAAGGCATTGCGTGGATTTCTAGGCCTCGCTGGCTATTATCGCAAATTTATTCGCGATTTTGGAAAGATAGCAGCACCCCTCACCAATCTACTTAAGAAAGACGCATTTGGATGGTCTCCTGAGGCGCAGCAAGCCCTCGAAGCTCTGAAAAGCGCATTGACAGCCGCACCGGTTTTACACATGCCCGATTTCAAGCAACAATTCATCGTTGAATGCGATGCTTCGGGCACGGGGATTGGGGCGGTCCTTCATCAAAACTCGGGACCAATCGCTTTCTTCAGTCGACCGGCGGTAGCTCGCCATGCCAAGCTCCCAGCTTATGAACGGGAACTCATTGGTCTCGTCCAGGCAGTTCGTCATTGGAGACCATATCTATGGGGTCGCACTTTTCTTATTCGCACTGACCATTACAGTTTGAAGTTCTTGTTGGATCAACGCCTTTCCACCATCCCACAACACCATTGGGTGAGTAAGCTGTTTGGATTTGATTTCAAGATAGAATTTCGGCCGGGCCGCCTTAATATCGTCGCCGATGCGTTATCTCGACGGGACTGCCCTCCAACAACTCTGCTGGCCATCTCATCACCAACTCTTGCTATTTTTCCCGAATTACGCAATGACATTTTGTCCACACGAGTTACAAAGACTACGCTCGGACATTGAGGCCGCATCTTGGGCGATCCATGGTCTATAAAAGATGGCCTCATCCTTCGTTCCAACCGTGTGTATGTGCCAGCATCTTCGCCCTCCTTACAGTCTATCCTCACTTCGGCCCATGCAGCTCATGAGGGCATTCAGAAGACGCTCTGCCGATTGCGCAAGGACTTTCACATTCCAGGAGCTAAACAACTTGTTCAGGAGTTTGTACGCACTTGTCTTGTGTGCCAGCGTAACAAAATCGAACATCTACACCCAGCTGGTCTCCTTCAGCCCTTGGAAGTCCCAACGCAGCCGTGGTCCGATATTGCCATGGATTTCATTGAGGGGCTTCCACGCGTTCATGGCAAAACGGTCATCCTCTCAGTCATCGATCGTTTTTCCAAGTATGCACATTTTCTTCCATTAGCTCACCCATATTCCGCGACAACGGTGGCTCGGGTTTTCTTCGATGAAATTGTGCGCTTGCATGGGATTCCATCCTCAATTGTTAGCGATCACGACCAGTTTTCACTAGCAATTTTGGCGAGATTTGTTTCGCTTTGGCGGCGTTCACCTTCACTGAGCTCGACTTATCACCCTCGATCGGATGGTCAAACCGGCGATCAACAAAGTCATCTCCATGTATCTGCGTTGTTTGACCGGAGATCGTCCTCGCCAGTGGTTGGAATGGTTACCTTGGGCGGAATATTGTTATAACACCTCATTTCATTCCGCATTGCGTGAGACTCCCTTCAAAGTAGTCTACGGACGTGATCCACCAACATTACTTTCGTATGACAAGGGCACCGCTGCAGTCCAATCTGTGGAAGCTTCTTTGCTTGCGTGATCAATTTCTTCACGATATTCGCGACCGTCTTCTTCAGGCTCAAGCGTATGCCAAAAAGTATTATGATCAAAAGCATCGCGATATCACTTTTGCTGTTGGTGACTTTGTTTGGCTGCGCCTACTTCACCGTCCAGCCGCCTCTCTTGGTTTTTCAGTCGGTACCAAACTCGGTCCTAAATATTTTGGCCCTTACAAGATCCTGGAGTGCATTGGCTCAGTTGCGTACAAGCTGGAGTTACCACCGTCTGCGAAACTGCACACTGTCTTCCATGTCGGCCTCTTGAAGAAGTACCAGGGGGTTCCTCCGTCCACACTACCACCACTGCCTCTTCTCCAGCATGGTCGGGTCCTTCCCTCCCCTTTCCGCGCATTGAAAACTGAACGCCGCCAAGGTCAGCTCCAAATACTCATCCAATGGACAGGCACTACAGTGGCTGATGCTTCTTGGGTTCCATTGGTTCTTTTCCGAGAGACTTATCCAACATTTCAGCTCGAGGACGAGCTGCTTCGCGAGGAGGGGAGAGATGTCATAGTCTATAGCCGCCGAGCCAGGACTTAGTCCCAGCTATATGGCAGCCTAATTCCTTACAGATTCTAATTGAGTTAAGCCGAATCCATTAGGGATTCGTTTCCTTTTAAGAATAGGAGTCGGGATCCAAGTCCGTTTGGGACTCTATCTTGTAATCAGCAGTTATATATATAGCTTGAGAACCAATCTTTGGAATCAAGGAAGAATTAATAAAGAGTTTATTTAGTTTACCTCCTCCTCTGTTCTGGACGGCCGGCTGGCGGCGCAAAGCCAGGGAAGACCTGGCCACCGCAAGGCCCCCGATCTCCCGGCGGTGCGTCACAGCTACAACCTGAGATCTAAGGGGTGTGACACCTTGGTTCCCAGATCCGCCGCATTTGTGTGCGAAGAGGATGACTACAAGGACGTTTTGTGTCAGGTATGTTGACTCTTGTATTTCACAATATGCTTCTCATTTATACACAGCCAAAAAAAAGGTCAAATTACCATCTGGTGCGATAAGATCACAGGAGACATCAGTTGGCGAGAACTGCTAGTGCACTCTGTATGAGAGCAGCATCAAATTCGATTTTACAAGAGCTATGGTGTTTCAGTGTTTGTAGGGAAAACTACATGGCACCAGGTGAAGTTTCTTCAGTAGCTTGGAACGATGAAATGACATTCATTCCCAAACAATTGTAACCATACATGATTACAGAGCAACAGTAGTGCTACTGCTAATTCACAACAGCATGGACGCCCAAGGAAAAAGGAAACCGAGTTGCACAGAAAGACAAAGCAAGCTATTAGTCTACTGCTCCAAGCAACCTGTGGCTGGTCAAAAGTCAAAACCAAGGCATCGTTCATGTCTGCCCCTGACCGTCCGCCCCCACTGACTGCGAATTCCCATCTTTGCCCACTCCGTCCCCACGAGCCGACGCCGCCTCCTGCTGCTGCCGCTGCGGTGAGCCCTCCCCGGCGGGCGGCGCAGGCTTCGGGTCGAGGGCGCGCTGCTCGGCGGCCGCGGGCGGGTTGAAGGAGCCGAACTTGGGCGTCGTCTCCAGCGCCACGAAGCCGCCGCGCGCGTGCTGGAACGAGAAGGACGAGCCGTCACCGTGTCCGTCCACCTCCCCCGAAGCGGCGCAGGATACGCTGTCGAGCGAGGCGACGCACGCGCGCCGCCTCTTCGGCTCGGGCCGCTCCTCCCCGCCGTCCTCCGGGACCGCGCGCTTCTCGGGGACGGGCAACGGAGGGGGCGCCGGCGCGGGGCTCTCGGCCCGGGCCTCCGCCGCCATTCGGGCTGGACAGCAGAAAGCGCGGCGGGTGCTGGGTGGAGGGAATAAGGCAGGGTGGGCGCCGGCCGGGGTGGGGATGGGGAGGCGAATTTTCTATTCCGGCCGAGGAGGGGATGCCGAGCCACTGTGCCGCGTGCTCGCCCGCTCGCTTTGGTGGTGGACCGAATCGGTGACGGCAAACATGTCAGCGTTGTGAGACGGGACGACACCGCGCACGCTGTCCCCTCTTGCCGTTGCCGCCGAGCGGCAGCTTGCACCGTCTCCCTGCCATGCCATGCCAGCCAGAGCCCCCTCTTTTGCAGCCTTGCAGGGTCGGTCGGATCTTTGATCGAGTGCAAACCTATCTTTTTACTGTACTGCTGCTACTCGTTCAACCGTCTTGCGTAGGAGCCTCGGCTCTTCTGAGCGCCCAGTGGCTCATTAGGAATGGCGGCGCTGGTGATCATGACCTGTTTGGGACCTCATAACAAAACAAGAATACATAATCGAATGCCCTTGTTTTTTATATAAAAAAAAGTTTCTAGGGAGCATTAGCAACGTACTCTGCAACCTTGGGATCATCCAAGGGGAAAAAAAGACACCATTGAGTTACAATCCTGAACGCAGGCCCAATACGAGGATGCTAGCTGCACTTCTGGAGGCTGGACTCTTTCCAAGGCCCGCGCGGTTTCTTGCTGACTCAATCGGCTGGTGAAGGCGCAAATGGAGGCGCATTTCCTTCTCTTCGCGTTGGAAGAAAATTTCACCTCGCCTCATGCACGTGCCAGTACTTAGCTATTCTATACATGTGCCACTCGGCTACTGCATAGATCAATTCATTGATCCCAGGCCTTACAGAACTCGCACTTACCGGCACCACTCATCGCAATGGATTCGCTGAAAGTTGCCGCCTCAGAATTCCTCTCCTTGAATTTCATTTAACTGATTGTATTCAGAAGGCTTTGTGCTTCATAGTCGCTTTAGGGCCTCTTGAAACGTAGGAATGGAAAAAAGTAAGAATATGAAAAACGTAAAAATATGACAGGGATACACGTGCAAAATAGATGATTAAAAAACACAGAAAACTATATAATGATACTCCTTTTATTCTTCTTTATTTGATGTTTTTGACTTTTTATGGTATCTAAGATACGACTTTAACTACTGCTTTTTATAACTTTACACTAAAATGTACTAATAAAATTATAATATTCTGAAAGTATTTTTAATAACAAACCTAATAATGTAACTTTCGTATAGTCAATCTACATAGTTTTGAGTCTATTGGTGGTCAAATTTTAAAAAGTTTGACGGCACGGATTCTAGAAAGTCAAGTAAAAAAGAACGCAGTGAGTATGTTTGGAACATAGAAATAGGATAAACACATTAATTTTGCTAAGAAAGGCATAAAATAGATGATAGAACCTGAACTCTAATTACCTCTAATTAACATAATTAGCAGTACTTAAGAAAATAACAAAAAAATTTATTGCAACACATTACTTACAAGAATGAATTACAATCTTCGGCCTTAAGCCTCAATAATGAAATAAAGATATTATTACAACCTTTTTCAATTGCAAGAACCATGCAAATATGAAAAACTACTTTCCCAAATAAATTTGCAATAGAATAGAAACTAATATAAGTATTGCATTGCATTCCATGCTTTATTTCCATGTATTGCCGATGTTAGCATCCCAAGCCGGCCTCACCCTAGCCGACCCTCTCTGTTTTATTTTGCAATCGGAGAGCAAACAAAATAACAATATAAGGAAGAATAAAAAGAAAAAGGGAAAGAATCGCCGTTAGTACCCTTAGGCTCCTAAAGCCATATAGAGTGGCGTTCATCGAGGTTTCTAGACCATCCCGGGCCGAACGGCATCTCTCACCATAAGTGGGCCTCATCATTCGACTTTTAGAAATCCAACTCCCACAATTTTTTCCTACTTACCTCAGCCACAAAAAAAATCCTAAAATAGTGCATGACCCACATTTCGGACTGTCGGTCCATCGACCCCATAGGAAATCAAGACACAAATGAGGATAAGAAGAAAGCCTCCCAGTAGTGAACAACCAAGATAGAGAGAGACAGTCGAAGCCTTCTACCTTCCCTAAATACTTAAGCCCTCACTTCATCTTGCCCCTACCCACCGCATTTCCAAAACCACTGAGAACACAAAGCCAACCGAGAACAACCAAAACCACAGAGTGCAACCAAAGCCAGCCAAGAGCCCACCACATTCAACAACCACCAAGAACAACATATCCAACCAAGAGCACCACAGCTCTCTCCATACAAAGCCAACCGAGAACACTCCTAGAACCAAGCAAAGCCAAGAAAGCCTCAGCATTACTCTCTCAGCCGAAGGCCAAAGAGCCATCGTCCACAAAACCCAACAACCCACCAAGTGAGGAGAGAGGAGTGTCAGAGAAGGGGAGACAGAAAGTAGAGGAAAACAAAGGAGAGCATGGACCACCACAAGGCGACGACCCCCACAAGGCTACGTTCCCGACAGCGACAAGGAAGCCTCGGCCACACCTTCGTCCACATCCGCAACCGTGTAAGGACCACACTAAAACTGCAACCAACGAGCTTCCTATTTCTAGCCCGACACAAGTAGACCCACTTTTCCCTCCCACCACTCTTTTCCCTCTTTCCCCTTTTTGGATCATTCTAGAGAGGCACACAAAAACGCTCAGCACACACTCCACCTCGGCTTGACCGGTTGAGCTAGGCGGCCGAGAGGGAGGAAGAAGCCACCTAACCCAGCCAGTCGCTACCACAGCAACCGACGTCACATCCTAGAGCCATGAGTGCCCTCGGGCATGGGAGACCACTTCCGTGCGTGAGACCCCGTGACCAAGTCTCGATAGCATGACCACTAGAATCCCCTAAGAATCAAGTGTGGTAAAAATGATACAAGCATAACAAACAAAATAACTAAATCAAAATGCATGAACGTGGGAACGAGTCGGGAAGAAGGTAGAACCGGCGAGGAGAGGAAGCCCAGCCATGAGACCGCCTCAGACACAACCACCAACCAAGAACCGAGCCTACATAGGACCAGTAACGCCAGTCTAAAAGTGAGTAAGTTCCAGGCGCATAT
The DNA here is from genome assembly GCA_036346575.1 of Dendrocalamus sinicus. NCBI lineage: Eukaryota > Viridiplantae > Streptophyta > Magnoliopsida > Poales > Poaceae > Dendrocalamus > Dendrocalamus sinicus. The sequence goes on along the minus strand of CM070643.1, from coordinate 15,946,721 downwards.
ATTAGCACAAGTGGAGTACTAGATCGGGAGCCAGTTCCATCCAAATGCTATTGGAAGCTGATGGAGCTCAGGTGAGCGACCTAGTACACTGGTGAAAATAGATGGGTTGAAGATTTAAGTAACGTAACTCGAAAAACGTTCTATACTTTGAACTTGACCCCACACCAAATTAAGGAAGTGTGGGAAATCTAGTTATGATGGTTTAGAGTAGCTGTGGGTACAGTGGCACAACCTGGCAATGCTTAACAAAATCATGAATTCATGTCTGTCTCTTGGATTGGAGACTACGGGGATCAGTAGGGATCTTTCTTCTGTCGGGTGAAAAGTAGAGTTTTCATAAATTAAAATACGCCACTTAATTTGACAAAAATATTTTCTAGAATTAGATGAATAGAAATTGTGATAACAAGCAAGAGAAGAGGCATACGGTGCATTTTCTTATTATAATGCTTACTGAGTATGTTAATACTCACCCTTACTATTATTTTCCTTTGTTAGATCGTATTCTGACCGGGGAGTACTCTGAGCCGGATGAATGGATCGCAGGCACCGTCGAGGTCACAGGAGAGGAGGGCGATGGTTAAGAGGAACCAGGGGAGGTGGACCCCTATACTACGGTTGGGACGAGTAGACGTCAGTCTGAGCCGAGTAGGAGAGCCATAGGGTATCTATCTTGTATCTTTTGCTACTTATGTACCTGTCTTGTAATAAAAGAATAGTTTTTATATTGTTGTTCTACTGCGTAATTCTAGTAAAGAACTATTATTCGTTGCAGCAATGTTTTACTGATCAGGTGAATAATAATCTATTACTTAAGTGTGATTATCTTTACGATAATTACATGGAGCATCGCAATAGAATACTTTTACTCAAGTTGAGCTAAAATTATGGTCACTTAGAGCTATATAGCTTGATTTGCCTCGGACTTCGAGAAGAAAAGAAAAGGTCTAGGTGGATGTTTTAATTCCTATGATATTCCTATGAAATCAATGGTAGAGAAAAGTTTCCTCCATTTTTTCTATGCCCCAATCCTCCATTCCAAAGGGTTGAATAGAATCAAATCCTATATGAGTTGAAATCCTCCGCCTTTTTCTGTAGCACAAAGCTAAAAACACATTAATAGAAAAAATGCAGGATTGAAATGCCATGATTTATTGAATCCTGTAGTAAATAAAACCTCATAAATTGTTCAAAAGATATATCTGGATTTCTCATATAAAAAATACAAAAAATTTGAGATTAAATGTTAATTGATTAGAGAGATAATTGAGAAAGGAAGAGGAAATGTGCATTGGAACTCTCAAAGAAATTGGTAACATCACGTCAGACAACATGCTAGAATTCCTCTAAAATTTATAGGAATTTGTTCTATCCTATAAAATTCCTTGAAGTAATGCCACAAACCAAGCACCTCCCAGAGGAATTTTTCTTTGGATTGAATTATCCTTTTTTCCCCCTCTTTTAAAATTCCTTCTAATCAAATATATGCGCGATACAAGGTTGTTCATGAAGATTTAAAATTGGTAAGGTCTAAATCACTAGAGTGGTTTGTGGATTCCTCACAATGAAAGATTGTTCATTTTTCTTCTCAATAAAAGTGTTGATTCTTTTAAGCATTTCTTTTCCTTTTGCTGGTAGTAGACCACATTATCTAGCACTAGATATTGCGTTTTTATTTCATCTCTATAGACCACATTATCCGGCATGTTCGAGTAGCTTATTAGCATGAGACCACATGATACACAGCACTAGATATTTCCCCTCCGACGCCTCACTACGTGCATGCCTCACCTTTTCGTCTAGGCTCTAGAGCATTTTCTGACAGGCCGTAGACAACAATACTACCTTAGTGTACAGCTCAGTGGCAATCCAATGTGCGAGAACCAAGCGTCCCTGCAAGGCTGCAACGAGCTAGCCACGTACGTGTACGGCACAGATGCATGCCCCGATCCCGTCTGTCCGGTGCCGACGGCCCCCGCCCAAGCGCGCGCGGACGCGTATCCCGGGGAACTATTTACGCGCCACGTGGGCGCGCGACTCCTCCGCCCCCGCACACGCGTCGGTCTCGGCGCCCGGCACCTGACGCACCGGAGAAGCCCGGAATCGACGGCGAAAAGAAAAACACCGGAAAAAACGACGCAGCGCGGGTGCCCGCACGAGGCGTTAGGGAAAAGGCAGCGCCCGGATGCGCGCCGCGCGTCCGCCACCACGGCCGCGCGGACACGCGGCGCCCGCGGGCGCGACCCCGATGTGGTGGGGGACAAGGGACGCGGCATTTCTTCGGGATTCGGCAGGACACGTGTACCGCCCTCCTGGCATTTCCGCCTCCGTGTTGACCCCTACGCGCTGCGCATTCTACTACTGCACGGCGACGTGCCAGTCCCGAGTTTTACCCGTCGTTGCCAACCACCGGTTTTACTCCTACCACACAGACATCTCGGCACAACGCCCGCCAGCGTGAAGTAATGAGCGATAGCACGCGGAACACGCGCCAGTTCTGTGGCGCGTCCGGCGGCGGCGGAAGTGGCATTTGCAATGCGAGCTATCGGGATGGCTGCGGCGGGAGCGGCATTGGGGCGCCGCGGACCAGCGGTGTGAACTCGGGGATCCTGGACGAGAAGGTGCTGTCGCTGGTGTTCCGGTCGATCAACTGGGACCCGCAGGCCGTGTGCACGGTGGCGCGCGTCAGCCGGCGGCTGCGCGCCGTCGCAGAGCGCGTGCTGTGGCGGGAGCTCTGCATCTCCCGGGCGCCGCAGATGGTGGAAGCACTCACGCGCGCCGCGGGAGGCGGCGGCGGGGCCCCACCGCCTGGGCGCATTGGCGGCGGGTGGCCGGCGCTGGCGAAGCTGCTCTTCTTCTGCTGCGGCGCGGCGGGGTCGGCCGTGCCGGGGCACTTCACGCGGGTGTCGCGGTTCTCCAAGACGTCCGGTTGGAGCTTCCTGACACGGCGTTGCAGGGGAGACCTTCTGTACGTGTCCGACCCGTGCGAGCACGCGGTGCCCGGCGGGGCCGACGACACCGGCGCCTACCGCGGAGTGTTCCGCGGGTTCATGTGGTCGCGGACGCGGGCCTGCCTGGTTGACCGCCAGGCCACGCTGGACACGCGCTTGCGCTGCCCCTACTGCGGCGCGCGCGTCTGGAGCATGGCCGCCGCGGGGCTGGTGCCCCGCAGCGCGTGGCGCAGGATGGGCTCCTACGAGGGCGGCCTCGAGTACTACGTGTGCGTCAGCGGCCACGTCCACGGCAACTGCTGGCTCGCGCACCTCACCTCCAGTGACGGCGAGCACGACGGCGACTCCGACGACGACGCATCGGTAGGCAGCGGCGGCGGCGACGGTGACGAGGGCCACGTCGCGCTGTGAGTGTGGCAGGTCCACCCCACCATGTGTTCCAGGGATTGGCAGCCGCAGCAGAGCGCCGTGATGTAAGTTTACTATCAACAGTGTTGCGCAGAGCTAGTGCAGAAGAGGATGGGACGGGTGCTTCACGGCTTCTTGAGCCGCCTTGCATTGCCATGGCATGTGTGCTCTGGTTGGCTCGGTTCTGGATAATGGCACGATGTTTTAGTGTTCTAGCCAGCTGTGCGGTTGTATGTACAGTATCTTTTTGATGTGATTGGCCTCGTTTGAGTTCATTGTTACTGTTTTGTCGGTTGCTGGCCTTGTTTTACTCTCCTCTGTTTCTCTCGAGCCCGTTGTGTTTTGACCCCTCCAGTGCTCCCGGTTGGCAACAGCATGTGTCCATCTTTCTTGACCCTGTCAGTATTTTCACTTCATTCTTTCTGGTTCTGGGAGACACTTTTCCTGATATACTATTATAAAAAAACTAGTATAAAACTCTATTCACCCATGTAGCACTCTATTACTCCACGGTGTTAAATCTATTAAGCCCCACTCGGTTGTGCTGAAAAATTGTAGCTTATAGCTAAAATTAAACTGTGGCTTATAGCTAAAATTAAATTGTAGTTTATTTAGTGTAATTGAATTTTAAAAATAGTAAAAAATATATTAGTTTATTACAACAACACGAATAGATACGGAAAAATATAAATAGTAAAAATAAGTCAGAATTCAGAAACTGAAACTTAAATAAGCAGGTAAGCTGATCTTACATGCGTCAGTAAGGACTAGGGAGACTGAGCACACATGCGTGACATGGGGACAAGTCAGTGTACCTAGTAGGCTATTACCCAAGCTTTGACTTGACCTCGTTTTCGTTTTACCTGAAAAGCATTTTGTGTTCATTCGCAATATGATGAGGCCACGGCCAATGCTTTTTGTAGTGCTCATTACTCAATGTAAATGTTATGAATAATTCTACAGTACGCGTAGTCTTATGATTATGAAATAAGTAACTCTTCGAGCGCCATGCTTCATCTTCTTCGCGATCACAGTGCAAGCGAAATATAGTACACGATTGTGACAGGGAGTGATATGAACAACCCAAGGATAACCCTGTTTGAGTGAATAATTCAGTTTGGTTGCATCCTTGCATTTGGAATACTTGCATTTGGAACAAACCAAAAAGGAACTGGTTAATCAATTGTGGGATAAGAATCGAACCTGTGCTCATGATGTCTGCGTGGAACTTGTACTCTTCTGCGTACACAAATGACGTGACAGAGGGGCAGAGCAGCCTGCATGCAGGTTGAAATAATCAGCGACTTGCATGTAGATTGACAATTAAAATGGCTGTTCAACAAGTGGTGATCGGTTTGGCTGAAAAGCTCATGGCTTATGGCTGAAAACACTGTAACTGGTTGAAAAAAACACTGTAACTGACAGAGGCTTATTTAGCATAATTAAATTTAAAAAAAAATAAAAATATAAAAAATATGTTAGCCCATTACGTATAATACAAACAAATACGGGAAAAAAAGAACCGGCAAAAAAACTCAACAAAAAGCCAAAAGTTCAGAAAAAGACGAAACTTATGAATAGTGAAAAATAAGCCAAAAGCCAGAAGCCGAAGCCGAGTTGATCAGGGCCAGTACTTTCGGGTTCTGATTTTGGTTTTTATTCTAATTTACTGTTTCTTAATTTCCTTTTTTTTGTTGTTTTGCCTTTTCTGTTTTCCGTATTCGTTTCCATTATCCGTGATGGGCTCACTTGTTTTTTATTTTAATTTTTTTAAATTTAATTATATTAAAAAGTCACCAACAGTTACAACACAAAATAAGCAACTATAGTGTAAATGAGAGACCATGTGTAGGTCAACCCATGGTTGTGATGAGTAATTGACGCTTGTTCTAGGAAGATTGAGTTTAGTTTTTGAGGTTTGTGCTAGTTCTGCATTGTCGTAGCCCTGGCGAAGTGTTCTGCAGCTATTACGACCACGTTGGTCGTGGTCGAAAGTCGTGCGCACTGGTTTCGACCACTTTGGGCGTGGTCGAAGGTCACCGAGGGTCTCGACCACTCGGCCATGGTCGAAGGGCACGGAGGCGATGCGACCACGTTGGCGTGGTCGAAGGGCGATGCGACCACGTTGGCGTGGTCGAAGCAAGTTTACGACCACTTGTGCGTGGTCGGAAGTCTCCCGACTCAGCTACGACCACGTTGACTGTGGTCTGTGGTCGCAAGTCGTGTGACGGCTCGCGTGGTCGGAAGTCGGCGCTCGAATGAACGATCACGTTGAGGAGTCGGCGTTACGACCACGTTACGCGAGAGGTAGTCGGAGGTCGTTACTTCGATCACTGTGGTCGGTTCGAGCTCAGACGGGGTCGGCTCGGTTGGACGTGGTCGTATGCGGTCGGCTGAGGGCGTAGAACAGTTGGCTGCGGTCGGATGTGCTCACAAGCGCCCGGGTGTGGTCGGAAAGGGTCTCGACCTCTGTAAAACTCGTTGTACGTGGTCGAAAGGTGTTTTGATCACGCGCTAATCGGTCAGAAGTCCCTGGGAGGGTTGAGCGTGGTCGTAGACATCTAGTAACCGGTCGTATGACCTCCAGGATCGGTCGTTTCACTTGCGAATCGGTCGTACCGACTCTTGGGCTAGTCGTCTTGACCATTTGAGCTGGAAATTGGTCGTAGGGCTTTGTGATGAAGTCAGGGACCTTGTGCATTTGTTGGTTTATCTTTTCGATTGGTCGTAACGACTTTGGTTGAAGTCGTAGACTTTGAGCGTTAAAGCCGTAGCAAGTTGTGGGTGGTCGTAGCAAGTTAGCGATGATCGTAGACTCATCATATCTGGTCGTAGGTGGTATACGACTTGGTAAGAGTATGATTTGAGTTCTGTTTTCTGGCTCAAGTGATTGGATACTATTGTGAGCGGTGCTATGTAATGGTTTGCTTGTGTGTGATGGTTTGCAGGACTTTGAGACTAGTCGTGGTGAGGCGTGGATGGTCGAGACTAGGCACGGGGGTGCTGAGGTCGTGATCGGCTGGGAGATGCCAAAGACGACGAAGTCTGTGAGGTGGTTGCAAGCGTGATCGGCAAGGGAGGAGGAAGCTTCCGGGAAGGCAGCGGAGTGGCATTTTGGAGAAATGCGGAAAGCTGCAAAGGGAAGCTGTGTCTCTGCCAATGCACAGGAGTTGTTGGCGCTAACGGGCAAAGCAGTGGAGCCGTTGGGCTTAACGGGTAAAGCACCGAAGCTTGTTTTCGCTAGTGGGTAAAGAGAGTGGTAAACCCGGTGTTAGGTGGGAGTTCACGGGTTCCCCGTGTGAAGGCTATAAATAGGGTGGGTAGAGCTCGAGTGCTCGGTGAGGTTGTTCCCAGTCACTCGAGTATTTCGTTTCTATTTGTGTGAGTTGTCTCAGGTAGAGCACGGTTGCTCTTGTACCTCCGATGGAGTGGTCAGTAGAAACCTCCATGATCAATCATTCATCTCTCTTCCTCAAGTTAATTTACATCGTTATGAGATGTTATGATTGTTTTGTTTGCGATCTGTTTTGAGAGCTTGTTCTTCATGCGATCATTTTCTCTCTTCTCTTCTTCGTGTTTCGCATTCTTTTGTGTGCTTGATTGGCTCAGGCGGGAATCTATCTCAAGGCCACTTGGCGGTTCATTCCAGAGAGCGAGTCGAATCGAGAAGTTCTCTTAAGCGAATGGTCGTGCGCCTCAAGTCCTCTGTTTCGCGTTCGACCATGTCTCTCTACCGAGCATAGCTAAGACTTTGGTTTTTTCTTGGTAATTTCTTTTCCGAGGTTGGATTCTTTCAGTGTCTCAAATTTGAGGATCAAATGACCAGAGAGTCTTAGTTACTGGAAATCGGCAAACGAGTCCTTCTCCGTTCTTGTTTTATCCGCGCAGTATTCTCTGTTTGATTTCTTTTGTCGGCTTGGGGAAGTGTTCGACCACGTGGTGTTCGACCATCAATTGGCTTACGACCACGTGTGTTCGATCGGAGGAACTAGTTCTTTCACTCGATTTGCTGTGTGAGTACTTGGGGAGTTTTGAAGGCACCATTCACCCCCCCTCTGTTGCCATTTCGGTCCTACAGTAAAAAAAGCCATAAATCGACTTATTTCAACTAAACTGAGCGAGGCCGACACATCTAAAAGGTTCGTGAGTGAAATATATACATATATAGTCTTTTGAACGTAAGTGAATTATAGTCGAGGGGCTGTTTGCATACAAAGTATTTTTGGAGTTTTTAAGATGATAGCATGGTTTCTCAAAAGTATCATAGTATCTAAAACTTAGAGGTGTTTGCCTGTTTGGATACAACAAACAATGTAGTTTTATAAATCATAGTATTGTAAATACTATAGTATTTTTGGAGTTTTAAACATTCCACTTAGGACCTTTTTAAAAATACAACATTTGAGGATAAGGACATTGCTGCTAGAGGACCTTATTACTACTGATGAGACTACTCCTCCCACCTCATGTGAGGATAAGGACATTGCTGCTAGAGGACCTTATACCATGCTCCTTGATCTGCCCGAGTCTTGTGAAAAATGCAATAAATTGAAGATGAACCTAAAACGGGCAGATCACAAGATTGCTGAGTTGAGTGCTTCTTTACTTGAGCCTATTGATTCATGTTTGAACTGTCCAAAGTTAACTGCTGAACTTGAATCTGTCTCAAAACGGTTTCAAGAAATTATTGACAACAACAAGAAAATGGCTCAGTATGCGACTAAGGATCCTATTAGCTCACCATGCATTAGTTGTGATAAACTAAAACTTGAACTCGTTGCTTTGAATGACAAATGTGTGAAGCTAACTAAGGACTTACTAGAGAAGCCACAATCTGGTTGTGATGTGATTGATGGTGTGGGGGAGAAGCCCCAGGGTAAGGGTGAGACGCCTAGAGACGCGAACCAACCTGCTAGTAGTAGGACTGTCCCCTCAGAGTCGGCTGTGCGTGCACAAGCCATTCTTTCCTCTACTGTTGGTTCTCCATCTGCTCCCTTACCTCCTGCTGTTCCCCCTTCCCCCTGCTCTTCCTGCACCTCTCTCTTTCGGGAGTGTCAGTATCTTATGAACACTCTCGAGAGATTTGTAGGCGGCAAGAAGAAGCTTAATCTTATTCTAGACCAATCCAAGATTTGCAAGTTCAATCAAGGTCTAGGATATGATTTCTATGCAGATATGAGGAAGCATCCACCTGCTATTCTCCGACCCATCGTAGGAGGTGTGATCGAGGTTGAGCCCAGATCTGATGAAGTTAAATTCAAATCAGCGGGCTTTGTTCAAGGGATCTCTGACAGCAAGGTGATTCCACCTGTTGCTTCGGCCTCTCAGATACAACATTTTTCTCTTACGGCGTGACATGAGGCAGCTGTAAGATCGAGGAGGCCGACTAGAAGTGAGTGAATGGACGATCTAAACTTTTCTTCTAACTAATATCACTTTAATACCTATTTTATTTGTCCAAACCAAGTAAACAATGGGGAAGCTTAAATCAATTTAGTTTAGCATAAACAACGCCTATATCAATTATGTTCTCCTAAGCGCACCAACAACTAGGCTATGTCAAGCAATCAATTAAATACTATGAAAGCAAATTGCTTGAAGATAAATTGAGCATAAGAAAACAAACCACAATAGATACGGTCTCTTTTTACCGTGGTACTCAGAGACTTGCCAGTCTCCCCTAGTCTACGTTGAGGTTAGCTCAAACTAATTGGACCGGCTTCACGAATTAAGCCTTCTACCTTAAATCTACTAGTAGTAGCTCTTTCCCGTTCTGGGTAGGTGAGCTCTAACCATCACAACTTTGCTGGGTATTTTCACAACTTTCTTCGAGAAGATTACCGCGAAAGATGTCTCCAACGTCGTCTAGGAGTCGGCAAACTCTAAGAGTAACAAGTCAAGCTCCTCGCTTGACTCTCACATCTAAATGCAACACATACAATCTAGATCCCCTTTCCTTGCTCACAAAGTGCAACACATGCACTATTGAGTGGAGACCCTCACACTAGCTCAAGAGAACAGAAATGAGTCAATCAGCCTTCTGTCCAACCGGCCACAAAGGGGTATTTATACCCCATACAAGAAAACTAGCCGTTGGAGCCAAACCCCTAAAAAATCAGGGAAATCGGAAGTATCGCAAGCATTTGGCCGGTACTTCCGCTCACCTCACCAACAGTCAGAAATCTAGTCGTTGCAGTCAAAATCAGATGTTCTGCCGTTCATTTTTTGCTACTTCCGATCATCGAAAATTCCACGCCACACATGCGGAACTACCGATCTCCTCAGGGACGAAAAGACTCCACACATGTGTCTCTCTGGAAAAAACGTGCTGCTACACAAGCCGGCACTTCAGCTCGCCGGTAGTACCGCTCATACAAAGACGATACTTCCGCTCACCGATAGTACCACTCACACAGAGCCGGTACTTCCGCTCACCGATCAGACCGCTCACACAGAGTTGATCGGACCGCTTACACAGAGCCGGTCGAAAACTCCAATCATTGACTACTCTGGTTCATGACCACGTTGGTCTCTGATCACATTGTTTGGATCGACTACACAGGTCTCCGACCACGTTGATTTTGACCACTCAGGTCTCGACCACGATGATCATGTCGATTTTCGACCACGTCAATCTTCGATCACATAGATCTCCGACCACTCCGTTGATCTTCGACTACGTTATTTTAATCACGTTGTTTCGACCACACAGGTCTCGACCACGTCAGTTTACGACCACACAGGTCTCAACCACATTAGTTTATGACCACGCAGGTCTTCAACCATGTTGGTTCGACCACGCTGGTTTATGACCATGAAGGCCTACGACCATGCTGGTTCGACCACGCTGATTGACGACCACGTAGGCCTATGACCACATCGATTCTAACCACACTAGTTTCGGTCACACAGATCTCAATTATGTCGGTTTCAACTGCGTTGGTTCGACCAAGTCGGTTCAACCACACTGGTCTTTGACAACTTGGGCTCGACCACTCTGATCTTCGACCACACAGGTCTCCAACCGCCTGGGCTCGAGCACTCTAGTTCTCCACCACTTGATCTTCGACCACCAACACACGCGGTAGTTCTGTGATTTCAACGTTGGTATTTTCGGTCCACGGTAGTACCGCTGGTCACATTGTGGTGTTCTGATTATCCTGAGAAATGCAGGTACTTCGCTAGATTTTGCAAAACACATTTGCAAACTTTAGTATTATGCATACAAGTTCCAAATATGATTTCCAACAAATTGCAAAATACATTTGCACACTTATGAAATCATGACACAAGAATTAAATATGAGCTTCAACAATTTACAAAACACATTTACAAATATAAGAATCATATCACAAAGAATGGAAACATGGATTTCAAGTATTTGCAAAACACATTTGCAATGCATAGTCCCATATTACAAAGATTCAACTTAAGAGTTTCAATTATTTGTAAAACACATTTACAAATACAAGTCTCATGTCAAGATAAGCTATAAGAGATGAGGTTGAGCTATCAACACATAATGCGACTTAAACCACTAGAAATGACCACTCTTAATAGTACGGCAACATATACTAGTAACTTATATTTGAAAGTTTGATCTAAATTTAATAACTCTCGCTATCCCTCCAAAGCAATATTGCATTAAAAACTACAACAACCAAACACACCTTGTTTTTTCTCAAAACTGCAAAAGGTTATGGTATTCATAAACTGTAGTATCTTATAGATGGAACAGTGAAAACTGTGGTTTTCAAATAATGTGGTTTGTAAATGTTATAACATCTAAACAGACCCTAAGTCTATATCAAGTGACAGACGAGGTTTACAGTACTTGCACAACAGCAATGCATACCAAGGGCAAGAGAGGCAAGTAGCATGACCACCGGGCCTGTCAGAAACTTGAACACCGTAGAGAGCGACGCGACGGCGCAGCCGCACGGAACCAACCGGGTCTGCCGCGCTATGAACGTTCCTGAATGTTAGAAGAATGTTCATATAATTCAGCAGTAGATTCATTTTGTAATACTAGTCTAGTCTTGTTGGTGAATTAAGTTGCTCTTAATTAGTGAAATCAACGCAAATGGAGCGCGTAAAAACCTGAAGAAAACAAGCTTAGCCCAATCGCTGTGGTGTAAATCAGAAACAGCGAGTCGTCAACAACTTTAGGCATCTTGATTCCAAACCTGTGAAAACAAATGTTTTTTTAACTGAATGTGAAAACAAATGTTCATGTACGCGAGATTAGTCAGACATTTGGACAGCCAAAAGCAAAAGTTCAGACAACATCAAGCGGAAACAAACAACATTGAGCGTGAAAGCAAGCACTTAAAGATCGATCGAGGCGTGAAATTAAGACTACGACGCACCTTGAAGGTGATCAGAGACCAGAGCAGGCCAAGAAAGCTCGCGTAAGTGGTCGGCATCTTGAGCAGCTTCTTCCCCGCCATCCACACGACATGCCTCACCGATGGCGATGGAGTCGGCAGCGACGACGTCTGAACCGTTTCCACGATATCCATCGCACCGCCGCCGCTCCCCGTACTCGCCATCGCTGCCTCGCCGTCTCTTACGTTGGGTGCCACGTCCGCCGTCTCTACATCTTGAGCATAGTCAGCATCTGTGCCCGCTGTCCGGTCTCCATTTTCACCACCTCCGTTCTCCACCACCACTACAGCAGGGAATTCCGGGCTGACCCCAAAAACATTATCCACTTGTTTGAATGTTGCAACACAGTTTTGGGATACCAAATGGACCTCTCCAGATGGTAATATTAAAATGACCGATTTACCATCTTTTGTAATCAGTTTCGCTACAGCACCTACTGCTCTAGCTAATTGCTCACCCCTTCTTCGTGTGATTTCTATGTTAAGTATGGCCGTGTGCCCGTGTCTAAGGGTATATCGGTTGAAGTAGATTATTTTTTTCTCTAAAAAAAAATCCCTTTCCAAACTGTACAAGTTTCTTCCAAAATATACGGATTTTTAGATGTATATAACGATCTCTAGACAGAATGATATTATATAAATCGTATGATAAAGTACCACATAAATAGATATATAGAAAAAGAATTCAAATATACCAAATCGCTCATGTTACGATCTTCTACATCCTAGATCTCAGCGTTCCGTCGTCACCGCGTGCCAGGCCGCCAAGTACTCGTAGAAGAAGATGACGAGGTTGTACCAGACGCAGTACTGCATCACGACGATCTGCTTCAGGAGGGCCCCGGATCGCATCGACCCATACTGCCGCCGAGGAGCGGCTCCCCCATGATGATGACGCCGGGCAGTGTGGGCATGGAGAAGACGGCCACCACCCACTGCACCCGCGGTGTAGATGCTGCAGGCAGTGGTGTCGTCGCATTGAGGCGGCGGCAGTTGGAGCAGAGCGCCCACGCCATGAGGGCTAGCAGGATGGCCGCCTTCTGCAGTGTGTCGGCGGCGACGAGGCGGGCGTTCATGGCATAGGGGTTGTTGATGGCGAGGCGACCATGTGGAAGATGAGGACCGGAGCGGAGTGGAGCGCGACGAAGTGGTTGATGCCCGCGCACTGCTCGGCGGAGAAGGCCTTGAACCACCGCACCGACGCGTAGCCCAGCCCGGCCGTCGCGTACAGAGGCGCCATCGCCTCCAGGACATGGTACACCGCCGAGCCTGGGATCATGCTGCTCCAAATCTAACTTTAATTGCCTTCTGATCTATACGTCGTAGGATAGTTTGTTGAGTTCCTAGTCCTAACTCGTAAACTCTGGAGCGGACTTACATATATGTCTGTGGATTTTGATACGCGCCGATATTTTTGCTCTGTCTATGTTACATATGTTGTTGCTTTTCTAAGTTCTAATTTCAAAACGTTAGTTAAATTTTGGACCATTGGATCTAGATCTTGTGGATCAGCTCTCTCCTCATTCCTACTATATCAAAAGGGTGTGTATAGGCATCACCCGATGTTTTTTTCTAACTATCATCCAGTTTTGAGACCGTTGGATTAGAGATCCAACGGCCCTTTTTTGGAGGGGGGAGATTATTTTTTGAGGAGGGGGAGATTTTTTTTGAAGGGGGTGGGGGAGAATTTATGGCCGTTGAATATCTAATCCAATGGTCATAAATCTGGATAATAGTTAGGAAGAAAACATCCGGATAATGTTTATCAATACCCATATCAAAAACCATCCTCCACCTCTGCCTCTACCCCTAATCCCAGCACTGTCGCCAGCCAGGCCCTTTGGACCTCCGCCACCACCTCCTCAGCTTTCCCTACATAGAGACAACTCCATAGACAGACCTAGAATTGAAATTTAGGGCTGCTAATGAGATAATGTGAGCATAAGATAAACAAAAGAAACAATAATAGAGCTATATTTCACAATAAGAAATCATACATAATTAGAAGAGAAACATAGTGAAAATACAAATACCACTTAAGTGACTGAACCAAATTTGCCCCTACGCGGCTGCGCCTCGGTCGCTTGCCTTTGTAGTGCACACACCTGCTTAGGGGTGCAATCGGAGCGGATACGGTCGGTAATTGCTCATCCTGTATCCTATACCATATTTTTTCTCGGAATCGGAGTCGGACACGGATAGTGTCGGATACGAATACGAACGCGGATAGTATCGGTCACGAATACGAGCGAATACGGAGCGGATTCGATCACGGTAACCATATTTCATCGGATAACGCGCGAGAAGACAAATGTAAAACGACAAACGTGTAGAGACTCCACAACCAGCGTCAAGGTTTGCATAGCATCAAAATATCAAGTTTAGTGTCAAACATCTTTCGCATCGCAAAATTTCAAGGAAAACTCACCCCCTTAACTGAGTAGTAGCTGAAGTAATAACTATAGGAGTTTGTCAAAGCAAGAGCAACAATGACAACTACAAGCCTACAACCTACAACTAACTGAAGAGTGAAGACACTCTGACCTACTGACTAATCAAGCGACCTCTGACATCACAAGATTTGCTTCTTCTCCTATTGAGCTGACTCATGGGCATGGCTACGCAGGTGACAAAATGGCCAAAATCCAAGTCGTCAAGTCTAGGCAATAACTGGCCTCCCATTTGCCGCACTTGGCTCCCAAGTCCCATGAGCTGAAGTTGTTCATCTGCCAATGACATGACAATAGCATGCTATTAGAAATCAAACATTAGAACTTTAGAAGCAAATATGCAAATGATGAAATGAACATAACAGCTCTTGTTCATCTTTGTTGTTGACTTGATAGCCTCGATCTGTTCACCTTCTTTATGTCCTCCTTGCGATCATCCAGAACAAATTTTTGTGCTGTTTGTTCTAAACACAAAATCGCACTGCAAAAGCGCAACATTAGACTACGGTTATGACACAAAACAAAAGCTATATTGAGTAGTCATGCAGAAAAAATAATGAAGATCAAGACCTGCAGTTTATTTGGAGGCACACAAGTAACATTATCAACTTTCAGCGTACAGCAGTCTTGCAGATAATGATGTCACTGATGCAGTCTTTCGGTTTAGACTGATGCAGTCTTGCAGATGAGCTATTACATAAAAGCAAGCATAGTTATACATAGGTATAGTAATGTGACATGTGGAATATTGTAACAGATTAGCCAAACAGTAAAATTTGATGGAAAGTTAAAAGGTAGAGAAGTACCTTTAGATATTATTGTAAAATTTCAGAAAGTAAAATTTGATGGAATAAACCTGCAAACAACAAGTAAACCTGCAAGCATAGACAACAAGGAGTAACAACCAACAAGTAGTAATCACACAGCCAGCCAGACAGCAGTCACAGCACACACACACAGTACTACATTTAGCAAACATTTAGTAGTCCAACATTTAGCAAACAGCCAAGTGTCCAACGACAGCACACAGCCAAGTGTCCAACGACAAAAGCCAACAGGCAGTCCAACATTTAGCAAACAACATAAGATAAGAAACAGGCAGTCCAACATTTAGCAAATAGCAGGCAGTCCAGTAGCAGCAGCAAGAATCCCCAAATCCCCAATCCATCAATCACTGTCAGGATCAATCCAGGTTTCATCCTACAAGTACAATTTTAAAGATATAATTAATCATATCAGTGGTCTATATAAACATGAACAACAACAAGCAATCCAACCAACAGTAAGATAAGAAACTTGAAAACCTCATGCTCTATAGCCTTAGCCACCATGTCCATGTCGAGCTCATCCATGAGTGATGCAATCTTCTTCTCCTTGGAACCTAACATTTTATTGTGGTAGAAGGAAATTAGTAAATTGGAAATCATATGAAAATATGAAGTAAATGAATCAATAATTTTTATTGCCTTTTTTGGCCGCAGCCGTCCAATCCTTGATACAAATTAATGCTTCGACCACCTCAGGATCTAGTCGACTACGAAAAGGATCAACAACACGCCCACCAGCACTGAATGCCGACTCAGAGGCAACCGTTGACACTTGCATAGATAATACATCACGGGCTAATCGTGATAGAATAGGAAAAGTCCCTTGTTTACCCCTCCACCAATCCAATATATCAAATTTGGCGTCATTAGCATCAATCCACCGAAGTAGTGGTTCTTTCATGTATGTCTCTAATTCAGTTTTCTCAATTTGGCATGGCACATTAGCATCATACAAGAAGTCTTCAATCTCCTGGTCAACACCACATGTTTGAGAATCGACAACTGCAACTATAGTGGTAGCCTTTGCCTCAGAAATGCTAGACTTGTAAGTTTGAAATAATTTGTGAACAACATCCATGAAATCATTGAATTCCACTTCCCACCCATACGTATCACCATGAATCTTCTTCAAAAAAAACTCTACCAATTTTTGCTTATATCTTGGATCAAGAAAGCATGCAACGGCAAGAGCTTTATTGGACTTGTCCCAATACTTTTCATATTTAACTTCCATTGATTTTGCCATAGTAGAAATGGTTTCATCACAATCACAAACCCAATCTCTAATTGCTAACTTTATCTCACAAAATTTCCGCCAAAAGAGATTAGCAGTTGGATATGAATGTCCAGAAAAGATATTTGTTACATCACGAAATTTCTGCAAACACTTAGTTAGAGACACTGCCCTATCCCAATCATCCTCACTTGGAGCACATCTTCTATATTTGCTCTCATTCAAGAACAGTAGCCTTTGAAAAGCTTTCTTGAAGTAAACAGCGTTATTCAACATATCAAAAGTGGAGTTCCACCTTGTTGTAACATCCAATGAAAGACTTCTTGTGACATCCAACTCACATTCGGATGCACGTTTTGGAATTCCTCCCATTGCAATGGGAATTCTTTACAATTACAACAATATCTCTAACATTCAGAACTGAAGATGCAATTGCCTTTAATCCATCTTGAGCAACAAGGTTTAATATATGACATAAGCATCTCACATGGAAAAAGCCCCCATCACAGATCAAGGGAGCATGCTTATGGAGTATTGGAATAAGTTCTTTAACACATTTGTCATTAGATGATGCATTATCTAGAGTTAAAGCAAATAACTTCTTTTCAAGATTCATGGACATCACACCCTTCACAAACTCATTGGCTAGATTTGTCCCAGTATGGCTACCTTTCACATGCATGAATTTGATTATCCTTTTCTGCATTTGCCAGTTATCATCTACCCAGTGCACAGTGATACACATGTACCCTTTATTTTGATTTGAAGTCCACATATCCATGGTAGCAGAAAAGCGACATGACATAGTTTTGAACATATTATACAACTTTTCCTTTTCCTCTGTGAACATTTCTAGTATATTGTTCCTTGTGGATGTGCGACACTTAAATGAAAACCCAGGACGCAATGACTTAATGAAGTCCACAAAGTACTCATGCTCAACCATATTGAAGGGATATTCATGCATAACAAGTGCCAATTGCCACTTTTTTAAGCTAGCTTCTGGATCATACCTGTATGCCTGCACAACGGCGTTGTCATCATTCTTTTCAAGCTTGATTGTTAGTTGGCCTTGTTTCTGAGAATGCTTGTATTCCACATGATTCCAAAAGGCCTTTGTACCCTTGTGGTCTCAAACGACCCTTGTAACTACACTTCTTGCATTTTGCCCGAGTTCTTTCACTTCAATGCCATCTGCTCCGCTTTTGTCTCCCAAGTCTTTGTGAAGTCTTGCCAAACCATAGAGGTAGATTTCTTTTGCTTCTTCACAGGGGGCTCATTTTCCGCAGTGATTTCCGCTTCATGTTCACTTGCTGCCACTTCATCACTTCCTATTGGTGCCACTGCCGCTGCATTCATACTATGTGCATTGATGCTTGCACTAACTGCGGCAGCAGTTGCACTTCCACTTCCAGTTTCCATTCTATTCAAATCACAAAGACAAGAGTACAAAGCGATGACATATGCATCAGATCAGAACACATACTAATTACTAAATTATGACACATACTAAATTCACAGTACAGCAGTGTAAAGCAGTGATATATATCAGTTAAGTGTTAACAACATTCACAGAATCACAGTACAGCAGTGACATATATCAACTACCAGTAATACTCATGGCTCAGTAATATAACAGCATAGTTCTTGAATAACAGCACAGGCTCAAAGTGTTGTTGGCAACTATATGTTGACATATACAGCACAGCAGTGACATATAACAGTTAACACATATGCATCAGAACATTATTATCTATTCATCTACCAGTAATACTAATGGTCATGGGTCATGGCTCAGTAATACTCATCATTCATCAAGTCATCATACTCATGGCACTATGGCATCAAAAACTAGAGTTTACAACTTTACATACTCAGGCGTCGGCACTCGGCACACGGCGTCGGAGGCTAGAGGGGGAGGCACCGGGCACGGGCCGAGGGGGAAGCTCGCGCTGGAGGCCGGAGGCGGAGGGGGCTCGCGGGTCGGGGGAGGCCGCCGTGCGCCGTCGTTGGCTGGATCTGGATGGAGGAGGCCGCCGTGCGCCGTGTCGGCCGGAGGCGGAGGGGGCTCGCGGGTCGGGGGAGGCCGCCGTGCGCCCGTGCCGGCTGGATCTGGATGGAGGGAGGCCGTCGTGCCGGCTGGATCTCGATGGAGGGAGGCCGCCGTGCGCCCGTGCCGGCTGGTCGGCTGGATCTGGATGGAGGGACGAGGGAGGCCGCCGTGTTAGGGTTAGGGTCGATGCGGTGCGGTCTGCGAAAGAAGTGCGGACTGCGGAGCCGGGAGCCGGGTCCCGGGTGTTAGGGTTTGCCGCTGCCGGGCCGCCGGGGTGACCGGGTGACGGGGTGAGCGCTGAGCGCAAGTGGGCCGGGCCGACGGACCGCGGACGGACGGTATCGGATAATACCGATTGCACATGTCGGATATTACCGAAAAAATTTCCGGATATTCTCGTATCCGTCGGAAATTGCTCTCCCGAATCCGATACCGATTCCGAAAATTACTATCCGATTCCGACACCGTATCCGACAAAATCTGTCGGTTACCGAGATTTTTCCCCGAATCCTATCCGAAGCTATCCGGTCGGTCGGTCGGTCGGGAGATATCCGATCCGATTGCACCCCTACACCTGCTACCCATCGTGAGCCGCCCGCCGCACATAGTACACCCGAGACACACTGCCGCGTGTGCTCACTGCACGTCCCACATGCTGCCGTGGCACGCCACAGCCACACTAGGGTTGCCGCTCGCATCACGTGAGTTACGTCTCCACTAGACCGATTGTGATTTGGGGAATTGGTTTGATCCTTGGATTGTTGCCTGGTTGGATTGGGAAGGAAGAGAGAGATATGTGGGCTTTGGTGTACTTAGCTAGTGTGGCTAGGTGAGCACGTAAATAACATTAGGCTTGGAGTTGGTGTAGCACATGCAAGGTAATTGATGCCCAAATCTCTCAAATCTTCTTCTACTACCCTAGTCTTTTTTTGTTCTATCTACAATCATAGTACCATATAGACATGGATAGCTAGAGGTGCAAGGGGTACCCAAGGTCCGGCGGGGAGCAGGGTGTGCTCCAGCACCACTTGGCCGGTTGGCCCTCCTCTTTGCGTCCGCCCTGGAAAAACTCAAAAGTCCTGGGCTGTAGAGGGGACCATTCAACGTCGTTGGAGCCGTAGACGAAGGACTTTGCTGAAAGCTCATGAGCCGGTTTTGCTGGAGCTCGCTAGAGCCGGAGGCAGAGGAGGAGCCGATTCACGAATATTCAAACACACTCAAATTTAGGAAGTATAGTCCATGCATGACAGTACGAGCGACACCGCCAAGCACATCTGATTGGCCCGTAGCTCATGTACAGACGTACAGTTGTACATTCGGTACATGTAAAAGGCGTGGCAGGCACCGGAAATTCGGAACAACGATCGAGGTGCAGTAACCATGCAGCATGTAAGCTGCGATGCACGGAAATCACAAATCCACGTCCCTTTGGATGACGCAGGTGTGCAAGCACGCACGGCCGTACGAGTTCATCCAAGTCAAACCTCTCTCCTACGATATGAAATTACGAATGCGATAGAGCTGCCAAAACATGCGATCGATCGAGCGCTTGTGCCGTCCTGTGACAAAACAGGGTATCCCACAAATCCATCCCATCGCCTTCCGTGTTACCGAAACGCGCGCTCGGCAAATAAATTCCAAGCGATTATGAATTTTTGTGAAAGAAAATGCACAAAGACAAGGGCACAGTAGAGAGGCATTGGGCCGTGTCGGTATGTCATAGGTTCACTGTGCTTCCGATCATGTTGTGCCGTGCTGGCTTGGCTCAGTCATCCCGCTGTGCCATACCGTGCCGGTCGTCTCGTCTCTGGCTAGGCCTAGGCATGGGCCAAAACCTACCGTGCTGACGTTCATGCTGTATCAGTCTAAGCCTAACCCAAAGTAACTATAGACAACAAAGGCGACGATGACGATGGCGACCGCCATCTTCATTTCTCTTATATCCGTCTCGTTAAAAACTATTTAAAATTGAATTAGTTACGTAAAAACATGGGCACGTAATGATGTAAATGTTTTAGAGAAAAAGTGAAATTTCCTTTATATTTTAAAGATACAATGTTATTGACTCGTTAAAAAGCTTACGCCCTAGAGTAGAGTTCCCTGAATAAGGAAAAGAGTACAGTAACAATATGCGTACATATTAATTATAACAACATGCTTACATAGTATCTACTCATCAATATCCAGATCGTTCATACATTCGAGGTCAGCGTACGCCTACACAATTTCAGAATCCTCTAGTTGATGCTGTTGCCGATCTTTAGCTAATTTTCAGTCCTTAATGCATGTGATTGCCTCCACCATCATGGTTGCGAGGTATGCTTTCCTTTCTTGATTATTCTCCCTACCGTGGGATGTCAGTGGGGTATCAAGTTTGCTTTTCCTTGTTACGTCTGCTAATTTATTGATAATAGCCATCAATATTTACTAGGGGAGTTTTGCAATTTAATATGACTAACAAAGTTAATTACATATCTAATTACAAAATAGAATGATTTAAACGACAATACACTAATTTAATCAGTGCGCACTACATTTTAATCTACTGATGGTGCTTAATTTATTCTAATCATCTTAAACAAATATTTATGGATTTCTACAATTTTAAATACAACTAACCGAATCAGAAAAATTTAAATGATAGTGCTTAGATTTAACTGCTCGTATTTAATCTCTCTCCTAACATCTCTCTCCTCCCCTTATTCCTTTCGGCCGAAGCACCTAGGCCACTCCTTTCTTTATTCCTTCTCTCCTTATATTCTCATCTCTTTCTGCTCTAATGCTATTCTTTTGCCTCTCCAGCCGAACACTCCTAGCCTCTCTCTTTCTCTCTCAATGGTTTTCTCTAATTTACTTGCTCTGGCCGAATGCCTCTCCTTCCCTGAATCCCTCCTCTATCTACTCTCTACTCATTCTACATCTTCTCTACTTTCCCCCAAATTTCCTCTCCGGCCACCTGCTCCCTGCGCCATCACCTTACTCGGCCTCCCTGCTCCATGATCCAGCCTAGCTTGCTCTCCAGCACCCCCCCTTCTTACTTCATCTTCTTTACTTTATCCCATGGCTTGAATTTTGATTTTAACTTCTAATCTTTGTCAATATTTTTGATTCAAGCTCGGGAGGGCAAGGCGGCGAGGGTGAGGCAGACGGCCGTGTGGGAGTTGAGGTGATGAGGGCAAGGCGGACGCCACCGTGCCATGCCACCAGATAGGCCGAATTACTAGGCCTGGCATGGCCTGCGGTTTGTGCCGGCAACCCGCCACATTGCATGCCCATAACGTATTTGGGCTATGCTAGGCCAGCCATATCTTAGGCTGGCATGGATAAATTCGGTCTAATGCCTAGCTCTAGGCACAAGGCCACGTAAACGTTGTAAAGCGACTCTTTTCTAAAACCAAGAGTTTAAGAGGAAAGGAGATTTCCTAATTTTTTCTTCCCATCGAAATCGTTTTCAGAAAAGAGCATGTGTTAATTGAATAGAGTGCCGCCATGCATGCATGCATTACTTTAAGAAAAGCCTCTCGCCAGCCGACCCTTACCTTACATGTGTCAACCAGTATGATAGAAATTCTTTATTCATGAGATCGAATGATTTTTTTTGCGAGGAAAAAAATATCTTGTTCATTAGAGGATACCTAGTTGGAAATTCATTCGGCTTTGTATACTTGCTGTACACTGTTATATCTTCTAATATATTTAATTAAAGAAAAATAAAAAATATTGTTATATCTTCACAGATAATATAAAGAAAAAAGATAAAAAAA
This sequence comes from Dendrocalamus sinicus, assembly GCA_036346575.1. Taxonomy (NCBI): domain Eukaryota; kingdom Viridiplantae; phylum Streptophyta; class Magnoliopsida; order Poales; family Poaceae; genus Dendrocalamus; species Dendrocalamus sinicus. The sequence goes on along the minus strand of CM070643.1, from coordinate 15,924,647 downwards.
TATGTTAAAAAACCAACACATTCTAAATAATTTTTAGCTTCTGCAAATCAAATGTCATTGCTGTTTAGAACGGAGCCTTAATCCCGTTTTGCTCTCTGTTTTCAACGTTTGTTATCTTGATTTGCTAGGGCAGCCGCTTTTCTACCGTGGTACTTCCAACCGAAAAAAGTTGAAAAAAATTATGGGTTCCTGGTCAACCTTAGGATGGTAGCAAGATAGACATACACATCAAATGATCGATAACGCCATGTTGCACTAGAAAGTACTACTTGGAGCTGACTTTCCTTTCATGACGTCTCTTTTCTTGTTTACAGGCGTGGGTATCTTCAATAGTACTATTTTAGTTATCTTTTAACTATACTAAATAAGTAAAATCTTATATAAAGAGAAGAGGAGGTAAGAAGACATAATATGCTGTCTCTTATATAAGAGACGACTCATTCTACTTCTTCTATACTTTCCCCCAAATTGTCTCTCTGGCCACCTACTCGCAGCCATCGCCTGGCTTGGCCTCCCTGCTCCATGGCCTAACCCAGCTTGCTCTCCAGCACCTCCCTTCTTACTTCATCTACTTTACTTTATTCCCATGGCTTGAACATTGATTTTTAGCTTCTAATCTTTGTCCATGTTTTTGGTTCAAGCTCAGGAGGGCGAGGCAACGAGGGTGAGACAGACGACCGCGTGGGAGCCAAGGTGGCAAGGGCGAGGCGGACGCCACCGTGCCAGACCGGCCCAAGCATGGCACACGGCGTGCCGTGCCACCCGATAGGCCTGGCATGGCCTACGGTCGACCTGCCACGTTGCGTGTCTGTGCCCTGCTTGGGTTGTGCCGGGCCAGCCGAGTCTTGGGCTGGCACGGACAAGTTCGATCTAATGCCCATCTCTAGGCATAAGGCCACGTAAAGTGACTCTTTCCTCAAACCTAGAGTTTAAGAGGAAAGGAGATTTCCTAATTTTTTCTTCCCATCGAAATCAGAAGTGTAGTGGCCTGTTTTAAGAAAAGAGCATGTGTTAATTAAATAGAGTGCCGCCATGCATGCATTAGTTTAAGAAAAGCCTCTCGCCAGCCGACCCTTACCTTACATGTGTCAACCAGTATGTTAGCATTGTAATGAACTATGTTATGCCCTTAATGCAATGCTTATTTACTTATCTATTGCGTATCTTTGAATTTTGATAAATGTGCTGTAATGCTATGGTGTGATCATGACTGATTTTATTTTTTAGAATTCATATAAATTCTTATAAAATTTGATGCACATGTTTAGGGGGAGCTCCTTCTTATTAGTTTCTAATTTGCAAAAATTCCCCTTGTTCTAAATTGCTAAAATTTCAAAGACCTTGTGATATACAACTTGCAAACTAGGAGTATATCCAAATCTTAAATCCTTCTCAAAATTTACTCTTGTTGTCATCAATTACCAAAAAGGGGGAGATTGAAAGCATCTAGGCCCCTAAAAATATTGGTTTTGGTAATTAATGACATTATGTGAATATGGGACTAATGTGTGCATTAAGTGTTTGAAAGGATAAGTTCAAATGGCAAAGAAAGAGGCTCACAAAATATCCCATGAAGATTCAAAGATCTCTAGGGCGACAAGGTAAATAGTTTAGGTATCTATTTTATTTTTACCGGTCTTGGAGATAGGTTGGAAGACCGGATTATAGGATAGACGCCGTACTATTAAGAGAGATCATGGTGATTGCTTGATCATGTTCAAATGTGCCATATGGATCAATTTAGGATCATGCATGCACTTAGAAATTAAAAGCAAATCAAATCATGCATTGTCGAAAATCCGGTAGTTCCGGTGTTAATTGGCGGAACTACCGCGAGGCCGAAATACGGGCGCCGGGCGAACGATTTTTCCAGAGCGCCGGACTCGGACTTAGTCTCTCGGAAACGGAAGTACCGCGGGTTGAATGCGGAACTACGGATGGCGGTAGTCTGCACCACCGCGAGCTTTATTTCGAGCGCCGGAGTTTAACTTAGCCTCTCGGAAACGGAAGTACCGCGGATTGACTGTGGAACTACCGCATGTGCGAAGTTCCGGATACCCGTCGGAACTTTATTTCCAGAGCGCGGGAATAAAACTTAAACTCACGAGATCGAAGTACCGGGTCTGGGCGGAACTTCCGGACTTGGAAATACCGGATTTCAACGGCGGTAGTACCGCACTCATTGACCAACTGTCGCCGACTCACCGACATAGCCGTTCGATCGGTCGTGAAATCCGAAGTACCGCGATTTCAACGGCGGTAGTTCCGGATTCCCTGACTTTTTCAGGATTGTTTATTGTAACGGCTATTTGAGGTTGGTGGGGGTATAAATACATCCCCACCAGAACTTGTAAGGTGGTTGAACCTCCATTGAATACATTTGAGCTTAGTGCAACCTCTCACACCTCATTCTCTCACTTGTGCATTCAATTGAGGTGGTTGAGCCAAAATTCAAGTGCATTGCATTCTAGTTGATCCATTAGGCACTTGAGTGAGATCAAGCCGCTGTGATCTATTCTCTTGGTGCTTGCCGGCACCTAGACGGCTTGGTGGAGGTTCGGAGATCTTCTCAAGAAGGTTGTGAGAAGGCCCGGAAGGTTTGTGAAGGTTTGGAGCTCGCCTACCCGGAGAGGGAAAGGGCTACCGATAGTGATCGAGGTGATTAGGCTCAATTCGTGGAGCCAGTCCGATTCGTTCGGGCTTACCTCAACGTGAACTAGGGGAGACCGGCAAGTCTCCGATCACCACGGTAAAAAGCAATTGTGTCAAGTGTGGTTTGCTCTCTTGTGCTTATTTACTTTCAAGCAACTATCTACATTCATATCATTTGTTTGCGTGTTTAGTTAGAGTAGCAATCCTTGACTTACACTTGTGATATTGCCCTAATAAATTCCTTGTGCTAAGTAATCTCTTGAGCCTTTCTAGGTTGTTTATTTGTTCTATTGCTATCTTGCTCTAGAAAATCCATTAAGCTTAAAATTGCTAATTAGAATTAGATGAAAATTTTAAAACCGCCTATTCACCCCCCCTCTAGTCGGCCTCTTCGATCTTACACCCGCCCGCCAGCCGTCTCCTCTCTGCCGCGCCCCCGCTTCCTCAACTCCTCTCCGCCGCGATGCTACCCCCATTGGCCACCACGTCCTCTCCGCCGCGACGCTGCCCCCACACCTCCTCTTCGCCGTGACGCCGCCTCCTCTCCGCCAGTTCACGGTATCGTCTCATAGAAGAGCACTTATATTTAGTCATTTTTGTTCTTTACCATTAGGTCCACTACTAGAACTAAATACCGAATGATTTGAAATATACTTGAGCATAGTATAAGTGCTAAGCCTTATGCAAAGGATCATGAGAAACAGTATAAACAACATAAATCAGGGATTATTTAATCAGACAAAGTCTTGGTAAGTTATCTTCTAATTTTGATTGAAATTCAAATGCACAAGCACTTCTGATTTTTGAATGAACATGCTAAATTTTCGTGAAAAGAATAAGCAAATGCGCACTAAATGCACTAACCTACCTAGACATGTTAATCTCTCTAAGTTGTTGCTTGTTGTGATATAATGTTTTGCAAAAATGCAGGTCAAAGGGGAGCCAAACATCTCCTATATATGCTCAAGATATTACCAGGCACCAGAGCTCATATTTGGTGCCACTGAATATACCATTGCCATTGATTTGTGGTCCACAGGCTGTGTCATGGCAGAACTGCTTCTCAAACACATTTTATACATGCATACAGTCTGTTTGCTTTTGCTCTCTTGCTTTTTTCTGATAACATTCATCGATATAGCCTCTGTTTCCTGGGGAAAGTGGAGTTGATTAGCTGGTTGAGATTATCAAGGTGAAAATTTTTATGACATCTTAAACTGTTTTCTCTTGCGACTTGTATTCTTAACAAGGACATGCTCAGTCAGTGCCTTGCAGGTTTTGGGTACTCCATCAAGGGAAGAGATTAAGTGCATGGCACAAGGTAATCTGCACATAATGCCTTTCATATAAAATGGATGCAGGGTGTCCTAGTTGGTACAAAATGCACAATTGCTGTTCATTTTGGTACATGCTTTTGGAACAGAGAAATCTATTGACCTATGTGCTATTAAATTGTGAAATATTTATTGAAATAAACATTAGGGCCCTCCCCTACTGTTTCACATAAAAACATATAATTACATCAAAAAATGAAAAATCTAATTGGAGCATTGCCATTTACAAATTCACACTTCCATTTGTGGTGTCAGGCACGTTAACAATGTCCATGCCATGTATATACTCAGGCGCAAAAATAAATGAACATACTTTCTCAGGATTCCTTTGTTACCTCAAAGTTTCTTTTTATCTAGTGGTATGTTACATTCTTTTTTGGTTATGTTTTATCTATTTTATCGTATCGTTCAACATGGAATTTAAATTGTATTTCGATTATGTATTTCTGTTGTACTTTTGTTATACCTCAGTGTTGATAGTATTTGATATTAGTTATAGACTTATAGCCCCTTAGTTTTGGACCCGAGGCTCTGAGAAATCCTGGTCGCCTTTGTGTGCACATCCAACTTCGGCCTTGGATTAATCTTAGACGACTCCATCACAGGCCCAACACAATATTATACACAATGGTGACAGGAAGTGATATAAATATCCCAAGAATAACCCTGCAAAACGCAAAACACACAGTCAGATGGGGATTTGACTGAAACAAGTGAAACATAGTTTACAAGTTGACAATATTTGGCAAAGAAACAAACCCTGTGCTCATGATGTCTGCGTGGACCTTGTACTCTTCAGCGTACACGAACGAAGTCACGGCCAGGGGGAGAGCCGCCTACATGCATACATGTGGAAATTGCGATTAGAGAAATATATTTTGAATTTTCGCTTATGCATGTACGGCATTTTGTTGTTATCCTGCAGCTAGTGTCAGGCCTATCCAATTTGGCTGTAGCTTTTAGTTAAAACAGTACAGTAACAACTAAAAATAGTTAGAGAAATAATTTACTGCTAAAAATTATCTGTATTTAGTAAAATGGAAATATTAGAAACATTCTTATGCAACTGAAATGGCGGCTAGGCACATCTCTCAAGAAAGAGAGTAATGCCGTAGGCGTCCTTAACTGGAAGCGTATGCATGGTTTTATTCACGCCAAAATTTCAGTGCCTGTGGTAGCACTTGCACAGTTTATTTGTGTGTTTTAACTTCTATCTGAAAACAAAAAGAATTTGCTTGCGTGTGACTGAGCTTACCTGCACAACAGCAATGTGCAGAAGGGTGCCGCGCAAGCCGACGACGAGCGAGGCGAAGAGCATCACCACCGGGCCTATCAGAAACTTGAGGACCATAGAAAGTGACGCGATCGTGTAGCCGCACGGAACGAGCCGTGACTGCCGCGCCATGAACGTTCCTGGAATCCACGAGAGAATGCATGGATTTACATTAACAAATGGTGAGGTAAATACAATCGATCACTTGCAGTCTTGGAGGTCCAAATCTGAACAAACTGAGGTATACCGACCTGAAGCGAACATGCTTAGTCCAATAGCTGTGGTGTATATGGTGAACACGGAGTCGTCGATAATTTTTGGCATCTTGATTCCACATCTGAACAAAAAAAATCCATCAGAGAGAGAGAGAGAGAGAGAGAGGAGAAATCATAAGAAAAGAGAGCACATGAGACTGTGCAAGTGCAGATATAAAACTAGTACGAGGTTTGAAATTTGAACGAAAGGGACGTACTTGAATGCGATTAGAGACCAGATGAGGCCAAGGAAGCTTGCATAGGTATTCGGAATCTGCAGAATCTTCTTCCCTGCCATCCATACGACGTGCCTCACCGACGGCGCCGGCTCCGGCGCGGGCAGTGAGGCATCTTCAGCCTCCGCCGTAACATCTCCACCAGTATTCACCTCCTTCCCGACCGCCGTCGTCGTCTCGCCGGCTACGCCGTCTCGTGCCGTGGGCACGGCCGCCACCTCCGTGATTTCAATGTTTACGGTCACTTCGTGAGCCGCCCGCTCGGCCGCAACAATGTCATCGCCGTTTGCATCTTTCGCCGCCGCCACCGGCGATGCAGGGCTGATCTTGGCGCTGCCATCCCTCACCTTCGCGGCACGCCGGGCCGCCATGTACTCGTAGAGGAAGATGACGACGTTGTACCAGACGCAGAACTGCATGACGACGATCTGCTTCATGAGGTCCGTTGTGACCGCCCCGTACATGCCGTTGAGGAGCGGAATGCCAATGATGATGGTGTTGGGCAGCGTCGCCACGGAGAAGGCGGTCACCACCCACTGCAGGGGGGTCGACGCCGTCACCGCCGCCGCCACCTTGCCTCCGCCGGTGCGGCGCGAGCGGGACCACATCGCCCACGCCATGAGGGCGAGCAGCATGGCCACCTTCTGCAGCGTGTCAGCGGCGATGAGGCGGCCGTTCATGGCGTAGGGGTCGTTGGTGGAGACCATGTGGAAGATGAGGACCGGAGCGGAGTAGAGCGCGACGAAGTGGTTGATCCCCGCACACTGCTCGTCGGAGAAGGCCTTGAGCCACCGCACCGACGCGTAGCCCAGCAAAGCCGCCGTGTACAGCGGCACCATCGCCTCCACGACATGGTACACGGCCGAGCCCGTGATCATGGTGCCCTACGTGGCTACTACCACTATATATCAACTGATCAGGAACCGCACCGCTATAAATCGACGGCGAGACTAATTGATCTAGCTGGGATCTACCCGCTTCTGTGAAGCTGTGAGAGTTTAGGTTTAGGCTTGGACGTATTTATATGGGCCGGGTCGCGCCTGTGCCTTGTCGCGGGTTGGATGGGTGGCGCGGGTGTGTTGTACAGAATTCAAATTCAAGTGGGATTTTGGATCATGGAGAAATTAAGATGGGGGAGAAACCGGAAAGGTACTAGCACGATGCGTGCGCGCGCGCACTGCAGTGGGATTTTGTGAATGGAAATTGGATGGTGGCGTCACTAAAGACGTATCGCAACAAAAGTGAGTTGGCTTCGTGCTGGGAATAGCAGTGTGCGGCTTACCTGTACGGCCGTACGCGCTCCCCGTCCAACCAGGAGATCCAACTGGATTCTGTCTTTGCATGCGATCGATATATACAATGTATTTACTCCCTTGGCATGTTATGTTGCCTACAAGTCATACGACAAGGAGAAGTTGTTCTTTTTATTTGCTCCTTTTTTTAATTGTTCTTTTTATTTGCTTTGTGTGTGTAGAGTACATACTCTTACTTGTCATATACCACTTAGATATTACATACTTCCAAGGATATATATTTTCACTTCTCATATATCGTTTAAATGATATTATTATACATCTTTACCCTTTTAAGAATACTCTAAAATGAATTCCATGAAAAAAATCATTAAAGTCGTCTACTTTTTACACCATAATTTGTGATATACTCTTTTATACATAGAAAAGGGTATATTGCAAATATAAAGGACTTAAATGAAAAAAAATTCAACTAAGTTATATCGGAGTATCTTAAAATTAATATTTAAGTATACCGAAAGTAGTAAATAAGTAAAACATATTTGTTTAAGTAGTGTTATGCCTGCTAGGGACCGCTACCGACTTATGGATCAGAAAAGAGTTTTCGGCACATGACCGAATATACATGAACTTATAGGGTCACACACTTAACAAGTTGGAACAATAATAGTCCAAATAATAGATTCCGAGTGAAATACAATCTCTATTGTATTGGATTCGATTGAAGGCTCTTCAAGTGGGATACGATATCTACTCGTATTGGATAACGATCAAATCAGAGGCTTTCCGAGTTAGATATGATATCTAATCATATCGGATAAGGGTTCGATTGGAAGCTATATATTAAGAGAGACGTAGTATAGAGGCAAGTAACTTGAAACTCACCTCTCAAAACCCCTTTCGTGCGCACTGATGCTAGCATACCGACGCATGACGTTCCATCTCTGGAAGTGTGGACATCGGTAGAGGCGTTGCTATGATTACGACATTGATCAAGACGATTACGAGAAGGTGATGGTTGGCTAGATGGTGACTGACTACTTCCACTATATTGACACGCGCTACGTTGAACCAGCCACTTCAACTCTACTTCCAATGCACTATGCGTCTAGTGTTAACAATTCATGATCTCTTATTCGCATGGCTTCCTGGTTTACACAGTATAAAATTTTAATTTACGCTAGTGTAGCATACCCATATCCCAATAGTGTAGTGGTATCGGAGGCATATTGTGTAGTTTTTGATCTAGATTGGTCACATATAGTTGATATGTGGTAGTAGTAGATTGGATCTATTACTGGTCTGATATGATAGCTTAGATCAATTCATATTAATGGATTGGTTTAGGCATTAGATGATGAGATCAATTGGTTTCAACGATAGTAGATGGGTTCATGGGAGGTATGAATTGATAGCACCAAGTTGATGTTCTTTCTGGAAATCTCCCGCACCAATCAATGTGATTGATCAATGAAAAATTGGGCTAATCAGATTAGTTCAAAATTGGGTTAATGTGATCAATTCGATGAATTTTTCAAGGGCAATTTTATGAATATAATTCATGTCTCATGTGTTATAGGTATTATTTGTTCATGCTATGCAATAGAATTGGATTGTATGCATAGCTTATTTTTTTGTGGGATTATGTAAATAGTATGGTACATTGTGTATGTGATGCATGTATGAATTTTTTTTATAGCCTACGTATTATGTTGATTTATAGTCATAGGATATATATTATTATACAATGGCACCTAACACGATTTACTACTTTTGCCAAGGGATTGGACATTGGAAGAGAAACTACAAGAAGTATTTACCAGAACTGAAAAAGAAGAAGAGAAGTAAGACTTCTACTTCAGATATAAATACTATATAAATAAATCTTACTATTTCTCATATTAGTTCTTGGGTATTTGAAACCGGATTGGGTGCTCGTATTTGCAATTTGATACAGGGGCTAGTAAGTAGTAGGAGTTTAGTAAGAAACGAAGTTGATTTTTGCATAGGCAATAGAACAAAAGTTGCTACGTTGGCAATTGGCACTTTACCATTATCTTTACCCTTAGGATTAGTTTTAGAATTAAATAATTATTATTATGTTCCTGCCTTAAGCAAAAATATTATTTCTGCTTCATGTTTGGGAGCAGAAGATTATGAGTTCAAAATAAAGAACAATTATTGTTTAATTTGTTTGAATGATATGCTTTATGGTCATGCTCCATTGGTGAATAGATTATATATTTTAAATCTTGAGGATGTGCCTGTATAACATTAATGCTAAGAGGTTTTGGCCTAATGATTTGAATCCCACTTATATTTAATATTATCGTTTGGGTCACATAAATGAGAAGCGCATAGAGAAGCTCCATAAAGATGGTCTTCTAAACTCATTTGATTTTGAATCATTTGAAACATGCGAGTCTTGTTTACTTGGCAAAATGACTAAACCATCTTTCACTGGTCTAGGTGAGAGGGCAAATGACTTGTTGGCCCTAGTACATTCGATGTTTGCATACCAATGTGCTCAATGGCCAGATGTGGTTTTCAGTACATTATTACTTTTACCAATAACTTTAGTAGATATGACTATATCTATTTAATGAAGCATAAGTCTAAATCCTTTGAAAAGTTCAAAGCATTTCATAACGAAGTACATAATCAACTTGGTAAGGCAATTAAAGCCCTACGGTCAGATCGTCGAGGTGACTATTTGACTTATAGGTTTGGTGATCATCTAAAGGAATGTGGAATTGTTCCACATCAAACTCCGTCGGAAATGCCTCAATGAAATGAGGTGTTTGAATGATGAAACTAGACCTTTTAGACATGGTTCAGTCTACGATGAGCCAATCAAATCTGCCATTATCTTTTTGGCGATATGTTCAAGAAACAGCTGCTTTCCTATTAAATAGGGTTCCATCAAAAGCCGTAGAGAAGACACCATATGAGATATGGACTAAGAAGCATTCCGGATCATCTTTTCTCAAAACATAGGGATATGAGGTATATGTAAAATGTTTAGCGTCTAATAAATTCACACCTAAATCTGATAAATGTTTCTTTGTGGGGTATTCTAAGGAAACTAAAGGATATTACTTTTATAAAGGGTAAACTAACAGAACTTCAACTCACTCTACAACTGCTGCAACTTACATCCGCGACTCCTACCGTACTCTTACAAGTATGACTTATGACCATGCCTGCTACAGTATTCTTACGAGTACGACTTACGACCACGACTGCTAGAGTACTCTTACGAGTACGACTTACGTCCATGACTGCTACAGTGTTCTTACAAGTACAATCACTATAGTACTCTTACAAGTACGGTTGCTATTGTAGACTTACGACTACGACCAAAACAAAACCTTATGACCACCGCTACTTCGACCACGGCTTCAACCATAGTTTTGACTACAGCTTCGACCATGGTTTGACTACTGTCTTATGACAATGCAGTGAAATTACATCAACATTCACTCCCTAATTTCACTAAACCTACACCATGCCGATGCAGCTTCTCTGCTCCAGAAACTGGGCTCGACCAAGTGGTTTAGTCAGTGTATCCGCTAGCTGCTCTTCAAACCTAAAAAGACAATTTTGATTCCCCCTTCTTCCACACACTGCCTAATGAAATGGTAGCGAGTATCAATATGCCTATTCTGGTCATGCAGTATGGGATTCTTGCACAATGAAATTGCAAACTTGTTGTCCACCTTGAGAAAATTCTTTTTTTGGCTCCTTGTCCACCATTTCTCCATACAATCGAGCAAGCCAGCAGCGATATATTCTGCTTCACACGAGGATAATGCCACTACATTTTGCTTCTAGGACTGCCAACTTATCAAGCACTTCCCAAACATGTACAACATACCGGTGGTGCTCTTATGATTATCAACATCCCAGGCCATGTCACTATCACTGTACCCAATTATCTGAGGTTCACTTGCTCCTTCCCATCTCAGATAAAAGTACCCCATATCATGACTTCATGAGCACCACTTATGCATCTCAAGATGTGTTTAACTGCAGCTTGTGCTCAACAGTTGGGGCTTCCATGAATCGGCTAACATACCTGATTGAGAATGCAATGTTAGGTCATGTATGCACAAGGTACCTTAAACTACCCAATGTACTTCTATAGCAAGTAGCATCAACAAGAGGACCGACAGATTGTTTACTCAATCGGAGTCTGGCTTCCATGGGAACTTGACATGAATTCGACTCCTCCATGCCACTTTTCTCTAGTATCTTCAAAGCATATGCTGCCTGCTTCATTGTAATGCTTGCACTAGTTTGATGCACTTCTATGCCTAGACAGTAAGACAGCAAATTAAGATCACTCACACTGAACAACGATTTCATTTCTTTCTTGAAATTGCTGATCTCATGAGCGTGTGTGCTAGTGATGATTAAGTCATCTACATACACACCTACTAGAAGATTGTTTGAGCTTGTGCCTCTTATATACACATCACTTTCTGAGGGGCACTTCTTGAAACCGAGTGACAAAAGAGTGTTTTCTAGTTTGGCATTCTAGGCTCTTGGGGCTTGACGTAGTCCATATAATGCTTTCTTGAGCTTCATCACCTTCTGCTTCTTATTCTCATCTTCAAAGTCAAATGGTTGGACCACATATACCTCTTCCTTCAAGTCACTATTGAGGAATACTAATTTTAGGTCCATAATCGACTCTAGTGCAAGTGAAAGATTGTTAGTGATATGTCCTATAGGCAATCAAGGAGATGATTGCATCACTTTTATGTTTATGATCTTTTGAATAATATATTATTTTATCCCTTGAATAAATATATTTTATATTAATTAACAAGTATGTGACTTATTTATGCAACTCTTTATTTATGTTTTGATGTTATTCAAAATTATTCCCGATCTTATATCATTATGTGGGATAATTATGAATTGTAGATCATTACATGTATGATTGATGATCATGTTTCATAGATCATGGATATAGGTATATCAAATCAATAATGTGAACACATGTTAAAGAACATAGTGTTGGATTGACCTATCATGAGACACTACAGAAATTATTATGTTATTAAGTGTCATCTGTTGGTCTTATACATAGTGTGCGTAGGATCCTTAGACCTGAGATTGTAATAGTTTTCTACATGTGTAATAGTTTACTTAGGGATTACTAAACACCACTCCATAACTGAGTGGTCATAAAGATAGCTTTCGGATTTACTATGAAATATATGGAAGAATATGAGCGATCAAGATAGAATTTACTCTTCCTATATAACAGGAGAGATATCTCTATAGGTGTGGAAACGAGCCAGGGTCGACTCGAGCTCTCCCAGAGCTACGGCTCGGCTTGACTCATTCAGGAAACAAGTTAGAAGCCCAGCTCGGTTTAGCTCGTTTCCTGACTCGACTTGGCTCGAACAGACTCGCAAGCTGCACGATGCTTTTCAGCCAGCAACAGCAAGAATCGAGACTAGTTGAATGACAAGGTATGCTATGCTTCATAAATTATTATGGCACACATTGAGATCCAAAAAGAATGGTCATATACTCATCTGTAGTTTATTACATGCAGTGCATAACAATCACCAAAAATCATATCTAGCTTAAATTCATACGTTAGTCTGAAGCAACAATCAAAGCAACTTACGGAGGAAATCCCTCTGGATAAGCCAGAGAAGCTTTGCTAGCTCAAAAGCAACATCTTGACCCTGAAGAAACAAGTAGCATATTGCATTAACATTTGTAGAAATTCTGATTGTGCAGAGACTCATGCAAATGGAATATTACCTTCACTCTGCTCATCACCATGCAGCAGAACAAAAAATTGAGGAAATGTTAGTGTCAGAAAAGAATGAATTGCAAATAGGAACACAATGAGATAAACAAATTACCTTCCATAGAATTCGTTGACAATTTCAACAGCAAATGAGAGCCTAGATATCAGCTTCACAGACCTGCAATGTGACAACAAATAAATTTAACACACGAGAGAGAGAGAGAGAGAGAGAGAGAGAGAGAGAGAGAGAGAGAGAGAGAGAGAGAGCGCTCCATCTCAGGAAGGTTGTAGACAAGCACCGAATGTAAGACAGTTGCCAAAGCAAATATCCTGCCATGAAAGAAGAAGGTTCCAACAGCAATAGTGACCTTTCCATCCTAAAAAATGTAAATCAAAAATAGGTACACCATTCTTTTCTAGACACAAACCTATCATCATATACATTTGATTTCCCAACACACTCAAATCCTTCGGTGTCAAGATAAAGGACAGACACTTTGGAGCCATCAACATCCATCTCATCAGGTGTACCCCAAACCCATATACGTGCAAGAATAGAAAATGTATGATCATAACTCGATAAGCTTTAATCATAAAATGACAAGATAGCTACAAGAACATGAATAAGGGAAAACCACTTCATCTTTAGTTTTAGTATCTCGCATAAGGGCAACTACAAAACGTGCATAGTTAAGTTTATCATGTTCTCATTAGTCCTAGTATGTATTTCATGAAATCCATGGCTTGTAATATCAGAAGCAGCATCTATCAGAGTTGGATGGAGAAGTGGGGGAGCACAGGGCGGGGGTAGCACGGGGCCAGGGAGAGGATGGGGTGGGGAGCACGTGACCAGGGGAGGATGGGGCGTGGTGGCGTGGTGGGCAACACAGTGGGCAGGGCGAGCGACATAGTGGACGGGGCGAGAGAGAAAGGGGATCGGGGCATGGGACTAGGAGAGCCGAAGAGGAATGGGGATGGGGAATGCAGATTGGGACGGGACGGGATCACGGGAGTCACACACTCACGCGAGTCGGGACTTAGGGTTACTCATGTTAGTGGGCTGGCTGGGCTGGGCTGGGCTTGGGGGCACAGATGACTGTGGAGAGTATGGACTGGAGGACTGCAGACACGAGCCAAATTAGGCTCGCGAGCCAGCTCACAAGCGGCTCGAGCTTGTCTTGATTTTTTGCGAGCTGGGAAAGTGGCTCGACTCAGCTAAAAAATTCATGAGCCCGAGTCGAGCTGGCTCAAGGTTGTTACTAGCCAAGCTGGCTTGCGAGTCTCAAACTATTTTTTCAACCTTATATCTTTGGCCCCATTGATGTGATTGGATTAAGGAAGTGTATGGTCATGCCAAATATGGCTGAGGATTTAATCATAACTAAGTAATCCACTACAGATTCGAGTGAAGGGTTGAACTGTCATAGGATGGCACGCTTCTCGCCTTATGTTCGATCTAGTATTATAAGGCAAAGGGATTGGTACATAAACACTATATAGGTTCATCCGATATGATCTTTTTGTATATTTAGGACTCGTTATGCCCTGTTAGGGACTGCCATCGACATATAAACCGAAAAGAAGTTTTCAGCCCATAGTCGAATATACATGAACCTACAAGATCACATACTTAACGGGTTGGAATGATAAGGGTCCATATGATAAACTATGAGTGTGATACAATCTCTACTCCTATTAGATCCGATCGGAGGCTCTCCAGTGGGATACGATATCTATTCGTATTGGATAAATATCTAGTTAGAGGCTTTCCAAGTTAGATATAATATCCGATCGTATCCGATAAGAATCTGATTAGAGACTATATATTAAGAGAGGCACGGGGCTAAAGCAGGTATCCCGAGGCATACCTATCGAAACCCTAGTCGCCACCTCTAAAACCCCTTCCGTGCACGTTGGTGCTAGCACACTGACGCATGGTTGTTACATTCCTAGACATATGGCCCTCAGTAGAGGTGCTGCTGCGACTACTGCGCTGATCGGGATGATCGTGAGAAGGAGATAGTTGGCCAGAGGACGATGGACTGCTTCCACTACATCGACACATGCTATGTTAAACCGGCCACTTCAACTCTATTTCTGTTGCACTGTACGTTTAGTAGTAAAAATTTATAATCTCTTACTCTCATATCTTTCTAATTTACACGGTAAAAAATTTTAATCTACGCTAATGTAATCTACCGTATTCCAACATGAATTTCGCACTTGCCATTATGCTACTGCCTAATGCTCTTTTCCCTACGAAGTTCTTGCGAAGCTTCATGCCGACCTGAACAGCTAGCGCACGTTAAATTACTTAATGAATCGTTGCTGCCAATGGTGGATATATATAGTGCTAAAAAAATACTCTCTTCATCCAATGTTATAAGACGTGTTACTTGAGATGTCTTATCTATAAATATAAAACGTATTTTATATTTTAATATAAAATTTATGTGATTTTCTTTTTATAACACTAATAAATATATAATTTTATTTACTATTATCTATATATGTATTAAATATAGTGCTCCGACGAAGTGAGTACTGCTAGTAGTACTAGAGCATGTGGGAATCGACGTGTTCTCGTTAGAAAAACTTTTGGCCTTTTTATTTTCCAAGTGCTTCGCGCATGCGGCTACAGCTACCGGCCGCTGTTTCTAGCTCCAAGAGAAAGAAAAAAAGAATGGTCGGCCACTCGTGCGCCAATATGGCTAGCTGGATCCGAGAATCAGCCGCCGGACGCTGAGAAATCACCTCGATGGTGTAACCTTTTTACTGCCTGCCACTTAATTTGAAGCTAGCTAGCCCACTTTGAGAGGACCAAAATAGCAGTAACGATTGAGTAAGATTAAAAAAAAAAAAAAGAGTCCAAATTAAATAAGATGACGCAACTCTCACACCGTTCCACCATGGCCCTTCATTTTTTCCAACTTTATTTTTGGAGGACAAAATTTGGTCCCGAAACAACCTGAGAAAGGAAGGTTTCCAGCTGCTGGTTTGATTGCTCCTGCCAACCATGTTGTCATGTTGAAGCGTTTGCCCGTTCCTTTGAAACGCCAGTGTGCGCGGTAAAGTACTAGCAGCCCGGCCCGTAGTTGGTTTAGGGGGCATAACGTGACGACCCCTTGTCGGAGTCCGTCAGATTACCCTACAACTGTCCAGTAAGATCACTTAGGGAGCGAAGTATATTAGGTTAAACTACTTGAGACATAAGGCCTTAACCCTAGATTATGCATGAACATCTAGAGTAGTTGTATCAGATCGGGAGACTTACGGTCACCGATGAAAGCCATTTAGCGAAGACCCGTGCCTGCGTGATGCAGACGCGATGCACTGGTCGGTGAAGGTCGGGGTGTCGCCGAGGTACGGGGAGTCGCCAGCGCGGTGCAGAGAATCGTCGCCGGCGAGGTCCTGCAGTGATGGTCGGTGACCTTCCCGTTGCTTAACAGCGTGCAATAGATCGGGTGTCTTAGGATTGTACGGGGTTTTGGCTCTCACGAGGAACGACGTCGTACGGGAGAGGCCGGGACTCCGCCTTTTTATCTTGCGCTGTTGCAACGGAGGGACCGTAACCAAAACGGCTAGGCACCCCCGATCAGGGCGCGTGAACGTGGGGTGAGCCCACGTCTTCCTCATCTGGCCGTTTGGCCTAGATCAATATCCAACAAAGAAAAGTGCGCATCAACCTATTCATACTTTAATCATAAATTAAATTTTATTACAAGAGGTTACAGTTTAGTAGCCGAGTTTTACCTTATTAATCCAAGCCCAATGTTTACAATACAACACAAAAGATCTTCCAAAGAGACCACATGCACGCTTGAGCGTAGTCGAGATGTAGAACTATTAGCTGTCACATTCTAAGGAGTAATCAAAATCTCTCTTAAAGGTTCATCGGTATTCTCCCAAGCTCCTTCTGATGATAATCAAGCAAGTATGAGTACAACCATAATTAGTAAGCCAGACAAGAACACCTACTTAACTACTTGCCAAGATTTTAATACAACAAGGTATGGAGGTTCTATTATTATGGGTATAAATGCATATTTGTCTACAAAGATCTTTAAACTTGAAATGCCAAACATTATTTTATTAGGAGAATTGGGGATTTAACAACCTTGCTTATCATCTTAAAATCATTCAAATCTTACTTATACCTTGTTGTTGAAATCACCTATTAAACATGGCTCCGTTAATCGAAAGAATGGTGTATCCAAATACTATATATTATACTCTGCAGAGTTGTTCAGCTTTACCCATAAGATATCTCGAGCTCAAAATGTGATGTAATAGACAAGCAACATGATAGCATATGACTGAGCTAAGGTAACAAGGTTGTTTTACTGCTCTTTTTTTCCTAGTCTCTATTCGGTAGGTCTAGGGCATTCAATAATGATCAGGTATATATCCACTAGCAAGCACAGAAATCGTGGCTCAACTTTAAATGGGCCTACCGATGTAAAGAATGGCAAGTGGTATAAAAGCCCAGCTTCCATCTCACCCTTGTTACGTGGGCCATCCTGAAACTCTGGAGAACATATCCTCCTGTAGATATTTGATCAAATCAAGCAGTGTACTAGGCCAGGTTGACAAGTTAAAGTTGTGGTTGAGCAAGATATGTGTTATTTACTTGGCATAAGAATCTAGTCCTTACTTACCATAAATAAGGCTACTATTCATATACCACGTGCATAACAACACATACCACCAAAATCATACCAAAACATCAATCCTCTTGTGAGATCATGTGCTCCAACCATCTAGTAGTTGCCCACCATGTAGCCTCAACCCTTAGCTTCATTTCAAAATACTATCGCGGAGCTGAATAATCCTTATTAGTGTAAGTAAATTATTTTAGTTGTTCAACATAATCACTAGCTATATATATGGTGATTAAGTATCAGTATATGTTATACCAAGGTTGTCAAAGTGAATATGGCCTTCAAGAGTATGATTGGGCTTTTCGATGGTAGGATTAACTATCCATCATGCTATTCTAAACTATTATTTTAAGTAAATAAAAGTTCATGATTAATGTAAATGAAGATAAAGATATTTAGGTAATATGAGATCAATATGATCAAAAGCATGTGACTTACCTTTATGCTCATAGTCTTCGACCAAGCCTACTTCTTCAAATCTTGGTCAGCTCCTTCGGCGGTCTGCACAACGAATCCAGGTGCTATCACAAAGGAAAAATAATTAAATAAGTCCAAATTCAAAGGAAAGCAAGCTAGGAACAAAATAAAAGTGAAATCTAGAAAAAAGGATTAATTAAAAGAAGGTTTGGATGGTTAGGATCTAAGAAGCGCTTGGTTGGATCGAACAAAGTTGAAAATAGGTTAGACGGGCTCGAGATGGTTGAAACGAGTATAAATAAACTTAACGGGTTTCGAGCAAATAGTAATGGACCAGGTGAACAGTGCTAGATTTGTACTATTCCTAGCGATCGAGTTTGGTAAACAGTATGGGTTTGTGCTGAGAT
Source organism: Dendrocalamus sinicus (assembly GCA_036346575.1). Classification (NCBI taxonomy): domain Eukaryota; kingdom Viridiplantae; phylum Streptophyta; class Magnoliopsida; order Poales; family Poaceae; genus Dendrocalamus; species Dendrocalamus sinicus. The sequence goes on along the minus strand of CM070643.1, from coordinate 15,906,384 downwards.
TATTGGGTTGTAGAGTGTTGGGCTAGGTTATGAATAGTATTGGGCTACACAGTACGGGCTGGCCCAGTTTGGTCGGTTGGACTGAAAGTCGGCTCGGGCTGGCAAAAGCCAGCCCACCTTGGCAGCCTATAGAGCACGTGACCTAGCTCTCACCAGAGGGAGCCAGAGCTCGCTCACATGGCAGCTGAGACAGGATAAGCGACAGTGGAGCCAAATTTGGTGTCGGCGACAGCGGCAAGTGATGGTGTGGTGGGCAATAATAGGATGCGAGTAACCCATTTTAGGCACATGCACAGATGGTGGCGATTTGGAGGTGGCTGGTGATGGCGGAGCTTGGCCGGAGTAGGGAAACGGTGTGATTGCGCAATAGTGGCGATGTGGTCAAATTGGTAATGGCTTGAGTGTCACTAGAGCTCGAGGAGTACAGTGGTGGTGTCGGCTTGGCTCGAGATGGCTTGAGTAGGTCGGGATGGCCTGAGTAGATCGATCGATGGTGGCCATGGGCAGTTTAGCTATCGCGCATGGCAATAGCACACTAGAAGTGGTGAGGTTATGCAATAAGCTAGGGGTTAGTTTCATGGTGATGGGACAAAGCTATGGATGCAAGCAATTGGATTAGTTTTAAGGCGGAGGGAGAATTGAAGTTGAGCCAACGGGGGCATGTCAAACAAACATCCACTTGTGGGGGTGTTTGCAATTTTTTTGCCTTTTCTTTTATGTAAAATGTGCAACGTGTTTATCCTATAAAACTAGCTGAATTACCTATGCGATTGCGTGGCTAGATACAATAACACATATGTTTATATTTAAAAATACAGTTGTATTTCCATAAAACTCTAATCCATACGATTGGAAATATAGTTGTATATGTTAGAACTTTTTTATTATTTGATACTTTTTAAACAAAATTTAAAAATAACCCACCCTCTAATTTATTTTTCAAAAATAACCCTTTTTGAAAACAGGTTTGGGTTTGGGTTTGGGTTTGCCCGTGATGTGGCAATGTTCATTTGCCACACTATCCATGGCGTGACAAGCAAGGTTTGTTTTTGGAATAAGTTAGGTCGGGCTTATTTTAAAATAATACTGAGAAAAGGATTATTTAATAAAAAAATATTTTTGTTTCTTATGCAACTATAGCCGTTGTAATATCTATATCTCATTAATCTATACCTTTATGTAGATAATTTCTAAAAAAAAACATTTTTTGTGAAAGAATTTAGCGCTTAAAACAAAGCAGGTGCCTTTAATTTCATGTGTTCACTTTTATATATTTTGACTTTGAACTAAAGAAAGAGTGTGAAAATTTACCCACTGAGCGCATCCGTCCTCAGTCGTAGATCCAGAGGATGGCGTGCGCGGGTACATTGCGGGATGAGGCGAAGCCGACAAAAAAGAAAGACCGGCGGCAGAGGTTTGAGTCGCAGGGGTACCGAGTTATGCTGATGTGGAATGTGGATGGATTCATACTTGTGAAATAGTAGCTAGTCGTGTTGAACCTAGATCCGGAGCTTCTTGTCGGGCTGGAAGAGAATCGACCGACACTTCAACAGTCGCGTCGTTTTCTGGTCCTGAATTCCTAATGTAATAGACTGTAGAGCTCAGTTCCGCGTTGCAGGGCCGAACAGCAAGTTAAGCCTCCCAAGGTTTTGCCAGCTTGCCAAGGCCAATGCAGACCATTCCTCAAAGGCTGAGACCTCGAGTTCTTGCGCTTCCAATACAAAGTTTCTTCGGTCGAATACTAGTTTTTATGGGCCTGGGAGTCTCCGAAAGCTCCCTTGGAAATCAGAACGGGCTTGAACTTCTTCTGGTAACCTTGCTGCCGAAGACCACGCAGGGCGACAAATTTTCCATCCCCATTCGTATGGTGGCGACAAATTTTCCCTGCACCATCACTTTTCATAGAGGCATTACCATCCCTACACTAACGCTCCCCATAACCTGTTTGTTTAGAACCAGCCTTTTTAGCTTAAGCAGTTATAAGCAGTCTGTTTTTGTGAAGACAGAAAAGTACTCAACTCATCCGTCCACTGCCAGAGAAGTTCAGGTACAGTCAAAAGGCGAAGTTATTGACACAGTAAAAGGCACAATAGGCGTACGTTTACACTGTTAAACAGAAACCTTCAAAAACACACCGGCTCTGATCTAATTTCAGGACAGGGAAATAAATCAGTCTCCCCCAGGTTATGATTCTGTAGGGCAACGTAATGCCGTAGTAAGTGATGCTACCAACCAACCTGAGGAACTGTCTGCAAGTAGAAGACAAAGCAACGGAAACTGCGACAGCCGAACAATGTACCATATGGCAGTAGTAATTTGAGTGCACAGGCCTCACATCCAACATAATTTTGAGTGGTCACCCAGAGCAAGTCACGGCTTAATTCACAGCACCTGAACAGCAAAAGAAAACACACTCAGCTGCAAGTTTCGGTAAGATAATTATATATATAGAAGATACTGATAGGCAGACGAGCAGTCGCTCTCAAGGAATGAAAATGAATAGCAAAACTAGTAGTAGTAACAGTGTGAGATAATGTTTCTTCAAGTCCTGAAGGTAGATTTAAGTACAGAATGCTCCCTAAACAACAGATTCTTCTGATTTCTCTCTGGATCCAACCTATGGGAACAAGGCGCGAATGCATCAAACCGGAGTCCAGCTCCATGGAAAGCAACTATATACCAACTTAAAATGTACTCCAGTAGTGTTTGCACCAGATCTCCTGTCGATTATGCCAACGTAATTAGAGCCATAGGGATTAAGATCAGCTCAGAAAACAATTCGAAAAATCGAATCTTTTGTTCGTTGCTCCATTGCTCAGTGAAGATGCACCAATTTACTCAATGTTGTTACAAGATGAAATAAGAGCATTTGATCATCCATGGCTGAATATAATAGGCAATGCAGGCAATTTCAGATACTGTCAATGTCAAAGGACTACAGGTGGCAAAAAACCACTCATATTTTCACACGTCCAACACAAAGATCGCATCTTTCCTGTATTTATTTGCCTTCCCACCACAAATTAAAACAAGAAATGAACAGACTTTGCATCAAACTCGTAAGGATCACACATTGGGGAATTCACTAGGCTGGATTTAGAACCGACCAAATTGGGCGAGCGGTTGGATCAGATCCGCCACTCTAGGCCTGGTTATCACTCTTGCGGTCGCCGTGCGAGTCGCGCTCCTGCAGCAGCTGGCCAGCCTCCTCGTCGGCCTGTGCCGCCTTCTTCTGCGCCTCCTTGGCCTTGAGCGCCTGCAGCTTGACGTGGTTGTAGTAGCCCACGCCCAGGAAGGCGATCCCGTAGCCGAACAGGTTGATCGGGGTGACCGTGTCCCGGATCACGGACCAGGAGAAGGCGATGAGCAGCCAGTCCTTGACGACGCCCGCGACGTTCATGGTGAGCGCGGACGTCTTGCCGACGAGCAAGAAGACGGCGAGGTTGAGCGCGAAGGCGCAGAGCGAGTTGGTCCCGAAGATGAAGAAGTCCGGCTGAAACGTGCCGACGGCGCGCAGCTTGGGCAACTCGACGAAGACCCAGGGCACAAAGAGGAACGCGAGGCAGCAGGGCGCGACGTAGTAGAGCGAGGTGATGGGGTTGAGCGAGATGCCCTTGGAGGAGAGGAGGATCTGGATGAGGACGAGGCGCGTGGCCTCGAATGCGACGGCGGCGAGCTGGAGCGCCACGCCGCGGACGTCGAAGCGGGCCTCGCCGTACGCGGCGATGGCGACGCCGAAGGAGATGGAGAGCATGTTGAGCATGGAGGAGGACCTGAAGGTCTCCTTCTTGAAGAGCACCCCGATGGAGTAGACGGCGACAGGCATGAGCGCCTTGAGCATCTGGATGAAGGAGACGGAGAGGTAGATGTAGGCGGAGTTGGAGAACCAGAGGGAGAGGGAGTAGAGCGCGCCGATGGGGAGGACGGAGGTGGTGTAGAGCTGGGGCGTCATGGCCGGGGAGGAGGGGAGCTCAACGACGCGGATGACGCGGACGAGCGCGACGGCGAGGGAGGAGCAGAAGGCCATGTGGACCATGGTGAGGGAGATGGGGAAGGGCCAGTTGTACATCTTGGGGTCGAGGATGTACTTGTTGTAGACGATCACCGAGAAGGAGAGGAAGATCCACACCGCCACGTAGCAGTAGGAGAGCAGCACCTTGCGGAGCACCGACTCCGACATGCCCCCCTCGCCCCCGCCGCCGCCGTCCTTCGCCATGGCTGCTGCTGTTCCGGCGAGGCAGTGGATCTGGTTGGGCGCGCGCGTTTGTGTGTGTCTGGGATGAGGGAGAGGAGGGGCAGGCGGATCTGGTGGAGGAGAGGTAGGTGGTGGGGGGATTTGGAGCGGGTGGGTGGGGTTCCTGGCGGTGTGATGAGTGGCCTCCTGTCTCTGTTCTGGAGGGGACGGCTTGCTGGGGATGGGGGAAGATGGCCACGTGGAGAATGGCTGCCTCGGGGTTGCCGTGTTTTATAGGAGTTTGGAACGTCAGAGGAATATAGGAACATGGGTTATGGGTTCATATGCACAGCAATCTCAGAGGGTTCTTTTGGAGTGATGATATTTATCTTAAATATTTGAATTATATTTATTCGTGAGAGATGATATATAGAAAAAATAATTATATGTGATTTTGGCTAATGCAGCTGAATTCAGTACACTTTTTACTATAATTTTTCTATTGATCCATCTTAAAAACACACTATTTAAAAATTAGTTATTATAGACAGTATAAGTATAAGCTAACTTTAAGTTTAAAGAACCACGCCCTAAGTAGTCCATTGCTTTATAGAAATCTGTGCCAAAAAAATTTTCCTTGTTTTTTCCTTCTTAATTAGCTAATTGGAGAGCATTACATGCAATGCCCACACACGATCTTTTAGAGGCTATTTGGTTGGGTAGAAATGATTTAGGATTTGATGTGATAGGATAGGATAGGATGATCTAAGATGTTGTTTAGTTGGGTGAATAGGATGGTACATGGTATTGTTTAGTTGGTCGGATAAGAGTGAATGGGATAAATCAATTTTGTGTTTAGTTGGGAGGATGAGATGAATTGGAACATGGTAAAGTTACTCCTTGTGAGCTTATCCCTAAAATCATTGACATAATTTTACCATGACTTGGATGTTTTTATACTTTTACTTAACTCATACGTACTGACTTGAGTTCTACTGCCATCTCTAAGAATAAAAGGCATCTTGATCTTGCTATGCGCCATCAAGTTAATGCTTTTTTTCTCGTCAGAATAATGGAGATTGCATTGGAGAGCTGTAAAAAAATCCCGCGTCTAATGCATTGGACATCCTTGAGAAATACGGAAAATGTAATCGGCCAATATGAAACACACTCAAAGAGTGAGCTAACGACACAATTGAGAATCTAACTATATAAATCATCGTCATCGGCATACGCAGCAGCATATGCAAAAGGATTGAGTGCAGCTCTGGCACCAGCTTCTGACTGCTCGAAGAAGCGAAACTCGCTGCCGAATTTGCAAGACTGCTGCAACGTCTAGGCAAACTCCTCACTGTGAGCAGCCTTGATCTTAGCAATGTCGTCTCCCTCTCAATGTCCTGAAACCAACATAATCAAGATTTACAAGTTGCAAGCAAGATTTATTAAGAGTTGGCATTCAACATATTCTGGATTGGCTTATCATGTAGTAAGCTAAGGTGCACTAAAAATGTTTGAACAATTACACAAACATCTTAAGCTTGGCCAAACTACAACTACATCTGGACATTAAGGGCAAAAATGCTACTACTGTATACCACTGAGAACAATATGTCATCTGCTCCTGCATTCTTGAACAAAATTTACAAATTACAAGCACCCTATAGCAACTATACATACTTTTCCTTTTTCTTTTGCATCTCAATTTCTAACTGTAACAAAATCATAAGAAACTGCATAACTTTTTGGCTGTTTCAGTCATATTGTTTATGGGAAAATATGTGAAAAAGCTATCCACAATAGTTTGCTCAACTGAAAATGCTATCCACAATAGTATGTTCAACTGAAAAAGGCAACAACCAATTGCCATAACCTCAAATCCTGACAGTAGTGTGCTATCCATTGAGTTGAGATTACTGAGTAGATACATGTAATAGGTGTATGCAAATCTTGTATAAGTGAAAATGCTATCCATCGAGTTGAGATTAATTAATAGATGATCAAATCCTCACAATTTGTAACATGCCTTACATAATTAATGCATGATAACAAATAAATCTGACTTCACAAGAATGTTTTAGTTCGGCAGCAACATATCCATATGCTCGCAATTCAACAATTCTTCACCACAAATTAAGACTAATAAGTAAGAACAAAGCCAACATTGAATAGCAAACATACCTTCTGTTCCCGTCAAAAGTTCCCCCCAAGGTGAGGGAAGGGAGGAAGAAGAAGGTCAGGGGGCGGAAGATCCAGCCAACACAGGCGTCGGTATGGCAACGAGGGAAGATGGTAGGTTTGGTCCAGTCACCACTAGCTTCCGGATAGGATGTAGCACCTTGGATTCAGTGTCTGTTGTCATCGGGTCACCAGTAGGTTAGATCTGGTCACCACCGCGTCTTACCATGCATCATGACGGCAGATCAACGAACCGGTGGGGTCAAATTGGCGCAAAGCAGAGGTACAAGGCAGAAGGCACGGAGAGGGTGAAAGGGAGATGAGCCACCTGCACGAGGCGAGCCGACGGCGGTGACAGGGGAGGCGACGTCACCCTTTCCTATGTCAAGACCGGTGTCAAATCAGATCGACGTAGAGGAGGAAATCAGGGAGGAAATAGGGAAGGAGAGGCGGCACCTTGCGGATCTTCAAAGCCAACAATGTAGAGAGGAGAAGTGGGTGGCAATGTTGAGGGGAGAGGCACCATTGATGCATGAGAGGATACGGAGCAGTGCCCTTTTCCACGAGAGGAGGGGGAGGACCAACGTTGAGAGGTGAGCGCACACAGTGTGAGTGCACGAGTTTGTCGCGTACCACGTCATTCGGCCGTTTTTGTCGAATGGTTTGGTTTGGCATCAACGTGGAATATTCCCTCAAATGGTATCGGTGCATCCAGAACGGCTTTGTTCGAGTCATCCAACCAAACACATGAACCAGGTTATATCTCGAACCATCCAATCCAGTTACCACCTCATACACCCATCCAAACGGCCCCTTATCCTTTAAGTCATCATCCTCTCTCATCTCTCTCTATCTATCTCATTCTCTCGCTCACCCTGATCCAGATGGTAGAGCAATCGACGCGTGTGATTTGGTGGCCACCGAGCAGGTGCAGTAGCTTCTTCGTCAACTCCGACGACGAAGTACGTGCCACGGTGGTCAGCAAGGGTTCCACTTAGGCGTGCGGTGGACCCCAGCAATGAGGTCGCAATGATTCTTCATCAATGTTGGCCAGCGAAGGACACATCACCGCCCCCTAATGACCTACAGATCCGGTCTAGTGTGATGTGCATTGGAGCTGCCAAGGTCATCCGTCGTTGGATCCGGTCTTCCCCACCTTCATCAGCAGCAGATAAGGCCTTCCCTGACCATGTCGCCACTGGATCTGGCCTTCTCAACCCCGACGCCACCATCTTCCTCCCCCCAGCATCAGTGCATGTACCACCATGTACCTCCTCTACTTGTCGGTGCTCCACCCATCAATATGCCAGATCTGGCCTTTTTCGCGCGAGTTGGTGTGACCTAGATCCAATCAGGACGACGACAGTGTTCTTGAGGTGCAAGGGTGAGGGTGTCCCACCCAAATCCGCTGAGGAAGCTCGGATCTGACTGCCGTCCCCGAGGTGCTCCAACCGCGATGTCAAGGTTCACTACTTGGTCACCGCCATCGTCAAGGTGCTCTACGCTGGTGCACCACGCCATGTACTACTCTGACCCATTCCTGCCCTTAGCTCCAGTGTGCATCGATGACAAGGTTCTTCCTCAATGGTGTACACCTCCACATTGTCATCCACTCCATCAGTGACCTGGAGGTACTCCTCTAGATCCACCAAGCGTCAAGGTGTACAATCTAATCCTCCCATTTATTTGTACTTCTTCCTTAGCTCTGGTGCACATCTATGTACCTCATCCGACCCGTAAATGTGCTTCTTCCTCATCTTTGATGCATAGTGAACATCTGCTAATGATGTATGTGTACAATAGGAGTATTGTGGTACAACGCTTCTTTTAGTGTACATCTCTATCCTTTGTGTTTTTGTTGTTGTGCACCAACGGTCATGTCGTCACCGCCCGATGCATCTCCTCCATTGATGTGCCTGAGGTGCTCGTCTGTGCCGTTGTGCGGTGGAATACCATTGTACATCTCCCCCCCTCTATGTCCAATGTACATTATTGTACAATATGAGTATAAGATATATAGTACAAATGTTTGTAAAATTATTTCTCCACTGCATGATATGTGAGGTGATGGTATGTGTATTTGTGTGTATAGTACTTGTGTATATTTACATTTTCAAAATTCAAACACAAAGAGAGATCAAGGGAATGAGGATAATGGGGAGAGAGGTGCTGGGTCCACATGTACTTTATGCCCCTTGTAATCAATGCTTAAATCTTCCCACTTATTTTTGAAATCAAGGAAAAATTATAAAATGAAATTACATGTACTAATCTTGATATGCATTGTGCAGCTGTGATAGTGGGTGCAACCCTTTGAAATATGACTTATCCTTAATCGAGGTCACTTTGACTTGTTTTATGGTCTCTCTCTCGTGGCTCAGTGATGTGGACATCCCAAAGACACCAACTGGACCAATTACACGAGCACGAGTTAAACAAATTAATCAACAGGTGAATTCACTCCTAATTGAATTTGGTTATAATTTACGTGAGAACTGGATACTACCTCATTCTAATGTGTTGTGTGTTCTCAAGTTTGAATAATGTGAAGCTTTTGGAATTGGAGCCATAGAGGAGAAGCTAATGGAGAAGAAATATTTAGAGTCAAGCAAGAGAAGATACGTTCAAGTCCTCATTGCCATGTTGGATTGACCACGAGAATAATCAAATTCACAAAGATGATCCACACTTTCAAACGATTTCAACCGATATCAAAAATTACCTTCGGATCGGTCTGATCGACCTTAGATGTGTTTAGGACCGTTTGATCCACATCAAGTGCTCACAAGACCTTCAGAATGTTTGGACCAGTCTAAATGGTTTCGATTGTCTGAGCCGTCCGATCAGCATTGGATACTTAGATGCTTCGGAGATGTTCGAACCGCCCCGAATGATCGCACCGTCCGATCCCACAGACCGCCCGATCGCCTTGGAAACGTTTAGCCCACTCCAATGAGTCGTACCGTCCAATCTTCAATGGACCACCTGATCACCTTGGAGGTGTTTAGACCGCTCTGAACGTTTATTCATTCTGCGACATTAAATCGGTTTTGGATGGTCGATAGCGACGGTGACACTCAGACCGCTCCGAACGTTCGCCCTTCTGCGTCGTTCCATCAACTTTGGACGATCGATATTTATGGTAACGTTCGGACCAGGCCAAATGATCCCATCGTCGGATTGGCTGAAGACGCTTGCAGTTGTTCGATTGACTTGAATGTTTTCGGAACAGTATGACCAAATCTCTAATCATATACATGGCGTATAAAGGCAATAACATTCACATACGAGGTCCGATTGAGGTGATCTTTGATTTGTTAGAAAGCTTATTTCAAGGGCTACGTAATGGAGGAGGATTTATCTTGAAAAGCATTACGGATTTTTATTTTTCTTTTTCTTTTTGTGAGAGTCTGAGTCTAAAACATTTAGGAATTGTGTAGGAGACCTTGCAGCCTCCCAACGGTTTTGTAAGCCTTGTAATATGTAACTTTTTGGCAAACCACAATTAAATCTATTATTTTCAAGAGAGAGTTATATGCTTGTTCTTCCTAAAGTTTGCCATCTGATTGCAATCTAGAAAGGAATTGGGCATTTCTCTACATTATTGTTCTTGTGATTCCTTGTGATTCTCAGGAGCTACGATGCATCTGCTTTGTGGTTAGGTAGATGGGATCACAAGCATGTGGTTGGATGAATTCTTTTGTCACAGGTGACTGTTCTGACAGTGGTTGGCGCCATCGGTTCACCGGGTTGCATGGATCCAAGTTACCATTATCGATCTTAAGTCGTGAAGATCGGGCACCCCACACCACTTAGATAGTTGGGCTCAGAGTGTTGCTCTCTCTCGTCCCATGCTGTTTCGCTTTGTTTTTGCCCGTTACGGAGTGCGAGTAGGCTGGTTCATGATCAAGAACCATGCGGTGTGGGAGGTTTTTCTTTTCTTGTGTAACATGCAGACCTGGGCATCTAGTGTTTCTCTCTTTCCTTTGTGATAACACAACAAGTTAATGAGTTGTTTTTCTTTGTATCTGTATGCTTTGTGTGGTTGTGTGTTTGGGCTTTTTTATTTATGATGATCATGGTTCATATAATGCATATATCTATCTATATAAATACAAATAATCATGAGATTGAAAACACCTTCTTTGTTTCGAGGAAAAGAAATCTCATAATAATTTTTTAAAAAAACAAGAAATCATGTAAATTCTCTCGTTCACCAAGAAAAAAGAAAAATTTACACCATTTATTTTGGTAGGGACAGATTATGATGGTACAGATTAATCACATTAGGGTTGTATAGCAAAATACAATTACAATTCCATCTTAAGCATGAGAATTGTATAATATTATAGTTACAGATCAAACAGTGAACAATGAGGGCTACGGAGAGGCCATAGAGAGGCTACCTGAAGCCTGAGAAACCGTGGAGATTGGATGTAGAAGGTGTATACACAAATGTATCATCCATTACAAAGCCTTCCTCTCAAAAAGTCCACCCCCTTTCATGGTGCCCTGAGGTTCATATTTATAACTATGAGGAGGTTGCTTGTATAAATGCCCCTATTGAGGTTTACAATTGTTGATACAAATATGTCCTTTCCCTTTAAAAACCCTTTCGGGCTAGCCACGTGGTTACATGCTTAATGGAGCTTTTGGTGCAATGGGTCGACTGGGCCAAGGTGGAGGCCACTCCCCCAACATTATCGTCTCATAGTAAAGGGCATCAATTCCGGTGGACCGAGACCATGCCAATTGTTCCTTGGACCCCTCCGTCCCTTTAGTCTATTGGATTGTTGCCTCTTCGATTTCCTGCCTTTTGTCGCCATTAGTGTTGGCGCTCGTGACAGCCGGGATCGGGTTACATGTGGTGATGCTATCTCTTCAGGTCATGCAACATGGGTTGTCGCGCCAATTACAGTGTTGCGCACATCCCCTAGATTGTCGCGCCCACTATGCCGGTAGTAAATGACACTATCACAATCGGTACTTAAGCACCATGGTGATCCTCTCCCCATCTATTTGCTTCTTCTGTCTTGCACCTGCTACTCACCGCTTTTAGTTTCTTTGGTTGCCGCTGTCTGTCCTAGTCATGCTTTGACTGTTTGCCTTCTCCTCGTCATGCGTTTGCTTCTTAAGATGGGTCGTGGCAGTGACCGGAGCAGTCGTAGTGGCGCATCAATTTCGTCGAGTAGCCAAGGTGGTGGAGAAAGATCTTTGAGTCCGCCACCAGTAAGCGATGGAAAGCGTTAGAGAAGGTTGGCAACTTGTTTGTGAACACACTCAGCCCATCAATCATGACGGATAAGCTGGCAGAGTCCCTCATACGTGACGGTAAGATTTCTTCCCACTAGCTCATTTGCCTACCCGTCAGTGATAAGGACATCTCGCGACCGTCGAAGGGTGAAACATTGGTTTTTGCGGTGTACTTCAACGTCGGGCTTCGAATCCCCACCACGCACTTCATAGGCGATATCCTCTGCTTGTCAGAGCTGGAGCTTCAGCAATAGACGTTGAACACCATCGCACACCTCGCCATCTACTCCTGGGCAGCCTATTTGGAGGGCATCCTTGCCAGTACGCTAGTCTTCGCATTCTTGCACGACGTGTGATGCCAATTGAAGTGCCTAGTCAATGGTCAGTATTTGAACCTGTACAACATCAGCTTGCAGCTTTGTGGTGCTTGTTTCAAATGGCTTCCCTTCGAACTCTACGTGGACGAAGTAGGAGTCTTACTAGCTGTCGTAGTGGTTCTACCACAAGATCGAGTACGATAGTAGTCTTTGCTTCACCAGGCACATCATGGACTTCGTCCAATCGCCCCATGTAAAGCTTGACCAGGACAATGAGATGTGCGTCAGGAGGCTTCTTGTGGCTACGCTTTGGCTAAATATGTGTGATTGCGTTGAGGAGTTTTGCATGCTCCGCCTATCCCTCCTAGCTTGTCGATGGGACATGAAGACATGCCCCGCTCGGATTGATGGCATTCGTCCTTCGCATAGGCCACCATGAATTCCCACGAGGATTTCCTAGCCCTCTCGGTGCAGAGGCATCATAGCAGCAGAGCACATATGCCACATTTGTAGAGGACCCCCTCGACAAGTTGAAAAGTTCTCGCTCGATGTGCTAATCTGCGGAGTTCATGCGGGTTGTTCAGCTCCTCGCTCCCTTGGAGGAAGGCGATGATCAGCTGCCTCTAATCGTCGTCTTGGCCATCGTGTAGTACACGGGAGGGCTTCGGTTGCTCCTGTAGCATGGTTGCGGTGGTTAGGACTTCAAAGAAGACATTGAATGGTGGCTCGCACCCTTGGTTGGCGGCTTTTGCCAATGCATTGGCCTCCGTGTTGCTAGCTCGTGGTATCGACTTAACGATGACCCCTAAAAAGTGGCACTCTCTCACCCTGACCACGGCGAGATATTTGGTGAGGTTGAGATCCTTGACTTGATAGGATTTGTCGACGTACCCCGTGAAGAAGCGAGAATATGTGTGCACAAGGACCCTCTGGGCTCCGAGTGCCTTCACCTTGCGAATGCCGAACAGTAGGGCCTCATACTTGACCGTGTTGTTGGTTGCTAAGAACTTGAGCCGCACTGCATTGGCATCGCCACTCTCCGTCATTTCCACGTCCAATTCGCTGCTGCCAAGTGGGCGTCGGCTGACTCTAAGTCTCCTATATCTCACATATGGCTCTCTGCAGGTCCGCCAACTCTCATTACAACGTCTCTTAGAACCCCTAAAGAGCACCTCTGCCCACGTCCTGCATGTGCGGGGGGAAGGGGTGCCCTCCGCTCTCTGCATGGTGATGACGATAGTGTCGATACTAGTGGAGACTATTGCTTGGGTGGTACGAACCCCCGACGTTTCAGTCAGGCGCTGTGGTCAGGTCCTTCGTTCGTGATGCTTCCCACTCTGTTGTTGGCACAGCTGCCTAAAAATCACCTTTGTTACCTATTGCGGCCCTGCATGCCGTCGTGCTAGTGTGTCGTTGCCATGGGGGTGGGGGGCCTTTGTAGATCGGCTCCCTTGACCTTGCCACAATGGTTTCGATCATATCGAATCTATATCGATAGAAGTAGACTTTTCTTGCCCACTGAAGTCTAATAGGTTTTTATGAGCGGTATGGCGTGGGAAACAAGCCATACGCGTCAACTGTCAAAGCGGTATGTCTTCACAAGAATGAAGGCCCCGAACTTAGGATTCCGTGTGAGAGTAGCGACTTAAAAGATCAAGTTGTTGAAGCAAAATCTATGAACTAGTTGTGGCATACAACTGCCACGACTCCTGCATTATAGCCGCCCCTTTCTCTCTTTCGTTTGACTGCCTCGTGGACAGACGAAAGAAGGGAAGTTACAGAAGGGGGCAGTGAATGCTCGCCAAGTAGACAGATGAAGAAGATTACTCGTCTAGGAAAACCTGATCTGGTAGGGAAGACAGACCTTAGATGGCGAGGCTACTGACAATTGGTATTGGCTTCAGTGTCAGCAAAGTGAAGCCTTTCGGGCTGAATAGGGGCGGTGAGAGGGTGTAGTGTAGTAAAGGAGGTGGGCTTAGAGCCAGCAAGCAAAGTAAGGCAAAGCTTTATCGCGAAGAGGGAAGATGAATGAATTGGTTCCAGGGTATGCCTTCCAAGGTATGCTGCGGTACTTCTCTTTCGCTTGGAGGTCGACGTCATCACCTTCTTTAGTGTTCTTGCGTCCGAACACCTTTTCTTCGGCTCGCAGTTCCCCATAGACGGCATTAACTATTGTGGTTACAGACCAAACAGTAAATAATTGAGGCTACGGGGAGACCACAGAGAGGCTGTCTGAAGCTTGAGAAACCGTGAATATTGGATGTAGAAGGCATATGCACAATTGCACAAATGTGTTGTCTATTACATAGCCTTTCCTCTCAAAAAGTCCACACCCTTTCATAGCACACTGCGGCACATATTTGTAGCCATGAGAAAGTTGCTTGTATAAATGCCTCTATCAGGGTTTACAATTGTAGGGACAAACATGGCTTTCACCTGTAACAACCTTTTTGTGCCAGCCATGTGGTTACATGTTTAATGTGCCTTTTGACGTAGTGGGCTAACTGGGCTAAGGTAGAGGCCATTCTCCCAACATATAACAAAGATAATTATATCGTAAAACACCTAGTTGCGCACCAGTACATGTGATCCCACTAGTTGATGAAACAAAAACGACGAATATTCGTGTCCAACGCTATGCATGCACATCCTAAGCCATTACACCCAGGGCTGGCATTGGGGCAGGGTGCTTAGGGCCCACACTCGCTAGAGAAGGCGAGCCTCTTTAGTCTTTTATCACCAAAGCTAGAGGAGGTGGCGGAGGTCCAATAAACCTCATTGACGTCGGTAAAGCTCTGCGTAGTGTAACGACACCCTCAAGTGTCATGACTAGGCAGCAATGAAGTGTGGCACTAACAACTAACAATTTAGGATGAAGTGGATAGGGGAAGAATCTAAGTTGTTCTTTATGTCCAACAGTTAAAAAAAGGATTTATTCATCATATACCCTTCTCTTAGATGGAAATTCAGGATTTACCCTCCTGACCCACATGTCAGTGACTTATGATAACCCCACATGTCATTGAGGTAGGAGGATAAATCCTGAATTCTCAAAATAAAGGGAGGGTATATGATCAACTTTCCCTTAAAAAAATGACTGGTTTTTATTAGAGTGTAACATATATATAGCTTGATTTTTTAAAATGTTTGTTCATGAAAGAGTAAAAGCTTGTCACTCCACTGCACACTGAAAAGTGTGTACTTGCATCCCAATCTCAGTTACTGCAAAAGTTGTTTTTTCCTTGTCTCGTTGCTAGAGCACTCGTACTGCAAAAGTTAGTTAGACCTTAGATATTTGTCCACAGAAAAAGCTTAAACAGAATATGGGAGATAACTCGCACTCAAAAGATGGCGACCTGTCGGTTGATTTCTTCTATTTTGTTTCCTTGTCCTGATGTAGAACACTAGTGTGCTCATAGGTTGAGTTGCTGAAGAGAGGACGTTTTGCGTTTCTTTAAGCAAATCACGCGTACCTATTGCGCGTGCTCGTTTTTCCAAAATGAATTCAACGCGGTCCGGTACATGATATGATTCGCCTATCTGCACCGCCGCTACGGTAGATCGTCATCCAGATTCCAAGTCACTTTGACACTTGAGATTCCACTAGCTAGACGGTGACAGTTAAGACAAAAGGGTGAAGTTCCTAAGGAAAGCTTTCAAGGAGTCGCGGGTCAGTGGCATCAACATGCTAGGAGAAAAGACTGTACATCCACCAACAAAGTAAGGCCAGCTTGTATTAGTTTTTGCTAATAACTTTTATCTATAGCTAATGAATAGTAGTGACTGATAGAAGTTATTTATAAAAGTTAGAATATTTATATTAGCTTATGGATTTTGCCTTTTTGTTGAGTGCATTATATATAAAAAAGCAAACGACGGTGCAACAAAAGACACTATAACATTTGGATCCCTATACGACTTACGGAATTATGACATAATAAAATACACAGACACTACAACATGCAAAAGCAAAAAATGGTGGTTGATACGTATGAAATTTTGTCCTTCCACAATGCATATAGCCTCAAGTGGTGGCTTGGCTTCAACTATTTGTAATTCAGACATTTTTTCCTTAACACATGTGTGGACCTTTCCTCAAGTGGTGGCGAGGCTCTTGTTGCTTCTGTAGGCCACTCTGAACCTCTGCAAAGCCACCGCTCCAAGTGATGTGGAAGCCTGAACGCAATGTGGAGCTTGAGGCACCCATCCAGGCTAGAGCGTTGTGCATGCTCTTATAGAAGCTAGCGTATTTATATTAGTGGCTGATAAATAGTAGTAGCTGATAGAAGCGGTTTAGGGCATCCACAGTCCAGATTACCCTTATGTGGTGGTCTCAGGAGAGAGAATGGTGTCACGTATGAAATTTTGTTCTTCTACAATACATATAGCCTCAAGTGGTGGCTTGGCTTCAACTATTTGCAATTCAGACCTTTTTTCCTTGGCACATGTGTGTGGACCTTTCCTCAAGTGGTGGTGAGGCTCCTGTTGCTTCTGTAGGCCACTCTGAACCTCTGCAGAGCCACCGCTCCAAGTGACGTGGAAGCCTGAACGCGATGTGGAGCTTGAGGCACCCATCCAGGCTAGAGCCTTGTGCATGCCCTTATAGAAGCTAGCGTATTTATATTAGCTTTGATTTCTATAAGCAAAAAACCAGAATATACCCCCAAACCATTAGAAAGAACACGTTCCTTCCAAGGAAAGTGTTAACCCCCTTATTCTATTTTTAGACCATTACCGGAAACAGATGTTGTCTGCGTTGTAGTGTATCGATCCTTGGAAGTTGATTGTTTTCTTCGATCAAGGCCTTGCATGTGGTTCAACTGGTACAATGTTTTGTTGTCTCTTGGCATTGCAACGGGCTACCACCGTCAGAGTCATTGCAGACGTGCCAAAGGGCCTGGACGTTTGGCACAAGTCTCCTAGTATAACGCACCAACACTACAACAAAGGTGCCCCTCGGTTATATTGAAATAAATTGGTTTATGAAATTATATTGTAGCTGGCTGAAATTACACTGTAATTGCTGATGACTTATTTGGCGTAACTAAATTTAACAAAATTTAAAAATAGAAAAAAAGTTAGCCCCATCATGGACAATGTAAACGAATATGTGAAAAAAGAACTGGTAAAAAAGCTCAAAAAAGCTTGAAAAAGATGAAATTTATGAATAGTGAAAAATAAGTTAGAAGCCAGAAGTTCAAGCCAAAATGAGTAAAGCCAAAATGGGCTCGTAGAGACGCTTTTGTTTAGATGTTTTTCTTAGTGTCTTTATATTAAAAACTATGTAGCATATAAAGACGTTTGTTGAAACTTTTTTTGAGTGTTTTTTAGTATCTTTCACTACCAATGCGTCTCTGTGATCTTTGACACGATGCACACTCAAAAACTGTCTCAAGAAACATTTTTATATGCTACATGGCTCATAATATAAAGACACTTAAAAGTGTCTAAAGAAAAACGTTTGTATGAGACTATTTTATTCTAGTATTCTAGTACAAAACCGGAAAATAGTAGAGAAAATCTTTAAGGGGATATTCCAACGTGAGACTGTCTTCGTTACCATCCGATCTTGTTTTGAGATTTATGAGATCACGATCAGCAGTGAAGAAATAGTCTCTACGTGGGAAGAGTCCTGTAGAAGAGTCTTCCAACTAACTTCTTCGGATAGTAGGGAGTATAGCACTCCAGGACAAATGGCGTCTGATCGTGAAGAGGGGAGTCCAAATATTTTTCTGGCCTTGCTACCCAGCCTGACTTGAGACGTCGAAACAGCGGCCAAACTTCCTGTTCCGATTTGGAGAAAAAAGATTGCGCTAAAACTTACCGACATCTTTGCTGGATAGAGTGATCCAGGTCACATGGTTCGCATTTGCATGGCACCTATCTTGTCCCCCCGCCCCGGCGATCTGAGAGCCATCTGAGATCTAAAATCGGGCCGTGGCACCTAATTCAGACAGGAACCCTTCTTCCATCCGAAGCGTGTACCTCAACGGCACCAATAGAATTGAATTGAACGATCGATCTGCCCTCTCGCACGCCGAACCGAGCGAAGTGGACCATGCGGCAGCGACGAAGAGAGACAAAGTGTTGGGGAGGTGCCAAGTCCCTGTGGGAAAAAAAGAGACTTGTTTGGTGCGGTTACTCGGCGAGATGGCGATGGCCAGGTCAGGCGAGTGACCTCGACGGCTGCTCGGGCTGTAGGTAGTGCAGTGCAGCACAGCTCTAAGCTAGAAAAAAGTCTGAAAATGAGTAGGGGACAGAGATGGCTGGTGGAGACCAGTGACGAACCGGTGAGGTTGGCAAAGCGTGGACCTTGGCGGCGAGATCTGATCGAGTACACCTTGGCTGTGTTTTCCGGCTCTTTTGCTCGCATATTCCCACGTGAACTGCACTGCTTTGCAAGTACTCGTCTTCACACATGCATCATGACGATGAGTACTCGTCTTGACACCTGCGAATTGGCCTTTCTGGATAAAAAAACGAGCTCGGGTGTTGGTCTTCGGAAACGCTACACCTTTTCGCGTTTTCATCCGTCAGAATTACGACAGATAGCGTGCTTTTCTTTTAGTTTTGATTGATAATGTATGGTCTGTGGATAATGTGCACGATCGATTCACCGGTTGCAAACCAAGTAGAAACTCTGTGTATATTTTTGGCCACGTTGTTGTTATATATGGGAGCGATTCGTGTAATGACAGGGATCAAATAGGGCGCCAGTAGGTTTTCTGTAGTTGAGACAACGTTGTCTTTGATAAGATACATGTAACGTGCACCCGAGGGAAATTGATGGAGGCTGATTACCAAGATGGTGCCTTGTTAAGCCACCTACTTCGACATGGAGCTATGGCTTTGGCTTCCAGGAGACCCGGACAGAGTTCTTCTACGAATAAGTAAAGGCTATCTGAAGCTGTAGCACTCAAGTTTCCTTCTCATCATTGCACTCCCTTGTTTCTATTAGCCTGTTGGTTTTGCATGAGTTTTGGTGTAAACGGCTGCTTCTAATGGTTAACTAGCTTATAGCCTTATACCACTTCTCTGCAAAAAAAAAAACCCTCTTATCAAGGATGGTACTCTTGATGAGGACTTATTCCTCAATTGATGAGACGGTTTACTTGAGCACTAGTCCACTGTAAAGTTCTCCCGTTTTCCGCACTACTGAATTGGAGTCATCAGTTGCAACCTTTTTCTGCCAGACAAATCACATCAGGACAGGGACAACAAGGACAAAAAAAGGACAACATGATCAGAGATAATTGTCCGGTGCTTAGACTTCGTGTCAAAAATACTGAAAGGGACATCAGAATAGCCACAAAAACGATCCTTTCTTATGGGCTATGGCGTGTATCTAACAAATGATCATGTAACATCAGACGGGGCAAGCTATTATTTGTTCTGCTAATCGGATTCGGTTCGTTGGGCTTACTACAGCGGTAGCTGTGCTTCGTGGGAGGAAACTGGGCCGCGCGGGAAGAGCAGCCTGGTAGCGCTGGGCGGTAGCGTGGGATGAACGTGGTGTGCCGGCGGCGGGAGCCGCGTGGTGGAGGAAGCCTTGGAATATCGCGCGGCGATGGCCTGCCTCGGTGCTGGGCCGCGCACGGATGTATCTCGGCCGCTCGGCGCAGCGCGGGCTGCGGTGCTGGGCAATGCGGGCTGTCTGCTATTCAAAGTTTCCACGAAGTGAGATTTGGGATATTTTGCTGCGTGCCGCGTTCTTGCGGCTTGGCCGACCCGCGCCGGCGTTCCGTTCATGCTGACTGGCTTCTCACGCTTCCTGCGCGCACATAGTTGGCTTGCTATGGCGGCTAGGCTGCGCTGCCTTGTGTTGCAAAACTTTCTCAGCTTTCAAATTGTAAATTCAAATCAAATTTTGATTTACAAATAAAATTGACACACCCTTTCCATCCCTCTCTCCCCTTGGACCGAATACCTGCCGCCAGCCCGCCCCCTCTCTTCTACCCTTCCCTTTCTCCCATCGCGGGCCGTGCGCGCACAGCCCAGTAGCAGCCGGCCCGACTCCCCTCCATCTCTTGCTCTCACCGACGAACGGGCCCCCAGTCCCACCTGTCAGCATGGAGGAGAGAAGCAGTGTGCTTCTTCCTCCTTTCGATTTCTCTCTCTCCTTCCCCTCCCTCCCCCGTGCGCTCTCTCTTGCTCGCCGGTGACGTTGTACGCACGCGCCACATGAGCAAGGCACTACGTCAGCTCTACTACTTCAAGTGTAACGCCACCTCAACCTCATTCCATCACCGTGCTAGTTCTCGCCTCCCTCTGCTCACGCCTCGCTCGCGAATCGCGATTTCTCGCACCCAAGACGTGTGCCATGTTGCCGCATTCGCTCCTCTTCTTCTTCTTATTTAAGATTGAGCCAACCACGTCTTCTTGCTCGTCTACTTTCCCCCCAATCTTCCCCTTCTTCTTCGCCTTGGTTGGAGGAGAATCAAGCTGTCGTCTCCAACTCCAGCCGTCGGCTTTGCCCTTTGATTACTGTTGGGGTGAGCTTCTACTACCATTGCCTTACGCGTCATTGTCGCCTTGCTTTTGCTTGTTTCCCCAAAGGGAGAACAGATTGCCGCCACCGTCGTCATCCACAGAGCAAGCTGGAGCATGACGCCGTCGCTGCAGTGTCCCCTCCATCCTGGTGAGCTTCGACCTTGAAGCTCATATCCATCTTATTCACCTTGGTCCCTTATTTGTAATGCTCTTCTTCTTCTTGCTTGCCGTGCACCGGAGTCGCCAGAACGCGTCTTCTTCCCTGTCACCGGTCCGGAGCACGCCCTTACCCGCCGCTGCAAACCGCTGCAACAAATCTACTCTCTTGCTCTGTTTTTCGGTGAGTCCTTCCATTCCGATTAGTGCAGGCAGTCCTTCCAGGAAATATGCACAGGCCAGTGATTAGTGCGTGTGTTCATGCATCAGATTTTACAAGGAGATTCCCCCCACCGTTTTGTTTTTGTTTTTGCGTGTGCTTCCCTCTGCACGAGTCGAACATAGTTCAAAATCAGTCACATTAGCAAAGTCTGGAAGGACACCACAAAGAGACCTCATCAGACCCACATGTGGCCATGCGTCCTGACCGGCCACCAACCAGCTACTTCTTGGACCCCAAATGTAGACATGTAGTGGTACCCGATGGCCGATGCAATGATTTGTGCGACTTGCGGTCCTGATCAACTTGGCTTCGGCTTCTGACTTATTTTTCACTATTCATAAGTTTCGTCTTTTTCTAAACTTTTGGCTTTTTGTTGAGCTTTTTGCCGGTTTTTTTTCCCGTATTTGTTTGTATTATATGTAATGGGCTAATATATTTTTTATATTTTTAAATTTTTTTAAATTTAATTATGCTAAATAAGGCTCACATCATTCTGATCTTTTTTCACCAAATTCTGATGTTTTATTATAAGCTGCATGAGCTTTTAAGCCGAACCGATCACGACGGAGCTTCCCTGTCCCCCGCGCCTGTCCTCCTGCGTGTTCCCTCTCAATCTGGACTGTTGGTTGCTGATCCAACGACTTACATCACAAGTTTTTATATTTTCACCATTTATCCATTTTTACATGAAATTTAAAAATAAAAATATGTTAATCCATCATAAATAATTAAAAAAATACAGAAAAATATTACAATGGCACCGCGTATCTAGAATTGCACAACTTATCTAATCATTAATCAATTGCACAACGTACATCAGTTCTTGGACCTGCCTCCTCGGGCGTTTTGCCCCAAGAGTTTAACCTGGCCGGCCCTGGTTGTTTTGCTCTGGCTATACTACAAACAAGGTAAATCACTCTCACCCAGGAAGTTCGAACTAGGACGCTGATGGTTCTGTACTGCTGCCGGATCAGACAAATTTGAGGAGCTAGCTGTTAATTGTCATCTACCTGAGCATGCATATCTGAAACCCTAAACACTCCACGTCTCCACCGTTTCTACACTCCGTTCATTGTTTTTCCACTGCTCACGAACTGTGCGCTCCACTGTACATGCACCCCTTTCTCCCATTATCATTAGGACATGTACAATAATATAGACAACTACTACCTATAATACTATATATGTTATCTATAGACAGCACTAAAGACAACGTCTATAATAGCTCATCTTTTTACATGTTTCTAAGATAACTTTTCTATGACACAATGTATGAGAAACAGCCTAATTTTTTATGCTTCCTCTTTCTCTTCTATATTAACTCGTATTCTACATGACAAGACTTTATAGATAGTAGATATCACATCATTGTATATAACCTTAGCGGCTGTTGGCTGCCCCAACGAGAGCTGACAGCGCGTCGTAATAATTCCCCAAAAGTAGCCACCATCCACATTTATGGGTTTACCACTCGCTCTGACATTGAGACGTCAAATTTTAGGCCTCTAAATAGCTTCTAGCATTTGGTTTTTAGAAGTCAGTTTTTAAACAGAGTGGTTTCTATAAATCGTTTATAGGAGTCACTGCAGAAGCCATTTTGAACATAATGGCTTCTCAATGTGAATGTACCGTACTCAATCCTTCTCGCAATCAGCCAAAAGACAAAAGCCACAACTAAAAATCAAAAGCTAAAACATTTTTGAACATAGGCTTAGTCGGAGCCAAGGCCAATCGGGCATTGTTTCCAGTGGAAATATCGCGAACTCTGGACATAAACGGAATAGCACGACCACATAGGGGGCGTGCCCTCGTCCACGAATGATGGGGTGGGGTGGACAAACTTGGGTTGGGTTCTTTTGCGTTTCATGCTTATGACTTTTGGTTTTTGCTACAGTAATCAGCTTTCAAACGGTGCGTTTTTTAAGGTGGGGTTTATAAGTTGATTGTACTAGACACTGTACCGACTTCAGCTATATCAGCCAAAATTGTACACGAGTGTTTTTCTTTTTATACTCTCTCTCACGAACAAACAGAATTCAAAAGTCATAAATCATAATATAAAAACCCACCTTGGATGAGGCCGCACGGACGCGTCCTGTTCCCATCCAGTGGTGCGAGGTAAAAATGACAGGTTTCGAGGGGAATTCCACGGGTTTCTGGGCTTCTTTGCCCCGTTTGCTAGCACGGCTAGCTCCCCGGCCGGCGCACTCGCGTCCTGTAGTGCCGAGTTGCCATGATTTGACTATTTGAGTACACTGCATCACACCACAGTTCACAACCATATAACGGATTTGTTGACGTTTACCTGTTCTTGGGGGTTAATTATTAATACTAGGTTTATTAACTTCTTTTTTTCAACAAAGCCTAATGTTTGGAAGCGAGGACATCAATCATCATGAAGTCTCTACTCTGGAGTCTGATCTAGTAATGATTAAATTATTAAACGTACTAAACGGAATGATGGCTCAAAGCTCCCCCTTTTGATGCCACATTGCCTCTACCTAGGCCAGTTCCATATGCTAATTAGGACCTTTTAGCCGACTAGTTCATACACTTTGTTTTCCTTTCTAAGATTATTTAGCCTCTACTTATCTGTAGGCACTACTTAGTTAGCGAGCAAAGCAGAGCAAATGAATCTGGCATTGTTTATTAGCCTTCTCCAGATCTTTCCTCGTTGCATTCGTAGCTCATTCCCACAGCACCAGTTTATTCTACGGGAAAGAAACTAAAAAGGCGTCCTTTTAATTTGTCGCTGCAGCCTCGTTCGGTCAGTGCTATCCGAGTAGGGAAACCTTAAGCAAACCACTTGCCATTGTGGATGTGGAGGCTTCGGCAACAGCAACAGCAACTGTGCCCTCTTGTGCTGCATGCATGATAAAGACGCATGGGAAAAGCATCCGTTTCGTTCTTCTTTTCTGGACGGAGTCCCATCTATAATGGCCTTCGTTGTTTCCTCCCCTGAGGGACGCCTGCGCCCTGCTTGGCTTCTTGTAGGAATCGACTAGCAGCTAGCTCTATATTGGTCAGGTCCAGCTATGTTCACCTCAAGTTGCTATATGCGTAAAGAGCATATGTGAGCAGCATGAAGTTTAGGTTTGGTAAAACGAAGCTCATGTGGCCAATAAGAGGAGCCAAAGAGGCCTTTGTTCTCTCTCCAATGGGCAGTGTTACGTGGAGAAACGTTGGCGCACGACACCATATGCGTAGGCCGTTTAATTTATCAGGATTCTGAAAATCTGCTCTGTGTAGTGGTTTCCATGAAGGTAATTCAGCTAATGATACTTCCACTCAAAGATATTAAGGTGATTAATAAACTAGATTAGTGCTTATAAAGTTGATATGAGGTTTGCCATTAGCAAATTAAATGGGGTAGCACCAAAACTTTGTTTATATGAGCATGTTGTCCAAACGGCTGAAAATTCAGTGTAACGACCTATCACACGATAGCTCTCCGCGTCTTTAGACTAAATGTAATCGCTAATTTCACGCTGTCAGTAGTGTTTAACCGCGTGGTTAAATTCATCGTTGCATTCATTTCAAGCATAAAATTTAGACAGCAATTAAATTGATTAAAGATGACAAAGTAAATTAATATCAAATACAATATACAATGCAAATCAGTGTCATTTCATCTGTCGCCGTTACACAGTGAGTACATCAATTAAAAATTTACATCAGAGAGCATTTCATATATGATCGCAATTTATTTGAGAGCTGCTAGATTTAAATTACATCGCTTCCATTTTATACATTCATTGCATTGCACCAATTTTACAAAAAAAAAATAAGCAGCATTAGTTTTGTGAGAAAAATAAATTGGGCGATAGCAGAAAAGACTGAACAAAAGAAGAAAAAGGATTAAAAGCAGCTACCGTTGGAACCCTAAATTTGATATCGAAGTGGGCATTTCACTCATCGAGATACCAGACTATCTAGAGCCAGTAGACACCTCTCATGGCCATATGATTTTATCATCCGGTGTTAAAACCAAACCAAATTCCATTCCCAAAACCCTATTTCCCAGCCAAACCAACTGAGAGACCATGTGGAGGTCCTCCCGTGTGTGTGATGAGTTATCGACATAGGGTTAGCTAAGTCGGGTTTGGTTTGGGTGGTTTGGACCTTGACGTTGCGTGGTGCAACGGGCTCGGTCGGACTTGGTCAAACCTGGTCATATGGGATTAGGACGCTGATTCTTTGATTTGACAAGTTTGGACTTCATCTGTGGTAAGTATAATGGTATTTACGCTTTCATGTATCGAACGGTGCTATTTGACATGTTTCTTGTCTGTGTGACTGCAGGACGTCGAGACGGAGTCGTAGCGAGACACAGTGGACCGGACTAGGCGCAGGTGGCGCTGAGGTCGAACGGTCGGGATGTGTCAAGACGACGTGGACTCGAGGTGGTTGCGGGCGTGCGAGACAAGGAGCGCGAAGCTTCCGGAAGGTGCGAGGGGCGAATCGGAATTTCGCAAGACCGCACAAGCGAAGCGGGCTCGTTGGAAATAGCGGCGTAGCAGGCGAGACCCGTTAGCCGTGGGCTATAAATAGGTGGAGAGGGCTGCATGCCCACTTGAGCACTTGAATGGATTTTAGGGTTTCCTTTAGTCAAAATAGGCTTTAGAGGTTGTTTTGGCTTTAGACTTTAGTTGGTGAGAGTGGGTGGAGAGGCAGAGTGTGCTCCCTCTGTTTTTCATGAGAGTCTCTCCTTCCTGCGTATTCCTCCCAAGAAACATGTGAGGTTCTTGGTGATCTTGAGGATTGAGAGGGAGAGATTGGAGAGATGAACTTGTAATCTTCCTTGTTTGAATGTCCATGCGTATGAGGACGTATCTCTTTGTATTTTGCTTGTAATTTGCAATGGAAAATCTGAAGTTTCTCTCTGTTCTTGCCTCTGTTCCTTCGATGCTCTTTTTGGTGGATTTGTGATATTTTCGTTTTCTTATTGTGTGTTGCTTGGGAGTGCCAAAATGGGTTGCTATGACATGGGAGATGCTCAAAAGCCATTTGGCTAGTTGATCCAAAGAGCAAACCAAGTTTAATCACGAATTTCCTCAATTGAGTTCCTTTGTTCTTGCTTTTGAGTTTCTAGGGTTTCTTGGCCCTCTTGATTCCCTTGGAGAAATGGCATGAAATTTGACCTGAATTATCCCATGGCTATTGCTAACATATCCTCAAAGTTTCATGGCCAAAGGATCAATGGTTGGGGAGTAATTTGAGTTTTGGTTCAGTTCTTGCAAGAGGTTCAGTTTTTGTCAAAATCTTAATTTGTGGTTCTCTTGGTGAAATTTCTGGTATCTTTTGTTCCCAATGCTATTTGGTTCCTTGCCTCTTTCTCTTGGCCTCAAGAGAAAAGCTAATCTTCTTCTTTTCTCTTGGATTAAGTTGGTCTGAAGTTTTTTGGTTCAGTTTCTCAGGTGTCTGAAGTTCAGTCCTCTGTCTGCAGTTTTCATTTCTATCTATCTCCTCTCAGTATGCAGTGCTCAATCTTATTCCTTCTGTCGGCAGCTTACTATCTCTAGTCTTTTTATTTAGTTGGCAGCCAAGTAGCACTCGGTAGGCATTAAGTCATTCTAGCTTCGGCCATGCATTGATCTCTTTTTACTTGCAGCCAGCAGGTCCCAATGGCAAGAGGTAGCTATTTATTTTCTTTGTGGTGCTGTCTTTGACAATTTTGCATGCAGATCAAACAACGGTTTTTTCAGTTGAATTTTTTACTGGCTGGTCTCTGATTTATGCTGAATTTTTCAATGTCGCATGCGTTCCAAATTTCAGCAAAATTAATTTTAATTTTCTGTGAGGTGCTTTGTTTTGCATCTTTTTGAAAAATCAGTATTTGATTTCCCGGGGGCGATTTTGAAGCGAGCAACATTCACCCCCCCTCTGTCGCCATTTCGGTCCTACACCAACAAATATCACATTTCACCCCATGGAACATTGTAGTAGCACTAGAGACACATGGAAGCACAGAGAACCAAAGAGAGGATAAGGCCGAGCCAACCAAGCCTCAAAGGAGAGAGAGAACATTGAGAGCCAACTACAAACAACTAGCATTGACCAGCAACCACACCATCGCCCTCCCGTCAACCCCAAATCCATCCCAAGCCCCACACCATCACCCAACCGAAGGAGAGCCAGGGACAAGGTAGCATGGCAAGGGGAGCAAGCCGACCAAGCTGCAAGCAACAAGGAGGAGAAGGGATCGGCCCCACAAGCCACACCATCGCAAACAAGCTGACATAGCAACCGGTGAAACCTTCCCAAACCAAGCTGACAAACTGGCAAGGTAACTGCAAACCATCCCCACTTTTGCTATTGATTCATAGGAATCACACTAGGTAAACCGAACCATGCACACATGAACCAGCCGACCATAGCCATAGCAATCAACTAAACCATCACAGAGCAAAGGGAGGAGTGGAGAAGGAAAGAAGCAGAGAGAAGGGAGTATACATAGCTGGGAACTGCCAAGGACAGCGCACACCATCGACTTAGCTACTCACGCTCGACAGCCATCACACTCCCCGGCATGCAAGAGGCCTCGAGCCCCGCCGTAGCTAGCCAAGTTAGCCCACCTCCATCACCCTCACCATATTGAGCCAGAAACCAAACTAAATCTGTTAGACCATGTGAATGGTTGTAGATTAAGATATGATGAATAATTGACATTTGGTTTGTCTTGGATTTTGCATTTGTAAAAGACTTGATCATTTGCTGTTGATGTCCTTGCTTTTGAGTGTTTTTGCTTAGTTATGAGTGATTACAGTCTTCAGATACTCTTACGACCACGACATCAGACAATCTTACGACCATAGCTTGAACACGGCTACGACCATAGCAACTATCGATCACGTTCAGCTTATGACCATGGTATGCTACGACCATGTTTAAATTATGACTACGGCATTCTACAACCACGTCTATCTTCAACCACGGCAGTACAACTTCAACCTTTCGACCATGGCAATATGACTTTGGTTTATGACCACGGTAGGTATTGTAGCTACAGTACTTTTTTATGGTCATAGCTACAGTACTCGATAGTCGTAGATTTTACTGGTCGTTAGTCGAGGGCTTTGCGGTCGGTGGTCATAAGTTTTGCAGACTACGTTCATGGTCGTAGGTTGTGCAGGCTACCTTCATGGTCGTAGATCTTGCAGGCTACCTTTATGGTCGTAGGTTTTCCAGGCTACCTTCATGGTCGTAGGTTTTGTAGGCTACCTTCATGGTCGTAGGTTTTGCAGACTACCTTCATGGTTATAGGTTTTGCAGACTACCTTCATGGTCGTAGTCTTGGTTGTCTTGTCGATACTCGTAGACTTTACAGTCTGCTGTTCTTCCTGCGGTAGTCAAAGGCTTAGCGATCGGTTACCGTTGGCTTCACAGTTGGTACTCATAGACTTTCATGGTCAATACGAGTGCTTCACTCTTGAGATCATCGAGTATGTCGAGTACTCGAGTTGGGCCAGTGGTTGACTGGTCAATGATGGATGGTCATTGCTTGAGGTACTCGTAGGAAGGAGGAGCTGATTCACAGCCATAGGGGGCGGATCCGGTGGCCGGAGCTGGAAAGGGAGGCGTAGGAGGAGCTGGGGCGGCGCTCGGTGGCCATGGTCGGCCGGGGCAGTAGGTCAGGGCAACAAGCCGGGATGGCGCCGAGGATAAGCATGAGGCCGGGTTGGGGATTAGCCAAGGCCAGCTGGGAGCAGACGCACTGAGGAGATGGAGGCCGTCGGCGCCATAGACTCGGGAGCCAGGGATGACCTCGAAGGAAGCAAGGCAACAGAGAGGAAGAAGGGAATGGGGAAAGGAGGAGGCAGCTAGGAGATGGGTGGCCATGCCATTCGGCCGGATGAGAAAAAGAGGGGAAGAGAGGGGTAAGAAGGGGAGGAAGAGAGCAAACGTGGCCAATTAAATTCATATACTGTCGTTCAAATCATTCTATTGCGAAACTAAATACCCTGTTAATTTTAGTAGCCGTAATTAAATCGTAGAAACCCACTAATATTTATTCAGAATTTTTAGGATAAATTAATTACCATCAGTAGATTATAAGTATACACGATGATTAAATTTGTTCAAAACGATTAAAAATAGTACGTGGCAAATTAAATAGCATCTAAGTCGTAAAAATCCTCGAGTGACCAAAATAAAAACTTAGAATAGCATAGGAATGTTATATCTATAAATTAAATCGCAGTGGACGGATTAAATTGTAGAAAGAGAATCAGGACCGGAGGGAGAATTTTATCCGCGTGATCTTGGAACCCAGATTCTTAACCAGCACTCAGGCAAACTTACATTTGAGCATATGGTCAGGGTATTTTTGGTAAAATAAGTAATTACCTATTAAATTAGTATCATAGTGCATAAAAAGTGAAATTATGTTTAAAATTAATAATTCCATGAGAAAGAAATTAAAGAATATAGCGGGTTCGATTGATGGAGCAGTTGAACCGTAGTACAAATATGAGGTGGGTAGAAGATCCCCAGATTTAAAAAAGGGGCAGGCTTGGATCCTCTACATAGGGTATTATATAAGGATATACAAATTTCATTTGTGTAATGGACCATATCATTCATATTGACCATCGTTCCATAAGAAGGCAGGCAAAACTAGTAACTCTATTGAGGTTATTATTCACTCTATAACTGGAAAAGTAGATTTATCTAGAAAGGAACTAAGTAAGGTCTCAATTGGACTTTGAGCCATAAAGGATAAGCTTAGCGCATATATTTAGCGATGCGGAGTATCAGGTGAAGGTGATATCCAACCTAACCAATGACTATTGTTGTGGTTACAAACCAAACAGTAAACCAAGGGGGCTACCGAGAAGGCCATGTATGAACTGCCTAGAGCCTTACAAGTCATGGAGACCTTACTAGAAGTTTGTGCTATCTAAATTGTTTGAAAAGGAGAGCTCTCTCTTCCCCATGGCGCACTTAGACACATATTTATGGCCATGGGGGCATGTTACACAAACACCCTACCCGGGTGTACACTTATAGGGATATATGTGCTATTTTCCTTACTCGAAGTTATATAAATGCCCCTATCTAGATCTATATTTATAGGGATACGCATACCTTTTCCCAGGACCTGTAGGTTCCTACCAGGCTGACCGACTGACCTACTAGCACCATAGGCTGATTGGGTCAAGGTGGAGGCCACTTCCCCAACAATTGTTTTATAATTGCAAGGGTCAAGGTGAGGGTAGTACACTGCCTCGAGCTAGTAGCTATAAGTAAGTCGGGTGGAGGTATAACACACTGAGATAGAGGTAAAAGTTTTGTACTCTAGTTTGGGTATTGCATCTAAAGAAATGTGAAGATCCATTCGCTACAAAAATCAATGTCATAATGGGTAAAGTGATACAAGATTGTGCAATGCTTAACAAATCATGAATTCATACCTATCTCCTAGATTGGAGGCTACAGAAACCAATTGAGGTTTTTATCTATTTATACGAGTGTTTGGTAGATTTCAAAAAAAAATAATAATTTGAATCTCCTTCTCAACTAACAAAACCCTATTTTCTATATGTTATGAAAATGAAAAAGAGATTATTTCAGATACGCTAGATTGAGATCATACAATGCATGTTGCTAATAGCACTTGTTGAGCATTCTATACTTACCTTACTATTATTACTTTCTTTTTGTTTAGATATAACCAGCTCGGATATTCACTTGGGGTGGATGAGGCTTATTCCGGGGATTTCTACTCTAAGTGGGAAGGGGATGGTTGTGAGGATGAGCAGTATGAGGTGAATCCCTCATATGACTCTTGGGATGACTAAAGAGCTAGTGGCAACCCAGGCTTAAATTTCAGAGTATCTGTAAATTAAGATGTGGTATATATATCTATAACTCTTTGTATAATTGAGGTTGAGCTAGGCGGTTTATTTTTAGTATTGTACTATTTGAGGCCTAATGGCTTTGTATGGGACTATAGCCCTATGTGCTTATGTTTATGTAATAATATAAACTATATATAATTATTGCTTCGCTGTATCACTATGATAAACTTATTATTTGTTAGAATGGTGTTTTCCTAAGCAGACAAATAGTAATCCATCGATTAGTGCTATTATCCTCGTCACACACACTTCACAATTTTACACGCTGATATCAACCAACAAGCTTACATGACCAAGTGGCACAACAGTAAACAAATATAAACTAGATCTGCACGGTGGGCTTCGACAACTGAATCAATCGATCAGTCTAATTAGTTTCTGACAAGTAGTCACACATTAGCATATTAGAAGTCACATGCTTCAACTTTGGCTGTATGAAGAAGATAATTCAGGTGCTATCCTACAGAAGATAAATTGGCTTAGAATATAAATTCCTCGTGGGTTTGGTCAACCAAAGCACGATAGCAATGTCATCGTATCTTGGCTAATTTAAACTTTTCAAGTAATGGGAGATTGGGAGCCTATGATAAGTAAGCAATATGCATGACTATTAGCAGTGATAAGAAGACCAATATACCCTCCGAACTAGGGACCAGAACTTATTACAAGTACCCACAGTTCCACCCTCTATCGGTTAACTACGGGGTGTTTGTATTGCCTTCTGCTATGTCAGAAGCCAATATAAATGTATAGCCTTTTGAAACGATTTCTTCACTTCTTTCGCTCTGAGTATGAGGTAGAGACCACGGGAGCATCATGCATCTCACTCCTCTCGCTTCCGTCTCGTGCACCTCACTCTTCTCTCACTTTTCTCACCGCTCATCACTTCTTCTAAAATCTACTTCTTTTAGTCACTATTATTTATTTTCAGCTAAAAACTATCAGCCACAGCCAATATAAACACCCTCTTCGTGAGCTGAAGTCAATAGTAAAGTGGTACACACAACAGAGAAAAATAACACACAATTTGCCTTGGAGTGGACAAAATGAAAACTTCATGGATAACTTTGCAAGACCTCAAAACTCGAAAGTATTACGTATGGTGCAGCTGTTATCTTGTGGTGAAGCTTGTACTGACAAGATTTACTTTTCTTGATTGATATGCAAACGGCACTGAAACACCAGCCATAAATTCTACCATGCACGTCAGTCACTAACAAGTCCTGAGAACTACAGATTTTGCGATAAGTATCCCAACAAATGTTTGTGGACTCTGGTTCCATCGCATCAGTCAGTCATAAGATGTTACGAACAATAATGCCCTGTCTGTCCATTCTGTAGCTAAAATCTCACAAAGTTCTGGTTCGTTAGAAGGATATGTGCAAGGTACACCATAGTGCCTTGCTAGTGGAGTCTGAATCCAAGCCCATGAACATAACTTTGGGTGACGCAGTACTTGCCTTTGTACAATGCATTTCATAAGGACAGTAATAGTGGCCTAGAAATGTTGAAAGGGACGTTCGTTAGATGAGTGGAATGCTATTACTTGTGTACTTATATACACAGGCATGACTTCCACAAGGCTCCAATAGCCTGGTAAGACATTCCATCCTCAAAGATATAATCTAAACCACTTAAGCCAATATCATGATTTAGCAAACCACTATTCCACCCGATATCAAATAATTTTCTCAATTGTCACCTACTGGTCTTCACAAAGATGTGATGTACAATGTCTCGTCGCCAAAATCATGTGCCTACTCCGAGGTCGTCACCACTTGAAACGACTGAGTTCTATGGAACACCACATCACACTATAGTCTGTGATATCTAATTACTTGCCGTTAAGATCATATGTTTGTTTCGAGAACCGTCACTACTTGAAACGCATAAGTTCAATTGGCACACAACATGCACACACTCATCTCATCACGATCCTTTTTTTTGTACTTCTCCGCTTGAGATGATACTCTACCCAGACTTACGCAACACGTCACAGTCACCAAGCCTCAGCCTTGCTGATGGCCGCAACAATCATAAAAAACATATGCACATTAAAGAGCAAGCAATCGATCCGAGCATAATTAACATGCACTTGATTCTCGTAAGTAAATCAATATTTTCATGGGCACAACATGACTCACACCTGCTTGGACACCCCCATGACTAACACATTCATGGATACCGCCATGACTCACATCCAAAACAAATTCAAATCAGCACAGGGGCCGATCTGATCGGGGTAACCATGCCGATCAGACAACACAAACCACACGGTAAGACCACCATGACAAAACTGGTCCGACCGCAAGCCACTCAGATAAGGCCACCATTATAAAGCTGGTCAGACCGCTCTCAATTCATTCACGCAATTCAACGTAGACCTCTCTGGAAAATAGCTACCACCAACTACAGACCGGTACTACTACACACTGGTCAGATCGTCATGCAATGGCCAGTTAGACTGTTGGCCGGTCTGACCACCAACCAAAGGCCGGTCAAACCGCCGTCACTAAGACAGTAAAAGCCAAAGATTCAAATAGCACAAAATCAAACTCAAACAATGACAACAAAGTATAAGCAAAGTTAAATACTCATCATCATCATAGGGTTGCCACCACATGGTATTACCGAAAGTAAGAAACACATATGACGTTTGATCCAAGCATCTCCACTAAGTGTTAACTTGCAAAATTATAATAAGGAGAAACTCCATTTCATCATGTCAGAGACAATATATATGTATCTCAAAATTAAGTTGTGTTTAGAAAACACTCAAATTCTCGTACATGAACACATAAATACCCTTGCCAAAACACAGCGTTTTTTCTCTCCCCGATCAAAAACAGAGGAAAATACAAGGTAACTAGAATACCAGTAGGTCGATCAAATCACAAAAATGACAAAGGTAATAAAGCATAGAGCAAAATTATTCCACTCCTCGCATTCTGCAGCCCCTCTCAATCACCCGGCCCTGATGCATGCAACGTCAGTAACACAACATTTCAGAGTTTAGACACGCACGCGCCCGGCGGAACAAGGCTTAGTCCAGCCTCAGGTTAGGCTAGCTGGTTTTAAACTACCTTGGGCTTTCGTTTTTAGATTTTGATATCTGAGTCACTATTTTCTATAAGGTTTGGTTTTTAGGTCTCAAACTATAGTCCATCTAGTCCGAGGCATGATTTCACCCCATGAGAAGACGGTTAGCACTTGGAATTGCGGCATCAAACTGCACTAACTCCGTGTCCATTGGAGGAGGACTTCACTCCATTTGCTTTCTTGCACTCTGCGTCGTCTGCAACGGCGGTGATCTCCTTGATGAACGCGTCATCGCCAATTACTCCGTTTCCCTTGGACGCCACGGGCAGCTCCATGGCCTCTGCCTCCTCCTTCTCCTGGGTCTCCTTGTGCTTGCCCCAGAGGACAGAGTAGAGCCCGATCACGATCAGGACGCCGCCGAGGACGCCGCCGAGGTATATCCTCTCGGCGAGGATGAAGGAGCCCATGACGGCCACAATGATCATCATCAGAGGGCTGAATGCCGACGCGAACACCGGCCCGGTCTTCTGGATCACGAGGCCTTGCACGTAGTACGCTATGCTCGACGTCACAATGCCCTGAAACACCAATGGTTCGATCTCTAAGCATTTGGCACAACAATAATGTGCTCACAATGTAAAAATGGATCGGAAACTCACGGCGTATGCGGCGGCGAGGAGGTTCATGTCGAAGCCGATGGTCCAGACGGAGGGGCGGTGTTCCATGGCGAAGGTGACGACGATGGCCTGCAGGGTGCCGACGAAGCAGATGAGCGTGGTGAGGGAGAGCGGAGCCGAGTACTGCTTGAGGGTGTGCGCCTGCAGGATGAAGAGCGAGGCCCAGGCGAGGGTGGCGATGATGACGAAGAGCGAGCCCAGGAACCACTCCCTACCCGAGGGGTCGACGGCGGCGACCGGAGCGCCCGCTCCGTGGCCGTGCGGCTGCACGTGGCTCGTCCACGCCATCTGCATGAGCGGTCCCTTGTAGAGCGTCATCATCATCGCGCCGGCCACCGTCACCAGCGTCCCAGCCACCTTCGCCTGGCACCTCACCTTCTTCAGGTCCACCTTCTCCATCCTATATATTTTATTGTTCGACACAATCAATGTCAAATGTTTGCTCCAAGTGACTCTAGTCTTCTCCAGTGTTGTTCATCTCATGTTTTTCAGAAGATATATGTACCTGAAGATTACGGCCATCACGAAGGTCATGGCGGGAAGGATGTTACTCATGGCGCATGCGAAAGTTGGGCCAGTGAACTTCAGGCCGGCATAATAGAAGTTCTGATCAATCACAGGCCTGTAATAATAACATGCATGAGGTCACA
The DNA here is from genome assembly GCA_036346575.1 of Dendrocalamus sinicus. Lineage (NCBI taxonomy): Eukaryota > Viridiplantae > Streptophyta > Magnoliopsida > Poales > Poaceae > Dendrocalamus > Dendrocalamus sinicus. The sequence goes on along the minus strand of CM070643.1, from coordinate 15,871,370 downwards.
AACATGTTAGTATTTCTGAAAAGCTGACATTTTTTTACGTACTACTGGGGTGTCCAGTAAAAGCGTTTGCAGACACCTTTTCTTGACAGAAGAATAGAATCTTCATATTGGGGTGTCCACTTATGTCTGTTGTTTCTTAAAAAAAAAAACTTAAGTTGGGTACGCAAAATGACAGGACAAACACAATAATAAGCGTGCACTAACCCGAGCAGTGCCAGTACGAAGATTTGGAGGAAGGCCGACCACGTCATCCTGGGCCTCACCTTCCTGCATTTTTTTTTACCAAGTGATGGTATGATCGATCCGCTTCAGATGAACTATGTGTGAGAGAGATTGTACTGCTTGGATTGCCATGTAGCTAGGTATAGTAGCTACCTCTCGAGAAGCAGGGCAAATGGCGCGATGGAGATGGTGGCGAAGGCGTGGCGGTACACGACGAGCACGTAGTGGCTCATGCCGTGGTTGAGCGAGACCTTGGTGATCACGTTCATGCCGGCGTAGCCGAACTGCAGGGAGATCATGGCGATGTAAGGTTTGGCTTTCTCGAAGAAATCACCGCAGCAACCCATGGTGAATTGGTGATGACAAGTTGGCTGTTCTTGCTAGCTGCAAGCTTGGTGATCAGCAAATGGGTAGGCTATGGCTAGCTAGCTAGCTAGAGCTAGAGAACTCAAGGAGCAAGATAAGACCTTGAGTTGAAGCAAATGCGCAGAGTTCACTGCTCTATTTATATGCTCGTGGCAGGGGCATTCTGGGAAATTCAAGTCTTCCTTTTCCCCCATCCATGCCGGATACGCATATGTGCAGACGTTGGTAGGCCTTTTCCACGAGCGTCTTCGTGGGTGGCAAGGTGGGCCCATCTGTCAGTCAGGGAAGGCCAGTAGCTTCGGTCAGGTTCTTCTGGTGAGATAGCCTGATTGATGGGCTCTTGAAGCAAATGAAGACCACCTGGAGAACAAAGAGATCTCAACTGTGGCACCAAACGTCAGTGGCAAACCATCAAATTTTGGTCATATTTGACATGAAGAAGGGGGAAGCTTTTAAGTACATATTGGAAGGCAGAGAAATCATCAGATCTCTCCGATGTCACAGAAAACAGTGTGCTGTAACTAACTTGATGCGAAGATCTTATATGCAAACTTCTAGCTAGCTGGCCGACATGCATGTTTATTGCCTTGTCAAAATCTGATTGCATACATTTCTTATCTAGACATAGTGTTGAGGGTTAAGTTCTCTACAAAATTGCAAGGTTGCAAATTCTATCCACTAAAAGGGGAGCAACGGATCGATTTTGGGCGAAGTTGCCGTGCCATTTTCATGTCGCTGTCGACCTACTAAAGGAGGAGCACTATATTTCAGGCGTTCTTGTGCTGAATTCGTGGACTACACTAGTGCCATGCATTATATACTCTGTAAACGCAACCGTCGCCACAAGAAATACACGGTGGGGCGGCTGCGGAAAGCTACAACCCCAAGCAGAGACCCAGGAAGGAGACCTGAGTGCGATCTATGGCCCATATTTTAGTATCGGATTTTTTTTAGATCATGGGAAAAATTTCATTAAGTGAATGAAAAAGTCCCAACCTCTACAATCTGAAGATCGTACGCAGCTTAAAAGTTACATCCAAGAGCATTCAAGCTCGATTCTCACACGAGAGCACAAGAACTAACACAAAACAAAAGACACAAGGTACATGAAAAAACAGACACTACGCCTCAATCCTATTCCGGAACTTCCATCCAAATTTTGCAAAGACCTCCATGATGACCGTCTCTAAAATCTGGCATCCATTCTTGAAGATTGGTTTTTCTCCTTCTTTACTTAACAAGGACCAATGCCGGATCCAATATGTTGCCCTGAAAATGACATATAGAAAGGTGTTGGTTTTAGCATTATTGAACACCACGTCATTTCTATTCAACCACATTGCCCAACAGAGAGCCGCAGCACCTAGTAAAATCTGATTTTTGAGTTTTGCCCCGATGCCATGAAGCCAAGAGCCAAACATATCCGATATACTAGATGGTGGATGAATTCCAAAGGTGATGTGTACTGTGTTCCATATAAATCTAGCAAAGTGACAATCAATGAAAAGATGTTGTATCGTCTCCAAAGAGTTACAAAAACAACACTTGACACTCCCTTGCTAATTCCTTTTTGCTAGATTATCTTTTGTAAGAGTGACCCCTTTTTGGAGATACCAAAGGAAAATTTTAATTTTTAAAGGCACTCTTATTTTCCATAGTGGAGTTTTCGTAGGTAAGACTCCCTCTTGAATCAAATTCAAATACATAGAGCGAACCGTGAAAGACCCACTCCTATGTAAGTTCCAAACAAACACATCTTTCTCATTTGTAAGGTTAACTGTCACTACTTTAGAGACTAAGTCGTACCACGCTGTCAAATTACCTTCCACCAAACCTCTTCTAAATAACACATCCAGTAGCGTAGAAGCTAAAACCTTAGCCACAGTATCATTCTTTTTCCTCACAATCCTATAGAGGGATGGATAGACATCCCTTAAGGGTTTATTTCCTAACCAAATATCCTCCCAAGATCTAACTTGTGTTCCCTTTTGAATTCGAAAATAACCATGAGCCAAGAAATCATCCTTGACCTTCATTAGCCCCGACTAAAAGTGAGAGTCACCCGGTCGTTTATAAACTTGAGTTATGGCTTTATTGGTCAAATATTTCCTTCTTAGAAGATTTTGCCAAACATCATCCTCGTTAATAAGTTTAAACAACCATTTACTCAACTTGATTATTACCGTTCAAGGTTCTTTTGGCAAAGTGATAGTCATAAAAAGAAGTACAGGCTCACTAAGTGAAGTGTACTTTGTAGACCAAAGGACTGTGGCGGGTTGGGTATCCAAAACCTTGGGATTTAGTATCGGATTTGATGGTAGTGTGGCTAGGTTTTATCGATCCCTGCAGCCTGCATGCACCAAAGAGCTTATCTCAACTCAACTCATAGCTTATTGATTGCTAGATAGCTATTGGGACTATTCTGCCTTTGGCTTTTGCTCTTACGAAAGATGGATGTAGTAACAGACAGAGAAATGGGAAAGGAAATTAGGGAAGAATCTGTTGCGTGTTGCTTATTACAGGAAATGAGCTGGCCTCCAAATCTAACCTCCCATTGGCTCTCTACTGGCCTTGCTATACATGCGCAGTATTGCATGAGTGGTATATGTGCATTTTCAGTTGCTAGCTAATGTTCTTGTTTGTTTAGTTTCTTCTTTCTTGTTGGAGTAGTCAGAGTTGCCGGCTGTGTGCCATGCTCATACCAGTTGATGACTCCCTGTAGTTATAGGCTTATATATAGCATACATGTTTTTTTTGAACAGATTGTAGCATGCATGTTACCATGGGGATGTTCAGAATCAAAGCATGAAACCGTGAACAGAGGTATGTCAGGCATGTTCAGATGCATTGCGTTGCGCAGATTCAGCTCGATCGCATTAGCTTTTGCCTTTTGCTGCTTGTGCCAGCCCCTTTACATGTCTGCCCTTTTCTTGTACTTATTCGGATCCTCGAGGAGAAGCTTGATTTGACTTGATGACCCTGTATATAAAACTCCAAAATCATTTGAGCTTGCCAGTATTATCCAACGTACTATGTTGCTGTATACCAGTCAAAATTTTACGTGCAACGTCCAGCGTGCTGAATTAGTTTGTCCCGGATTCGGGCGTAAAAGGAGAAAGTAAGGTTGAATCTGGTGTCAAAAAGACATATCTTGAAGGTTTGAAGCATGCATATCAAATGACAAGAGATTACAGGAATCCTAATTGTGATTTTCTCGTTTGGAGCTTTAGATATAGGCGAATCAGACAGATGATAATGGCAAATCCCAACCAAACGATGAACTGATCTTCAGCTGGTCAAGTAAATAACGCGGCATCCGCGTGCGTCACGCAAACCGACTCCAGCCTTTTGTACTCTCTCTCTCTCTCTCTCTCTCTCTCTCTCCCCATGTCACAGATACCGTAGTATGGATAGGCACGCACAACGCTAGTGGCGAATGACTAGCTAGCTAGCGTTCTGGTCGTATTTTAATTAGGTGCGTAGAACAATCGAATGGCAACTTAATCAGGCACTTAGCTAGCCTTTGCAGTGCTTCTTGTCTCTTTATTACGAGTGACGATCGTATACAATTCAGGAATCAAGCTATCACTTTAGTTTGGCGTTTGTTCCTATCGTCGTATCACGCGGTTATATATGTAAGCACGTATCCCATTATTGGATCCCCATCATGATCAAAATGCTCCCCGTCTGTCTAATCGAAGGAGCAGAGAAAAGCAGCAAGCTAATTAAAGGTGCCCGTGATGCGCCATGCACTCATGCTATCGTGCAGGTTCTGTTCCATTGATGACAAATACTCTGGAATCTCTGGGGTTTTTTGGCCTGAAATTAGACCTAGATCATCTGATTAATGCGAGGGATTCTGCCGGTGTTGGCATCCCTAAAGGCTGCGAACACTTTATGCTGATAGACTTGAAGATTTATTTTGTTTTCTTAGAACAAGATAGACATGAGACTTTTTTTCTTGAGACAAGATAGGCGTGAAATTATAGGAAACAAATCAGCCCAGCCCACGTCTCATCCAGCCTGTTGTTATTCACCAAGCAGTTGCTCATTTTTTGTACTGGAATGGGCCCTGGGCCTGTATTGCCTGTTCGTTAAAATTTCTATTTTGCCACATCCTGCTGGGCCCATAATGGGCCTGGCCTTAGTCCTGAGATGCCGCCCAGAACGAGATTTGTGGACCCAGTTACACATCGGATTACTCGCAACCTTTTTTTTTCTAAAAGGGGACGCAAGTTTTGTGATACTAAAGTCAACGTGACGATCCGCTAGACTAGAACGCCTTGAATACCAAGATCTATTCTTCGTCAGAACGATGTGTATTCTTAATCCGCAAGCAAATCTTAAACAACGCAAGCATCTAGCGCCACTTGCGCTCTTGCCACCAAAGTAATCACCAATCATTTCTTCTATTTAATCCCCTCCCGACCAGATCAGCTTAGACAGCCCTCGGAAACTTCTGAGCAGCGAAGGTTTTTACTCTGTTCCATCAACAACTCTCCACTCTTTTTTTATAAAAACACCCTTTTAAACTAATTTAAAAAGGTTTTTGTTTGACATGGCGCCTATGTAGCGCTTGTTTTGAGGCATAAGTTGATTTCGAAACCATTCAGCATGGTAAACAAATAGCAAATAAATATGGTCCCACGTGTGAGCCTCCAAATCCTTCTTCCTCCTCCTTCCTCCCCCTCCCTTCCTCCTCTGTCCAACGAGCAGAGAATTCGCCAGCCCCGTGGACCATCAAGCCATTGCCATTGATGGAGCAGGAGGAGGGCGTAGGGCGAGGCAGAGCACGAGCTTGCACTGCCGCAGTAGTGGGCAAAGAGGGCTGTGGGCAAGGCGGGGGCAACCACAGTGCATGCACGCAACGGAGCGAGCAAAAACCACCGTTATGTCACTCAAAACTTTGGTGGTTTGTGAATACAATGCATTGATCAAAAACAAAACTTGGCATCTTGTACCAACTAAAGAGGGAAGAAATATAATTGACTGCAAATGGGTTTACAAGATCAAAAGAAAAGCTAATGGATCACTTGACAGGTATAAGGCTCGTCTAGTCGCAAAAGGATTCAAGCAAAGGTATGGTATTGACTACGAGGACACATTTAGTCATGTGGTTAAAATTGCAACTATTTGAATAGTTCTCTCTATTGCAGTAAGCAGGGGATGGTGCCTCAGGCAATTAGATGTACAGAATGTGTTTCTTCATGGCGTTCTTGAGGAGGAAGTCTATATGAAGCAACCCCCGAGATATGAAGATAAGCTGATGCCGCATCATGTGTGTAAGTTGGATAAAGCTCTTTATGATCTTAAACAAGCACCTAGGGCATGGTTTGCTAGATTAAGTCATAAACTGCAGTAACTTGGTTTTAATTCCTCTAAAGTTGATACTTCACTGTTCTTTTATAACAAGGGATCGGTCACAATATTTTTGTTAATATATGTGGATGACATTATAATGGTTAGTTCCTCACAAGATGCAGTGACAGCCTTACTCAGAGATCTTGCAACAGATTTTGCTCTAAAAGATCTTGATGACTTACATTATTTCCTTGGAATTGAGCTTTCAAAGACAAAGGATGGTATTCTGTTGTCTCAAGGCAAGTACACATCTGATTTGCTTAAAAAGGTAAACATGTTACACTGTAAACCGGCAGTGACTCCGTTATGTACATCAGAAAAGTTGTCATTGCAATAGGGAGAAGCTCTTGGACCAGAAGACTCCACACGGTATAGAAGTGTGGTCGGTGCACTTCAATATCTAACTCTTACCAGGCCGGATATTTCCTTTCCAGTGAACAAAGTCTGCCAATTTCTTCAGTCGCCGACAACAGATCACTGGACAGTCTTGGCACTGGTATGAAAATCAAGAAAAACTCCTTCTACACTTGTTAGCGCTTTCTCTGATGCTGACTGGGCCGGTAGTGTTGATGATCTACGCTCAACAAGTGGATTTGCAATATTTCTTGGATGCAATCTTGTCTCTTGGAGTGCACGAAAACAAGCTACAGTATCAAGATCAAGCACAGATGCTAAATATAAGGCACTAGCCAATGCTACAGCAGAAATAATCTGGATCCAAACTTTTGTTGCAAGAGATGAAGATTTCTAGTCCACCGGCAGCTCAGATTTGGTGTGACAATATTGGTGCAACATACTTATCGGCGAACCCGGTGTTTCATGTGTCGGGACCCCGGATTACCAAACCCGGACCCTCTGTGTATTACAGCACTAGTCCCAGATCAAAGCTAGTGCACACAGTTAAACAGAATGGAAAACATCACCAACAACGATTTATTACAATAATTAAGAGTACTGACCGAAAAGGTCTCATTATTACAAATGAGGTTTAAGACCTCGCACACAAGAAATAAAGCGGAAGCAAAGATAACTCGAGGACGACCCATCAATTCGCCACAGGCAATTGACTGGGGAAGCGCGACCTAGTCCTCCGGGAAGAATCCATCACAGCCACAAGCGAAGCAGTAGTCGTAGTCACCTTCTTGAGCTTCAACTTCCTCTGAGATTTATTTTTGAGTGTAGCATGTGAGTACATAAAGTACTCCACAAGTCTTGGGAAAAATGCATAGATGCAAGGCTTGACAAAGGAAGGCTATATGGCTCTTTTGCACAAAGCAATATTTTAATTTCAATTACTACTAATTATTTTCGAAGGCATCAATTTAATAAAGTAAATGATTTTAACAGAACTACCAATTATTCTCTAGTGAAGGTTCTATCTACCAACACTAGGTAAGTTATTTCCAACTGAACAAGTTAATATTGCGGGTTACATCCACCCTCTCTGGCTCCATCCGCCAGGATTCCCTTCCGAGAGTTGCCTCCACTCTCGGAATACCAAAACTTTGATTTTAAAACCAAAATCAGAAATCTACCATGTGAATGCATTCCTTGCCCGCCCTTGACCGTGGGCACGGCTATTCGAATAGTTTTACACTCTGCAGAGGTTGTACAACTTTACCCACAAGAGATAAATTATCCTAAAAGTCAACACGCTTCCTTTGGCATGAGACCTGGATAAAATACCACAAAGCCTTTACCTTACTCTAATCTAGCTAGATACCACCCACGAGGTTTCACCGCAGTAGGCTAACCGCCCAACCAAGCCCCTCTTGCGCCATATGAGTACAGTAAATCCATGTCCCTCACTGTGAATAACCAGTCCATCCCTGGCACCCACTTTCCACTGGTGGCACCTAAACTAGACTATCATAAGTTAGTCAGCTAGGTCGTACCCATATAGACTTGTGGTTGTACGGTTAATGCTCAGTCTGGACAAACACAAGCGTCGGTCCTTATTTGGCTAGGGTGGAACATACACTTAACAAGTTCTCGTGCTAACTGCACCAAGCCAAACTAACCATCCACCCTAATCTAAACCAACTTTCACATTTTATTTTATTTTAAAAGAACAGTGGCAACTCTAATTACCACTAATTTTCATAAACACAGGGGCTCAACATTAAATCATACTTTCCCATTTTCAAGATTTTCCAAGTTATTAGATAGCAAGACTAAGCATTATCCTACCATTCTAATATTCACAAAGATTAATATTAATCTCATTATTGAGACAAAGGGGGTTCTAGAGTGACAAGGTACATGGCAATCAATGTCAAATGAGGGCATAACAAAGTGGGAATAACTAACTCCTAAAGATTTGAACTAGTGATTTTATGTAAATAGCAATGCACATAATTTAAAATATTTTAAAACATTTCAAAAGCATAGGCTCAAGATGATCAAAGGAGACTTGCCTTCTTGCAGGGTTTCTGGGTCTTCTTGCTGCTGTGAAGAGGGATCGTCGACAACGTTGGAATCTACGCGAGAAAAGACGAAGCAAACAAAGCAAATAAATACAAACGAAAATTCAAATAAAATCCAAAAATTCAATAGATGCCATAGTTGGATAGATTATGATTTTAGATGAATTTAGAAATTTGAATGGCTGAATTTGGAGTTAAAATGAGAAAGTTATGCTCATTTGAAAATCTCATATTTGAATAAATCTAGAAATTCCCAAATTTCTGACAGGTGGGGCCCACTGGAATATTAGATTTTTAAATTCTATTTTTATTCCGAGGACCGACAGGTGGGGCCCACTGAACAGTAACCATCGGCGGTCATCGACATGTGGGACCCATCGACAAAGTGAGCCCACCGACTTAACCTCGACATGTGGGACCTCGGACTCGGGCCCACTTGTCGAGACCAAGACAGAGGTGGGGCCCAGCGGCGATGGCGCGCAGAGCCGGCGGCGGCGGCGTGTGGGGCCCACTTGTCGTGAGATTTTAAAAGAATGGCTCGACCTCGCCGCGGGCCGGGGCTCGAACGCGCCGAGGAGCCGAGGAGGAAGAGTTAGCGCTGTAACGATCGGGCGGGAGGCGTTGCCTACCCATAAAGGGTAGGTAATCCCTTTGAGGGTTACTCGCCGAGTGGTCCGGCAGCCGTGGACGGAGGCAAGGTCGTCGGCGGCGGGAGGTCGGAGGGTGCGGACGGTCGTGAAATGCAACCCTTGAGCGGAGGGGTTCGGTTGGAGGGTCGACGAGGTGCGACGACGAGCGAGAAGGCGGCGCGACGAGGGTGGCGAGCTGCTCTGGTCCTCTGGCGCGACGGCTCCGGCGGTGGGAGGGCAGGCGAGGTGTCGAGGAGGATCGCACGAATGAGAGGGAGCTCGGGGAGGCGACGGCGGGCTCCGGGGATGACCGAGGCGGCGGCGAAGGCTCGCCGGAGTTGGGCGGAGCTCGGGGAGAGAGAGCGCACGGCGCTGGGGTGCTATAGGGCTCGGGAGATGCGGTGGAGCGCTCTGGGAGGTGGTGCGAGAGGAGGCGAAGCCGAGGGAGGTATTTATAGGGGCGGAGGAGGGGACACGGGCGCGGGATTGCTCGCCGGAGATCTCGGTGGCGGCGGGAAAGTTTGGGGAAAAAGGAAATAGGGGCCTGAAAGGAAGGGAGGCACGGCGTTGGGATTCGCTTCGCGGGGCTCGGGGTTGCCAAACCGGGAGAGGCGAGGAAGGCAAGGCGGATTCGGCTCGGCACGGCCGGCCGGCGAAAGGAAAGAGGAGGAAGAAAGGAAGGAGGCGGCTCATGGGACGACGATGGCTCGACAAAGGGCCGGGTGGCGGCGGGAGCGAGGCCGCGGCGGTGACGGCGGGGCCCGCGAGTCGAGAGAAGAGAGGAGCGGGCGCGGACGGCTGGATGGCCCGCGACGGCGACGCGCGCGCGCAGACGGACCGCCGGATGTCGCCCGAGGATGAGGAAGGTGGGGTGGGCGACGGCCGCCCGGAGTCGAGAGGAGAGGAGAGGCGGCTGGATGGGCCGAGCGCGACGTGGATGGATCTGGGCCGTCCACGCGTCGGCTGGAGGGAGAGGGGATATTTTTATTTTTAGAATTTGATTTAGATTTTCAGAAAAGGCTAGAAAATTATTTAGGCCTCAGAAAAATATGAAAATACCTCCAAAAATTCCAGAAAAATTCATAGAAGCTCCTGGAGATATTTTGGACTTAATAAAATTATTTCCAACTACTGTTGATATTTAATTTTCATACTTTGAATTACTTTTTAAATTTAAAAATTAGGTTTTAAATTCCAGAAAATCCAGAAAAGCCACATAAAATCCAATTAGCTTAAAATAATTAATTTAAATTTAAAATTTTCAAAAAGCCAAATTTTTGGGATGTTACATCATGCTAGAACAAAACACATAGAAGTTGATTACCATTTTGTGAGAGAAAGAGTAGCACAAGGACTTTTGGAAGTAAGATTTATCTCAACTAATGATCAAGTTACTGATGGATTCACAAAGGCTTTGTGTAGTCGTAAGTTAGATATGTTTAAGTACAATCTCAATTTATGTAAGTTATGATTGAGGAGGGATGTTAGATAAAATTGGCATGTATCTCCAAAGATAGAAGGATAAGCTTGGTTGCGCCTAGAATAGAAGTTGTATCCCGACTCAATCATAACTACCATGTATTCTCAAACTGTTGTAATCTCCAAGCAGTCTTTCTCCTAGCTATATTAACAAAGGTACGCGGCCTCGAGAGAAGTGAGTACGCTTCACCAAATCCCATACGGTGATCTCCTTGATCAACGCGTAATCGCCAATTACTCCGTTTCCCTTGGACGCCACGTGCAGCTCCATGGCCTCTGCCTCCTTCTCCTGGGTCTCCTTGTGCTTGCCCCAGAGGATAGAGTAGAGCCCGATCACGATCAGGACGCCGCCGAGGACGCCGCCGACGCCGAGGTATATCCTCTCGGCGAGGATGAAGGAGCCCATGACGGCCACAATGATCATCATCAGAGGGTTGAATGCCGACGCGAACACCGGCCCGGTCTTCTGTATCACGAGGCCTTGCACGTAGTACGCTATGCTCGACGTCACAATGCCCTGAAACACCAATGGTTCGATCTCTAAGCATTTGGCACAACAATAATGTGCTCACATGTGCAATGTTCGAGACGTAAAAATGGATCAGAAACTCACGGCGTATGCGGCGGCGAGGAGGTTCATGTCGAAGCCGATGGTCCAGACGGAGGGGCGGTGTTCCATGGCGAAGGTGACGACGATGGCCTGCAGGGTGCCGACGAAGCAGATGAGCGTGGTGAGGGAGAGCGGAGCCGAGTACTGCTTGAGGGTGTGCACCAGCAGGATGGAGAGCGAGGCCCAGGCGAGGGTGGCGATGATGACGAAGAGCGAGCCCAGGAACCACTCCCTACCAGAGGGGTCGACGGCGGCGACCGTAAAGCCCGCGCCGTGGCCGTGAGGCTGCACGTGGCTCGTCCACGCCATCTGCATGAGCGGTCCCTTGTAGAGCGTCATCATCATCGCGCCGGCCACCGTCACCAGCGTCCCAGCCACCTTCGCCTGGCACCTCACCTTCTTCAGGTCCACCTTCTCCATCCTATATATTTTGTTGTTCGACACAATCAATGTCAAATGTTTGCTCCAAGTGACTCTAGTCTTCTCCAGCGTTGTTCATCTCATGTTTTTCAGAAGATATATGTACCTGAAGATTACGGCCATCACGAAGGTCATGGCGGGAAAGATGTTACTCATGGCGCATGCGAAAGTTGGGCCAGTGAACTTCAGGGCGGCATAATAGAAGTTCTGATCAATCACGGGCCTGTAACAATAACATGCATGAGGTCACAACATGTTAGTTTTTCTGAAAGGGATAGACTATTGCACAGACGACTGAAATTTTTTTATCTTTCAGTCACCTAAAGTTGTACTTTAAATCACCTGAAGTTGCATATATTTTTTGGAGGGGAGCTGCAATTTTAGTTGATTGAGAGTGCAATTTCAGGTCACCTGAAGTTGCACTCTGAATTACCTAAAGTTGCATCTGTTTTTTAAGGGGGCTGCAATTTTAGTTCATTGAGAGTGCAATTTCAGGTGACTGAAACATTAAAAAATTTCAGTCGCCTGTGCAATAGCAAAACTGTTTTTAAAAAGCTGACAATTTTTTACGTAGTGCTGGGGTTCCAGTTAGGGCTGTGCACATCTCAACCGAGCCGAAAAAACCGAACCGAACCGATCAACTCGGTTTGACCGGTTTTCGATTTTCGGTTCGGTTTTTGTATTTTATGTTTTTTTTGTTTTCGGTTTTTTCGGGAAAAACCGAAAAAAAACCGAACAAACCGTAAAACCGAATAGCAGTGAATGTACCAGGGGCATGCATTCTGGTCTCTGCTCTCAAAGGTAGGGACCGCAAGGAACCGTGACGGAATTATGCACCACATACATATATATAAAAATGTTTATCAGTAAACATCGTCCTAATTATCTTTCCATGGCACCAAATTAACAATGATATTGGCCTATCTGCCTCAGGAAATCTAGATCCAGACCCCTCCTTTTGATCATTTCTGACGCCATGACCCATGCTAATGAAAATTTGCCTGGATTTGCAGTGAGTATGCTTGTAGCGTGGGCATGCGGATCGCCATTTCAGTTTTGTTAACTTATTTTCTAGTTGTGAAAGAGCATGTAAGACCAGCCGATTGCATGGCTACATGCAGTCTTCCGTTTTCCTGCATAGCCACCGTAGTACTGTAGTGTTTAGAAATTTTTTGTGCCATGCCATCCAGTCTACTTGTCTCACTAATTACTATATTGTTTGCAATTTACGTTAACTTTGGTAAATATGATATTTACCGATACCGCATCGAAATAAATTGGGATTTACCGATACCGAACCGTATTTTCAAAAATACCGTATACTACCGAACTAACAATACCGTATTTACTGTATATACCGTATATACCGAACCGATTTTACCGAATTAACCGAATGCACAGTCCTAGTTCCAGTAAAAGCGTTTGCAGACACCTTTTCTTGACAGAAGAATAGAATCTTCATATTGGGGTGGGGTGTCCACTTATGTCTGTTGTTTCTTAAAAAAACTTAAGTTGGGTACACAAAATGACAGGACAAACACAATAATAAGCGTGCACTAACCCGAGCAGTGCCAGTACGAAGATTTGGAGGAAGACCGACCACGTCATCCTGGGCCTCACCTTCCTGCATTTTTTTTACCAATTGATGGTATGATCGATCCGCTTCAGATGAACTATGTGAGAGAGAGATTGTACATTTGTACTGCTTGGATTGCCGTGTAGCTAGGTAGCTACCTCTCGAGAAGCAGGGCAAATGGCGCGATGGAGATGGTGGCGAAGGCGTGGCGGTACACGACGAGCACGTAGTGGCTCGTGCCAGGGGCGGAGCTAGGATCCAGACAAAGGGGGGGCCGACCCGCCAAGGCGCCGGCGTCATGGGTCCTGGACGTCGTGTGTCGGCAAAATTAGACACACATATATAATTAAACATACGCATATATATTGTTATATAAATTCAATCATAACACATATGGCAAAATAATGTAGTATACGTCTAGCATATTGAAAAGACTCTCTCAGTGGTCGCTGTTGATACTGGAAGAGTTATGACTAATCTTAGCAATCTATCGACCATTGGATAAATAGAATTTTTACCTAATCTCACTAGTCCCTTTGTTAGATCAGCAAGTGATGGCAATGTACTTAGCTCTAGATGGTTGCATACATCAAGTTGAAAATGTGGTAGTTGACACTCCAATTGAGCTTGATCTTGACTTGAAAAATCAGCGGGATAGTACTTTTCCACCAGAGTACTTATCTTTGAAATGTCAAAGCCATCTTTTCTTGGATCTAGTGAGGCACAAAGTGATAGAAGCTCTGTTGCTTGAGAACTGAATCGATCTTCTAACTCAATCAATTGTTGGTCGACCGCAACATTAAACACATCTATTTTATAATGGTGAAGAGTGGTGGTATTATCATTTTGTTCCGAGATTTGGTCACATCCACATACCTACAAATTGCGATATGTAGTTAAACAAGTTAGATATGTACCATAAGAATAAAAAATATGTATTTGTGTTCATATTAAAAACTGAAGGTAAGATAATAACTTACTTGCGATTTAAATCCGAAATCTCAATCTCGTGCTTGTCACAAAAGGCTTTCACCTCCTCAAGAAGTGGTTCCCAGCCATCATTTCTCAAGTCACTAAGCAATGATTTTGTGTTAGAAATGCAGGGGCCTAATTGACTGTGATGAAAAGTGATTAAGGGATCCTATTAATACATTTAGTGGACCATTGGGGGGGCCACGCCCCTGCCCGCCCCCCCTTCTCTCCGCCCCTGGCTCGTGCCGTGGTTGAGCGAGACCTTGGTGATCACGTTCATGCCGGCGTAGCCGAACTGCAGGGAGACCATGGCGATGTAAGGTTTGGCTTTCTCGAAGAAATCACCGCAGCAACCCATGGTGATGACAAGTTGGTTGTTCTTGCTAGCTGCAAGCTTGGTGATTAGCAAATGGGTAGGCTATGGCTAGCTAGCTAGAGCTAGAGAACTCAAGGAGCAAGAGAAGACCTTGAGTTGAAGCAAATGCGCAGCGTTCACTGCTCTATTTATATGCTCGTGGCAGGGGCATTCTGGGAAATTCAAGTCTTCCTTTTCCCCATCCACGCCGGATCCGCATATGTGCAGACGTAGGTAGGCCTTTACCACGAGCGTCTTCGTGGGTGGCAAGGTGGGCCCATCTGTCAGTCAGGGAAGGCCAGTAGCTTCGGTCAGGTTCATCTGGTGAGATAGCCTGAATGATGGGCTCTTGAAGCAAATGAAGACCACCTGGAGAACAAAGAGATCTCAACTGCGGCTTCTTTGGTTGTCAAAATCTGATTGCATACATTTCTTATCTAGACATAGTTGCAAATTCTATCCAATAAAAGGGGAGCAACGGATCGATTTTGGGCGAAGTTGCCGTGCCATTTTCATGTCGCTGTCGACCTACTAAAGGAGGAGCACTATATTTCAGGCGTTCTTGTGCTGAATTCGTGGACTACACTAGTTCCATGCATTGTTGGATCCCCATCATGATCAAAATGCTCCCCGTCTGTCTAATCGAAGGAGCAGAGAAAAGCAGCAAGCTAATTAAAGGTGCCCGTGATGCGCCATGCACTCATGCTGTCGTGCAGGTTCTGTTCCATTGATGACAAATACTCTGGAATCTCTGGGTTTTTTGGCCTGAAATTAGACCTAGATCATCTGATTAACGCGAAGGATTCTGCCGGTGTTTGCATCCGTAAACAGGGAACCGATTGCAGGCTCGGCCGGTGCGCGATCGATTCTGGCATTCTGCCTCCTGCTGTCAGACACATGATGGTTTCTTGCGGAGAAATTCCTTGTTCTGCAACAACGGGCTGCCTTCTACAAGAGACCCGTGGTTCTGTTTGTTTTTGCCATCTTCTTTACACCCATCTTAATTTGTTTATCAGGAAAGTGTATGGTGCCCTCGGGCAAAAGAGGAAGAAGGTTGCGAACACTTTATGCTGATGGACTTGAAGATTTATTTATTTTTCTTGGAACAAGATAGACATGATACTCTTTTTTTTTTCTTGAGACAAGATAGGCGTGAAATTGTAGGAAACAGATCAGCCCAGCCCACGTCTCATCCAGCCTGTTGTTATTCGCCAGGCAGTTGCTCATTTTTTGTACTGCAATGGGCCTTGGGCTTGTATTTCCGGTTCGTTAAAATTCCTATTATTCCACACCTGCTGGGCCCATAATGGGCCTGGCCTGAGTCCTGAGATGCCGCCCAGAACGAGATTTGTAGACCCAGTTACACAAGGAGAGTAGCTCGACCCAGTTACACATCGGATTACTCGCAACCTTTTTTTTGAGTGTATAGGTATCACCTAGATATTTTCTTTCTAATTATTATCTAAAAGTAACTCCAGCAGTAGCCCTCAAATCAGGGCCTCCTACTTTTGATTTGAGGGCCCTCCTATTTTTGAGGGTCCAGTTTTTTTGCATCTACTCCAACAGCACCCCTCAAATCTAAGCCCTCAAATCCATTCCACTACACACTGACACATGGGACCCACTCCTCAAATCCGGTCGGAGGCGAGCGGAGGCCCCGGGCGAGCGGGGGATTTTGGCGGCGACGGGCGAGGCGACGGCGACGGGCGGAGGCGTCGGGCGAGGCGACGGCGTGGCGGCGGGCGAGCCAAGGCCGGCGAGGCGGCGGCGAGCGGAGGCGGCAGCGAATGGAGGAGTCGGGTGAGCGGGGCGAGCGAGCGCAGAGGCGGGGATTTTAGCGGCGCAAGGGGACACGGCGCGCGCGAGGAGTCGGGCGAGGCGGGCGGCGAAGCGGGTATTTTGCGCGCGCAGGACACGGCGCAATGAGGAGTCGGGCGAGGCGGGGCAAGCGAAGCGGAGGAGTCGGGCGAGACGGGCGGCGGCGGGGGATTTTGGGGCGCGGGAAGTTTCACCGAGCGGAAAAATCAAGAATGAGAGCCGAGAGAGGCCCCTAGGAATGAGGGCTTGGAGACCTCATTTGAGAGGCCTCCTATTTTGAGAGCCAAGTAGGGGCCTGTTGAGCTGAGTTTTTTGCTCTGGCTCTCAAATTTGAGTTTGAGAGGCCAAGTAGGGGCCCTGCTGGAGTTGCTCTAAATTTATGACTTTTGGATTAGAGATCAAGGGGTCCTTGTTTTTAAAGGGGGAAAATTTTTTTTTATGGGGGAGAGGGTAGAATTCAAAGGGAGGGGGGAGAATTCATAGACATTGGATCTCTAATCTAATGGTCCTAAATCTAGATGATAGTTAGAAAAAAAACATTCGGATGACGTTTAACAAAATCCTTTTTTTTTCTAAAAGGAGACGCAACAAGTTTTGTGATACTAACTAAAGTCAATGTGACGATCGGCTTGACTAGAACGCCTTGAATACCAAGATCTATTCTTGGTCAGAACGATGTGTATTCTTAATCCGCAAGCAAATCTTAAACAACGCAAGCATCTAGCGCCACTTGCGCTCTTGCCACCAAAGTAATCACCAATCATTTCTTCTATTTAATCCCCTCCCGACCAGATCTTCCATCAGAGTAGACAACCCTCGGAAACTTCTGAGCAGCGAAGGTTTTTACTCTGTTCCATAAACAACTCTCCACTCTTTTTTTATAAAGAAAAAAAAAGCCCATTTTATATCCTTAAACTCTGATCTTGATATATGCTTTCAACTCTAAAATCGTTTACTTAAACCCTTAGCACCGTTCAAAACACCATTTTAAACTAATTTAAAAAGGTTTTTGTTTGACATGGCGCCTATGTAGCGCTCGTTTTGAGACATAAGTTGATTTCGAAACCATTCGGCATGGTAAACAAATAACAAATAAATATGGTCCCACGTGTGAGCCTCCAAATCCTTCTTCCTCCTCCTTCCTCCCCCTCCCTTCCTCCTCTGTTCAACGAGCAGAGAATTCGCTAGCCCCGTGGGCCATCAAGCCGTTGCATTGATGGAGCAGGAGGAGGGCGTAGGGCGAGGCAGAGCACGAGCTTGCGCTGCTGCGGTAGTGGGCAAAGAGGGCTGTGGGCAAGGCGGGGCAACCACAGTGCGTGCACGCGACGGAGCGAGCAAAAACCACCGTTATGTCACTCAAAACTTTGGTGGTTTGTGATCAAGGCTGTAAGAAACCGTCAGCACATGCATATCCTCCAAAAAGCTAGATACAAAAGTTACGTCGGGTTAAAACTTGTCGCCAAGTAGTTGCAGATGATGCAGTCAGAGATATTTTCTGAACATACGAATCATACAATATTGTACATGTCAACTGCTGATCATACAAATCGATAGTACTAGTCCGTCGTACGCAAGAACCCAATGCACCAGCTAACTGAGCGGAACCAAGAATCCTGGGCCTCTTGTTCCAACTTGCAAGCACAGTGATCCAAATCACTTACGCAACTCGCAAGCCAAGACCACCTCGCCATGGAACTCTCCCTGACCTCATCGCCTCCTCTCCTCCTCATCCTCCTCCCTCTCCTACCTCTCCTCTATTTTCTCTACATGCGCCAGGACCCCAGGAAGCAGCCTCGCGCCCATGGCCTCAAGGTCTACCCCGTCCTCGGCACGATGCCGCACTTCCTCAAGAACCGGGACCGCTTCCTCGACTGGTCCACCGAAGTCATGAAGTGCAGCCCCACGCACACCATGTCCTTCAAGGCGCTCGGCCTCACCGGCGGTGCCATCACCGCCAACCCCGCCAACGTCGAGCACATACTCAAGACCAACTTTGGCAATTACCCCAAGGGCGAGCTCGCGGTGTCCATGCTCGAGGACTTTCTTGGCCACGGCATCTTCAATTCCGACGGCGAGCAGTGGCTGTGGCAGCGCAAGGCCGCCAGCTACGAGTTCAACAAGCGCTCGCTGAGGAACTTCGTGGTTGACACCGTCCGGTCCGAGGTCGTCGGTCGGCTGCTACCGCTGCTCGAGCGGGCCGGCCGCGACCGCCGGACGCTGGACGTGCAGGACGTGCTCGAGCGCTTCGCGTTCGACAACATCTGCCGCGTCGCCTTCGACGAGGACCCGGCTTGCCTCGCCGAGGAGAGCATGGCCGCGCCCCAGAGCGCGGAGTTCATGCGCGCCTTCAACGACGCGCAGAATGCCATCATGGCCCGGTTCATGTCGCCGGCCAAGTCGCTGTGGCGCGTCAAGAGGATGCTCAACATGGAGCCCGAGAGGCGGATGCGGGAGGCGCTCGGCACGATCCACGGCTACGCCGAGAGGATCGTCCGGGAGCGCAGGGAGAGAGGAGAGGCGGGGCTGGTACGCCGGGACGACTTCCTGTCGCGCTTCGCCGCGAGCGGCGAGCACAGCGACGAGAGCCTCCGCGACGTGGTCACCAACTTCCTCCTCGCCGGGCGCGACACCACGTCCTCGGCGCTGACCTGGTTCTTCTGGCTGGTGTCCGGGCGGCCCGACGTGGAGGACAAGATCGTGCGCGAGATCTGCGAGGTGCGAGCGTCGAGCGGCGCTAGCACGGCGGGCGCGACGTTCAGCTACGACGAGCTACGGGACATGCACTACCTCCACGCGGCCATCACGGAGTCGATGCGGCTGTACCCACCGGTGGCCGTCGACACGCACAGCTGCAAGCAGGAGGAGTTCCTGCCGGACGGCACGTTCGTCGGGAGCGGGTGGCTGGTGACCTACTGCGCGTACGCGATGGCGCGGGTGGAAGACATCTGGGGCAAGGACTGCGCGGAGTTCAGGCCGGAGCGGTGGCTCGACGAGGAGGGCGCGTTCCGGCCGGAGAGCCCGTTCAAGTACCCCGTCTTCCACGCCGGACCGAGGATGTGCCTCGGCAAGGAGATGGCCTACATACAGATGAAGTGCATCGTGGCGTGCGTGTTCGAGAGGTTCAGCTTCCGGTTCGTCGGCGGCGAGGGGCGGCCGGGGCTCGTGCTCTCGCTGACGCTGCGGATGAAAGGTGGCTTGCCGATGCAAGTGAAGCACAGGAGCAACTAGCTATGCTACTTAACTAGGCATCATGTCCATTTCGTTACGCTTGGCTTGTAGCGCGTTGTTCTTGCTTAGTCTGAGGAATAAAGCTGCAATGCACAAGTTATCAATGCAATATTAAGCACATCACTTGCTAGCAAAGTAGAAATGGCACGCTTGTCTTCTTCAAATGACCCACCCCAATTGGAGCTTATGTAAAAGTTGCATTGCATCACGTAACTGTGTATGATTGGACGATTGGGGCTTGATCACTTCAGTTGGGAAGGGCGCTTCTCATCAGTGGCCACATCGCCAGTCCCCCATCGAGCTGAGCCTGCATCAACCGTCTTCTGGGCATGTCTACCTTTCGATTCGTGAGTCGTGACTTGCTGCTGAATGGCACTTCCTGAATAAAGCAGAAGATGAGACAGGCATGAAATCGGCGTGGTTCAGAACGACCCTCAGCAGGACAAACAAAATCTTTAACATCGGATTATTCATCTATTCATTCATTGCTATAATGCTATGGCATGACTGCCTGGCTGCGGTGTACGTAAATCCGAACTAGCTAACTTGCTATGATATGATGAGGGAACGGCATCCCCGCCTCTCTGCCTCGGCGTGCATAGTGCCCTCGGCCTACGTATTTCGCGCCCGCTCTCCGCAGGGCAACCCGGCTCCGGTGTAGGACTCCGCCATCCGCCTCGTAGGCATCGCCTCAGTGGAACGGTACGGCTCCGGCGCAGGGTTACGCCGCTCGCCTTGTAGGCATCGCCTCGGCAAGATGGCACAGCTCCGGCGTAGGGCTTCGCCACCTGCCTCGTAGGCATCGCCTTGGCGGGACAGCACGGCTCCGGTGCAGGGTTTCGCCGCCTGCCTTGTAGGCATCGCCTCGGCGGGACGGCACGTCTTCGGCACTCGACTGCGCCGTCCGCCTTGTAGGCATCGCCTCGGCGAGACAGCACGTTTTCAGCGCTCGACTCCGCCGTCTGCCTCGTAGGCATCGCCTCGGCGGGACGGGTCGGCTCCGACGCGGGACCTCGACATCTGCCTGGAAGGCACTGCCTCAGCGAGACGACCCGGCTTCGGAGCAGCACCTCGCCGCCTGCCTGGTAGGCATCGCCTCGGCGGAGCGGCGCGACTCCGCCGCCCGCCTAGTAGGCAATGCCTCGGCGGGGTGGCTCGGCTCCGGTGCGGAGCTTCGTCGTTCGTCCGCCTGGTAGGCACCGCCTCGGCGAGACAACCCGGCTTCGGAGTAGCGCCTCGCCGCCCGCCTTATAGGCATCACCTCGGTGGGATGACACGTCTCCGGTGCCCGACTGCGCTGTCCGCCTTGTAGGCATCGCCTCGGCGGGACGGCACGTCTTCAGCGCTCGACTCCGCTGTCCGCCTAGTAGGCAATGCCTCTGCGGGGCGGCTTAGCTCCGGCGCGGGACTTCGTCGACCGCCTGGAAGGCACTGCCTTGGCAAGACGACCCGGCTTTGGAGCAGCGCCTCGCCACCCGCCTTGTAGGCATTGCCTCGGCAGAGCAGCGCGACCTCGTCGTCCGCCTAGTAGACAAGGCCTCGGCGGGACGGCTCGGCTCCGGCGCAGGATTTCGTCGTCTGCCTGGTGGGCACTGCCTCGGCGAGACGACCCGGCTTCGGAGCAGCGCCTCGCCGCCCGCCTTGTAGGCATCGCCTCGGCGAAGTGGCGGTGACTTCGTTGTCAGCCTTGTAGGCATCGCCTCGGCGACGTGGCGGCGACTTTGTTGTTAGCCTTGTAGGCGTTGACTCGGCTGGACGACCCGGCTTTGGAGTGGGATTCCGCGGACCTCTTTGTAGGCATTGCCTTAGGGGGGCTACAAGCTATTAGTTGCTTCGGCTCGCCAGTCAGTACCTTTGCGCTTGCTGTCGGGGAACGGGGGGCTGGGATAGTTTAGCACATCAGCTCGCCCATCGGGACCTCAGCGCTTGCTGTCAAGGGAGTACTGTTGTGGGGGTGGCCCAACCCCTCGTAACTGGGTCTTGCAACTGGCCTAATATGTAATAGGCCCGATAGTGTAGAGGAATATACTCATGTAAATATACCAATATACCCTCATCCTTTGTAAAGTACTAAGGGGTAGAATGAAGATTTTTTATTCTACCCCACTCATGTATATAAACTCCCAAGAGGGGCAAGAGGAGAGAGATCCCCCTCATTCTTACCAACTCTCCCTCAGATCTAGCTCTTCTCTTCCTTTTCTACTAGTCCCCTTTTTTACTGTTTGGCCTGTAGCCACAACAGACACATGCCCAAATCTCCTCGTTGCTGTCAGGATTTGCAGTTTTGCATCCATCGCCCTCGTACTTTCCGTGCCGAGGTGACTTCCATTTCCTACCAATGGTTGGATTTTCGACCAGCGATTGATGTGTGGCATGCCATTAAGTTGGAGATCCCTGGACCGATGCTGTATCGGACTTGAATGGGATGCAGCAACTCAAGTACTCTTGCCTTACTCTTTTGAATTCATACAGCAACTATTTGGCCGCGTATGTGCCGCCTAGGTGTCCTAAGCGCTAGGTTAACACTAGCTATGTGATAGACCATTCATTTTATATATATACCTTCTACATCATATCTCTACGATTCCTCAGGCTTTGGACAGTCTCTGTGATTTTTTTATAGTCCTATTGTTTATTGTTTATTGTGTGGTCTAATACCGTAACAGTGTCCGGCCGCCCGACATAGAGGGCAAGATCGTGTACGGAATCCGTGCAGTGCACGCGTCAAGCGGGAACACGGACACGGCGTTTGGCTTCGACAAACTGCGCGAGATGCACTACCTGGACGCGGCCATCACGGAGTCGATGCAGCTGTACTCGCCAGTGGCCATGGACACGCACTGCTGCCAGCACGATGACCTCTTGCCCGACGGCACGTTTGTTGGCGAAGGGTGGCAGGTCACCTACAGCTCGTACACCATGGCGCGGCTGGAGGAGATATGGGGCAAGGACTGCGCAGAGTACTGGCCGGAGCGGTGGCTCAACGACGACGGCACGTTCCGGCCTGAGAGTCCGTTCAGGTACCCGACCTTCCATCCCTAACCGAGGAATAGGATGTGCCTTGGCAAGGAGATGGCCTACATACAGATGAAGTCCATCGTCGCGTGCGTGTTCGAGAGGTTCAGCTTTCGGCACGTCGGAGGCGAGCAGCGCCCAGGGCTTGTGTTCTCGGTGACCTTGCGGATGGAAGGCGGCTTGCCGATGCAAGTGAAGAAGACGGAGAACCTAAATTGCTAGGCATGCCCCCCTTCGACACAGAATCCTTCTCGTTCCTTCCTATTTTGGTTCTAGATCTTCGGTTTCATCTGAGAGCAAAATATAACAAAAGGGTACTAAAGAGATTGGCACAAAGGGAACCCGGAAGGATTGTGCTGGGCATTTGGAGTATATTTATGAAATAATCTGAAGAGAGGTAAAACTCACCGGATTGTCCCACCAAAGAACAATGGGATCCAACTAAAGAATAACAAAGATGATGGATGTATTCAAGCATCTGTTCAAGTGTTCCTCAAAACTCTGAAGATGTAGTAAGTACCAATTCTGTCCTACCGCACTCTTGGATGATAAGTAGCATCTAGGACACAGTATATTCAGAATGCAGTACTCAAGAAAACATGTTCTCTCACAAAACAACATAGTATTAAAGATTGTCACAACCAAAATGGATAAATTGATCGGTGTTGAGAATGTGATTCAGATATTAAATTATTTACCAAACAACAGGAAAAAGGATGTTCAGCAATTGTTACAGATGGACATGGGATGCAAAAAGTAAAACTTACAGTTGGAATACAGTGCGCGTCAAATTGCAGTGCAATTACAAAAATCGTTTGTTCCCAGTGGGTGAGTTCGTCCTTGTGCAGAGAACCTTCCTTCCCTTGGCCCGTCTACGCTTCAGAACCTTTCTTCCAGCAGTAGTCCGCATCCGCCTGCGGAAACCATGTACACGGGCAAGTGACTTCCTAGATCTTGACCTCTTGGTCATGCAGAGGGCAGCCCTTCCGGCCCTAATCTGCAGACCACGAGATCTTTGCGTTGTTACTCTGTTGTAGCTGAACTCAATTCCCAAAGATGAACCTGCCATACATAATGTTGAAATATCAAAATGCTGAAGTCATTGTGTTATGGCCTATGATCCGGCGAGGCTGTGAAGTAAAGAGACAAATAGTACCGTGTGCACTTTTTATGTAAACAGTACCCACACGTACTGTAGCAGACTTATTAGGAATAGTTGTGCGTGTATTTTCATATTAGGAATAATTACATATACATACACACACACATATATTAGGAATAGATAGATACATATCTTTCTATTAGGAATAGATATCTTAATATTTAGATAGTATGAATATGATATTATCTTTAATTGATTGGTTGCATTAGATTATGTTAGTTTCCATATTGTTAGGAGCTAATTTCATCTATATAAAGAGAGGAGCCGCATCATTTATAAGTAATGAATAAACAAAGGCTCTCCAAATAAACCTCAGAGCCTCTTTACTTCATCAGGGAAAAGTCCTGCTGATAGTTAGATGAGGGTGAGTGCCTTATCCTTGGTCTTCGGATCTGTACCCAACCACAGCATTTAGTACCAGAGCCAACTGCTGCTCCGCCATCCATAGCAAGCAGCAGGGGTTTCAATCCCATGAAGGCCTAAGCTTCACAGTTCCACTACCTAGGGCTTCCGACATTCGACGGCAAGGAAGATCCACAATCTTAGTTGAATCACTTTGAGTAATTCTTCAAGGAGCAACAGACGATGAAGGAAGAGGAGTGGTTGGCATAGCACCACCTGACGGGGAATGCCGCCCTATGGTACCGGCAGCTGGAGTGTGCACTCGGAGTGTAGATATGGCCAAGTTTTGTTAAACATGTCAACGTCTGTTTCGCCATCACCATTGCGCCGTCTCCACCCGCACGTCAAATCTCCACCGAGCCAACTACCGTGGCTTTCGATGCCGAGTTATCCTCCGCTGAGATCTGCGCCAACTTGATAGTATGGATGAAAGAGTTCATGATCAAGATGGAGGAGAAGACGTAACATGTTGTTGCGGTTTCTGAGTCGCCATCGCTGTTGGTTGCGACCATGTCCAAGATAGAGGAGCAGCAAGAGGTGACACCTATCATTGTAATAGCGGCACTGTCATCACTGTCATTAGCATTGGTCCTGCTACTGTCTTCACCAACGATGACTCCTCTCCAGGCTTCGCTATCCTTAGCTGCACCTCTGATGCCTTCGCCAAGGAGGAATGTTGTCGCTGTCCAGCGACGGTCTTCTCCAGGTGGTCGGCCGACACCGTGCCTTCAAAGATACGGAGCACAACGGCTGTCATGTGGGGGTCAGCGACGTCATCGCATCTCTCCCACAACTATTGCATCTCAGGGCAAGAAGGATGTTGTTGCCCTACAGCGTTTGTCCTTATCGCCGACGGCTCCTGCAACGTTAGCCAACGTTAGAGGGTTGGTATCCTCACTGTTGTGCAATGGGGCTTCGCTGATTATCTTCCATGCTGCATGATATCGTCACGGGCTCTCGTCGACATGAGGTTACGAAGGATTTCAACCATAGATTCCACCTAATAGCTCGAAGATGAACTGTCTCGCCGCGAGGGGTGTAATGTTATGGCCTATGATCTAGCGAGGCACTGCAGCAAACAGACAAAAAGTACTAAGTGCATTGTTCACGTGAACAATACCCGCGCGCACTGTTCATGTAAACAATACACACGTGCACTATAGCAGAATTATTAGGAATAGTTGTGTTAATAGATAGATGCATATCATTCTATTTGAAATAGATATATTATTATTTAGATAGTATGGATATGATATTATCTTTAATTGATTGGTTGCATTAGATTGTGTTAGTTTCCATATTGTTAGGGACTAACCTCATCTATATAAAGAGAGGAGTTACACCATTCATAAGTAAACAATGAATAAACAAATATTCTTTAAATAAGCCTCAGAACCTCTCTACCTTATCAGTTATTCAGGTAAGAGCCCTACTGGCAGTTAGATGAGGGCGAGTGTCCTATCCTCGGTCTTTGGATCCGTACCCAACCACTGACCACAACACATTGCTAGGTTGGAAGCGAGACAAGGGTTTGATGCATAAATCTAGGATTTGCTAAATAGAACAAATATACTCAAAAATCAATTATTTAGCTGTCTTTGGCTATGTTTTTGTTCTCTGTGACTTATTTGATTGTACTTGGACAAGATTATACTATGTTTAATTGGTTCATTTCCCCCAAAAAATGTTTAACTGGTTCATTTAGTCCAACATTACTATGCTAATTTTAGGACCACTTGGGGTTGCTTTAGGTGGTAGACAAATTGGTTGTGATTGAAGAGGTATCAAAGTTTGAGTCTTGAAGTTGTTCGTTCATGGTTCAATTGTGTTAGCTGATTTATTTCATTACATCATTCAATGGTTCATTCTAGAGCAGCTGCTTACGAAAACTCAAGTTTTAGTTAAGAAAACAAGAAGTCCTAAAACTTGAAGATGTTTTGTGAGATTCCTAAAACTTGAAGCTGTTTTGTGAGTTTTTTGCAATGTGTATATGATTCAGGCCGCAGAATTCAGATACATATACTACAATCTACAGATCACCTGACACTACTGGAAATCGCAGGACATGGAGAACAAAAAGAAACCTTCAGCTTTGCACGTTTTCATAATTTTGTATTCACTCAAACAGATCACTGAAATATGAACATTATCAGTTTCATGTTTGGACACTGAAATAAAATCTGGGTCTACAACTACAAGTTAACTTTGTCTCTCATTCGAACTACTTACGCAAATTCGTTGGCTCGTGGTTAATTACAAGAGTGCTCAGACTCTAGAATCGGGCATTTCTGATTTCATCGAACCTTGTACATCAACCAACAGGTTCAACAGTAATGGAATTTAAGATTTTTCAGAGAAATGCCGGAGAAATTTCAGATTTTTCAGACACCTATTTAGGGTATATTTCCCTTCCACATGCTAAACAATCGTCGAAGTCCCTATGTTCTTCTGTTTCCTGTTTTAGACTAACACAACAACTGAACCAGTGAACAAACTATACAAGCTTAAAACACTATATCAACATCTCATTGCGCAGAACTAGACCCAACACCCACAGTTCCAAAGTTCAAACCCGCCCAGCTCTTGCACGTACCCTCCGTCTAGCCCCCCAACCCAACGGAACTAGCACAGCAATACCGATAAATCGAACGCAAGTAATGAGGAGAAGCTCTCTCACCTGCGAACGAGGAGGCGGAGGTGAAGCGGCGGCGCGCGAGACCGCAGCCGAGGCGGCGGGGAGGCGGAGGACGTGGGTGAGGACGAGACGAAGGAGCTCCGGAGGAACGGGGACGCGGAGGCGCCCATCGGGGCCGCCTTGCGAGGGCGGAGGCTGCCGCCGATAGCCACCGCGGAGATCCTCCCGGAGTGGAGGGAGAGGGACGCCATTGGAGAGGGCAGGGCTAGCGCCATGTCAGGGGAGTCGGAGCGCGGGGTAGCATCTCCCACTCGAAGCTTTATCTTATCCACGACTGGATGCGATGTTTGGGTCTTGTGGGCCTTTCTTTCGGGCCAGATGTTGTTGGGCTGATAAAATAGTTCCCAGCCCGCAAGTCTTCAAACCGCATCCGCCTGCGTGCCTGACTCCGACCCAACCAACCGACCACGGGATCTCGCCGTCGTCGCCATCTTCCGATGGACCTGAGTCGGTCGCTAATAGGGCGTGGCGCCCTCTCCTCCTCCTCCTCCTCCCTCGTCATCGACACCGGAGCCCTCCTCCTCATTGCCTTCCTTCTCCTCACCCTCCGCCGCCTGCTCGTCTCCCTCTCTCCTTCCATCGACTCGACACCGGCATCCCACCGGGTGTAGGAGCATGGGAGCTGCGACCCCGCCTCCTCGCTCGACTGCGCCGACCCGCAGCTCTTCCACCTCATGATGCATAGCGCCATCAACGCCTTCCCCAACGTCCACTTCTCCCGCTTCGGTAGCCCCGTCCCCGACGATCCCCCCTTGACATGGCCTGGCGCGCCCGCTCCCTCGCCTCCGCCACCCCCACCTACTACAACAACTACCGCCGCTTATTCATCGCCCGCGACCCAGTCACTTGCGCCTACGCTGTCGCATCCATCGGCGAATACCGCTCCGGCCACCACGCCCAGAAGCCCCCGCCCGCGCTCTCTCGCTCCCAATTCGCCACGGGCAAGTACCTTGGCATCGGCGACTGATGCCAACCCATGCCGCATTACCTGCACAGCCTTCGATGTGCCCTCGCTAAGGCCCACTACCTCAACCACACCCTCGACCTCGATTTTAACCTATGCCTCGCCGCCTCCACGTGGTGGGCATGCCCAAGGAGGGCAAGCGCCTCACCTTCTACATCAACATCGAGCACCTCCAATCCGAGGTTGGGATCGTGCAATAGAGGCGGTTCCGGGCGGATTGGGACAGGTGGGGAGTGCAGGGCTAGCTTGGGGTCCGCCTCATCGAGGACACCAATGTTAACCCCATCAAGCTCTCCAAGGCTAGGGAGGATACCCTGACCGTCAGGAAATTCGGGGACGTGGAGCCAGGGAATTACTGGTCCCACGTCTGTGAGGACGAGGCTCTCCTCCCACCGTCGCGGTGAGCAATACGCTGGGCGCCAAGCTTGATGCGCATTGTCGATGCGATCATCTCAAGGATGCAACCAGACTTCGACTCGGTGCATGGTGGTGGCAATGGCGAGGACCTCAGACGGAGGATCGAGAGGGTGTCGGTGGAGGAGGGCGGCAAGTGTATGTTGCGGGTGAGGGGATGATCGACATGGTTTTTGTTGGAAAAGGTCCCGCGCTATCTTTGTTGTACATAATACGGTATAAGCATATATCTAGATTTAATTATAGCATAATTAAGAATAATTAAAGCATATTTCTAGCAGAGTATAAATGACAGAAATTACATATAAATATGTAACTCTACCATGTTATTTATACAAGAGCATAAACTTAAAGCATGAAACATAGTCACTGCCAGAAAGAGCATGAAAAGCATTCTCATGAACCAGGGAATAACTAAAACTAGCATAAAGCTCAAGTTTTAAGTTGATTATTGCTCTCAGAGTAGAGTTGCACAAGACTTTGATCTTGGCCTTCTCAATATGTTGTCTAAACTCTTCACCAATTGATAAGACAACTAATGGTTAAGATCTGAGCTCTAATGCATTACTTTAATTGCCATATAAATTTGCATATACTAGGACATCAACTCCAAATTTTTGGTATAACAGAAGAATCCAAGAAATTGATTATAAGACAATGCTCTGTTCGACAAAAGAAGATGAACATGTAATACTACCACAGATACTCAAAGCAACAAAGGAACAGATCCTTTAAGTACTAATCTGAAATCTGAAAGTAGACCACTACATAAATTATAATCACAGATCTGGATGCCACTTCTGACACACCGAAAATATAACTCAAAGTGCAATGGAACAGAAGTAAGTTCCACAGCCAGAGCTCAAATCTAACTAGTTGTACAGACCAATTTCAGCATTAGACAAACTTCATCATAGAGCAATAAGTCCACAACCCACAAGCATCACATGTAGTGTCTCCCGGTACTAGAAAATTCATAGATTTGCAATTAACTAGTATGGCTCACAAAACAAGTAATGCGCAAAGAGAGTCAAGAATCTCACTGAGTAGATGACACTCGAAGCCACCGAGAATAACAGGCAAGGCACACCTAAAGGTGCTGACCCAGAAAACATAGCGCCCCGCTATGTCGCGGTGAGAGGGTGAGGTCGTCGGAGATACAGTGCCTACCGTTGTCATTCGGGACACACCAAATCGACAAAGCTGAGATGAAGAAGACACCGCACAAGGACACCGAGGAGCACCGTCCCAGTGTGCCTCGCCGTCGAGCACTAGGGGCGGCAAATCACCATCAAGACCGGTGGTTAATCACCAAAGAAGATACCCCAAGGACCAAAATCTAAAGCCAAATTGGGAAGGAAAAGAGAAAATTGAAGAGATAGAGCTCACTGTTTTCCCGATGCACTCCATGGAGGAGGTGACCTCCTTTTATAGCTGTGAGGAGGAGGGGGAGAGGAGATCGGCGCGGTGGCCACCAATGGCCGGGGCCGAAGCCCATAGGTCGCAAGTGCCACTGGCGCCGTCGCATCTTGCCGAAGCCGCTGTCACCCCCTGGAGATCGGATCTGCCGAGTGATGCTCACATGGGAGGAGACTAGATCGATAGGTGGGCCCCATCCTTTTTTCTTTTTCTCAATTAAGAAATTACTGAAATGCCCCTGAAATACAACAATCTTGAGCTGACATAATTTAGCATGGCGTCACATATGGGGGATCCACCCCGGACGAGGTCTTCGGACCAACACTAGATGAAGTCCAGAGTTAATCTCGAATGAAGTCTGTGAACCAACCCCAGATGAGGTTTGGAGTCCAACCTGACCAACCCTAGACGAGGTATGCGGACCAATGCCAGATGAGGTTCGAAGTCCAACCCCGGACGAGGTCCGGAATCCAACCCAGGGTGATATTCGTGGACCAACCCCAAACTTCAGGCGTTTCCCCCTATAAATAGGACCCCTTGTAAATGAGGAGCGGATGGTCCCTTGTAAAACTCACACCCATATGCAACACATTCGTATGGTCGCTTGTAACACACACTCATATGCAATATATTCGTACGATCGCTTGTGTGTGATTCTTGTTGAGTCCCTTTTTTGCATCCTTGGCAATCCGCGAATCCGACTGGAGGTGCCTACAAGTTTATCGTCCAACCTCGTACCAATGATAGTCTTGGTGGAGACGCTTAAGGCAAAGCACGTCAACGTGCATTACCTGGGTGAGTTTGAGGAGCTCTGGGGGACGGACAGCTTGTGGTTTTTGGAGACGAAGAGGCTCAACGGTGGGGTTCCTGTGTTGTTTGATGGGTACATGCACTAGCTGGTTGACAGGGAGGTCTTCCTCAAGGGGAAGAAGGTCGAGGTGCTCCGCTGATGTCTTCTCCGAGATAAGGTGCTGAAGAACTTGGCATGTCATGCCTTTGTCGAGTGAGTATTGCATAGATCATGTTGTCTGAATTTTGTTGTTAGGTCTGCGTCTGTATATCATTCAGTCAGTATCGCTTCCAAGGAAATTTTGGTAACCATCCATCAGTGCTGCTAAGAGCACAACTATTGTACAGATTACTTCTTAACAAGGGGCGCCAGCCATAACTAAGAGGCACCATTATTTCAAGCTATCCTAACAGTGCAGCGGGGCTAATTCATCTCAGAATCAAGGGGTCCTAGTTGGTACTAGTCTGATCCTCCGTTTTTCTGTTGAAGGTGATACCCTGATCGCTCACTGGCGGCAGGCGTTGCTTCTCTTCCTCCACTTGCTCGAGCAAAGCCTGCAGTTCAGCCTCTGACAAGCTCTCCAATCGTTTCTGGAACGAAATCAATAGTCAGTCACAGCCTCTTTCTATATACTTGAAACATATCAGAAGCTACAAACAACTATGTGTACAAAGTGCCAAAGGTCACCTCCATGACTTGCTTCTCGTAGTCCCTGAGCTGCTGGGCGTAGGTCATGTCCTTGTTGGCCACCCGGAACATGTACGTCGAGATCCACCCCACCGTCATCCCGAGCACGATGACCAGCTGGACGACGTTGCCGGATTGCAACGGATCGACTCCGACGAGCTGTGTTGAGTTAAGGCAAGGTTGTGAGTGAGCGGAAAACAAACAGGTTCGTCAGTGATATGTACCAAAGAAAACGAGCAGCTGCCAGCGAAGAGGAGGTTGGCGCTCTCGTCACCTCCAGCCCGTATTTGAGGGCGACGCCGAAGAGGGTCACGCCGAGGCCGATGAGCAGCACGTCTTTCCTCGTGTACCCGAACGGCGTCTGCACATGGAAACGCGAGCGACTGCTTAGGGTGTGGAAGGTGGTTCATTTTTCCGGATGCATCGCTTCAGCGCGTACGTACCTTCTCCTCCGTGGGTTTGGAGTCATCCGAGCTGCTGCTTAGCGCAAAACGCCTCCTCTGTCTCACTGATCTGAACAACTCGTTCGGTTGCAGCACAATTTTGCCTTAGGAGAGCGGCAACATACAGAAGAAGAATAGGTGATTAACCATCTGATGGCTTGGTTTATGCAATCAGATAATTGGCACAATAAAGGAACATAGAACATGGAACAGCGGTAAAATACCAGAATGGCCAGCGGGCAGACAAGTCGTCCTGCCAGAGCGGAAGCCGGCGGCGGCGAGCGCGGCTGCGGTGGCCCTCCCGGCTGAGTGGGGGGAGATGGAAGCGATGGGAGCGGCCAGGGCTGCCGGCGCCATGCTTGTCGAGTGCTAGCAGAGTAGCAGTTGCCGCTCGGCCGCACACACCGCGCGGCTCCTTTATCTTATCCTCGACCGGTCGACAAGAGGACAGTGCTGAGCCGCGCGTACGTACGTATACGAGCCAGTCTCATGGTCTCTACGCTCCATTCACACTTCACATCGGCTCACGCCAATCAAGCGAAATATCGCGCTCGTCTGGGTAAGAGTGGCCGTCCATTCCCCTCCCGCGCGAACCAAACAAGAGACCGTGCGCGTCCTCATGGCCTCTTCTTCCGTCTTCTCCCCGCTCTTCCCTTCCCTCCGGCTGCCCACCTCCTGCTGCACTCGCTCTTCTGCTCCCCACGCTGTGTCGTCGTCGACGGACAGAGCCGTCGTCGCCGCTGCCATGCGACCGGCGCCTCTCGCGGTTGCTAGCCACAGGAGGAAGCTGGTGCTGGGAGCGGCACTGAGCGCTCTGTTCTTGAAGACGCCGCTGTCCGTCGGCACGGGCGAGGTCGTCACGTACCTGCCGCCGGCGCCGTCCAACCCGGGCTTCGTGTTCTTCCGGGCCAACCCCAAGGACACCCCTGCCCTCCGCGCTGGTGACGATTCGGTTCTTGCTACTTTCTATCTCCATGCATTGTTCCTTTTTAGTGCTACCTATCTATCATTTAGAGAAGTGTTAGTATAATCCGTGTTGAACATGTGACCGTTTCGAAGTTTGATTAGGAATTCGTTTAGAATTAGGTGTTTGTGTTTGTTTCGGAGTAGAAGTTTTTGTTTTGCTATAAATAAAAAGACCAAAGATATGGCAATCAGGCAACACAAAAACATTGTGTCTTTATCTATTCTTGCCTCAACGTTGTGAGTTCGTGTGAGCGATCGTGATCTCTTTGCCAATATTTGGTATCCGAGCCTAGACACATAACATCTTCCTGATAGGGCTAGTTCTTTAGGATCTCTAGGCTAGATCTAGCGGGGCTTTTCTCATTTTGGGGTTCGAGTTCTTAAGGGCTACACTAAGAGGGAGAGGGGTACCAACCTTCGGGTGCAGAGGAAGCAGAAGCGGCCATCGCGGGTTCGTTGATGAAGATCTGCGCACGGCGGCGTGACGGCCGGGGTAGAGGTTCAGGTTCCTCGAGGCGTGTCCCGGCGGCGGCGTCTCCTGGCGGCGGTGAACGGCGCGGTGGTGCTCCGTCGGCTCGGCGCTCCTCTACGGATCGGGTCTAGGGTTTGTAGGTGGGGTGACGGCGCGCGGTCAACCTCGTGATCTGTGCCGCCGGCCCCGCTCTGTATTTATAAGCGGCGGCGACGAGGCCCACCACCAACGGTGGCGCCCCGATCGAATGCGATCAAGGTGGGCTTTGGCCGTTGGGCCAAAGCCACGAGATCACTCTAACATTCTCCCTTGATCTCGGTCTATACTTTATCTTTAATTACTTTTGACTTTACATTCCATCACAGTTAGTGCATAGAACATGTCTCATCGTCACGGTCAATCGCCGATAGATTCAACGATTACAATACACCTCTCTGCTCAAACAAGATTACTTTAATCTTTGGGCCATCTTTTAGTCCAGGAATCATAGGCTTTCCCTTAAACCCATGCCGGCTACATGTTCTCTGAACACGTTGGGTGGTAAGCCTTTGGTAAGCGGATCCGCTAACATCTTTGCGGTACTTATATGCTCTAGACTTATAATTTGATCCCGAACTTTATCTTTCACAACATAGTACTTTATGTCAATGTGTTTGGCAGCACCACTTGACTTATTGTTGTGGGCATACGTTACTGCGGGTTCGTTATCGCAGTACAACTTAAGTGGTCTATTGATGTCGTCAACCACTTTTAAACCGGGTATGAACTTCTTTAGCCAGTTCACCGCCCGTAGCCTCATAACATGCTACAAACTCGGCATACATTGTGGGCGATGTAGTGACGGTTTGTTTTGAGCTTTTCCACGATATAGCTCCTTTAGCGAGTGAACACATATCCGGATGTAGACTTTCTATCATCTCCGCAAAATCGAATCCGTATACCCCACTATATGGAGTGAATCGATCTTCGTATGTCATCATGAGGCCTTTTGTTCCTTGCAAATAACGCAAGACTTTCTTTATCAATTTCAATGTTCTATTCGAGATTGCTCGAATCGCCAAATAACCCAGTAACAAATGCTAAGTCGGGCGTGTGCACACTTGAGCATCTGTAAGCTTCCGACAATGAAGCATATGGAACCGCTTTCATTTGCTCGAGCTCAGACGGTTCCTAGGGCATTGAAAATCCCATATCTGTCGTCCTTGACTATAGGTGCAGTGAAGGACTACATTTATGCATACCAAATTTCTTTAAGACTTTCTCTATGTATGCCTTTTGTGACAGTCCCAATATCCCCTTGTTTCTATCCGGTGAATTTGATCCCTAGAACGAACGAAGCTTCACCAAGATCTTTCATATCGAAGTTTGAGGACAAAAACTTCTTTGTTTCCAGTAGCAGACTGACATCACTACTAGCTAGTAGGATATCATCCACATACAGGATTAGGAAGATAAACTTCCCATCTTTAAATTTTGCATAAACACGTTGTCCTCAACATTCTCTTTAAACCCAAATTTTCTTATTGTCTTGTCAAACTTCAAGTACCACTGTATTGAAGCTTGCTTTAACCCATATATTGATTTCTTTAGGCGGCATCCCATTCTTTCATTTCCTTCCATGACAAAACCTTTCGGTTGTGCCATGTAAACATTTTCCTCCAAATCCCCATTAAGAAATGCCGTCTTTACATCCATCGATGTAACTCTAAATCATAATGTGCTACTAATGCCATTATGATTCTGAAGGAATCTTTACATGAGACTGGAGAAAATGTCTCATTGTAATCAATCCCTTCTCTTTGCGTAAAGCCTTTTGCCACAAGTCGCGCTTTATTGCTTTCTACATTCCCTTGGGAGTCATGTTTAGTCTTGTAGACCCATTTACAGCCT
Source organism: Dendrocalamus sinicus (assembly GCA_036346575.1). NCBI lineage: Eukaryota > Viridiplantae > Streptophyta > Magnoliopsida > Poales > Poaceae > Dendrocalamus > Dendrocalamus sinicus. The sequence goes on along the minus strand of CM070643.1, from coordinate 15,836,589 downwards.
ACTGTTTTGGCTCCTTTAGGAATAATTTCCAAGTCCCAGACTTTATTAGTCTTCATGGACCTCATCTCCTCTTCCATGGCCTCAAGCCATTTTGAGGAATTTTCGCTTCTCATGGCTTCTTCAAATGAGGTGGGATCATCCTCCATTTGAAATTCCTCTGTATGATAAATCTGATAATCATCAGAAATAGCTGATCTTCTTACTCTTTGAGACCTCCTCGGGCCTCCTCATTTGGTACATCTCTTGTTTGAGGTCTTTGTTGCTCCCCTCATCTGTGGCAATAGGTTCTATATGGTCTGAAGAACAGGTTCTTCATTCTCATTCATTGTTGCCACAGGAGGAACAATAACAGGTTGTGGCACCACAGTGTCTTGCACCGTCGGTGCAAATGGCGATGGGTAGTGTGAAGAATGGATCTTGAATCATCGGAGTGGGCGCATACACCCGCTTCTCTTCAAGGTCAATCTCACGAGCTACCATGCTCCCCTCATCATTTCATCCTCTAAGAAGACAGCGTGTCTCGTTTCTACAAACTTTGTGTATCATGCGGGCAAGAGAAACGATAACCTTTTGACTTTTCAGGTAGCCAATAAATGGCAACTTCTTGTTTTGGGATCAAGTTTCCCAAGGTTTGGGTTAAATACTTTAGCCTCGGCAGGACTCCCCACACACGTAAGTGGTTTAGTGAGGAACTCTTCCATCCACAATTAAATGCGGTGTTTTGGGCACCGACTTACTAGGCACTCTGTTGAGAATATGAATGGCGGTTTTCAACGCCTCCATCCATAAACTCAATGGGAGTGTGGAGTAGCTCATCATGCTTCGCACCATATCCATCGAGTGCAGTTGCGTCTTTCACTACTCCATTTTGTTGAGGTTCGCCCGGCATGGAATCTTGGGCCACTATTCCATTTTCTGTAAAACCTCGCAAAGGTCCAGAACTTGTCCATATGGGGTATGTCGACCGTAGTACTCCCCACGATCCGATCGGACTATCTTAATCTTTAAATCGTGTTGGTTTTCAATTTCAGCCTTAAATATCTTGAATTTATCCAAGGCTTCATTTCTTTCTTTAATTGGATAAATATATCCATAACGGAGTAATCATCTGTGAATGTTATGAGCGAGTCATATCCATCCACACTTTTCACGGAAAAGGACCACAAATGTCTGTGTGAATAATTTGTAGAACTTCGTGCTTCTTTTAGCGTCTTTTTAATTTTCTTTACATATTTTCCTTTAATGCATTCTCTGCATTGTTCTAAGTCTGAGAACTCTAATGGAGGAAGAATATCATTCTTAACTAGTCTTTCTATTCTCCCCTCGAAATATGGCCTAAACGACGATTGCCATAATTTCGACGACTCATCTAGAGTTCTCTTTCGTTTTCTGTTTACATTCGTGAGACGAGGATTCAATCACTTTCTCGCATAACGTTCTCATTATCGCATACGACATTCACATCATCACACAATGATAACAAATAAAGCTCATTCGTAATATGGCAATACCAACACATTCTTTATTAAACATTATTTCGCACTTGCCATTTCCAAAATTGCAATCATAACCATCTTTGTCCAAATTTGACACACTAATCAAATTCCTCTGTAAAGAGGGTACAAAAGGACATCTCTAAGTAAAAGAGTGGAGCCATTAGCTAATTCTAATGAAAGATCGCCAACGGCTTCAACTTCACTTCGACTCCATTTGCGACTTTAACGCATCTTTCTTTTCTTTGCGTAGTCCTCGTCGAACGGAATCCAGTAATGAATTAGCAACATGAGCAGTTGCTCTGAGTCAATCCACCAAGTGGATTTGAATATTTCACATACAGCATTCATTAATAAAGGTAATAATGTTCTCACCTTTCTTAGCCATTATCATCTTTAAATAGTCGGACAATCCTTCTTGTAGTGTCCCGTCTTCTTGCGATGAAGGCACCGGTCTTTGTCTACAACAAATTTGTTCTGTTGAGGTGATGTCTGAGGCTTTGCCCTTGTTCTTTGAGAAGGGGTTCTTGTTGTAATTCTTTTTCTTGTTTTCCCTCACAAAGTTGATAGCACCACCATGTGAGGATTTGATTCTTTCCTCCTCTTGCACGCACATGGCTATGCACTTTTCCATGTCCCATTTTTCGTGCAAATTATAGTTGACAACAAAGTGTCAAACTCTTTTGGCAAAGAAGCAAAACCAAATGAATAAGGAACTCATCCTTGAGAGCCAAATCCATCGGTTTCGATTTAGATGCCAAGTTGCTCATTCTAAGAATGTGCTCTCTTATGCCATTGCCACCGCTGAATACCTCTCTGTTGCAGTGCTTAATCACCGTGTAGCATAAGTCTTTGAAGAGCCAGTGAACCGACTCTTTATTTTGTCAAGGTATTCGATGTGATGTCACACTCGCAATTGAGCCCGAATAGCGAGCTCAATTGTGTTCTTTATCACACCATACATTTCTTGTTGGTGTGGTCCATTTCTTATGATCAAGATCATAAGACATCCGTAAGGGAGCATGATCCTCTGTCTTTTACGCCATGCGAGTGTCATCCTCATTCTGTTCCCTCATTGGCGCCAAAGGCTCGGTGGGACGTCTTTGTAGTGAGGACCAGTCCACCTCACCAAGATAAAAGCTAAATCTAACTTTTTCTTCCACTCTCCATAATTATCACCTTTGAGAGTGGGATTTCTCTAATACAACTCATCAAGTTGTATCCTCCCGAAAAAAATATTTCAAATGCAAGTGAGAACGTAACATCAAAATTATATGTCTTATTTCCAACGTTGGTCAAAAATACGACATATAATTTAAAACAATTCTATCATACATTAAATCTACATCACCGTTAGGCGAGATAGAAATAATGCATGAAATCAACATTAAAAATTTATAATACGATATTAACAACGTTGGTCGAAAATAACGATATCATAAATCTCAGAATTTTATCTATTTTTTCCAAAATTAAATTCTCCGTTGGTTCGAATTTAATAATGAAAGACAATCAATATTAACCTTTTGCAGTGAGCGTAATTATTCTAAAATAATTCAATATTCGAAGCATCATGACTATACTCTTTTAATCTCTGAAAATTTAACACGTTGGTGCAAAAATTTCCAGAAATTTTGGGTCAAATTTCAATCAAATTCATCAAAAATGCTACGAAAAACAATAAATATCAAAATCGATTTTCTTGTGCAAACGGCCATTTGGCCCGTTCCACACGGCCCGGCCGCCCGCTCGGCTGCGCTCTCCAGCGTGCGACGCGACGCGCCGCGCCCACGGCGGCTCGCTCGGCGTCTCTCGTCGTCGCGCCGCGCCTCGGCCTCACGCGCGCGCGGCTTTGCCGCTCGCGCCTCGGAGGCTCGCTCACGCTGACCGCTCGGCGCTCGCCGCCTCTCTCGCGCGACCTCGCGCGCGCGCTTCGCCTCGCCTCGCGCGGCTGCTCTCTCGCTGCTGCGCTGCTGCGCGCCCCGCGCCGCCGCAACTGGGCTCGGCGGAATTCACTCGCCGCTGGGCGAATCCGCCGCGCGGCTCGGCGCGATCTCGGCCGCCGATGCCATCCGACGGCTGCGCGCGATCTCGCCGATCAAAACGGGTGCGGCGGACACCCGAAACCCTAAAACATTCGGCCATCTCCTCTCTCTCCACGCCCGAACGAAGCGAAGCGGCGGCGGCGGCGATGCATCCACGCCGCGGAGAAGGAGAAGAAGCCGGCGCCGCGCGGGCCTCTCGCCGGCGTCGCGCTCCCTGAGAGGAGCGCGCCGCCGTCAGCGGCTCCGTGTCGGTGCCCCTCCGAGCGCGTGCTCGGATCATCATCCCATGCGCCGGCGGTGGCTCGCACGTGGAGCGCCGGCGAGCCCAAGGCTCGGCCGATCTCCCGCACGCCAGTGACGACGACGGCGGTCCCGGTAAGTCCCGGTCTCTTCTTTCTAGGGTTAGGGTTAGGGTTCGGGTTCGGGTCTTTTCTTTTCTTTCTTTTCCCGTGTAGATCTAAACGCTAGGTGCTCTGATACCATTGATAGGGCTAGTTCTTTAGGATCTCTAGGCTAGATCTAGCGGGGCTTTTCTCATTTTGGGGTTCGAGTTCTTAAGGGCTACACTAAGAGGGAGAGGGGTACCAACCTTCGGGTGCAGAGGAAGCAGAAGCGGCCATCGCGGGTTCGTTGATGAAGATCTGCGCACGGGCAGCGACGGTCGGGGTAGAGGTTCTGGGTTCCTCTGAGACGTGTCCCGGGCGGCGGCGTCTCCCTGGCGGCGGTGAACGGCGCCGGTGGTGCTTCCCGTCGGCTCAGCGCTCCCCTCTTACAGATCGGGTCTAGGGTTTGTAGGTGGGGTGACGGCGGCGCGGTCAACCTCGTGATCTGTGCCGCCCGGCCCCCACCTCTGTATTTATAAGCGCGCGACAGGCCCACCACCAACGGGTGGCGCCCCGATCGAGCGCGATCAAGGGCTGGGCTTTGGCCGTTGGGCCAAAGCCCTGAGATCACTCTAACACTTCCAAAAGTGCGGTGTGCACAATCCATGTGTGAGAAGGAGATTGTTCGAATAGTCTCACATGGATTGTGAGAAAGGAGAAAACATAACTTATAAGTGTGAAGAAGCATCTAACCATGGACTAGTCTTTTAGAGGAGAATGCCCAATAACACTTATAAGTTTGTTGCTTGAAGGGTTTGCTTGCGTGCAGCCCGTGGGCTCAGGTGCACGTCGTGCGCAGCCCATTTAAGGCCTGGAGACCAGAGAGTGAATCTGGTTGAACCTAGCAGGGTACCCGAGTCCGGATACATCACTCGTCGCCTCAAATGCACCCGATCGGGCCGTGCATCCCCTAACACTCCAAGAACAACCGGCAACAGGCAGGACGAAGGACGAGTACCTCACTTGGTTGGACACGAAGCCTGAAGACTCGGTGCTGTACGTGTCACTGGGCAGCTTCCTTTCGGTGTCACCCTCCCAGCTCGCCGAGCTCGCCATGGGGCTTGTTGCAAGCGATGTCAAGTTCTTGTGGGTGCTTCACGACGAAGTACGTTCGCATGTTCGACCGTTGCTAGGTGACAGCAGCAGCGGCCTACTCGTGCCGTGGTGCGATCAGCTGAAGGTGCTATGCCATCCTTCAGTTGGGGGTTTCTTGACACACTGTGGCATGAACTCTGCACTGGAGGCAGTGTTTGCCGGCGTGCCAATGCTCACTCTTCCCATAGCGTTGGATCAGCCAACAAATAGCCGTCTTATCGTCGACGTGTGGAAGATTGGGTATAGTCTCAAGGAGAAAATGCAATCTGACGGGATCATCCGAAGAGATGAGATTGCACAGGCTGTTAAGACGTTGATGAGCTCTGATGCAGCAGAGAGCAAGGCAGTGAGGAGGAGAGCGCTTTTCTGGAAAGACGCTTCTCGCAGAGCAATCGAAGAGGGTGGATCTTCGTCCGGTAATATCAACTCTTTCTTAAGCTGTGTTTTTTAGTAACTGATAAAGACCTTGTATCCTGAAACCCTTGAATATCTTTCAGGCAATTCAGATGTATAACTGCAACTTCTAGATTAAAGCTCTTATTACTCACGTTGGTGGTGATCGGTTCGGCTGAAAAGCTCATGGCTTATGGCTGAAAACATCATGTAGTGGGCTGAAAAAATCATCAGAGTGGTAGTGAGGTTTATTTAGCATAATTAAATTTTAAAAAATTTAAAAATATAAAAAATATGTTAGCCGATTACGTATAATACAAACAAATACGGGGAAAAAAAGAACCGGCAAAAAAGCTCAATAAAAAGCCAAAAGTTCAGAAAAAGACGAAACTTATGAATAGTGAAAAATAAGCCAGAAGCAGAAGCCGAAGCCGAGTTGATCAGGACCAATCAATCTTGTATATGAATACGTCATACATGCTAATCATTTAACTTCGTACACAGCGCCTGAAGGCTGTGGTTGTCGTTTACTGGTTTTGATGACTATTGATCCTGAAGATTTTTGAGCAGTGTAGGATCGAAAACAGCAATCAGTGGGGGGTGAATGATTATCGCCTCTTTTTGGTATATGAAAACAAATCTCAAACCAACAGAAAAATAATGTAACTTACAAAGGTAGAATTCAACCACAAAACGCTCCGCTCGACCGCTCGCTTGACTATGCACAGGCTCGATGAAGGTTACTACCGCTCAACGTTGCTTTGCAACTAATTTATACGTAGTCGAAAGCTTCTGCCGCTCGATCTATTGCTCTGTTTTTTCTGGCAGCGAACCAACACCTTTCCACGTGGTCGTACGCTCCAGCCCAATCGCAATCACCAGCAATCTTCAACAAATCATGAACCAGATTGATTCAAAATGATCTTTATTACTGGGTTTCTGTGGATTTACCAAGTGCCCTCACAAGCACTCTTAAAAGCCTTCTCGACGAAAGCCCTAAAAAACTGGTCACGTTAGCCTTTAGTCTCTCCCTGTTTTTATACGCTAACATCCCAATCGTGTCCGACTCAAACACGAACATAACACTTTATCTCTTCCAACAACTAAGGGACCCAAAAACCCTTCCGAACACGGGTTTTAATTAAACTTTACCTCTTCCAAGTTATGGACTACATCCACAACTCCTAACTCAACACGTGACGAAACCTCTAGGACATCACCTCTTGTATCTTCATCACGCACCTTCACCTTCCGTGTCGAAGCCTCCTGGACCGCACCGCTCATAGCTTCTCCACAAATCACCACTTTTGATCTCTACGTGCTCCAGCGTGAGCCCGACACCTCGCGTGACATCCTCAACTATTTGGACCTCAGATTTCCCCATCCTAGTCCCGATCCTCCTCGTCACCGACCATGATCGTCTCCACGCCCACATACACATCAAAGACCAAACAACTTTATCCCCAGCATAAGTTCTTCACAACTTGACTGACATTAGCATACACATGTATAACACAACATTGTCTATCTATAGATAAGAACCAAACCATCTACAAATACCAACCAAGTCGTCCATGACCACAATTTCCATCACTATCCAGAAATCAGTCTCAGACTACTCGATACGGCCGCTAGCTCATCACGTACTCAAAAACCATAACTACTCAAGAAATATCATCGCTCTGCACAAAACACTCAGGAATAATGCTACCAACCATAGAACCATCGAGTTCTAACTACTGAATACTGATCACTACAACTACCTAGTACCTACCTGGTACGGCAGCAACAACCACCGAGTACCAACCTGTCACTGTATCTCTGTCAACTGCTACCGAGTAACTACCTGGTACTGTAGCAACGACCACCAATCATTAACCGTCATCCACAAATCAGTCAACCACTGACCCAACACAAGTATTTGAGGTACTCGAAGATCCCAAGAATTGAAGCACTCGTACCGATAATGAAGTTTACGAGTACCGAACGTGAAGCCAACAGTAACTGATTGCAAAGCCTACCGATCGCGAGGTCTACGACTACCGACCACTAAGCCTTCGACTATAGGTCACGAAGTCCACGACTACGATCACAAGGTCTATGACCATCCATTACAAAATCTTTGACTATCGACCAGTAAAATCTTCGACTACTAAGTACCGACCAGTAAAGTCCACGACCATCGAGTATCGACCAGTAAAGTCTACCACTATCGACTGATTACAGTAACTACAACCATAGAAAGACACTATAACTGCGACCATCAAAAAGTATTGTAACTTACCATCTTCGACCAAGTATGGTCATTCTCCCATAATCGATGTTCCGTGGTCGAAATATCATGGTCGAAGCCGGACATGGTAGAAGTCCGACGTGGTCATAAAGCCGTGGTCGACATACTTTGGTCATCAGCTGTGGTCATGGCCTGCCATGGTCGAAGCCTGTCGTGGTCATTCTACCATGGTCGAAATACCGTAGTTGACGTCTGCTGATCGGACCACCCAACTCGAAGCCGTTCGGACCACCAACTTCAGTGCGTGGTCGAAATCAGCCAGTCAGACCGCCCAATACAAAGCAATGGAATTTGTGGTCGTGCATAACCTGGTTGGTGTCTGTGATGGTTTGGTTCTTGTCTCTAGATAGACAAGGGTGTGCTTCGAGTGTGTGAGTGCTGATGTCAGTCAAGTTGTGAAGAACTTGTACCAAAAAAATGTTATTTGATCTTTATGTGTGCAGATGGGCGTGGAGACGATCATGATCGGTGATGAGGAGGATCGAGACTAGGATGGGGAAGTCTGAGGTCCAGACGATCGTGGATGTAACGCAATGTGGTTAGGCTCATGCTGGAGCACATAGAGACCAAAGGTGGTGATTTATGATGAAGCTACGGGCGGTATGGTCCAGGAGGCTTTGACATGAACAATGATGGTGTGTGATGAAGGTACAGGAGGTGTTGTCCTGGAGGTTTAGTCGCATATTGGGTTAGGAGTTGTGGATAGAGTTCGTAACTTGGAAGAGTTAGAATTTGAATAAACCCATGTTAGGAAGGGTTTCGAGTCCATTGATCTGAGAAAGAGATAGAGTTTTATGTTCGTGTTTGAGGCGGATGTGGTTTAGACATTAGCCTATGAAATCAGGGAAGGCTAAGGATTAATGTAAAGCTGGGTAGAAAGTTTTAGTGCGGTTCTAAGATGGCTTTTGTCCAGAAGGTTTTTAGAGGTGCTCACTTTGTAAATCCACTAAATTCCAGCAATAAAGATAGTCTGGAATCAATCAGGTTCTCGATGTGCATGAAGTACGCTGGTGATTGCTAGTGATTTGGATCATACGACGATGAGCAAAGCGTTCGGGCAAAGCAGTCGAACAGATCGATCGGACGAGCAAAGAGGTCGAATAGATCGGTTGATCAAGTAGTCGTACGCTGGACATCTGATCAGGCAATTGATTTGTGAGTAATCGAAAGCATCATCAATAGCCTGGATACTTTGAAAAGGCAACAACAATCATTCACCTCCTCTTATTGTAGTAATCGATCCTACAAATTGTTTCAACACTTCCAATTCAATCATGCTCATGAAGATTGAAGAGTAGAGTTCCAAACATCAAATTCTCTAGGGAGAGAATTTACGAAATTATAATCTGCAAATATTTCCAATTCATCATTCATACTTATGAAGAACTGTTACAGATAAAATTCAGATGACAGATATATACCCAAGGTGCACTATCACATAAGAGGCAGAACTGCCAAATCCAAATAGCCATCAGAAGTCAGATAATACTCCCGACTCCTGGCCAACTGCGCGGAAACTGTAGAAAGTTTTCAAACCTTGTTGACTCCAATACAAGCAAACATAAACAACCTAACGAATGTCAGACTCGCCTTCCATTGCACTCTAAAGCAGAAGCGAACAAATCCTAGACGAAGCAAATCTCCATTTATTTGCAGAATTCCACTGCTGGTGGGCGCAGCGCGACTCCTCCGAACTGCTCGCTGGAATACTTCTTGTATACCACCCTCAGCTTGCTCTCAGGGGCAGTCGAGTGTGAGCTCACAAGAATCTTTGCACACTCCCTGAAAAATCATCACATAAAAGGTCAATATTAGACATCACATTATCAAAGAGAGATTTCAGTAAAGCCAGTGTGGTGCTTACATTAGCTGTGACTCAGTAAAGCCACTGTGGTGCTTGAGCGTGTCAGTCCATAGAGGGCTCCTCTTCAGGGTGAGCCTAGCTGCATAGACAGCAGAAGCAGCAACCATCGAAGGCAGAGACATCACCAACCCGTATTGCACCAGCGACAATTCGGAGAAGAAGAAGACCATATGTTCCATCTGCATTCAACCAAAGAAATATAAGTACAAAATCTCTGCTTGAAAGTGCAACTTGAATCCATCGGATGGGAAACTACACAGAGACACCAGCTTGATTCTTTACCTCCTTGTCATTTTTGATATCTGAAGACGTCGCCTTCAGAAAGCGCACAATGAAGACATATGGCGTAGGAACAGTGAGATTCCACTCAAGCCTATTCAGAATTTGCTTCTCCATGGAAAGAATCTGTTCCCTACTGTATGCGCTGTCTGATATCAAGATGAAATCGTTCACCTGCAAGTACGCAGCAGCTAATTAGAACTAGAAATGATCGCCGGAAAGCAAAGGGTGAGGCTTTCTGTCTCTACCTCTGGGGCCCAAATTTCCTCGTACTTGCAGGCGATCAGCATGGCTGAAACGCCGACCAGCTGCAGCTCCCTTCGTAGCATGGGCTGCAACGAGAGGTACCGGTCAATGATGTACATAGTGAGGTAGAGGGTCTCCGGCATGAGCTCAAACTTGTGATGCACTTCAATAATCCAGTCTGCAAGGATGGCTCGCATCTTGGAATTGATCTCCACCTGGGAGTCAATGTAGTCGCATGGGCGGCACTCATTCTGCAACAATCCAGGAAAGATCAATTTCAGATACAAGCAGATCAAAAGATTTACATACACCTAAGGACAAAGGATAGGAGGAGCTGTGCAGTTACCTCAGCAATCTTGTAGAACTTGTAGATATCCTCAACGTAGTCCACGACAGCCAGCTGATTGTCGCCGTCAAGCTTATCAATGTCTTCAATCACTTCTCGAGGTTTATCAGTAATTCCACAGGCAACCTGGCATTAAATGGAGATTCAGACTAATTCCACTGGTTCATGACATGGCTAGAATGTAAATGTCTTGAGAAGTTTTTCACAGATAGCGCACCTTAGAGCGAGCTGTGAGCACAGAAGTGAGGGTGTTGATGACCTTCTTCCTCGAGCACTTGCGGACGGAGCTGGCGCTGCCCTCCGACTGCTTCTGGCTCTCGTCGGAATCGGAGCTGACCTCGATGACACGCTCAGGGGGAGGAGGGCCGGGCTTGGAAACGACCTTTCTGGCCGGCTTCGGCCCAGGCCTCGCCTGCTGCACCTTGATTGCGGCGGCATTCGCCTGCGCGTTCTTTAGCAGCTGAGCACCAAAGCTTCTGGTGATGGGGCGGTTCACTGGCTCCTGCTGCTGCGGCATCCTGTTTCCAAGAACAAGTGAGTGTTCAGAGAAAGAACAGGAAACGGTGGTACTGGGGGAAGTACTCGGTTTCTTCCGTACCCTTCGGACACGCGGACGTTCACGAGGTTGCCGATATCGCCCAGGGCTCGCCGGTTCTTCGCGTCGGGCCTGCCGGTCACGACGGCCTTCTGCTTTCCCAGAGCGGCCACACCACCTACAGGAGAAACGAGAAGAATATTCTATGAGAAATTCCTCCTCAGAAGTTGGACAAAACCACATCTAATCGGCATCAAAATTGAATCTTTTCTTCAGACGTCCAATGCGGAAGCTGGTAATTAAATAAGAACAAGACAAATGTGCAAACTGTCCATCAAGTTGAGTTAAAGAACCCGAAACCAGAAGGCCCTGAACAAACAAAAATCGATTCTTAACAATGCACCGAAGAGAACTTAGGGGGAACATCCTATGAACAGATCGGGGACCCACATCAAAACCCAATCTTGAGCAAGAAACCGTGCGGAACAAACGAATCAAGAACTCGAATCAGACAGGCCCCACCACGCCAAAACCCATCTTCCCCCCAATCAAGAACCCCACAAGACGAGCCAGTAAACCAATCAAGAACCCGCCCAAGGTCCGTCCGCTCACCTCTGTTCTGCAGCTGCGGAGCGGCAGCGGCAGCGACAGCGGCGTTCTGGTTGCGCGTCGCCATCTCCTGCTGCTCCTCTTCCTCCTCCTCCTCGCCGCCCTGGCCGAAGAGCCCGGAGAGCACCGAGGCGAAGAACGAGTGGAGGCGCGCGGCCCGCGTCCCCTCTTCCCCGCCGACGAGCGCAGCCACCGCGGCTCCGGCAGCAGAAATGAGAAGAAGCGCTTTTCTCTTCTTGGTTCTTGCCTTGCCTTGGTCAATCAATGGTGGGGAGGCGTGTGATGGGTGCAGTTCTTGGAGGTGGCGGCTTTGCTGAGGAGGGAGATAATTACGACGGGTGCAGGGTGCTGTCGGGCGGAGGAGCGGCTCCAACGGTCGGGAGGGATTCGAATCGCAACGGTCGGGAAGCGGGCGATCGGACGGCTGGGATTGGTCGCGGCGAGGGGGTAGTGCCCCAGGAAACTAGCCGTTGGGGGTAGACTGGTTGCTTTCGAGATGGAAAGGGGGTGGCCATTTTTACAGCTTGCCATAAATATGAATGGAATGGGTTGTTTTATGTTTATAGACTTGCATTTAACAGGGTAAGAAGTAATTAGGGCTAGTGTTACTGAGAGAGATATTTGATAATTCTAGGTTGTTAAGCCCCGAGCATAGTGTGCTGGCGTTTGTGAGTTACATTCCATTGCTCACGAGCACCCTTCCCTTGAATTCGCATACCTAGCCTTTTGCGTATTACCCATCAATCTCAAAGCACTCTCTTCATCCTTCACCACTCCCTCCATGACTCCATCCCTCTACCCGTCCGCCGTGCCTCGCCGTGCACCACCCGCCGTGCCTCCGCCGAAAGCCACGTGCCGCGCCCCGCGCCCACTAGCCGTGGTAAGGTGCGCCGCGCTGCCGTCCATCGAGCCCCCGGCGTGGTCCGCCCGTGCCTCCCGAAGAACATCTCAACTTGCATTTATAAGAACATTTCCACTTGCATTTCTGCACATCTATTTGGAATTGATCCGATTCAAACTTCACAATCTTCTGTAAGAATGAATGGAAAGTGCAGTAACACGGCTGGAAAGTGCATAATGAATGGGTGTGACGTAGATATTCGTAACTTCAAATGAGAAGTAGAATATTGCCATGAGCTGCAGGGGCGGAGCTAGAGAAAAATTGAGGGGGGTGCAGCACTTCCTTCATACCATGTATATGTATACATACGTACAATGTTTAAGCAATAATATAACTTTGTTAGATGAGCCTGGGTGCATAACTTTGGGCTTGGAGGGTGCAAAAGAGGTGAAAGTTTAGAGGTTAGCACTGATTTTCGATTTTCACGTGGGTGCGGCCGCACCCACAGTGAACTACATACCTCCGCCCCTGCATGAGCAAATGGGGGAAAAACATATATTGGTTGTGATTCATCTTTCTAATTTCTGTGTTACACAATGGCATGTAGTTGCATTGCACATGGTTGTCACGGTGGAATCGGCGACCACGGCGAGTGACATGCGCCCAAGGCGGTCGCCCAATCCCAATCCTGTATCACATACATTCTGTCTCTCCCGTATAAAACTCCTCCCGAGCCCCTCCCGTCTCTCTCTCTCTCTCCTGTCTCTCCGCCTCCTCTCCCGTCTCTCTCTCTCTCCCGTCTCTCCGCCTCCTCTCCCGACATCTCCGCCGCCGCCTCCCGCGTCCGCCTCCTCTCCCCACCGCCGCCTCCCCCGTCCGCCTCCTCTCCTCGCCGCCGCCTCCCCCGTCTCTCCCGACATCTCCGCCTCCTCCCCCCGCTGCCGCCTCCCGCGTCCGCCTCCTCTCCCCGCCGCCGCCTCCCCCATCCGCCTCCTCTCCCCGCGTCCGCCTCCTCTCCCCTCCGCCGCCTCCCCTCCCCTCCTCCCCGCACCGCCTCCAGCTCCCCGCCGCCTCTGGCCTCCCCTCCCCGTGCCCGATCTCTCCCCGCCGCCTCCCCTCACCGCGCCGCTGGAGACCGGCGTCAATGGCGGGATCAGGCGAGGCGACCAGCCTAGGCGTCGCCGTGACAACAGTGGCATTGCATCAACAAATCCTGAGGAAAATCTGGAACAGAAGAATGAATGAAACGCTTCACATTCTTTAATTTACAAAGCATCGATCTTTGGCTCCAGGAGAAGTTTTCTACGTGGATTGTGCTTCAAGCAGGATGTTTGAGGCCAAATTGACATCGTAATTTGTCAGTGCAAGAGCCTGCATTGCAGAACCACGATCAAAACCCATGGAAACAAGCCGAGCGACTGAAGACTCCATTGGATTTTGGGTAGTTGTGCGCGCGCCCTGAATAAGATGCAGTACCCAAAGGCAAAATTCAAGTAGAGGAACAGAGGGATCATGTAAAGCAGGGAATATCTACTTGTTCAATCTTCAGAGTAATAACCAAAATATGAATGATAACCATCTAACTTCATTGAAGAGGAAAAAACCAGTCCTATTTTACTTTAGGGGTCCAATAACACCACTACGTGAAAATAAAAAAACTACAGACAGAAAAAGTACAGACAAGCGATAAATTTGTTGGCTGTGGAAGACACTTATCATTATTTCGCAGGATCACTCAGATGCCTATAGGTGCCTGTTGTTAGCACTTAGCACCATGCTGTTCCTCAGAGCCAATATTTAGATCCACAAACAATGTATGCATAAAAGTTTGAAGAATTGGTATGATATCCTAATTCATTTGTTCTCTCTATAACAAGCATATGAACTACTGTCAAGGTTCAAAATGTAGAGGACATCAGTCATGGACTAACATCTTTAGTTACAAGAGAAGCAGACAAGGTGCTAACCTCTAAGTTATCAAGCTTATTTCTAATTATCAAGAAATTATAACAAACGTAGTTACATCTGTATAATCTGGATTTCCTTTAACATTATTTTATTTTGTCAAGCACTAAATACTAAATGAAACAAAAGGCCTTTTCAGTGCGCATTCCTTAAGAACTTTGGATGCTTTCTTCAATTTGTAAAAAAATCTGCTAAACTCTCAACAAAATCAATATATTGAAACATGATGCTGATATAAGGGGTCTTATAACAGATACAGTGTACAAATACTTGCCTCCATTTGATGAGCCTGTTGAGAAGGAATGTTTCCATCAGTACTTGTAATTGGCAATCCTTGATAAGAGATGTTAGATAAGGGCCATGATAACCGTGAGAAGGGTGATGTTGCAAAATCTGGGAGCTGTAATGATTCAAAGTTTCTTTTACAATTGTCAGCAGGTATTTGCAAACACCACTATAGGCACTAATCACACGTGAAATATACATATAGTAAACCTTACCAAGGAAACACAAATACCAAGACAAGAAAAATAACATTCACAAAATCTCCTAATCAACGACAAAACTTTATCATTCGTACCGAGATCACCAGTCAACTAGAAAGCTAAACATGGTTTTGAGACATTGCACACAACTATACCAACATGCCACCATCTGAACCATATGTAGAATATAGACTAGTAGAGCTAAAGTGATTGCATGTAGAAAGCATGGTAATTAATTAATACTTCAACATGACGTAAAAACATTATTCACACTTCTGCAAAGATGTTTGTAGAGTTACCTTCAACCTGCGGATGCCAAATATATTCAGACGATACAAAAGCCCAGCTAGTATACCAGAAAGTCCAGGTATAACAGAACGTCTTCCAGATGAAAAAAGAAGCTGAAGATAGAAAATTAAATACATACAGCTACAATACAGTAGAACTGTGGAAGATTCAATGATAAGTTGTCATAGGACTGACCTGGAGTCCTGCCAAATATATGAATGACTTGTCACTTAAACGAAGTCCAAATATGCGAAACTTTGTTGAGATTGGAATGTCAAAGAAGAATGGTACATAAGACGCAAATATAAGGCCATATGGTCCAGATGTCAATGGATTTAAAGAAGGATCTGCACTTCGAACACTAACATGTCAGACAAAAATCGAATGCAAACAGCTAAATTTCTGTCGCCAAGAAACAAGAAAAAGGAATGGTGTGAGTCCAAAAATCAGTCAGAAGTAAATACAAACAGACCAACTAATGAATATATTACAACAGTTAGCAAATAATAGAAAAAAACACAACTTAATGTGGTGAAAACTAGTTGTATTATTGGTTATTTTTTCCCTCAAACTACAAGGAAATGG
This sequence comes from Dendrocalamus sinicus, assembly GCA_036346575.1. Classification (NCBI taxonomy): domain Eukaryota; kingdom Viridiplantae; phylum Streptophyta; class Magnoliopsida; order Poales; family Poaceae; genus Dendrocalamus; species Dendrocalamus sinicus. The sequence continues at coordinate 15,820,844 of CM070643.1, read as the reverse complement.
CTAGACAGGTCAGAACCATGTTAAATTACTAGTTTATATTCTACTTAATGTTAAATTCCTTAATGTGGTGAAAACACGCTTTAAGCACCATGCTTGAATGGGAACAAACAGCTTATCATTGATACTGGGCACATATGAAGAGTCCACAATAACACTGTAGCCCTTGAAAATATAAGGAAATTAGCCTTCACTACCGCATAAAGAGCAACATGGTAAAGATTAATTAGAATCCAGATCTTTTGTGCACAGAAAATCATGCTGAAGGTATACTGTATTTGGCCATGAAAAATCCTTATGATCTTGGTTTTAATCTTCAAGGAGATAATTTCTAATTTAGTAATTTATATGCATCTATGGCCCTGTTCAAAAGTGATGTGGATTTTGGCTTTTGACTGATTGCGAGAAAGACTGAGGGAGTAAAGGACACTCGCATTGATAAGCTACTTCGTTCAAAGCAGCTCCTGCAGTGACTCCTACAAACGGCTTATAGAAACCACCTTAAGAAGCCGCTCATTCAAAAGCTGGCTTCTAAATGCCAAAAGCCAGAAGCTGTTTGCAACAGGACCTATATGGTAGATAAGCATTCCTCTCAAGTATCAAGTGAAACCAAAGCTGAAATAAAGCAAGACACCCATACCAGACCAATAAACTGATCAGAACGGAACACCATCATTTAAGCAGCATTTGACAGGATGATACGTTACGAAAAGAAAAGAACGGTAAAGCATACCTTTAAGGTAACCTAATGCAAGGATCTGAAGCAATACAGACACCGTCATGGAGAAGACTATAAAGACCTACAATGTTTAAATAACTACATGAGCACCAGGTCACCAGCAAATGAAATATACCAAGTGCATATGCAACATGTTGAGCACAATATGTACTTACAGCATACTTGTTTGAACCTATTTGCCGCTCAAACACCCTAAAGTAGTACAGCAAGGCGGCTCCGAAGATCAGCTCAGGCGACAACGAGAAAGCAAACAGCGAGGTGATAAGCTTCCATATCTGCAGCTTTTCGTAAACATTCTGCATTGAAAGTAATGGCGAACCCAATCAGCTGCCTTTTACAGCATTGACATATGATCCCCGCAAACATCTACCCAACTGCAGCTCAATCCAGCCAAATTGACACAGGCATTCAGGCAACGGGGATTCTACTACGTCTGCATCTTCAGAACAACACTTGATATACCACTACACATAATTTGTCCTACAATTCCACTTTTTGATCGCAGAACACAACAAGCAAGCGTTGCCCCCCAAAATTAAGAGTGTCTGCAGCAGGTAGGATCTAGTACAAGCACTGGGTAGCGAGTGACTTGGTCCTGACAGTAGGGCGACTTGCCTCGTAGGACAGGCCGAGGTCGAGGAAGCGGCCGCGGAAGCCGAAGGGGACGGAGAAGAGCGCGGCGGCGACGACCACGGCCCTCGACACCGGCGCATTGTCTGCGCGGCAACAGATCGAATCAGGTTGGTTGGTCCAATCGTACTACTACTAAGATTGTGAGTTGCAACAGTAGTTAAACAGAGGACGGGAAAGAAGCCCAAAAAACGATTTGAGAATTCGATTCAGTTGGGTAGAGAGATCAGGGCGATAGGTGGCGTACGGAATCCCGGAAGCCCGCCGCTCATCGCCTGCGGCCGCGGGTGGCCGGGAGGAGGAGACGAGCGGCTCGGTGTCCGGTCTGGTCGGTGGATGCGTGCGTGCGACGAGGCCAGCCTGTGCGGCCACGCAGCAGCTTCCGGAAGCGTCCGAGCCGAGTCGAGTCGAGGGTTTTTTTTTTTTTTGGAGACCTGTGGAACACGGCACCTGCGCTGGGAGTTGGGAATACGCGACGGCCCGTGTGAACGTGAGAGAGGACGGCTTTGCGGTTTGTGTCTTCACACTTTGATCACCACGGAAATGCGTTCATTAGCTCAAAGATTGACGTCATAGTTTTAGACATTTTTAATAGTATATCTTAGTTGTCTCTAGTTATATTAAATAAATAAAATTTATATAGAAGAGAGAGGAGATGAGGAGAGAATATGTTATCTCTTATGTAAAAGACGATTTGAGTCTACAAACCAATATAAATAGTGAGAGTGTGTAAAACAAAAAATTATGGTGAAAATAGTATAAAATAGTTAGAAGAATGATTTACGGTTAGAGATATTACCTCTAGTACTGTCTTTAGATGAGGTGGAAATCTTAAAAACAATCTTAAGAGACAGTCTATTATACATGTCCTTAGATGGCAATGGAGTTGCCTCTAAGGCAAAGCCACAATTTGCAAAACCACCAATTCAGGATACATCATTTCCCGTTGCAATTTGTTCGTCCCACAAGTTATTTGGCAGTCCTAGGACTCTTTGCAAATCCTAGTAGTACGTGTGATTCCAAGTACGTATAAATAGAAAAAAAACACATGATTAAAATATCATAACTTGTTAAATCTCATAAAAATAAAATCATAGAAATTGTTCAAAAGATATATTTGGATGCACCACAGGAAAAAAAATATGAATTTTGAGATTATATGTTAATTATTAGAGAGAGAATGGAGAGACAAAAAGAGAAGGTGCACTGGAATCCTCAAAATAATTGGTAGCATGAGGTTAGACGTCTTGCTAGAATTCCACTAAAATTTATATGATTTTTTCTATCCTATGAAATTTCTTTGAAGCAATCCTACAAATCAAATATTCCTCATAAGAAATTTTCCTTTGGAATAAATTCCTCCATTTCCCCCCTCCGAAACCCATTTGTTTAAAAGACGCCCTCAGACAATAATTGATGTCTCATTTGAAATGAAGAAAAAACTTAGGAATTTTAAAGGATTCAATTCATATGAAAAATTTTCCTACAAGGCCGTCTGGAACAAAAGAATGTCATCCAAAAATACAAATGAAATTCCTATGGGATGAGCTATTCCAATGGAATTTTTGGAGGAAAATAAACGTGAGCTCCAACCTCATTTTTTCTTGGTTTGTGCCATGAATTTCTACATTTTTCCTATGTAGCATCCAAAAGCCTCTTTTGAAGCTTGTACGTATTCTTAAACCCCGTAAGAATCTAGTGGGAATGACATTTAATTCCTATGCTTTTCTTGTTCCTTTTTTTTTCATTTTCCACATTGGAAATGGGACATACCAAGAGTTGTTCGAATCCAACATTTGTTCCACCTGTTGGCAGTTGAGGACCGACAATATTAGGTGTGTTTTTTTGGGTTGTGACTTTTGTCTTTTGAATTCTAAATGTCCATGAGAGAGATTACGAAGAGAGAGACGGTTGTATGCGATTTTGGCCAGTACAGAAGAACTCGATACAATATCTAATATAATCGACTTATAGACTCTACATTAAAAAAATATACCGTTTGTAAGCGAGTTATTATAGTAAAGTACAAAAGACATAAGCGCTAAGCCAAATCTAAGTCAGCCGTTGTATCCTGCCACCTAAGCGATCTAGGTCAAGGGATGGGTAAAACATAGATGGCGTACGTGCAAATCTTACAGTAAACTAGAGAGCAAAGTGGAGCTTGTTGGTAGGCAAGAAAATACGTTGATTTTGGAGTAGTTGCCAAACAAAGCTCGAAACACACGTATCTATCTTCTCTATTTTCCATTAGAGTTTTTTTACCATGGAATGCTCCATACCCATCCATTGTGCTAAGATTTAATGGCTGAAAACACAAGATACCTTATGGTACTGTCTTATCCGTCGCAAGTCAAAGGGTGGAGGTACTAGGGATGCAAACGGATCGAATACGGACGGATAATGTCTCTACCATATTTGTTTTCATATTTTTTCGGATACGGATACGAATACGAATACAAATACGAATAATATCGAATACAGATACGGAGCGAATACGAATCGAAACAAATACGGTTACGAATATTTATCGGAACATGAAAACCCCTTAAACTATACATCCAAAATTAACGAAAATACGTAAATAGTTTATCTTGTCAAAACATTTATGAAATCTAAACAAGCATAGTCTTTTCATCCACAATGAAAATATACTCGATAGTCGATCAGTACATAGCATAACTACATAAGTAGCAACAACGTGCAATTCATGGAATACATATGATGACATGATAGCAATTTGAACAAGCATAAGAATATTTCATTCCTCTATTTCATCCACCAAGTCCTCCATCTCAGCATCTCCTAAGACTTCTTGTTACTACAAGTTTTATTTGAATAAATACTCAAAGCGCGGCGGCTGGCTAGGCAGGTGAGGCAGTAAGTAGGGATTGGACACAGCAGCTGTGCAGGTCGAAATGCATCACAACATAGGAGCATCATAAATTATTTTATAATTTCTCTAAATTATTTTTAGATGTTGTATCTACTACGAATAATTTATACTTTAGTTTTTTTTGGCTATTTTAGACATTTACTTTTTTGTCAACTCTGAACGCTCGTCTCGGAAATCCTACATCCGCTACTGCCTAGCTACCTGTGCAACATCGGACCTCGCTCGCTGAGGCTGCTAGAGGTTCATTCCAAACACGTGTTGAAATTTGGCACCATCAGTCTTCCAGATCCTCTCAAACCTTTTCACAGAAAATTTTCATTCCAATAATTGCGGAATTGCCTCTTCATTCCATATGCTGTCGTCACAAAGAGTTAGGCACTCTTATCCCCAAAACCCATCCGCAAAGACTTGCAAACCTCGCGTTTCTCACTTGCAGAAATTACGCACCCGAACACCTGATAGTCATCAGATGGGATCCTTGACTGAAATGATGGAAAAATCAGCTAAAATATAACCGAATCGCGATCTATCACATTATAGCATTCAGAAGAATTATAGCTACAAGTTACATATATCAACTAGGATCCGACCACAGCACGGGGCAAACCGAAAACTCTGATAAGGCTGTACATCATTCATAACCTGTTCTTGCTCCTCTAATGGACCTTGGACAGAGCAAATCTTCTGCTTCATCTTATCGATCTCAGCTACCAAAAATTCAGAAGGACGGCAGCAGCAGGTGAGTGAATTACTCAGACGAACGCGGGGTGCTGCAGCTGGACAACAATTATACAACGGGATGGCGATAGGCAATTAGGCAGGCGGCGAATATCTTCAGCTCAGGGCATCCACCGGCCAAAATCTCCGCCACGTCGATATCTCGTCTTTGGTTTGGAGCTTCCTGATTCCTCCGTAGAAACCGTCCGTCTCGTCCCCTTTCTCCCTGTGATCTTTCCTGCTCACGGTGGTCTGCCTCCATCTCGAGCCAGGCGCGTAGTGCTTGAACTCCAGGACGACCACATCTGTCAGAAAACAGAAGAACACACCAAGACATTCAGATGAGCAGACACACAAAGAAGCGCAACATGCTTCCGATGTTCAATTGGGCAGGGTCCTATTCCATGAACTGCAAATATAACTGACAAAAAATGGCCCCAAATACTAGGAAGACACTACCACATTTTAACAGCCTATGGATAGGAACGGCACAAGAACCACGAAAGGGGAATATTAAGGCTGTAGCCGCAGCGTATCTCGCAATTTGCGCTTTGGGGACAACGAACCTTGATCCTCGAAAAGAAGAAAGGGGCCAAGAATCTTTATTGTCTCCGATATGTTCCCGAATATTTCTCCTCCCTTCTTTTGTATCTTTCACCACTTTCAGTATAAGCAGATGAGATGGCCACCCTCACTATTTTTTGTACGGTAACTTTGCGCTCTTTTTCCTCATGTTTTATCTCGGCCGCACGTGTTATTGCCGACAACATCTAAAGGTGAGAAAAGAAATAAAGGAAGGTAAGTGGGTCTTTACCGTCTTCATGGCAACGACAGAGATGCTCGTTTGCATTGCATGACTCCAGGTGCCCCACGACACCATACCACCAGCCTGTGATCCACAGAAGCAAGGCATCAATTATCGAGTGCTAAACCAAATGGAATTTTGCAATGGCATGTTGTACAAAGCTAGCTCCATTCCAATAACCATCCAGGCCTTTTTACAGGGTTAAAATTGGCTTTGCTGAACAATTTGTGTCAGTGCGTGATGCGAAGCACATACCGTAAGGGAAATCCTTGCTCTTCCTCCACTGGATCTCGAAGTGGTCTCCGGGACGCAGGTCCTCCACCAGGCAGCCTGAGACATGGAGATCGTGCGCCGGCGTGCTCACCGGCGGGGTGCGGATCCTGCTCCACTGCACGCCGTCCTCCTCTTTCGCCGGTTTCCGGCCGTGAGGCGGGTACCTATCAGAACCCATCATTTGCCCGTCCATCGCCGATTAAAACCGATCCCAATCACAGCAAATGAATCCAAAACAGCTCACACTACATTCTTATCGCCTCCATTAACATTTATACCCTTCTTTAAAAAAAAGCATTAAAATTTCTCAATGATTGACTTAACGTGTCTTTATGATGCACTCCCCGAATTGTACAAACTCCTAAACTCCATGAGCGCTACATGGATTAATCAGCTTCATTCACTTGTGGTCAATTTAATCGGATCATAGCAGCGAGCTACTACCAGCAGCAACAAGTAAATTGGAGTACCTCGCGGTGAAGGTGTCAGTTCGCCTGTCATAGCGGAGGTGAGCGTCGTAGCAGGACAGCACGAATCCAACATGCCCGTCCTGCTAAAGAGATTATTCTCCCAGTATTAAACAAAGCGCCTTCTACCTAATCTAGTGACTGACTACGATTAGAAAGAACAAACTCTAATTACAACTGAGCAAAAAAAAAAAGTGGAGTATACACTGAGCATATACAAGTACTAGGAGTTAGATTGTCTACCTCGCGGTTGTACACCTGCGCGGGGAACCAGAACTCGCCGCACTCGAGCGCGCGGTACCACGCGGCCACCGTGTCGACAGGCGGCGCGGGCGCTGGCTCGGCGACGACGGTGGTGGCGGCGGCGGGGGTGGCCGAGTCCCCCTTGAGCCAGCGGCAGCCGATCCAAGAGAAGGGCCACGCGCACGCCAGCGAGTCCACCCAGCTCCTCCGCCTGGCCGGGTGCGGCAGGGTGGTGGCGCTCCTCCTGGCGATCAGCTCCGCCTCCCACTCCTTGCGCGCGGCGGCGCCGAGCACGCGGCCCCACTTCCGGCGGACGTGGCGCTCCCACAGGCTGTCCATGGAGCAGCGGTCCCTGAGCCCCACGCAGACGCATGCCATCGCGGCGAGCGACGCCGGGGACAGCTCCTCCAGCACGCGGTCTAGCGCCAGCTCCGGCAGGTCGAGCACCGGGAGCGCCGCCTCCGCCTCCCCCGCCAATGCGGGCGCCGGCGCATCCTCCCTCGCCGCCACCGCCTTCGCCTTGGACGGCGGCATTCTCGCCCCCTGCTCCCTCCTACCCCGCACGGTCGAGACGGAGTGCCTGAGTAGCTCCCGCGCGAGCAGCAGCACGACGAGGCCGAGCTCCCGCACGAGCTTGCAGGCCTTGTACGAGGGAGGCGCGACAAGGAGCAGCGTGAAGGCCGGGAGGGTGGATATAAGGAGCAGCGGAAGCATCTCAAGGAGAGGAATGGAAAAAAAACGACTTTTTGCTGGTGCTGGTGGTGCCGATGCGGTGCGCGAGGTGGTGGTGGTGCAACGACAGCAGCAGCACCCAGCAAAATCCAACCTATCCCAGCTGCGTGTATCGTATTAGGGACTCGCTAGCTAGTGTCTGAGAGGGAGAGGACGCGGGGGTGGGAGGCGAGGAGAGGATAGGCGCGGCCCCACGCGGCCCAGGAAAGCGGGGACAGTGGCGACGAGGTGGCGACGGCCGCTTTGCAGCCGAATGATGATTCCTGCCTCCTCGCGTCGCCTCGCGCTCGCCGCTGCCTCCTTCACTTGATGATATATGGGCTGCTTGCCTCTGCCTCTGCTTTTGGGGAGCCCCACCGGAAAGCCACCCCACAGGAGCAGCACGAACCTAAGCTACTAGTCGTCTACTAGTTTAGTAGTAGTAGCGTAGTACTATGAAGAGCTGAGCATGGTGGCGACCAGCTTGGCCTTGCCCAAGCTTACAGCCTTACATGCTGCTGCTGCTGGATGTTTGTTTGTTGGCTCTCTCTGCCTTTGTTTACTCCGTGGCGTGGAGGATTTGCTTTTGGTGGAGGGGAGGTGAAATGGGGTTGGGCTAAGGTAGCAGAAGGTACTCTATGGAGAGAGGCTGGTGAACCAACAAGGGAGGGAGAGATGGTGGTGATCTTCTCTTTTCGTAGGTTTGGAGGACGACGAGACTGTGGTTGGTGGGTGAAGACAGCTACCTGTTGCTTACTCCTAACACACCACCCTTACCATACCACTGAACTTTCTTCTTTTTGTTGCAAGCAAGCAACAGCGCTACTAACACACCATCCTCATTTTGCTCTCGCCGAAACGATCTTCGCCTTCAACCTCGCACCTTAAAAAAAACCTTGCGTGTTCGTTTCAGTCAGGAAAGGCACCGGCGAGAGTGGTTAAGCTGAGCAGCCAAACAGAACGAGTTGTGTCCAAAGGAAGCCGTGGAGAAAACAAGGCGAGCAGGGGCGAGCACATCCCAACTTCTCCCTTGGTTGTTCAACCAACAACTTGGGCGACGACAAAAGAGGGTGTATTCTAGCTAGCGCAGGGTAACCACCTGTTTGGTGCTGAAGACCGTCCTGCTCGCTACAACTTTAACTGCTAACTTCTAATTTTTAATTTAGATGGTGATCGATTGGGTTGTGGCTTATAGTTTATTTTATTATAGCTGGTTGAAATTACACTGTAGCTGAAGGTGGCTTATTTGGTATAATTAAATTTAAAAATTTTTTAAAATAGAAAAAATGGGTTAGCCCATCACATGTAATGCAAACGAATACGGAAAAAAGAACCGGTAAAAAAACTCAAAAAATCTAAAAAAAAATCAGAAAAAGACGAAATTTAGGAATAGTGAAAAATAAGCCAGAAGCCGAACCGATCACCACTTCTTTATTTCATCTCTTTATGATTTTTTTTAGCTTTTGTTGTCTTTTTTCCTTATTCTTTCGTATTGTCTATAATGTGCTAATATTTTTTATTTTTATTTTTTAAAAATTTAATTATGCTACATAAATCACTATTAGCTATAATAAAAATAAGCCAGCTACAATAAAAAAACCATAAGCAACCACTATTTAACTATCCTTTCCCCTTCTGGGATGGATGATGAGCAAGATTTGTGTCTGGCTGTGGTTAAACTACTCAAGATGGTTTTTTTGTGGAAAGAAGTTAATTAATCGGCCATTAGCTACCTCGCACAATGCGCTCTGCTGAGAGGCTTCCACTCCAGAGTTTGTTGTTGTCTTAACGAATCTCAATTTGGCCAGCCCCCTTAATTTGCAAAAACTATTTCCAAAGAGAAAAAAATATAGTATCGTGTTGCTTGCTTGATCTATGCACCAAGGTCATACATGATTTGTGGATGGGTTTTTCTCGATTATGGCTTATGACTTATAGTTTTTAGTTCTAACATGAATATTTGTATGAATGAACCGAATATTGATAAGTCGTTTCAAAAAGATTATTCTGATAAACTGTTTTGAAATGACGATGAAGATATCATCATATTTATTTGTTTGAAAAAGATATGTCAAAAATTGAAAGGAGCTCGTCACATGACATGTTTTTCCTCAAGCTAGCTGGTTGAAGAATGCCTAGAGAGTAGTGTTCTCCTTTTTTATTCTTTAAAAAAAATATGGGATTGGTTCTTTTAAACAAGATAGTAATTAATTTTTTAAATGAAGTGTCTTTTTAGGTGGAATCTATAAGTTGATTGAAGTAGACACTGTCTTGACTTTATCTATATCGTCTAAAATCATATACGATTATTTCTCTATATTCTTTCATGAACCATTAAAATTTAAAAATTTAAATAAAAGTGACCAGCCACAGGTTAAAAGAACTACCTTTATACGATCAACATTGAACCGACACGAAGACGCAGGTTTTTCTTAGTGAAAGGAACGAGGAAGAAAAGGAGGATTATAGCTCCGTTCGGTTGGGCTAAAAATAGTGTCTTATGGCTAAAATTGTACTATAGCTGTCTGAAATTACATTGTAGCTGAAGATGGCTTATTTGGTGTAATTAAATTTACAAATTTTAAAAAATAGAAAAAATATATTAGCTCATCACAAATAACACATACGAATACAGCAAAAAAGAAACAGCAAAAAAATTAAAAAGCCAAAAGTTCAGAAAAATAAAATTTATAAATAATTAAAAAATAAGTCAGAAGTTAGAAGTTTAAACCGAAATAAACGGAGCATATAAGTACTATCCATTTTTTTCTTCTGACTTTCTTGTACAGTTGACTGATTAGAGAAGTACCGTTGCCATGTGACGGTACTTGCACCTGACGCCTAGTGTACTCAAATTGACCAATTGATCTGAACACAAACTGAGCGAGCCTCTGCAAAACGAGAACAGCCACATGCCGATCCCAACTAATAACTACTCTGAACATCAGAAATGAATTACAACAGCATTTTTCTTTCCTGCGAGGCGCTGGTCTTGATGGGCTGGATTTGGTCTTGTATTGGTCGGTGACGTGAACATGGATGTTTAGTGCATGATTCAATTAACCATGTCCGGCCTTTTCCCGTGCATGAAACGGAATGTTCTTCAGAAGAACTTTTTTTTAGATCAAAAAGCAGAAATGTGCCCCTCAGATTATTTGGCCCCGTTTAGCAGAGCTCTAACTCTAAAAAATCTGTAGATTTCCTAGAGCTGGTCATCTGTAGCTCTAGGAAATTCTAGATCTAGAGTTGCAGGCATGTTAAGTGCATTTACATGATTTATTTCATTTATATTATATATTAAATAAAAATATTTAAATCACTTTAATTTAGTCAACAAACTATAGATCCAGTATAGATCTCGGAGCTAGAGCTGTGCCAAACAGGACCTTAACTCCAGTCGTGGTAGAAAGTCAAAGGGAATTTACCCATACTATGCACATGCTCGAATTAGAGCACAGAGGCGGCTTTGGGTTAGCAGCCATCAAGATAGAGGCGGCTTTGGGTTAGCAGCCATCAAGATTCGAAGGCAAGGTACGTGGCTTCAAAGGAACTTCGTTCGACGTGTCGTGCTAGATTTTGAAAGTTGAAAAGGCTCGAGCAACCAATGATACTTGATAAGTGAAGAGGTTTATTAGGCCTGTCTCCGTAAGTGTTTCATCTACATTTAATAGGCTGTCACATAGGTATTTTTGATGATATAGCAACATTTTTAAGGGTCTGTTTGGATCCACCCAGATTTTAAGAATTTGGCTTTTGGAAACTAGGTGGGATCCAAATAGACTAGTTTTTTGGGGCAGTTTTTAAAATCTACCTACCCAGATTCTTAAAAACCAAGAAGCTGTTGATACCCAGCTTTTGCCTGTTTTTTTGCACAAATACCCATTTACCCTCATTAAATACCACGCGCATGGCTGTTTAATGTGCTGTTCAAGAGCAATAAATGTAAGGGTATAATAGTCTATTAGCACCAATCATAAATGAAACCAGCTTTTAAAAACTAGGAGATCCAAACACCCTATCAGTTTTTGCTTAGAAACCAGCTTTTAAAAATTAGAAGTAATAGCTGGTTTTTAAGAATCTAAAACTGATCCAAACAGGGCCTAAGAAGAGAGAAGAAGTGAGTTTCATCTAGATGAAACTCTCTTGGCACGATTACCAACTCTATATGAGTCATTAAATTAAATGTCTATGAAACAATAGAATGAAACTATGCATTGAGGATGGATGTTTCATCCATGTTTTATTTCATTTTACATAATGTGGCAGTCTTGGAAACAACGTCATGAAACTCTCCACTGAGAATGACCTTATCATCTCTCTACCGAAAGGATGGAGAGAACCTTCTGAAGTTCGGCAGATAAAATTCGATGTTGCTGTACTGTTCCATTCTAGCTGTATTGTTCCTACTGTAGGGTGGCCCAACCCCATAGCGAAGTCTTGCAACTAGTCTAATATATAATAGATATATGTATAAAAGAATGTACCAATGTACCATCACCTTTTGTAAATATTAAGGGATAGGATGAGAAATTTTCACCCTATCTCACTCATGTATTTAAGCCCCCAAGAGGAGTATGAAGGGGGCAGATTCTCTCATTCTTACTCACCAGCTCTCTCTCTCTCTCTAACTCTCTTAGTGCTATATCTCCCATGCAGAAGGGTACCCTTGCTGTAGCTATGCTACAACACTTGGTGCCAACCGTAGGGACCGCGTAAGAAGCTACGCAAGGGAAGACGCTAGAGAAGGCTGCTACCAGAGTGCTCGTGCCGCGAGCACCCCAGATGTTGCCATATCCTGGGCTATTTCCAGCGGCTACCCCATTGCACCTGCAGAGGTGGAGCGGCTTTTCTCATCACCGGACACCAGGGAGTCAGCCTTTGTGTGTGATGTAGACCAGCTCCGAGCTACAGAGGTGGAGCGGCGTTTCTCGTCACCGGACACTAGGGAGTTGGCCTTAGAGACAGGCTACATCCTCTGCGTGAGATCTTCGTATACATGAGTACCTCGTGGTCGGAGACTTTATCCGACCACTCCGTAGTCGTAAGCACTTAAGATTTCATCTATGACCGTGTTATGGTCAACTCTTCGCCAACAGATATGACCTTCTTGCGGTCGAGACTTCGTCAACGCTAGTCCCAAGCGTGGGGACGAAGCGCCCGCTCCAGAACCTTCATCCCGCCGCTGACTTCATTGACACCTATCACAACTTTGGCAATGTCGTTCGACCCCTCAGGATCGAAGCTTCGCCGATGCTCGTCTGACCACCTCGTGGTCGTGACTTTGTTGATGCTCATCTGAGTCATGACTTTGTTGGTCCTCGATTGACTCCTCATGGTTGCATCCTCATCGACACCTGCCTCCGCTGGACTTCACTGAGCCTCTACCGAACCCTGCACGAACGTCGCCTCCACCGGACCTCGCATGGCCTTCGACTTCATCAGCCTCGGCTCCGCTGGACTTCGTGTGGCCTCTGCTGGCCTTGGTCAGACCTCACATGGCCTCCACTGGCCTGCACGCCCTCCGGCCTCCGTCGGTCTCGGCTTTGAACCTTTGACTTCATTAGCCTCGGCTCCGCTGGACTTTGTGTGGCCTCCGCTAGCCTCTGTCGGACCTTGCATGTCCTTCGCTGGCCTCCATTAGACATTGTGTTGCCTTCATCGGTCTTCGCGCCCTTTGGTCTCCATCAACCTAGGGTCCGCACCTCCGACTTCATCAGTCTCGGCCCCGCTAGGTATTCTACAACCACTTTGTCATCGTGACTTCATCGTCATCAATTGCCTGACCACCCGGTGCTCGCAGCATCGTAAACCCTTCCTTAGACCATGATGTGGTCGTCAGCCTTGCCACGACCTCCACGAGGTCGTAGGCCCCTTGCACAAATATGCTATGGTTGTGTGCCTTGTTATTACCACCGCATGATCGTATGCCTTTATACAAACACGATAGGGTCATGGGCAAAAACTGATCACTTTGTCATCTAAACCCTTTCTTCGGCCATGATATGGTCGTGAGCCTTGCCATGGCCACTGTGTGATCATATGCCCTTTCTATGAACATGATCTGGTTCTGGGCCTCACCATGGCCACTTCATGATCGTAACACATCTCTCCATCATTTTCCAGCTCGTCTAAGTCCAACACCGGGATTCTCCCGTGACTCTATGAAGTATAAAGTGTCGGGAACTTAGTCGTTCCAGGCAACTATACGGAGTATAAAAATCGCAAGGTGGTCACACGCCCATCGTAATATGTGGAATAAAAGTACTGGGAACTTAGCCATCCTAGACAACTCTACGGAGTATAAAAAATCACACGGTGGCCTCGCACCATGACGTACTCTGCGGGGTATAAAACGCTGGGAGCTTAGATACTTTATCCGACCGCCTTGTGGCCGAGAACCCGTCCGACCGTCTCATGGTTGTGACTTCGTCTGACCACCTAGTGGTCGTAGACGCTTCGTTTGATCGTCTCGCGGTCAAGACCCCGTCCAACCACCTCGTGGCCATAGACGCTTCGTCTGACCGCCTCGATGTTGTGACTCTGTCCGACCGTCTTACGGTCGAGACTCGTTTGACTGCCTCATAGTCATGACTCTATCCGACCATCTCGCGATCAATGCCCTGTCCAACCATCTTGAGGTCGTGACTTCGTTCGACCCCCTCGTGGTCGTAGACGCTTCGTCCGACCACCTTGCGGTCGTGACTCCATCTGACCATCTCGCGGTCAAGATCCCGTCCAATTGTCTTATGGTCGTGACTTTGTCGAACCGTCTCGTGGTGGTAACTTCGTTCGACCATCTCATGGCCGTAGATGCTTTGTCTCGCCGCCGTCTTCTTCGACCGCTAGTCTGAAGGGTGGGGGACGGGCCGCACGCATCAGAGTTTTGTCTCACCGCCGCCTTCGTCGACGCCAAGTCCAAGAGTACAGGATGGAACATGCGCATCAAAGCGTCGTGTCGCCACCACCTCCGTTGAGCATGAGTCTAAAGGGTAGGGGACGGACCGCGTGCTTCAAGGTTTCGTCTCACCACTGCTTTCGTCGACTCAAGTCTAAATGGGACGGGACAGAACACGTGTGTTAGAGTTTCATCTCGCCGTCGCCTTCATCGCCCGCGAGTTCAAAGGGTGGAGAACGGGCCGCGCGCATCAGAATTTTGTCTCGCCACCGCCTTCATCGACGCTAAGTCCGAAGGGTGCGGGACGGAATGTACACGTCAGAGCTTCGTCTCGCCGCCACCTTCGACAACCGTGAGTCCGAAGGATGGGGGATGGACCACGCGCTTCAATGTTTCGTCTCGCCGCCACCTTCATTGACCGCAAGTCCAAATGGTGGGGGATGGGCCGTGTGCGTCAGGGCTTCATCTCACTGCCGTCTTCGTCTACCGCGAGTCCGAAGAGTGGGGGACGGACTATGCACACTCAGAGCTTCGTCTCGCGGTCGAGACTTCGTCTGACAACCTCGTGGTCGTAAACACTTCGTCTGACCACCTCATGGTCGTTGACATTTAGTCCGATCGTTTCGCGGTAATGACGTCGTCTAACTACATCATGGTTGTTTACGTTTTGTCCGACCACCTCGCGATCGTGACCTTGTCCGACTACCTCATGGTCGTTAACATTTTATTCGACCGCCTCACGGTCATGACCTCATCCGACCGTCTCGCTGTCATGATCTTGTCCGACCACCTCGTGGTCGTTAACGCTTTGTCTGACTGTCTCGCGATCATTAACTCTTTGTCCGACTATCTCGCGGTCGTTGACGCTTTGTCCAACTGTTTTGTGGTCGTGACTTCGTCCGACCACTTCATAGTTGTTGACGCTTGGCAAATGAAGGAAAATAAGAAAAAACACCATTATATATTCACGAACAATACAAAAGACCAAAAATAAAAGGTAAAAAAATAAAATTAGAAGTCGACACGTTCTAAATGAGTTTTTGCTAAAAAAAACTCAAAAGTAAGAATTTCCTACAAGAATATGCCCACATTTCGATGCTACAAATGCGAGGGAAGCATCACGGGCAGGCGGTTCCCAATGGTGCTTGCTTTCAGGTCACTTCAGACTCATGTGACTTGACAACTATGCTATCTCGGCGGGGTGTGGACTACGATGGCGCGCATCAATGAGTGCCAGTATCACCCATCGCCCATCGCTATGCATACTTGACATTATCGTCTCCCCATAACGCACCGCCATGGGCGCCGCGCCGTGCCTACAAACGCATGGCCACGCGCATCCCTCGTACTTGCATTAATGGCGACGGAATTAATTAAGGCCCCATGCTCGCGGTATCAATCCCTAATTAATTAGCGATCAGAGATGGACAGGCAGGGAGATAATCAAGCAAGCCAGTGTATACACGCCTGTTCATATTAGGTGGATTTTTTTACCGCTGCACTAGGTGGCTTTTAAACGTGCTTAATGGCTTTTGATTAAAAATAAATAGTAGTAGCTGAAAAAATATTTTTTTAGAACGAAAGAACGGGCGGTGAAAAAAATGAGGAAGAGATGCGTACGCGAGACAGAAACAAAAGGAGTGAGATATGTGATGCGCCCGCGACTCCCTGCCTTGTCTTCGAAGCTCAAGTGGGGAAGCTAGTTTAGAAAGTCAAATGTTTATATTAATTTTTAACATATTAAAACAAAAATTAGGAACAGAAAGGGGGGGGGGGGGACCGGCCGGCCGTGCCGCGCGCACACATATCTTCTAGTTGCGATGTCGAAATCGATGGATGGACTCGTGTCCAATTGTGTTGACCTTAGTTGGGATCCAGTTAGTTCGGTTTATTCCTTCCCGGCCGCTGATGTCGCCTGTTTCGCCGATGTGGCTGCCACTAGCTAAGCAAGCTGTCCGGCGAACTGAACTGTGATCGATCTGCTCCAGAGATTGTCGTTTGTGCGCTACTTTACAGTATACTGTAGTATTAGTAGTGCAGTCTGTCGTCAACATGCTTGCGATTTCAGGCTAGAAAAAACAACCGATAAAACTTGTGGCTCGGCTTTGTGTCTGGCTATTGAGCGTGTTGCGACTTGCGAGTCCGGCTCAAGCCTAGTCTGCCCAGCTACCTAGTGCATTCTATCTGGTGGTTGAAACTGTACGAGAGGAGGTTTTATGTTGATTGGTTCCGAAACAAAATCGAAATACAAGAAGGATTTGATTTCTTGTTTAACTTTGATTTCTTGTGAATCCTAGCCTAATTCATCACCCATCTCAACCATTCACGCCGTGAATCTTCTGCCAAGCCATCCTCTCCGTCCCTCTGCGCGCACGCACTATTTGTTGGATTAATTGGGATTGGCCCATTTTAATTTAGCAATTAATCAAATGAAATTCCTAGGCCCACAACTAATGCTAGGTAGAAAATTGTTTAGTCCCATATGGAGAATTGAATGAGAGTTACACCACTTTAAAAGGTGGAATGTGGTAACCCCCTTGTGGAATTGGAGAGAGCCATTACACGCGCGCGCTCGCTCGCTCGCTCGCCACGCCGCGCCGCGCGCGGTGCGTCTTGGTGCGTGCGTCGTCTGTGCATGCAGCGTGTCGAGTCGCGGCGCGTTTTCTTTATCTATTCAAAACGAAACGCACCGATGGTCGCGATAACGGTGCACGATTATGGTCGTGGTTACTTTGAGTAATGGTTGCGTTACTAGTCAAAGGACGAACTCTCTCTGTTTTATTGCTCTCTGCAATCTCGGTCCGAACCTTGCGCGCACAAGTTTCGGCGAGTAGGCCTCGGAACCGTCCGTTTGTGTACCGCACGGGTAGGCGGGCGATCAAGTTTTGGGAGCGCGCATCGGTGCGACTACTCGTCTGCGACGTCTTCTTCACGGTGGTGAATCGTTCGCGGATCGCATCGCGAACATCTTCTGCATCACGCCTTGATCGACTACATCGAATAGGCCATCATGACGATCGATGGTAACGGCGCCTCCGGTGTCTCGACGACGACCCGCCGAGGGTATAATCCAAACCTTTTTACGGTGTATTTGTTTACGTGCGCTATGAATATGCTAATAGATGTTTCGTTAGCTTATTAGTTAGCTAATTTAAATACGTCGATGATAGATCACTCATGCTTGTTTATGTCATGTTTTATATGCTGAATTTCTGGATTAAAATATGCGAATATTGACTAGATGTTCAACAATCCAAAAACTTGATAGGTCTTTTCGGTAGTTGGCTTTGCTGCGTCGCTTAAGCCACACCTCCGTTTGATGGTTCAAATTTTAAGAGATGGCGTGCGCGCGATCCTCGTGGTTTCTTGCCATGGAATGTTTTCATGTTGCACAAGGAAAGCCCGAGCCTCTGTCGATGAGGATGAACGCAAGTTCAATGTAGCGGATAACTTTTTCCGAGGTGCGCTTGTCAACATTCGCGGATAATATTGTGGATGTGTACATGCATTTGCCTACGGAAAAGATATGTGGAATGCACTTGAGGCCAAGTTCGGAGTTTCGATCTTGGCGGTGGTGTATGTCATGGAGCGGTTCTATGACTACAAGATGGTCGATGACCGTTCGTAGTAGAGCAAGCTCATGAGATTGGCACCGCAAAGGAGCTTGAGAACAATAAGTGCGAGTTACTGGGACAAGTTTGTGGTGGCGGTATTATCGCTAAGTTACCACCCTCTTGGTCGGATTTTGCTACTTCTCTAAAGCACAAGAGGCGGGAGTTCAGTGTTCACGATCTCATTGGCACTCTTGGTGTTGAAGAGAAGCGAGGGCAAAAGATACTCGTGGCAAGAAAGTTCTTCTTGAGAGAGGTTCTAGCGCCAATTTGGTGCGAAGAAGAATCCTCGAGCTTTCCACAACAAAAGAAAAATAAGCCTTTTGTCAAGCCCAAGGCTACCACCGAGTTTAAGAAGAAAGGCAAAGGAAAGGGCAGCTGCTTTGTGTGCGGTGATTCGGCCATTGGGCTAAGGATTGTCGGATCGCAAGGATAAGCGAAAGAAGTCCGCCAACATGGTTATTAGTGATGCTGGAGGAACATCGGAGTGCGGTAATTATTTACCTACAGTTCTTTCTGTTTGTCAATCACACGAGTGGTGGGTTGACACGGTGCTAATATTCATGTTTGTCTGATATTTCCTTGTTTTCATCTTATCGGTCGGTCGAGGTTGCTCCTTGTTGATGGGGAGCGGATCGCATGCAGGTGTTCATGGTGTTGGTACGGTCGATCTGAAGTTTACTTCGGAAAGACTGTGCGATTGAAGAACGTCAGCATGTCCCTCCATAAAGAAGAATCTCGTTAGCGGATCTCTACTATGTAGAGATGGTTTTAGGCTTGCTTTTGAGTCCAATAAATGTGTCGTGTCTAAGTATGGAACATTTGTTGGTAAAGGCTATGAGCGCGGAGGTTTGTTCCGTTTTTCTTTGATGGATTCTGTAATAAAATTGTGAACCATGTGTGTAATGATGATGATGAGTCTAATGTTTGGCATTCACGACTTTGTCATGTTAATTTTGGGTGTATGACGCGCTTAGCTAATATGAGTTTAATCCGAAATTCACTTTGGTCAAAGGTTCTAAGTGCCATGCGTGTGTTCAATCGAAACAACCTCGCAAGCCTCACAAGGCAGAAAAGAGGCGAGGAATTTGGCACCGTTAGAACTCATTCATTCGATTTATGCGAGATGAATGGCGTGTTGACTAAAGGGGAAAGAAATATTTCATGGCGCTTATAGATGATTGCACTAGATTTTGCTACGTGTACTTATTGAAAACAAAAGATGAAGCATTGAATTACTTTAAGATCTATAAAGTGAGGTAGAAAACCAACTTGAAAGGAAAATCAAGCGGGTAAGGTCCGATCGTGGAGGAGAGTATTTTTCAAATGAGTTTCTTGTATTGCGAGGAACATGGAAATATTCATGAGAGGACGCCTCCTATTCTCTGAATCAAACGGGATTGCCGAAAGAAAGAACCGCACTCTAATCGATTTGGTTAACGCCATGTTAGACATCGGGACTTTCTAAGGAATGGTGGGTGAGGCTATATTGACCGCATGTCATGTCTGAATAGAGTTCCTACAAAGAACAAAGAAGTAACACCATTCGAGGAATGGGAAAAGAAGAAGTTGACTCTCTCATACTGCGACTGGGATGTTTGGCCAAAGTTAACGTGCCAATTGTCAAGAAGCGCAAACTTGGACCAAAACCGTAGATTGTGTATTCCTTGGTTATGCTATACAGCGTGGGTTATAGGTTCTTAATTATAAAATCTGGAGTGTCTGACGTGCGTATTGGTACAATCATAGAGTCCAGAGATGCTACATTTTTTGAGAATGAATTTCCTATGAATAATGATGTACCTAGCTCATCTAGTCAAGAACCTATAATTTCCCTTGATTCCTTTGTGCCGATAGAACATGTTGAGGAAACGACTATGGAAAATCTTGAAGAGGATAACAATGAAGTTACTCAAAAGAGTAAGAGACAGAGGATTGCAAAGTCTTTTGGTGATGATTTCATTGTATATCTCGTGGATGACACTCCAAGAACCATGGAAGAGGCATATTCTTCTCCTGACGCTGACTATTGGAAGGAAGCAGTACGGAGTGAAATGGACTCTATTATGTCTAATGGAACTTGGGAGGTCGTTGACCGTCCTTATGGGTGTAAACCTGTAGGATGTAAATGGATTTTCAAGAAAAGCTTAGGCCCGATGGTACAATTGAAAAGTACAAGGCAAGGCTTGTGGCCAAGGGTTATACCGAGAAAGAAGGCGAGGACTTCTTTGATACTTATTCACTGTTGCTGACCGACCACAATTCGAGTACTACTTGCCTGGTCGCTTCTCATGGTCTTCTCGTTCATCAAATGGACGTTAAGACAACTTTTCTAAATGGAGAGTTGGAGGAGGAGATTTATATGGATCAGCCAGACGGGTTTGTGGTAGAAGGTCAAGAAGGAAAGGTGTGCAAGTTGTTAAAGTCTTTGTATGGCCTAAAGCAAGCACCTAAGCAATGGCATGAGAAATTTGACAAAACTTTGACATCTGCTGGCTTTGTTGTGAATGAAGCTGACAAATGTGTGTACTATCGCTATGGTGGGGGAGAAGGAGTGATCTTGTGCTTGTATGTTGATGACATACTGATTTTTGGGACCAACCTCAATGTGATTGAGGAGGTCAAGGACTTTCTGTCCAAGAATTTTGAGATGAAAGATTTGGGAGTGGTGATGTGATTCTTAACATTAAGCTACTGAGAGAAGGTGATGGTGGGGTTACACTCATGCAATCCCACTATGTGGATAAGGTCTTGAGTCGCTTTGGTTATAGTGACTGCAAGCCTGCTTCTACTCCTTATGATCCTAGTGTGTTATTGAGGAAAAACCGAAAAATAACAAGGGATCAATTGAGATACTCCTAGATCATTGGCTCATTGATGTATTTAGCTAGTGCTACGAGGCCTAACATCTCGTTTGCTGTGAGCAAGCTAAGCCGGTTTGTTTCAAATCCGGGAGATGATCATTGGCGTGCTCTTGAGAGAGTGATGCGCTATCTAAAGGCAACTGTGAGCTATGACATTCACTATCTTTGGGTACCCAAAGGTACCGGAGGGATATAGTGATTCAAACCGGATCTCGATCTTGATGAGATAAAAGCCACGAGTGGATATGTGTTCACACTTGGAGGTGGTCTTTGTTTCTGGAAGTCTTGCAAGCGGACCATCTTAACGAGGTCAACAATGGAAGCGAACTCACGGCGTTAGATACCGCCATGTTGAGGCCGAGTGGCCGTGAACTCCTTATGGATCTGCCGGTGGTTGAAAAACCGATACGCTATCTCGATGAACTGTGATAATCGATCGTAATTATCAAGGTGAACAGTTCTAAGGACAACATGAAGTCATCTAGGCATGTTAAGAGGCGGTTGAAGTCCGCGAAATCTGAAAAACTCGGAGTTATAGCATCGACTATGTCCGATACGACTAAGAATCGCGAACCAATTTACAAAGGGTTTATCACGTAATGTGATAGATAGTGCATCGAGTGAGATGGGCTCGAGACCCACATGAGTCATACCACGTTGGTAACTTTGTTCTATGTGATCGGAGATCCCGTGAAGTAGGATGGTGAAACAAGTCGTTGGTTGGTGGAAGGAGAGACCTTTACAGGCTCATTTCTTGATGATGCGCTTCTCTCCTATTCGTATGGCAGGTTGGTTTTTACCTTAATGTGATCCAAGTGGTTTTTAAAGCGAGAGATGTCGGCCTACAGGACATCTTAGAAAGAACACACCTATATGAGTTCGATTGCTGGTCACGCCTATGAGATTTGGGTGATCTCTAGATACTCATGAATAGGCACAGAGTATGACTTATACGCTCCAACCGAGAGGGGATGTTTTAGGCGACCTAGTACTAGTAAAGGAATTGGGTAAAGCTTGTTCGCATAAAACTGTCAATTCAAGGCATAGTCCATTGTTCGATTGTGGATGAGTGTAACTCCTTTCCTAGGTGGATGTTCAACTTAACAGTCTCCATCGAAACACCGGTATATCAAACAACAATGAATCGAGAGCATTTCTCGTGTGCCTTGAAATTTGGTGGGGATTGTTGGATTAATTGGGATTGGCCCATTTTAATTTAGCAATTAATCAAATGAAATTCCTAGGCCCATAACTAATGCTAGGTAGAAAATTGTTTAGTCCCATATGGAGAATTGAACGGGAGTTACACCACTTTAAAAGGTGGAATGTGGTAACCCCCTTGTGGAATTGGAGAGAGCTATTACACGCTGCGCTCGCTGCTGCTGCCTCGCCACGCCACGCGCGCGCGCGCGCCGCGCGTGCCGTCGTGCGTGCGCGTCTTGCGTGCGTGTGCGTGTGCGTGTGCGTGTGCGTGTGTGCGTGCGCGCGCAGCGCAGCGTGTCGAGCGCGGCGCGTTTTCTTTATCTATTCGAAAACGAACGCATCGATGGTCGCGATAACGATGCACGATTATGGTTGTGGTTACTTTGAGTAATGGTTGCTGTTACTAGTGAATAATGGTCTGCTGTTACGTCTCTTCGTTTTTCTTTGTTACAAAGAGGCTCTCCTCTCCATTCCAATGGGATACAAAGGACGAACTCTCTCTCTGTTTTATTGCTCTCGCAATCTCGGTCCGAACCTTGCGCGCACAAGTTTCGGGCGAGTAGGTCTCGGAACCGTCCGTTTGTGTACTGCACGGGTAGGCGGGCGATCAAGTTTTGGGAGCGCATCGTACGACTACTCATTCTGCGACGTCTTCTTCCTGGTGGTGAATCGTTCGCGGGACGCATCGCGAACATCTTCCCGCATCAAGCTTCTTCCCGCATCACGCCTTGATCGACTACATCGAATAGGCCATCATGACGACTGATGGTAACGGCGCCTCCGGTGTCTCCGGCACTGGCCCCGCCCGAGGGTATAATCCGAAACCTTTTCTGGTGTATTTGTTTCTGTGCGCTATGAATATGCTAATAGATGTTTCTGTTAGCTTATTCGTTAGCGAATTTAAATACGTCGATGATAGATCACTCATGCTTGTTTATGTCATGTTTTATATGCTGAATTTCTGGATTAAAATATGCCGAATATTGACTAGATGTTCAACACTATTCACCATTCGAAAATATTGCCGTCATCTAGATCTTTTCGCTGCCGCACCTTCCTATCCCTTCCCGCCACTGCCACACCACAACAAATCGATCAAAGACTGTACCGCCTCACCCTTCCCACCCTAACCCCTCATAATTGCCCTGGCCGTGCGTTAGAGCAAATGGCAAAGATTGTCGCCGCCTTTGCTTTTTCCGCCTCCTCTGCTCTCTCACGGCCGACAACCCCGCGCCACAAAAATCTTGCACCCTAAGCTCACTGCTGCTAGTACAAGCCACTGTACACCCCTCAAAAATGTCGTAGCCCTTACCTAGACAAAGCATCGTCGTCGGCTCACTTCCCACTGCCTCGCCGCCCTATCTGCACTCTCACTGTACCTCTCTCACAGCCAACCTGATCACTTTTGACCATCATAATGCCACGCCCGAGGCAGCTTGTACCTCCCCTCTGCCAACCGCACCGCGCCCTCCTGCACCTTCCCGACCCCTGCCACGCGTCGCCACCGCCATAGCCCTGCTTCTATGCCAAACAGCCTTCATTGCCCTATTTAAACCCCACAGCCCCTCCATTCGAAAGCATCGGTGCCCAAGGTGAACCACACACCCCCAATTGAGCCCTCGACCGAAGCATCGCCGATAATCGTCGAAAGACCCCAAAGTAAGCCAATATTCAACTCTTACTATTTAGTCCTTTTCATTTTGATTGCTTTTGCCTGCAGCTTCTTCATACCCTTAGTAACACTCCCAAAGTAAGCCCCCAGCTTCCTGATTCCCCTGCTGTGCTGGTGGCTAGTGCCACCGCTCGACCATAGAAGGTCATCGTGGACAGCTCGGCTCAGCCATCCCGACTTAAACCACCACACCCCTAACCTCCCCTACTTCTAGAGATGCTCTATCACAAATGCTATTGTCCTCTTAACTCGCCGTTAACCCCTGTGCCATTCAAAAGTCTCGATAAGAAAAGACCTCACCGTCGACGCTTGCCTGACTTCTAGCCACTCCCGTGCCCAAAAATAGAATCCTCATGGCCTAGCTAGAAAACGCATACAATGCCATGCATGCATGTTCGCTAGTTTGGTCGAGGTTTCGTTTGTTCGTTGGCTGATGGGGATGACCTGGCCCATGCTCAGGTGCAGTCAGGGACTCTGGGGTGCATCCACTTGAGGCCATGGATGAACACCTTTTTTTGTAAAACCCTATTATATACTATGTATATTATATATATATATATATATATATATATATATATATATATATATATATATATATATATATATATATATATATATATATATATTTTTTTTTAATCACCAAATGCTTTATATCAGCAACAGTTTTCGTAGCCCAATCTCCACACCTCACTCTCACCCAGTCCACCAGCCAGCTCAAATCAAAACCCATCCGCCACTCCTCTTTCACTCGAATTGGCACATTCATCCACTCCAACCTAACCCAACAACTCTTGAACCCTAGGCTCCCTCTCATCTCTTATTCTCTCTCGGTCCCTCCTCATTCCACAAGTTGTCACAACGCAAGGACAAGATAGGCAACCTGATGACGGGCCGACCAAAGGATAGGGGTGGATCCACTTGAGGTCATGGGTGTTCATCTGAACACCTAATTTTGTTTTAAAAACACATTTATATACTAGTTATATTATACATGTATATTGCTAAGTGGGCCAAATGCTTCATATCACCAATAGTTTTCGCAGCCCAATTTGTACATCTCCCTCTCACTCCTCAGTCCACCGATCAGCTCAAATCAAAGCCCATACAACACCCCCATTCCCTCAAATTGGCTCATTCGGCCACTCCAAGCCACCCTAGCAACTCTTGAACCTTAGGCCCCTCTCTCATATCTCAATCTCTCTCAGTCTCTACTCGTTCCACAAGCCACCGCAACGCAAGGGCAAGGTAGGTGACAAATCCACTTGAGGTCATTGGTGTTCACTTGAACACCCATTTTTTTTTGTAAAAAACCCATAATATACTAGGTATATTATACACTCCATCTGGCACCCCTCATTCCCTCAAATTGACCCATTCGACCACTCCAACCCAACCCAACAACTCTTGAACCCTAGGCCCCTTTATCTCTCTCTCTCTCACGGTCTCTCCTCGATCCACAAGCCGTCGCAATGCAAGGACAAGGCAGCTGACCTAGTGGTGGCACGCAGCGCTTGGCAATGTTTGGGGAACGGCCACAGGGGAAGGGAAGGAGCACGCGGCGCCACGGCTGTGACAGCGTGCACCAGCACTTGTTGACAACCGCAAGCCAACAATGCCAATCAGCAATAGGTCAGCAAACTGGCATTGACACATCTTTTTTTTTGTTATTTTGAATCCCGAATTCCCAAATTAGTAGTCTTTTTTGTGTAATTTTTATCCTAGAGCTTTGAAGATGAAGAAGTGTGTAGATTTGAAAACTTTGTGGGATAGAGCTGAAAAGACACCGAAGATAACTTCCACCTTGACTTAAGCAATGCTTTGCAAAAGAGAGATCAAGATATTGTTAATGCTATTGATATCATTTATTTGATAAAGATCCAATTGTAGTTATTGTGGGAGGACGTTGGATGAAAATTTTTTTCTTAAAGATATCACTTTTTTGTGTGTGAAGTACGGCATCAAAGTTACTAAAATAGATTGTTCATATAAATCGGTTGTAAGATCCAAAAGATTCTTCAAAAAAAAATTAAGAATCTTCGTCGCTTCCATTTTAAAATGTTTTTAAGTGTTATTAGGTAACTTCAAGAGCTTAATGATATTTTTGATGAGGTAAACACATAATTGCTTCTTTGCATGACGTCAATCAATCCTACTGATTCATTTAGTGCTTATAACAAGAATAGCTTGGTTATGCTTGCTCAGTTTTGTCCAAAGAATTTCTCAAGCACAGACATGATGCATCTTCCCTTTCAACTTACACACTTCATTATTGATATGCATAGAGACAAAGATTTAGAAAAATAAAAAATCTTGCCAAGCTTTCTATTATGCTTGTTCAAACAAAGAAACACCTTCATTATAAAAATTGTTTACAAGTTTCTCAAATTGCTGCCAATTATTTCTGTAGCAACTATGTTGAGAGAGTATTTTCTTCAATGAATTATGTAAAGAATAAGCTAAGAAATAGAATAGGGGAGTTATACTTAACGATTAGTTGGTTACATTTCTTGAACGAAAACTCTTTTTGCAAGTTAAGACGATGATATTATATCCCGCTTCCAAGTCATAATGGAATGTCGAGTTAATTTGTAATTTTCTTTTGTAATTTTTTTTAAATTATTTGAGATGTTTTAATATGAATAATTTATATTCTAATTTGCACTATTGTAAACCTTTATATTTTACTAAATAATATTTTTTGTAACCTCAAAACATCTATCTGAAAATACGCGCTTCGCCACTGGGTGTAGTGCCCGGCACGGCAATCAGTGGATAGGGAGGAGTTACCGCCCCTTTTTTTCACGTACGTGCTGGCCCATGGGTGAGCTGTTGTGCATCAGCAAGTGCGGCGATTGGAATCGTCTATCATTGCCCAACCAAGCCACGCGGCGCAGTGGTTGCTACAGCTACATGCCCTAACCGACCGACCCATCGATCGCATTGCCAGCTCCACGGCTGGACCATCGCGAGCATGGTTCATGATTGAACCGGCAATACCTTCTGACAAGTCATCCTAGAATATCGGGCAGTTCCGTAGCCAAACAAAAAGGAATCTTCAGCAGTTAAATACATATGTACTGGCTGAACAGCATGGGCTAGCAGTGCCGGTGCCGGGCTAGACGATAACGTTGCTGTGCGAGTGCGATGGACACGT
This sequence comes from Dendrocalamus sinicus, assembly GCA_036346575.1. NCBI lineage: Eukaryota > Viridiplantae > Streptophyta > Magnoliopsida > Poales > Poaceae > Dendrocalamus > Dendrocalamus sinicus. The sequence goes on along the minus strand of CM070643.1, from coordinate 15,793,970 downwards.
TACGGAAGGCCGTGTGTGCCGACCAGCTAGGAGGAGGGACGAGGGCAGCACAGGCACAGCGTATCGGAAAGCCCGGCACGAGGAGGCACAAGGAGCCCTCTTTTGGATTTCTAGCTGGCTTTTGATTTTTATATGATAATTAACTTTTAAATACACTATTTTTAAAATAAAACCTATAAATTAATTATAATAGATACCATAATAATTTTATTTATATTAGTTAAAATCATATGTATCTAACTTCATACCCTTTCATAAACAGTTACAAAAACCATAGTTTAAAAAACTGAGATACAAGATTACACATTGAAAGACGATAGGGAGGGGGAATATAAGAGCATCTCCAATGGTCTGAGTCAGCTAGCTATATGCATGTACACATCAGCATATATCCTATATGGAGGAAAGAGAGTATGCAAAAAAAATCGAGCCAGCTCTTCCTTAAGCACTAGTCTATAACGCCAAACGAGGCAGCCTCTATAAATTCTATGTGTGCATGTAAGCATCAAATAGCTATCCTTAGAGCATCTCCAACAGTGACTTATGAGCTAGCTCTAAGCATATTATTTCATATTTTAATAGAAGAGAGAGAAAATCTATCTCTTGATCAAGAGTTAGTCTCATACACACATTCCAAGATTATGTGAGAGTGTCATGTGAGGCTATTTATGTTATGAGCTATGTGCTAAAAGTTAGTACTATTGGAGAAGTTGTCTTAGAGCTAGTAACTAGCTCATACTGTTGGAGATGCTCTTATAGATAGTTCTTTAGAATACTAGCTTTAGTGTGTACTATATAAATGATGTGAAAGTCTTATAGTTAGTTGCTAGCTATAAGATGCCCTAAGGGAGGTGTTCGTGTGTGTGCCTCATCCGTAGGTGCGGATGTGGGGATGACGCGCAGGGACAGCGACGCGGAAGAGGTAGTCAGGTAGGGCGGGGGGACTAGAGTACCGGACACCGGAGGTGGGCGCTGTCGTCCTGGTTTAACGCACCCGCGCGTGCGTAGCGCTTTTCGGTACGTTTGATCTAGGACGCGATGGACATCTGACGGAGGTGGAGTGGGAGCGCCCATTTGCCCACTTGCTTCTCGGCCGCGGTGCCTGCCTGCCTGCCTGCCGCTCGCTGGCGCACGGCTCGGCGCGGTGAGCGTGCATGTGATGTGAGCAAGCAGCCGAGGAGTTGGACAGGGCAGGGACCCCGCGCGCGCGCCGAGCCGCGTCCGCTCCCGCTCGCCGGCGACGCATCGCACGTTCCGTAAAGGTGGATCGGGCCAGTTGTTGGCGCACGGCTCGGCACGGTGTGCGCGCGTTGGCACTTGGCAGCCGTCGCGGATTTTGATGGGCGAGGAACACCGGGGGGACCCCGTGCCGTACCCGGCTCGCGGCCGACCGTGACCGCATGTGCCGCCAGTGGGTTAAACAGACAAAACTATGGACTGTTGCCGCGTACAAGGAGTCAACGAGAGTGAAATCATTGTGACCTGCGAATTGAATCAATCAAGCACTGCTATAGTACTGACACCATGGCAAGATCTGAAATGCGATATATGAATGGTACGAGTAATAAAGTTCTTCTAAACTTTATGTCGTATCACACACACTAGTATAGTTATATAAACAGTACACGACTGCATGAGTTAGAAACGTTATCACCTTTGTTTAAGGGAAAAAAAACCCTACACGTAGCAGTTTTTTTATGTGAGTAGATGCACTTACACACGCACGCACACATATGACACTATACACTTGCATCCCACGTAGGTACATTCATTGTACACGTTTGAGATGATATAGAGATTTTAGAGTCTTATAGAACATAAGCACATGCTTTTACCATTGAATATATCTATGTATATATATTTAGAGGGCTATTTATATAAACAGTATATAGAGTACGATTTATATAAATAGCATCACGAAAACCAGGCATTCACAGGCTCGAGCCCAAATAGGTGAACTGCTCATTGGTAGTCACACCAAATCCTCATGTCGCAGTTGATGAGTTGGACAAGTGCGTTTCAAATATTTTTTATTTAGTTCAGAACACAAGGGGATAGAAAGAAGACATGCCTGCTCAAGTCAAGAAGCTTTTCTTTACGGAAATGACAACGCTTTCACGAAAGAAACGAGCAGGACTGTTTAGCTGTTGCTATCCCTGATCCGCGGCAATTGCAGGATAGGCCCGTCAGGCCATAGCCTGATCCTCCATCAGTCCATCCCAAGGTCATATTGGGCCTGATCATTGCTAGACTGAGCTGAACCAAAAACAAAATAGTACCACATACAACTGTAGAATATGGTCTTAGAAAAGGAAGAAAAGAAGAAAGCTAAAGAAATCAAAACATGCGAACCATCTTCCAAAGCAAAACCAAACTAAAGCAAGAAGAAAATACACTCCATGACAAGCAAAACCCAAAGTAAAACCTCCTACGCCCCAACGTGCATGCCTCACACCATTCAAGTACGTGCATTCCACCAACCCACAGGGTTTCAAAAATCCCGAGTCCTGTCCCCTACAAAACATCACATATCATTCCAGAAACCTTGCAACATCTCAGTCCACCGATCTGGTCGAGCCGTCAACCATGCTGCGCTACACAACGCCGCAGCCCTCCCCGCCGATGTCGCCGCTGTGCCCGCCGCTGACGCCCCGCACCCCCGGCGCGTTCTCCGAGCTGCCCCCGCCCTCGCCGTACACCCCCCGGCCCGCGATCACGCTCACCCCGCCCCCGTCCAAGAAGCGCCGCGCGGCTGAGCGCTCCCTCCGCGCCATCCGCGCCGTGCGCGCGCTGTTCCGGTCCCTCCCGATCTTCGCCCCGGCGTGCCGCTTACACGGCGTAATACCGCGGCACGGCGGCGCGTCGCGGATGCACGACGGCCACGTCAGCGGCGCGTCGCGCACGACGGGGACCCTGTTCGGGTACCGCAAGGCGCGGGCGACGCTGGCCGTGCAGGAGACGCCCGGGAGCGTGCCCATCCTGCTGCTGGAGCTCGCCATGCACACGGGCAGGTTCATGCAGGAGATGGGCGCCGAGCACATGCGCGTGGCGCTTGAGTGCGAGAAGAAGCCGCCGGGCGTCGGTGCTGGCATCGGCCGCACACGGCTGCTCGACGAGCCGCTGTGGACGGCGTACGTTAACGGGCGCAAGATCGGGTATGCCGTGCGCCGGGAGCCCACGGAGGACGATCTCACCGTCATGCAGCTGCTGCGCACCGTGTCGGTCGGCGCCGGCGTGCTGCCGACCGACGTCATGGGAGGCGACGGTGCTGAGAGGCAGGAGGCCGGTGACCTCGCGTACATGCGCGCGCACTTTGACCGCGTGGTGGGGTCCCGGGACTCCGAGTCATTCTACATGCTTAACCCTGATGGGAACAATGGGCCGGAGCTTAGCATCTTCTTTATTAGGATATGAATGAAAATTGTGATAGTTTTCCAAGTGGCACTATGCTATATATGGGCCAATGCTCTGTTTTTTTTTTGCTTGTGTTTAAGCAATGGCTCAAAGATTAATTTTGCCGTTTTGACTTTTGAACGTATGTACAAGCTTAGATGTCAAGTTTAAGAAATTTATGTTTGTGGAGCTGATTCAGTCAATCAGTGATGAGCTAATATCAAAATACAGCTGAAAAGCACAATAAATAAATATTTAAAAAAATTTGGAGCTGAACGTATGCATAAGCTTAGATGTCAAGTTTAAGAATTTTATGTTTGTGAAGCTGATTCAGTCAATCAGTTATGCGCTAATATCGAAATACAGCTGAAAAGCAATAAATAAATAAAAAATTTAAAAAATTTGGGTTAGATCCGCCGAAGCGGGTAGCCTTAACCGCAATGTGCTAGAGGAAAGCCCGAAGGCTGTTCCCGTCCCTGTCAGGGGAGATGCCAACCGTCTCTCCTTTCTACGAACACAGCAGCTGAGCACGCGCTGAAGCTTATAAACGAGCTGGTTCCCAGCTAGACTGGCGATATGGTACTAAACACTGAAAACAACCTTTGCAAGTCTTATGTAAGTACAAATTAGCACAAAGGCTGCCTGGGGTTAAACTGAGTATTATATGTCTGGATACCAATCCGTGTAACAGGGATGCAAATTTTCTAGTCACACAAGGCAAAACTTGGTTGGTTGAAACCGATGAATTATTCATGCCGCCAAAGCTTTTATTCACACCATTATCATTATTCCATAAATGTTGTAAAAATAAACAGTGGTTACTGCCAGTCCATTTTGTACTGTAAGAGAACCGGTACTTTCTTTAGCTTCGTTAATGGAATCAATTTTGTTGTTTCTCTTCCTCGCAAAAAAAAAGTTTTGCAGTTTCTCCAGTAACAATTTTCACCACAAGAATTAAATAGGCCCAGTTCCCTTCCTAACGACCTTACAAGTCCTTCATCCACTCGGCCCATTTTGTTCTCTTGAGGCCTAGTTTGCTTCCCACCAACTTGGGCCATATCGCAATCCTAGAAATATGGTGGCCCCATGCGTCTATTTTGATGTGTTCTTTTTGGTCTTTCAGACGTGGATTTTAACTTCTATTAGTTAATACTATTTATCAGATTTATCAATCATAATCAAAAGACGTTAATTATAGTCCAAAAGAATAGAGCCATTGACAGGCTGTAACTACTACTGTGCTTAGAAAAAAGCCTCCTCAGATAAGATTTCCATCATAAATCCACTGCTGGGCGATTTATTACTCTCTTTCTAGGCGCCTTGGGGAGCACGTCAAAAGGCTATCCACGAAGGTGAATTCCAAAGTCCTTTTTCCACTCATGGCTTTATTAATCGGCTGTTGGCAGACTTAGAGATGATCAGGCCGGCTGGCAATCGCTTGAGCGCCAAGGCGCCGAACGGAACGGAACGGAACCGAAGTGGATTACCTCCCACAAAATCAGGTTCCTGGAAGTTGAATGCGGATGCTGCTGTTGCAAGGGGGCAAAGAAAGATGCAGTTGGTGTGGTTGCCGTGACAGCGACGGCCGATTTGTGGCGACGAGCGCTCAGGTGGTCGAGGGAATCACCAACCCGGCTACACTCGAAGCGATAGCGGGGAATGAGGGAGTTTTTCTAGCCCTCGACTGCAACCTGGAAAAGTGCACAATTGTGTCTGAGTGCCTGCAAGTTATCAACAATCAATTTGAGAAGCCCGAGTTTATGCGATTATAGCGTGATTCTGTGGGAGTCTATATAACATTCGACAGTGTTTAGAGTTAAAATTAATCAAAATTTAGGATTATTAAATGGTAATCAAACGTACCAGATTCACTCCTACATCCTATAAAATATCCCTAACCTTAACCCTCCTCTCTCCCACCCTACCCCACCCTACCCCCAGCCCGACCCTGCCGCCTCCCCCACCATGCGCCGCCTCCCTCCTTGCCAACGTCACCGCCTTTGAGGCCGGCGAGCCCCGCAGCGTACTGCCTTCTCCTGCCCCGTCCTCCTCTCTCCCTGCCCTGTCCTCTCTACGCTATCCTCTTCCCCGTCGCCCCACCAACCCCCAGCACCCTCGCCCCGCCATTCTTCCCCATCTCCGGTGGTTACCGCCACTACTACCCACCACCTCCTAAGAGCCAGTCCGGTCCTTGCCCCCTGCGTCGACCCTGCCCACCATCCTCCTCCTCACCGCCACCGCCGCCTTGCCGTCCCACCACCTCCGTCTCCTACCGTCGGTCCGTAGCCGCCCCAGGTACCTTCTAAGCTCAAAGGGGCTCAGGTGAACTCTAACTTTAACGATAAACCTGAGCTCTAATCCCACAGGGCGGCAGTACACGAAGATGACGGCATCACCGGAGAGGAGGAAGATGTCGGCGGCAAAGGCGGCGCACGAATCTCCACGAAGATCAAACTATTAGAAATTTACATGATTTCTTGCAAAAAAAAAAATTGTCGAATGTTGTATGGGCGCCCGGCCGGTGTTCCTGGTAGGTAGGGCCGCCTGAGTTCCTGAATGTACGCTTGATAATTAAGCAATAAAGCCCTACCTTCCCTTAAAAAAAACCTACTGTGCTCTAATGGTTGCGATGGACTCAGTGTAAGTTGCAGCTACTGCACGCACCTACGCTCGTCGATAAATACCTGGCTCCTCCACGCCATGTCATGGAAACAACAGCGAAAACTGACGCCCTACCCCCTCCCTCTTGTTGTAGAAATTTCTACGAGGAACAATGGTGGAGGAGCGAGACGAGAGAGTGCGTCGAATTGGCATGAGCGATTCCAGGGTGAGATCAGATCTCATGGGAATGAGACGCATCGGGAGTTTAAGCTGAAGGCTTACCAACAACCGTCGCTTATCGAACGTATATGCATCGAAGAAAAGGAAAGGCGACGCATGCATGCTGATTAATTTGTAGACGATGTACGTACGTCGTGGATGCATATGCAGGTGTGAGTGATTCCTACTAGTAAGCACGGTACTTCGCCGAGAGAATCTCTATGAAAGTTTCTGCTTAGCGATGATTTCTGTAAATTTGTGAGAATTAAATAGACCGGTTGGTGTGCCAAGGAATCCGAGCGAGATCTCTCTCTTCATGTTTCTGGACTCCGGTCACCCTCCCATGGTGATCGGTGTCTCCGTGTTTGTAAGATCGCATATAAGTCAGTTTTCTTTTTTAAAAAAAGAATGGCATATAGTAATAGACTGTGATAATGTGCTATTATTGATTTTCTTGTGTTAATTATGAGTTGTTACAGAAGATCCAAAAGTATATACGCAATTAATGTTGGCATGCATGCATGCATACGGCCACAGGGTAAAAGAACCCAACCTTAATATTTGTTAGCTCTAATGCATAACTAGAAATATATGTAGGGTCTAGCGCTATGAATCCTTGTATCTCAATGGTTTTTATGTGACTTCTTGCATAGCGATGCCTTTTTTATTTGGCAAAATAGTGTGGATTTTCTAATTTGGGTGTTGATAAACATCACCCGAATGTTTACTTCCTAATTATCATTTAAATTTATGACCGTTGGATTAGAGATTCAACGGCCACGAATTCCCTCTCCAAAAAAATCTCTCCTCAAAAAAGGGGTCATTAGATCTCTATTCTAATGGCCCTAACTTTATATGATTATTACGAAGCAAATATCCAGATGGTGTCTCGATATAGCCTTCTAATTATCTATAGATCCCACTACACGCAACGTGGTTCTATCAGCAATTGCAACAACGTGCAAGATATATCAGGCCTGTTCTTTTTTAGATTTTAGCTTCAACTTTTGGCTTTTCTACAGTAACTAGCTTTTAAACGGAGTGCCTTTTTAAGATGGGGTCTACTAGTTAATTGTAGTACATACTGTACCAACTTCATTTATATCAGCAAAAGCTGCACGTGAGTTTCAGGTACTCTATAATCTCTTACACAAACAACTAAAAGCTATAAATCACAGATAAAAATCATAAGTTGTAGCTAAAAAAGATCAGGCCCATCATCCCTTGATGGCAACTTTACTAGTGTACAAGTACAGCTCGTCCACTAGTAAGATAGCTAGCTGGCTGGTGAATCTGAATCACTAGAGACCTACCTCACGCACGTGCACAATGGCTACACCCTTAGGAGCCCCGTCCACCCTAATTCGTCCTCGCTTCATTGTACCTTCCTACAAGTTCGTGATTATAACACCATGTGATTAAAATATTTACTGATAATCTAACCCACCCTTAGAATAAAGATGATTGGCATCAAGCAGCCCCGCCCACCCTAACTCGTCCACGCTTCATCGTACCTTTCTACGAGTTCGTGATTATAACACCATGTGGTTAAATATTCACTGATAATCTAACCCACCCATAGGTAGGCACGCACGTATAGTACTTTACTTAGGCTTTTGTCCAAAAAGGTTAATATAGAAATACTACAATTTAAACTAACAAATATTATATGCTAGTAAAATTCAACATAAATTGATAACATGATACTAAAGGATAGAGTATTATAGCGGCGCCACCACCGTAGCCGTCCATCCCTCCCTCTATAGCTGGATCCCCATGAACCCCTCTCTAATCCTGGACTCCTGGTGCACTCTAACCCTAACCCCGCTGCCTCGCCAGAGAAAGCCCCGTCCTCGCCAGAGGAAAGTGGTCGCGTGTTAAACCTATATATCGAGCGTGCGCGCATTGAATAGTTTTTGCCTATATATCAGGATGGAAAATCTTAATTATGAATGGAAAGTCTTAATCATAAATGGAATGGAGCTTAGACACCATGATGCTCCTGTTATTTATTATATACCTTCAAGTGAAGTGAAAAAAGCTCGCCTTGTTTCGAAAGATTTGCAAGGGGAAGGAATGGTGAGGAGGGCGAGGGTGCATACACGTTGGATGGCTCTGGTGGTTCGGCAGACAATAAGCATAGGATGCATCGGGAATTTGAGCAGAACATGGAGCTTAGGGCACGTTCATGCACCGGCGTCCAAGTCGCCTCGGGCCGTTGCACGCCGCCCGGCCGGCCGGTGCAACTGCGAGCAAGGGATCTCCGGTGAAGATACATATTGGATGCTTGTTGTAGTGTGCGGAGTACACACCTGCTTGCAATGTTTTCTAGCTGTACAACTTTGTTTGAACAAAAAAAGAAACACCTAATTAATGATGCACCTATATTCGTTCCTTTCTTCGATAGAAGGTCGATGAATGCATAGAAGAAGGTCGATGCATGCAAAGAATGGGGGAGGAGGGCGGCGAGGCGACGGGGAAACATGGATCTGCATCTTCTGATATCTTTTTCTTCTTTTCTTTCTCTCTCTCTCTCTCTGCTGATTGAAGAGGGGAAAAGGCCTACATGAAACCACCTGTTGTGCAGTAACTGCCAGGAAACAACGTATGTCAGGCCGAAATTCTCCCGTTACTGAAATCTTTCAAACTATTCATAGAGTGCAGGGAGAAATTTTCTTTGAGAAATTTAGAAGAAAGACAATAAGCGCTAGGTCATCCGCTCACTTAAGGCGGCAAAAGAAGAAAAGGAAGATCAAGTGACAGCAACAAAAAATCACAATCGTGACGAATTCTGACGAAACCCCAGTACAAAGCTACTATTTGTTCGTTTTACGGCCGCGGATTGTCCACTATTAGCCAATATTACAACAAAATTTTGATCTTTGACTTTATAAAGAGTAACTCTTCTTCGGTCACCTTTTTCCACACGCCACCAACTAGTAATCTACCCTTCAAAGGAAAGGTCAGCGCTGGCATATCAGAAATCCCGCATTCAGGTGACGATCTTGATATTTCCGGAATGCTTCCATCATCCAGCAGCTTCTCGGGGTGATCATCATGCTCAAAATTTATATGTTCCAATGTGTTATCCTTCAACTCATGGTCAATGACATCAAGGGCAGGAAGAACAGCAGTTGAACTAAACGAACAAGGTATCATTCCTATTGGACAGGGGGTCCAAGACTTTGTTATAGACCATCTATTACATTTCTCTGGGGTCCTGGTGCTGAACGATCCCTCGGTGCCATTTCCTGCTAAACATGCATTATTCCGTTTCTTCAACTGCAACTTGAACATTTCCAGCCTCTCTGCTGCCTTTTCAACTGATTCTTGTTCCTTGGGTATGATTCTGGATTCAGGGAGGGTAGAACCTTTACCCGATCTTTCCAGGGATAACACAGGAAGCTTCCTCAGTTTCTCCTTCACATTATTATCGCTGGCCATCTCAATCAGCAGTAGTACTGCATCTATGATACATCTTTCACCTATAATGGACAAACTCAAGCACTTCTGCAGAAGTTTTGCAAGACAAAAACGAGGGATCGCATTCCTGTCTGAAGACAGTACTCCTATCTCATGGACAAGTCCAATACAGCCTGAATCCTTTAATTCTTTTATGTTTGTGACAAGCCATAGAACCAGGGAACATAAGTTTTTCATTTTTGATGGCTCAGCTGGCAGGCATGCATATGATTCACCTATAAATATAACAAAAAGTATAAGGCCAGAGACATAGCTGTGCAAATACAACTCTACAAGAGCCCTAAAATGGAAATACTAGCATCAAGTCTGGACAATGAAATAATACATGACAATTCTTCCGTTTCAAGATTGTGATTTGTGAAGCAATACATGAGATGAATTATAGGAAATAAGGTCTCAGAGAGGGTAGAAAATTGAAAATAGAACACTCGACTATAAGAGCAGTACCTTTGTTTTCGAGACCATCCCTGGTGTCAATCATTTCAATTGCTGACTTTAGTATGCCAAGCAGCAATCTTGGTTCTTTTTCCGATAGTTTTGTTATGATAGTTTTAATACCGCTATTTGATATTTGATTTTGAACATCAGATGAGTTATTTACATCCAAACTATCAGTTTGATGCACACCACTGTTTTCAGAGGATTCTGGGGCATCGAGTTGGAAATAATCCAATAGAACAGAGACAACCTCAGAGGGACATGCATGGTAAAGTCGACATACATAATTTATGTTGGAAATCAGTTTGTTGGAACCTGCAATTTACAAGTAACCCAGTCAACACCGAGATATCTTGGTCATAAAGATATATTCCTTTGAAAGACGATTATAAATATCAATGATATAACTTTATCCATCTGTCATAAATACTACAAGAGAATTGCTATTAATGTCAGGATAAGATGGTAACAATCAAACTAATTCAAGAATATTCACGAACCAGATCATTAGATGGTAGCAAACAAATATGACACAGTTATTAGTATATGCTAATTTTGTGCAGTTCATATCAATGGAAGAGATAAGCAATGGAATTTCATGAGTAGTGTTATTTGCACATCTTAAAGTATAAGCCTACAAGTTTCTTGGCATAAAGCAAAAAAAGCATACATCAATCATCTTTCTTATAATGTACAGACCAAAGCAGCACATCTTTAAGGAAATGAAATCAACATAATCAGCAATTGTACCATGCCTGAGTTTAGCACTGCATTCCATGGGATTGAAATTCAGTTGTACCATTTACTCTTTAACATATAATGATTGATTAATCATAGAATGGGGATCACATTTGTCTTTATTTCCTTAAAGTTACATTTTCTTGTGAAAATGGCAGGGCATGAACTTCCTAATTCGTTGAAGCAAACTGGCAAAATGTGGCAAACAAAATCTACCTAAAACAGCAAAACTGATAAGTAATAAGAGCCTAGTACTATTGGTAACTTACTATTCAAACATAAGGCCAACCAGAAAATTCTGGATACCAATCAGGAGTTGGTCAGAGCGCTAGTAATCAAGAGAAAGTCATTTTTTCTTATTGTTCACAGAGAAATCTTAGGGCAAACCCAGGTTGAGAAAATCTATCTGACAATCCAGGTCCCAAAGAAACAGAACAAACCCAGGTGTAAGCTCAATCACAGTTATTACTATAAGCTGATGATACTCACGTTTCCTTTTGGAACCTGATTTTGCTTTTTTTGAATCTTTGCTCTTCAGAAATTGATCAATCTCATGCAATCTTGACCTTATTTCTACTTGAGCATCAGGAATAGCATTATTCTGGGAATCCCAGTAAATACACTTTAACCAATCAAATGCCTGAAAGTAATCTTAATTAGTGAAATATCGGGGCAAGAAACACTGAAAAAAACTTATAAACAACTAAAAAAATTACGTTCTTTATAACCAAAAGCCAACAGTCAATAACAAATAAAAACAACTAGCTATCAAGAGGTCTTAGAAATGCTAATCAATTCACTATACCTTAATGGCTGCCAAACGTAGCAGCCGCAGGGAGGGAAGACTGCGATGGGAACTTTCTACATGCAATAGATAATTTTATTAGGGCTCAATTACAATGGTGCGCTTCAAAGCTAGATGCAACAGACAAAAAATTCTAACCATGACGAATGTCGACCAGAACTCGTGGTAGTCCAACAGCCGCAGCAAATTCAGCTATTGAATGACCAGTTTTCTTATTTGTGTTCTCCACAAAACCATTTACAAGCCTGGAAACAAGAAAAAAGAAAGGTATAAAAGAATCGTTTATTCTGTTTAGTAAAAATTTAACTCAAGTAGCAGTTGTACATTAAGAGTCTAGGATAGATACACCCACAAAAAATGAAGCCTCATACTTAGTCAGCACATACTGTTAAAATCTTTTCCAGATCATGCAATGATACTTTCAATTTTCAATGTGATCAGTCATTCAGCTCTGCAATGTACAAAAGGGCACTTTTCTGCCACTCAAATGCAGCAGAAATAAAAGTATGAATTCTCAGTAATATATGCATATTGCACCATGGTACTACTAACTACCTGTTGGCAACTTGGTGCTTATTTGAGCACCCTTTTCACCCTGGCGCAGAGCTGGCCCTGGCAATGCATCACTAATATGAAGAGTACCAGTCAAACAACATATGTAATGTGAAGAGTACCAGTCAAACAACATATGACAGTTTAAATCAAATCTAAAGGCTAAAGCAGAGAAACAGTAAGCAAAGACCCACAACATATTGGCACCTTAAGTTAGTTCTATTATCTAGTTCAATTTACATTACCCACAGGTTGAGCTCTTAATGAATTCCTAAAAGGAAACTATATGTTCTTCTATCAAAATCTGAAATCTCCCGTTCAAGGAAATTCAGTGGACCACATGAATATCAAAACAGTTTAGATACCATCAATGCACAAACACTAACTTATATTCCTAAACCGCTGTGCAGTCCTCTTTGCACAATAAGCTGCGGCTTGCATCTGAATCCACCCAATAAAAGAGGCGTTTTGCCTTCAGCAACATGATAATGCCACGAACCCATTCTACTCCCTCTGCAATTTCAGAGTTTTGCCCATGTATCACACATGACTACATAAGATGAAAATTTCACCAGAAGTCTCCTCACCTCATGATTGCCATACTGTACAGCATCGCGAGCATCTCCTCCGACTCCAGCGTATCATCCTCAGCCATTCCACTCCTAGAGAAAAAAAAAATTATCGCATATAACACCACCCCTAGTCCCAAACTGCACAGCCACACACAAAAAAAAAGAAAAGAAAAGAAAAGGATGGAACTTTTCACCAAGGGAAGTACCGGAAGAAGGGATCCCGCAGCCGTATCTCAACAAAGGCGGCGGTCACGTCCACGGGGATCAGGAGAGGGCCCCTGCTCCGCCACGCCGCGATCTGAACCAACAAAACGCTCAAAATTTACACCCCATTGCTACAATTTTGGAGCCTTCTCCGGTTTTGGGGAAGAGGATATTACCCTGTGAAGAGCGGCGGCGGGGAAGGGGGAGAAGAGGCCGTCGCGGACGAAGCGCCACTCGGCCCAGCTCGACCATGGCACCAGCCTCCGGTCGGTGGAGAGTCCGCCGGCGCCGCCATGGAAGCCGGTCGCTTCCGCCGCCTCCATGGGAGCCAAACCAAGCGGCAATCTAAACCCTACAAAACCCAGTTGGTCCTAGTGGGGTTGCGCAGTTTTGCATGAGGAAAGAGCATGACTCACTGCCAAGGTGGGACCAGGGTGTATGTATGGTAGCGGCAGGGTGTTTTTTGCAATTTAGCCAGGGAAGTTGAGGTGCGCATCCCTCCGGCCACCCTCCGGTATATGGCCTCGCTGGCCGCCTCGCCGGAGGATAGGCGGGCAGGCGGACCGGCCGGCGCCGCCGCTTCCTCCTTCTGCTGCCCACATTGTCCGCTTCACCCTGTCCAACACCAACAAGTGAGTACCCTAACCCCCTGCACCCCAACCAAAATTGCAGTTTCCATTCGTGTTCATGTTATGAATTTTATATTGAGATGATAAATTTACACTATTGGAGTGAAATAGTCACAATATGGAGTAATTTCAACCAAATTGTTGCTGCAATTTTGGGGCTAAATTCTGATAGGCTTGATCTGGAAACATGCTAGATTGGATGATGGCCAAAGTGGGTGCTCCCATGCTTATAAAGGGATTGAGATCTAATTTTGCTTTGGTTAGACTTTATGATTGAAGGAGATGGAACTGCAAGAGATTACCTATAGTTATAGTTCTCCCAGGCCAAATACATTTTAAAACTTAAAGCTTGTTGCATAAAGTGGCATTACCTCAAGTAACCCATGTACTGTTCAAAGCTGATAAGTAGAAGGTAGTGATGATTCAGCCTAGTAAGTATGCTGTACGTTGTAGCTCTTAGCATTAGCACAAGTTATCTTTCGTACTGTGCAGCTGGACTGTGCTCTGTTGTTTCGTTTTAATGGATATATTATAGTTCTGCAAAGAAGATCTCTACAATTTCATACATTGTACTGCTCTGCTAACTACACCTCAGGAGTCAGGATTTTAGCAATACTATCATCAGGGTCTTTCTCATATTTTTTTGTAGTTTCTGTTACACTATTGCATTTATAGGTGGTCATTAACTAGCAGTTAACTATCACCAAGCTGCCTAGAGATTTACCAAAGCAAGAGCAAATTTGCAGCTTGATTTTTATGTTTCGAGGGTCTAGTTTCTTTTATTCGTGCTAATTTGATTAACTAGCCTATTAGTGTTGAGATATATAAACTAGAAACTGTGAGGAAGGATCTAAAATAAACACTTAATATTATCATAGCTCATGAAAAGTTCATGCTCTCATCAGTTTACGTATGTTACTGCAGTTGCTACAGAAATATTAGCTTTTTATTGAGAGCAACATTAAAAGAGAGATGATTGCAGCGTCAATATCACTATGAGAAAATGTCTCACCTTCTATATCTGCTAAGGCACAATAACATCTCCATCGATCTCAATGTCTCTGGTGTGAGCTATCTTGACTCGATCCTGCCCTCCTTCTTGGCATCGTTGCTTAATTTGTGGGCATTGTTTGATGTAAAGCTCCTTGAGCCCCCTGGGCAGGCCTTCTTCTGGCAAGCTTTCAATCTCAGGACAGTTGCAAATGAGTAGTGTTTCAAGTGAGGAGACTTCATACAAACTAGAAGGCAAACATTGGAGGTCATCGCAGCATGATATCTCCGAGAATTGAAGTGTGTGAGGTAAACCCACCCACTGGAAAGTTATTGATATCAGGGCAGTCGACAATTTCAAAATGCCTGAGACGAGGAAGGTATCTTAGGCCGTTTAGAAGCACACATGCTAATGGAGAGCATGAGTTTAGACGGATATCTTCAATTGAAATGGGAAGCAAGCCTCCCTCCAGTGCTGTCCAAGGCACCAGCCAAGGGCACTTGTAGATGTGCAGGCTCCGAAGTGATATAAGTGGATGGAAGCACTCCTCTGGCAGTGAAACAAGCCCTTCACAATGGGCTATTGTTAGACTCTCGAGAGCTGCCAGTTTGTGTGCAAGCAAGCCTACACACAGAGATGTTAGATTCGGGCAATCATTGATGTATAGTGATGTTAGAGAAGATGGACATGTTTCATTTTGAATGTCTGGAAGTGACTCGAGTCCTGATTCATATATCCTCAGTGTTGTCAGTGTTGATGGAAGAGGGGGTAACTTCTTCAGCTGTGGGCACTTGATGAGACCAAGTTCAGTTAATTGGGGAAACAACTGATCAGCAACTTCAAAATACACTCTCTCAGATTTGGCATGTCTTCCAATAGAAGCTCTTCTAAAGCTGGAAAGCATTTTGGTTGGCCAAATCCTGTGAACTCGCATCTGAGTTGTGTCACCTCAGTTGCTTCTGCTATATCGAGATTTTTAAGAAAGGGAATCTGGCCTAAAGGCGGAAGCGCCGTGCTTCTGCAGTTGCATATATGAATGGTTTGCAGATTGGGAAGAAAGGTACTGTCCAGCCAGCTTGGGAACCTCACCCCTGGGAACCCTTTAATCATTAACTCGTTGAGATCGAGATGTGGTTGAAGGCCTTCTAGAACTTCTTGCTGTTCTGAAGGAGTAACTTTGCAGTCCTCATCCCATATAAGGTGTAGAGTTCGAAGATATTCTTTGGTTTTCAACTTTGCACAAATTGCATCGTCCATCAGCTACATTGTTGAGGCCACGAATGGACAGTTGTCCTTGCAGCCGATCCATGTTCCTTAACTCCATGATGTTATGTCCTAGGTGCTTCCTGACAACAAATTCTTCTACTTCCTGTAGGCAGATCAAACTTCCAATTCCAGGTATTCTGGACAGTAGCCTTGTGCTTGCCTCTAAGTGGCGTAGGTTATTAAGCTCAGTAATGCCTTGGGGCATTTCCCTTAGTGAACTGTAGTCACTCAGCTTCAATATTTGCATGTTATAGAGCTTAACAATAGATGTTGGTAGTGTTTTGATTTCAGTGCTAGTGAGATCTAGGAAGCGAAGTTGTTTCAGATTCCCTATAGATTCTGGTAATTCTTTAAGACCTCTTCCGTGCATATCAAGAACTCTAAGAAATTGAACCTTTATAAAGACACCATCAGGCAACTGAGTCATCTTAGACTTGTATCCATGCATAATAATTAGTATCCTTAACTTCCTAAACCCATATAGTGGATCAAAGTGCATGCACCTGGCATCCCTGCATTGAAATGAAAGATGACGAATCTTGATGGCGTTGTCATCTCTTCTCCCATACTCAAATTGATCGCAGTCTTCCATGGAAATAGATTTAGCAAGGTCATGCATCACATCATGCATCATGTAGTTCTCCTTGTAGAACTGAAAGAAAAACCTGCTTAGTAGCTCATTAAAGTATGCATTTCCAGTATCTTCCGGTCTCCTTTCTAGATTACCTGATGAAACCAAGTGCAAGCCAAATCTTAACCAACTTCTCTCTCTTGAATATGGGCCTGTTTGATATAGCTGCGACTCATGGCTTTTAACGTATACTACAATTAACTTGTAGATCCTGTCTTGAGAAAATACTCCGTTTGAAAGTTAGATACTGTAAAAAAAATCAAAAGCCGCTTTTAGAATGTCTCCTGTAGCCAAAAGACAAGAAAGTACATCTTGCCCCGCAATACTCCAGAGCAAGGATGAAAAACCCGGAACCGGGGCAAATCCCGGCCGCCGGGCGTCTGTGATCGCCGGTTACGCCCGTGAATCGGAAATCCGGATAAAACCGGATAAAATTTGCCAATTGAATTTTTTGGGCGGGGCGGGAGGAGACCGGTAACCGGACTGGTAACCGGTCGGTTACCGGAAAAACCGGTGAAAAAACCGAAAAAACCGGTGGAATAAGAGACAATGCTTTTCCTGTTAGGTAAAAGAATAAGAAGAAATGAAGAAATGAACTCTGCTATTCCCTTTTCCCTTTTTATAGCAAACAGCTTATAGACATTAACTACAACGCAGTATACTAAGGGATACAATAACCGCAGTGCAGTATACTAAGGGACTACATGCAGAATTAAAGTGGCATGCGCAGCACTTAAGAGGCATGCAGAATACTAAAAGATACAGCAGAATACTAAGAGGCATGTGTAGCATTTAAGAGGCATGCGCATGCAATGCATGCAAGAGACTGCATGCAAAATTAAAGTGGCATGCGCAGCACTTAAGAGGCATGCGGAATACTAAAAGATACAGCAGAATACTAAGAGGCATGCGCAGCACTAAAGAGGCATGCGGAATACTAAAAGATACAGCAGAATACTAAGAGGCATGCGCATGCAATGCATGCAGGAGACTGCATGCAGAATTAAAGTGGCATGCGCAGCACTTAAGAGACATGCGGAATACTAAAAGATACAGCAGAATACTAAGAGGCATACGCAGCATTTAAGAGGCATGCGCATGCAATGCATGCAACAGATTAAAGCTAACACGCTGCTGCTGCTCTGCAAATTCAATTTTTTGAAATTTGAATCTCGGCCGGTTTTTTCCATCCCGGTCACCGCCGGGATTTCCGGTAACCGGCCGGTAACCACCGGTAATCCGATCCCTGCTCCAGAGAGTGTCTCCTGTAGCATATTCATGTTAGTGCTAGCAAAGGATTTGTCATAGGCAGCGGTCTCAAGAATTTCTTGTGTTAGTTTTCTGTCGTCGAAACTTTCAGACACACACACCCATATCCTCAATTCAAAGTGTTCTTTCGCTCTGTCATCATGGTACACCATCCGCATAAGAGCAACTCCAGCAGACCCCCTACTTGAGCCCTCAAACCTCATATTTGAGAGCCAGAGCAAAAAACAGCACTCCAGCAGACCCCCTACTTGGCTCTCAAAAATAGGAGGCCTCTCAAATGAGGCCTTCAAGCCCTCATTCCCAGGGGCCCCCTACTCTGGCTCTCATTTTCCGTTTTTCCCCGCCTCCGTGAAAATTCACCGCTCCCCGCTTCCTCCTCTTCCGCAAGCGGGCGGGCGTGGGAGGGCAAGCGGGCGGCGTGGGAGAGCGAGCGGGCGTGGGAGGCGGCGGGTGGCGCGGCGCGACGCAGCGGCCGGCCGAGGCGCGCACCTCGCGCGCGCCGCCGCCGCCGCCGTGGCTGCTGGTCGTCGGCGGCCGCGCGGGGTGGAGGAGAACGCGGCGGCGGTGGGACGCGCGCGCCCTCTACAGATCTGGCGCGCGCGCGCCTCTCGCAGATCGCGCGCGCTCTGGATCGCGCGCGCGCCGCCTCGGCAGTCTGGTCCACTCCACCGCCGCCTCGCCTCGCGCTCGCTTCCCCGCCGCCCTTTTCCCGCCCTCGCCCCGAGGAGTTGGAGCCGTACATGGCGAGGCGTGGGACACGCGGTGGCGCGCGGCGCTTGAGATCGACGTGGATTGTCTGGGACGTGGCGTTGGAGTTGGACTGAGGGAGAGGGAGAGAATGAGGAGTGGGTCCCATGTGTCAGTTGCAGTGGAATGGATTTGAGGGCTTAAATTTGAGGGGTGCTGTTGGAGTAGAAGCAAAAAAATTGGGCCCTCAAAAGTAGGGGGAGCTCTCAAATGAAAAGTAGGGGCCCTGTTTTGAGTAGTACTGCTGGAGTTGCTCTAAGAGTGATCTCTTACCAAGCCCCTCCCCCCCGCCCCCCGCAGCAACCCTGGCAACAACTGGAATGACACAAACATTGCAGGAACTATGCCCATTGTCAGAGTGCACGATCCTCACCATTTCCTCTCTGTCTCCCTCCCTACCAAATACAGCTGGACTATCTACAAGAGAACTAGATTGCGGTCGCTCTGAGGTCTCATGCGTGTTCATTTCACCTAACATCTGGAGCCCAATGGTGTCCGTTCTTTCGCAATCTTATCTAAGCTCGCCAATCTGCTGCTAATCTTATGTTTTATCCTGCACTGGTACAGATTCCTACACAAGGAGGAAGGAGAACTGACACTTGCCGTTGTGGGAAGTTTCATCTGCCTCTGCTTCAGATAAATACCTTTGGCTAAATGTGTCAAAATTCCTATAATTTGATATATCTCCCATAACATGATGCAACATTGTATCTATTTTTATGTGCCAAATGTGTCAAAATTTTCATTGCCAAAATTTCAGGGATCAATTCTTTCAAATCCTTCATGGCATATAAAGGATCCTTGATGGTCACCGATGACCTCCTGCAAGGCTTACAGAAATGCAACTCTCTTGGTTCTCTGGCTATGGTTCATGCAGAGAATGGGGATGCTGTTGCTGATGGACAGCAGCGGATGTTGATCTTGGGATAACTGGTCCAGAAGGGCATGCTCTCTCAAGACCTCCAATTGTAATTCCAAGTTGAGCCTTCTCTTTTACTGTTATGCTCCTTTGTCATTATATGTCCAAGTTTTTTTACAATAATTAAGTCACTGCAGTGAGTTAGGTATATCATGAATTTTTGTGCTTTCCTCTCACAGGAAGGTAATGAATAGTCATTTTTTTCTTATTATCTGCAGTTGGAAGGAGAAGCAACTGCCCAAACAATTCGCTTAGCAAAGTTCATCAATACACCGCTGTATGTTGTTCATGTGATGAGCATTGATGCAATGGAAGAGATTGCCAAGGCTAAAAGAGAAGGTCAACTGCCTGACCTTTTTAGTTCCAAACAAGTTCTTCATGCATGCAAACAATTCAGACCTCTTTTATGAACATGTAGTTTCACAACATGAATAGACAGGCCCCTAGAAAGATGCATCCATTGGCTAGTTTCTACTTTGTTGTCCTAGACCAGAGTTCCGCAGGTTTGGCTGGTTTCAAACAGCCTGCTGGTGCTGGGGCCAGTGAACTGGACGGTCCCATTCGATTGATCATGTCCCAAATATCGAAGTTGATTTAATTTTGGATGACAAACAAAGCGTAAGTTGATGTAAACTCAAACTTGGCAGGGCAGAGAGTCATCGGTGAACCTGTGGTTTCTGGGCTAGTCCTTGATGATTTTTGCCTTTGGGATCCTGACTTCACAACTGCTTCAATGTACACAAAAACACAAACTCAATAATATATTTATGTAATTATGATTCCTTTTATCTCATATGATGCTTCTAGGTATGTGATGAGTCCTCCAATCCGGGAAGCAGGGCATAGTAAAGCACTTCAAGCTGCTCTTTCATCAGGAATTTTACAGGTGATGCACTTGTGTCATCCTAATTTCCTAAAGTTGCAGAGTCCTTAACATATTTCTTTTGCTTCTTTAGAGAGAATTGGAGATGAGTTGGCAAACAATAATGGCATATTATTTGCTAAAAGCAACTTGTGCATTGCCTACTTGTATAAGCATCTAACTGTTCTTTGCTTCTATGCAGCTTGTAGGAACTGATCATTGCACCTTCAACTCCACACAGAAAGCTTTCGGCTCTGATGATTTCAGAAAGATTCCCAATGGTGTAAATGGCAATCCTTAGGGCTAGTGAGTATTAGTGCTAATAGTTAAATATAAAAGGTAACTGTAGGTTCTATAACGATTCCTGTTCTGTGGAAATAAAAGCTGGCTAAGACATCTCTCTTAAATACTTGAACCAGGTATTGAGGAAAGGATGCATATAATTTGGGACAGCATGGTGGTAAGTTAAGATTTTCAATGGTTTTTCTAAGGAAAATTGTCGATAGTGTTAAAAGAAATTAGCCAATCGGTAATCCATTGGTTTTATTTCCAGTATTTATGTTCTCTGGCATTCATACAATGTGTGCAGGAGACTGGCCAGATTTCTGTCACCGATTATGTAAGAGTGACAAGAACATAATGGTATTGCAGAAATTCAGTATCTAAGTCAAATGCCCCACTATTTATTTAAAGTATATTTATACAAATCACTCAAATCTTCAGTGCCAAGATTTTCAACATGTACCCTCGGAAAGGAGCAATCCTGGAAGGATCTGATGCCAGATATTACCATCCTAAATCCCAAAAGGAGCTTTGTGATGGGTGCCCAGTGCCCACACACACCATTCAAGGTCCAACACTAATGTGTATGAGGGCAGGAAAGGAAAGGTTGGTTCCTCATTGCTCACAACTATATTTGACATAAAACTCGAATCCAATTTGTGGATGTTTCTGTTCAATTGGTGTAGGGAATGGTAGAAGTCACGATCTCAAGGGGGCGAGTGGTATGGGAGGATGGCATTCTGAACATTGTTCCTGGTTCAGGAAGATACATCAGGACGCCGCCTTTCGGGCACCTCTTTGATGGCATTGAGAAGTCTGATGCTGCCTACAAAGCTTCACTTCGAGCTCCTGTACAACGTGGAAAAGCTGTTGCTTAACGACGTCCATGGTTGATCTTATTGCCCCTGACGGTAGCACCATCCATGTGTAACTTCCTTGTGTATACAAACCGCTTTATTCAAATTCAGATTCAGGATAGGTAAAAATGTAAAATTCCCTATGCATATGATGCACCTTTCTGATTTGGAAAAGTACAAGTTTGTTTGAGTCAATCCTATTTTCACAACTAGGACATGCAACTTTGATAAGCGTGGGAAGTCTAGTATAACTTCCATACATTTCCCCCTGGAATAGTTCAGCGCAATTGAGTTTCAGACATGCTGATGATAGACAGTCATAACTCAAATTGTTTGATTAAATTCTTAAACATAACTAGCATGATGCATGCCCAATGTGAAGGGAATCGAGGATGATTATGGATAAGTATGTGAAACATGATCCATGTGGTACTGAGCTTTTCTTGGAGGAACAGAACTGTGCCAAAAGATGTTGAAATGTCTATGTATCACCCCATTGTCAGGTTGAATGGTTACTTAGCCAACCATACCCTTCCAATACCATCAACTTGATAAGATCTTCAATTATTCCGCAAGTGTTTGCATCTCCATTTTTTTTCTCAAAAGTGTTACAAACTTGTCCAATAACTCATAATATGATGTCATCTACAGACTACAATACGCACTGGACATTCACTTGAACAAATACATGAATAGATTCTGATCCAAATCTCTCACCAATAATGAACAGTGTGAATAATCTAGGGAGTAGGGAATACCTGAATTCCTATGAGACTAATACAACACTAAGATACAGTACCTAGAAATATCATATTTATGACTTGATTCAATTTATTCCCGTGGGCGGGCGAGCCAAAGGGAACTCAAAGCACGTAGCCGGGAGAAATAGTCGCTTATTGCAAGTAGAGCTCGTGCAGATTGGCGAGTGGTTAATATGCGTTGTATTTGCTGAAGAGTTTGCAGCCGCAGGTTATCAGCCTGCACATAAGACATTTGTTAAACAGAATCAAGAGTTGAAATAGGGATCTACATTTTTCTTCCCTGCATTTCCTTGCTATTCCCCCTTATATATGGTTCTTATTCTATGCTGCATTAGTTAAAGTAGAAATGTACAGTTACAATCCACATATCTACCTTTCTTTTGGGATTTTATTATTTATTAGTAGCATTTAGATAGTACTTTCAATACAGCAAAAATCATGTTGGCATTCCATTTCAAAGTAAGGTTGGCTATGCTGCTCCCAAACATTCTCCACGATAATGATCCAAGCATATTACTTAAGCCAAATAGTATGTGCACAAACACCTTGTGTTAACTAAAGATAATCTAGCTAAGCGTAACTGGACAGGAAGCAAAACATGTTGCTTTTGTCACGAAGACGAGACAATTAGGCACTTGTTTTTTGATTGTCGTTTTGCTAGAGCGGTCTGGAGTATCCCTCAAATATCCCTCAACATAACGAAACCCCAAAGCGTCTCACATATGTTTGGAAGTTGGCTTACGGGTGTAACCAAAAACTTGAAACCACTAGTTCTGCTTGGGGCAGCAGTTATCTGTTGGTCAATTTGGTTACACAGAAATGACATTATTTTTGAAAAGAAACAAACTTTTTCTCCCTTGCAGGTTATCTTCGCAGCTTCTCATCGACTCCGTTCATGGGCTATCCTTCACAAAACGGAGTTACAAGGTTTAGTTGTGGCGGCCTCACAACATTTGGACCATGTGGCCAAGGATATCTACTCCCGGGCGTATGGGTGGCGATCTAGTCTACGGATTGATAGTCATTAGATTATGCTTTGATTTGATTGTTTTAGCTGTGTGCCTCCTGTGCGAGGCAGAGGCTGGAAATTTTTTATTCCAAGACTGTGTATCACCTTGATGTACTGCTCTTGGTTTATTAATAAAGTTTCCGTTATCAAAAAAAATGTGCACAAACACCTTGAATAATATCAACAAATTAAGCACAGGAAAGAGAATAATACTATGTAATGACATGAACAACTACATGATTTGCATCAGTTACCTGCCGTAGGAAGTTTTCTAGGGTGCCAAGTTTTCCCATAGCCATTGCCATCTGTCCCATGTAGTTTGCAACGTTACCAGAAGATCCTGCAGGACCCAAGGATCCAGATACTAGAGTTTCTGCAAGGGACTGTTGTAGTGCTTCCATCCCTTGAGAAAGAGCATCTTCCGCTTGTTGGGAGGACTGTTGCAGGTTGCATATACCAGCAAGCTGCTGCTCAGTAAGAGGCTCTAATTGACCTGCAAGTAACTGCAACAGAAATGTTAGTAAAAACAGAACTAGATGGGAACATAGCAGGTATGGGTCAGAAGTTTATCATCTTGAATTCTGTACGGGCCGTGAAAAAATAACCATAACTAGATTGGCAACTTCAACAAGAAATCATATATAAAATCCAGCAAAATAGTATACTCTCCACAACTAGAAACATGGGTTTCGTGACTTATGAGCTTTTCTAACTTCCAAGTCCATCCAGTCAAAAGTGAAGAGTTTTTCAACGTATATATGGGGCCCAAGCATAACCCACCATTACTAAATAGTGTGCAGCCACAAAACATTTTTAAGGCAGTAAGCAAAATTAGCCCCAACCCCTCCATTTTTGGTTGAGCTCAGGTGGGTCAATGAAAATGAAAACTCCCATTAAGTGGGAGCCTTGGAGTTTACAGGCATGACCTGAGAGGTCAAGGAATTTAATTGTGCATACAAAAGTAATACTAGATCAGTACCTTAAGAAGCTCAGATGATCGGAAGCCACCTAACCACATGAAACACCTCTCAGCAGGGGTCTTCCACATTCCTGACAGCACATGGAAAACGTCTGCTTTGGCTGCCACACCCTTGAGCCTGAAAATTTCATCATAGTGTGCCATGATGCTATCAACAATACTCCGAAGATCATTATCGCCAGCATGTGCATTGACAGCAGCCCTCAACTCATTGATATGCTTGTTATGCTCCTCCAACCACTGTGCATACTCCATGTCAAACACCAAAGCTCCTACAAATTAGAGAACATTAACATAAAAAAAAGCATTGGCAGTATAATGGTATAAAACAGAAAATTTTAGAGCTTTGCCAATGGTAACATTGCTTGTAAACTTATAATCTTACACAAGGTGCAATACTTCTCTAGTTATACAAGCATATGCTAGATATCATGGTAGCTAGTTTCAGTTGTTGCTTGTGTCTACCTTATTTTATCTCCTACATCCTAAGGAGCACCCAAGAAAAGGGCGACTGGGAGTCACATAACAAAATATAATACATACTACTGCTTACATTAGCCTAAAACTTTTAGAAAAGAGGAAAAAGTCATGGGAGTATACTATTACCATTTCCGCTCATTGAGTGAGACTGATCTCCCGATGTCGAAATAAAAATTCCCTGAAGAAGTATGCATTGGTCAAATTTAGGTGCTGCATGTTTAACTCCAGAAGCATCTGATAAATCCTGCATGGAAATATAAAACTTCTACCTGTTGGCGAGCCCGCTGAAGCTCTTGCTCTAACTGAGTAAGTTTCAATCTGCTACTCTCAAGGTTTTGGATGTATGCCTGAGGAAAACGAAATGATGAAACAATGCCAATCAATTCTATCAAAATAGTGCAACTATAGAAGAAACGAAAAAAAAGGTAAGGCCAAGATCATAACAAAAAAAATATGCTAATCAAATCTACTGTTGCAAATACAATCATGAGCTGGGCACACAATTTCGTGTGGAAAACAAATAAATGGTCTGCTGATAAAGCTTTAAATTCAAATAAATCTGTAATACATTGTTTAAATGAAGTAGTGTGTTACCATAGTAGGTGATGAGAGCACAACATAAATGGAATCTGATAAGAGTGAACATTTCAAGAACATACAAACTAACCTTCTTTCTTAAACGGCTTTTCCTGGCAGCTTCACGATTTTGGGCAAGACGACGAAGTGTCTGTTGGAAAAGAGACCTTTACTTTCAACAGTGGGTTATCACATGATAAAAGCATCAAATATGTAGCGATAAGAGTACCTTATGATCTGATTTGTCCTTTGATTTGTCACTAGAATCAGAAGCTGTGGGGGCAGCAAGTTGTCCTTGTTCAAACTGCTAAGCAAATAACCAGTAAAGTGATAAAATCATTGCTGCGACTATTTTGGTAATTGCGTTAATGGGGAGTTAAATTCAATTGAAATTCAATTGGTTACATAGTTAAGGAGGATGGATATATATCAAGCTTCCATGCGCTCAAGAAAGTTATAGGCAACTAGGTACTAAAAAAAACCATGCAATGGCAAATCTATAGAAGAAGAAAAAAGTGTACTGCTACACACAATGGATTTATCCATTCCACCATCCTAGATGCGTATAGGAACATTAACACCTAAAAATTCATTCACGGCATTTATACATGTATATAATATTGAGATTTCAAAAAATGAACTCATCGCAAATTCAAGCAATTCTTTGCAAAGGACATTTGAAAGAAATTTCAAACCTCCAAAACCTATAAGTATGAACAATTTTCTAAACATCAAGCATGTCATAAAAAAACAGACTGACAAAACAGTGAGCTCAGAATGGTAGGTACCATGTGATTCCTCTCATCAATGTCTGGATCTGTTGATGTATCAGTCCTAGGACTTGTATCAGCCATAGTTGACTCTCCCCAGTTCTCAATGTTACCAGTCCTTAAAGCTACCAGATTTGGTTGCGCTCCCTTTTGCTGTACTAGTGCCTGAGGACCAACTGTTGTTGTTGTTGCTGCTGCTGCTGCTGTAGTAGTTATATCAGTTGGAGAAATAGACTGCGATTAGGAGTGCAAGATTGCATCAATTCCCACTGCAGATGGAATATCACGAAATAAATGGGTGTTTGATCTGTCACCAGGAATTATCGGTGCATGGCCTGCATACCTTTCCGTAATTTCCAAAGTGAAGGCCGGGGTCGTTGATAATGGTATGAGTATTTGGCTTCAGATTGAACAAAGTATCTGAAGATCAGAAAATAAAGGAGAAACAGTCAAGCCACAGTCAGTCAACAAAAGGTTTTAGTAGTTCATGTACATCCACACTCAACAGAACTACATCGTTGACATCTATGATAGGGAATTGTAACTGTACAGCCAAAACTATTTTCTCAAAACAGAGAAGTGCGCATGATCCATAATTGAAGTTTCTGGACCTACAAACCATCATATGTAAGAGGTAATTTTCCAGCATATTTGATTGAGAACAGAGATACATACTTGTATTAAGATTAGCAAGAGCTTCTATTCGGAATCCAGCAGACGCAAGAGCCCCAAAGTCGGTAACTCGAGAAGGTTGCATGCTGTTCACATCTGTGTGGCTGAAAAACATTGTCCACCAAAATTAGATACAGGTCAAGAAATAATGTGCGTACTGCGCACAAGAGGCACTTTTTCTTTTCTTTTGTCTAGATTATCACATACATCCTATGCCCATCACTTAATGTATTCTCAGCAACAGTCATCGAAGAAATCTATACATTTCTTTTCCATTACAAGAATCACACATGGGCATTCAATTGCATCGTTTGCAAACTTGTGTGCGTATTTACTAACCATCAAATGGACCACTTGGTTGCATTACAGTCAAGAGCATAAATTTGATTCAGAACCATACAAAAAATTGTTTGTTCTACATGTATAGATTAAGAATTTTGAAGATCATTAGCAATCATTCAAAACATATACTAGCACTATATGAGATTCTGCATGCCCAACCCTTAGATGCCCGTCTTTTCTTTTGTTTCTTTGAAGATCTAGACCTACCACAGTGATGATTTGTAGCATCCTGGTGGAGGACATATATGTGGTCCAGTGATCAGTGGTAAGCAAGCCCCTGAGAAAGTTGACCAGGCACAAACGAATTTATCATATCATGTCAGCCAGGGATTGAGGCCGCATGGCAATTATTGCTCAATAGTCCTTACACTAGCAAAGTTACTCCACCCTCTAATCATTACGGCACATGAGCTAAAGGCCATCATACTCCACATCGATAAGAGCTAATCAGAAAAGCAGTCAACTTTTCCTCCTGGAAAAGCAGAAGCAATCAACCGCAATCCATGCGTACCATGATCAATTAACTAATCAGGGATCATATCACATCATATGCAGACAAGTGAGACAACGCAGAGCATGCAGAAATGAGCAGGTAAATGGGAGAAGAAACCGTCAAGAAATGGAGAAGGGGTGTCCAAGAAGTGGCGGCGCGGGCACGTACATGGTGTGCTGAGGAGGCCCGAAGCCCGGCATCGCCCCGCGCGCATCTTCAGCCGCCGCCGCAGCGGCTCCTCCTGCTCGCCTACTCTCCATCCACCACCACCAACCACCATGCACCCCGGTGCTACTATCTGTCTCCACACCTCACTTCACCTCGCACCACCAACCAGCCAACTCAAGAAGAAGCAAGGATTCTTTCTCCAAGATAGACACCACCGCCACGGCACCAACACTTATCACCAACAGCAGCAAGCAAGCAAATCAAGAACGCGCAGAGGGGAGGTCTTGTAAAAAAAAAGTTAGGATCTTTGCATGGTCTGGTACTCTGATCAGTCGAGTAGTATTCGGACAGAGTTGTGAGGACGGAGGAGTGAGGTGGTGGTGGGTTGAGGAAGCAAGCGCTCTCTTGTGTTTGGGTGAGGGGAAGAGAAATGAGAAGTGGTAAGAGTGGGGAGTCCACCAGCACCAGCGGCAGCAGGAGAGGAGCTTAGCTTAGCAGTCCTCGAATTCCGGCCATTTTTATAATGATTTCTTGGTTTTGTGAGTCCCATTAGAGGAGGAGTGACGTTTGGACCATACCGTTCTCTAGGCGGGAGACATCCTCTGTCTACGCAGCCACACCCACAGTGGGCTACTCTTGAGTATCATCATCTCATCCCCCACTCTAATCTTCGCTGGCTACTCCTCGTGGCTGGTTAATTTAGACTTTTTTTCGCCAATCAAGCGATTTCTGGCTTATGATTTCTATCGGTACTTTATTATTCTTTAGACTAATAGGTTATAATAAAAAAATCATAAATCGTAAACTAAAAAAACATATCTTTCATGTATTTGCAATTCAATTAGTAGTGAAAGAACTTTTCGTATATGTTTTACTCTAGCAGACTATAATAATTCACTCACCGGGAGAAGAAAAAAACACATAGCATCATCCTTGTTGAGCTGACCATCTCGTGATACACTCGAACAGTATGTGACTACGAAATTGAAGAACCATGTAAGAAGATTCAGGATAATATTATGGTGAACAATTGTAAGTTTTATGGAGTGGTTAAGTATTTTTGCAAATATCGCAATTTGTTTGGGCTATTTTTTGAAATTTTTTAGGAAAAACAGTAGTACTGCAAGTGTTAGTACGGTCATACCGTAGGACGGTAGTACCGCTGGACGTGTGCAGTTATACCGCAATACGGTAGCACTGAATTTTACACGTTGGTACGTTATTTCAAGATAGTTCCATTTCAGGATTGCAAGTTGCGGTAGTACCGGCATGTTGCGTGCGGTATTACCGGATTTTGCAGAAAATAAGATTTTAGGTTTCGAGTTATGGAGTGAGTTGGGATGATCATGTGGTCATGGTATGGGTGTTGTTACTTGTGTGCATATGGTTTTATTTTTTTGTCCTAGGTTTAAGATAAGTAATTTGGTTGCATACATTTTGTATTATACATTGTTTGGATTAATTGTGTCAATTGATGACTTTGTGTATTGTGCGGTGCTACGTAACGGTTTGCTTGTTGTTGTTGGTTGTAGGATTTCGGAGCTACGTTATGATGAAGCGTAGGAAGACTAGAACTAGGCACAGGGTGATACTGACATCTAGAATGGTCAGGGAGATGCCAAAGATGACCGAGACTTGCGGGGTGATTGCAAGCTGGGACGACGAGGAACCAGAGTAGGAGCTACCAGTGGTGGACATGACGAGCAACAGCAAGGTGGACCGAGACTAGACTCAGGGAGAAGTCGAGGTCCTATGCGGTCAAGGAAGCCGAGTGTCGTCATATGTGAGAAGAGGCATGTGGTGCGCCAAGTGACTTGGGTCATTTGCAAACGTGGATGATTCGGTGGGATTAGGACGCTTGAGAGGCTTGGCAGCAAGTCATTGGGACCACGTGAAAGATGATGAAGCATAAGCGATGCTTCGTGGCAAAGAAAATGGGAAACTTCGTGGAAAACAGTAGAGGGGTATTTTGGTAAATTGCTCAATACCGGAAAAGTGGTAGTGTATAAAATCGCGGTGTTGGCCTAAGTGGTTTAGAACTTGTATATGCTGAAAATATGAAGTGGATTAAGTGTTGATTCACTAATAGGTTAATAGTTGTAAACCGCTTTGAGAAACATGCGTGAAAGAGTAAAACCTGGTGTTAAGTGAGATTAACAGGTTATTCTCAGTTTGCCCTAATGGGTGGATCCATTAGGTTTTGATTCAGGTTGTGAGGTTATATAAGGGGAGGAGAGGCAAGTGCTAGAGTTTGAGGATGGTGGCTAAACCTTTTGGTGGCTAGCTCTTCCTTCCTCTCATATGAGTGGGTTAGAGGGAGACTTGAGAGTCTAGGGTTAGGGTTTGAGAGTTGAGTGTCCTGTGTGCTCTCTATCCTCCAATGTAGAGTGACTATAAAACCTACCTTCTCAAGTAAGCAATACATTAATCGTTATGCATCGCCTTGAGTCTCTCATATTTTAATTGATGTACTCTTGTTTCGGTTGCTTTTAATCTCTCCACTTCTCTCTTCTTGATCTTGCTGTGCCAAGGATACATAAGAGATAGAGATCACCTTTGAGAATCATTCTCCATTCATCTAGGTACTTTGATATCAAGTTCATCAAGAAATCCGGTCATGCTTAACTTTGGCCTCTTCGAATGATATTTTGGCTTGATTTCTTTGGTGCTCTAACTTTCTGTGATATGTGAGAATACATCTAGACCCATCTTGGTCATTACCCACCCACGAGCATGTTGTATTCACCGATTTTGGTTTTAGCTCGATTTCGGTACAACCTTCCTTCAAACTGAAAAAGGTCTCAAATTTGGCTATGATTTTTATGATCGTTTGTTGGAATAGATTCATAATACCCTAGAGAAGATTACTGCAAAATTTCATATTATTTGGATCTACGGATCAAAACTTCCATCAATTTTGGTTTTTAAAATCGCGCTAAAAATATTATTCACCCTGATTTTACTGTAACAATGGCAGTACCGTGATTACTATAGCAGTAGCACTGCAATTATTGTAGAAAGCGGTAGTACTGCAATTACAATGGTGGTAGTTCCGTTTTTTGCTTCTTTTTTTTGGGTTTTGAGTGTCTCGAATCACTAGTTTTCGTGGTGATTTTTCATCCTAATCTTCGTAGGTATGTAGCTATTGAAGTGAAGGATTGGCGAATATTTGGAGAAAAAAATGTAAGGCACCAATCACTCTCCTCTGTTGCCATCTTCAGTCCTACAGAAATAGTAGTGGGTAAGTGGAAAATGTATAAGCATACTTCTAATGAGTAGTAATTATGCAGGTTTATTTTTAAAAATTATAAATAATACTTGAATCATGTGAAGTATGCACAAAAGCCAATGGAAGATTATTCTAACAAAAGGATCAAATAAACTAAGCTGACAAAAAACAAAATGTGTTTATGACACAAATCGCACTACCTATCGAACAATTGCACAGCAAAAAGGCCAAGTAGGTTGCATCACAGACAATCAGAAGCATTTGGTGAAATTTTCTTCACCTAGCTTTGGCAGTTCTCTACGGTCACTGCCAATGATGATATTACAAATCAATGTTTATGGATTCCACATCATTTAAAAATAGCATTACATATAACATCTTTAATACATGATATCTATTAGTGAGCCTAGACAATAAATATTCATTTTCTCTATCAATCTTCTCTCTCCCTCACACATATCTATTGAATTGGTTTAATCCTATGGACACTATTTTACTCCTTAATACATGTTTTAGCCATGTCTAATGTCTTCTTGTTAGTTTTTGTGCTCATGCAATGTTTCATGTAAGACACTACTTTTCTCTTTCTCTTTCTTAATTTTTTGTCATATCATATCTCATCATATGTGGATAGCTAATTAATTTTATAAAGATTATATATGGTGGGGCATTGAGATTTGTTTAGCCCCTCGATCTCTCTTCAACCAACCCCTCGGGAGTACCACTGATTTTCAGTTATATCAATCATATCTTTCATGTCACAACAAATCCAATTTCTATTTCATTTTATGAAACAACAACAACAACAACAAAATACTCCCTGAAAGCACGTAAACTTTTTTTGATTTCAAATTCAACTCTTCAAGCCTAAACTTTTCCCTATTCATTTTTTCTGAGTTGTAGTGGCTTGGAAAGGAGTGTTAAAGATCACCTAAGTGTGCCCCATCTCTTTGTGGAGAATTTGCATCTATGATACTTCATCACGCGCCCATGGAGCCGATCCTGACCGTCCAATCTGGTGGCTATCATTCAGAATCTGCACGACCATGAGGTTACGTGGGGGCGACAGTGTGACACGCAGGCCCCAGCTCGGGGAGTGACTGGGCTTGCTTGGTCCATGGGCTTATCTAGGTCATTCATCACCATGCATAGTACCATAACGAGCGGTCTAGATGGATCCACTATTGTTAAGGTAAGCCTGTCAATTTTGAGATATTTTTGTTGTTGATTATTGGCCATTTTTCGGTTCAAAATGGTCAATGTTTTTGTTGGTGATGATGGAGGAGACACATCAAATCAAATCTAATGTTGTTGTATTGCATCGAGCGAGCGATAGAGAAGTGGAAAAGACGTCGCTTTGAATGTTGAGGTGTTGGGCCATATCGTTTTCTTGAGAAGACAGTGTAGATAGATAAATATCGATCGTTTTGTTTTCTTCTTTTTCTGGGCACTTATCCCATGATCTCTCATATCTTCCGGTCTGCATTTGTTGTAGCTGGTGATGTTTGTTTGGCTTTGTACCACAAAAGCAACAAAAAAGAATATATCATACCTTTTGTTTTGAGAATTGATACGACGCAGATGTCTGATGTATTGGACGCCTCATCTACTTAAGGGAGCCACTCAGTAATCCAACGGAAGCCTTATTTCTCTATTATGTTGTCTCTTCAACTTCACTTTTTCCCTCCATCTTCTAGTCCATCTACTCTCATCCCTCATTCCCTCAAGCCCACACAAGACCACAAGTCCTCATTTCTTTCTCTTGCCCAAGTATCTCCTGCTTCTATTCCACAACAACGGCAGTGGCATCGACCCCTTTCTCGTCCACACCAACCTCTACCATATCATCACTGCTGCAAACCTTCTCTTCCCAGTGCCACCGTGGCTAAGGATACGATGACAACAGTGACTAAGCACCCTCAACCCCATGACCTCCTAACAACGCGATAGGCCATTGTTGCTTGATCTAGTGGGGAGAAGGCTGGATCTAATAGGCAAGAAGCCAAACATCGCTATGAGAGTCCACCTGATGGAGCTTGTCAGGTGTGTTTGCTCAGCTTGTAGCATCTTTTCTCATTTGTTACAAAGAGTGTTTTGGTTTTGACAAGGATTCAATAAATCCCTAAATATGACTTTAACATATAATTAAGGCCTAAACCTCTAGGGGTCGCTTCATTGAGGTTGTACAAATTGACCCTAATTATGATTAGATGACACCAATCTACAAGTATCTTCAGCATAGCATACTTCCTGAAGATGACATAGAGGTTGATCATACAGCTTGAAAAACTAAATCATACACTCTGATCCAATGTACCCTTTACAAACGGAGAACTCACAAAGTGTTGTTGAGATGCATATCTCAAAAGGATAGTTTGAAATTACTATCCAACATACGAGGAGGAGTTTGTAGAGCACATCATTTCTATAGAATTCTGGTCAGTAAAACTTTCTAACAAGGATACTACCGGTCAACTGCCCTCCATGATGCAAAAGACCTTGTGATAAAATATGTACAATATCAGTTTCATAGCTAACAGGTACATCAACTTGCACAAGCTTTGCAAACAATACAACTTTCTTGGCCTTTCGTAACCTGGGGGCTGGACATTTTGGGACCTTTCCCAAAAGCATATGTGGGCTTTAAAATATATTTTGTCATGATTGATACATTCATAAAATAGATAAAAGTTAAACTAATTGTTAATATAACAACAAAAGCTGCTAATAAATTCATTATAAAAATGTAATTATATGATTTGGTGTTCCTAGTCGTATAATCATAGAAAATGGTACCTAGTTCTCAAGTGGGAATTTTTAGGAATTCTATGAGAATATAGGTTATGTTACGCCTTTAGTGGCTATCCACAGAGTAAAGGGGCAGTAGAATGAGCTTATAGCATACTAATACAAAGGATCACACATCGAGTGTTCGACTAGTTAATACAACGGTTAGGAGCTTGAGTTTAAGAACTTCCCTTTGTATTATGGACTATTCGGACCACGACCAATCGTGCAACTAGTGAAACACCCTTGTTTCTAGTTTACGGTGCAGAAGCCATGCTTCTTCTGGAACTAAAGATTGGCTCTACTAGAACTGATTGTTATAACGATAATGATCAAACAAATGATGAACCGATGACATTAATTTCCTTGAAGAACGACAAAACGTAGCCTTGATACAATCGACGATCAATGTATTGATTGTAAACCACTGGTACTAACTACTACTACTCCACTACTCCATCTCCTCTACTCCAAAACCTCCACCAGCCTCCCGCGAAGCTACTCTTCAAGCCTACACTCTCTACTAGTACTTGAGTTCTTGGCTTGTAGCGCTTGCGGCTTGCCTAGTTGGCATGTTCAGGTTCAGCAGTTGCAAGCTATTTCTTGCATTGCTAGTCTACTGCTCACTTAGAAGTTAGAACCTCAGTTATGAGTTACCAGTTAAATCTCCATCCTCCATATATATTGTCGTCTCGCTATATCACAATTCATGTCAACTTTAGTAAATATGGTATTTACCGATACCACACAGAAACAAATTAGGCTTTA
The DNA here is from genome assembly GCA_036346575.1 of Dendrocalamus sinicus. NCBI lineage: Eukaryota > Viridiplantae > Streptophyta > Magnoliopsida > Poales > Poaceae > Dendrocalamus > Dendrocalamus sinicus. Next base: position 15,759,478 of record CM070643.1, on the reverse strand, counting down.
CCGATACCAAACCGTATTATCTAAAATACCATATTTTACTAAAGTAATCATACCGTATTACCGTAAGTACCGTACAAACCGAACCGATTTCCCCGAACAAATCGAATGCACAGCCCTAGTTCTCTCCAATTGTTGCATGAGCATTTCCAAAGTGTTGCAATGGTTGTAATATCACATATCTGTTTTGCTTCCAACTTTATTTGCTAGTTCTTAAGGGCATCTTCGTATCGAGATGTGATATATAATTCAAAGTAAATTTTGTTCGGTGACTGGGATTTTTCCTCTCTTTTTTTGCGAAATCGAAACTAGTTTTGTTGCGCACATTGAATTCATTTATTGCACCTATCTCATTGGTATGTTGTGCTGGAGCGTATGATGGGAACGTTTCTATCGTACATCCAACGCTAGTTGCTTCCTTTTGTTTTTGCTTTTAGCTATCGTAGTTCGGTAGTTGTATTTTATTTTCCTCAATTTGAATATCATTTTAGTATAAATACTTAATAGTATTGTTTTGGTTTCTCAAGGTAACATTTCCATCAATTATTGACTGCTGATTGATAGTGGTGCTAGGGACCGATGGATATACCGTTAATACATGCAAAATTTGTAGTTATTCCTTTATTAGCTTGTATGCATAGAACTACAACGGCATCTAATTTAAATTAGAACAGATCCAGCATTGTGCTGCACTAGTATATGTGTTGTTTGGTCGTCTCACGTCTCATCAGGAGTGGAACTCAAGATGAGTCATGTGACTGGCCATTTGCTGAAATCCAAGGAGATTTGGTAAGCACATGGTTGGTAAAATGATGTGCACCTTGAAGTCAGCTATGGATCGATTCACATGTGCTCTGCAATCTGTTTGCCTCCATCTCCATGCATGGCACAATCGAGCAAAGAATCAAAAGCCGTGCTGGAACACACGTACACAGCCTAATACTAGCTAGCTAGTGCAACGTCTCGTGCGTGCATGCATGCATATATGAATACTACTCCAGGACATACAGTACTGTAACATGCATAACCAGTATATATGGTTATATGGTTCAGTTCCGAAGTCCCATATGACAGGAACTATTATGCCAAGTGATCAGTAGCAGTGCCCAAACAAAAAGGATTACACGTGCTGCGTTTCAAATAGACGGGGAAATACCGTGTACCGTGGTGGTAAAATAGTTTGGTAGGCTATAAACTTAAGGAAACTTTGGCTGTGTACTACCAAAATATCTTCGGTTTAATTATATACCACTGAAACTTCTCGATTCAGTTTAATATCACTTAAATTTCACTCGCTTCCCTCTCTAACACTCCGTCCATTACCGTTACTATTGTTCTCCTTTTTCCTTTTTTTTTTTCTGGCGAAAACCACACGTGTGAATTTCCACTTTTAACCCCGCTCCCCATTGCGCCCCCACCACGCAGTCGCCGCACGACCCATCCGACCGCATCGCCGCTGCCCCCACACAGCCGCACAAGCTGACCGCAAGCTGAAACTTTCAGGGAACATCCAATTGTTGATGCCATCGATCATATGTCGAGCATTCTGAAAGTGTTCTGGGGCTTCAAAAATGGCCTCGCGTTGCATTGCACACACTGAATATTCTCAAATTTTGATAACAAGAACAACATGGTCTCGCGTTGCACACACTGCAAATTCTCAAATTTGGACCACACATGCAAGTGAAAAATGCAAAATTCAGACAATTTTCAAAATTTAAACGCCATCTTTTATCTCAACTAAAAAGGTGCAAAGTCCTTTGTATTTTTTTACACTTCAAAAACATCATTTATCATTCTTACAGCTGACAAGTTAGCCATTAGGGGTTAGCCACATACAAGGTGTGCTTGTAGGATTTTGAAACAGTGGCTCATCTCCCAGGACACGCTGCATGCATGCTTTGCGAAGCACGTGTGGCTCAAGTTGTTCTCATGGTGCAATTGGTATCTACTGCCTCTGCAACAAATTGATGGTGGTATGACTACATGGTGAGATCGTGGGAGGCGTCTCAGAGAGGAGCACCATATGCTAATAGAATGTATTTTTGACGCGATAGCGGAGTGTTTGGAAGGAAAGAAACCACATAGTTTGTGATCAACAATTCCTCAGCATCATTGAGTGTTCGAGCATATAAAGGAGGTCATTGAGTTTCAGAGGCTCTGCAGTCCTAATCATAAATGTTCTTTCGCCGTTTTTTGATACAGCGTTATGTTGTTTTGTTGTCGATGGGTGGTTGTTTGCCTGGCTTTGGTCTTATAACTGACTTCTCTTTCTTTTTAGGTGTGATCGGTTCGGCTGAAAAGCTCATGGCTTATGGCTGAAAAAAGCACTGTAGCTGACAGAGGCTTATTTAGCATAATTAAATTTAAAAAATTTAAAAATATAAAAAAAAATATGTTAGCCCATTACGTATAATACAAACAAATACGGGAAAAAAGAACCGGTAAAAACGCTCAATAGAAAGTCAAAAGTTCAGAAAAAGACGAAACTTATTAATAGTGAAAAATAAGCCAGAATCTGAAACCGAATTGATCAGCACTCTCCCTCCGTTGGTGGAGCTCTCTCCCTCCATCCTTCTATTAAAACAAAATTATTTAGCCCTAATCCAACGAGCAAGCATGGAATACATAAAAAGCTACGACCGATTTTTTTGGTTGTGGCTGTGCTTTTTAAGACAACAACGAACGACTAACACATCGACGTAGACGATACACACGATTTTAAATTCGAAAAACCATTTAAACAATTGATTTTAAAAATTAGTTTATTTATTTTGGCTCTCAAAGAAACTAAAAATCTGAAAAATATGAGATAAGCTTAACGGCCTTACCGGCGGCACCTGGGCAACACAACACTGGGACTGGGAGGATGTGCGGTGTGCCCCCTTGGCGCGAGCGTGCGAGGTGCACGTGCGAGGGATCTCCAGCCATTTCACACCTGTAAAGCTGCACCTGTCCTTTCTTTCCTTTCATGGTACCTTGGCCCTGGGAAACTGGCCAACAGACAATAATTAGTCTCGCTGCATGCCCACCGCCTACAGTACTGTACTGTAGTGAAGCGGAGCCTCGATAGCCGTGCCACCCGCCTCTGCTGCCGTGCCCGAGTAGATTACGCCACATCGATCCATATGGCTCCTCCCCGCACTCAGTGCTATTCCGTTGTTAGAGCAAGTGCAATAATGATCTTATAGTCAAGTTAGTCAGTATTTTTGCTGATGTAGAGAATAGAAGAGAGGAGAGAGATGAGAGCTTGACTCTCATGCAAGCAACAAGCTGGGCACGAGAGCAGGGGCGGATCCAATGTAGAGGGAGTGAGGGCCCAGGCCGTCACTCAATTCGCAGAAACCCAGGTATATAGCTTAAGATTTAATGCTAGTGCCCTCACTCAGCCTAACTAAAAGGCCCTCACTCATGCTAAAATTATGAATGAGAACAATTCAGCATACTATGTGTATTGTTGTGCCCCCTCTCAGATTTTATCCTGGATCCGCCCCTGCACGAGAGCCTATGCAGTGGTGGGCCAAGATAATAAATGTATGTGGGGGGAATAGGAAAGAGAATGTGAGACATGGTACCACATAATAATAAAAAACATTTTGTAGACAAATAGAAGACAAATTATTGTATAACTTGGCTCTTATAGTTTGACTTATAGCCAAGCATTTGGCTCTATTATTGGACTTGTCTTAAAATCTTACGCTGCTGCTGCTAAAATCGTTCGTTAAGCATTCAAATCATCACTAGGGCTTTTGGTATCAACAACCCCCCCAGGAGTGTAGTTGGTTATCAACACCGTCCTCGAAGCTGGGCAACTCAGAAAGCACACCGTCAAACCCTGAAAAATCCACAAACAAAACCTCCTAATATGCAGTAGCTGGTGATTGAGTCGGCTGCCTAGTGTCACTCGGCCTTTCTAGGCTTAGTTCTTTTAGATTTATATTTAGACTTTAGTTTTTATTTTTATAATAACTTATTGTTAAATGGTATGTTTTTTAAGACATAGTCTACAGGTAAATTAAAGTACAAACAATACCGAGTTCAGTTGTACTAGCCAAAATCACATGTGACTATTTCGCTCTTCGTACTGCTTCTTCCGAACAGACTAGGGGCCTGTTTGTTTCAGCTGTAGATTCTGAGAAGTAGCTGGTGAGTATCCAGCTAGTCGAGAATCTGGAGAAGCTGGATAACCCGACTTACGGCTACTAGTTCATTTTACGGATTCGTATCTTCTAGCTACTTAGAATCGGATGAAACTCTGGGTGTTTGGGGAGCTGCAGATTAAGGAGTAGCTGCAATTGCTGAAAGTTGAAACAAACAGGCCCTAGAATTCAAAGACTATAGCCATAAGTCTCAATCTAAAAGAACCCACCCAAATCCAGCGCCAGGATTGCCTGCAGTCGTTACTACGACTAAGTTAGGGACTGCATGCAATCTTGACCATCCATCGGTAGATCCAATGGCTCAAATATGCTGCCACAACACTTCTTGCTACAAAAATACTTGCTACAGTCCCTCTACAATGCTATTGAAAGTACTCAATTAGTCCGTGTCCCTTTGATCTCTGATGTAAAGGTTGGTAGTACAACTAAGTGCACAGAAACCATTTCCGTCTTCCAGAAATGCCCCCAGAAGATTGCCTCAATCGTTAGAGGGAGACGTGGAGGGAACGACACGCGACGCTGACACGACGATCGAGCTGTTCCCACGTCAAAGCCATCTCATCAGCTCAGATGCTGCGACATCACAAGTGACTACTGCGTGCATACTGCTCCTTGGCTATGCTAGCCCAGTTACAATTCCGATCTTTGTGATAGGTTTCCTCACCGGGCAATCGTCAATGGATCCAACTGTTGCACGGTAACCTTGCGTAGAGGCCCATCAGCCTCCCTAAAAGGGACATATGGGCCTATTTATTCTTCCCACTCACTGACCCAATCTATCCGTTATTTTTTTCTCTCCAACACCCGATCTACTCGTAACTGCCTCTATTTTCTCGGAGTGCGGCTTCATTTAATGAATAGTAATTATTAGTTGAAAAGCCAAAAACGACATACCATTATCCCTACGCTTTGCATACGGTACCTTAGCCAGCTAAGTTAATAGTTACTCTTGCGGACCTCTTCTTTTCAGTTTTTAAAAGCTGTTTTTTTAGTTTTTCTACATTAACTAGTTTAAATAGTGTCTTTTTAAGACGGTGTTTATAAGTTGATTAGAGTATATATTGCAGCGACTTTATTTATATCGACCAAGACCACACATGAGTTTCTGTTACTCCATACTCTCTCTTACGAACAGCCAAAAGTCAAAAGCTATAACCATAAATCATAAATCGAAATTAAAAAGAACAGACGCTACAACTCCCTTCAACAATAAGCTTTGTCATCTTCCAATTCACACTTTATTTGTGTACACAAGATGGCATATGTGTGTTGGAAAACCTGGGCCTGGGTTGAAGCCTTGGTCCATGGTGAGCATCTCACCACTAGGCTATATATAGCGAGTCCTCTTGACTATTTTGTACATGCATGAAAGAGAAAGCAATAAAGAAAAGAACATGAGTTCTCCCACCTATCTCTATGTTTCCAATCTACTATTTGTATTACTCTGTAATTGATCTGTCTCTTTGCATAGGAGAGGAATCAATCGGACTGGACTCGCCAACGACGGTTCCTCAACACGTTATCAGTACGAATCGCTCTGTGGATCAAAGGCAATCATCGAAGCACTCATAGATTGAATTGCATATATCTAGATCGCTTTAACTTCCATAGATTTTGCTTTCTAGATTATTTTCTATGGTGCAAATCCGCTCTAATCTACCGCGAGCAAACTTGAAGTCGCGGGCACATTGTCGATCGATAGATTACACGAAAGAGTAGATGCTGATTGCACTGTAGATTGAAAAAAAAAATAAAAATCACATGCTACCGAACACGCCGCCGGTCTCGTACGGCCACCACGCATGAGCACCACGCAGGCTCGCGACTGCGCCAGATCGCCGGCCGCCATGCCGTACGAGTCGCCCAAATGCGACCACACTGTATGCATACGGCCGCACGCCCGACGCCGGCCACTCGCACACCGCCTGTACGCGGCCACGGCCGCCTCGATCGCTGGCACAGCACTGCTGCTCACGCCTGTGGCTGCTCTAGCACCGCTGGTTGCCACCTGAAGCCACTGCGCCCGGCCGAATCCGAGCTTGGCCGCTGGCCCAAAGACGCTCGATTGGTGCCACTTGGGTCCACGGGCAAGGAAGACGCCGACGCCGCCTCTGCACATGGCTCTGCCATCGCTTACTCCATAGGCGGCGGCGTTCGCCTCCCCGCGACGTGCCGCCACACTGGCCAGCCCCGAACGGCCACCACCCCAGCCACCGATCCCTGAGCGCCTAGACATGCTTTAGCCGCTGCCGCTCCCGCATGAGTCTCGGTCACCGCTGGCCGCACGCGCTCCACCGACTCCCGGCTATCGCCACTCCCGCACGACCGCTGCTGCCCCAGGGAAGTCGATGCCACTAATACGCTCCCCCGCACGGCGCCATCGCCTCACATCGCCATCCCCACCATCGCCGCGCGCGCCGTCTTCTCCGCACGAATGCCGTCGACCGCGACGCAGCTTGAGCAATCCATCGCCGGGTGGGGATGGGGTAGGAGAAACCCTACCCCACGCGTCGAATAGGCTGGGATGGCCCAAAGAAAAAGAGGAAGGAGGCTGGCGCCGATAATTTTGCGAAAAGGCTCTCCGAATTTTAGAAATTACGGAAGGGTCCCTAGAATTTTTAGACAGGTCCTAATTTTTGCAAAAGGGCCCTTGGGAAATTAGACGATTACGCTGAAAATTTTCTCAGAATTGAAAATTTGCGGATAAATCCTCAAAAATTGCATAATTCACTGAAATTCAAATTCCAGCATAAAAGGGCCTCGAGAATTCAAATTTTGAATTATTGTTTTGCATTTGAAGTATGTTTAACACTTTCATTATTATTTTCTATGTTTTCTGCATTTATTTACTATTTGATTAATCGTAATTATTTAAATTGCTTTTAAATTAACAGTAAGATTTATAGAAAATACATAAAAAATTCTGGAACATTACGAGAATCTTTCGTACCATTGTACAATTTATTTACTTGCAATAAATTTATTTATGCATGTTTACCGGCAGTAAACTTATATATTCCCTTTATGCACATGTAAATGACAGGTATCACGAACCGGGAATTCGAGGAGCTAGCCCAGCATGACCAAAATTACTTGACTTAGGCTTTCGATGTCGAGATAGTACTTGGAGCTAAGAAGCTCTGTGCTGCCATTGGGATTGGTGCACCCTAGGATGCCAAACCCACCCCTAAGAAAAATGATCAGGCATTTCACTTCCTCAAGCACCATCTCTGTTTCACTCTCAAGAATGAGTACATGGCAGAGAAGAGTGTGATAGCATTGTGGACTGCACTTAAGAAGCGGTTTGAGATACTAAAGTACACCATACTTCCTCAGACAGAGCAAGAGTGGATCCGACTGAGGTTTGCTTATTTCAAAACGGTTGGAGAGTATAATTATGCTCTGCACAAAATTTGTACCAATCTTCAACTTGTGGCAAGCAGATCACAGATGAGCAAAAGATTGAGAAGACCATATCCACCTTCCACCCCAATGCAGTGCAGTTTGCGTACAATTATTGTTAAGGCTGCATCCCAGAAAGGCAAGTCAGATACTCTATGTGAGAATAAGGCAAACAAGCCAAAACGGGACGACAAGCTCTATGGTCAGTAAAACCAAACCTGCTACAAGTGTGACACATGGGGACACTACTCGCGGATCTCTAAAGAGCCGCAACACGTCGTTGATGCCTTCCATGCTAAGAAGAAGGGTGGTAAAGTGCAGCATAAAACCCACTTTGCTTCTATTCAGGGGGAGAGTTCTGAGCAGCTGCATGCGCCGATGGAGGTTGACTCCATTTCGGCAGCAGCACCCCTCTTGACGTTATAGCTGCCGCTGTCACGATTTCTCTAGAAGAGCATATCACCCCGAGAAGATAGTAGCCGAAGTCTCTGACTTCTTAGCAAATGCAGTCTAAGGCACAGAATGCATTTAGACTTTAATTGCCATTTTTATGTGTGAAAGGAATAAGTTGGATTTTGCATGGATGATACTCAAAGAATTTATTTTTTCGTAATGATTGGATGATATTGAATAATTCATTCATTTTTTCAGTTAATGGTGGCATGATATATTCTGGTATTTGAAGTATTTTATTTATGTATTGATTGCCTTCTACTACATGCATATTAATAAAATATTTTATATTAGAACACGTGTGGCGCCCCATGGAGGAGGTGTGCTTAGTAGACAGTAGCACAACGAATACTATGTTGAGAGAGACAAATTTCTTTCAGTCGACTAGCAAGAATGCTAGCAGCCTTACACCAATCGCCGGTAGTGATGCTTGTATAATAGGTTCTGGAAAAGCCATAATTATACTCCCAATGGGCATAACTTTGGTCATCCAAGAAGCCTTATTATACCCAGAGTAGACTAGAACTCTCCTAAGTTTTAAAGATATTTATGCCAACGGTTTCTATGTTGAGACTGAATAGGAGTATGGTAAGAAATACCTGCTCATTACGAAGTGTGAAGCAAATGGAAAAAGGGTATTAGAAAAACTTCTTTCATTAGAACCTGGGCTATACTACACTAATATCATGGCACCCGCAGCCTACATTTCCCTGAAAACAATATTTAGAAACTTTGAACTCTTCTGTCTTTGGCATGACATATTAGACTACCCAGGTCTTACGATGATGAGAAATATAATTAACAATTCACAGGGACATAATATTGATATAAAGAATTTCTCGAATCATGAAGATTTTGTGTGCCCCGCATGTGCTACCGAGAAATTAATTACTAAATCTTCTACTCTGAAAGTAAAGGATGAAGTCCCTACATTCCTGGAGCGCATCCAAGAAGACATTGAGGTCCCATACAATCACTATCAGGGCCATTTAAATATTTCATGGCGCTCATCGATGCTTCCTCAAAATGGTCATACGTATGTTTATTATCTATAAGAAACCATACTTTCGCAAACCTGATCTCACAGATAATTCGCATTAGAAGTATTTTCTCTGATTATCATATAAAGTCCATCAGAATGGATAACGCTGAAGAATTTACTTTAAAGGTATTTGATGATTATTGCATGGCAATGAGAATTACAGTTGAGTATTCTGTACAGCATGTCCACACCCAGAATTGACCAAGTCGCACGTGCCTGCACGTAATGCACCGGAGAGAGTTAAAATATCAAAGAAAGTTGAAGGTATCTCTAATCCCGTCTAGTGGCCTCAGAATAAAAGGGTGAGAATTCTGGCCCCTTGAACCCTAAGTAACCTAGGACACTTGGTGAAAAAGGATAAGAAGAACTTGACATAGCCAATCACTGAAGTTCCCCAGAATCAGAAGGGGAGCCAGTTGAGACCTGGCACCAGTATAACACCTTCAGAAAAGGGCATACCGGATCTAAACATTCCCATGGAGGGAGAAATCGGTATGTATGTGCACACATCGGAGCTAAACAACTAAAGGGACTTACTGCCGCAACTGGAAGGAGCGGTGAGCAGGTAGAAGCAAAAAAAGTATCAACTCATGATGAAATGACTATAAACCATGTGCACAGGGGAGAATCCATGAATAGGACAACAACCAATGTTGATATCTATTTTACAAAGAAAATTACCACAATCATCAATCTTGATCCAGAGCTCGCATCGCTCGCTGAATGTAAGAAAAGATCAGATTGGGAAGATTGGAAAAAGGCAATACAAGCTGAATTATTATCTCTAAACAAAAGAGATGTGTTTAGACCTGTAAGCCGCACGCCTCCCTATGTGCACCCTGTAGAGCATAAGTGGGTATTTATTCGAAAAAGAAATGAAAGAAATAAAGTTGTAAGATATAAAGTACGGCTTGTTGCACAAGGTTTCACTCAACGTCCAGGAGTTGATTATGAAGAAACTTATTCCCCGGTCATGAGTGGTATTATCTTTAGATACTTAATTTCAATGGCAGTAAACCTAAACTTAGAAATGAAATTAATAGATGTGGTTACTGCGTACCTTTATGGAAACTTAGATTCAGATATTTATATGAAGGTACCTGAAGGTATTCTTGTTCCAAACCAAGATAGAGCAAATAGAAATCTGTACAGTGTGAAACTCAGGAAATCATTGTATGGACTTAAGCAATCAGGTAGGATGTGGTATAATCGCTTAAGCGACTCTCTGTGCAAGAAAGGCTACACGAATAATGAAAATTATCTTTATGTATTTATACGACGATCCCAAAATGGATTTTGTATAATCTCATTATATGTAGATGATCTGAATATCATCGGGATCATGGAAGACATAAAGGAAGCATGTTCTTACTTGGAGTTAGAATTTCAATGAAAGATTTGGATAAAATCAAATATTGCTTAGGCTTACAACTCGAGCATGTCTCGGAAGGAATATTAGTACATTAGTCAGCCTACACCCAGAATGTGTTAGAGAGGTTCGACTTTGAGAAGGCATACCCATCGAAAGTACCCATGATCATGATATCTTTACAGCAAGACAAGGACCCATACCAATCTAGGGAAGAGTGGGAGGAAGTTCTGGGATCGGAATTCCCATAATTAAGTGTGTAGGAGCACTTATGTATTTAGCTAATTGTACTAGACCAGACATTGCATTTGCCGTAAACTTGTTACAAGACATAGTGCAGAACCTACTAAAAGGTATTGGTAGGGAATAAAGGACATCTTCCGATACCTCCAAGGAAGTAAGGATCTTGGGTTATTCTACATAAAGAACCAAGACTTGAGTATAACTAGCTATACAGATGCAGGGTACCTATCGGACCCACATACCGCAAGGTTAAAAACAAGCTATGTATTCCTGTGTGGTGGAACTGCAATTTCATGAAAATCGTCTAAGCAAAATCTTGTAGTGACTTCGATGAACCACATAGAAATCATAACACTGCACGAAGCCACACAAGAATGTGTTTGGTTCCGACGAATGATTAACCACATCTAGCAGTCATGTGAGTTGAATATCATGTAAGCTCTCACAATTATCTATAAAGATAATACAGCTTGTATTGCACAAGTGCAAACGGGCTACGTGAAGAGTCATCTCACAAAGCATATCAACTCAAAATTCTTCTATACTCATGAATTACAAAAGATGGACGAAATTAAGGTACTACATACTAAGTCATGTGAAAATCTTACATATTTATTCACTAAGTTATTCCCAGCATTTAGTTTTGAAAGATGCATATGAGGAATTGGAATGATGAGACTTAGAGAGGTGCAAGATTCAAAGAGAGATTTTTCTCAAGCTCGTTATTAAAACTTGATTACGAAGATCAAGTACCCAAAAAATAAATCATATAGATTAAATGAAATTGGATGGATTATACTCTTTTTTCCTTGACGAGTTTTCCTGAAAGTTTCTCGGCCAAGATTTTTAATGAGGCAATTCATGCAACACAGCATAACATGTATCATAAACGCTCTCTAAATTTTTCCCACTGGGTTTTATGGAGTTTTGATGAGGCATGAACATATCGGATGAGTGTCCAAAGGGGAGTGTTGGGAAACCTGTGCCTGGTCTTGAAGCCTTGGTACATAGTTGGCACCTTACCACTAGCTATATATAGGAAGTCCCATTAGCTATTTTATACATGCATAAAAGAGAGAGCAATAAAGAAAAGAACAAGAGTTCTCTCATCTATCTATGTGTTTTCAATCTACCATTTACATTACTCTGTAATTGATCTGTCTCTTTACATAGAAGAGAAATTGATCGGACTGAACTCGCCAGCGACGGTTGGTCTACAATGTGATCAGAACTCCAAAGGCATTGCAAATGCAGGCAACCTCACACAGATAACGCACTTGCCTTCGCTCCGTTAGCGAATTATACGTGCTTGATTTTGATTTCCACCCTGGACTTACCAAACCCGCCTTCACGCAGCCACCATTCCAAAACGAGTAAAGCAAACAAGGCAAAGAGGAGTCCGTTGCCTTCCCGCCATTTCCTCCCGACCCGTCCTCCCGCGACTCCGGAGGCTGCAGACCGCCCAATGAAACCGCTCCCTATACAACTCCCCGGTCGCTTCCCCCTCCACCGCCTACGGCTCCGCATCCCCCCACCACCCTGACCCGGCCCCCCCGGCGCCGCTCCGCCCCCGCCGCCGCGCGCCATGGGCAACTGCTGCCCGGGCTCTGGGGATGCGGAGCTCGCCCCCGCCCCCGCCGCCTCCTCCTCCGACCCCTCCACCGGCCGCGCGGGCGCGTCCCCCTCATCCGCCCCGGCGCCCACCAAACCGCCGGCCCCCATCGGCCCCGTCCTCGGCCGGCCCATGGAGGACGTGCGGAGCATCTACACCATCGGCAAGGAGCTCGGCCGGGGGCAGTTCGGCGTGACCAGCCTCTGCACGCACAAGGCCACGGGCCAGCGGTTCGCGTGCAAGACCATCGCCAAGCGGAAGCTGTCCACCAAGGAGGACGTTGAGGACGTGCGGCGCGAGGTGCAGATCATGTACCACCTCGCCGGCCAGCCCAACATCGTCGAGCTCAAGGGCGCCTACGAGGACAAGCAGTCCGTGCACCTCGTCATGGAGCTCTGCGCCGGCGGGGAGCTCTTCGACCGGATCATCGCCAAGGGGCACTACACCGAGCGCGCCGCCGCCTCGCTGCTCCGCACCATCGTCGAGATAGTCCACACCTGCCACTCCCTCGGCGTCATCCACCGCGACCTCAAGCCCGAGAACTTCCTCCTCCTCAGCAAGGACGAGGACGCGCCGCTCAAGGCCACCGACTTCGGCCTCTCCGTCTTCTTCAAGCAAGGCACGCACGCACGCATGCATGCATGCATTTCTTGTCAGACAAACAGCAATGGCTGCATTGGCATTGCTTCAAATCAATCAAATCGTGGATATGATAAAAGGCATTACTAATTTTTGGTTTCCTGCCTGGCGCCATTGCAGGGGAGGTGTTCAAGGACATCGTCGGCAGCGCGTACTACATCGCGCCGGAGGTCCTGAAGCGGAGCTACGGCCCCGAGGCGGACATCTGGAGCGTCGGCGTGATCCTCTACATCCTTCTTTGCGGCGTTCCTCCCTTCTGGGCCGGCAAGTCACCATCTTCATCCCTCTTGTCGCATTTAAGTTCTAAGAAACGAATTAATGACGATGACGACGAGAGGAATTTACTGTTTCAGAATCGGAGCACGGCATCTTCAATTCTATCCTGAGGGGGCAGGTCGACTTCACCAGCGACCCATGGCCGCGCATTTCGCCCGGCGCGAAGGACCTCGTCAGGAAGATGCTCAGCTCTGACCCCCAGAAGAGAATTTCTGCATACGAAGTCCTCAGTATGCCAAACTCTGAACATTTGACACATCAGCTTGCTTTTGCAGTTTTTGTCAATGTATTCTAACACCCTGCAAAAATGCCATTCTTTTGCTGTTCAGATCATCCTTGGATCAAAGAAGACGGAGAAGCGCCTGACACGCCGCTGGATAATGCTGTCATGAACAGGCTCAAGCAGTTCAGGGCCATGAACCAGTTCAAGAAAGCCGCGCTAAGGGTCCGTGGTTTTTTTTCAGACATTCTGAAATCAAGAACTAGTACAAGCTTCATCACTAACTCACCTTGTTTCTGAATGAATCCATGGCATGCAGGTCATTGCTGGATGCCTGTCGGAGGAAGAGATCAGAGGGCTCAAGGAGATGTTCAAGAGCATGGACTCTGACAACAGCGGCACGATAACCGTCGACGAGTTGCGGAAAGGGCTAGCCAAGCAGGGAACCAAGCTCACGGAGACTGAAGTGCAACAGCTAATGGAAGCCGTAAGTGTACACTTGGCTTACAATACATGTGATGTACTACATGGAACATAGCTTTTCAACTTACGCTTTGTTTGGTGAAAATTCAGGCCGATGCAGATGGAAATGGAACGATCGATTACGAGGAGTTCATCACAGCGACGATGCATATGAACAGAATGGACAGAGAAGAGCATCTCTACACTGCGTTCCAGTACTTCGACAAGGACAATAGCGGGTAACTACACATTCCTCAAACGTTGGTGCAAAATACCAGTAAGTGTATAGTGCACCGAATTCTTAGTTTTGTCATTTGTGCCGGTACCATGGCAGCTGCATTTCGAAGGAGGAGCTCGAGCAAGCCCTCAGGGAGAAAGGACTTCTCGACGGCAGAGATATAAAGGACATCATATCAGAAGTCGACGCCGACAACGTAAGTCGCAACAATCTTTTCGCCGCACAGCATGTAACGAGCGGCATACTGACGATGCATGGCCAATCGGCCGGAGTTGTTGTACAGGATGGGAGGATCAACTACAGCGAGTTCACGGCGATGATGAGGAAAGGGAACCCCGAGCCGAACCCCAAGAAGCGACGCGATGTTGTGCTATAGGAGAGGAGCTGACAACAGCAAGCGCGCGGCTGGCCTTTACCAATCAGTTTTGGCATCGAACATTGTCACAATGTGTTGCACAATCCAGAGCAATGCTCTTTCATGGCATACTGCCAGGGGAGACACATAGATGTCTGCAAAACATGATGAATTGGAGGGGGAGGGAGCCTCACTATGTAACTATGTGCAAACAATGGGTGTGATGCATGCTTTGTGCTAGACTGTCTATACTTGTTTGCTAACGGTTCTTCTTTGTTAGCGGCCTCTCGACGTACGGGGACGATAAGCCTGTATATTTCAGATGTAAGAGAAGTGAGTAGCATACGGCGACATCAAAATGTTCAGGATAAGGAACACGCTTGGGCACTGTTTTATCTACTTTCTGAAGTTTTCCCACGCTTTGGCTCGTAGTGGGTAGTAGGAGTACAATACAAGCAGAGACGACTATAGCACCAGTCATTTGCAGTTTGCTCACATGTAGAATATGAAGCATGATCAATGGCAAGTGCCCTGAATGAGCCAGCTCCTGTGATGCTGCTGCTGCTGCTGCTGGGCAAGCGAGACGTGAAGCATGTGGGCTTGCCCTCTGCAACATTATCGGCATGTACCAGGTGCCACAGCGGCACAGCCACACAGACGACACACAGTGCTCTTCTGCAAAAGTGCACAGCTTTCTTCAGGAATCCATTACTCTGAATTAGCCTGAATCTGTTCACGCTGGAGCAGCCAACTTGTGCGACACATTTAGCCGAGGATCCCACGGTTGCCTCGTGTAGGTAGGCGGAAGATGGTAATGACATACTCGTGTTGTTTTGAACAAATTGTTTTTAATTTGCAGATTTTTGTATGGTGCTTACTGCTTAATTATATTAGCCTGATGAGTACAAGAACTGCAGGAACAAAGCCAGCTCAGTCGTAAACGTCAAAATTGCGCGAAGCACGTGAAAGAAAATGAGGGGAAAGAAATGACAAAAATACAAGCACCACAAAAGACTAGGACTAGATAGAGATGGACAAGCCCTAAACTACGAACGCGATGATGAATTCGACAACCTCGTGGTTGTCTGTGTCGACCAGCTCTTGCCAGAGAGGAACTAGCTAATCTGGACACCAATGAGGAAGGGATAAGATGACCATACATACATTGACAGTGCGTGTTGCTCATGCTCGAAGTGAACTGAAGACTGCCTTATCTGCCATTGCGCTGAGAAAGCATTGGCCGAAGTATCTCAAACTGCCAAACTGCTAGTAACAAAATAGATGGTGACAGGAGAGTAACCAGCCGTCAATGAATTGGGATTTGGACTGCATAGTCTGGACCATATCCTCTCAAAAAAAAATCTGGACCATATCTGAATAGTACACCTAACGGGGAAAAAATGTTATCAAGATGTACGTAGTCGGCGGTGCCATCAGTGAACACAAACCATACATATATATACATCTTCTTAGCTGTCGCATGATCTGTATGAAGTTATGATTCGTTTGTGGATGCTGACCCATGCGATAGCTCTAGCACGTATCAGCCACGGTACCTCTTCATTTGGCATGCAGCTGCAAATATGTGTTTGTTCAAACAGCGAATGTTTTTTTAGGTTACGGTTTATGATTTTTAGCTATGATTTATTAATCTAATGACATAGTAATTGCTGAGAAAAGTTAAAAATCGCTAAAAAGCCAAAAAGGACCTATCCTAGAAGTAGCTGAATTGCCAGCACGTCTTGATGTTATAAAACACATATATTTACATTTGAAAATGTATAAAGTTGCAATTAAAACACCCTCCTCGTTCTTCGTCAAGCCACACAGTCGAGCTGGAGGAATAAATGGAAACCCCCTCTGTCACAATTCGGGGTGACATATACTTTTGACAGCCCTACGTGAGAAATTTGCAGCCATCCATAATTCACATCTTTCAGAAACACCGTGAAAAAAAGGGAGCCAGAGAAAAGCCTCAGCAGTCGCAGAAAATTACTAGGGCCAGCAGACCCGAGAACGAAAACTCAAAAGTCTTCAGCGACTTGGCTAAAGCAACACTTTTGTCATTTAGTTAAACCCTCAGTTAACCAAAAAGAGGTGACGCGCCACATCAAAACGGGAGGGCACGCCATGGCTGCAAGAAAGCAACACTTGAACAGTCAAAAATCTCTCACTAGCCAAGTGATCCCTTGGAGGCTTGGAGCTAGCTAGTGTGGTAGTATAAACAAATAATTAAGTCGGATTCGGAAGCGTACGTACCATCAATCCATCAGATCGATACTAAATCAACTTATCAGGTACTCATGAATTAACCTCGCAGCTAGGTAGAGTGCGACCGCACGTGTCTAGCATAGTCAAGGGTTAGTCATGAGTCAGGTGAGGTCGTCGTCTCCAAAGCCTGGGGAAGTTCTGCTGCTTCTGCTCGGATCAACAAGCAAACAGGAAGCCATCACCATCGATCGATCGATCCCTCTCGAGAGATCGCCCCTCGCTGGGAAATGAACATCTCGACTGGCATATATATGCCAACTAACAACGAAAAAGATTAGTAGTAGTAGTACTCACCCAGTAGATCGTAAATTCCTGCGCCATGTGTGAGCCACACGCCTCGTTCTAGCAGGAGTCAGGCCTTATCCTGGTCACTCTGGTTTCTTCCACAAGGATCGATGATGTTACAATAGATAGATTTAATAGAATGCAAATTTTCACAAGATGATGTCGCATTGAATCAAGATTGTAGAGAATGTAGTTTATTCTTAAAAAAACACTGTAGGGAATGTACATGGGAGAAATTAGGTAGTGTGAGTACTAGTGTAGGTATAGGGAATGGTAATGAAAAGCAAGAAACGAACACACTAATCAAGGGACATGGAGATCAAATTGATACGGTCCGATAGAGATTTGTAGGGCCCCAATCGGTTCAAGTACTCAAGAAAAATTAAGAAAACCACGAGGTTCATTATGTGAGACAGATCCGCATTGGTGTCTCAGTCAGAGGGGGGACAAATCCAAAGATTACGTGGTGGCAAGTCTTCAACCTGAAGCTAGCCACAGCACAAGCTCACTCTTTATCTTTCTTTATCCACGAGCGTGTTAGTAGTGTCCATGTAATAATAGCCAATACGAGGTAAACTTACACCTCCTCGCTTGGACGTCAACAGGAGAGGGCACCGCTCGCCTAATTGTGGGTCTATTTGTAGCGTAAGCATGCGTCAATACATTTGCATCACGCGGAATCCACTTTTCCTAGCTATATACTTTGAATTCGAGCATATTTTATATTTACATCTCGTAATGGTCCGATATATTAAGATAACACTAGAAACAACAACATATAAACTGTAATGTCACGATGACATCAAAAAAAATGACAACGCAACCGAAAAGTCTACCATAGATATGGACGAATGAACCGACTAGTTTACATGATTTAGCATCTTCCACGTCAACAGGATAGATAGACAATATATCTTTTCAATATTTTTTATATCTTTAATGTCCTCTATAAATTCCTCAAGTATTTCCGCCTCCAAAACAACCTACAACTTGGATAGGAACGCACAGCTCAACCACAGCCGTAGAATACACTTTTCTTTAATAAATAGACATGTGGCTGACAAACGAAAACTTACAATATCAATCATGACACCAATAATGTACACAAAATTGTTTAAATGTGGACGAAGTGTATTCTTTTATTGAGCTGGTTGTGTGGACCACACTTCATAAGAGCTGCAACTACTCGGGCTCATAGAGTCCCACTCCCAAGATGTGGGCCCAGCAATAGGACGTGACAGTGACACTGCTACTATTTCGTTTTCTCCTCTCACTATACGGCAATATTTTATCCCTCTTGGCACAGGAAAATTCCTGCCCTTAAATCTCGTTGGTTGGTGCCCCGGGCGTGGGCCCGGCGTGGCAGCTGGGGTGCGCGAAGGTACGGGCCCGCGGGTAAGCCGTGGCGGGCGGTGAGAAAGGATTTCCGGGACAGTTTATTGCATAAATCGCGTCACGGTGGGTCCCTCCGCTGACGCAGCCCACCTCTGCAAGGTCGACACGTCGTAAATGCGATCGGGCATGGGGTCAGCACCGTATGCTTGTTTCAGCTCTTTGCCCTTTCCCATTAACCTTCCTCGTGGACAGCACCCACTCCGCTACCAACTCCTAAACGCTAGGTTCACACGATCACACCCCCATATACTACGCCATCTTTGACATGCATTGGAACTTCAGAAGCTAGTTAGCTTTTGAACTTACCACTACCACATCCAACCAAGAGCTTACACTTCACTTCGCAAATCAAGATGGTCACACTTCACTTTGCATGCGGGGGCACATGGCCACATAACCTGGGTCGATTTTACCTTTTTTTTCCCCTCAGAGTTTAAGTTTACAGAGCATATCATTATATAATTAAAACTAGTATACTATAACTTGTATCCAAGCAGTTTAGGTCAATGTATGAGCCAAAACTTCTACCATAGGTCTTCTCCCATGCCCCTTGTAGCCCAGGCCAGCATACGACCCAGTCGCCCAGGCTAGTGCCTGGGCCAGCAGGCAGCCAGGCAAAGGCACAGCCACGCGCGAGCGTAGCCTAGCCACCAGAGAATGTCTCTTCATGACTTCTGTTCGCTAACACCTCAGAGTTCCAAACGCCTTACCTTCCTGACTTCATTCCCAATGCAATCTTCTTTCCTCTGTAGCGAGCAATAGGCAGATGGCAATTTGTCCCGGGCTTCGTTTCCCAATAATTCTATAATAGATCGTTTCCAGAACTTGAAAAGTTGAAACCAACTACCAAATATAATTTACTTCACTTTATTCCATTATTCTGTAATTCTTTTACTTGAAATTTTACTCACTAATTATTTTTGTTATCTATTTTGTTGGCAATGAGGTCAGATGTTATTTTTTATCGATGCTAACCATCTTTTGTTCTCAAATTCACCCTAGATACTCCACCAATAATAAGTTTCTTGATTTTGGTAAGTTGTAAGACAAATAGCTATGGTCATGGACCATTGAAGTTTGTCATGACGTTAGTTGATATTATAAAATTTAAAACATATTACCATCTACTATATTGTTGATGTATGAATTGATAAGTATATGTATGGAGCATGAGATCCTACATTATTTTTGTTCTAGATCAGTGTTGCAAGTGATAGTTGTAAAGTGATCAGAGCTACTGTTGCAAATACTAGCATCTTAAGTCGTAAGAAATGTATTTAGGTGGGAATTCGTAATGAAATAAAGTGTATATCTAGTTCTAGGAAAAAAAACTATAGTAAAGTTTATTTCTATAAGTACAATGCGAAAAGTTCATTTCTGTGCCTTCCTCACAGAAAGGAGTTTATTTCTATGCCTAACTGACTAGATATTATTGTGTTTTTTCTTTTTGGTTTTGCTTTTCATTTGGATGGTTGTGAGTTTGTTTGACTTTTTTAAAACAAATGATACAATATCTAGTTGTTTTTAAGAGTTGTTTTCAGCTCAACTAAGCTTATTTTTCATAAATTATTTTAACAGAAATTAATTACCAAAATAATATGATAAAAAAGATTTTAGAACATGTACAATAATGATCTAGCGCACCATACATCACTAACATGCACATATATAAGCTTAAAAGAATGTACATCAAGAACCATAAAGGTAGCTTTTAGCAATATGTCAATAAAAAAAATATTGGAGTTTAGCTGCGCACTGCAACTGCTTTCGTTAAATTAGCCTTTTTGTACTTGATGTTTCTCTATTCTAATATTTTCGTTGGAGCATGTTCTGTAAACCCTACAACGTGGATACACTGTGACTGTAGAAGCATAGATCTTTCTTTACACAGATAGTACTTATCTTTTTATTTAAGAATAATAGTGTATTCATAAAGTGCAACGCATTCACCTTTTTAATTGCATACCTTACAAACCGTTCTTAATCTAATCCAAACATATACACACCATTAATTCTTTTGGTGTGCAAGGTTTGAGAGATACCCAAATAAAAAGATTTCTCTGTTGCTTAAATATTGCTTGCACTTAATACAAGCTAATATCTAAAAATAATACTTAGTTTAAAAAGCGAGGAATTGGCACATATGGCACTATTTAGACCCGTATTTACAAAAATATCACTATGCGCATAGTATTAGCAAAAATGATCGTTTTGCCACACGATCACCGAGCGGCGAAACCGTGGAGGAGACACGTGTCACCTTGAGCCCTGCGGACGTGCGACAGGCAACATGCCACTAGGTCACCATGCAGCCAAGGCCTATCGCCCATCCATCGGGCTCCACATGGCCTGTTGCCCCGCTACCAGACGGCAGGTAATTAAATCGCCAATTAGCCAGCTTAATACCTACTTGAATTATATTTACTGCTTCTTCGATTTTTTTAAATATAGCAAATGAGCTCAAAAAAATAGGAAATTTTACGTGTAGCTTCCTGACATAACGTAATTAGTTGTGTAATTTTTCTATAATTTTATCCGGTGTGAATGTTGCTCGACAATTCATAAGATTATGCTATTTGTAGGGGTTGTTACATATAGCAAATAGGCTTAAAAGGTTACAAAATTTTATGTACAGCGATACAGTCGATCTAATTGTCTATTTTTCGGAAATTTTATGTGCTATGATTTTTCCATGTTAATTCAATCTTAATTAGCGATATGCCATGCTCATTTAATTAGTGATTGAAATTGTAGGCCGCACGGCCACCATGCAGCCGGTCCTTTTGCAATGCATGGCCTCTCTCCTCTTTCGCATATATATTTGCCCCTTACTGCTATCCCCTCTTTCTTGCTACGTCCTTCGCACCTTTGTTAGTCTGTTCGTGTTGTCCCCCCTCGCCCATTCCCTCGTCCACATATATGTCGTTATGTCCGTGTCGTCCCCTCTTGCCCGCTCCCTCATCCGCACATATGTTAGTCTTACCCTACCATCCCTCCTCGCCCACGTTTTGCACGTCGACAATGAGTCCTTAATTTGTAGTGTTAGTGCACCGGGTTCCCTTTTCTCTTGGCCATGAATACAAAGCTCTCATAGTTGCTCATCGCTCATCTCAGTCGCTCATTATCGCGCTTGTTGCTCATCGCAAAAGCCCATTCTCTCGCTCATCGCAAAAGCTCATTCTCACGCTTGTCGCATAATTAAGATTTTCTGGAGAGTAAATATCGAAGCAGTCATCATGACAGTAGCAGTACTGATTGCTTCTCCTGAAAGACAAGTAATTTTTTATCGCATGCTTTCGACATTATTCCTGTAGTCATAGGCAATTAGTATTATTCAGTTTGTCGTAATTAATGTAGTTCATATTATGAGGTAAGTAGGTCATAGTAATTTAGTCGTAGTATTGTGCTATTTTTATGTAGGTAAGGTACCCATAATTTGTTATTGTATGGTACTATGTTGCTTGTCATCATTTTTTTACAACGCTTACTACGGATCTAGTTGTTGTGGCTTTAGGTAGCCATAGACATGGAAGACTTGGTGGTGTTCTATGGCGATGGTCTTCTATGGGGAGGACCTGATAGGTTGGACCTATCGACATACCAATACAAGCTGCTCCCAGTGGAGGGGCTCGGCGTGATGAATATTCACGAGCTTTGAAGTTTCATCCAGATGGAGTTTGCCACGGAGGCAATGGTGATGAAACTTGCAATTGAGGGGATCATCTGCACGAATGGCATGTGGGCTCGTCAAGGTGAATAGGACTGTAGCATGGAGGCAGTATATACAGATTGTCTCCCAGCCCGAGGCTGTTAGATCGAGAATGCCGACTAGAGGGGGTGAACAGACGATCTAAGAAAATCTCTTCTCTAATTAATTGTCAATTTCTATTTGGCTAAACCCAATAAATAATGCAGAAGCTTAACTAAAAAAGGTTTAGCGCAAATATCGTCTAAATTAACCGGGTTCACTTAAGTGCACCAACAAGCAAAGCTTATATCAAGGGTTACAATCCTAAGATGATAAGTAATCAATTTAATTCTATGAATATAAATTGAGCACAAGAAAATAAACTACAAATGATAGGTTGCCTTTTATCGTGGTATTCGGAGACTTGCCAGTTTCCCCTAATCCACGTTGAGGTTAGCCAGAAAACCTGAGTTTCGTGCCTAGGGCGCCAGAAAAAGTTGTTTCGAATAGAAGACTCGCCCTTCATTTCGTGCAGAATGGCGGGACAGACATGTGATGGTTAGCTCGCATTGACTGCCACGAGTATCTATCAGAGCAGGTGCTCGAGTTGGAGTCCGATGAGGACATCGACCCAGGCTCCGATGATACCGACAATGATGTATAGCAGACGGGTGGTCCACTAGGGGGAATTGTGTCATCGGAGGTACTCTATGTGTCCTCCAGACTCGATGATGCTATGGTACGTTCCCTCGTACTGCCACAAGAAGAAGGATCCCAGTATAGGTTTCAAGCATACATCCTCCTAGTTGGGCAGCGTTTCCCTAACAAGGCGGTTGTATGGAGTGCACCGGTCCAACCCAGTCAATTACACACTGAAGTGCGTAGTGGAAGGCTGCTCTACAAAGGTCAACGCTCAATGAGCAAGGATTTTTGGCTCGGTCTTCTCGGTCAAGGCGATGATCAACCACACTTGTGGGCTTAGCGAGCTCCTGCGCCATCATCGGAACATGAATTCCTCATATGTGGCAAGCATAATCAGCCACCTAGTTGCGGTGGATGTGTAAGTCTCCCCAAGATGCTCATGTCGAAAGTCATCAATGTGCTTGGCTATCCAGTTAGTTATATCAAGGTCCGATGAGGCAAGCAAAAGGTTATCATTACGCTATTTATCCAAAGTTCTCCTTGTGTATAAATTCCCTAGTGCATCGCAATATCCTTTACCTTCGTACTTACGAAATATTGCCATCTCAATCATACCCATAAAATTCTTCTAAAATTTATCGCACTACAACAATATACGACGATAACAAAATGTTACTGTAATTTTGAAAAAAAATAAGATTATTTTTTAAAAAATCATGTTACAACGCTCCACTTGCGCAGCACCCTGGTGCACCAGCATCAGTCGAGCAAAATTTAGAGTACATAAATTCCCAAAAAATTAGACAATTACGTCGACTGTGTGGAGAGGCTGTACATAAAATTTCGTAATTTTTAGAGCTCGTTTGCTATATGTAACAACTCCTACAAATTTCATGATCGTACGAATTTTTAAGCAAGATTCACAGTGGATAAAATTGTCAAAAAATTATCAATGAAATACGTTGTGTTGGAAGACTGGACATAAAATTTGGTATTTTTTGAGCTTATTTGCTATATTTAAAAATCAAACAAATAATAAATAAAAATACTTAATTACCTGCCGTCCGGCAGTATGGGGGAGCGCACGGTGGCCGGGCTCCACTGGCCACGTGTCACATGCACGGTGCTGCAGCGTGGTAATCGGGTGGAAGAAGTGACATTTCTGTCATTCTCACGAGTATACAACTATTTTTTATAAATACAGATTTAAAATGTGCTATACACGCCGAAAATTCTTAAAAAGCTATTAGTATTCGTATTTGATGTTTCTCAACCTCATGCACACAAATTCCAAGGAAGATTCTCCAAACCAAAGAAATTCCATACACTACGTAGATCTTAAAAACCCATGGACTAATTGCTGGTGGACATATCACACAGCTGATTTCCGCATTCAGTTTCGCCTGTTTCTCTATGTCACGTGCCTAGCCGCTGCTCCCTCCCTCGCTCTCTCTCTTCCCCGCGAGCGAGCGCCCCTCCGGTCCTGCCCTTTTCCCCCACCTCCCATCCGAGTTATTACTGGCCTCCTCCACGACGCCAGCCCAGCTCCCATCCACAGCCACAATCACCGTGCTAAAAATCCCCCCTCCCCACACTGCCCTTCGCACTTGTCCTTACATGGCCAGGCCAAGACCAAGAAGCCCTCGCTCTCGTTCGCCCGCTACAAACTGCTGCGTCTTCCTCCACCTCGCACTCCTCGGATCGCCGCTTCCCCAAGAAAGCCATTAGAGCGCTTATGGATCACCACAAGCAGCGCGGCCCTAAGGGCAATGCTCCCAGTCCCCGGAGCTGCAGCGCGGCGTCGGGCAAGCACAGCAAGGCGGGCAAGGCGGGCGGCGGCGCCGGGGGCAATAAGCCGATCAAGGTGGTGTACATCTCCAACCCCATGCGGGTCAAGACCAGCGCCGCGGGATTCCGCGCCCTCGTGCAGGAGCTCACCGGCCGCCACGCCGACCCCTCCAAGTACAGCCCCGACGACTTCGACGACGACGGCGCCGCGCCGGAGCTCAGCCCCGAGGGCGGCGCGGCCGCGTCGCCCGACTCCGGCGCCGGCCCCGTCGCCGCGGCGGGTCAGCCCGACGTCGCCGCCGCGGCCGCGTTCGGCGAGGGCGAGGAAGGCGGAAACGGGGACGAGGAGGACGACATCTTCAGGTCGCAGCTGCTGGACAACAACTACTCGGTGTTCTCGCCGCCGACGCTGCTCTACGACCACCCGCACAGCAATAAGGTGCAGTGACCCGAACCCCCGTCTGCTGCATGTTAGCCGCCGCGTGCCCCCTCCTTGCATGACATGATGATTTCGTTGTATTGCATGTGTAGTGTGCCGCTAAGATTTGTGCGTGCGTGTATGCTCCAATTAACCCGTGGCCCTTCCTTGATGTGCTTCATAATTCACCGCATGCTATATGGCCCCTCAAGCCTAGTGTGTATGCTATTGTGGACGCCAGCCACCTGGGGTCTCGTTGCTCTTTTTTCCCCTCTCTTCCATGGAGAAGTTACTGCTACTGGATGTTGTCGACTTACTGTTTGCAACCTGCAATGTTCATCGTGGCCATCGTGCATAGATATTTGGAGGTTTTTTCCTAGGTTCTTTTTATAGCGTTTCTCTGATTTTATGGTCGCCTTTTCATGTATTGCTTTCTGTGGCATGGTCAGCTGGCAATCGCCGGATCATCAATTCACCGGTCACCACCACCACTTGGGGGTCTAGAGAGATGGTGTGCGCGCAACTGTACGCACACGCTGCGTAGTTCCTGTAATCATTAATACATGTTTCTAAAATGAACCATAATTCTCACCGGTTATGATCTGGCCAAGAAACAATGAGGGCAAAATAACCGAAACTATTGTAAGAATCTCAGCTTTCATTAGGAATAATGGATATTAACACATTCTTCTCTTTGTCCCTCATCAATTAATTATTGGCATGAACAAGATTAGGGCCTACTTACAAGCAACTTCTAGTGCTATATAGAGTGCTGTAGCCATCATCAGCCCGACCGGTGAGAACGAAGGCCAGTTAAATGCAACAATTAGTCGTTGTAAGAAATCCCAGCCTTTGTGTAGCTCAAGCTGATAGAATCCAAATATTGTTTTCATTAGTAATAGTAGATATGACTTATGAGCACATTCTTTTCTGTGCCCTTAATTACTTCTTGGATGATCAAGGTTGGAACCGAGTTACAAGCAAATATAAGTGCTGTCATGCTACAGTTTAATCTTTAACATCCTCTCATGATCCTAATACCACCATCCATTGCTTGCTGCCTTTACTCTTGTTCACGATTCTTCCGGTTTTATATGTTAAACATGGTTTGATGTGTTTCACTTTGATTCTTCCAGGACTATTTGCTTGATGTTAGTTACCTTAATTGTTCTGTGATTCTTCTACTTTCATTAACTTGTTTGGCGTTACTTCATGCATGTTGCTTTGTATTCTTTTATTCTTCCACTTTGACTTCTTTGGCACTGGTTGATTTATGGTACTTTTGTTCGTTGATTATTCTACTTAGATTTGATTGATATTCGGGTTGATTTATCTTTCCTTTTGTTCTACGATTCACTTTCATTTGTTTGACATTTGTTGATGCACCCATTTCAGTATAGTCCTTCATGTCGAATATTGCATAATTTCTGGGTCTTGTAGACCGCAGCGTGTAATTAGCATTACTTAAAACATTTATATATAGGTTTGACATACATATATGTACATGGTGATGGCACAAACTGATCCCCATATCATCATGGGTATTCTGCTATATTGTTTTGATCACTTCTGCCCATTGGTAGTTTTATGATTGTTCTTAGATCCTTTACAATCCGACTGCTCCTTTCCCTTTCTGAATGCGATATGTGCGCCATGCTGAAAATTGCTTTCTTTTTCAGGATGTGATATGCATGCCATGCGGACAATCGATCTTTCTCATGAAACACACTTTCTTTCGTACATCATTTATTTCTTTTCTCCAATATCTGATGTCTAGTATCTCATTGTTCTCAAATGAATGCTGCTCTTCCGGTGTGTCCTCTTCTTAGTTCTTCCACAAATGTATATTTGTTCTTTTGAAATGGAGATCCGTGCAACCAATATAGAAATGGCATGTCTTCATAGTTCATGCGTATGGTTTGATTATAACACGAAATTGTGATTGCTATATACGTTAATTAGTGTCACTGTTCTAAAAAATGGCCGCTAGCTCAAGCCGCTTAAGCACTAAACACCTCCTCTCTACATACCGCTTATATAGCACGTGCTTTGTCATTTATATCCTGAATTAATTCTATATATGTGCATGCATGAAACATACCAAAACATCAAAAGAATTTGAATTTGTTTGAATCTCGGTTTAATTTGAAAAACCTCCCAATTAGGAAACTCTTTGGCCATTTACGCCTTCCTTTCGCAGCTTTACACGTTCCCTTGTCGTTGGTGTCAACCAGAAGCCCACCACCTCCCTTGTTCCCTCTCCGCCACATGCCCTTCCCCGTTCGCCGCCACCACGACCTTGTTCACTGCTGCCATCCTGCCAAAGGGCATACCCTCGCCTGTTGTGCTCTAACGTTCCCCATAAATGAGCCCTGACCATGCGCGGAGCAGTCAACATTGCCAAATAAAGGGTCATCACATACGGTTCAAAACCGTCATCATAGACGGTTTCTAACCCGTATGAATTTATGTGTCTGTGATACCAGGTGGTTGTCACAGACAGCTCTCGAACCGTCTATGATAAGTTATAACATAGACGGTTTTAGTTAAGAACCATATATGATAGTCTAATATCATAAATGGTTTAGTTAAGAACCGCCTGTAATAGTCTATTATCACAGACGGTTCTAGTTAAGAACCGTCTATGATTGTGTTCTTACGTCCTCATTTTGTTGCTTTAGTATGCCATGGTCTATTTATCAACATTATCTAATTGCACTATAAAACAGCGTATCAAAGAATACAGATGAAACAAAGCAGGCCTATTTATGATTGGTGCCATGTCTTTGGTGGCTCGTTTAGATTGTAGGTGCTGTTATTTTGTTGCTTTAGTATGCCATGGTCGTAGGCACATGGTCGTAAGCCATGGTCGTATGACGTGGTCGTAGGCGTGCATTTGTAAGCTGTGGTCGTCTGCGCCTAGTCTATTAGCAGCCATATGCGTCACATCAGCACATTCTGTTAGCAAACGGAGGAAACAACATATGATGCAAACGGAGACAGGTTTAGGGAGCTGAGAAAATAAAATGTAAGTTCTCGGAGTAAAGTGGTGGGCTAGGATGCCCTGATACGCGATACAGGTACATCGATACGAAAATTTTCAAAAACAAGGATATGTCGATATGGCAATATATAATATAATATAATATGAAAATCAAAAGGTTTAAGTGACATACCACTTGGCAGTTGGCACATACCCACTTGGACAACTCTTGATCCCGGTTGCAAGACTTCTTTTAATCCATGCTTTGACCTAGGCAAACAAAACTACAAAAGTATGACCTTATATTTCCTCTATCTTTAACATTGTACAAGATAAATCTTAGCAAAAAAAGCATTAGTGAACATTGAATAACTAAATAACGATAATGGAGAATTAGCCAAATAGGTAACATTCTTTGTAATATAACATAACATAGGTTGATAGTTGATAGAAGATAAAAATAGATTACAACTTGCAAAAGGGGAGGCACAAGGCCAAATTTGACTTATTAAACTAATATTTGACTGCTTCAACTTGGATGCTCATTGCTATCCCTCGTCTCCACATGTGTGGCCCCGGCCCTATCGAGTAGAGGCTATAAAAAGAGGAGAGCGGTGAAAGGTCTTGTTTTCTTAATTCAGTCATGACGGTTTGAGAAATCTTGTGGGTAAAGCTGGGCAACTCTACAGAGTCAAAATTACAAATAGTATTTGAATACGATATGCTTCCGATAAATGAAGCTATATTTAATGGGTGATTCCAATAGTAAGGCATAAGTAACTTTAAAATGTTTCAATCAGGTAACTAACTTGATAAAATCTCTTGAGAAGGTGATGCTTTGTTATCTTATGTTCAAAAATGTTTACACATAAAATTGCGTCCATCCCCATCTTGAAAATCCTGACAAGTAATTAAATAGTATTCCCCATGTGACTTATTGAGTATGTTTGTGCTCATGCTTGCTAAAATATCATTAGATGAAGCTTGGAAAGAAAACGAGGAACCCTTGGAGGACCTCAAGGATTCCTACGGAG
The DNA here is from genome assembly GCA_036346575.1 of Dendrocalamus sinicus. Classification (NCBI taxonomy): domain Eukaryota; kingdom Viridiplantae; phylum Streptophyta; class Magnoliopsida; order Poales; family Poaceae; genus Dendrocalamus; species Dendrocalamus sinicus. The sequence goes on along the minus strand of CM070643.1, from coordinate 15,730,506 downwards.
TAGACGATATCTGGTTTAAGACTTATCCTTGCTCGGCACATCTGTGGTGTTTCTTTTGTATTGTACTATAACTTTGGGCCGTACATCCTGCTATGTAAACTTGGCTGCTAAGTTGCCCTGTGATAAAGTTTGGCTTTTATGGAATAAGCTTGTGTTGGCATGATGTACACCCGACTGCAGAATCTCACAGCTGAACAGTCCTAGGCAGCTGTGGGGAAAACTTGACCAGAAATGGGGGCGTTACAGTGCACCAATATTTTTAGGAGTTCTTCGTGTTGATTTGGTGATCAAACCAAAATTGTTTGAATTATTGTACTTAGCTCATGGTTTGCACCAGATATATCTCGTATGTCTAAATGCAACTTGAGTTATTTTTTTATTCCCATCTGTTACTAATCTGAGCAAGACAAGACTCTTGTTATTATTTCCTTATAACAATTATCGCACTTAGCTCAAGGTTTGCACCAAATATGTCTCCTATGTCTGACTGAATGCAACTTGAATTATTTTTCCCCATTTTTTACTAATCTTAGCAAGACAAGACTCTTATCATTATTTCTTATAACAATTATGGACATTATTGCCTTGCTTTCTCTTCAAAACGTATGCAATGTGATCAAGATCATACAAATTTTTCATAATTTACAAATACATAATCCACTTATAAGGCTGTATTAAGTGTCCACTTCTGTATGACAGTATGAGTGCTAGGCGGTAGAGTGGCCACTCACTTATCCTTTTTTGGTTATTATATATGTTGATAACTCTTGAAGCATATGTGTAAATCAAATATATGGTTTTTCAAATATTTGTTACATCTATAGGTTCTTGATTAGCATACGGGGGAATGTCTTGTTTTTATAAGTTGTGGGCAGTTGTATCATTCTCTTAAGAGAATTCCAAATTCATTTTATTGTTTGATAAATTGTGGCCTATTCTGGGTACTCTCCGTTTTATTGTTTGATCATTTTGTTGGAATATTTGGGTTGTTCTTTTCATTAATTTATGATATTTTAATCAATTTATTGTCTAAACATATGAATGTGTTAACATGTCAGAAATGTCTATAGTACTTTTACTAGAAAAACATTATAAGCTAGCTTACATATATGATGCTTCTAAGTTTACACTTGTGCAAATGCTTGTACTTCTAAGTTTACACTTGCGCAAATCACGCTCTTTTGATTATAGATCCATTATGCACATACCTTCCTTGTTGTAGCTATGCAACTAATACTAATATGCATAAGGGTGCCAAAGTTTGACATAATTCAAATTGATCACATGATTCTTTAGACCTTCTATTAATGAGTGTGTTTTAAAAAACTCCATATATTCTTTAAAACATGTGTAGTTACTAATTGTTAGGTCTAGTTAAATCCATCATCGTAAAAAAGGGTCTAATTAAATCCATCACTTGATTTGGTAAAAATAGAAAGACTCCTTCATATATGTTGATCTTTCACTCATCTAATCTTTGTTAATTTGTCTCCTAGTCTTCAGCTTTTGGTTCATTATCTAGAATAGTCAGTTATGGGAAATTGATTTGAATGACTTTGATGATACTAGTGATCGATGTTGTAGGACCGTGGTCGACGATCAGAGAGGGGAGAGGGGGTGAATGGATCCAAAAACTTCTGCTCCAAGATATTCTAAGTTTCTTTCACTCCAGCACCTATAGAAGCTAAGAAGATCATAAACTAACACCTACACAACGGAATCACCACGAAAAACCAAAAAAACAAGCCTTGACGCCTGGAGCAATATGACCACAGGCAAATGGGCGGTATGACCGCGAGTTATATGACTACAACCTAGAAAGCAACAACCCATGCAAAACAAAAAGCGACAACTTCCACATGGCTCCAAACGACTTGAAACGCTTAGAAACCTATTCCAATCAACAATATAATAAATCATTGCCAAAGTACCAACCTTTTTCCTTTCGAAAGCGAGAGGCACCAAAACCAGGCAAAACCGAAAAGTCATGATTGAGAGGAGCTCGTAGGAGGAATCAAGCTAACATGGCTAAGGATGATATCCCACATGCCCTAGCCCTCCTAACCACAACAAGAACCAAACCAAGACCTCAAGAAACCCGAAACCCTAGAAATAATCCTTTCTACCACCAAAACAGAGCAACTCCAAGAACTTGCAAGAACAAGTTCCTAGAGGGATGGTATCTGACCTCCTAGAGGTATATCCATCATTTGCACATCCTTGGCACCAAGCATGATCAAAGAGAGGAGGTGAAGAGGCAAAAACCAAATCAAATCAAGAAAGCAACATCTTAAAATCAAGCACAAGCACTTAGACGAAGTTTGGGATCTATTGCTAGTAGAAGAAGAAGGTTTTATAGTCACTCCCCTATGAAGGACAAACCTATTAGGGAAACACAAAACAAAGCACTTGAACTCACATCTAGACCTATCTCTCTCAAGCATATAATGGATGAGTTGGTAGGCATACCTTCCCCTCTTCTCTCTTTTATAGTGGTGGATCCACCATCCAGTTCACAACACTAACTCTTAATGGATATGATCCAATAAGCACTTGGGAAAACCCATAACCCAGCTAACACCGGGTTTTTAACACACATACCACACACCCGCTTTTCAAAGCACCTTCATCTGGAAGCTTTGTTCCCCCAACTCCACTTCGCTTGTCCTAATTTGTTTAAGCCTCGCTGCGGTTTTGCAAACCACCACCTTTCCTGGTATTGGGCAAATTACCAAAATACACCTCTACAGACATATCGTAAATACTTCGACTCGAAGTATCTCTTTATTCTTCGACACATTGCTTGTGGTCTCAATGACTTGCCACCAAGTCTCTCAAGCCACCAGATCCCACTGGATCGCCCTCACTTGCAGCGGACCTAAGTCACTTGGCACACAACTTACACCACCTTGCCTCGTAAGGTCCTTGCACCAACTTGGCCTTCCATGGTTCTTGTACATCTTGCGCCTTGCTTGACCCCAACATCTAACCCGGCATCCTTAACCAAGTCTCGGTCCTCCTCGCCGCTGATCATAGTTGACCCCAAGCTGCCTGCACACAAATAGACCAAAAAACTATTTTCGAGTACAAGTTCTTCATAACTTGACCCACATTAGTCTACAAATGCAATAAGCAATTGCAACCCATATGCATTAATCCCGAACACCTAGAACCAATTCTCAAACCAATTCTCAAATTTTAGCCTACTAGAACCATAACAGAGGTCATACTACACTTTCAATGATGGTCATACCACAACGGTCATACCGCCAACTAACCAGTGGTCATACCGCACAATGGTCATACCACACTTTCAATGGTGGTCATGCTGTCAACCAACCACTGGTCATATTGTACTTGACTTACCTAGAAACACCTTCTCTGGAAAATTGCAACAATCAACTAGAGGCTAGTCCAACCACACCCTGTGGTACGACGACACTTTTAGGTCATACTGTTAAGGGTATTGGTATCATTTCCTATTATCCTAGGGTTTTATGGTTGTGTCCATGTATTCACTATATATTGCCCCTTAGGACTGTGCAATACAACACTTCTTTCACTAAATCTAACATGGTATCAGAGCCAACAGCTAGGGTAAGTGTTTCCCAACCTAGCCGCCACTTGTATTCTACTATAGCTGCCCATGGGAGAAGCGTCTCCATTCCCAGGGGCGGCCATCTCCTTGTCATGGCGATGGAGGCTCTCTGCTCGCCACCGCCCTTGGGTCGCCACTGCTCTGCCCGACTTGCGCCTATCCTTGGGTGGCCATCGTGTCCTCCCACCGCTGACCAGATCCTGTAAGCCCACCCTAAGGAGCTGCCTCCTCTCACGGCCACCTCCTGGCTGGCCGCGTGCTCCTCACCATGGCCACCACCGCGCGGGTGTCTAGATCGGCCAGATCCACATGGATCTGGGCCTGCCGACCTCTGTGGCCACCGCTGAATGCCTGGATCCAGCCATCCCCTGGGCTTGATCCACATTGGCCATCTCCGGTTCCACGCCGTATCCAGACACAGCTGGCCTTGGATCTGAGCCGCCACTGATGTCCTTCCTTTGGACCGCCACCACCGCTCGCCTCTTTTGGTTGTTGGCCATCTTCCCTCTGTTAGATCTGTGCCTCCTCAGCCACCGCCGTCCTCTTGGTCCACCACTTCGAAGAAGCACACTCCCGCATCGAGCCCCAGCCCATCCAGTGTTCAACGCCGCCGGATCCCACTACGCCTGGCCCCAGGGAGCCGGCTAGCTCTAGCTTCTCCCCCTCCAGGCTCGTCTGGGTCCCATGCGATGGCAACCAAGGCCTCTGTGCCCAGTACCCGACCCGAGATGCTACTGCTCATCCTCGCCCGGGTTGTCGGCGTGGACCCCGCACAAAGGCTCGCAGAGGAGTTCGGGGCCGTGGAGACTTGTTGGTGGAGTTCGCTGGTGTTTCCAAAGAGAGAGAAAGAGAGGAGAGAAGAGGCGGAGACAAACGGGGGAATGGAAATGGAGAGGAGCAGGAGAGACATGGTTGACGTGTGATGGTAGTAGTGGTAGGGTTTGATTGGTGTTGAGCTGCCAAAGGATGTGGCTTCTAGAATCCGCTGCTTTTTGAGTCATTTTCTTTTGAGTGTTCCGTTGCATCCATAAGTCTGTAGCCTCTATCTTTTAGTTCGTTAAAACCGTGCAAATACAAAAATTTCTTTGTTAGTCAGCAGATTGCTTTTCAAGCTCTCCTTCACTTTTGCATGGCAGCAGCCGTCGTTCTTCTCTTTGAGCCGCCGTAGGTTGTAGAAGTCTTTATAATACTGTCGCTTCTCTATGAGCCGCCGCGCTTCTCTTCCGTGCCACCGTCATTTCGGGCTTCGATCTACGCCTCCATGCTTTTATCCATCTTTGGCTTGATTTGACAACTCTCTCTATTTATGTCACCTTCTTCATCCTTTTCATCGTGTTATCATGGTCGACTTTACTTCCGCTTACCTCTACTTTCCCAGCCCCTGCAATTTGTGCTTTATGGGTTGCTGCACAATTTCGAATGGGAGATCATTTGATACTTGACACAATTTTCTAAGAGCTGCACACTGTGACAACATTACCACGACGCGGACGTGTCAATCTTTCCAAATGTAATCCTATTGCATATGCCTTATATTTGAGGGGGTGATAAGGGTATTGTTGTCATTTCCTATTGTCCTAGGGTTTTATGGTTGTGTCTATGTATTCACTATATATTGCCCTTTGGGTTGTGCAATACAACACTTCTGTTATAATATTTAGCACTTTAGTGATTAAATAATTCTGCGAATAGATCATGACTACAATAGCAACATGAATACTAAATATAGATAAAAGCATAAACTGTATCGTAAACATGTGCCTTTCATGAGCATGTACTAGCAAGATAAGTATTATGAACAACAAAGCATATCTATTCATATTGGCAAACAAAGCAAACTATGGACTGCTAGATATTACCGAAGTGAAACGAAAGTGATGCGGAGAAGAAGATGAGATCGTTGCCAAGGAGCAGTCGATGCAGAGAACGGCGAGCGGTCGCGTGAGTCGTTTTCCAAAAACCTAATATAGATGCTCATGAAAGACACATACCACACCAACTGGACAAACTCTGAATTTTCAGAAATTTGCAACTTCAATACGCAAACTCATCAAAATCTTAATCACAGCTTGTCAAATATTCATCACCTCCACTGAGGAAACACTGGGATGACCTCCACATAGTCCTTCTCATGCAGTATGTTGTTGTTCTCAGCATCAACCGTGAGCTAAGATTTTTTTGTGGAAAATATATGTAGAAACAAGAAAGGAGAAAGTTTTAAATAAAAGGTTAGGAAGGCAATGCGAAATGCTTCTCAACTAATCTTAGGCATGAAACCTATTGGATGGCAAGCGAATAAACGCAAGTTGAACTGTTGAAATACAACATTCAAGTGCTTGTAATTCGAATGTATCAAACTGTTGAATGCACAATCCTTTTGCGGGTACCGAGAAAAAACAAATACAGCATTCAAGTAATCAAATTGTTAAGTTAATTTTATCTTGTATGCAGTTCTGTAAATATAATGTATTGAAAGATAGCTGAGGATAAGCAATTTTTTAAAAAAAATCAAGAGTAAAAAATATTAAATTACTAAATTTGATTTTTCTCTGAAAGTACAATATGTTATTGTAATATACTAGAGCTATTTAGTTGAACCATCCATCTTTCTTGCTATCATATCATCAGCACATTTTTTGGGATCTTTTGAGTAGCTGATCACTTGCTACCTACAGCTTAGTATCGGCTATTCGGGCATGCATGATTTTAATCTACTAGTTGATTGTATCTTTAGTTTTTATGGACAGCCTCTTCTTTTTGTATGGCATTGATCAGAAATTCATCAAAAATCATTTTACTGAACCAACAATCTACTTATTCCCAAAACGCAATGCTATGTCTTGCATGTTGTGTGCATTATGGTAGCCTGTAGTATTGTGTTGTGTTCTTGTTTTATGGTTGTGTGGAAAGGTATAAGCGTTGTGGTCTTGTTTTGTGGCTGTGTGGAAAGGTATCATTGCTACATGAGCTGTTTCTGATAAGGTTTTAGAAGGACAACGGGTGTTGGTTTAAGACTTTCAGTTGGCATTCGCTGGTACCTAGTAAGATTGCATTTTATTCTAAAACCCAAATTAGCCCACAAATTTGACTTATTGTTAGTGAAAACTAAATTAAAAATTTCTGAAAAGTGATGTGAAACACAATCTGCTTTTTTTTTGTGTGAAAGAACAAAGGCAGCCTTGATGTGCGCTTTCTTTGGAAATCAGTAATTTACCAACTTCTAAAGCTTGGTATAAATCAGCAGTGCCTTGGCACCAGTTTACCAACTTCTAGCTAGAGCTCTCCAGGAATTCTTGAAACTGGTAGTGATTATTGGCTTGTTCTTGATGCTTTTTCCTGATCTTGACATGTGCGCACACACAAATACACAATCCTTCCCATGCACTTATTAACTAAAATGCTGCTCTAGTTAACTTATCTTTTACTCTTTTGTTATCAGCACATTGTTCAGAGCAAGAACGGGATCATTACTAACCACAACCTTTTTTCTTTTTCATCTGTACAGTTTCCATCTGGTTAAGCGTAGAAGCAATTATGATGTGGTGAGTATATCTTTCAAACTGCCGCGCAAAACTGAAACGATAAAATGAGCTGTAGAAGAATTTGTAAGTTGCACTCAGCAGATGATTTAGGATGTGCATGCATGAGATGATGGGTTATCAATGATAAACACTAGCCGGTAGTCACTATTCTGAATCTTTGCAAAGAACATGCATGAACATCAGAACATATGATTAGGCCTGCTTGGTCATGCTACTTGTTTCTGCCTTGCTGGTCGTGATGGAAGTAGCAATGGCTGTTGTTTGGTTCCGCGCGTAGTGTTTGGTGGTAAGCTGATCGATTGCTTCGACTGTGGAGATCAAGTGACCAACCAAATTTGTCTGTGGTGTGAGAGTTCACTGAGAAATGAGAAATGGTAAACCTTTCAGACGAGCTCTTCGACGAAGTAAACCTTATTTCGTTTTTCCTTATGTGTTCCAGTCTTCGTTTGGATGCGTCTGATGGTATTCATGTTCATAACGATTAACGGAATTAAATTACGAGGGTTGAGCTGCAGCTGCAGACAATGATTGAATACTTGATCATGTGCATAAATTTTGGCGCCCCAATTACGCAAGCAGACTCAGTTAAACGAGTGAGTTATACGTCCAGCGATTAAGCACTGAAATTGATCTTGCATTTTTAATCCTTTAAGAAAGACGCCTTTTTTAAGACCGAAGAGCCTAAGCGGCCCCCATTTCCTTTTTCTGCAACAAGCCAGAGTTCTCCAAGTTCAGATACAAGCCAAAGGAGCTAAAAACTCCAGAATAATGAAAGAACTTAACAGGTTTCAGAACTACACCGACTCGCCGGGAAAACAGAGGCGCCAGCACATTTCCTGCGCGATGCTCGAGTTGCTTCATTTCAGATGGCAATAAGGCCTTCCAGTACTGCAAGAAAAATACCTAATTTGAAAGTTAGACCCGGCCTGGATCTGCCGGTCGACAACTTCGTTTATTTCTTGTTTCCTTTAAGAGAGACACAATTACCACATTTAGCAATGCTGTTCTCAACAACATGCATGATTCAAGTACATACTACTATATAAGATTTTACCAAAACTATGGGGAAGAAGAGATGGTGCCTAAGGGCACTCCCATTGCTCCGCGCTGTATAATGTCTATAGCTAATAAATAGCTATTTATATATGATAGAAGATGATATGGCAAAGAGTAAAACAGTGTTAAAAGAGAAAAGCAGAGTCCTATATAATACACTACTTGAATACATAAATTAATAGAAAGGATAGAGCTAAAACATGCATTAGGGAGGGTAGAAGAGTAATGTCTACTACGCTATTTGTAGGGTCCATTGCATTAAACCACCTCCTTGCCCCACGCCGGCCTGTCATGCCGCCGCAGCTCTCCACACTGGGCCGTCGCCTATTGTTGTCGCCACGCACCGCCTGCCATCGCCAAGGGCCACACCACCACTCGGATCCACAACCACCGTTGCCTAGCGCCACCCTGCCTCCCGGATCCACTAGTTGTTGGGCCCATCACGCTTCGACCCAGCAGTGGCCAAAGGGGAGGGAGAGAGATGGTATATGTAGATGATCTAAATATCATCGGGACCATGGAAGACATAAAGAAAGCACGTTCTTACTTGGAGTCAGAATTTGAAATGAAAGATTTGGGTAAAATTAAATATTGCTTAGGCTTGCAGCTCGATCATGTCCCTGAAGGAATATTAGTACATTAGTCAACCTACGCCCAGAAGATGTTAGAAAGGTTCGGCTTTGAGAAGGCATACCCATCGAAAGTACTGATGATCGGGAGATCTTTATAGCAAAATAAGGATCTGTACTGACCTAAGAAAGAGGGGGAGGAAGTCATGGGACCGGAATTCTCATACTTAAGTGCAGTGGAAGCACTTATGTATCTAGCAAATTGCATTAGACCGGATATTGCATTTGTTGTAAATCTATTAGCAAGGCATAGTGCAGAACATACCAAAAGGTATTGGCAGGGAATAAAGAATATTTTTCGATACCTCCAAGGAAGTAAGGACATTGGATTATTCTACAGAAAGAACCAAGACTTAAATATAATTGGTTATGCAGATACAGGGTATCTGTCGAATCCGCATACCGCAAGGTCATAAATAGGCTATGTATTCCTATGTGGTGGAACTGCAATTTCATGGAAATCGTCTAAGTAAAGTCTTGCAGTGACTTTGACAAATCACTTGGAAATCATAGTACTGTACGAAAGCCGCACGAGAATGTACTTAGCTCCAACGAATGATTCATCACATCCAGCAGTCATGTAGGATGAATATCATGCAAGCTCCAATAATTATCTATAAAGATAATGCAGCTTGTGTTACACAAATGCAAACAGCTACGTGAAGAGTCATCTCACAAAGCATATCAACCACAAGTTCTTTTATGCTCGTGAATTACAAAAGATGGACGAAATTAAGGTATTGCATACTAAGTCATGTGAAAATCTTACAAATTTATTCACTAAGTCACTCCCGGCATCTAGTTTTGAAAGATGCGTACGAGAAATTGGAATAATGAGACTCAGAGAAGTGCAGAATTCAGGGGAAGATTTTCCTCAAGCTCATTATTAAAACTTGATCACCAAGATCGAGTACCCAAATAATAAATCCTATAGATTAAATGAAATTGGGTGGATTGTACTCTTTTTCTCTTGACGAGTTTTCCTGAAGTTTCTCGGCTAAGGTTTTTAATGAGGCAATTCGTGCAACACAGCATAACATGTATCATTTACTCTTTCTTCAAATTTTTTACTACTGGGTTGTTATGGAGTTTTGATGAGGCATGAATGTGCCGGATGAGTGCCCAAGGAGGTGTGTTGGGAAACCTAGGCCTGGGCTTGAAGCCTTGATCCATGGTGGGCACCTCACCACTAAGCTATATATAGGGAGTCCTATTAGCTATTTTGTACATGTGAAAAGAGAAAGTAATAAAGAAAAGAACATGAGTACTTCTCTATCTCTGTGTTTCAATCTACTATTTGCATTACTCTGTGATTGATCCGTCTTTTTACATAGGAAATGAATCGATCGGACTGTACTTGCCAATTACGGTTCCTTAACAGAAACAAATAGAAAATTGCAATAGTTATTCGGTGGGTCAAATGATAAGCAAAGTATATCAGAGGGGTTGTTTTTAGCCTTGTATTTATATAAGTGACAAATTATAAATGTTGCTGTGCACTGTCTGCGTTAGGAGTGTGGCCGGCTGGAGACTGCCTCGATGAGCTGGTCGCACGGCCCTCTTGCCCTACCAATTCCGGAACCCCTCGTTTTTTCGTGAGCGCGCGGTTTCGCCACAATCTAGCAGTGTACAACAACACGCGTTTCCTCGTGCCGACGTAGGCACACCGCGCGCGTCGTAGCGGGGCTGCGAGGGTGCGCGTGGGAGTGGGACTGTGGTCGCCGCGCCTCACCATATCGAGCCGTGCTGCCGTAGTGCCATGTATAATGGTGCGCGCCTGCTCGTGTGTCAAAATCCAGTGCCTTTATGGATTCGAAACGGAATGGGATTTGGAAATGATGGGCCGGTGAAAATTTAGAGGTGTCAAGGTGGAAGCTATCTGTGCCCAATTGGGCTTTGGAACTGGAGACGTGTCTAGCTTGGGCCATACTGAGCCGTTGGGCAGTGTTGCTGGGCAATGCGTTGGTGTTTCGATCTCCTTTCGAGGTTCCTAAGTTAGGTCGAATAATCGACTTTTCTACGGTAAGTGCTGCTCGGAATCAAGAGAGACGGAACTTTGTTCCAGAAAGGCAGGGTATGCCAAAAAAGCGATAACAATAGTTAAATTGGAAAAAGCACAGGCTCTCAAGTCTCGAGCCTTTTGACATCTCGCGGATGCTGTGAGCCCTGTGACTTCGAAATACTAAAAGAGTAATGCTATGGGCCTGTTCTTTTTAGCTACGGTTTATAGCTTTTGGTTGAAATTTTTGAATTTTTGCTGTTTACAGTACAGATTACGGAGAGACAGATGCTCATTTGCGATTTTAGCTAGTACAGATATTGGGCTTTTAACGTGTAGATCGCTTAACTTGTAGACCTCGTCTTGAGAAAATACTCCATTCGAAAGTTAGGTACTGTATCAAAAGCCAAAAGCTGCCCGGCTTCTCTCCTACCGAACATGCCCTATACAACATTCGACTATTTTTTAGGATAAAAACAGTCAGATTGATCTGGAGCGTTAGATCTTCATCCAACGGATCCACACATACAAGCCCTCCTCCAAAAAAATAATTTAGGGCGTTGGATCTCCATCTAACGGCTTAAAATCTGACTGTTTTTTTCCTTAAAAACGGTCGAATGTTGTATAGACATACTAAAATTTGCAGCCTGTGCGCGAAGTGGGTAGAAAAGTGAAGAAACAAACCCCGCGAAACCAGCAAAGTGGACCGTGACATGGACACTCAATGCCAGTGAGCCTAGTTGCCATGGAATCTTCTTTCCTCCATGCCCGTTTATCCAGCCTTTTCAAGGTAGTGGAAATGTTCCAGTATAAAAAAACTAGAAGATAATACAAATTAAAGCCAAGGGTATCTTACACATGTAAGATGCATTTTTTCTACATTTCAACCTAAAAAGAGAGGACAGAGCAGAGATGAAAAAAACTTCTTGAGAAGCTGAAGCCCATTCATATTGAAAGAAGCCAAAAGGAGTGCCTCCTCGGCATCTTCTCATCCTCTCACTCATAAAAACAAGCTTTGGCAGTGCTTAAGCTACTTGAAACATAACAGTTTTTTAATTTTATTTTTTTATGGTGTTTTTTACTTTTTATTTTTCTTTACTTTTTAAATTAAATAAGTAATAACCAAGGAAAAATTAACGGTCATTCAGGCCCCGCTCGGTTAGGCTGAAAAGCTGTGGCTTATGGCTGAAAGTGCACTGTAGCGGCTAAAATTTCATTGTAGTTGAAGGTGTCTTATTTGGCGTAATTAAATTTAAAAAAATTAAAAATAGAAAAAATATGCTAACTCATTACAGATAACGCAAACAAATACGGGAAAAAAGAATCGGGAAAAAAAGCTAAAAAAAGCCAAAAATTTAGAAAAAGATGAAATTTATGAATAGTGAAAAATAAGTTAGAAGCTAGAAATTGAAACTGAAATGAGCGGGATCTCAATCAACGGTGTTTTCTACTTTTTTTTTTCTTATTTTTCTTTACGTTTTAATTAAACAACTAAGAAAAAAATTAATAGTCATTCAATTTTAATCGACAGCCAATAGCCGAAAAAGAGTTGCAGCCGGCTGGAGCAGGGCCAGCCAGGTCAATCGGACCAAAAGCGACCGAAAAGACGCAGGAGCAGACTCGAGTCAATCAACCCGATCGCTTTCCAGCGTGCATTGCATGGCCCAAGTACCCAACCCACAAGTCCGCTCCACTTGTGACAAGACAGCTCTCAGTTTCTCACACACGTGACACGACACGCCGAGCAACTACAAAAGCGACTGGCGAGTCGTAGCGGTGGCGGTCAAGCAGTCTAGCACCCAGCCAAGCAAGCAACACATCTGCTGCTGCTGCTGCTGCTGCTGCCTCTCTGCGTCCAGATCCGGCCGCCGATCTCGCCCGCGGCCTCCCTCCCCCCATGGCGGCTGCGGCGGCCGGATACTTGGGCCTGGCCATCGCCGCGGCGCTCGTCCTCGCGCTGGCGGGGGCCAACTGCGAGGGCGACGCGCTCTCGGCGCTGCGGCGCAGCCTGCGGGACCCCGGCGGCGTGCTCCAGAGCTGGGACCCCACCCTCGTCAACCCCTGCACCTGGTTCCACGTCACCTGCGACCGCGAAAACCGCGTCACCCGCCTGTGAGCTCCTCCTCCTTCGCGTTCCCTCTCTCGATGTCGCCCTTTACGCCTCGGTTTGAGTTGTGGCCGTAGTCTGTGGATGGGGAATCGGATCGCGGAGCCCGCGTCTTTGGAGGAGCAAGAGATTTCGTTGCGGTTGTGTTGATTCCTAGCTAATTTTGGTGGTGAGAGGAGAAACTAAACTAGTGCTAGATGCTTCTTTTTACTCGAGGATTTGTTACTGTGGCTTGGCTTAGAGTTAGGAGCTGGATTTGATCAGCAAGTTGGTATGGAAATGGAACTGATGAGTTTGGGAAGATAGTGTGTGGTTTATATTTTTTACTCAAAGGCAAGTGCGATTTAGATTATTGGTTGCGAGGAAGACTGGAAAGGGTCTTACGTGAATCAAAGCAAGAGCCTGATCAGAAAGGTCTCTCCTTTAGACCTTGTTTGGAAGATGGGCCAGGGATTTTGGGCTCTCAAACGAGGCCTTAATGATAGTGTTCTTAAGTTTTTTGATTATTTGGGAGGTTATGGTTGAAGTTTGACATGATCAAGTATTTGGAGTGGCTAAGAGTGAAGCTGGAACATTTAGATGGAAAAGGGTGGTAAGGTCCAAAAGGTTGGAAAACATTAGCTACTGTGCTGGAGTGATTGCTACTCTTTTAGCTCTCCATGATTTTCTATTTGGATTGCAGATGGAGCATGGTATGCTTCAACTTTGACATTTCTTCTGCCTGTCATCTGTGATTCTGTGTGCAGAGTTAGTCCAAATAATAAATCTCCAGATACAGAAATTAGTTAGAATTTCATATTTTGTTGCTGTATATATGAAAACTAAGGACACACACAAATTTTTTTGGGAAAACCTATGGATGACTCTTGTATTGTTTATGAGCTTGAAATTTCACAAGAGTATCTTCATGGAATGCCCCCTCTTACAGAGATCTTGGTAATTTGAACCTATCTGGTCATCTGGTGCCTGAGCTTGGGAAATTGGAGCATTTGCAGTATCTGTAAGTTCTTGTCCATGTAGTTTGGTTCTTTTTGCTAGTTGCTCTCAATAGGAAGTTGAAACTTATATTATTTTTGTTCTACTGCTGTTGACACATACACTTCTCTATCATTTATAAATGCCGTTATGCGTCCTTTAAGTAGTTGGTGAGTCCCATGTATGTTGCAATTTGCAAACACCAATAATGGCATCTGATCATTATACTGCTTTTGTCCCACCCTTGATTAATTTGTAATTTGGACTGATACGCTGCACTTGTAACCATCAAAGCATGTGTACTTCTCCACAGATGGACTATATCTCCTATTCTCCTATAAGAGATACTTTAGACTTGCATGCATGATACTTTAAACTTGCATGCATGCAATTTGTATTACGCTATTAGCTTTGTTAGAGTTAGTAAGGGCGTTGAACTGGGATAGGCCCTTTTTAATTTTTATGTTCCAGGTGAAATTTTGCTTGGATTTCAAAATTTATATTATAACTTTCAAGTTATTTTTGAATCCGGCACGTTCGTCACTTTGTAGCCTATATGTTAAGCAGTACTACAGACTGTAGTATTATTCTGGTTGTACTGTACCACAACCTATGCTACTAAAGCTAACAGATTTCTGAAGTTCTCAACCATATATTTTTTTTCTAGTATTTCTATCTAGCAGGTAGATATGAACTTGAAAACTAAAAAGAAATTATAGAGGCATGGCTTTACCCATTCTGATGAGGAACAGACCTTAAGATGTTCAGGGCTAAAAGGGGCTAAATTGTGCCTTCCATTATATAACTAATGCCTGTTATTCTATGTTGAACAGTTAGGATGCCTGTTGTAGGGGTGGCATAACTCCCTGTGACTAGGTCTTGTAATTAGCCCAATATGTAATAGGCTCAATAGTATAGAGAAATGTACCAATTTACCCTCACCTTTGTTAATTATCAAGGGGTAGGATGTGAATTTTTCATCCTACCTATTCATGTATATAAACTCCCAACAGGGGTATGAGAAAGGCATATCCAATCATTTCATACACAAGCGCTCTCTCTTCTGTCGTTGGCTCTCTCTAACTAGTCTCCTCATATATTGTTTGGTCAGTAACCACAACAGTTGGCGTTGTCCGTAGAGACCGCGCAAGAAGCTACGCAAGAGAAGGCACTAGAAAGCGACGGCAATCAAGCAAAAGAGAGGTATAGTGGCAGCGACCATCGAGCCCAACACGCGGCGGCCGGTGGTACCCCATGGCAACGATCATGATGTCGGCATCGGTAAGACCGTTGACCGCGACGCCCATGCTGTCCTCTCGACACCAGGGAGTCGGCCCCCGAACAACACCGGCGAATGTCAAGCCTCTCCAACAGGGATTCTACACAGAGCGCGCGCTTCAAAACCTTCGCCCCGCCATCGGCTGCATTGAAACCCACGACCATGGCGCGGTCGTCATTTCGGTGACATCTCCGATCGCGCCGTGGTCAAGTCTTAGCCGACAGACACGACTACTCCGTGGTCGACACTTGGGGACGGAGCACCGGCCTCCGACGTCTCCGCACGGTCTCCGCTGAGGTCTTCACACAATCTCCGCACGGAGAAGTTGCATGACCCCCGCAGGGCTTCGCAAGGTCTTCGCCGAGCTCCGCGCGGATGTTGTCTTCGACGGACTGCGCATGACCTTTGCGGGACTTCGCACGGTCTCCGTCGAGGACTTCTTGTAGTCTCCGCTGGGCTCCGTGCAGATGTCTCCGACGGATTGCGCACGACCTTCGCGAGACATTGCACGGTCGCCGCCGAGGACTTCTTGCGGTCTCTGTTGGGCTTCGCGTGGATGTCGTCTCCACGCGGAGACTTCGCACGGTCTCCGCCGAGGTCTTCGCACGATCTCTCCGCCAAGCTCCGCGCGGATGTTGTCTTCGACGATTACGCATGACCTTCGCGAGACTTTGCACGTCTCTACCGAGGGTTTCTCGCTGTCTCCGCGAGGCTCCGCGCGGAGACTTCGCACAACCTTCGCGAGACTTTGCACGGTCTCCGCCGAGGACTTCTTGTGTCTCCGCCGGGCTCCGCGCGGATGTCGTCTCTACGCGGAGACTTCGCACGGTCTCCGCTGAGGTCTTCGCACGATCTCCGCGCGGAGACTTCTCACGACCACCGTAGGGCTTCGCAAGGTCTTCGCCGAGCTCCGCGCTAATGTCGTCTCCGACGAACTTCGCCTGGTCTTCGCGGGACATCGCACCATCTTCGCCAAGCTCCACGTGGATGTCGTCTCCGACGGACTACGCACGACCTCCACAGGACTTCGCACGGTCTCCGCCAAGCTTCGCGAGGATGTTGTTTCCATGCGGGGATTTTGCACGGTCTCCGCCGAGCTCTACGCGGATGTCGTCTCCGCGCAGAGACCTCACACGGTCTCCATCGAGCTCCACGCGGAGACTTAGCACGTCTCCGCCAAGGTCTCTGCGCAGAGAGTTCACATGACCTCCGCGGGACTTCGCGCGGTCTCCGCCGAGGACTTCGCCCGGTCTCAGCGGGACTTTGCATGGTCTCCGCCGAGCTCCGCACAGTTGTCGTCTCTGAGCACCTTGTGGTTTGGACGCTTCGTTCGACCGCCTCGCGGTTGTAGACGCTTTGTCTGAACGCCTCGCGGTTGTAGACGCCTCGTCCGACTGCCTCATGGTTGTAGACTTCGTCTGACCACATCGTGGTCGTAGACTTTGTCCAACCGCCTCGCGGTTGTAGACTTCATCCGACCTGCTCACGGTCGTAAACTCTGTCCGACCATGTCATAGGCGGACACTTGCTCCGACCGCCTCGCGGTTGTAGACTTCATCCGACCTGCTCACGATCGTAAACTCTGTCCGACCATGTCATGGGCGGACACTTGCTCCGATCGCCTCATGGTCGTGACTTCGTCTGACCACCTCGCGGGCAGGATTTTTTTCGGCGTGCGCATAAGCTTCATCTCACCACCGACTTCGTCCACCCCGTGTTCGAAGGGTGGGGGACGGACCGCGCGCGTTAGCTTTGTCTTGCAGCTGACTTCGTCGACCCCGAGTCCGAATGGTGCGGGACGGAACGCATGCCTCAGAGTTTCGTCTTGCCGCTCCCTTCGTTGACCGCGAGTCCGAAGGCTGGGGTGGGCCGTGCGCGTCAGTTTTGTCTCGCCGCCGATTTCGTCGACGTTAAGTCCAATGGGTGGGGACGGCCTGCGCGCATCACAGTTCCGTCTTACCGCCGACTTCGTCGACCAAGAGTTCGAAGGGTGGGGGACAGCCTGCGCGCATCACAGTTCCATCTCGCCGCCGACTTCGTCGACCAAGAGTTCGAAGGGTGCGGGATGGAACGCACGCCTTAGAGCTTCATCTCGTTGCCGCCTTCATCAACCGCGAGTCTGAAGGTGGGAGACGGGCCATGCAAGTCAGTTTCATCTCGCCGCTGACTTCGTCGACGTCAAGTCCGAAGGGTGGGGGATGGCCCGCGCGCATCACAATTCCGTCTCGCCACCGACTTCATCGACGTTAAGTCTGAAGGGCGGGGGACCTTTGTCTAACCATGTCGTGGTCGTAGACTCCGTCTGACCACGTCGCGGTCGTACACTACATCCGACCACATCACGATCGTACACTACGTCCGACCACACGTCGTGGTCGTACACTTCGTCCCACCGCCTCGCGGTCGTAGACTTCTTTCGACCACCTCGTGGTCGCCTCGCGGTTGGGACTTAGTCCGACCACCTTGTGGTCATCGACGCTTCGTCCAACCGCCTCGCAGTCGAGACTTTGTCAGACCATCTCGTGGTCTTACATGTTTCTCGTGCGCGCAAGTCTTCGGCCCGTCGCCGACTTTTGTTGACGCCTAGTCCGAAGCGTGGGGATGGGCCACGCGCGCCGCAGGACCACGCGCAAGGATTCGTCTCGCCGCCGACTTCGTTGGCGCCAAGTCCGAAGGGTGGGAGACGGGCTACGCACACAACGATTCATCTCGCCGCCGCCTTCGTCGACCGGGCGCACTGTAGCTTCGTCTCACTGCCGCCTTTGTCGATCCCAAGTCCGAAAGGTGGGGGACAAATTGCGCGCGTCGGAGATTCGTCTCGTCGCCGACTTCGTCAACGCTGAGTCCAAAGGGTGCAGGACGGACTGCACACATCGGATCATCTCGCCGCCGACTTCGTCAACACCTCGTCGGTGTACGACTACCTCGTGGTCATACACGCCGTCCGACCGCCTCGCGGTCGCAAACTCCGTCCGACCATGTCATGGTCGTAGGCTCCATCCGACCTCGTGGTCATAGACAGTCTTCAGGACTTCGTCCGATCACTCATGCTCGGGAATTCATCGACACTTCATCCGACCGCTTCGGGGCCACGACTTCGTCGATACTTACGACCACCACGTGGTCGTACCTTCGGCGACCATGTCACGAGCGACATAGTCGTCAGGCTTTCTTCGACCGCGTCGGAGGCACCAACCTGATAGGGCACCCAGGCTTTTGGCGTGGGACTTCGCCGCCTGCGTCTTCGAGCCGCCCGAGGCTGGGGCACGACCTACGCATGCCGGCTCGGCCTCTGCGGGAGATGCTACAACTACGTCAAGATCGATCAAACAATTCTGCTCTAGGAGATTTATAGCGTCCACACCCCTGGGGATTGGGATCTACCAGCTGCATCAACTCGCCCATCGGCACCTGTGTGCTTACTGCTGGGGGACAGGGGACGAGGCTAGCTTGGGCCAATTGTTTACGTCAGCTCGCCCATCGGGATCTCCGCGCTTGCTGTCGAGGGAGTACTGTTGTAGGGGTGGCCCAATCCCCCGTGACTGGTCTTGCAACTGGCCCAATATGTAATAGGCCCAATAGCATAGAGAGATGTATCAATATACCCTCACTTTTTGTAATTATCAATGGGTATGATGGGAATTTTCCATCCTAATTCTCATTACCCCATTCATGTGTATAAACCCCCAAGAGGGGTACGAGAAAGACAAATCCACTCATTTCATACACAAACTCTCTCTCTAGTTAGTCCCCTCATATGTTGTTTAGTCAGTAGCCACAACAATGCCATTTTTTGTTCGTCGCCATTTGCCCTCCTAAAACCGGTTTATGATATAGTGTTACGCATGACTAGTATCCTAAGTTGGACAGGTATGTAGGATCCATTTTCTGTTCTCCCCATGGTGCCATTTTGTTCATGTTTGATTTCTTTAGAGTTTATGATACATTGGCCTGATTTTTTTTGAAATTTTCATTTAGTTTGATATATGTTTATCAATTTATTTATTAATCTCAATGCAATGTAGTACTATTGACCAGTAGCATTGAAACAGGGAACTTTACAAAAATAACATTCAAGGAACGATCCCGTCGGAACTTGGTAATTTGAAGAACGTAATTAGCTTGGACTTGTACAATAACAACATTTCGGGGACTATACCTCCAGCACTTGGAAAGCTGAAGTCCCTAGTATTCTTGTAAGTTTATGTTCTTTGAATGCTCGCTACATATTGTAAAATAGTTGTCACATATTAGCAATTGAATGTGGATTTGAGATTTAATACTGTAGTTCTGTATACCAGCATATTTTAAGCTGCACCTACGGCTTGTTTGACCTTTCTGGTCATTAGTGAGGTTTGCCAACTTTTAAGCTATTTCCACAACATTGTATCTTGCTAACACAGCTGTGCTTTGGTAGGCGGCTCAATGGCAATCGTTTGACTGGGCCAATTCCAAGGGAGCTGGCTGGAATATCTAGTCTCAAAGTTGTGTGAGTGCAATTCAACTTCCAATGCTGAGTGTTTACTTCGCTCCACATGAATCTTGCATTTGACAATTTTTGCTCCCTTGTTCTTTCAGTGATGTTTCTAGTAATGATCTGTGTGGAACGATTCCCACGTCTGGACCATTTGAGCACATTCCTCTGAGCAAGTAAGTTTGACTGCCCTTGTAATGTATTTGTGATATGTTTGAAGATGTTCTAGATATGCTCAATTTTACACTGGAACTTCCAGAACTTATAGAAATTCAATGAATATGAAGAGGAATCCTTTAATTTGTAGGTTGAGTGTCTTAACCAATACTTTGAGAAGGTAAATTAAATCACACCTCTAATGATTTGAGCGGCCCATACGAGGATCCTAAAATCACATTTTGTTTTCTTGTCAGTGCCTGTCAGTTCAGCATAGTTAAACTGTATTTTCTTTTGTATTTTACATCCATTTGTTTTTATATGTAGTGTTTCCTCGATAAGACGATGACAGGTCAACAACCACTCAATGTTGTATGGTTGCAAACATGCCTAGGATTTTTTTCACCCATTAGTGTTTTTGGGAGTCCCTTGCAATTTTTTTGTTGAATACTTCATTATTTGTTCCATTACTTTGGTTTACCGCTTCCTTAATAATGAAGTGGGTAATCTCCATTATCAATTCAAAATGTAGTGTTTCCTCGATAAGACGATGACAAGTCAACAACCACTCAATGTTGTATGGTTGCAAACATGCCTAAGATTTTTTCACCCATTAGTGTTTTTGGGAGTCCCTTGCAATTTTTTTGTTGAATACTTCATTATTTGTTCCATTACTTTGGTTTACTGCTTCCTTAATAATGAAGTGGGTAATCTCCATTATCAATTCAAAAGGATAGGATCTTATCATTTTGAAAGGGCATCCGGGTGCATTACTTCAGGAATTTGAGACTTCACATTGTCTATGTCTTGTTTAATTGTGTGCTACTAGGAATATTACTGGATGGAGAAGTCCACCTAGCGGTGCTGCCTTGAATTTGAGAATAGTTTATTTGACCCCTTCCAAACACTTAATTTGTCTCCCTTGTATTTTTTTGGTAGCAATTTCTCTTTTCAATATTCTATATTTTTTTAATAGGTCAAAGGACATGGATATAATGTCAGACAAGTTTGTCTTCTTTATGCTCATATGAAAAGTGGAACAATATTACTTTTCTATACTGGAAATTATTGGAAGTACATAGTCACCATGTTGTACATGTATAGTCAGCTTGGATGTTTTCTTTTTACAGTGGTGCATTTTATTTGTATTCAATTCCATTTTCTGCTGTGTCCTTGGTGTTCCATTTTGTTTAGCCTTGTTTTGGGTTTACGTGCCAACAAGTTGACCTGTGTGCATTCTGTTCACGTGCAGCTTTGAGAAGAACCCACGCTTGGAAGGTCCAGAACTACAAGGCCTGGCTGTATATGATACCAACTGCTAGATCGCAACATGAAGAAAAGAATGCTAGAAAGTAATGGGCGTACAAGGTTACTGAAAACCAGGTGATATAGATTATGTTTGATTTGAACCTACCACTTTGTAATCCTCCCTTCATAGCTCTTATTTGTGCCTTGTTCTCAGCAAGAAAGTTGTATGTTGTAGCAGAATGCTTTGTCTGTGAAAGTAGACATGAAACTGCTTATATTATGCTGGAATGATATTGTCATCTTTGCTATTATGCGGTTTTTGCTTGCTTCCTTGTGTTATATTAACCAAACTCAAAAGATATAATTCATTGTGTATGAAGTCAGCCTTGCTAATGGTGGCAAAGGCAAACTCATGCAACAATCAATGCTCATGTTATTGTCTTACTTGACATTGTGGTCAAATACTGCAATTTTGCTTCTGATTTGCAAGGAGCTATGCCGGTATTTCAAAAATTAAAATTGAAATCCGAAGCCTTAACTCTACAATTCAACAAAAAATCAATCAAAAATCATCACATTGAAATTCCAACTCACAAATTTAGCTTCTATTCTTGAAACAAATTAGAAGAATTAAAAGAAATTTAGAGTAAAATACATATTGATCAAGTGAGCATGAGCTTCCTTTGGCTGGCGAGGACGCGAGGCAACAAGAAACATGTGGCACTGCGGTGAGATGGTAAGCGAGGACGGCCAATGGCGCTGATTTCTCTCATTCTCTGGTGAATGGTCGTTGTCTGGCTAGGTACAGCTATACGGCAGGCGTGGTGCACATCTCCTACCCAACAGTGTGAGACGAACAGGCGTAGAGGGTGTTGCGAGGTAATACGCTTCAGGATCGATCAAATAGACACTGTGGCCAGTTATGGTCCTCCCTCTTGGGCTGGCTCAAGGACTAGCTTGGCCTGCTGTAGTTGTCTTATGGGATGAGAGACAATGGCGGCTCCTTGTGGACCGCTGCTAGCTACTAAGAATTTGGGCTGCTAGTGTTTCCTTTGTTTGGCCTAAGGGACCAAGTGCACCGAATTTGGATTAGGGGTTCACACGCGAGGGTCCCGAGTCTGATTTATACTCCGCAGAGTGGGCTAGGACACATGAGGGTCTCATCTCTGATTTATACTCTGTAGAGTGGGCCAGAACGCACGAGGGTCCCAGCTCTTATTTGTACTCCGTAGAGTTGACCGGGACACGCAGGGGTCCTGGCACTGATTTATACTCCGTAGAGTTGGCTCGGACGCGTGAGGGTCTTGGCGCTGATTTATACTCTATATAGTTGGTGTGGAACCCGTCAACTCTGTGCTCTTATTTATAAACCATAGAGTGGCGTAGAGCCTATAGACTCCACGCTCTTATTTATACTCTATAGAGTGGCACAAAGCTCGTAGTCTCCGTGCTCCTTTTATACTTTGTAGAGTGGCGCACAACCTGTGAACTCCGCACTCCTATTTATGCTCTGTAGGAGCC
The DNA here is from genome assembly GCA_036346575.1 of Dendrocalamus sinicus. Taxonomy (NCBI): domain Eukaryota; kingdom Viridiplantae; phylum Streptophyta; class Magnoliopsida; order Poales; family Poaceae; genus Dendrocalamus; species Dendrocalamus sinicus. The sequence goes on along the minus strand of CM070643.1, from coordinate 15,707,922 downwards.
CGTGGACTCCGCGCTCTTATTTATACTTCTTAGAGTGGCGCAAAGCCCCATTTATACTCTATAGAGTGACGCGTAGCCTAGGGGCTCCACGCCCTATATTTGATTGCGGCATACTTGATGTGTCTGGGTCAAAAAAGAACTTTATTAGGCCTATGAATTCCAACCACGGTCCTGCTGTTGAATTCCATCCACGGTCCTGCTGTCGATCATCGTAAAGTAGAACTCGTCTGGGTTCTTGAATGTTTCCTTCTTCAATTTCTGTAATCAACCACGAACAACAAGGACAATAGGCTAAGACAGCTACAATATATATAATCCCAAGGAATGTACTAACGAATAGATGAAAATGTTCCCTTGAACTCTGCTATGCCCTAAAACTTTTCTAGTGAGTATGTTTTCCTCGCTGTGGGCTTAAAACACTATAACAACAGTTCGAGCCTAATAATCTGCCTTGAGGCAAATAAAAATTGCCCCCAAAAACTGACAATGGTGGAGAACTTACGGCTGGGCGCGCTCCTTGTGAGCCCGCCGCGGGATCGCGTTCCGCAGCGACCACATATTTCTGCTGCTGCTGCTGCTGCTTTCGCTATCCTTCTTCCGATGGAGCAAGCGAATCGGGGGGAGAGCAGGTTTGAGGAGTGGTTTCTTGGAATTAGCGGGGGAGGCCAGGTTAGGGTTCAGGGTTTGGGTCGTGTGATGCGGCGATGACGTGGTCCAAGTCTGCAAGCCCGGTCCGAAACGGCGAGCGCTAGTGTTCGGCTTCACGGCCCACTCGTGAATTGACGCATGGGCCGCACCGTTTTTTCCCGTTGCTGGAACAAGTCCAACCAAACCAACCACGATCGCTTCTCCACTTGATCCTTGACCGGTGATGCTGATGACGAACAAAATCGCGGTTCGACCAATCAGACATCGAACAAGTCATCACCGCAAACAAGTTCGACCAGATAAATTTATGCACCGATATAACAGACGACACTGTGTGTTAATATTATTCGTCGCATCGACATTCTCGATTACAAAGCATGTTTCTCACGGAGAACCCTTCTCTTGCCGCTGCTGTTGTTTGTATTTCTGCTCAAATTGGAAATCTACAACCAATTGTCAAAATTATGACTTCAGAAAACAACAGCGTTCGGTTAACAACATCTCTAACCCTGCCTATCCAATAGACACGATGCCGAAAGAGTTACAGCTTGAGAAGAGACTGGATGACCAAAGGCTAGTCTGCTATCAGACTCCGGCTTCAGGATTTCAGAACAGCATGATCTGGCGCTTGGATTAGTTCACAAGCCACAACCCTGCAGCCTTTCGATCACTGGTGATCCCATTGGTCAGCAACTCAGCATAAATATCGTGGAGAACATCCTCATACAGCTTTCGGCTGGACCTGTTCGAAGTCAAACACCTCAAACATCAAGCGCCGTACATCAGGTTTGCCATAGACACAATACGCAAGCCCGTGTATCGCTTGCTGGACAGCGGTCGTGGAAGGATTTCTTAGACGCCGGTTGTGTTCAAATCTGTCTTGCACTGACTCCCCGTAAATAATGTAGTGGTGCAGGTGCTTGTCCCGCAGGTATCGTCCGCAATACTTGTTCATCAGCAACCTCCGGTGTTTCTCTGCCAACCACCTGCCGGGTGCGTCCAGATGCTTCATGAGCAGCCTCTCTGCCATCACTAGATCCTGGTCTCAAAGAAGTTCATTCAGTATGATTCTTGGTCCAATGGACTGTGCCCAGATGTTGAAAACTTCATAACAGGGTACAACAAACCTGAATCTTCTGTCCAACATATTCCAAGCGCTCGAAACAAAATCTTGGATGCTCAAACTTATGCTTTGAGGGATGCAAGAAGCACAACTGTAGTGAAAAAAAGGGTATCATGATGGTTCTGACATTGTAAGTTTATGGAAGCAAGTCTTTCAACAGTGTCTTCATATTGTGGCAATTTTATCAGATGTTTCCAAAGAAACTCACAGCGAAATCTATATCTAGACATAATTCAGTAAATTACAGAGCTTATTTGCAAACTGAGCTGTGGCAAGTAGGGCTATTAATTTTCTCTTTGAAACATACAGTACAGCAATTTTGTCAGATGTTTCCAAAGAAACTCACAGCGAAATCTATATCTAGACATAATTCAGTAAATTATAGAGCTTATTTGCAAACTGAGCTGTAACAAGTAGGGCTATTAATTTTCTCTTTGAAACAGTACAATAATTGAAGAAGCCACCCCTCTTATAAACTAATGTATTAAAATGTTCTAGTGAATACTCATATAGAAGCCTAGGCTGATACTTTTGGCATAACTTTCACAATCTTCCCTGTTGAACCCAGAGCCCATTATATAATATCGCCAAGTCCTATCATACATTTTACAAACATCTTAAATCTATCGCATTATTCACCTGCATCTCAGACAAGATATGATAGTGTTGACCACCAGGCACCAATGTGCTCTCACCGATCCTTGAATTTCATGTTGTCTATAGATCATTACAGGGTAAACATCGTCAAGAGGACAACCGGGCGGCGTCGGCTTGATTAGGGTGAGAGGCAAACTATAGATGAGGGAGAGAGAACCTAGAGAGAGAGACTAGATTAATTCATCTTTATTGCTTGATACCAATGTTAGCATGCAGCTCCTCTTTTATAGAGTTAGAGCCTTTAACAACTCAATATAATCTCTCCTATTAATAAGGATAACCTTCCTAATAGATAAGATTCTATCTTAACAATAACTTAGTTGCTAAGGAAGTCTAATCCTTAATTAAGCTGGCCAAGGAAGGTTCCTTGTTGTTGCTACAGTACCCACGAGTACTGCTCATGCGCATTATTTTCTGTATATGACAACTTCTCCCTCCCTTCGCGACAGCTCGTCTTCAAGCTATGGTGGTTGCCATGGTTGCAATTGCCACAACTACAACAGGACATAGTCCTTGGAGGTAGACCATGGAGTGGATGACACCGTACTCATGGCACCGAGGACAATACCCACATCGTAGGAAACCAACATGGGGCAGCACGAACACCCTTCACTTTCACTCCCCGAGATGCCATGGCCATGGTGTTGGGAGGGAGGCTATGACGTTGCTATCCCCTACACGGCAGCTGCCGCGCTCCACAATGCCAATGGCACGACGTCAGTCAACAGCATGGAGAAGATGGCCGTGAGGCAGCGACCCTCTTCTTCTTTGATGGCGGTAGTGGTGGTGACCTTGGCACTTGGGGCAGTGCGGCTCCATCCATTGTTGTCATCATCTTCTTATTGTTGACCTTCATCAAGGCCAACAACTCAGCAACAGAAGCCATGATGTTGGCTCTAATACCAAATATAATGATCCTTAAATCATTACAGTGTAAACACCGTCAGGAAGACAGTCGAATGGCATTGGCTTGATTTGGATGAGGGGCGGACTATAAATGAGGGAGAGAACCTTAAGAGAGACAGAGACTAGATTAATTTATCTTCATTGCTTGATACCAATGGTAGCATGTGGCTCCTCTTTTATAGAGGTGGAGCCCCTAACAACTCAACATAATCTTTTCTATTAATAAAGATAACCTCCCTACTAGATAAAATTCTATCCTAACAATAACTTGGTTGCTAAGGAAACCTAATTTAATCCTTAATTAGGCTGGCTAAGGGGCGTTCCTTGCTCTTGCTACTGTACCAGTGAGTACTATTCATGAGCGTTATTTTCTGCATGTGACATTGTCACAAAAAAGTATTTTGATTCCCAACTATGTTGATTTCAACACATAACAGTTGGTTCTACTTCTACTGTTTTTGATCCTAATGCCTTAAATAACAGTACATTACTGCAATTACTTCCACTTGATGTTCTATCTAGCATTATCAACACTTGTAGTACCTTTTATGAACCACACTAATATATTTTATTCCTGTACCATGTTGCACATAAAAATCAATACCCATGATGCTGGTTTAGGTACAAATGATAATGGAACTGTAAAGTATAGGCATATATAAAAAATTTGAATTGCTGCACAACTAGAAAACAGGATTCAATAAGACTCAAAAGTACATAATTTACCGAAAACATGCTTTGCAGAGAGCCAAATAAACATTAGAAAGAAGATCATAAGGGGATAAAAAAGGGCCTAGTGGTGTCAAAATACCTGAAGACCAAGTCCAAGTTCTATGTTCCTTGCTTCTGTGATTTCTGGAATTCTATCATTCATAGGCAAGGGATATCCTAGGGTGTTCATGACTTTGGGTCTATTGCCAAAGTCCCAAATATTTCCTCTAAAACGATGCATGCCTGGTGGTACACATGCTCGGAAAAGCCTAGGATGAGCAAAGAGAGCATCCGGTGGTGGCTGCATGAGATGTAACAACTAACGAGATAAGAAAGAAGCAAAGAGTGAAGATCTGGGGGAACAAAATAGAAAGAACCATTACCCGGTAGGCAGCAACATCCTGCCACGAGATTTGTCTCTTTTCAAACTCCACTGAAACATAATCGACATCTTCCAGTTGGCGCCGCAGTTTTGGCTGACAGCTCTCGTCTTCAGGGTCCATCCCAAACACTTCAAAAAGAACACGATAGACTTCAGGCATCCCAAAGCACAAATATATAGCTCCAAACAGTGCCCAGAATACAGCCCTGAAACACAAACAGACATTTTACTGAAGAGTTACCCAGATATGTATGCCAATTAACAGTACAAAATTGCTGTAAGACTGTAACAAACCAAATGCTCAAAGAGAGTGCTCCCCAACACGTATCATCATGAAGGCGTGGAGCCAAGATTATGTGCTCCATATTTTCACAGCGAATAGCACATAAAAGGAATACACAGCAGTACACCATAAAGGAAACGGAAGAATGACAGTATAACATCTAAAAGGCATACATCGAGACAAATCGGCCATCAATAAGGCTGCATAACATTCAGCAATGGAGACAACTCGAACGTTGACAAGGGCGCATAATATTCAAGATGTAACATTCAATCATACAGCAGCCGAAAAAATAAGCTGAGATTTTTCATTTTCATCGTTAATATTATGCTTAAACATAATATCAAGGAAATGCAGACTTACTTCGCCGGCGGTTCCCGGTCCTTCCGTATCAACTTATCCAAATCGTCGTAAGGAAACACCAAATTCTGCAGGCTGGCCGCCTTGATCCATTTTGGCAGCACCTTCTTCCCGATCAGCGCGAACACCCGCTCCCGCATCGGCCCAGGGGATTCCCTGGGGTACCTCTGCAGGAAGAACTCGCAGAACGCGAGCTCGAGCACGAACTGGCCCAGGAACCACAGCCTGGAGTGGCCATTCCGGACGTGCCGCGTGCGCGTGCGCTCGCATGAGGGGTCCAGGTGCTGGAACGCGAGGTAGAGCAGGACGTCGAAGTGCCGCGCGGGGCAGTCGTCGCCGTCGCCGAGCGTCTCCGAGGGGGCGAGCGGGTAGCCGAGCGCCTGCTTGGCCTCGAGGAGGTACTCGTCCATCCAGGTCCGGTCGGCGGCGGAGAGCGGCGCGGAGGGGAGGCAGGAGGAGAGGAGCGGGAGCGACTTGAGCGACAGCTGCGGGCTGTTGAGGAAGCGCTGGGTGAGGCGCTCGTCGTCGAGCGGCGGCTTCAGAATTAAGCGGCGCGGCGGGTGCTTCTTCTTGGGGGAGACGGCCTTCTTGCGCTCCGCGAGCTCCCGGAGGAGGCGGCTCGGGCTGTTCGCAGGCTCAGGAGGGGAGCCCGGCGGGGGAGGGGTGTGGTCGGCCGCGACGGCGAGGATGCGGACGCGGCGGTGCGCAGTGGGGAGGTGCAGGGGGAGGGGGGCGAGGGTGAGAGCTTGGAACGCCATGGCAGGTGGTGCCATGGTGGTGGCGGCTGCGAGCTCGGGTTGGGGTTAAGAGGAAGGGGAAGAAGAAGAAGAAGAAGAGGATAAGCGGAGGACGATAGCAGGAGGATCACGGACCGTCCGTTTTTTGATTGATGGCTTAGATACGGTGGATCAGTAAGCGGGAGAAAAAGGATCTCCCGTAATCAGCCTTCGAAATGGCATGGCGAACCACAGCAGCAGGACAGCTGCAGACTCTATCTCGACCGTACATTCTCGGACGGACGGCCAGTTCGCACAAGTTCGCAGCGGAAACGGATCGCGGGGAAGATCCGCGACCCAAATTCTCCATGGTTCTTACCCGTCCAACGAACAATGGGCAGCCCAGCCCGTCTATGAATTCTAGCATCCACACCCTTTACCCGTTCATCGGCCAGCGCGGGCCGTACCTCTGATGGGCCGAGCCGTTCGCGGCGGCGGTGCTTCCCGCGCGGCGGGATGGGCCGGTTCGTCACTGGTGTGCCATTTGAGGCACTGACACGTCAATTTTGCCACCAACAGTTCGCCACCGCCACCAGCAACTTCGCCCGGCGGCCGCGGGCGGTGGTCCGGGCGCCACCAGTTCAGCTCAGCTCACCACCCACCTGCGCGCCATCCCGTCCATGGCGAACCCGAGGAGAACCATCGCGCTGCAAATCCACACCCAGACCGCGCCTCTCCCCACCGCCGCCGCCGCGGCCTCCTCCGCTTCCCTGCCGTCGTCGCTCCTCCAGTTTCTGAAGCGGCCGGCGTCATTCCCCTTCCTCCTCTCCCTCTTCGTCCTCCTAACCTGGATCTCCCTCCGCTTCCACCACCCCTCCGCCTTTCTCCGCCGGCCCCCCGTCGCTCGCGATCCCCAGGCCTACCTCGTTCGCTACCCCGCTGCGCTCCACCCCATTCCCATAGCCGCCGACGGACGCGGGTGGCTACTCGACCCCGTCGCCGCCGCCCGCGACGCCGGGCTCCCAGGTGACCTCCTCCTTGCCTTCACGAAACCTATGTTTCTGTTTCATTGTGCTCGATTGTGCCCCCTCTCTGTGTGGGCGAGGAGTGCGACCGGGCGTGATGTTGTTGGTGTGCTGCTAAAAAATGTTGGTAAAATTTCTTTAGATGGATTTATTGATCATATACCCTCCATTTAGATGGAAATTCAGGATTTACCCTCCTGACTCACGTGTCAGTGACTTATGATAACCCCACGTGTTATTGAGATGAGGAGGGTAAATCCTGAATTTCCCAACTAAAGGGAGGGTATATGATCCAATCCCCCATTATACAAACCTGCAGTTCATGTTTGTTCAGTTCGAAGTTAATGGTTAAAGGAAGAACTAACTGAAGTCTGAACGTGACACTAGTGGAAGTGCAGCAAAACATGCGTCATGCCACAAGTGAAAGTGCACTTGGTTGCCGCTTTCAAACTACTAATCGTGTTAGTGTATTCTTCAGTTTACAACTTCTGTTTTGAGGGGAGCCTGCTTCCTATCCTCTCACGAAATCACATGCTGCATTATAGTTCAAGTATGGATGATCTATTGCTAACCTGCCATCAGAACCCGTTTCTATTGCATTATGCTTCTGTTTTGGATTAGTTGGATTGCTTACAGGTATGGTAGCTCAATGATAGGTTTATTTGGTGATTGTTAAATGTGGTTGCTATATCAAACCAGTAAAGGCATTTAAGTTGGTTAACTGGAAAAATACCCTCTTTCTTTGATAGCATCGTGCGTTCAATACAAGGAACATCTGAATCTCTTAATATACTGCCCACATAGCAAACCGTGTTCCCTTCAGAATGTTTTGGTGGAAGCTTTGTTCCTATTCCATTCCATTCCATTTATACTGCTCTAAATTGTTGAGAATAAACTACACATATTAGACTGATAGATGAGTGGGTTTCTTTTTTGCCAAGCAACCAATGAACAAGACCTGTATTCACAGTTATGAGTTGGATTTATCTGTTTTATTTTGTCCTCAAGTCTCCCATTTGTGGTAGTGAATATTGATATGTATCCTTTCGGCCCAAGGGAGAAAAGGAAGAAAAAGAGAACATTTGCAGTATGGATGTAGCAACCAATTGATTTTAGATAACCAAGTTGGAGAACATTTTGCTCCATGTATATTCCCCATGTTCCTTTTGTGCCTTATTTACCTCTGTTGGTACTATCCGTAGAGACCCTTCTTATGGGAAAACAAAAGGATTTTTCATGCATCCCTGCAGTTTTGCTACTATTTAGTACTGTGTTGAGCTTGAGATCTTTCTCCGAGTGTAGGATTGGTAGTCGGAATGTATTTGTTGTATACTCCTGTTATGTCCTGTAGCTTAGCTCCGTAGTCTTGTTTACAACCGTGCTTTGCTCCACTTGACTGCTTCATTTGTGTCAGAATTCTTAATTTATAGTATTATTCAGATGCTTTAGTCCTTGAATATCTCTATTGATGGTGTTCTGCCGATTTTGTAGAAGTTGAATATCTTTATCAATCTTCTTCAAATGCAGCAAAAATGAGTTATCAAATCTATTTAAGAGTAGAAATTATGGGACCTTTTCATTTTAGAAAGTTAAGTCTGATTTTTTTCATCTAAAAGAGAATTTCACTCACTGTTCACCCAGTAGCTGCAGAGCTCCAAGCATGTTTCCTTTTCTCTTGGTGATTGCTGTGGGACAATGTTTACAAAATAAGCAGACATCCTAAAGACAAAAATATGGACGTCACATTTTAGTGTGGATTGTGGAAGAAATACATGTACTTAATATTTATGTTGTATAAGGTTGTATGGAATTTGTACTTACAGCTTAGAGAACAGATGTGAATAGAACATAGGTAATTCTGTTCAGGGGCGGACCCACCAAGGGGTCAGCCGGGGCTGGTGCCCCTGCCAGCCGGCCGTGGGTATCCTCCAACCACCCGGTCCATGGCTGCATGTACGCGCCATTATTCCATGCCTCACCTGGTACTAAACTTAGCTTTGCTAAGCTAACACACTACACAAACGCACGCATGCAGGTATACGCGTGCGCCACATGCCACGGCGGCGAGAATGTCCCTGGCCCTAAAGCGGACACCGGACATGGGCACCTCCCGAACTTGACCCTACACGCCTCCTCCCTCGACACGCCGAACGCGTTGGCTAGCACGTTCGTCGGCATCCCGCGCAGTGCCGACGTCTTGGGAGCTTCTGTCTGTTGAGGGCGGTAATGCGGCGATGTTCTTGCGGAGCTTCATCGAGCACAGGGCCTCGTCGAGCACAGAGCCAACATGCGGTGGACCGGCTTCTTTAAGAGGTGGAGGTGGCCGATGACGGGGAGGGACAGCGGTCTTAAAGCCATCCAGTTCAACTTCGGCTTTCACTTCATCCAATATGCCCTTTGGCCGACGAGTTCGGTGCCTCGTTTCAGGTGGTCACCGTCTAGTTCTATCTAGACCGCGTGATGGCCACCGTCTTCTCCTCTCCTCCTGCACCGGGGCTGCCCTCCTTGGGCAAAAACGTGACGTGTATGATGGCTTCTAAGATAGCCCGCTATAGCCATAATAATGTTTTCCTATCTCTCACTGGCAGTACGGTAGATTACTACAGGCCGACAATTCGGCATTCAGCAAACCGGTGAGCAAGTTCCATTAGTCCTCCTTAAAATTTTGATCCGGCCCACCACTGATTCTGTTGACATAACTCGACTAGAAATTACTTATTTAATGTCAATTTTGGTAGGTGGCGCTCTGGTCTGTTTATCATTGCACGTAGGACAGATACAGCCAGGTGGTTTCCGTGGCAACCATCGCCACCATACGTGCAATGAAACGTTCGTCATCTGGGGTGCCAAGACAAAATTCAGGGTAATGGTCTTCCCTTTCTTTTTTCAGTTCTTGAGAATCGCATGCTTCTAGTGTTTACTGGTTGTTTTTCTGTAATCAACGGTTAGAAAATGCTGATGTAAAAGATAAAAGGATACGGAGAAGCCACAATTGCTGCTGATGAGGTGGCTATTGTTGCAAGCGCACGATCAACTGCACATGCCTTGATCAATATGGATGTGCGACCAACCTTCTTCTTGGGATGTCAGGATACACCAACAAAGCCCAACAGCTCGAATACCGACAACAAGGTCTGGAAAGATCTTTGACAGTCACATTGCTTCTATCACCTTATGGTGAGCAATTGTCAAGGCTAACCATGAGTTGAAATCGAAGTAGCATGAAGCCTTCAGAAATTATCTTGTTATACCATTGGTGATGATTTTTATTGTAGATGTTTGTGTATAGTTGCGACTTGTGAGGGCACTTTCAATTGGCTATCAATTCTTTTGTTTGTCATGCCTATTTTTTTTTGTGGTAAGTGGGTTATTTTTGTTAGTTATTTCCTCTTGCATATATTCTCTAGTCCTGTGCTCCTCTCTCAGTCTGATACAGTTTTCAGGCTGTTTGTTTCAAGATTCTCCAAAGAACTTCTTTGTTTGGAGGTGAAATGTACGTCTGCAGAGGTGCTACTTGATATATTATTTTCCTTTATCTCTTTTGAGCGATGTTTTGTTGATGAACAATATGCTGGTAGGGTATTGACATGACCTTTTTGTAGTCACGAATTGCAAGATTATCGCGCTTCAGTGGGAGTTCGGATACGGTAAGGTACTGAAACAGGCACACGCGTGACGCATCAGCCTGTGGTATAGCATGAAGCACTGGTGTGCTTTCGAGGTGCTTGTTTGTCTGACTCGCACCTGCGCCTTCTCTTTATCGATTGTTAACCATCAGCATCATCTATTCGCAAGTTGATTCCTTTTTTGTGTCAGATTTTTAATGACACGTGTAGATCTTCCTCCACACAAATTGAAAATAACATAAGATGTTTTAAATAAAATATACTGATATTTTTATGTGTTGTGCTCCTCGATCTTTATTATTTAAATTGATTTGATGTTTTCATTGTATAATGAGTAGGGGGCAATCAAAGCGGATATGGACGTATATCACTCATCATGTATTCTATTCCGTATTTTTCTCGGAGTTGAAGTCGGACACAAATATCCATTTCTTTATTCCGTATTTGTTCTATAAGTTTTCAAAAAATCAGTTAGACGAAAATTATCTGCTTTTTTGCACCTCCTATATAGGATATTGGATAGTATTGTACAATCAGACCGAACACGAAGAGACTAATCACCGAGATGTTGAAAAAAGATCACTCAGTATTCCTCACCTGTTTAGATATAGCAATTCATTTATATGTTATCTTGTTCTTAAATTAAGTCACAACAGACTTCCTTATATCATTTGACATATAGATATATATGAACAGATATCACTTATCTTGTATTCTATTCTATATTTTTTTCTCGGAGTCGGATACGAATAGTGCCGGCTACCTATTACCCCTTCCGTATTCGCTTTGCGAGCTTTCGATCGGACGAAAATTATCCGTTCTGTTTGTGAGAGACCATGTGTAGGTCAACCCTTGGTTGTGATGAGTAATTGACTCTTGTTCTAGGAAGATTGAGTTTAGTTTTTGTGGTCTGTGCTAGTTCTGCATCGTCGTAGCCCTGGCGAAGTTGACCATTTTGGGCGTGATCGAAGGTCACCCGAGGGGTCTACGACCACGTTGGCCGTGGTCGAAGGCCAGCATGACCACGTTGGCCGTGGTCGAAGGCCAGCACGACCACGTTGGTCGTGGTCGAAGCAGGTTACGACCACGTTGGCCGTGGTCGAAGGCCAGCACGACCACGTTGGTCGTGGTCGAAATAGGTTACGACCACGTTTGGCCGTGATCGTAGGTCTCGGGGAAGTTTAAGACCGGTTTTGCCTTAGTCGTATCTTGGTCATGGTCGAAATGACTCATACGACCATGTTGCCGCAGATTGGAACCTAGCGAGATGTCTCGACCACGTTGTGCGCTATCGGAAGCCAGAACCATTTACGACCACGTTGTAGCGTATACGACCATTTTGGGCTTGGTCGAAGGTCATTCGGTCGTTCACGATCACGTTGGCGTGGTCGAATGCGGCCGACCACGTTGTAGTGGGTGCGCGATCGAAGTCGGCACTCAAATCTACGACCACGAGTAGTCGGCACTCTACGACTACGAGAGCGATCGGCGTGGTCGGACGTGCTCGCGCGCAGATTGGAATCGGTCGTATGACTGCGGACTTGACCATTTGAGCGGAAATTGGTCGTAGGGCTTTGTGATAAAGTCGGGGACCTTGTGCATTTGTTGGTTTATCTTTTCGATTGGTCGTAACGACTTTGGTTGAAGTCGTAGACTTTGAGCGCAAAGCCGTAGCGAGTTGTGGGTGGTCGTAGCAAGTTAGCGATGATCGTAGACTCATCGTATCTGGTCGTATGGCTTGATTTTGTGGTCGTATGTCGTGTGCATTCATTGTTCTCTTTTCCGATCGGTCGTAGGTGGTATACGACTTGGTAAGAGTATGATTTGAGTTCGTTTTACGCTCAAGTGATTGGATACTATTGTGAGCGGTGCTATGTAATGGTTTGCTTGTCCGTGATGGTTTGCGGGACTTTGAGACTAGTCGTGGTGGCGTGGATGGTCGAGACTAGGCACGGGTCTTGAGGTCGTGATCGGTGGGAGATGCCAAAGACGACGAAGTCCGTGAGGTGGTTGCAAGCGTGTCGGCAAGCGGGAGGAAGCTTCCGGGAAGGCGCGGAGTGGCATTTTGGAGAAATGCGGAAAGGCGCAAAGGAAGCTGTGTCCCCGCAAAGCACGGAGTTGTTGGCGCTAACGGGTAAAGCGGTGGAGCCGTTGGGTGTAACGGTAAAGCACCGAGCTCGTTCTCATTCTGGGTAAAGAGAGTGGTAAAACCCGGTGTTAGGTGGGAGTTAACGGGTTCTCCCCGTAGCAAGAAGACTATAAATAGAGAGGTAGAGCTCGGATGCTCGGTGAGGTTGTTCCCGAGTCACTCTGAATTTTTCGTCTCTACTTGCGTGAGTTGTCTCTGGTAGAGCACGGTTGCTCTTGTACCTCCGATGGAGTGGTGTAGAAACCTCCATGATCAATCATTCATCTCTCTTCCTCGAGATGATTTACATTGTTATGAGATGTAGTGTTTGTTGTGTTTGCTATTTGTTTTGAGAGTTTGCTCTTCTTGTTATCTTTCTCTCTCTACTCTTCTTCGTGAGTCCTTTCTCGTTTTGGTGTGTTTCGACTTGCTCGTAATCGGAAATCGTCTCAAGGCCTCTTGGCGTTCATTTCAGAGAGCGAGTCGATCTGAAGAAGTTCTCGTTTCGAATGGTCGTGCGCCTTAAGTCCTCTGTTTGAGTTCGATTTTGTTGACCGTAGCTAAGACTTTGGTTTTTCGTGGTAATTTCTTTTCGAGGTTGGATTCATTCGGTGTCTCAAATTTGAGGATCAAATGACCAGAGAGTCTTAGTTACTCGGAAATCTGGCAAACGAGTCCTTCTCCGTTCTTGTTTTATCCGCGCAGTATTCTCTGTTTGATTTCTTTTATCGGCTTGAGCAAGTGTTCGACCACGTGGTGTTCGACCATCAATTGGCTTACGACTACGTGTGTTCGATCGGAGAAACTAGTTCTTTCACTCGATTTGCTGTGTGAGTACTTGAGGAGTTTTGAAGGCACCATTCACCCCCCCTCTGTTGCCATTTTGGTCCTACAGTTTGCATCCCTAATAATGAGACAAATTATAGCCAAATCGAAATGTATAATAAAAAAAGTCATGATTTAGTTGTTATACAAACTATTAAATCACATTTCATTCACAGGAAAAAAATTAAGTAAATATGGTGGCGGCTTAGTGAAGTTATAGACCAAAAAAAAAGTGTTGTAATCAATCATGGATAAAAGCATAAACAATGAAATAAATAGGGAAAAGGTCAAAACAAATAAAGATATCATGCACCCCATAACCCTCACATTTGATTGGTCTGCTGCATACTCCACAACCATCATCCACACAAAACTATAAAAGAAAAATATTCTCAGACAATAGAGATAAAAAATGAAAAAAAATTCTCCAAAAATAAAAGAACAAAGAAAAGCCACCACAATAAAAGAGAACAAGTGGAAGAGAATCGGATACCAAAACCAAACTCTCAAAATCACTCAGCAATAGCTCCCCACCTGGCCACCCCCAATCCTCTTCCTCCTATATAAACCGATTCGCTCGCAGCATCGCCTCCCCGACACGGAGACGCTCACACCATTAACCATTAACGCGCAGCTCGTAACCTTGCAGTTTCTCTCGTCTTCTCGAAGCTTCCGTTGTCATGGCGGTCCAGCTCTCCGACGAGCAGATTGCCGAGTTCAAGGAGGCCTTCACCCTCTTCGACAAGGACGCCAACGGTATCCACCTCCCCAGCCTTCCCTCCTTTACATTAGCTGATCTCTCGCGGCCACGACGAGCTCCTCCTCGCTCGATCCGGCCCACCCGGCAACGGGGCTTCCCACCGATTCGGCGTGGTTTGGTCTGTTTCAAGCGTCGCTTGCTAGACGCCTAGATCTGACGCAGATGGTGTGCCTTGACGCTCAGGGCTGTGGGCTGTGGCGATTTTTTTGCGAAGTGACTTGTTGTTTTGACGTGTTTTGGTGGTAATCATTAATCAAGGCGCCCGCTTGCGGTGATAATCTGTTCTGTAGTTTGGACCCTGTCCTCGTTAGAGGCGTGTCGATGTCTGCCGGGTGGAGTTATGCTTTGTGGTACGAATTATGCTTGTAGCCTAGGGGTGATTTGACCCTTCTTAGTGTTTGAGTAGCTCCTGAAATGATTTTAGGATCCAAGTGTAGCCCCTTACATGTTATTATAAAATATTACTATAAAACGTCATCGTCAAAGTAAAAATAAATAAAAACAATAATAATAATAATTAACTTTAAATGTAATTCATTAAAGAACCAGTTGAAACTGAAATAAATGTTTGAAATATGGGATCGGTCTACGTATAACTAAATAAAGAATAAATGAAATAATGTAAATAATGGTAAGCCACGGTGAAAAACGAGTACTCCTACCTATGCATGATACTATCACTTCACTGCCCTTTTACCTGAGAATGAAAAGAGCAAGTGTGAAATTTGGAAATCTCAGCAAGTACCCAACAACGGTCGCAACATGGTAATTAAATGACAATTAATACAAGCAAGTAATTGACACGGATTAATTGCAATAAAACTAGGTTACCCAAGACACTGATACCTATCGGGGATGGAGATAACGGAAATGTGAAACAAAGATAATTGTTACTTAGCAAGTTATGGCAATGACACTGACAATTGCCTCCCACATACCGGTTATATGAGAATAGGCAGGCACATCTTTGTCCTCGACTGTATAACCACAGGCGGGGTGTAATATCTTATGTAACGAGAGTGTACAGTCTCCGTACGTTACCAGTGGGTGGAAATCCCACTATATGTGGGTAGCCCTGGGTCAAGTAACTATTATTTCCTTTATTGGTGAGTTAATTGGAAGCACTCATAACAGCCAAAGATAGAGGTAACAGGAACAATACAATTAAGGATAATTGTTATTTAGCAAGTTATGGTAATGGAACTGGCGATTACTTCCACATACCCGGTTATACGAGAATAGTCAAGCACAACACTATTCTTGATTGTATAACCGCAAATGGGGGTGTAATATCCTAAGTAACAAGAGTATACGGCCCCCATACATTACCAAGTTGGTGAAAATCTCCCCTATATGTGGATAACCCCATGTCAAATAACCGTTACATTGTTAATAGGTTATATGGTGTGAAATTAAGAGAACTAAGAAAAGGTTGAGATAAAGTTACGATAAGAGGAAGGATTGGCTAAGGATGAAAATGGAGAAATGTAATTCCCGATATGGGGGCAATGTGGAATGATAATATGGTGATGGAGGATTAGGAATCATTCTAGGAGTATTATAATGTAGCTCACACAAGGTTATCAACCATTCAAGTTTTATTATATGACAAGTGATTGTTAGTCAGATTAACATGTTTAATACATATGTCCTTCATGACTCAAATACAACATCATACAATTAATAGATCATGATACTAGGAAATTAAAACATAGCAGCCCTAATTTCAAAAGAGTAATAATAATTTAAACCTAAGTTAAAACATGTTCCTATGCTACCCCTATTAACAATTTAAGCATGAATACTAAAACACTAATTAAAAGTATGAATTCTGGAATATTTTAACTGAGCATCCTAATAAACATAAAAGCATGTGAAATAAAATAACCTAGAACATCATAGTATGCATACAGTAATAAAAGTATATAACCAGGGAAACGTGAGCAATACGATAATAACCAGACAAGCATTAGTGATGCGACAATGACTAGATAAGTTTTAGTGATATGATAATAGCCAGGTAACTTTAGTGATATGATATTAGTCGGGTAAATTTAATGATATGATATCAGTCAGATAACTTTAATGATATGATATTAGTAAGATAACTTGAATGATATGATATCAGATAGGTAACTTTAATAATACGATATTAGCCAGGTAACTTTAATGATATGATAATTAGCCAGGTAATTTTAATGATATGATATCAGACAGGTAACTTTAATGATATGATATTAGCCAGATAACTTTAATGATATGATAATTATACTTAATGACAAGGTGACAAGTAAACTGGAAACATGTGATATGCGAAACGGAAAGGTCACGGTCGCGAGGTACTTGCCTTGAGCACACTCAGCGAACACGCTACATGAAGGATCTGGAATGCACAATTGCACGAACACTTCCTCAACAGTTGCGTGAGATTTTACACGATGGAATGGAAAGCACCCGATCAGGCACAAATGAGTTTGATAAAGGAACGATATGAGATAAACTTGATTGGAGAGGAAATGGGTTCGCTAGCCCGACGATCGTGCGAAACGCCGTTCGGCCACGCAAACGACGTTTGACCGCGTGAACGACGTTCGGGCACACGAACCTGAGTTTGGTCATGCGAATGGCATTCGGGCACCGCTGACCGCCGCCGCCACGTCGCCCACGCGCGTGCTGCTTTCGGTCTGCCGTCGCCACGTGCCACCTTTGCGCTGCGCCGCCACCGCCTCCATGGTGCCTCCGCCGTCGAGCGTTGCCGCTGAGCGTGCCATGGCCGCCGCCACACCGCTCGTGCCACCCCGCGCCACGTGCTACACGCACCACTGCGGCCAGGCCACCTCTGCGCCCGTGCTGCCACCGCCCCCATCAGCGGCGGCGGCCGGTCTCGCACACCAACTGCGAGGGGAGAGAGAGAGAGAGGAGAGAGAAATCTTACATGGGTTTTGAGAGAGGAATAGATGGAGAGAGATAAAGATAGAGATGGAAAAGAGATTAGAGATAATATGCCCTTTCAATTCTTGGGTGCTACACCAAGGGTGGAGGAGATCTGCACGTCAATTTTGTTAATTGGGTGCTTGTCATGTCATAATTTGTGAGCATGTAGTTGCGTGAGATGCTCCTGGTTATGTGTTGTTTGAGTTCGATAAATTGAAGTGCAGAATGTGACAGGAATTAGTCTGCGGAGTTCAGTGGATTTTGGAGGAAGGGCGTTGGATATAGCGGTTGTTGGCCAGATCAGGCAATCTAGTTGGTGATTTGCCATGATATCGTAATGTGGATTATTGGTCATCTTGTTTTAGTTTTAGTAAACTATACCAATTTTAAAAGAACATCATTCAAAGGTAGTGGGTGAATATAGTGTTGTCTTGCATACCATGCTTTATTTCATGAGCATCTGATTCCTTAGATGTCTCTGCTTCTAGTTGAGACTTGAACCCAGAAACGCCAGCTCTAAGCCCCTGCCCTCTCAATTTGATAGCAACCACATGGAGCTTGGTAGGTGTCTGTGGAAGTAATATGGGTTGTTTTGTTAGTTACTCCATGGAATCAGATTCCAACATATTGCACATATGGAAAAGAGTGAAGAATAAAGTGCCTATGGAAGAGAATCTGGACCTAACCAGAGCTGGCGAACCCTATTGGCATAGAATAAAACACTTAGGCCTGCTTGGTTGGGCTGAAAAGTTATGGCTTATAACTGAAAATGTACTGTAACTAGCTAAAATTTCATTCTAGTTGAAGGTGACTTATTTGGCGTAATTAAATTTAAAAAAAATAAAAATAGAAAATTTATGTTAGCTCATCTCGGACAATGCAAACGAATACGGAGAAAAAAGAACTGGCAAAAAAGTTCAAAAAAAAGTAAAAAATCAGAAAAAGATGAAATTTATGAATAGTGAAAATTAAACTAGAAGCTGAAGCTGAAACGAGCCGGAAATGGTGGACTATTCAATAATACTTGCTCAAGGATATGCTATCAGGACTTCTCAAACAGGCCAGATTTCGATTTATTTGGATATATTATGATGCCTCATAGTTGGAAAAGAAATGTTTGTGGTGTAATCTCAGACAAAAATAAAAAATGTACAAATCACGTTAATGTTCATGTTCACCAGTTCACCTATTACAGCTCATTCTTTGAGGCCATAGATGTGTTGTTGAAATAATCCCGAGTTTCTTGTGTCCAGTGAGCAAAATTGTTGAAATGTATAATATTATTAATTAGAACTGTGATAATCAGGTAATACTATTTATTTACGTTTTCGTTTAGTAATTTAGACTTGAAACATGTGATCTGGTAGTTTGGATGTGATGAACTAGATCTGTGAATATCGACTTGGCCTTTCTACTGTGGGATGGTGTTTGAAAGGGGGTCTGTTTGCAACATTGTATTGCTCAACTAGTCTTTCATCGAATTATGCTCTTAATAGAGGGTGTAGGAAAAAAATTAGTGAATTTCGTTCTATGAATGTAGTGAGATTTGTGCAGGCGTTATATCTGCTAAAATTTGTGTGTAATTGTATAATTGATTGTTTGTGAGAGTAATCTGTTTTTTGAATTTTGTAAAAACTGTGTCATATATTGATGATTAGCAATATTTACACGTCATTTCGATGAATTAGGTTATTCTGTTGGTATAAGATGCAAAACTGTAGTTATTGATATCTTTCAACTCTCAACTTGGTGTTTGATGGAAATGGTATGTGCCATGCAATGTGTAATTGATTTAGAGTAAATTGCATGGTATGTCACTAAACTTGTTTAAATGGTCCATTTAGGCCATCGATATCCTAATTTGCACAACTGAGTTATTAATTTGGATTAAGCGTGTCAGTAGAGGTTACTGGTAGGCCAACACGATTATGAGGATGATGTGGCAGTGGCACCGTGACAAAGGTAACCTGCCCATATATTTTTGCAAACAGGTCCCCCAATGTATTTATATGAATTTCCCCGAAACACCTCTTCGCTCTGCTGCTCCGCCAACCACCAGTGTCGCACTGTCGCCCTTCGCTCGTTGGCCACAGGGGAAGAAAGAGAGAGAGAAGCGACTTGTCGGCCATGGTACAGTCGCCGATGGCGAGGAAGCCCTCGGCAAAGCCCACCGTTGTCCTCACACTGGTCCTGGCCCTCGCATCCACGGGCCTCATCTTCCTTCTGGTCCACCCCTCCCTTTCCTCACCATCCCCGCACGCACACCCTCACCATACCTGCGCGAGCTCGGCGTCGGCGGCCGGCACGGCGCCGTAGCGCTTGCACATGAGGGAGTAGCGCTTACACAAGAGGGTGTCGCCCGCGAGGTGTCCACCAGGCGCTTCGGCACCGCACCTGGTGTGCGCTTCGTTGGCAGCCAGATGCTGAACGAGAACCCCAGTGAATATGGTTTAGTATGAGAAGTTGTGACTAAGATGCATTTTTGAGGGAAAATAATTTGGATGAGTTTTGATACTGATGACTAACATGGGTTTTAATAGATTCTGACCATCTGTCGTTGTGCTGGATGCCCTATTTTAGTTTCCAGATTTGATGCTAGATTAATGTGATGTATTGTGAAAGATGCACGGTTACTAGATATAATGAAGTGTTACGATAGCTAAGCTAATGCTAATTTATAACAGAAGACATAGGGGCAGCAAGGTAAACACCTGCTTCCTCAGTTGATATGCCATATAGCCCATGTGTAGAGTTTGAAAGGTGTTTGTTACCAGGTTCTACAAATATTTTTTTTGTTTCTGTAGAATAATACGGCGGTTTAGAAATGTTGTCCCAAGATCTGCTATGGCTTATCGGGATGTTTCATGTAGACTATTGAACGAAGTATTGACTATGCTATTCAAGTTAATCTTCACGCCTTCTTCATTTTCCATGCAATGTTACTGTGCTTGTTTGGATAACATCTTGTATCATAGTCTTTTACCTAAATTTTCTTCTGTGATCAGTATTTGTCCATTCTTGACAAATGACAGATGATCTGTACAGCAATGGTGCTAGAATACTTGTCTGTCAGGAGAAGAACGATTATATGCTCCTAAGATGGACATTTTGTCACATAAAGATGGTTTAGAACACTTATGGACCTGGTTGTCCTGAATAATGGGAGAAAAAACTTCATAACCAAAGTATGTTTGGCCTTACCCTCTAACCCCACTATGTAGCTTGGGTGTGCTGTAAACATTCAATTGCAGTTTCAGGTGTTCAGTTGGTTTTATGTTCCTTGAATCTAAATGGGTTGTCCTGATCAGATGGATCCCTTTACTTGTCTAATCCTTCATATACCTTCTGATTTTCTGCATGAATCATGGTAGTTGTGGTTAATTTCATGGTAGCTATGTTTAAAAGTTGGATGCCACTGCCCACATATTCTTGCTTATAACTGTCTTACCATGATTTGGTCTAATTTCCCAGGTTGTATCACTACCAAGGAGCTTGGAACTGTAATGCGTTCCCTTGGTCAGAACCCTACCGAGTCCGAGTTGCAGGACATGATCAATGAGGTGGATACCGATGGCAATGGCACCATTGATTTCCCAGAGTTTCTGAAGCTGATGGCCCGCAAGATGAAGGACACTGAATCTGAGGAGGAGCTCAAGGAGGCGTTCCGTGTTTTCGACAAGGACCAGAACGGTCTCATCTCTGGCGCCGAGCTTCGCCATGTCATGACCAACCTTGGCGAGAAGCTGACTGACGAGGAGGTTGACGAGATGATACGCGAGGCCGACGTGGATGGCGATGGCCAGATCAACTACGATGAGTTCGTCAAGGTCATGATGGCCAAGTGAGGAAATCCCTCTGAAATAACTTCTTTCTCCGAAAAAAAGAGTGAACCATCTGGCTTACAAGTTATTAACTAGTACGTCATCGCATTTCCAGTACTTACCATGCTGGTAGTGACATTTGGCTAGGTGTAGTCATTGGGGGGGGGGGGCGCCAGATATTTCTTGTTTTCTGTTGTTGGTTACGGTCTTATCCTGCACTACTTCTTGTAGCTATAGGATTTGCTGGGGTTTGAGATTTTCCTGGGTTGGGTCTTTGTGCAAGTCTATCGTTCACTTGTGAAATTTGCACTAATTGACACCACACATTCTGTTGCTCTAGCTATTTGCTGTCACCACCAGATCACGTGAAGTTAGAACAGATGCAGAGACATCATGCGGGCCTAGGTTCGCACGTAATAATCACTTGGGGAGCCTCTTTCTGTTCGAGTCCGACGTGGTGGTCCTTGTGGAGCCTCTCGTCGAGTCGTCACGTGAATGTGTGGTTCCCGGTTCGTTGTCTCCAGCTCCATTTAGGCAGCTAGCGTGAAGCACACTGCTGGAACCTGGACTCGCATCGAGCCATGCCAAATGCAGCTGAGCCGAGCATACCTGGCGATGGTCCTGGCCTAGACGCTGGACGCGATGTCGTCGTCTCAGCAATTTGTCACTGTCGCGCGTTGTGCTCGGTGGATGCGGTCGCGTAGATAATCATCCGGGGATCCGTGATACGGCAATTCAAGTGGATCTGCTTGCTTTGCCAGACAACTGGTAGATGATACTGAACGCAGCTTTTATATATTTATTTTTGTGCCCCTGTAAAGTTAAGGGCATCACAGCAAAAGCACCAAGAAAAAAGGCTCCTAGTGCTCGATATTCGGACGATAACTTATGCATATATACATATCTTTTTCTGTGCAGACGGAGGAAGAAGCGGGTGGAGGAGACGAAAGCACACGGCAAGAAGAACGCGGCAGCGGCAGGGCCATCCGATGCGTCGGCGGGCAAGCGTTGCCAGAAATGCGTAATCCTGTAAGTTGGAAGTCACGCATCGGCATCTTATCTGGTGGGCTCGGGGCGTTTGTCCTCGAGGCCCGCATCTGCATGTACGGCGAGTTATGCTTCTGGAGATGAATAGAGCTGTAAGACATCAAACTATTAACTCTGATACTGAAGAGAAATAACACTGGGCCCGCTGTTGCTTTGTTGTTTGGAAGATCTCAAGTCTCGATTAACTTTTTTAGCCTATGTTTGTAACCTCGTCAGGCTAATGAGTACGCATTATCACGTTGATGTGGTGGCAGACCACCACAGGGGAAGAACTGGGCTTTAGGCTAGGTAAGTCATAGCCTGAGGCCCAATAATGCTGCTAGTATTATCCCCTCTAGTGTATCTTTGCTATAGCAGTCCAGTCCGAGGCATCAAAAACTATCGGCCCAGCAGTCTAAACAACAAATTAGTCCACCAAAATAGCAGCAGCCCATCCATGAGGCATCTACCAAGATCAAGTGAAGAAACCCTAATCCCCATTCCCCAACCACAGCCAAACCGCGGAGCCTCCCAAGTCCCAATTCAGATCTCACACTTAGCGATTCAGCCGTCGGCCACTGCCTCGCCTGCACGCGCCTCCATAGCCGACCGACGCCCTTGCTGCGTGTGCCTCCACGCCAGCCGCCGCCGCTGCTGCTGCCCCCACACGCGCCGCCGCGCCGTGGTTCGGCGCGCGCCGCCTCCCCTCCTCTCAGCGGTGGCGGCGATGCGGACGGCCGGGCGCAGCACGCAGCAGCGCCGCGGTCGCCGCCACCGCCACCGTGGATCGTGCGGGCGCACGGCTGCACCTCCAGCCTCCGGGCTCCGGGTGCTCGTGGACGGTGGATCTATGCCTATGCCTTTGCCGCTCTCGCCTCCGCCTCAGACCTTCGCGCTCGGCCTCGCCTCATGGCGAGTGGCGGCCGTAGTGGCGAGGCGCGAGGCGGCGAGAGCGGATATTTCAGTGAGCGCGAGGCGGGAGCGCATGTGAATACGCAATCGGAAATTAGGTGCAGAGCCGAGCAGATATGTAGCAGGAGGAGTTGTATGTCTGTATTGGACTTTGGAGAAATTATTTCAGTAGGAATTATTTTAGTATTTTGAATTATTTTTATGTTTTGAAATTGGTATAAATGATCAGGTGAAATGACATATGTTCCATGTTTTATATTTGTTATTTAGGAATTAACTATTAAGGTTTAAGAATACAAATTAAAAAATGAAGAGGAACTAACTATTAAGGTTTAAGGATGCAAATTAAGTATTAAGCATTAAGCAAAATTTTCATATCAATAATGTATTTGTGATGTATTTTTTTGTTATATCATAATCTAGTTTTAGACTTGTGGTATACTAGATTGTTGCTTGGTTTAAATTTAGCCTAGGGCGTACTTCAATCCTAGATTCGCCACTGGACCACCACATCATGGGCTCTCAGCCGCTAGCCCCCCTCGCCTGTGCCTGGCCGGTACACCTGGCAGTGGCGAGCGAGCACACGCGACACATACCCATGCGCGGCACTTGCGTCGTCGGCCCGCGGCTGAGTCGATTCCGCACCGCGGCTGATGCCCGAATTCGATGCCCGCCACGTCAATTTTTGGAGGGCGTGGGCTCCACGCAGGACATCCCGACTGTGTGAGTCGGCAAGTTAGGCGTCGTTCGATTAGGCTGGAATAAGTTGATTCATGGTTAAAAGTATACTGTAACGGGTTGAAATTATACTGTATTTGATAGTGTTTTATTTGACGTAACTAAATTTTAAAAAATTTAAAAACAAAAAGGTTAGCACATTATGGATAACACAAACGAATACGGAAAAAACCTCAAAACAAGCTAAAAAATCAGAAAAAATAAAATTTAAAAATAGTAAAGAATAAGTTAGAAAACAGAAGCTAAGACGAAATTAGTTGGGCTACGCTGTCCAGTTGGCCCGGTTCCCCCAGCCTATGATCCCTCCGCCTCCCGTTCGGCCGTTTCCCATTCACGCCCACGCTGCGGTCCTTGGATGGTGGATCGGCCGAGCGATTCCGCGGATGCCGGTGGGGGTGGGCCCCTGCTGCTGGGCTGTGTCACGGGCCTACAATACTAACCCCGTGGCCTTGCCGTCCGGGCGGCCACGGACCCACCGACGTCGCCTCCCATACGCTGCCATCGGAAACCGCTTCGCCGGTGACGGCTCCGCCGGCTGGTGGCTACTAGTCCACTAGACTACACTGCCATCGATCGGGGCGAACCGCTTCCTCTCCCCCTTGCCCCTTGCGTTTTCTATAACTAGGGGATAGGGTTTCGAGGCGGAGGTGGAGGCCGGCGGGCGGCCGAGGGCCGACGGGGTACGTATGCGTTTCTGCCTTCTTCACATAGATAGAATCAGCCCCTTCATATATCTTGGTATTGCTTCACCCATTGCCCATTAGCTCAGGTACCAACTTGCGTTGCACTCCATCGCCCCCCATATAATTTTGTGATAGTCGAAGAAGTAACTATGAGGTGATCCAAATGATTTGGTAAAAGGAACAAATATTTAATCCCGCAGCCTAGATGGAAGAAAGATTGGGGAATAAAAAGACGGGATACGTAAGCAGCAAACTTGAAGCACACCAGTTATTTTAAAATGGAAGAGGACGGTTCATGGTTGAAGTGGTAAACAAACAAGATTACAATCTGAAATAAGACTTTTTCAAAAAAATCTGAAATAAAAAGATACATGCACCCTGTGCCAATCAATGGCGACGCAATTAAGCAAATCACCAAACCTTCTCCGAGCAGATGCAACAATAGCATCATAGGCATTTCCTTTTCACCGTCCAGACAAGTGACTTATTTCTGATATCCCACCGGTATAACCAGACTGTAAGGAGCTACCCTCGTTGCTTATTGTTGAAACTCCAGAAATCGTCAACTGGAACTGCCTTGGAATGTCAGCATCCAAGACATTCTTCTGTCGAGGGGATGGAGAAACCGGTTGCTTCTCGCTTGAAACTGCTGGCAAGCACACTTTGAGCCTGGAAACAACCTCTGTCATGGTCGGCCTGTCGATGGATGCATTTTCGAGGCAGTTCATGGCAAGGTCTATCACACTCTGCAGGGAAGTGGCGTCGTACTGATCCGACAGTCTCCTGTCCACAACATCGTGAATGCTTCCGTTTGCGATCTTTTGGCGCACCCAATTTGGTATGTGAATGGTTTGCGGGTCCATGAATACTGGAGGTTGGCCGGTGATGATCTCCAATAGCACGATGCCGAAGCTGTAAACATCTGTCTTGACAGTGAGTTGGAAAGTAGCATGGTACTCGGGATCGAGGTAGCCAAGTGTTCCAGCAGCAACAGTAGATATGTGCGTGTGAGCGGCGCTAAAAGCCCGTGAAAGCCCAAAATCAGATATCTTCGCCACCAGATTCTGGTCCAGAAGGATGTTGGCAGTCTTCACATCTCTGTGAACTATTGATGGGGTGCATGACTCATGTAGATACTCCAGTCCTATAGTTCATTGAGACTCAATACTTTGTCAACACACATACAAATACTAAATAAAGACACGTAATTGAAATGTTGACCTTGTGCAGCATCAACTGCAATATGAAGTCGTTCTTCCCAATTCAAGCTATTGTCATGTCCTGCATCGAAGTGTACCAAATTAACATAAGCCATTTGATATGTGCATAGTAGCATAAATACCAGTTTATGTAATTTGTACAATTTTTTAAGCTAACAAAGAATGGTTATATATGTAAAGATTAAGCGTAGCATCAATTGGTGTATTAAGATCTAAGTCTAAACATATATTTTCATGATGTATAAACAGGCACTTTGATCTTCGAAAGGTCACTGATTTTCCTTCTCTTTACCAGAGCATTTTTTTTAATAAAAATCCAATTAACAAGAGAACCAAGCTATTGAAGTATCCTTTGAATGTGTGCCTCTCTAGTTGCTTTGTTCCTCACTGGCTTTGTAAGATGTACATGTTTAGAATTTCTGTCTATCATGTCTTGGTTATGACTTTTAAGAATATGCAGCTATAAGAATGCAGCTATGATTGCCCCACTTGTTGGCCCAATATCTACACAGAGTAAATCAGGTGCACCAACTCAAAAGTATTGACTAGCAAAAGCAATAACAGTCTAGGCAACCAGTTGCGCCTTTAACAAGAAAATCCAGTTTACAATGGGATATCAAACCCATACCAGTTTGATTTCAGAGTTTCATTATCTTTTTTAGTTATGACTAGGTCAGGCCAACTTCGATATTATGTCGCGCACAGTGTATTGACGAAGATTTGGAAACTAGGTGGTTCCCAAGTGGTTAATGAAAGCTGCTGGCATTCTGGGTCTATAGGAAGTTGTTGGTTTCCAAGAAGTAAAATCCTGAATAGGTCAACTTCTTTTTTAATTTGAACAGATTTTAGGTTTGAATGGTTCAATTTTATTGAATCAAAAGTACAAATGGCCGCTGAAAAATTAAAATAAAAGTTAGTGGTTATAACAAAGTGTAAGTTGGATCTGTTGTACCTAAGTCAACTGTGCTTGATAGAAACGTTAAGAAAGTAAAGAGTAAAAACCTCCTCTTAAAAGCTGTTGAAGATTTCCTCTAGGCATGAAATCATAAACAAGTGCTAGGCACTTCTTGTTTTGGCAATATCCTTCCAACGCCACGAGATTCTTATGATGAACTTTGGACAAGGTTTGCACCTGCAGCATCAGATATCATTCTCAAACATCCTAGAGATGAAGCCAATTGCATCCTAGAGTGGAAAGGGCTTTAGATGTCTTATTGCAGTTTACTTTCTATTGAAGAAACCAATGGTTTTCCCTAGTTGGTTTTGTGGTATACCTCAGGGAGAAAGTCTTTTGACTCTGTTATAGATGTCTCCACAAGCACCTTAACAGCTACTTCATCACCATTTTCCAGTATGCCATGATAAACAGTACCGAAACCTCCTTTTCCAATGATTGATTGGAAGTTGTTAGTTATGAGCTTCAGCTCTGCGTACGTGAACCGTCTGATGTCGATATGTAGGGGAGTTTCCTCTTCATACATAACATAATCTTCATGGTCATCTCCTGACTTCCCTATTGTGTTTTACATGAAAGTAAAGGTTTGAAGCTGTTGTCTAATGTCTACCACCCATTGCATTGATGAAACGGGAATCTTCGAGAATAGCGTTTTGTTTTACCTTGCCAGCATAACTTCCAGACGATGCATACCACTACTAGGAGTGATACCACTGGAACTATCACTGCGATGAGCAAGATATGTGTGGTGTTCTTCTTATTTGCACAGTAACTATCTCTGACTTTTGAGCATATTGGATTGCCTTCTAGTCTAGTGTCACAATTACACAACAGATAAAAGCAAATAAAATCAGCTGAAAAAATCTTAGCTACGACAGCTCTGTCAAATTGTGATTATAACATGCCTCCATTTTCTAACACGACCAGCCTTACCTGCTAATAGTGCTTCTAAACAACTATACCCTCTAAAAAAACTACATGGACTTACTAATAGGTTCATAGCTGCCTCTCATGTTGAAAAGTCCTTAATTAGATGCTAAAGCACTTGCAAGTACTAGATGCTAGTACGTGCAATTTGGCTTCTCGATTGGTTTTGAACTAATGCATTTACGTTATATCATGCAAAGGCTGTTGCTAAACCTTGAATTGTTGTATATTGTTGTTCTTTGATAAGCAACCTTGGGTTGAGCCTTTTTCCTTTTGGAGTAGTTGTTTAGCTTGATATATCTTTTTTATAACAAGTAAGGAACCGTGCAAGAGAGGATGCCAAACCTTAAGTCAAGTAGACCAGCCTTAAACCTTTGGAGAATAGAATCAGGGATTGGTCCGCGGAGCTGGTTATTTGACAAGTTGCTGAAAAACAGTAGTTTCAATCATTCATTTAAAATTCATATCAACAGTTAAAGATTTAATCACATAGATACGTACAGAACTTGGAGTGATTTTAGTTGATAGTCTGGAATTGCGCCCGTCAAGTTGTTGTATGACAAATCCCTATGTATGTTTTGTGTTTAGGGTTACAAAGATGTCCACGTAATTTCATTTAGCTCATCAATATTAATGTGCTAGGCAGCACTTACAAATTTTCCAGTGATAGCATGTTCATGAATGATATGGCCAATCCGCCTCTTAATCCGCTGGCAGACAGATTTCTGCAAAATAACTCATCTTAATCACAAGTCAGATTAATTTAGTGATGGAATTGAGCTAACACATATTTTCAAGATTTTGTAATGTTCAGGTTTGGACTAAATCACCTTTGTTTTCATGATCTAACCAGCAAGACACGTGATTGGGCGTCTCTATAGCAACATATATTTAAAAACAAGAACAGATTTGGAGCAACATTAAAACCAAATGGGAGCTTTTATGGAGTGTTAAACTACTTGGGATTGATGCAATGCACTCCAAAGGTTAAAAAGATAATGAACTGCAAGGTTTGGATTTCGGAATATATATAATACAAGTCCTGGTTATGTTCTTACACTCGGACGATCCTCGGATTCTGGTTAGAGTAGTTGCATGTCAAACCTTCCCAGGAATACTCTCTTGGGGAGCACGGATCTCCGTTCCAGTTTATTCTTGGCAAATTATAGTGCTTCTTGACTTCTTTCATGTAATTGACTGCAGCATGCAGCAGCAAAAAGAGAAGGGAAACAAACATGAATGGAATAAAGGAAGCTGTATATGTTGGGCATGGGTGCTTATAAGTTATATGTGTCAAATAAGATGAAAGCAATAATCTAAGGAGTTGCAAAATCATTTCATATGCATGTATTATCTTTTCATAGAACTGAATAAATTGAATTATTTCATTCCTCTACTATGTCTTGGCCATGGCTCATTGGCAATTGACCTTTAGAAGATGGCTTACTCAGGAGTTGCGTGTGCAACTGAATCAATTGGTTGATAAACCTTTTTCATTACTTTAGTTGAAGATCCTGACCATGTCAAATGAAGATGGGAATCTTCAGGGGTCTACCCAGTCAGTCTGTTTATATTGCAGACCCTGCTGCAGAGGAACAGGAAACTACTGCAAGTCTGCAACTAATGAATGCTAATGGTGTCGGCGGGTGGCTGCTTTCTTTAATATGCTATGTATTTGAGTTGAGGGGTAGCTTTGTTACCCCTGCGACTGCGAGGGAGTTTTCCTGGTTGCTGGGACTCGATATGTGTTGTGTACGCATGCCATTGTTTTATGTTATTTAGCTGTCAGTTGTTGTCCTGTAAGAACTGAACTTCCTTTCTTTTTTAGGGGGATTGGATATACCGCCAAATAAATAAATAAAAAAGAAGTCTTGGCACACTCAATGAAGCTCATGAATTCTACTATGAACTAACAGGGAAGCAGATGCTGCCGTGCATGGTGATCATATGAATCTGCCGCGTACATGGCAGATGTGTAAGGTGTACGAACTGATCTTACCGTCGTCGGAGGCAGTGGTGAATTTGTCCATCCGAACGAGCGAGTACGCCTCGAACGCGTTGATGATCGGCGGGAGCGTCGAGCTGGGCACCTTGCGCAGGGTAAACGTCGTGCTCGCGTTGCGCAAGAATTGGCCGCGGTGGTACGTGCTTTCAAGCCGGAGCTGTGGCGGTGAGTAGTTGGAGAACAGCAGCAGGCCGCCGCTGTAGATATCAAACGACCGGTTCGGGTTGCTGCTGTTGAGCTCAGCGAAGTGGAAGATCGGGAGAAGCTCCAGGCTCCTGGCGTCCAGGTTGTCACCGGCGCTCACGGTGATGTTGAGCCATGAGAAGGTGCTGTTTATGGTCAAGGCCTTCTGGAGGATGGCCGACGGCACCTGAAAGTCGTCCATGCTGGGGAGGCTGTTCACTTGTGTGCTGGTGGTCATGTTGAGCCAGGGGTAGGAGTACTTCTGAAAGGCCTCCCAGAAGCGATCAAAGGCATCAATCGGATATCTTGATCACCACAAGAACCATTTGACACCATGAGAGAGTCTACTACTATTATTATTATTTGAAGGATAGAGAGGATTATAGATAATGCAGTGATGGAAACTAACAAAGAAAAGAAAAACGATATCCATCTCACCTTGTGATATAATCATCGGCTGGCCCGAGTCCGAATCTTAGCCTAGAAAAGTAACTGACTGACACAGAAGTATTCACAAATGGGTACATTGCATCTTGCAATGGCCTCAGCTCCAGCGCAGATACGAACGGAGTTCCCGACCCTAAATTTACCAGACAGACTGATACGAAGTTGTCCGGAGCAACGGTCAGCACCTCCTTCCATACCGTGTAATTTGGACCCCAATTTGTCAAGTTCACCGTCGTCCAGAAATTGACGCCGATGTGGAGTCCAAACAGAAACAGCAACCCATTCAGCGACGAGTTGAGCCTATCGTAGTTCCCATACGTAAATGTGGTTCTCAACAGGTACTTTTTACCAGGGCTTGATGGTAATGTATAACAGTTCCGTTGGCCATCAGGGAAGCTTCTCAGAGTTTTTTCTTGATCATCTGCAGCACCTTTCACGTACTCTGTCAGAATGTTATAGTTCATACCGCCTTCAACATATCCACTGTCAGATACGTATGTCAAATTTGTAACGCTGTCGTTGTAGCCGCTACTGTTTGTCAATCCGCAATCGATGCTTAAGAACCCTGCACAAACAAATGTTTGTATAACCAACGATCCAAAACACATATCACACAGAACACCGAGACCAGAAATTGATAAACTTCATGTAATTCACTTGAAAAACAAAAATATGTATCCATGTCATGTGTTTGGAGTTTAAGATTTATGCAGAGATATAATCTGAGTTGACTAATCTTATGGGAAGTGTTAGACTTCACTGAAAAGTTTTTTTTGGTAACATTAACAAACTGAATTCAACTGTTCTGGGGGGGGGGGGGGCACAAACTGAGAAGAGATTAAAGAAGTGAACACCAAAAGGAATGGCTAGGGCACTATTGTATTACCAGGAGGAGACTGGCCATGCACCTGAATCATCGCAACCAAGATAACCATCAAGACTAGGAGCCATGCCAGTTTTGTACTCATCGAACAACTGATCACCATAGTAGTACTCCTCTTGATCAGTTCTTTCCGTCTGCAGTCTTCACATACAAGCGTTGTAGCTATATACTACGAATGACTTATATAGCATGCAGAGCAAAACGAAACACAGGTTAGTGATTTGCATTGACTTGGCCTTGGCCCTTGATTAACTATATAGAGGAAAGAAGGCTTGTTCATCAGCTCGGAGACGGCAGCCACCGCCAGAAGAATATGTAACTAAGCTACTAGTAAGAGATATGCAACTTGCCATGGAGTTTGCACGTCAACTATCGTGCTACTTTACAATTTCTGCGATAACGTACTGCTAATCAGCGTGATGACGAAATCGGAACTCGGGAATTCATGCGTTTGAGCGATTCATGCAACCCGCTTGTTTGGTTATTGCGTGTGCTGAGAAGTATATAATGCGTCCTACGTGCATGGATGCTGATATTCCTCTGATCCTGTCCACTACGCCAAGTTAAAGAATCGTAATAGACTGTAGATAGACGACAAGAAGAAGTGCAATTTGCAAGACCAGTTCGATGCTGCTGTACCTGTTGGACTTTTTGAGGGCATTTAGGTAATTTCCTAATTCAAGAAAAGAAAAAAAAAAGACAGTCCCACTAATCGGTAGGACAAATGAAGAGATAAGACTGGAGACTTGGTCTCTAGCCCCATCTCACATGCGCGCCTAGGGAGTTTGGCCTTGACCGACTCTTGGGGGCGGCCAGGTCTTGCGATGACAGCGACAGCGGTGGAGGTGCCACCGGCCCGTGCGCCTTGACGTCGATCGTTGGCTACAGCCTGCCAATCGTCTCCTCACTGCTCTATTTAAGCCGGCATTCCTCTCCTCTTTTCAGCACCGACGTCAGTGAGTTCCCCTAAAACTCGATCTCCTCCTCCTCTCGGTTGAATCCCGGTTTGAGTCTTGGTGTTGCGGCCCCATTGTGTTCTTTATCGGCGCCAGTGGCAGGATCTGGTTTGGTCTCTTTTGGCATTTCCCACACAGTTCCTTGTGCCCTATCTCTTTGAGATTTGGCAGCGAGGGATTTGGGGATTTTGTCATGGAAGGCTAAATTTGGATGGCTCTGGATCGCGTTGAGGGAGAGGTGTTATTGCTTGGTGTTCCTTGGTGCTTTTGGTCAGAGCACTTTGGTTGGTTTTGTGTGGCATCTTTCCTGTACCTCAGCTTCATTCTTTGGTGTGTCCCGAAGTACAAAGATCAGCATTGTATCTCCGTCAACCTCGCCTATTTGTGTGACATAGCGAGGCATTTGGTTTTCTAAGCGCTAAGTGTGTGTGTTGCCTTGTGTACATCTCGATGGCTTTGAGTGCATCGCATTCGTGAGTATCACAATGCTTTATTTTGGCTTTATATTTGCATATGTGCTGTGCTAGCTGAAATCTCAATTAACTTGATTAATTCTAGCACTGGAAGATATTGCAAAGTGATTATGTGGATTTAGTTTGATAGCTCAATGATGATAACGGTTATATACTGAAATTGAATTGATAAATTGTTCCGACTTGAGTTCTAAAGTATTACTTTTGCTGTCATTCTAATCTTCAGTGTTGCAGTCAGTTACTTTCGAATGTACTTAGATA
The DNA here is from genome assembly GCA_036346575.1 of Dendrocalamus sinicus. NCBI lineage: Eukaryota > Viridiplantae > Streptophyta > Magnoliopsida > Poales > Poaceae > Dendrocalamus > Dendrocalamus sinicus. Next base: position 15,675,348 of record CM070643.1, on the reverse strand, counting down.
TATTGAAACTTCATGTTTTGTGATCTTTGGTAATTCAGAATATATACTCCTTTTGTTAGCCTATTGGGCTTATTGCCGAGCTTGTTAATCTGTGATCTTATACACTGTGAGTTAATCAAGTTTGTTGGCTAACTGGAGTGTTGTTTGGTGATCATTTTGCATTGATTTCCTGTTGACCGAAAGTAAAAATTGTTGTCTTTACTCTGAAATCAATCTTGACAGATTAGCAATGTATTATTGAGAGCTCAAAGTTTGAATTTATATTGCCATATTCAATTAGTGAAGAGTATAGACCAAAGTAGTGAGAAGACCAAGATTACATCTTGAGCAACTCTACATCTGAGAACAGTAATCAAAACATAAATTTGAGCATTATGCTTATTTTAATAGTCCACATGTTCTATGTTTTAAGCATATTATTATGTTTATATGATTTGGAGGATTTACATGTTTATATGTTAATTTTGTCCTTTAAATGCTGTTGGAATTATGTTTTAAATCAACTATATTCTGCTGGAGTTAAATCTGAATTGTTGCTAAAACCGTATTATTTAATGAGGGGACGTATGTTTCCCAGTCGCAATCAGATGTATCAATGCAATTTATTCGCCACATTTGGTCGGGCAATGGGAATGGCGTTTGGTCGCCCGTCGAATTCGGACAAACAAAGGGCCTAGCTTTTGGCAATACGATTCGTCAGCTGGGCGAAAAGAGTTCGACTTGGTCTCGAGGAACTCTTCAAAGATCACGTCGTCACGCGGTGAGGCTAGCTAACGCAGGGTTCGTACAGTTTGTTAGTGCCGCGCCAGTGTTCTTGACCTGTTTGTCCTGAAGAAATCCTAGTTTCTGATGGCCTTCCTCAGCCGAAGAAACGGGATGCTGCTCCTGCTCGCGTGCTAACTTGCTAATTAAACAACGTGGTAGAAATTTCAGTCATGACAAACGAAAATCACATCATCCTGCGCATCAGCGCACGGACAAAGTTGCCCGTTCCGACGTCGGCGAGGACGAGCCGGAGGCTGGAGCGCGGGCTGCGGCTTCCTCGCCCTGGTGCTGGCTGGCGTGGTGCGCGCGCGTTGCCCCCCGTGGACGCCCACGGGGCCGCGCTGGTGTTGGCGCCGCGGTCGTCGCATCGCGTGCCGCTCCGCTTCCGCGGTCGGTGCTTGGCGCTTGAACCCAGTACACGCGCAGGCTTTTCTGGGCCGCAACACCGGCACGTGGATGTGGATCCGCGCGCGCAGCAGGCCGGTGCCGCTGTTCTTGCCGATCAGTCGCCAATTTACAAGTACCAGTGGGTGGGTGTAGCCGCCGGGGAGACTTGCGTTCTACCTGTGTCCATGTCTTACCCGTTCAGGCCAGCCGAGAGGAATTAGACTTTTGTTATGGCTGCTGACCAAATAGTATATTAACGGATTAGTATAACGATTCATCAACCCCTCTGGGGACAGGCTACCTATATATACATATGGCCATAGGGTCTAATTACAATCACCCTTACAGTGGAGCACTATATCAGGGGTATACATATATTTTTACATGCTTTTACTGGGCCTTTTGGCCTAACAGGCCGAATGGATTTAGGTGAAGGCTATCCCTACAACAGGAGCCTCTCATAAAAAAAGCTTCATCTTGCGCAGTTGAAACCATGTTCCGTAGGCCTTTTGGTCCCCTCCGTCCTTTCGGCCTGGTAAGAAGTTGGCGTAAGTGTCTGGTCTTGGTGACTATGGCCAGTTCCTGTAACGAGTGACACACGTCCCCTGCGGTTGGTGCATGGTGCGTCATCTTGTCTTGTGACGCGAGTTCCCAAGGGGAACCTGAAAGTGCTATGGCGCAGGTTCCCAAGGGGCGCCCGAAAGTGGTGTGGTGCAGGTTCCCAAGGGACATGCGGAAGAGGCGTGTGGCTTTAAAACCTGGCGCCCTTGGCGACACACCGCCCCCACTGTCGTTCTGCTTCTTCTTGTGTACGTTGTTGGTGCCACTCGCCGCACCTTTTTCTGTGGCTACTGCCCCCGCCAGTGCCGCCTGTTCCACCGTCCTGTCGACAGCCTACCTACAAGCGCGCCAAGCACCGCTTTGGTGAATGGCTCGTGGCGATGAGCGTCCTCGTCGGCCCACCGCAGGCCCTTCGTCGTGCCACGGCGGCATGTCCGGTCGGCAGGCCCCATCAGCGACCGAGGTGGAATATGAGCTGGTTGAGCGTGATTCATCGATGGCCAACAAGCAATGAAATGCGGCAAAGAAGGTGAACAGTGTGTGCATGAATAGCTTGTGGGTGTCGCCTTTCGATTCAACATACGGGATCTCGCGGAGTACTACATGTACGGTGTGTCTCCGTTGATGCGTACGTGGCATGTCCACTCTGGCCCCGCCTAGGATGACAGCCTCTGTCCTACCGTTGCCGAGGCCAACCAACCCATGTAAGCACTCCGCCACAAGCAGCGTACTTACCCCAGTTATGCAGGATGTCGTCGTGACTCTGTTTCAGATTCATGATAGGAGTCACTCTCAAGGAGGCGGAGCGTGCGACGGCCATTTTTCTAGGGTCATACATAGCCAAGGAGCACGTGTTTCGAGAATTAGTTATGGCAAACCTTGGGTGAGTGAACCAGATGTGTGAAGCCCTCAGTATCCCCATGTCGAAGCATGCCATGCCTAGCAGTGGTCGGACTCACACCCATGAGGGCGATGGTGGGGGGCTCCCCTCTACACTAGGGGGGTCGTTGTCCCCTCGCGGTGCAGCATTGCGCTCGGTGGCTCCTCTGGAGGAATCAATTAAAGCCAAGGAGGCCACGCGGGTACCAACTCAGAGTTGGCCGAGTACGTGAATTCAGACCAAGTGGCGATGGTCATGTTTTCAAAGGATTTGTACTTTGACACTGGCACCATCGCCCCCAAAGTAGGCTCCAGAGCTGGCACTACCGGTGGTGCCTTTATGAGCCCAAACATGGCGGCCGCAGGCACTGCCGGCTCCTGTCCATCGCCTCCCAGTCATGCTATAGGTACAAAGAACTCATTCTTCCCTCACGACTTCACGAGGGTTTCCCCTATTTGCTCTTTGACACTGTCCTCGACATCAGCGGGCCACCGATCTCTGGGGCACACGCAGGGCTCCTGCGATGGAAGTATTTGTGGCCTAGTTGGTGCTACCACCGTGAACGTGTCTTCGGGTCCCACTACTCTTGAGGCAACCGGTTTGAAGTCCAAGCGGCTGGTTATGGTGGACTTCGTTCTTGGCCGCGGACAAAGTTGATGCAAGTCTGGAACATCGCACACTATCTTCATGCGGGTCGAAGCTCCTGGAGAGTGAACTTGAAGTGATGGAGATGAAGGTACTTGTACAACAATATTCTGATTACACGTGTCAGGGGACTACTGACCGTGGTGTGTCTTGCAGGCTCTCGCCCTCACCTGTTCTGTGCAAGCGGTGAGGTACCGCGAATAGAGTGGTTTGCAAGAGTAGCTTACCGTTATGGAGGCAGAGGCTACTGTCGCCCGTCTGTTCGTCGAGGATGCCGTTGTGACTTGTGTGAGAAAGGATGAATGCATCCGCTTTCTTGAAGCCAAAGGCGCGAAGGCTATCGCTAACGCGCGTGTCTTGGTGGAGCTAACTCATCGACGGCCTCAGAGGAGCGTGAGGGTTTGCTGCAATAGATCAACAGGCTGGAAGAGGAAAAGGCTCGGTTGTCATCCAAGGTTTCGGCGAGGGATCATGTACTGGGCGACACCTCCTTGTCCACGTGAAGTTCGGTGGAAGCCCTGGAGGGCACTCTATCTGAGCTTACCGTCGTGGCCCCTCCTCGAGCGTTTGGGCCAGAGGACCTCCTGTGTAGCCTTCAGAGGATTGGAGAGGCCTCCGTGCTCGCTCTGAGTGCCGCATGAGCCTATGGCAACCATTGCTCACTTGCAACAAATTAGACGGTCCTTGGGCTGCTTCATCTTCGGGGCTGCTTGCATGTGGGCGAGCTAGCCAATCCACACCTGGACTTGCCTGTGGGGTATGCAGCTATGTCTAGGGCATTACACATGATACGCTGGTCCACCTATGCCTTCCACCATCGTATATGGGACTATATTGGTGAGGCCGCGGCGAAAGTCGCTATGAGGCGCAGTTTGCAAGGCAGTGGTGACCTCGGTGCTTGGCTCGACAATGTGCCCCATCGGAATGAAGGTGGCATGGCTAGCTCTATTATTCATTCAAGATCGATCTATATAACACAGACTTTTATCATCCATCTATATGGATTTTAAGGCCTCAAACAGCCTCTATGTGGTCTTCTTATAGTTCTATTATTCATTGTTTAGGCCCCGTTTAGCAGAGCTCTAGCTCTAGGAAATCTGTAGATTTCCTAGAGTTGGTCATCTGTAGCTCTAGGAAATTCTGGATCTAGAGTTGCAGGCATGTTAAGTGCATTTACATGATTCATTTCATTTATATTATATATTAAATAAAAATATTTAAATCACTTTAATTTAGTCAACAAACTACAGATCCAGCATAGATCTCGAAGTTAGAGCTGTGCCAAATGAGGCCTTAGACTTTAATCACAACACACCAAAATAACACTGCAAACCTTAATTTTAAAGTTAAACTTTACGAAACGACCAAAATTCGCCGATTGCAATTCTCGGACGCGGTAAAAAAAAAAAGACGAGAGCAGGCGGCCAACCCAACAACGGCCAACGCAAGTCGCCCACGCGAATCAGCCAACCAAACGCGCGACGAACCCACAACCCGACGCATCGCCAACCGAAGCTTCTCAAAACGTCGACCGATTCCACCGCCCCTGCATCTTCCAACGACCCCCACCCCCGCGGCGCCTCCCTCTCCACCCCCAAAGGCCGGCCGCCGCGAACCCCTCCCCGCCCCGCCCCTCGCTGGCGACCACCGGCCACCGGCGACACCACCATGCCGCTCTCCACCCCGACTACCCGCCTCCAGCTCCTCTTCATCGCGACTCTCTCGCTCCTCCTCGCCCAAACCCTAGCCTCGTTCTCCGCCGCTGCCGAGCCTGTCGACCCCTGCGCGGTCGCCGTGTCGGACGGGGGCAGCGAGGCCGCGTCGTGCCCGGTGCGGTGCTTCCGCCCCGACCCGGTCTGCGGCGCCGACGGGGTCACGTACTGGTGTGGCTGCCCCGAGGCCGCGTGCGCCGGCGCGCGCGTGGCGCGGCGCGGGTACTGCGAGGTCGGCGCGGGATCCGCGCCCGTCTCCGGGCAGGCGCTGCTGCTCGTCCACATAGTGTGGCTCTTCGTGCTCGGCGCCGCCGTCCTCCTCGGCTTCCTCTGATGTGCGCGCCTCCGCCCCCTCCCCTTCCCGCAGTTGACCTCTCCCCATTTGTAAAACCATCCATTTCGCCATTCTTTGTTGGATTTTGGTGCGCTGTAGAGAGCTGAGGGATGGTGCTGTAACGATTTTCTCATTAATTTTAGAGTATTTGGTCGAGAGATGCTACAAAATTCTTTCTTAGATGTGTTTGATTCCGGAGCTTAGCTGTCCAGATTGAAATGTAGGTTGAGATCATGTAAACAGTTTGTAAATTTCGTGCTAACATTTGCAGTGACCAGTTCGTGGTTGTCTATAAATTTCATCTTCATGGTTTAACACTTTTGGTTTGTGTGGTTCTACACATTTGATTGATATGTGAGAGCTGCTTAATGCACTTGACCAGATTAATTCTCATCTAAATTGCTATGATGTTTTTAGTTTGTTTCCGGATTAGTGTTGCCATGGAGTCAACTGTAAAAGAAAACTTGAAATAGAAGAGCAGTTACTACTTACAACTATTAAGCACTCCATATGCTCACCAGAATATGAGCATGGATGTAAATGCAGTCATGCATATTTGCGCAAACAGAGAAGAGCTCATATTCAGTTTTCACGATGTTATAAATTTAGAACTGAGGGAGTTAATGTTACAAGGCAAGTAAGAATGGAAATGTTAAATGTATTGCAGTATAATATGAGGACTACAAGAACCTAAACCCTAGATATATGGGAAAAGACACATATACTCTTAACACCTCCTCAAATGTAAGACATATGCAATAACATTGTATTTGGAAGGGTTGACACTAAAAAAAGGAAAAATCCAAAGTCCGAGTCTTGAAGATGTCGTCATAGACTGTAGCTCTTGGAAAATTGTCATCATAGTTGAAAGCATAATTAATTATTGGATGAGCGGATTGTGATTATGAATCAATAACGGAAAGGATTGGATTATAGAAAGTCATGATACAAATGATATCGATGGATATAAAATAAAGAATACTGGATTATAATGTAGGGTTGATTAATTGACAAATAGCAGATTTGAGGTTGGATTTATAAATTCATGGTGGAATTTATGTGAAAATTTAGATAACCATGATTTGATTAATGGAGTTGTGGATGATGCAAAGGAAAGTATATATTCAGTGAATTAGATAAATAATAACACCTGTCGTTTGGAATTTTAGATAGTAGTAATGCCATGACTAAGTGATGAAAGAAGATAGTGTAGGCGTAAATAGTGAGAAGTAGAAGTTAAATTAATAAGGCCATTGGATTTTGGATTTTAAGTCTATGTATAGAAATAGTATTAGAGTGAATTAGTCTATTGATTGATATTGAGTGTAGGAAGACGTTAGATTATCTTTGCAAATATATGAAAATTTTTGGAGATTAGTGTTCTAGGAAAGCAATTAAGAAAGTCATTTAATTTTGCCCCAGTCTATTCCTCTCCTACTCCTTGCTCTTATCTTTATTTCAATCTCACTCTCCTTGCTAAGCCTAAAATGTTATAGAATTGATTCTTAAATCTCAATTACCGTTAAATAGGATATCACTGAACGAACTCAAGATCTAGCACTCAGCAAATAGAGAAAAGAAATCTTGGAAAGTAGCCCAGTATTATAGAGGTCTTAGCTGTCATTAAAAGAAATTAGATTGAAGGTGACCAAAGATAAGCCAAGATATTGGAATAACAGGCAAAGCTATTGCAACAGTTCCCTACCAAGATATCGCCAGAAGAATCAACTTAGCATTAAGTGTGATTGAATTAAAGTTACAACTTTTCTGAAGACTCAACCACCTAAGTTCTCATCAGCAACAAAGCCACTAGGTGCAGACAATTGGTTACAAAATATCAAAAGGACAATGGATATTACCCAGTGTTTGCATAAAGAGAAAGTTATTTTTGCTACTTACCAGCTATCAAGACCAGCAATTACTTGGTGGAATGCTATTCGGTGGATACATCCGAAGAAGAAAGATAGTACATGGGAAGAATTTGTGAAGAGATTTCATAAGGCCCATCTTTCTTCTGAAGTTATCACAAAAAACATCAAGATTTTCTTAATCTTCGACAAGGAGAGAAGTCTATCATGGAGTATCTGCAACAATTTTGTCATCTATCCCAGTATACTGTGAAAGATATTAATAAAGAAACTAAAAAGATGGAGTGCTTTATTAAAGGCCTACGACCAAGTTTCAAGCATTGTATTATAGGTACAAATTTTAATTTTTCAGACTTACAAACTTTAGCCGACCAAGTACTCTGGATGAAAGAAGAAATGTTATAATGTTCGAAACTTAACAAACAAAACGATCCTCTGATTCTAGTAGATACAACTTGTTTTCACTGCAAATAGTACGAACATTATCGTTACCAATGTCCAATGAGATTCTTACCTAAGGAAGAGGCTAGGATACAAGTAAGAAGACAGGCATCAACATCATATTAACCAACAATGGAGGAAGAAGGGTCCCACCCTAAGAAAGCCAGAGTAGAAAAGGTGATGGCTCGACTCTAAAGAATGTCATAAAGAAAAATGGCAAAGAAGACAGTCACAAAAACGTAACTCATTCATCACTACCAGTCAGGAACAAGAAATAGAATGAAAACTCTCATCATCCTATTGTGTAAGTAAGTTTAGAAATGCCAAATAGTTTGCTTGTAAACTATGGTATACTGTAAGACTATAGAAATATATGTAAGCCGTCTGTAAAAAGGTATAAGGAATAAGAAATTTGTGCCATATTAAACTTCTTAATCACAGTAAACTTGATTTTCAACATCAGACTACAAGAAAAGAACTAGTATAACAAAAGTAAAGATTTAAATGGCTATGTACAAGGAAAGGATTCTAAAAAAAAGAGCCAAGGCAGAAAATCAGTATGGCGCAACGGAAGCATGGTGGACCCAAACTCATAGAGCACTGATATAAAATAAACCAAGAGCATCCAAAAATTTTGGAAAAAATTCATAAAGAAATTAGTGAATCAAATCAAGGAATATACAGGAAGATAGCAAGACACATCATAATCATAATCTGACATATACAAGGATGATATATAGGTATAGACAACAAAGAAGAGAGTGTGCGGAAAAATAGATGTAACAAGAAAGAATGAGTACCAACATAACTACTAGACGACAAGCACTACATGAAGCTCATCCTGAATAAAGAACAAGACTTAATAAAAAGGAATCATAATCTGTGGTCGTAGCTAGTGGTCGTAGCCTGTTGTCGTAGCATGTGGTCATAGCCTGTGGTCGAACACTACAGTTGTAGCCAGTGGCCGTAACTCGTGGTCGTAGCCCGTGGTCGTAGCCACACATAGGAACTAGAGGCTGTTGTAATTATTCTATTAAATCTGAGTACTTTTACAAGGATTGCCTCTCTCTCCATTGGTTTATGTGGGAGGCGATATACTGCTCGCACACATGCATGCATATACACATACACTCAAGTACTCAGAATCTCAGTATTGGCAATGACAGCTTCATATTAAGCGAATATTGCTACGTATGATGATGATATGACGTTTATTTGTATCATAATATGCTGAGGACCTCCAGTTCCATTGACTCTTTTGCTGCTGCTATTGTTGCTATCTATATTTGTTTTATTTCCTTTGGACTATATTGTGAACTGGCATTTTCAGAGTAAGGCATACATGTTAAAAGAGCTAGGATGAGCATACTGAAGTGATGATTTACCTATATCTTTTTTAATAAAAAAATTAGGAGGCTACAACAATGTTTTTTCATTTCTTAAAAATCGGTCTATCATCAAATGTTTTCCTTTGTTAATATTTCATGAACTGTCAAATGTGTGTTTCCCCTACATATCCATGTCTGTTGAATATTTTTGTTCCGTAGCAACGCACGGGTACTCAACTAGTTAATTATTAATTATCAATACTTTCATTACTACTATTTGTGCACTGTTATTTACTTAAAATAAAAAAATTTAGAATAACATGACAGTTAGCTAACTCCTATCACTGAAAAAGCTATGTTTTCTTGTAGGCCATATTCACCTTGACAACCTAAATAGTAATGAACTACTATATAATTATCCATCAATAGATTAGACATTAAAATGTTTTACACTACTAAGAGATTTGGTATTTTACCGGTAGAATTATAAAATGATACTAGGGTTAAGGACGAATCGTGGAAAGCCACTAGATTGTTGGAGTCGGCGACCTTGCCTTAGGAATGAGGCTTTGGGTTGGAATGATAGCAGTGTTGTAACGCACTGGGGAGTTAGTTTGTGAACAGTTGCCTCATCAGTGAAAAGTAAGGACTAGAACCTTATGCTGAGTAAAGAATGTAGAAATCGCTCAACTACAAATTTTGACTTATCAAACTTGGTCTAGTAACTACTCAAATCAATTGAATATCAATAGGAGGATATGCTTTCCAGAAAGGGAACGACCCAAGGGGGTGGTATGGGAATGGTAAAACCATACTTGACAATGGTAGCTCTACTCAGAATCGGTGGTAGCGTTGTGCATTGGCTAGTAGATACCCTACAATGTGTGGTCTATAACCTACCAAGTAGAGACTAGAAAGAGGAGATCAGTGAAAGACCGTGTTTTCTCAACTCAGTCGCACATTACCTGTTACATGTCTGGATATTGAGAGTTTAAGAAATCTTATGGGTAAAACTGGCCAACTCTGTAGAGTATGACAAATGATATTTGAATAATCGTGCTTCTGGTAAATAAAGCTGTATTACATGGGTGATTCCAACAACAAGGCATAAGTAAAATTTGGAGGATTTTGATATGGAAATTGTGGATAACAAACCCCCTGCTATTTACTAAGAACGATTTTATTGTTTTAAATGTAAAGTTCTTTACCAACAAATTTGCATCCACAAATATAATAATAATAAGCCCAACACATCCCACCTCTTAAAATACTGGTAATTGGTTAAATAGCATTTTCTCTTGTGGCTTGCTGAGTACCTAGTGTACTCAATCTTGCTTATTTCTATCAGAATAGATACCGAAAGAAGAAGGGATGCTTCAAGCTTTCGTGTTAGGGTTATGACCGCACTCAAGCATTTCTATAGGGATTTCTTTGGCTCTTCTGAATGTAAGTTAAGTTTTGAGTTTGGACGTCTGTAGTGTTACTAAAGTTGGTTGTTAGGTCTTATTTTAATTAAGTTAACCAATTTTAAGTATGTATGAGCAAGCATGATACTCCTTCTGTCCGCAACTGAACTCCTGGGCTGTTGCGGAATGTACGACGGCTCTATCAAAAATGGGGTTGTTACAGGTTGTGTGTTTTTTAGCTGAAGATGTGCTTCCATGCTGTCGTTTTGTGAGAATCACATGGCAGGTTATGCATTTTAAGGTAAAACATGATACAAGTACTTGTTCCTTTGACATGGTAAGGAATCACATCTTAACTTTTAAAGTGAACTTGACTAAATTATGGCCACCAAAATTTAAAGTTTTCATTTACATTTTTTACTTGCTACATGCATCTAGTACAAGACTCCCACTGATCCATTTTAGTTTTGCAAACTTGTTCCAATTTATAAACCATGTATGCAGATGTAAAACTAGTTTCACTCTCTTTCCTAAGTAGTTATGCATGCCCACCCGTACAGATAGTAATCTTTCAAATTTTCAAAGCACCTAATGTAAGGCCAAAATATTCACTTTCTCTAGTTGATTGTTCAAATATAGAATTTTCTTAATATTTGTGTATGCTCAAATAGATTGTAGGGTGTAAATGGTCTAACTACTTTTCTTCCTAAATTGCTAATTGTTTATGTTTTCCTAGACTCAAGGAAAAAGAACATTTTCAAGTTACCTCAAGGAGAATACGTTGCTCCAAAGAAGATTCAGAATGTCTATGGTAAATGCAAGTTCATTGCCCAATGCTTTTTATATGGTAATAGTCAAGATTTTATTGATTTTATATTTGTTGTAAGCATGTAACTATCAATTATGGCCATGTATATTCTAAAGGTGTTGATTTGGATGTAGGTGAAAGTTGAAATTCTTCTCTAGATGCCATTGTAGCAGTTGAACCAAAGGCTTTGAAGGTTGGGCTGCATTAGAAGGAATCCAGTGTAAATACTTTGACCATTTGTAAGTCCAAGCTTCATTAAGTTGATTTTGGTGATAATGACAAATACAATTGTGAGACTAATATGTTTATTGATTATAATATTGCTCTTGGGAATGGAATGGCTATATGGCCTTGAGTATTTTCCCATCACAGAGCAACCAAGAGCCAGCTAATCTTGCATCTTTTCATTCACAAGCTTAGAGACTGAAGAACCAACGGAGAACTAAAAGAACACAGAGACAAACACAGAAGGGCACAAAAAGAAGAACTCTAACTCAATTCTTCTCATATTGATATTGACGAGGAGAGATGAATGATTACAAAGAGTTTAGCTCACACCCATCTCACTACATGGTTCACACACGCAGAGCACTCACTGAGAACTCTCTCTAGAGCTCACTCTCATTTCCTTACTTGCAGACTTTGCCTAGCCATCCCCTTTTAACAACCAACACACACACACTTAAAAGGGAATTCAAGAAGTGGCAGCCAATGCCCACTCCAAGACCTCACTACCATAAGGGGCAAGAGTTCTTCAAATTGCCCTCAAGCACCTTCCTGGAAGCTTCCCGCAACCGGTACCTTGACCGTCTAGACCTCGACTCCTCCCTGAGTCTAGTCCCGGTCCGCTCCGCTGCACACGACCGCACCCGGCATCCTGACCGTCTGGACCTCAGCTCCTCTTTGATCCTAGTCCCAGTCCACCTCACCGCTGCCCGTTGTGTCCACCTGACACCGACTAAGACATCCGATTCCACCTGAGTCTAGTCCTGGTCTGTTCCATTCCGTTGCACACGACCGCAACCGACACCCAACCGTCTAGACCTCCGACTCCTCCCTGAGCCTAGTCCCGGTTCGCTCGTTGTTGCTCGTCGTGTCCACCACCGGTAGCTCCAGCTCTGGTCCCTCGTCTCCCGGCTCGCAACTACCTCACCAGCCTCGATCATCTTCGGCATACCTGACCGTCTGGACCTCGACACCTCCTGTGCCTAGTCCCGGTCCTCCTCGCCTCACCATGACCTAGCTCCAAAGTCTTGCAGCCACACAGACAAGCAAACCATCACATAGCACCACACGAAACAACATAATCATCATTAGCATAAGTAAAAGGTACTCAACCCTAGAATACCCAAAACAAACTCAAACTCTCTAACACAACCGTCAATTACTCATCACAAACATGGGGATACCTCCACATGGTCTCTCAGTTTGCATGACGGAACTACTGGAATTACCTGCAACGGCTAGTTTTCTGACCATTGCTGAGGGGAGCAAAAGTATCGGTCATTTGCCTGCGGTAATTATGGAAATCCTGATTTGTTGTCCCATACGCTAGTTTCGATGTGTGGGTTATATATACCCAGTTGTGGCCGGTTGGAGAATAACTTTTGGCACTCCATTTCACTCTCTTGAGCTAGTATGAGGTCCTCCTCTCAATTGTACATGTGTTGCACCTGTGAGCAAGGAGGAAAGCTCTAGATTGCATGTGTTGCATCTAGAGGTGGATTGTGTATCCACTCGAGCTTATGAATTCATTGCACGTGGTGAGAGTCAAGCAAGAGGTTTGACTTATTATTCTTAGAGTTTGCTGACTCCTATACGGCATTAGAGGCATCGTGCACGATAATCTTCTCCAAGAAGGTTGTGGGAAGACCTGACAAAGTTGTAAAAGTTAGAGCTCACCTACCTAGAGCAAAAAAAGCTACCACTAGTGGATTGAGGTGTTTCGGCTTAATTCGTAGAGCCGGTCTAATTCGTTTGGGCTAACCTCAACATAGACTAGGGGAGACCGGCAAGTCTCCGAACACCACGGTAAAATGCAACTGTGTCAATTATTGTTTGTTTTCTTGTTCTCAATCTACATTTAAGCAATTTACATTCATAGAATTATACTGATTGCTTATTATTCTAGAATTATAAACCTTAACATAGGCTTAGCTTGTTGGTGCACTTAGATGAACCCAGTTGTTTTAGGCGTTATTTGGGTCAAACCTTTTTGAGTTAAGCTTTTACATTATTTGCATGGTTTAGCTAAATAGAAATTGATAATTAATTAGAAGAAGAATTTTTAAACCACCTATTCACCCCTCTCTTGTCGGCCTCCTCGATCTAACACTATTGCATTTGTCACCTATTTAATTCAGCCCGTGGAAACAAATAGCGAGGGGATCTCATTGTCTTCACACTGATCCTTACTTGTAATATGTTTTGCAATAATATTGTACTAATATGTTTTCCAATAATGTGACCTGATGCTCACTTGTAATTGTGACTTGATCCTCATTTGTAATATGTTTTGCAATAATGTTGTACTAAAATGTTTTCCGATAATGTGACCTGATGCTCACTTGTAATTGTGACCTAATGCTCACTTGCAATATGTTTTCCAATAATATTGTTCTTATCATTTGTGAATATATTTAGTTGTAATGTTCATGCATTTGATGTTGACAGAGGTAACTTTTGCACCCTATGTTACATGTATATATTATCTTGTCGATGCTGGTTATTCAAACATGCATGTGTATTTAGCGCTATACGAGGGGTAAAGGTACCATGTTCCTGAATTTCAGATAGGTGCTGCTCCAAGGGGTGAGAAAGAGAAATTTAATAAATTGCACTCAAGTGGTCGCAATATCATTGAGAGGTCTTTTGGTGTATAGAAGATGAAATGGAAAATTCTTCTCAAGATGCCGAGTTTCAAAATGTCTAAGCAAAAGATGATTGTTGCAACTCATATGGGACTCCACAACTTCATACATGATTATGCTTCGATGGATAAGTATTTTCGTAGATTTGAGTGGGATCCCAATTATACACGCATAATACCATCGAGATATGCAAGATATGTCATTTCTTGTGATGCATCTGAAGCATTTTCATATGTTTGAGCGGGATCCTAATTATATGCACACAATACCATCGAGATATGCAAGATATGTCATTTCTCATGATGCATCGGATGTGTCAACATCACAATCAAGGGATAGAGCCATGCATAGGTTTCGTGATGAGCTTGCAATGGCAATTGCTCAAAGTGGATGATGGGCACATTGCTTATGATCTTTTGAGGTCTTTTGTTACCACTCATTTATCCTGAACATTTTTTAGTGTGCTATGGTAAATTTGGCTTCTTGTTTGGTTACATTGTAAAAGATATGGTTAAAATTGTAGACAAAAGTTTAATGTAAATTTTCTAAATTACTGTGGTCTTTGCAACCTGAATGTCAATAGTTTGGTTCTTTCAAATTGCACTGGAATGCAATTACCTGCTGAAATTTGGAATCAAAATTTCATAATTTTTTTTGTACATGTGCTCTTCAAAAATTTGAAAAAAATCATAATTTGTGTATATATGGTCTTCCATAATTTGGACAAAAGATTGTATAAGTTGTGTACAAATACAATGGAGTAAGACACATATACAAATGAAGTATTATATCCAAGGGTATCATGGTCTATTTACCTCTAGGGACAACTCTAGATTATCAGAGAAATGGATTCTCAAATAATCAATAATAGAAACTGAAAAATGATAATCTAGAGGTCTACCAAACAGACCTATTGTATGTGCATTGGATCATTAGATGGAATAGATGTAAACAAGTTATGTGCTAGGAGGGTTGGTTTACACGAGAGGATGGGCTTGAGTTAAGCTAATACAGTACTATATAACGTAGGAGTAAAACTATAAAGGCTCACCTTCTTTTTGATTTATGGCTCATCTTGAGAAGAGAAGCTCTAGATAGTGTGCGATTTCTTGAATCGGTCTGGTTTATAGAGTGAACTCATGGGATTTCTCCGACTAGGGTGATAAAAAAAGCTCAGGCTCAACAAATTATTTGAGCTCAACCTAGATTCGATTCAAGCTCGGCTCGTCTGGAAATCAAGCCAAACTTAAACCTAGCTTCAAGCTCATGCGCTTCACTAAGACAAACATAAATGGTTCGAGAACTATAAGGTTAATTTTTCAGACCTCATGCACCCTTCTAGCCTTCCCTAAATCTAGTCCACCAATACGTCTACCCACATACGAGAACTGAGCGTTGCTCAGTTGGCTCGAGCACGTGGTCGCTCTAAGCCCATATTCCAGTTCACTCGACGCGCGCTCACCTAAATAAAAAGCGGGTACATACATGTATACGTATTAAGTGAGACAACGTATACCCATGCTCTGAAGGCTGTTTGAACCTTTAATTAATTTTCTAGCGTGTGTAGATGATGTTTGTATATATGTGCACGCGCAGATGATATGTGTGATATATGTGAGTTATGTACACATGCAATGTACCTCTAAGAAAATACGCCTACCCACGTCCACTGAACCTGGGTACCTCAACTCACGCACCCACCGTTCCACCAAGACCCAACAAGCCAACAGCAACAGGCGGCCAAGCCAACCCTAGCCACGACACACAATCCCAAGTCCCAACCCTTCTTCTCCAGCTACTCATCCATGCTGCCATCCTCCAGGATCCAGCTCGCGAGTTCGTGACACCACCGCCGGTCGTGAGCTGCCACGGACGACATCTCCATTCTCCACGGCCGCATCTTCCTCTAGCCTGACGGCCAGTGAGTCCATGACGCCGCCAATCCTTCTCTTCCAGCCAAATCTGAATATTACACTATCCCTTTCACCACTCTTCTTCTTTTGTTAATTTTAATAACCTTAAAATCTGTTGATGTTTTGGGTTGTTCTTTAACAATGACGGATTTAGGATTTTATGAATGGGTGTTCGCAAATTACATTGTGTTACATTTTTTAATACATGCTTATATTGGTTTATAAATATTGAATATAAAAGTCACATTTCTAAGTCTATTGAAAGTCACTAACACTAAAAATTTGAAATAATAAACTAATACTAACACTTTATTTGGTGGTAGCACAATTACAACTTTTTAGAGTAAAACTATTACAACTTTAGTTGACAACACAAGTGTGCACTTTGTTTTTAAATAGATGTTAACTTTAACCCACTTTTCTATGTTAGCATATTAAATGATGTTTTTCACACACATAGAAAAAGAAGTAGTACATATTTTTGTTTTTGACATATGTTGTCTCTATTTATGATTTACCTCTCTCTAAGAATAACAGTTAACATGGGTACTTTGAACATATTGTTTCCGAAAAATAAAATATAAATATTTATAAACCAAAATCAACTCTCCCAAATGATGTATATTTTGGATTGAAAGGATTATATATATTCTTGTGACCACTAGACTTATGACAATTGGCACCATCAAATTCTTTCGAATAAGGCATCTAAAATATCTAGATATTTTTAGGAAACTATCTGGATTTAAGATCATATTTATGGGATCTCCAGAACCCTTAATTATCTACATCTTTCATGTAGATAAATCATCCAATATTCCATCTAGTAATTTTAATCTACATATTAATATATGGTACTAGAAGATGATAAATTTACCAGATAGCCGGATTACAAAATTCATAGCTTAAAATCTATTTATCTGATCAACATAAATAAATATTGTATAGAAAACTATTGAATTTCTCTACAATTATCTAGATGACATTTTTAAATTACTCTCATACGGTACCCAAAATTACAGGAGAACAATATAGCAAATTAGCCGATATACTAGTCTTTTCCCTAACGAATACTTTTCACTTTCTCTCTAATCCCAACTCTAATCTATAATTAAATTAACAAACATAGAGAAAATCAAATTGTTACCTAAGCGAGGAGCGAGAAAGCCACAATCTCCTCATGCCTTTTTCCCCGGCTCTTGTCCTGTTGCTACTCCTCCTTTTCTTCCCTTGATTGACACTGATTTTCCCCGGCCTACTCGCTGGTCAACAGCTAGTCCTCACGGTTCGTACATGTGTGTACCAAGACGAAACTGATAAACCTAGTAGCCGAGCGATACAGCGGCCAACACTAAGTAATATGCGTAATATATGGACATTTAACGAGTCTCTCTAGAATGGATCCCCAACGTTCAGCACAAGAGACAGACCATTGTCAGGATTTCTATCCTCCTCCCCAAATCGGCAAACCCCAGTTCCTCACAGCCCAATCCCAAACTCTCTCGTCTCTAGCTCCAGCCCATCCTCTTCCTTGAACTCTTCTCCATGTCTCGTCGCGACGGCGGCGGCGGCTATTGCTTCGCCGCTTGTCTCTAATTCTCACGCAACGTGATTTAACCCTCGAAGCGAAGGGATTCTTCTCTACTAGGCATCGTCGTCGTCGTCCTCCGCTCTGCCGGATTGATCTCTTCTTTCGCTGGTAAGGAAGCCCTAGCTTGCTTGGATTGTTCTAAGAGTGAGCTTTGTCCTGAGGATCTTTTCTTTTCCGTGAGCAATCTCATCCAAATCTTCCTTTCTGGGATGGATGGTCCAGTCCATGGTGTTTGTGGTGGATTTGCTTGCTGCGTTGTGGATTACCAGTAGCAGTTTATTTTTCCATATTTTTGGGGGTTCAACTGAACCCCCATGTCCCACGTTAGGTCCGCCCCTGTTCTTTAACCTGTAGTTGTTGGGTATTTTGTTCGATAATATGTGTTTTCATTTTACGAATTGAAGAACCGTGTATTTCTTGTTGCTGGCTGCCAAGAATATTTCTTTCTTTGGGTTGTTCTTTTGTTTCTTGCATTCACTGGTTCACACAATTTCCAATGAGAATGTAGTAATTGTTCTAGACGTCTGAATAAAATCAACAATCTGTTCTAATTGTTGAAAATTCATGCATTTTAACTGCTATCGAGCTTACTCGAGCCGAGCTCGAGCCCAGGTTACGCGTGCTTGGGTTCTTTGAACAATTTCGGGTTCGGTTGTTTCTTGCTTGTTGAGTGGATGATTATCCATTTGTTTGCTTCTGAAATCGATTGTTATTTTTTTTTACTTTCTCTTGGATTGGTTTGGTTCTTCCCATTTTGAGCTATTGTGATATGTGAGGCCACATGAAAACAGAAACTTTACATTTCCATCCCTGCAAGATGCCATGAAATTGGCATGTATTTTTGCTATACTGTGTGATCTTTCATAGTTATATGTTCACTAGGTGGAGCATCTGCGTGTTGCTGCGGATACTTTTAGGTGTACATTTTGGACTGCACATTATGTATGCTACAAATTTTTAACTCAAAATTGCAATCAACAAACTTACAATATATGGTATAAACAGAAGATAATCGAGTTTAGCGAAGACATTGACATTGTCAAGTAGACAATCTCTATGGGAAAAAATTGCGATGATGGTACCTGCAGATTGGATCAAGAGTGGCAACCCATCTGTAGGGAATGCACTGAATCAAAAAGGAGAAGCACACACATGCAATAGATCAAGAGTACAGATATACAAATGCTTTGCCCAATGGCTGCTGCCTGCTAGTTTCATGCATCATGCATGATGAGCGACTGATGGTGTTGGTAGATCCACCAGACAACCGTAGAAGGACCGGAGCTCCAGGGGATTATGTACGTGTTCGTCAGTAGATCATGTTTAGCAACTGTCGCTTGTTGAGAGGGATAGAGTGGTTTTTAATTTGATAGGAGTAGCATTGTAGCAGTAGCTAGTAAGCGACTGCATAAGGGTTAGAGGGCCACTTATTTTCTGGGCGGTTATGGTTTAAATAATTAGATGGGACGTCGTTTCATATTTTTTTTGTCACATGTGGATTAGTCACATCAGTTTTCAGTTTTGTCAAGTAAAGTTATACTGATTAACTGATAAGAGGGTTTGTAATTAATTGAGGTGACATCCGAAGGCTATTAATTTCTTGCTGATGTGGCTGAACTAGAAGGCTTGTTTTGTAGTAGCACTAATCTCAAAGCATATAAAGTGGTAAATAACATCTATCTACTATTCATCATGTTTTAAAAATTATGTAAATTACTATTGAGGAAAGCATAGAAGCACCTCTCTCAAGTGAGAGAAAGATTTGTCTTTTTTAGGTGAGCTGTGCAAATAAAAGTTAGAAAACTCACTTGCAAATGCTAAAGGTTCTTTTTTTTGTCAACCGAGGATGTGGAGACATGAACATTAACTATGCTTTCTTCATGCAGGAATCCAGCTGCTACAAGTTGAAATGAACCGGGCATCAAATTTCATACCTACTTCTGATCAAGATGTCCTGGATGTCAAGCCCATGAGGACCTTGGCTCCAATGTTCCCTGCGCCCTTGGGGGTCAATATGTTTAACCAGTCGACCACCCCACCATTGGTATTTGTCACTCCAGCTGGGCAGTTTCCAGCAGGTTTTGGTGCTTGGAACCATCCTGCGGCCAGGTCATTTGCCACTTTTGGTGATCAGGATGCTGGTGGAGGCAAGACTTCTGCTTTTGGTGATCAGGATGCTGGTGGAGGCCAGACTGCTGCTTTTGGTGATCGGGGTGCCGGTGGAGGTCAGACTGCTGCAAATGGGACTTCGAATATAGGCATCAATGCTAGTGGGCCAATTAATGCCGCCCCTATATCAGCTTACAAGTCAACACCTCCAAGCGTTATACCACTGGATGATGATGATGATGATGATGATGAGGCTTACACCGGTAACCAGACATCAGCATCTGGGCGGAAGATCAAGAGGTCATCCCGCCTCAGTGGATATAAGATGAGTGGCGGTTTGGGCAGTGACATCTCCAACAGCATGAAGATCAAACGCCATAAGTCCTCTTACAGGAAGGCTGCTGCTGACAATGAGCTTGCCTTGCAGCCTCCTTCATCCAGCGATTCCAGGGAGATTGTGGAAGCAGTTCTCATGACCTTTGAAGCTCTGCGGCGTAGGCATCTACAATTGGATGAGATGCAAGAGACTAGCAAACGTGCCGATCTGAAGGCTGGTGCCATCATGATGGCTAGTAATCTCAGGGCTAACGTTGGGAAGCGGATAGGAGTTGTCCCTGGAGTTGAAATAGGGGATATTTTCTACTTCAGGATGGAGCTATGTATTATTGGGTTGCATGCGCCTAGCATGGGTGGAATTGATTATATGACTGCCAAATTTGGTGATGAAGATGATTCTGTAGCAATATGTATTGTCGCTGCAGGTGTTTATGAGAATAATGATGATGATACAGATACACTGGTCTACAGTGGTTCAGGAGGTAATAGCAGGAATAATGAGGAGAGGCACGACCAGAAGCTTGAAAGGGGTAACCTTGCTCTTGAGAGGAGCCTGTCCAGAAAGAACGTGATCCGGGTTGTACGGGGCTATAAAGATCCAGGTTGCTTGACTGGGAAGGTTTATATCTATGATGGCCTCTATAAGATTCATGAGTCCTGGAAGGAGAAAACAAAGACTGGGATCAATTGTTTCAAGTACAGGTTGCAGCGAGAGCCAGGACAGCCTGATGGAGTTGCAATCTGGAAAATGTCCCAGGGATGGGTAGAGAATCCACCAACTAGAGGCAGAGTTTTACACCCTGATCTATCATCTGGTGCTGAAAATCTCCCAGTGTGTCTTGTCAATGATGTTGACAGTGAGAAAGGACCAGGCCTTTTCACCTATATTACTCAGGTCAAATACTTGAAGCCATTCAGTTCTATGAAACCAGCAAAGGGTTGCAGATGCCTTAGTGTTTGTCTGCCTGGTGATACCAATTGCGGTTGTGCACAGCATAATGGAGGTGACTTACCTTACAGCTCATCAGGATTACTTGTATGCCGCAAGCCTATGGTGTATGAATGTGGTGAATCTTGCCAGTGTTCATTCAACTGCCGTAACAGGGTGAGCCAAAAGGGAGTTAGGATCCACTTTGAGGTCTTTAGGACTTCAAATCGAGGCTGGGGTCTTCGTTCATGGGATCCTATACGGGCTGGCTCATTTATTTGCGAGTATGTTGGTGATGTTATTGATGATGCTAAAGTTAATTTGGATGATAATGAAGATGATTATATTTTTCGGACTGTATGCCCTGGTGAGAAGACATTAAAATGGAATTATGGACCTGAACTGATAGGGGAGCAAAGCACAAATATCTCAGCTGATACTTTTGAGCCACTGCCCATTAAGATAAGTGCAAAGAAAACGGGAAACATCTCACGTTTCATGAACCATAGTTGCACTCCTAATGTCTTCTGGCAGCCAGTTCAGTTTGACCATGGAGATGACGGTCACCCACATATCATGTTCTTTGCACTGAAGCATGTTTCTCCCATGACAGAGCTGACTTTTGATTATGGTGAGATTGGTGCTGACTCCAGTGGTGTGGGTTCTCGTAGAGCTAAGAACTGCCTCTGTGGATCCTCAAATTGTCGGGGCTCTTTTAGTTGACTATGGAAGATGTGCATTCTATTTATCAACATGCAAACCTATCTGGTAGGTGAAAAAAACTTGAACCTGATATGCGTTTTCGGTTTTGAGCATCATGCATACTTATACTTCCTTTGCTGTTGGAAATTCCTGCTTGTTGATTATCTCCAATCCTGCGTAAGCAACGGATATTCCTGTTTTAGCTTTGTGTAGTTGTATAACTTGGTACTTCCACAGAAATTATTCTACGTCTAGGAATGCATTGCAAGCATAAGTTATTCCTGTCTGTAGAAAGATCTTATTTTCAGCACCTCTGTTGAGATTCTTGCAGTGAAGTTGTCATGTGTGCGGTTATTGTTCATGTGAACAGTGCGCGGTTACAGTTCATGTAAACAGTGCGCACACGTAGTACCGATTTGGTTGGATTAGCTTTCTAATTTGGTTAGATTAGTTTCCTTATAGATAAGATTAGATTTGTTAGCATAATCTATTTCTATAATATTAGATAATATTAGAGATAAGTTCCTTAGAAGTCAAGCCATCCAATCTATATAAAGATGGGAGTGTATCTTATTTCATTAAGCAATAAGAAGAAAGAGTTATTCTAGTCTCCCCCTCAAGTTTTTCTCTCTAGTCCATGATCCCTCTCTTTCCTAAGCCCCCCCCCCCCAGTCGTGCCGTCTCAGCCATCTTCTGCACGGTATTTACCCCGATGAACTTAGAGCAGCTCCAAAAGATGGGCTAAATTTGATCCCCTATAATCTCATTTTAGGGGACATGCCAAAAAGTTGGGGATCAATATAACTCCTTTGCTCCAACAGTCATCCCCAAAATTGGTCCCCTAAATATTTTAAATCTGCTACATGGGCTTATGGGCCATATTAGTTATAAATCGGCCCAGCTGCCAAGCCTGTTCACCACCAAGCGCTGCCCCTGTTCATGCCCTTGCAGCGCCGCCCTGTTCATTCCTTCTAGCGCCGCCCTGTTCGTTCTTCGCAGCGCCGCCCATTTCAACCAACCTGCTCCTCCATTTATTTTATCACGGTAATCTCAACGAACGCCACTGCTCTTACTATAATCTCCACGTGCATGTGAACTAGCTAGCTAGTTGGAGCCTAAAATTTATTTTATCTGCTAGTGTTTTGTACAATAGATTTTCTGCTAGTTTTAAATTTTGTACAGTATGGTTGTGCATACTAAAAATGATTTTTTTTAATTGAAACAGTTGTTGGAAAATAATCTTGTCATTGGTATTCTTGTACTCTGATCTGACATGAGTTTTGTTGCATGTATGTGTTGCACGTTTTTACCTGTCGTAAGAGTGCATGCATTAGTGGTGAAGTTAGTTAAGGAATAAGTCTAGCTTGCATGTAGAAGGCCTTATGCGCATGCAGGAATCCGTCGTAGTTTCACATGAGCATAGTGCTGATATTCATGAGTTTATTCAAGTCCACATGAAAATTAGAGACAAGGAAATCCACTCCCAGCTTCAACAAGACCTAGTGGAGCATCTGTGGCAGCGCCATGGAAACACCATTGTTCTGATCTGAAATTAAATTAAAACACTATTGTTCTAATCTGAAATAAAGACACCATAACATAGTTCTGAAATTAAATTAAAACACTATTGTTCTGATATGAAAACAAATGAAAACCATACAACATAGTTCTGAAATTTAACCTGACTTAGAGGAATGTCGAGCTACAATCTTATTCTGTAGGCTCTTGTAGAACTGTTGTTGTATGTCTGATAGGCCAGTAAAGTCCATGGTCATAATTCTTTCTTCTTCTATCATTCTTTTCAAACATATCTCATCACTCATAAGTTCTAACTTCTTTAGTTGTGTAAAACCTGTCAGGTACTTGCTTTAGTTTACTTCCTAGAAGGTAGAAGTCTTTCAATCACTTTCCTCAAATAGTGAACTAAATCCAGAGAACAAACAAGAACTCGCCCAAAAATAAGTATCGCCAAGTTCATCGCATGAAAGGGCATTCAAGAACACCGAAATGTACAAAAACTCAAAAATAAGTATCGCCAAGTTGAGTCTTGAAGTTGTTTGTTAATGGTTCAATTGTGTTAGCTGATTTATTTCATTACAGCATTCAATGGTTCACTCTAGTGCAGCAGCTTACGAAAACTCAAATTTTAGTTAAGAAAACAAGAAGTCCTAACACAACAACAACTGAACCAGTGAACAAACTATACAAGCTTAAAACACTATGTTCTTCTGTTTCCTATTTTAGACTAACACAACAACTGAACCAGTGAACAAACTATACAAGCTTAAAACACTATATCAACATCTCACTACGCAGAACTAGAGCCAACACCCACGGTTCCAAAGTTCAAACCCGCCCGACTCTTGCACGTACCCTTCCTCTAGCTCCCAACCCAACGAAACTAGCACGGCAATACCGATAAATCGAACGCAAGTAATGAGGAGAAGCTCTCACTGCGAACGAGGAGGCGGAGGCGAAGGCGAAGCGACGCCGAGACCGCGCCGAGAGCGAGGCGGGAGGCGCAGGACGTGAAGGAGGGCGAGGCGAAGGAGCTCGGAGGAACGAGACGCGGAGGCGCTCGTCGGGGCCTCCTTGCGAGGCGAGGCCGCCGTCCGGCGCGCGCGAGGGTCCGCCGGAGGAACTCGGGCGCGCGCTGGGCTCGCCAAAGTAGTAGTCTGCCCACAGGCGCCGGTGGGAGCCGCGCTGGCCGCCGGCGGGAGGAAGGCTGAAGCGCCCTCGGTAGGTCTCACGCAACGCGAAGGAAAAAAAATTGGGCGCGGAATCGCCTACTCGCGCGCGGCAACGGTGATTGGGGACGCGTGGGGTGAGGCCAAATTTGGCTCCGGTGGGGTGAGATATTGGGGGTGTTAAAATTTTTAGTTGTGGTTTTGGAGATCTTTTGGAGGGATTTTTTTTTACTAATCACCAAAATTTGTTTTAGGGGATGTTTTAGCCCATCTCTTGGAGTTGCTCTTAGGTTCATTACAGCAGTCGTTCTTGCTAGATTACCTTGGACCGCTTATTTAATTTTACTGTTTTGGCTATCTGCCAATATATTTCCTGTCCTGCTTAGTTGATGTGAGATTCACATATCCAACTGATAATCTGTTAACAAATTTTTCGCACCATTAGGCATTGACTTGCAATTGTTGCATTAATTCAACTACTAATGCCGGAAAGTCGTAGTATCCAAGGTTCCAAAACCCGGAACCGGGGGAAATACCGTCGGACGGCTGGTAACCAGAAAAAGGGCTAAATTTCAAGCGTCAAGATTTGAATTTGAAACCGGTAAACAGAAAAACCGGCTGGTTACCGTCCAAAAACCGAAGAAAAACCGCTAAAACTGGTTTTTCAAATTTGAAATTGGAAATTCTTAATACATTCATGGCAAAAAGCATTAAGTCAAGCACGAGAGATGTATGCATCTTTCTAATACATTCTATTAGTGTTAAACAATGTAAACATCATTAGGGAAACTAACTTTTACATTCAAAAATTGGAAATTCCTAACACATTCATAGTAAAAACATGAAGTCAAGTACGGAAGGTGCATGCATCTTACTAATACATTCTATTAATGTTAAACAATGTAAACATTATTAGGGAAACTAACTTTTACATTCAAAACTTTAAATTTGAATTAAATAAAAAATCACCGATTTTTATTCTACCGGTTGCCAACGGTAGAACCGACCGATGGTAACAGACTGGTTACCCGCAGGAATTGGAACCCTGACTAGTATCTAAGGTTCATCATGTGAAAGTATCGCCCTGCATTTGATAGTGCTTCTTGTGCATCTTGTCAAGTATGCCAGCTTGTCATTCAGCATTACGTAGATACTTTTGTGTGATACCAGAAAGGATGTACTTGCCATATGTTTTAAACTAGTTCGCGTCCATTTTATGGAAACCTGTCTTGGATGATCTCTTACCAGTGATCTTACTTACGCAGATCCTTTTTGCCTTCTTGTTGGTACCTAGAAGTGAACTGCGTTAGTATGGCAAAGTAGGAGTACTTCAAATGGTTCACCTTATGACTTCGCCGTTGTGGAAGTAGTAGATTCAAGTCAAACTTTTCAGTGCCGTACAACAACCAGTCCTTTGTTCTGATTTGTGAATGTAGGTGTTGTAAGATCAGTTTTGTATATTTTATGGGGGGCATTTAGTGCTGTTAATCTCGTGTATACTTTGGTGTTTTCTCTTTTGGGTAGGGTAAGTTTAACTAAACCCTTGCGGTGAATTGTGAATTCAAGCAAGCAAGATATTCGGATCGGTGCTGATGTCTGACATAAGGTCAGTTTAAAGTTGCTGTCATGTTTTAACTGGTTGGAATCTAGATACATGATGCAGTGGCAATTTTGGGGCAAACGTCCGAATAATTGCCGGTTTTCTGTTGGATTAAGGCAGCAAAATCTAGAGGCATTTTGAAATGGGAATGCTATCTTCAATCGAAACGGGGCTTTGGATTACAAAGCATCACAGAATCAGGTAGGGTTACTCTCCCCAAGAAGTCGCATCATTTCTTTCAAGGCAATTCAGGAATGAATGTCCAAATCCTAGCAACGCAACTTTACACGAACTGGCTGGCTTTACAATGCAGCTGACGTGCTTAGAAGTTAGCATAACCTTATTCATAAACAATGGTAAAAGATAATCACGAATGATATGGTCATTAACAAAATCACTGTGAAGCCTGCACCGAATATGAATCGCAAAAACTCACAAAACCTCGATGATAATGTCGGTTTAGTTCCTTGACCCTTGGTGCAAACCGAGTAAAAACCTCAGCCGTAACGGGATGTGACACTGCGTATCTTAATTCTTCAACTAAAGCATATGTTACACCCAACTACCCGCAAAGGGGGAAATGGATCAAAACTACCGTTGGATTGTTCAAGTACAATTTACAAAAGAGCCTAGCAAAAACTAAAGAATAGCTACGTTATGAAAAATTGGAAAATACAAACGAAGAAGTTGGTTCAAAGCGTCCTCGTTGTGTTGCCGACTCTACACTCGCATGTACATAAGCTCCTCGATTCTCTGACCACGCGTTGAGACCGCTGAATATGCAACTTGATGTTTACCAGCTTACCAGCAATCTGCATTTCAGGTATGGAATGGATAAACGGTTATAATGAAAACTAGTATTCCTTACGCAGAGGTCCCAAAATTTACATAAAATAGAAATGCAACTGCAAATGAAATAATTGACTGATGTTGTACCGTTGTAATGGGGATACTTATAGGGAGCCATACAGTAATGGGGATGCTCACGAAGTTGAACCGACGAAACAGCAAAAAATCAATTTCATAATGCAAGTATATAGGGATGCTAGAAGAATGCCAAGGAATTACCATTCTCCATGTAAGGTCTTCTGGCCCAAGGGGCTGAGCAGGACTTGAATATAGAAAATGCCTTGAGTACTGTAAATGCATCACGGGTAAATATAGTCAACACGATTGGATCTACCCAGAAACTTCACGTGAGAAAAGTTTTAGAAAACGAGCAAACCTTCACAATATTAGATTGCATTTCTCTGAGCCTTTCGGCATCGATGCCTCTTAGGTACTTCACCAGCCAGCCAGGTTGCACAGCATCACTTGATGAAACAAACAATGCTATCTGCACAATAAAGTAATAAACCCGTCACTGCACAGTGCATATTTCACGCTACAGAAAAATTTTGTTTTAAAATGCAGCGAGTCATGCAGATGAGCAATGATGAGTCACAATGACATAGTCATCATGCTACAATAAAAGGGTTAAAGAAAATCTTGACGGTGTGTAATATCTGGAGCTTCAACAGACGGCAAGTATACGGCTCCCTTCTTTTCGACTTTTAGCTTATTTACAATAACTAGTTTTCAAACGATGTGTCTTTCTAATGTGGTGCCTACAAGTCGATTTTAGTAGATACTGTACCGACTTCGTCTATATCGGCCAAAATCGCACGCGAGTACCTCTCTTTCTATACTCTCTCACGAATAAGTAGAATTCAAAATTTTAAACCAAAAACCACAGTCTAAAAGAACCCACCATAATCTTTTGAGTGCATACCCACACATGCATGCACCCACATAGCAAAGTGGTTTTACTTACATTGGAAGAATAGACATCTTCACTTTAGTTTACAGTGGATCAATATTGTCCATGCACCTCTTTAGTTTATAGTGACCAGTATCGCCAAGGCACCTTCTTGGTTTTATCATGAGCACACGATGCAAGTACAAAGCAAGTAAACAATCTTGAGGTGTAGTGATTTTATAGGTACCATATTCACTTCCACAGAAGGTTCATAGACCTTATTGGTGCAGAAAAACAAGATTGGTATCACTATCTACAGCCATCAGTGTCCTCGAAGAATAGAACCCAGACCTGTCCATTGCCAACAAATATGCATATACTGTTCTATTGATAGTAACTTAGTGATACGTGTTATGAATATTGTGTGTATTGATATGAGACCCAAAGGGTCATATATATAGAAGAGTACAAGAGGATATGCCATATAGAGATAAGGCATATATGGAATAGAATACAAACTCTATATCCTAATACAACTCTATCTCCTTAACACCCCCCCTCAAATGCAAGGCGTATGCAATAGCATTGCATTTGAAAAGGGGCTAACACTAAAACAAGAAAAATCCGAAGTCCGAGTCTTGATGACGTCGTCGTTGCGTGCAGCCTTTGAATAAACTATCAAATCAAGCCGAAGAGGAATATATAAAAGCATGACGGCGCAGATCGAAGCCCGAGATGGCGGCGGCGCAATGCACAAGAAGCGCAACGGAGGCGCAGTGCAAAAGAAGCGCGGCGGCTTTAGAAACTTGGGGCGGCGGCTTAAAGAGAAGCGGCGGCATCATAACGACTTCCACGATCTGCACGCGGCTCAGAGAATAGAGCGGCGGCTGCTGCCATACAAAAAAAAATTCCTACACTTCTATGACCGACAATAAATTTGTGGACTCGGCTTGGACGAACGAAAAAATTAGAAACTACGGACTTGGATAGACGGAACGAAAGACTCGCGAAAAATAACTGAAGACTGACTCACTGAACACAGATACTAGTGATACTAGCAGCATATCCTCTCACCTACACCTCTAGAAAATGAAACCTGCTACCTCACTCCCGTCTCTCACCCTCTGTCCTCGCGCCTCCCCTTTCTCTCTCTTCTCACCAGCAAAGCGACTTGAGGCGAGCGCCGGTCGAGAAGAAATCAGCGGAGAGAGAGGCGGTCGGGATGGCGGCGCGGAGGCACGCACGCAGCGGCTGAGGCGCGTCAAAGGCGACGGTGCGAAGCGCAGAGCAGCGCACGCGGCGCGCACCGTGAGCGAAGACGGCATCCGAAGGCGGCGACGCGGAAGCGCAGGTGACCCGGCGACCCTAGTGCGACGGCACGAGGCACATCCGCCGGCGACCGCCCGAAGAGGCGCAGCGGTCGGGTGGCCGGATCTGCGCAGGGAGGGCCAGAGGCGGCTGGATCCGGCGTGGGCCAGGCCGAAGCTGGTCGGAGGCGAGCCGGCGAGTCATCGACGGGCAACGGAGCCGGCACCGGGTGACGGAGCTCGCCTGGATCTCGCGCGGATCGCGAGCGGCGGATCTGGCGGAGACGGTCGGCCTCGTCGATATCGAGCTCGACGCAGAGTCCCCCGAGACGGCGGCGGCCCAATCCAGATTGGATCTGGAGCGGAGGTGGCCGAATCTGGCGGCGGAGGCTGGAGGCGGCCGGAGATCCGGCTGGGTGGCGCGATGACAGCGAGAGGTGACGACGGCTGCGTGTGAGACGGCTGGCGGCCGGGAGATGGCCGCCCGAGGCGGACACAGGGCGCCGACGCAGATCCAACACGGATTCGCCCACAAGCCGGCGTGAAGATGGCCGCCCCCAGGAGCAGAGATCGATCCTCCCAGGGGCAGCGGCAGCGGAAGACGAATGGAGGCTAGGTATGGAACCTAGGCTCTGATACCATGTGATGAATATTGTGTGTATTGATATGAGACCCAAATGGCCATATATATATGAGTACAAGAGGATATGCCATATAGAGATAAGGCATATATGGAATAGAATACAAACTCTATATCCTAATACAAATCTATCTCCTTAACAATACGAACATATTTGTTGGTTATTAACGGGATGCAACTAGTAAGACATCCCCCATTTTTCCGGGTGGAGCTCCAATCAGATATACCAACCTCCGCAAAACCTTACCACTTGAAGTAATAAACAATGGTAAAGGTATGTTTTACAAGAAAAAATGGGTCAACTTTACCTTCCTGTAGTCAAGTATTCCTTCAAAAGGAAGCTCTACTTCATCACTGATTATAACTGGGATACAACCACTAACAACTGCATCAAACAGGCGAGCAGAAGATGGGGTATCCCCAGCTGGACTCAAGCAAAAGATAGACTTGCGCATGCCGTTCTGAGCTGCTGCTTTTCCCTCAGCTCCAGCAGTCCCTTCTTCTATGACTATGTCTTCTATGTTCTTTAATTCTGTCACAAGCTTACTGCGGATCTTCCCACCCTAAACAAGGTCAACAGAATATAACATTAAAAAGCAAATAAGACAATGAGAAGTGGAAGTATCGCATGCATATATTTGATGCAGTCAAAAGCTGGAAAATGGTAGCAAGAAACTTACAGCATTTCTTTTCAGTCTTCCTCGAAAGAACAGCAATGTACTTCTTTTAGATTGAGTTTCTGATACACACTTAGAATCACAAAGATCAACATTTGGGACATACGGAAGGATGACATCCTTTTCCATATATACCTGCCCAGGTTTATACCTGATATCAGGGGAAAAGGTGAGTTTTGTTGCTCAGCTTATGTATGCTAGCAGCTCTTTGAGGCAAAGTAAGTGGCAAACAATGAATACCATACCAGTTCCCAGTAGAATCCATATCAGGTAAAAGCCATATCGCTTTCTTCACAAATCTCCGGACCGACTTGAAAGACCATGGGTGATGAACTGGAATAACATGATCTCTGCCTTCTGAACGTTGCCAAGTAGGTTGATCAGTCACCCACTTCAACGCTTCCTAACACCAGGAAAGTAACATTGACAAGATCCGCTTGGAAGTAAATAGAGGTGAATTAATTAATTAATTGCATCTAACTGGAGAAATATTTCCTACAGTCAACTGAAACAAGAAAAAAACATTATAGATAGTGATAGAAAATTGAGTTCAGGCAATGCCGTCTATTATTATGATTTCTGTTATGACTGGGAGCACAAGATTAATATTCTTTACTATTAAATGCCAGGCTGCCAGTATGAAGGATCAAAATTTTAGTTTCATGAAGGAATTATCCTACACAAACATTAGCTTGTCCATGTACATATCCTACAACTAACACTAGCTGAAAATTAAACCTTGAGAGATGCTCCCACACCCTATAAAGTGCCTTGCATTCTTGTTTCTCCAGCAAGAAGTAACTGATTGTTGTAAAAAATGGTACGTAGAAAATGTCCGCTTCTTGTTGCTGCTGAACCCTGATAACATTCTTCAGAAGTCTTTGTAATCCAGGAGCAATGAGATCAGCCCACAGCCAGTAGTCAATAGAATGCTGCATATGTGAATGGAAAACAATTCAAATATTCAAAACGAATGGAATAAGTTCAAAATTGAGAATGCTGCAAGATTATTAGGTGTACAAATAGTTAACAAAGCCATGTTCTAAAACTGACGCCTTAATCAGTAACATAAAAGAGATGATAAATTTGAACAATTAGCTTAAACCCATGCAAATAAGAATTAATCTTATAATCATAACTAGGCTTCTGGAATCAGAGTACAGTGCTTTAGGCCCACACTTTTCCTATCCCAGCCAATCTTTGTTCATGCTATTCCAACTTACCATTTCATGCAACGAAATAAATATTGCCAAGAAGTAAACTCTGGTTAATTTAGTCATCCATTTCAAGATAAGTATTCCAAGATCTAAAAGAGATTGAAAGGTCGATCTGCACATGATACACATCCTTATGTTTGAAACTTGTGATGTTTCACAAAATTGGCAATTTTGAATTGTTCAATCTTGACACATGCATATGAGGACCAAAAGGACCAGATCCAACATCCTCATAGCATCCAAATTACAAATGTTACCGTTGGGGGTGGCCTCAACCTTGGCCTAATCGGCCCACTGCACCAAGAGGCCTATTTAAGCACGCAACCGTTTGGCAGGCCCAAAGGGGTTGTTACAGGGGGAAAAAAGACATGTCTGCCCCTACGATTATAGATCCCAATAAGGGCATTTATATAAGCAACCTTCTCATGATTCATTGGTTTTAGAGAAAGGACTATGTAATAGACCACACCTTATGTATACACCTTCTACATCCGATCTCCATAGTTTCTCAGGCTTCGGGTAGCCCCTCTGTGGCCTCCCCGTAGCCCTCATTGTTTACGTTTGGTTTGTAACCACAACAGTTGGCGCTGTCCGTGGAGAGCGGCATAGAAGCTGCGAGCCGAAGCAAGGCACTCGGACGCAATGGCACCAAGGAAGGCAATGACGTCGGCCTCCAAGCGAAAGAGAAGTACAACTGTCGAGACCGTTGCAGCAAGAGGAAGGGAGCCGATCTACAAAGGCCCCCCACCCCCGTGGCAATGGCCGCACATCGGCATGGAGGCATCCGGGGCCGCAACAAGTAACGAAGGTGGTTCTTCAGCAGCTGCACCAATGACGGAGCGAGAAGCATCGCGAATGGAGGACCCGATCGCAGCGCCCGACGGAAATGTCAGAGTCCGCACCGCCCAAGCAATGGTCTCCGCTGGCATCGACATCGTCGCTGTCACCATGCAGAGAACGGAGGGCATCCTCCCCCCCTCACACGCAGGACATGGGCGGAGGCGCCCTTGAGGCGATCTGCGTGACGCTGCAGCAAGAGTTGGCAGACCTGCGGAGAGCCATGCGCGAGATGCAGGAGAGTCGGAGTTAGCCGACTCCGGTTGTGGCGGTAGCGGAGGTGGCCGCAAAAGGACGGAGTCGTGAGACCAACGCGGCCTGTAGTGCCCCTCGGCTGGTGGACCCCGAGTCCTCCCTCTATGCAGGCATACAGCAGAGCGCCTGGCCGGAAGACTTCAAGATGCTCATAGCGGAGCCATACAAGGGCGACACGGACTCTTGCGAGTTCTTACGTGTCTATAAGACGGCCATCGAAGCAGCAGCAGGAGACAACTCAACGAAGGCGAAGGAGTTGCCGCTCGCTCTTCAAGGAGTTGCGCTTTCCTAGTTTTTTACTATTGCCCCCGGCTCGGTGCAAGCATGGGAGCAGATCCGGGATCTCATGCACAACAACTTCCAAGGCAACTACGTGGAGCGGGTCGATGCCGATCATCTCTTCGCAGTGAGGCAGGCGCCGGGGAGAAGATGCGAAATTATTTCAGACGCTTCGCAAAGGTGCGCTTTCAAGTAAAGGGCGTCAACGACATGACCATCATCAACGCTGCCATATGTGGCCTCCAAAAGGGGCCACTCGCAGAATACAACACACGGAAGCCCATAAGAATGATGGCCAAGCCTTTCGACAAAATGGAAAAGTACGCAAAGGCAGAAGAGGACATGACGCGGAACAAGGCAGAGGCCACACCGTCTGCCCCTAAAGCCAAGCCCACTCTCGTAGCCCCGATGAGGGCTCCAGCCGCATGTAGCAAAGAGGGCCCCTAGCCAGATACGTCATTGGCATCGAAGGAGGCCCTGAGAACCCCGCCCCTGGAGGTTGTGGCCATGACCGGAGGGTCTGCGGGTGCAAAAAGGGTCGGGGCCAAGAAAACTGGCACCAACAAGGACCATGGTGCAAAGTGCATGACTGAGGAGACCACCTCACTCGCGACTGCTCCACTATCACGACGCTCCACGAGAGCGTAGCCAGGGAGCATGCCCAAGACACGAGAGAGCCAGTGGTGGCACACGTATGACAACCCCTGGAGGTACCGCTCGTCTAGCCCCAGCCAAGCGTATTGCGAATCCAGGGCCCCGAGGCTGGCCCCCGTCGGGTGATCAACGTCATCACGGGCGGGTCATCTCTCGAATTCCCCTCCAAGAGACCACCTCACTCGCGACTGCTCCACTATCACGATGCTCCGCAAGAGCGTAGCCAGGGAGCATGCCCAAGACTCGAGAGAGGCAGTGGTGGCACACATATGCCAACCCCTGGAGGTACCACTCATCCAGCCCCAGCCAAGCGTATTGCGAATCTAGGGCCCCGAGGCTGGTCCCCGTCGGGTGATCAACGTCATCACAGGCGGGTCATCTCTCGAATTCCCCTCCAAGAGACAGCGGAGGGCCTATGAGCGTAGGATTCATCACGTTGCCACATAACCCACACGCGTGGTCCCAGAGTGGGCCCGGGCGAACATCACCTTCAAGGCAGAGCACACTTCAGGGGTGGACTTTCCCCATCAAGATCCCCTGGTGATCTCAACCAACATCGCAGGGTGTGATGTGAGGCGAGTCCTAGTGGATAGAGGCAACTTTGCGGACCTCCTGTTCATCGACGCCTTCGACCGGACATCCCGGGAGCAGGCTAGAGTCGCCAGGAATACTGCTGCAAGGCTTCGGCAGGCAACCGATCAGCACATTGGGCCAGATAGCGCTTGAGGTAGCCTTTCGGCAAGGAGAGCAAAGCAGGCGGGAAGTCATCAACTTCGATGTGGTAGATCTCCAATATCCTTACAACGCCATCTTGGGAAGAGCTACCCTCAACGCCTTTGGCGCGGCCCCACACCACAACTACTTATGTATGAAACTCCCAGGCCCCAGAGGATCATCACAATGTTTGGCAACCAAGACCACACACGGCAGATTAAAGTCTCATGCGGAGTCTCCACCGAAAGGAGCATGTCGTAAGCGAAGGACCCACACCTCCCTTGATGATGCCCCCTCCCTCCGGATTGAGCCCTCTCCCGACGATGCCTCCCTCCCCCAAGGGTGGACGCCAAAGCAAGGCCCAACGGTGAGGTAAAGAGGGTGCCACTCAACCCGGAGGACCCATCGAAGCAAGTGTTGGTGGGAAGCGGCCTTACCCCTGAGGCCGAGCGAAGCCAATTGGAGGTGCTTCGCAAGAATGCAGATGTCTTCACTCGGTCACCCGGCGACATCACCAGAGTGGAGCACTTCACCATCGAACACAAACTGGCGGTGCGCCCCGACACAAAGCCAGTCAAACAGCGAATGACCCTTGAGAGGCAAGAGGCTGCCAACGCGGAGGTGGCCAAATTGATCGCCTCTAACATCATTTGGGAGGTGGTCCACCCCGAGTGACTTGCTAACCCAATACTGGAGAAGACGACGAACGGCACATAGCGCATGTGCGTCGACTTCACCAACCTCAACAAGGCGTGTCCCAAGGATAACTACCCTTTGCCACGTATCGATCAACTGGTAGACACCATAACGGGGTGCAAGTTGATAAACTTCCTCGACGCATACTCTGATTATCACCAGATACGTATGGCCAAGGAAGACGAAGCTAAGACAAACTTCATAGTCTCCGACGAGATATACTGTTTTGTGAGGATACCCTTTGGGCTCAAGAACGCCGGGGCCACCTTCACCAGGCTCGTCGCCCTTGTCGTCGCGTCTCAGCTAGGCCGAAAAGTCGAAGCCTATGTTGATGACATCGTCATCAAAAGCAAGCAAGCGGCATCCCATGGTGCGGACCTCCAAATTCAAATATTTGAACTCCCTTCTATATTTTACATTCTTTGAAAAAATTATACAGTCTCAATAGTCAATATAACAGGCACTTCAAAGATCTAGCAACCAAATATTTCATATATCGTCACAAGACAGATATAAGTTCCAAAATGTCCAATTTCTCTGTTCAAGCTGCAAAGTAAAATAGGCACATCATGAAATCCTCAAATTTTCAGCAATCCATCCCCACAAAAATCTTCCAGCATAGGAACATCACAAGATTTAGCAATTTCACACTTCCAACACTTTTGACATTTGACCATCTCATACAAAATTATATGTGCACAGCAAAATCTGACACTCTCTATGATACCAAATTAGATACATATGAATCTCAAGAGTTCCCTCCATATAAAAATTATAGTTCTCACAAATATATAGAACTACGCTAAGAATAAGATCCAGTTTAGAAGCATGTGCACCTCACAACAGAAACTTAGTAGCATCAGATCACAAATATACCACACAAAAGAATAAGATCCAGTTTAGAAGCATGTGCACCTCGCAGCAGAAACTTAGTAGCATCAGATCACAAATATACCACACAGAGAATCTCGCCAAAATGCCCATTTTTTAAGCTATTGCCAGAACTCCTACAGCGGACCAGAACCTGACAATTCTCTTGAGATTCAACACACAAGCATACAGTTCATTTCAACAACATTTACAAACATTCCCAAAGCATCAGAGAAGAGATGCATCACAAAAGAATTTATTAAATAGACTAGTAATGCTCCAACTTCCAACCAGCAAGCAATCCGCATCAATGTACTCAATATTTTTCACCCCTACGACCCAATCTAGAAACACCTAGACCTCTTAGCATCGAAATAAAACAAAACCAGAATACAAATCGATCTCACCGCACGCTCACCTGCTCGATGAGCCTGTGCACGGGGCTCCCGTTGGAGGTCAGGTTAGTCGTCTCGCGGTACGAGTCCCTGAACAACCTGAGCAGATCGTACGTGAACTTGCTCGGCATCTCGTACACGTAGACCCTGAGCGGCGCCGCGGCCGCCGGCCAGGCGCCCCCGGGGTCCCCATAGAGCCGGGCCTCCTCCTCCCTCCGGATCGCGGCGTCGAGGTCGCCGGGGGCAGTGGAGGACGCGGAGGGGCGCGGGGGGGCGAGGAAGCGGTCGAGGGAGGCGAGGAAGGAGGTGGTGGGGGAGGCAGGGCTAGGGTTAGCGAGGTTGGGGCGCGGCGAGGAGGGGGGTAGGAGGAGGAAGTAGGAGGAAGAGAGGAGGAGGAGGGCGCCGACGGCGAGGAGGCAGTGGGAGGAGGCGGGGCGCGTGCGCGCGAGGGAGGGGAACTGCTTCCCCGCCATGGCTGTAGACTGGCGAGTGGATGCAAGTTTTGTTAAGGAGAGGCTTTTATGAAGAAAAAATTGATCATATACCCTGCATTTATATAGAAATTGAGGATTTATCCTCCTGATCTACGTGTCAGTGAACTTATGATGACTCCACATGTCATTGAGATATAGAAGGTAAATCCTTAATTTCCCAACTAAAAAGAGAGTATATGATCCAATCTCCCTTTTATGAGGCAGCTTGCAATTTTGGCTGGTACAGATATTGGGCTTTTAACGTGTAGATCGTTTAACTTGTAGACCTCATCTTGAAAGAATACTCCGTTTGAAAGTTAGGGACTGTAGCAAAAGCCAAAAGCTGTCAGGTTGTGAGAAAAAGAACAGACCCTTTATCATGTGTTCGAATCGAGCAAACAACAATGTAGCTCGGAATTTACAGCAACATTTTTGTTGCAAAGATACAGCGAAACGAAAGTGTATTTGCCGGTACAATTTGCACTGGGCTTATATTCCCGTAGTTGTTCGGAATTTAGTTCCAATCTGTATGAAATTCCAACCAAGGCACACCTCATCCGAACAGGCCGCCTGTTTTCAGCGAAGAATGGCATCTTTGTCCAGACGATGAACTCAAGTTAAAAGTAACTACTAGTAGCAAATCATTAGTGCCGAAAAGTTCGACACAACAGAAGCGGTCTCCTTTCTAAGATACACAAATGACAAACCTAGCTATATATGGGCACAAAATTATGGCCGTCTTCCCGCTCTGTAAGACGTAATCTGGATGACGATACATCCTGGTGGTACGTACTTGCAGGCAGGGAGCTCTTCATTGCTGTTTATTGTGGTTTTCCCTGATCTGATGTTTCGCCATCATGGCCGCCATCGAACCCGGAGAGCATGCTGCTGAGAAAACCATAATCGACCCAGGGCTCAGGATCAGCAGGCCCATCCCAGGGCGGAAGATCAGCAGGTCCTCCGAACTGGCAGCCAGCACCATCCCAGGGCGGAAGATCAACAGGCCCTCCAAACTGGCTCCCGGTAACATCCCAGGGACGAGGATCCATAAATCCTCCGAATGCAGGATGCTCATCGAAAAAGCAAGGCATTTCTTGTTGCGACAGAGCAGAAGCCGCCGCAGCCGCGTCTCCTCCGCCCGGAGCATCGGGCGTTATTGCTTGATGCTGCTGCTGCTCCTGCGACGACCCGGCTGACGCTGCTTGCTGCTGCTGAGACGAACCGGGATCCTCCTGCTGCTCCGCCACCACCTTGCCCGTCGTTATCTTGCACAACACCCAGTCGTTCAGCTGCATGTGCGATAATACAACACGGACGCGTCGGTCATGCCACATTCTTAGTGCTAAACATCAAGAGCACGCGACGAAGTTAGGAGTTAGGGTGACCGACCAGCATGGAGTCCTCCGCCGCGCCGACGGGCCTGTCGGAGTTGCTGGAGACGAACTCCAGCATCTTCCACTCCGTCTTCTGCTTCCGCGGCCTGTCTCCCGGCTTGTGCCCTTGGAAGTCGTGCACCAACTCGTGGTACGAGAGCGAGCGCTTCTGCCCGATCACCGTCCTCCCGTTCGCGCCGCCCAGGACGTCGTCGATCTTGCCCATCGCCTTCCAGATCCCCGCGTCGCCCGTGTTCCGGCTCGGCCGCTTGCCCTTGGCGTACTTGCGGTTCCTCGGCGAAAACACGTACCAGCTGCCCTCCAAACTCTCACCCAATTTGCATTCACATTTGTGACCATTAGATTAAAGATCCAATGGTTATGAATTCTCCCCCATCCTCTTCAAAAAAAAATCTCCCTCCTCCAAAAAAAGAGACCATTGGATCTCTAATCCAACAGTCTCAAATTTAGATAATTGTTAGAAAGAAAACATCCGAATGATATCTAGACACATCCGAAAAAAATCACGGTAGATAAAGCGCAAGCACATGTGGCGACACATTACCGTAGGCTGGGCCTCACAGCCCAGCAACGCAACGAGCAGAGCACTCGAAACTAGCCCATCTACGGTAGCACGAGGAGCCGGAGTAGGAAAAAGATAAAGAGCCCAACGGCGAAAGTTCTTTTCGTCGAAAGAAAAGAGGAGACGCGTGCGAACTCACTGAGCTCCCTGGGATGCTCGACGTAGACGTCGCGGACGTGCACGGCGTCGGTCGGGGGCTCCTCGCCGCGCAGCTTGGCCTGGAGGTAGTCGACGATGAGCTCCTGGTCCGACGGGACGAATCGGACGCCGGGGGCGCCCAGGTACTGCACACTGTACGACGTTGCCGCTTCACCCGGCCGCGCCTGCTGCGACGTAGATTCAGACATTATTGCCGTTAACTAATTGAGATCGACAAATAGAGATATCGCGGCCGGTGCTAACGACCGAAGCTGACTATAATCGATGCGGGGATAGGTCGGGTTTCGGTAATATATGTACAGTACAGGAGATATTTTTCCCGCCTTTTTTTGCAAGCTCTCGTGCAATTTATATCATGACAGGTTTGGTTAGAGATAAGGAGCCTGCTCGACGACGACGTTGGTGTTTGGTTACAACTATTACATCCATATTTCTAGAGATTAAAGGCAGCTGGCATTCAGATTACCCACGTACGCACGATTAGCTAAGAGTTTTGTGGTCGTACGTACGAGCGATCGGATCCCGTCTGCGAAATCTCTTCCATGCATGCATGCGCCCTGCATGTTCGCTGCCACACCACATCTCGGTGAGTACGTACCATGGTCCATGGTGATATGCAGAAATATTGCCTGGCCCTACATGCCATCGACATGCAAGTACTGCGGGCGTACCATGCATGCTCGCTGCAAATCTCACCCTATGATTTCTTTTTTGTTAGTACACTATATATTCAGACAAACACGCCGATCTCTTTTCAACTTGTGAAACAGAAATTTTAACGAATTCAACAACGTCAGTTTGCTTAGTAATTTGCAGTTTTCATTAGTGGAACGATGAACCTGCTGTATCCGGTGCGCTAATTATCATCTCGAAATTAAAATGCATGCGACCCTGGCCCAGACGTCCCAAGTTTAGCGCACGCCATGCCATTTGAACGCGGCTTCACAATGGGCATACGTTTTTAGCAACAGTACGGGTAAACATATGGAATTCATGTTAGTATATGTTGATCGTACCATATATATTCATACCTTTACTTGTAGACCGAAGCATATACAAACTACAGTTAATATGCTTGCGGGTGAGATCGGATTCAAATCCGATGGGATAAAAGTATTGAATATGGATTGCACCATTGGGATGAAGGTTGTGTTCTTTTCGACTGTGACCGATGGCTTTTGGTTTTAGCATGAACGTGTGTACAAACGAATTGAATATCAATAAGTTGCTTCAAAAAAATTGTCACGATAAGTTACTTCGAAAAGACGACGAATAAACCATTCCGTTTGTTTATTTATAAAATGTCATAAGTCATAAACCGAAAAGAACGAGATCAAGTTGGTGGGGTTTGGGCGGGGAACCCACCAAGCGGGTTTGATCCTCAGGTGTGCGGTGGGGAGCCACCTATTTTTTTCAAAAAAATATGAATTCCAATTTTACTCAAGTTCAATCAAATTCAGACATCATTAATTATTAAATTGGGTGTCGCTCATCCCAAATTTTGCAAATAAGTATTTTTTTTCAGTTTAAATCTTGTTTAATTGTGTCTCTAGAACCTTTTTTTTTTGCACCAACAAGACATTAATTAGTCTTTTTTATATATTTTACTTCATGAAAGAAGAAGGAAAAAAAGGGAAACAACGGTTGGTGGCTTTATAGGTGCGTGCATCATGTTGTGCAACTTGGGGACGTGGAGACAAATTAACGAAGTTTGCAAGCGTGAGCACGAAGGTCATGTGGCTTGGAGAAACGTACGGGACTATGGCATGCAGCAGGGCCGCACCGCCCGCACACCCTTCCTGAGTGCACCCGGCCTGTTGCTACTACTGTATAAGGTATATATCTGCGGTAATGATGTTGCAAAAAAGTATGCACCTTTGCACATATGTTGATGCGCATCGATCGTCTTTGCGGAATTACATGGTGATTCTGCCGTTCTAACTTGAAGGGTGATCATCACCACCAGCTAATGATTCGTCTCACTTTTGCAGGTCCTGATCAACTCGGCTTCGGCTTCTAGCTTATTGCTTATTTTTCACTATTCATAAGTTTCGTCTTTTTCTGAATTTTTAGTTTTTTGTTGAGCTTTTTTGCCGGTTCTTTTTTCCCCGTATTTGTTTGTATTATACGTAATGGGCTAACATATTTTTTATATTTTTAAATTTTTTAAATTTAATTATGCTAAATAAGCCTCTGTCAGCTACAGTGCTTTTTTCAGCTAGCTACAGTGTTTTCAGCCATAAGCTATGAGTTTTTCAGCCAAACCGATCACCACCATAGTATTTTGTCACGTCTTAGGTTATGAAGTGTCAGATGCTACTATTACTTAGGCTATAATAAAAGGTTATACCATGTACTTACCTAAACTTCATATTGAGAAATATCGCATAACCTGGACTGAAGTCTAGACTGTCATGGCCTGGATCCGCCCCTAGTTGTAACGTTTTATGTGCAGTATAATGGTGTTGGGCATTTCAAGGAGCTAGGAAATTTGTGCGCAACCCGGCCGCAAGAGCCGATGAAATAAACGATCATCGATGGCTACGCTGGGGTCGCCGTCGGAGGAATTATTGATGCATGATGTACGTGTGCATGCAAATGAGAACAAAGCGCTCACCAGCAAAGCAGCATGCAAAGGATGCATGCATGTATGGGTGCTATAGCTTGCGTACCAAAAAAATTTTCTAGTAGCTCACTTGATTGGCCACCTTCTTTTGGCCGCCGAACGCCGATAGATCAGCAGCGCATTTGTGCATAAAGACACCCAACTGGCCAACTCTAACAACGAGATGGTGTACTAGCTAGTAGTACCGTATGTTCTCCAATATTTATGCCAGTAAAAGATACTGGATCTACAAGAAGCGATTCACATTTTGCAAACACGCACTTCTGTTGATTTATCCATTTGAATTCGTTTCACGGAAGCGCTATAGTTGACAGATCGAGATCGAAGCACATGTAGTTACAGTGTGTATGTATACACACATATATACATACATACACACATATATATATATATGAAGTATAAATAACAGGGGCACTATGGTGCCCAGACTCCATAATTGAAATTTTCCATCCATGATTAAGACTTTTCTTACATGATTGATTCAACATACTAAAAGTAATCCAAAGGTATATATATACATATACATATATATACATATATATATATATACATATATATATATATATACATATATATATACATATATATATATATATATACATATATATATATATATACATATATATATATATATATATATATATTCTTCAACCGCTTTATTCCCTCAACTTCTCACTATTCTCTAATTTCCAGCTGATCGGAGCAATTCTCTTCTATAGCACAATTCTCTTCTATAGCACAATTCTCTATACATTCAATGAGTTCCGTTACAACACACAGATACGTAACTAGCATATATGAAGACCGTGCCGCGTATTGACCAAATGGCAAACCCAATTATTAATCCTTCCATAATGTGGTTCCCTCTTTGCATGTGCTTGTTTCCACTACTTGAGATCGATCTCCACAATTCTCAGAAACACAATCCTTGGTTCGAAGAAACCAGCGGCCAGTAGGCTACTTAGGGCTTGATTGTTAGCACACCCCTATATATAAAGAGAACGTTCCTCCGTACATGTGCAAGCACACTAAGGGAAAGGAATACATGTAGACTATAGATAGTACCGAGCCAAATCAAGATCATTAGATCGTGCATGATTCCTTCCGCTCTAGTAGTTTCACAAACTCACGACGGATTCGATCGAGCTATGATGAGCTAGGTGCGTTTTTCTTTTGCATCTTCAAGACTCGTGATGATTATCTTGAAATGGAGCGTGGTTGACCTAATACAAAGTTACAATAACCGAGTAGCCGACACAATCGCGCAGCTAGTCTTATTTCTTGTCCGAAGGTTAATAATTAGAGTCTGAGTCCAGTTCCGCAAAATCCCTTCGTAATTTTCTCCTTTCACATTATTTCGTACCAATTAATGACTATAGTTTGTGTCCTACGCAGTTTCCTGCAATTTTCAACCTTCCCATCATCAGTGCCAAGAACACATCTCAGTGGTTACTGACAATTATCTCGTCAATCAGATGGTTACAATTTTTTGGAACTAATCACATGGTTGCTAAAATTGGTCAATGTGGATTAATGAAAGTTGTTTTCTTCTCTCCCTAATACTTTCGAGAAATTATAAGCGGCCTTGAGATTTTTAACATGGTGTCTATAAGTCTCACCTGTTGGATGTATCCATACAAAGAGTTTGAGAACTTGAATCGGCCGAGATGTATAGTAGGCTACGTATATATGCCTGGCGGTAGGGGTGAAAACGGATTGGATAGTTTCCGACTGATCCGGACGGAAACGAATACGGATTATATCGGATCGGATTTTCTTCGAATAATTCTCGGATCGGATACGAATACGAATACAGTAAACCCGTCGAATACGAATATGAATACGAATTATCCAGATAATACGAAACCGGATATCAGGAATTTTAGCCCAATAGCCATTACCCAGCCCATAATGCCATAAGCCCATAACCGACGGCGACGGCCCATCAGCCCAGGCGTGATCCAGCCGTCCACTCCGCGATCACATTTACCGGACTGATGGGCTGCACTCCGCTAGGGCAGCCGGCGGAAGCGGGTCACCGTCGACGTCGTGCCTGCGGCCATCCCTGTACAAAAAGTCCCTTTGATTCGGCAGCGACGTAGGCATCCACGGCGTCGTTGTCGTCGTCCCAGCGGCGCCTGTTCCCAACTCCGACCACCGCCGCAAATCACATACGCGCGGCGAAGCCAACCCCGCAGCGCTTCTCACCTCCTATCCAGGGGATACCTACACGGAAACGCACGCAAACACTTGTCAGGAAAAAAAACTCCCGTCGGAGACCGGCCGGCGGCGAGATGGATTCAGAATGTTACGCGACTTATGGTCCTCGGCGGAGGCGGTGCTAGGCATCACAGGGTGCAGGGCGTTGGACCCTCGAGATGGAGAAAGAGGAGGCGGTGCCAGGCACGGGAGCAGGCCGGTGAGGAGGCGGCGGAAGGAGATGCAAGACGTAGCAAAGACCGAGGTAAGCGCCACCGCGTGGCGTCCAGAGCCACAGGGCAGGGAGGCGGCGGTGGCGGGGGTTGACGTGCGCTGATCTACGGAGAGGGAGGAGGTAGGCGGAGGGGAGGGAGGAGGGAGGGGGAAGGGAGGGAGGGAGAGATGGGGGAAGAGGGAGGAAACGGAGGCTGTGAGCCTGTGACAACGTGAGCCGATAAAGTGGACTCAACCGGGGCTTAACCCCATTTGATTCGCAGCCCTCATGTCTGCATCTCCCCGCAAAAAAATAAAAATAAATCTACCGAAATTCA
Organism: Dendrocalamus sinicus; assembly: GCA_036346575.1. NCBI lineage: Eukaryota > Viridiplantae > Streptophyta > Magnoliopsida > Poales > Poaceae > Dendrocalamus > Dendrocalamus sinicus. The sequence goes on along the minus strand of CM070643.1, from coordinate 15,631,234 downwards.
AATTAAAATAACCATCTTTCTTATTTAAACAAAAAGAATAAAAAAAGAGGAGGGAAAGGATAACACAAGCAAACAACCTACACCAAACAAAAAACTGGAGCAAGCCAGCCAGGCATTGGTTTTCCTTTTCCTATGAAGACACTGGATTTCGCCTAGCTGAATTCCGTTAGCAACTAGAACTTAAGAGTTAAGATGCTGCTACAGTTTAGTTGGATGAATGAATGGCAGAGCATCTATGCTACAGAATGGCGAGAGCACTGACGGGGACATGATGCAGGACATAACATAAGAGTCTGATGGTGATTAATATTGGATTAAGATTTGAGTGTGAGTAATGTTCAACAAACAATATGACAGATGCTAACCTGATACGAATATAGTGTTACAGTCTTACAGAGCCATGTAGAAGTAATGTTGATATGGAAGCTAGGGAAACCAAACTACTAAGTTGGGAACAGAACATCGGTGCCAATCAAAATTAGGATATCAATTAAAACATTCAACGTCACTGTGATCTTGAGAAGTTTATATACTTGAGATGAACTTTTAGCAATCCATGATAGTTTAATTTTGGATGTATGGTTTAAGGGGTTTTTATGTTTTGATAAATATTGGTAACTGTATTCGTTTCGATTCGTATTCGCTATGTATCTGTATTCGATATTATTCGTATTTATATTCATATTTGAGTTATACGTATTCGTATCCGCATCCGAAAAAAAATGAAAATATATATGGTTAAGACATTATCCATCTGTATTCGATCCGTTTGTATCCCTATCCGACGGTATGCGCGCGCGGTTAGAGGGATGATGCATGCAACCTATCCCTTGTCCTGTCCACTAACCCACGTACGCGTTTCCACGTCTATCTCAGGCAACCATAGGCGCTCTCGATCGAGCAGAACGCGGCGCGCGCGCTGAGCTCATCAGTCATCGACGCGCACAAGCGAACGACCGACCCGGCCACATTTTTTCCCCTCTCTCGATCAGGCTTCACACGTAAGAAGGACGACCCGATGATCAGCTTGGAAATAATGCGCGCTACACTTTGTACACAAGCGAAGAGACCCGTGAATTACGCCTCTCGATCTATTCGTACGTACAGATCGAAGAGTAGTGCTTAGCATCCAGTTAAGCTCAGTACTTTTGGTGATCAATCTATCTATTAAGTTCTTGCTTCACAACGGCAATGGCAAATGTATACTCCGTGAATACCTGTATATAATGAATTTGAGTAGAATCTGGGTTGAATGGGTCACATTAACAATCACGGTCGCGTTGAGCGTATCTGTACAGTGCAGGGTCAAGTGGTCAACCGGTCAAGTAGTGGTCCGGCTAATGCTTCAAGCAGCCAGCAACTTCGACTGGCTCAACGTTCACGATCGAGCAGAGACGGCAGTGTTACAGTGAAGCGAACAACGATCGGTTAATTCATACGTACTTGCATGACACCATGCAGGAGTTTTCTTTCCTTCCCTTGCATGAACCGATGAACGCATGCAGCCTAATTTATCACTTGGTCAATGCAAAGTGCAAACCAGATACTGCTGCGTACCTCGGACTCTGACCTGGCTTCAAAGTTCAAACACATTGACTCCCTAAAAAAACTAGTACGAGTAAGAGAAATCGGGCAGTTCTACACACTGAATTTGACCATGCATACACCGATGCACGTTTGCATATGCGCGTTCATAGTTCAACACACGGATCGATACACAACTACAGCACTTCACAGCTATACTCTCTATCTAGCTTCTTTCCGTTCTGACTTTGTTTTTGTCCTATTCTTTTTTGTTTATGGTTTTATGGTTTTTTTGCTTCTTCAAAAATCGAAATAAATGAGACGACTTTTTGAAGTAGATTCTCTAAATGGCATCTCAAATCCAAAATCGTGTGCGTTGTTCGTGTCAGCGTCTCCGCCGTCCATTGTCTTTTCAAAAAATACAGACAAAAGCTGTAAATTACAACCAAAAGTTATAAACCGTAGCCTAAAAGAATATGTCATTTTCTTTTATTTCTCATTGGACTTTCTTCTTTTCTGTTCTTTCTCGTTTTTTCACTTCTCTCTCGATGCACATGCACAACCGCACAGGTAACTGGCTTAGACTTCGTTCCAAATAGTTTCTGGCTTCAAAAACTAAAAGCCGTTTGTAACGCATTTGCTACTTAACGTGGCCTTTTCTTTTCTCTCTCTCTCTTCCCTTTTCCCTCTTTTTCTTTGCATTATTTATGAAGATATAATGATATTTTTCTATTTTTATTTTTTCTTTAATTAAATATTTTCAAAAAAGCTAACGAGTGCTACAATACTATTTTAATAAAAAGTCACAACACTTTCGAACTGCCCTAAAGTACGTTGCCTTTGGACGTGGAGTGATTGAATGCATGGTGGACGGGCAAGCTATCAGTACTTCAGTAGTTTCTGCACGAGTTCATTTGGCTCAAAAATCGCCGGGGAGATCGAATCTACACACATCATCAAAAGTAACACCCACCCTAGTGAACCACAGAACCTGACGCGATATCTTCTTCTCCAGCTAGCTAGCTTGTGTGTATGTATCACAGATTGATCCTTGACTCATACAACATCATCGATCAGGCTGCCACATGGAAGGTTGGGTAAAAGGTAGGAACGCCAATGTCACAACGCATCATGGTTCAACGACTTCGCCTGACGAACAGAGTAAGACTTCGCGCATTCTGCGTTCAGATGGCTGCAGACAGAACAGCGCATGCATGCATGCATGCGTCCTGCGCCATTTAGCAATAATGAACGTCCTTTGTGACGAAAACTAATCAATCCATTGTAATACTCGAACAAATAGCGAGATTAATCGTGCAAAATTAGCGATCAAAGCAACACGATCGACGCCTTGTTTGATTCATATATATACAGGAGATGATAAGATCGATCGATCACTGACGAAATCTAGCATGCCAAAAGAAAGTAGAATGTGATTCTTAATCGCTGCGCCTGCGCCACGAAACATCTTAGCTGGAGTTTCCTACTTAGGATAGCAGCATTAGGAGTGCTACAAAAGGCGGAATACCTTTTGCTAATCAAGTCAAGAGTCAAGAGAACTCTCATGACTCAGGAGGGGTCGATCGCGACCGGCGGGGAGGGTGGTATGGTTCTTCCTCCTCGAGCGAGGAGGGTGTGGGATCACCCGCACCCCCAGGTGCCGGTGGGCCCCGTTCGCGCCCCCACGAGGCTTGCATTTCTATTACACTTTTGGCCCTCCGCCTTTTTTTTCTTCAATTTTCGGTCTTTCTCATGCGAAATTACACTTATGTTCCACCCAACTCCCTGCGGACGTGTATATGCTACGCTCTCCTACTGCAGCAGCAATAGTTTGGACTGCGATATGTCACTCATGAGTATGGTATCTACAAAATGACACCGTAACAAGACCTGTTACACTGTAAGACCGTGATAGAACATGCTAGGTAAGAGCATTGCTATTGTGATCTTTGTGTGTACCCTGTGGGTCAGCTAATCCTACCACTGTGCGGTATCACGGCAGAAGCTACTATGCTTAGGCACCACGCACCTACGGTGGAGGTAACCTATTGTGGTTAGGTAGTGTGGCAAAACACCCATGTCGTCTACTGCTATTGTGCTAGAAAAGAAGGCTAGAAATACAATTGTGCAGGCGAGGGAGGTAGATTTGAAAAAAAAATTTATTGGAGGGCTAAGACCCTGAAAAATTCGTTTGCTTGCTCCGCTTGCTTGGGGGGCCACCCTACGTTTCCTGTGTGTCCCTACAACCCCCGCCCCCCAAGTGGGCCCACGATTTGCGGTAGGCGCCATACAGGATTGCCGGCAAAAGGCCGGGGATGAGGGACCCACATCACCTCGCGCGGGCCCCGCCCCCCGACCCGTGTCCAGAGAGCTTTCCTTCCGTTCTCTCCTTGCGCCTCCGCCAAAGCAAAACTGCGGCTGCCGCTAGTTCCGTAGCTCGACCGGTCAGCCCGACTCGCGTGGAGATTGGGATGGGATAGTTCAGGCTTGAGAACGGTGATGTGGTCGAGAGAAAAGATGATGCAAAGCTCGCGTTTTTCCTTTTGTTGAACGAATTCCTTCCTTGGAGTCGTACCGTGAGCTATCCTAAAAATGGAGTCAATCGTGCGCAGCTAGCTAAGCGCTTCTCTGTCTGTTGCGTAAGTGAACCTGCTAGCGGCTGGGAGCTGGGCTCGGTCCAATTGCTTGCATACATGGCTCCTGAAATATCTGTCTATTCTATCACATTCACGCGTGGTATGATACGGCCACTGATCAAGCTAATCTTGGCTCTGTCTTGAGTTGTAGTTTGTTTGAGTTGAGAGGCGGAGCTAGCCTTGTTTACTGGGGTCAGCTGACCCAATGAAATTTCTTATTTTCAATAGAAATCACTGTTCATATATGCTAATAATCCTATTAGATAAAGAGGAAGATCCGATCATCTTCTGGTCTAGCTTCACCACTGTTTGAGTTTGATCGAAGCGAGCCGTGACTGTGGATGGTGACAAAAACGATTCCAAAGACCTAGCGATGTGGTGACGATCGATGGGTGATAAAATCGAAATTCTGTGTTTGAGTTTATGAAAGAAGAAGATTACAGCACAAGCTTAACCTAAGTGTGAATGTACATGCACGGCCAATTAGTACGTTGCAAAATTAACAACCAAACATGGAGTACGTACTACTGCGTTTTTCGTTGTGCTAAGGATGGTAGCAGTGCTACTGTAGCACTGCTACACAGCACAGTATCCATATGTATGCTGGCAATATTAAGTAGGTAGTCCGTTTTTTTTGCCGAAGAGAGTAGGTAGTATGGTTTATATGTGTACCTGGGAGTATGCTTATTTACGGGAGTATGAAGTATGTATACCGAAGTATGCTTATTTACGGGAGTATGAAGTATGTATACCGAAAACAGTCACGTAGAAGTATGCTTATTTACGGGAGTATGAAGTATGTATACCGAAGTATGCTTATTTACGGGAGTATGAAGTATGTATACCGAAAACAGTCACGTAGAAGTATGCTTATTTACGGGAGTATAAAGTATGTATACTGAAGAGAGTAGGGAGTATGGTTTATATGTGTACATAGAAGAATACTCAATTGTTGTACTTCTTTTCGTATCTGGACCATATCTGTTTTCTGTCGTATGTTTCTCCGGTCCGGATGATTCATATCTCAATCGGGCACACACCAGAGTGCTAACAGATATAAGCGATTAAGGTAACAAATCGAGAGTATGGGTGTGCTAGATAACCTTTGCCGTATTTGAACAAGTAGCAACAAGTTTTGTAAATTACGCAAAAAAATGGAACAACTAGCGTTAAGCAAATGGCATGAAACTGAAAGGAGGTATGTACATATGAAAACTGGATAGTACACATGAATCTGAAACAGGTTGTTTTTTTTCAGAAAGTATGTCTCTCCGTTCCGGATGTGATTGAGTAAAAACTGATTAGGCAAAAATTGAGTATTTAGATCTCAAGCGGCCGCACACGAGATGGATAACAAATCTGTTAGTTTAATTAACAAATCGGGAGTATGGTAGGCAACCTTTGCCGTGTTAATCGGCGTTGATTATGCTACCCGTGTTAATCGGGAGATGAAATATGCTACCCGTTCTGGATGTGGATCAAGTCTTCCTCGCTCAAACCCGTACGCGTTCCAACCTGTTTCTGCAACACGAATCTCCATACAACAGTAATGGTGGATGTCCCAGTGTAACTACACCGAAAGTAATTAGGATTTTTCATATATATATATATATATATATATATATATATATATATATATATATATATATATATATATATATATATATATATATATATATTTGTGTGTGTGTATGTGTGTGTATATATATATATAACAAATGTTTTGTGCACCATATAGATATATATTGCATGAATTGGCTGCCCTGCGGCTGCCCATGCATGATGTATGGACGCACGTCCGTATGTGTACCTGACATGACAATGGCCACGCTCCTGTAGGCTCAACCTGTGCCGATCGCACCTGAAATTACGGCTCTGTCCTCACCACCGCTGGCCTTTGCAGACCGGTGACCAACCACACAGCGGCAGTAAGCAGAATTACTATGGGTGGTTTTTTTTTATGGCATAGCTTTTTATAGTAAATAGATTTTTAAAAAAGGATTGACTATTGCACAGTTGACCTAAAAAATTTATATTTTAGTCAATTTTGTTGTAACATTTTTTTTCATGTTTGCAATATTGTTCGCCCATGTTTGCAATATTTTTCGTCCATGTATGCAACATTTTGGTGGACAATATTGCAAACATGCGAGAAATGTTGCATACATCAAAAAAAAGTTGCATACATGTGCTAAAAATATTGTAAATATGGGCGAAATATGTTGCAAACATGGAGAAAAATGTTACAGTAAAATCTCATACATACGAACAATGTTACATACATGTGAAAAATATTGCAAAACATGAGAAAAAATGTACAATGTTTCATATATAGACGAAAAATGTTACAAATGTGAGTGAAAAATATTACAAACATAAGGAAAAAATATTGTAGGAAAATCGACTGAAATGCAAATTTTTTCAAGCGACTGTACAATAGCAAAACTGTTTTAAAAATGTTTTCAGATGGATTCTACAAGTTGATTGTAGTATACATTGTCTTGACTTCATCTATATCGAATAAAATCATATGTGGGCATCTCTCTGTACACTCTTATAAATAATCATAATTTAAAATTTTAATATAAAAATAAGTCACAATTTAAAAAACTCACCAGGAGGTTGTCTCTTTGGAGTGAGCACCTCACAGTGTCGACGTTACCGTCCTTTTACTTTTCCAGAGCTGGCTAAGTTACCGTTCTTTATGATGCCATAATTACCTAGCATAATATTAGTACTGTCATTAGAGATGCAAACATATCGAATACGGACGGATAATGTATTTATCATATTTATTTTTATATTTTTTCTCAGACGCGGATACAAATATGGATACCTCGAATATAAATACAAATACGAATAATATTGAATACAGATATGGAGTGAATACAAATCAAAATGAATACGCTCATGAATATTTATCGGAACATGAAAACCCTTAAACTATACATCCAAAATCAATGAAAACACATAAATAATTTATCTTGTCAAAACATTAATGAAATCTAAACAAGCATAAGTATTTTATCCATAATAGTCATACCATTGTACAGATTTTAAATCTTCAAATGACAGTTAATTTTTTCTAAAGTCCTAAATAATTCTTAATGGATTTCTACCATTTACACGTGACTAATAAATTAATTAAGAATTTAAAATTGCATCAAAATGATTTAAACGGACGTACATCAATTTAATTGGTACAAATTTTAATCTACCGACAATACTAAATTTATTTTTAATAAACATTAATATTTGCTAGTGGGCTGGTGGCAGGGGAGATGAGAGAGGTTGACTTGGGCTGGCCAATGTTGGGCTGAAATCTCGGATATCCGAATCCATATTATCCGGATAATCCGTATCCATATTCGTCGGACATCAGGCCTACTATATTCATATTCGTTTCCAAAAAAAATCCGTATTTGTTTCCGATTCGAGAATTATCCGAAGAAAATCCTATCCGATACAATCTGAATTATAGCATATTTCTCTTTTTTTTTCCTTAGCAACTCTAAAAGAACTATCATTAACTTTAGCAATAAATAGATAAATATGATGATGCTTGAGACGGCACACCTAAATTGCATTTTTTTGCTTGATTCACATGAGTGTGAGTGCCACTAGAAAATCTCCGGGAAAATTTGTTATGAACAAACGTAAATTCTCCCTTTTGAAACTAAAATGATGCACGCATGCATACGTAAAAGTTCCACGTGTATCAACAAGGCAAATTCTAAAACCTAACTAAATCTCTCTCATTCAAACAGGCCCACGGTGTTTCCTTTTTCCCTTCTGAAACCAAATAGGTGCCCTATTAAGCTTGCTGGTACCAAGGCAGTTTTTTAAGAAACAGAGGGCAACCATCCCGGCTCCTGTTTTAGTAATTTTTAGTAAGATGCTTACTCCATAATTAAGCGTATGCTCCCTCTAATCACAAAAAAGTAATATCCTATAACGTGTATGGTCAAACTCTATTAATTTTGATCAAAGATACTATTTAAAATGTATAGTTTAGATATATCAAAAATGGTACAAAGTGAATTTATCATAAAAAAAATACTTTAAATATATTATATTTTTATATTTTTTAAATATATGATAAAAGAATTTAGCTGTCAAAGCAACGACTTCTTGACTTTGCAAAATAAAAAAAACGTCGCCCTCCTGTGGCAATGGGTTAATTGAGTAGTTGACTCGCTTACGTCGCACAATCTAGATTAGTATGATTAACTTTTTTATGCACGGGAGACGTTGGTCAACAGTTATTTTTATGCAAAGTTGATTAGTGTACACTACCACCCGAACACCACAATTTATTTATTTATTAGTAGACCGACCGAGGCATGCGCAATTTTCCCTGTGATGCTGACACGCAGGGATGAGCACCTGATCGGCTCACCACGTGCGCCCTGGAATTAGCAGGGCACCCGACTATTTCCGTCGATTCCTTCCCGCCTCGTCAACCACTGAACGTGTCGACAAAATAAGACGGCAAATATATTTGCCCGGAAGAAACCGAAAAGTATGCAGAGTGGTAGAGCGAGCGAAATTGCTGCCCGTTTTTTTTTTTTTTGAGCTTTTGTCGTAGATTTGGCTATTGGTATCATTGCTCCGATGGCTTATTGTTATGGCTAATAGTTTTTTTGGTTTTAGTATGAGTGTTTGTGCGGCGGCGAAAAAATCGTCCAATTTATTTATTCAAAGAAGTTATAAACTATAAAATAAAAAGAATTGACATGCAGAATCTTACGGTGGGTAGAAGTTGGCTTGCGGTGTGCATGCTTTACTTGTCATCTACAAGAGCTTATATGGGGGCCATTCCAACCGGTTGAAGCTTCTGGCTACGTGAAGCCGGCAGCCGATTGGAGCCCAACAGCTTCGGCTTTGGCTACACAAAAGCTGCTTCTGGCCAAGCGGGTAAGGCTTCCACCGACAACTTGCGCGACACAATCCCTTCCCATCTTCCTTCCCTATCCGCCCTCTTTGTCCATATGCCTACCTCTTGCCCTTCCCGGCGAGCGCGACAACGACCATATCCGCGTCAGCTTGTCGCCCCCTCACCATACGAGTCGGGTTTACTGTGGTCTTTTCCCAAATCCTGCAGCATCTCTGGCCTCCCCATGTTTACCTCGTCGGGCTCCTCCACATTCAACGGCCACGACGTTTGGTGGTTCCGTGTAGTAGTCATCCGCGGTCGGCAATGAAGCAACGTTTGAGCTCCACCGCTCACAGTGAGGTACGATCAGTTCGTGGTAACACATTTCCTTCTGTTTTAGCACTCCATTGATGGATGAGTAAAGTACGGCCGATGGTAAGATTACGTGTTTGCATCCACTCATTTACACTCCATTTCCTCCGTTTTGCACTCCATCCTGGTGCACACCCTTGTCTGTGGGTTTGTTCATCGCATTTGCCTCATCGGTGTTGGCCGTTGCTGCAGATGGACTCCGGATGCACATCATGGAGCTTTGTGCCGAGGAGGCTGTGGCCCAGAACCAACTGTATGGTTGTTTGAACTGGGTGGGGTACGCCAACCTCAGTCGCAAATTCAAAGAGTGAATCGGCTGATCATATACGCGCAAACAATTGAAGAAGTGGAAGAGCTTGCCACAGCATGCCTCTGGCTTAGGCATTGACCTAGAGACAGGCTCGAATTGTTAAATGCCTCTATGTTTGCATGTGAAGGTTGGAGTGCCGACGAAGTTCACAAAGGGACACCTGCATCACTAGGACCTCCTGGAGGTCTGCTTCGGCAATAGTACTTGCACGAGTGAGTATGCATTCGTGTTGGGTGTTGACACGCTGGGCTTCGACTACGAGGACGATGACACCGACCTCGCCTTCCCCTAGAGATAGTGGGCAGTGGAGGCACCTCGGGCAGTTCCCACGGGAAGAGGCCTCGGGTATCACCCACCCCACCAAGTGACGCCCCGAGCAAAGTGTATTTACCGGGACGTCGAGCTGAAGTGCTTGATGGACATCTATGAGAGGACCCACACAACTAACACCTGGCTATCGGGCTCTTGTGCCACTCCCCCCATGCGGGACTCGGCTAGAGAGGAGTTCATGTGGCTGATCCGTATGGTTCAGGACATTAGGGCCGATCAAGAGAGCAACAAGTACTATTATGTGACACAATTGTTCATTAAGCTAGAGTATCGCACAAACTTTCTTGCCATGCAATCGAATGAGGGTTGGCTTCACTAGCTCAGGAGGACCTAGGATAGGATGAAGAACCATCTATGAGCTTACAGTTGGGTTCGATCGTACAACTTGCATGCATTCACATTATGTTGTCTGTGTTTCCACTTCCCGCATGAACTGCCCTCGGATTCTACTGTCATAACAATTTGCATGCATTCATTACATGTTGTTATCTTGGTGAGTTATGTGATGCATTCTATGTTATGCATGAGCTGCATTCCGATTAGCTAATAAACTTGGCATTCTGTGTCTTGTTCTGTAACTTGCTAATGAATACAGTTAGTTGTTCCAGTTAGCTGCCTGTGCATGATCTATTCTGAGTTAGCTATTCTGCTACTGAAAGATGGTTGTTCTAAGTTAGCTATTCTGCTACTGAAAGATGGTTGTTCTGAGTTAGCAATTTAAGTTAACTAGCTGTGCATGATCTATTTTGAGTTAGCTATTTTGCTATTGTAGATTTATTCTGTGCATGATCTGTAATGAGTACAGACTACTGAAAGATAGTGTTATGTTGTTTCATAATGTGGTTGTGCAGTTATGAGTGGGAGGTGGTAGCAGGCCAGCAAGGGGGATGGCGATGAGGTCGAAGCTTCCACTGGCTCCATCACCTTCCTGCCCTTCGTGGCATTTGACTTTCGTGATGATGAAGTTAGCTTAGGGGCAAGGGCACCCTCGAGAGTTCCAATAATGATCAGCTTGCAGTGGGTTGAGTTGCAACTTGCAAATGATTAATAGTGCTAAAACATGTTCGAAATGCATCAGCCAGTGTTCGATAGGCCGCACAATACTCTCGTGGCGAACTATGGCTTGACGTCTTCTCTAGAAGTCACCTCGAAAGAAGCACTCGCCTTGTTTTTATGGACTTGTGGAGCCCCTCAATCCCACAAACAGGCAATAAACCAATTCGAGCATTCAACTGGTACGATAAGCAAATAATTCAATCAGGTGTTGAAGTGCATGTACAAGTTTGTAGGGGACGTTATTGCATCATCTGATCCTACTTATCAAACTGTGCTTCTGAGGCTACTTCAGCAAAGATTCTATCCCCACTTCGTGAACTGCATAGGGGCGATTAATGGCATGCATGTCAAAGCCAATTCCAAACGGAGATCGTGTAAGGCATTTCAACAAATACGGGTACACAAGTCAAAATATGCTTGTAGTATGTGACTTTGTAGATTCACTTTTATGTGCGCAGGTTGGCCAGTATCAGTGCACGACACACATGTCCTACACAAGACAATGGCGAAATACGGTGACCGATTCTCACATCAACCAGAAGGTAAAATGTTCACATATTTGTCAATTTTAGCATGCATTGCACAATGACTAATCAATACGTATCTGTAATGCATGTTAACAATGCAGTCAAGTATTACATCATGAACTCCGGGTATCCCAATAGGCTGGGATACCTTGCTCCGTATCGCCACAAAAGGTATCATCTTTTGGAGTTCAAGAACGGCTCGGAGCCTTCCGGGATGCAGGAGGTTTTCAACTTCTATCACTCATTCCTGAGGAACGCTGTCGAGTGTTCATTTGGCATGCGCAAGATGAAAAAGCGCATACTCGACAACGTTTCTAGCTATGAGGCATCCAAGTAGAAAATGATAATTGTGAGTATGATGGTGTTGCACAACTTTATTATTGACTACGAGAGATATTACAGACCCACAGGGGGAGCACACGGGGCCTTCGGGCATGGGCGGAGGCGCGATGCTGCTTGTTCCACAGGGAGCATCTTCGGTACTAATGGACCTCACACGTGATTGAATAGCAACATCATTGGTGACCAGCACGTAGTTTCGACATTGCGAAAGGGAAATACATGTGTATGTATGATACAGGTGTACTTGTGCCATCTACGATGTTTGTAACAAAATCGTACTCAGCTACGAATACACGGGATCGAATACATATACCATATCACGAATGTGTCACAAACAATATTCTAAAAATCAGCTTAGAACAACCCAATAAGCCATAAACCGAACTAAGCAAGGCCTATTCTAAGCTGGAGAATTGGGGTAGTGAGGAACTGAGATAATCATGCGTGTGTTAGTTTAGCGATAATCTGCAGTAGCAACTTAATTCACCGTGCCACTTCAAAAGAAGGAAATGACTACGCATACAGGAGATCAGATGGAAAGAATGGCAGCCGAAGGTATAGAAGGCTGAGGAGAGAGTGCTCGCATGGAAAAGAGAGGGGGTAAGAGCTTTTTTTCTTCTGCGATTTGATGTAAGTTTAAGCGACCTAGCTAGTTGCACGTTGATAAGGTGGTAGATAACTAGAATTAAACTAGAGGAAAGATAAAAAGGACAAACTTCTACAGTATTGGAGACAGAGAAGGCCAGTGGATAGATTACAGAGAGAGAAACGATGGGGAAAAAATAAGGCACATAAATATCACGCTATGAAGAAAGCAATGGCAGAATCGATCTGAGATATAAATAGTAAGCGAGAGAACCACGAGAATACCAAAGATGGAAAATTCTCTGAATTTTAGCATAAAGTTATCCTCTTGCTTTAACCAAGTTGGGAGTAATTTTGTGTCCAATGAGAGGTATCTTGTCTTTCACACCGTATATTCATCATTTCATCTATCGTCTATGTACACATATAAAAAAGTAGAGACACGCAGGCACTGGCAGCACAAGTGATCTCATCCTAAATAAATGAAAATCTTCATTTTTTTATCAGTTTTTTTATGAGTACAGATGAATTTCTTAGGAATTTTGACCAACAAATTACGCACCTGACGTATAGGAAGAAAGTTTCAAATATGTATTAGTCATCCAAAAAATGTTTTAATACCTGTAATACATCTGTAAATGCAGCGAATCTCTTTGAATTATTGTTACCATTCACACAACATCTGGTTTTGAGAAAATATGAGACATGAATAAATGTGCATGCAGTAAGAGAGAGAAAAGTCGAAAAAATAGGGCTCTAGAGAGAGGAAATAGGTGCCCATGCGGCCGTGGCCAATAGCATTGCTGTACCTTTCAGCTTTATAATCTCCCCCCCAAATCCCCTCCACCCTCCCAGACTCGCCCACTTTCTCTGCTCCTTCCAGCCTTGCTCCCCTCAGAACTCTCCCTCTCTCCCCTCAGAACTCTCTCCCTCCCCTGAAAATTCTCCACATACTTGGGTTTCTAAGTGGTGGCGGCATCTCGCCGAGGCGAGATCCTCCCCGGTTTCCACTCCTCTGCTTCCCCCAAGTCGCCTCTGTTCCCTCCTCCAATCCACTGCCGAAGAGGATCGAGGGGGGAATTGGAGCTCAACTCAGTTCCAATTCAGCCACAGCCCGAGCTCGACTGGCCCGGGCTGCAGGATTCGGCCAGGTAGCTCCGGTTCTTGCAGAATTTTGGTTTCTTATGGGCGGTGGGCTGGTGATCTGAGGTGGGATGTGGTGGAATTCTGGGCCACCTTTTCTTTCTTTGGCCCTGTTTTGCTCTGTGGGAATTTTCCGTTCTTGGGAGCCGAGGAGTGCTGTTTACGGCTTGTGGTCTGCTTGTCTAGTGCTTTTGATCTGTGAATTATGAGGAATAATATCACTTTTCCCTCTATTTTACTTGAATTCTTGCTTAAACCGAAGGGCTGCCACTGCTTGGAGTTAAGCTGAACAAGTTCAGTTTAGTCCTTAATTCAGTTATAGTTTGCCTCTGCTCTACTGAATTTGGGAAAGAAGTAGTTTTCATGCAGTGGTACTACTCAGGTTCTTAGTTGGTGCACAATTAATACCTGCTTATTTTAGTAACTCATATGGGTTTGTCTTGATCAGCTTCTGGTGTTATTTATGCTTCATTAAACTGTAATACACACTGATACACATGGATGTGCTCTGTGATCGAATACTTCCTTTCTTTTTGAATAATTCAAGTAGTAGTCATTTAACAATTCCAATTTTTCTTGTCATAATCCAGGTGCCCTGTTGCTGGGAGATGTATCCGGTTAAGAGCGAGAGCGACTGCGAGATGATCCATCAGGACCAGATGGATTCGCCAGTGGCCGACGACGGTAGCAGCGGGGGGTCGCCTCACAGGGGCGGCGGGCCGCCTCTGAAGAAAGGCCCCTGGACGTCGGCGGAGGACGCCATCCTGGTGGATTACGTCAAGAAGCACGGCGAGGGGAACTGGAACGCGGTGCAGAAGAACACCGGGCTGTTCCGGTGCGGCAAGAGCTGCCGCCTCCGGTGGGCGAACCACCTCAGGCCGAACCTGAAGAAGGGGGCCTTCACCGCCGAGGAGGAGAGGCTCATCATCCAGCTCCACTCCAAGATGGGGAACAAGTGGGCTCGGATGGCTGCTCACGTAAGTGCGATGCTGTGTTGATTCCATGATTTACATACATGATATTCCATATTAGCATGCTGTTAGTATTCTGTTCTTGAGTCTTGAAAGATTGTTCTTGCGTCACGGTTACATGGGATTAAAAATATTTGATATGTTCTTTGAATCTTCTAACGAATGCAGTTTTCAATTTAAGATGTCTTATTTATGTAGTTAGTAATTACCCTTTTTTTAAGAATTCTTTATTGTCAGTGTTTTGTTCACTTATTGGAATTGTATTAGGGTGCCTTTGGTTGAGCTTTTGGGAGCTATTTTTGCTTCCAAAAAGCCAAAAGCCAACCAAAGGGGTGGAAACCAGAAGCTGCTTTTCAGAAACAGCTACTTTTGGGTAGTACAGTTTTAAAAGCACCTTGGATCCTGCTTTTGGCTTTTGGCTTTCTGCTTTTTGAGATGGTGAAAATAGAGAGCTGTTTCACAGTTGTTTCAAGGAAAATAGAGATAGGAGGTAAGTTTTATACTTGTTTGAACCAAACAGCTTACAGCTTTTCCACAGCCCACAACCTACAACAACTTTTCCACAGCCCACAGCTCACAGTAGCTTTTTCAGAAGCCACAGCTCAACCAAACACACCCTTAATCTTTGTTGCCCTTCGCATTACTTTACTTACTGTTATTGCTCTGAAACATGAACTTAGATGATTTTCTTGTGCAATTCAGAAAGTTGTCAATTTTTTTTGTTTTCAAAATTGGGTCTGATGATTTTCGGGAAAAAACCCCTTATGTAGCTACTTACTCAAGCCCTCCTGCTCTCAAAATCTTAAGTTCCTAACTTGATCCACAACTCTTAAGCTGCTAGGATTAATCCTGATCAATGATACCAAGCAATGATCATTTCACTTTAAAATAATTCGTATCTAGTTTTATCTTCTCAAATTCCTTTTTTTTTGTCAGTGTTACTCTTGTATGGACGTAGACATGGTCATATAGAATGGTATGGAACTAGGGATACTTCATATGATAATTAAAGAATAAATATTGTGTTCATCTCTACTTTTACTACTACTGAAAGCAAGTTAGCCTAACATTTAAAAGGTTGAAAATTGTTGTGTATGTGTGCCTTAAATATGCAGCCCATTTGGACTTTGACTGTGATAAAAGGGGTTGGCTGTCAGTCTAGCCAGATTGTGTGTTGTCTGATATCTAAGTTGCATAATGACAATTTGTTCAAAAAAAATGCATAATGACAATTGAGAAGGTGCCATAGTTGAGATCTATTTCAGTGTGCCCAAGTAGTAATGTTTTTCTTCACTAGTTTTATAGAGTAAACATGTAAGGCTAATAACCCTGGATTGAATATCATGACTCACAGTATTCAATTATTTTTACATCATAATTAGTATGTACTTGCTACAATTTGTTAGGACATAAACCCTAGAACTGATCAAAGTTTCACTCACGATGACTTGAGTGAAAAATAGGGTATTATGTATCGAAATATTTCACATAACTTTCCTGTGTACATGAGTCTCTTTAGTAATTTTTCTTATCCTGAACACTTTGCACAATTTTTTTCGATATTGTTGTTGTTAACCTTGAGCACCTCTTCTCAGTTACCAGGGCGTACTGATAATGAAATAAAGAATTACTGGAATACTCGAATAAAGAGATGCCAGCGAGTTGGCCTACCAATCTATCCTGCTAGTGTATGCAATCAATCTTCAAATGAAGATCAGCAGGGCTCCAGTGATTTTAATTGTGGCGAGAATCTGTCCAATGATCTTCTGAATGGAAATGATCTTTATCTACCAGATTTTACCTGCGACAATTTCATTGCTAATTCAGAGGCTTTATCTTATTCACCACAGCTTTCAGCTGTTTCAATAAGCAACTTGCTTGGCCAGAGCTTTGCATCAAAAAACTGTAGCTTCATGGATCAAGTAAACCAATCAGGGATGCTAAAACAAACCGACAGTGTACTCCCTGGATTGAGCGATACCATCGATGGTGTGCTCTCCTCAGTGGGTCAATTCTCAAATGACTCTGAGAAGCTCAAGCAGGCTTTGGGTTTTGACTATCTCCATGAAGCCAACTTTAGCAGCAAGATTATTGCTCCCTTTGGGGGTGCACTTACTGGCAGCCATGCCTTTTTAAATGGCAACCTCTCTGCTTCTAGGCCCACGAATGGTCCTTTGAAGATGGAGCTCCCTTCACTCCAAGATACTGAATCTGATCCAAATAGCTGGCCCAAGTATACCGTGGCTCCTGCAATGCAGCCTACCGAGTTAGTTGATCCCTACCTGCAGTCTCCAACAGCAATCCTGTCAGCGAAATCCGAGTGCGTGTCACCAAGGAACAGTGGTCTTTTGGAAGAGCTGCTTCATGAATCTCGGGCACTAAGATCTGGGAAGAACCAACAGCTGTCTGTCAGAAGTTCAAGTTCCTCTGCCGGTACGCCATGTGATACTACGGTAGTTAGCCCAGAGTTTGATCTCTGTCAGGAATATTGGGAAGAACATCCCAGTTCTTTCCTGAATGAATATGCTCCTTTCAGTGGTAATTCATTCGCTGAATCCACCCCTCCTGTTAGTGCTGCATCAACTGACATGTTTCGACTCTCCAAAATTTCTCCTGGTAGGTACATTTAAATTCCTCATCCTTTCTTCACGGTGATTATTTCAGTTATTTATGACGTATTCATTTGCAGCACAAAGCCCTTCACTGGGTTCTGGATTGCAGGCGATAGGGCCTAAATACGAGCCTGGGGCTGGGGACACTTCATCTCATCCTGAAAATTTCAGGCCAGATGCCTTATTCTCTGGGAATACAGCTGATCCATCCATTTTCAACAATGCCATAGCAATGCTTCTGGGCAATGACATGAATACCGAGTGCAAACCTGATCTGGGTGATGGAATTGCGTTCAATTCTTCCTCGTGGATCAACATGCCACATGCTTGCGAAATGTCGGAATTCAAATGACTTCCTTATTGATCCTCGTGATGTTGAAGGAGATTCTTGATATCGTTCCTGCCTATTGTTTTGAGGCTAATTTCAGGGAGGACCTCATTGATTGTAATGCTGCATTGCCGACATGTCCTTGATGGCATGCAGCAGCTACCAGATGTGCGCTTCATGCAACTAGCCCTTTTGTCCAATAAAGTTCATGGAGATAAGCCGGTTATTTATTTTTGTTGTTTTGTATTAGAGGACCCTTTTTGCCATCTCTATGGCTAGGATTCTGTTGGAAAAATTCGCCATGTTTTTTGTTTGAACAATGTAAGATCAGTTATTGCTTCTGCGGTGTCCTATCTTGTTGAACATTTACCCCAGGTAGCAATTTGTTATTTTTGCGAGTTATTTTTTTATGTGTGCGTTAAAATGCACTAAACGCTATACCTGTAACATTTTTAGTCTCCGAGTTCAGGGAAAGCAGCAATCTTGTGCCTCCAGTTTTGGCTTTGGAATCTGCTTGCTTTAGCTGGTGGCTGAAGGAAAAGGCGAGAGAAGGCTCCGCTATGAATGATTAGGGTCACCATATGGTTTCATAGTTGGAATCCAACTGAAGTTATCATCCATGACATGATCAGGAAGTTGCGACATTACACAATCGCAAACGTTGTACCTAACTTCTCTTGTATTTTTTTGTGTGTTGGATTCGTCCTTGTAGTTTCATATACCAGTTTCTTTTTTTTTCTCTTTACTGCACATCTTTTGGGCATTCAGAGTTGTTGAATTCTCGTGCTTATTTTTTGTAATTTATTTTGCGAGAAGTACCTGTTCTTTCTCTTTTGACTGATGTGCTTAAGCATTACATAAGCGCAAGCTTTTCTAGAGTTATTACCCTTCTACTGCTCGGTATATAAGGCCTATTCTTTTTAGTTTTTAAAAGCTGTATTTCGATTTTTTACAGTAACTAACTTTCAAATGGAGCGTCTTTTTAAGACGATGTCTACAAATTGATTGTAGTACACACTACAGTGACTTTATTTTATCGGCCAAAATCGCATGCGAGTTTCTCTTACTCCATATTTTTTTCTCATAAACAGCCCAAAAGCTATAAGCCGCTTTGATTATTCTTTGGTGTTGATTCAGCTCTCTTCTAAAATGGTTTTGAAATTTATTGGAGATGAAACATGAGCTGCGGTTTCTGCCAACTAATCAAAATATATGGATCGTGTTTGCTAGACTCTTCGCGGCCAACATTTTGCTTTCAGTACTGGACTAAAATCTCCACGATCAATTGCCATGACCTAGGGTTGCAAGTGGCGTAGACAGGTCCACTAAGGGGTTGTTTGGTTGCCTGCCTCCGCACCGCTCCTTGCATCCGTTAGGCCAGGCTAAGGAGCGAAGCTCCCTCTGCTCGTTTCCCTCGGGCCTGGCTCGGGGTGAAATTTTGCATGCGATAGACCTGGCTCCGAGAGCCAACCAGGCAACCAAACACACGATTCTTACATAAGCTGATACAGGCTAAGTGCATATATAGACAACTAAACAGCCGCTGAGCCGCCCCGCAAAAAACTGCGATGTAGATAGCGCTGCCTGTTCTCTGGAGCATCTCGACGCGGACAGGCCCGCTTGTAATAGTGGCACCGCAAAAAACGCCGCATTAGCCACACTCGCGACTCGCGAGCGGCCGCAAGAACCCTAGCTGCCCGGCGTGGTGGCCCTCGCTTCCTCCTCCACCGCTCGATTGTCGCCACCATCCCTCTTCCAACGCAAACTAGCAGCTGCTAGGTGGCTAGGGCTCACGGGATCACACTCTCTATCTCATATTGTGGATCTGACTGGCTAGAGTTTCGATTCGAATCGATTCGCCTGTGCTGTGCTGTTGTAAATCAAATAGGAGAATTCCTTATTATTATTTAGGGAATTTATAGCATGTATAACATCACTAAGAATAGTTGCTGATTTCAGTAATATTGTCCACTGTTTTAAGAGTAGTTCATTGTTCATAGTTGTTCTAATAACAGCATTATTCTTACTTATTACCAATTGTTCTCTGACTTGTCTACTTGATGTTGATGAATTTCAGCTGTCAATGTGTTGCGTTATCCATTTGTGGATGCTTGATGGAGTACTGTAGAAGATAGCAGAAGGTCCCCTGACAAATGGACAACATTAGTGCTTTAGACATCCTACAGAAGTGAAGTGAAACTAGTAGTAGCAGTACTTACAAAAATACCTTTACTGATACACTGCTGTGTGAAAAATGTCAATGGGCAACTGATTCTTCTAGTGTTAAATGATTTTTTTTATAAGAGAATGTTGTTTGAAAATTAAGCTCCCTTTGTAGTATGTTAACTTTTGAAAGCATATAGGCCCTTAAAATTAGTTTTGGTAATTAATGAATTTATGTGAATATATGACTGACATGTTTATTAAGTGGTTAAAAGGTTTAGTCCCTAAAATGATGATAAGACGCATGTTAAGGATCAACATGAAGATTAAAGTGGCTCAAAGCAAAGGTATATGTAGACTATGATCCTTTTTATTTTTATCGGTCTTACGACAAAGGTTGGAAGATTAGATTATAGGATAAATATCATACTATTAAGGGGGTCATGGCGAGTAGCTTGATAGCATATTCTTATGCCATTTGGATTAATTTAGGATTATGCATTCATTGAAAACCAAAATTGATAGCTAAATATGTGCAATGTCTGGAAAAACAGAAGTACCAGAGATTCAACAGCGGAACTACTATAGAGCGGCAGTACTGCAGCCTCAAATGGTACTTCCGGCACTTGGAAGCTCTGAAAAACCGAGCGGAGCCTTTTTCCAGAGAGCACCCTCGGAATCGATCGGTGCTCTGTTCGGACAACCAGAAGTACCGGCGTGTAAACCGTGTTACTTCTGCCTCCCGAAAGCTCCATCAAAACCGAGCGGAACCTTTTTTTTCCAGAGAGCACCCTCAGGATGATTTTGTGTCTGTGGTAAACAGAAGTACCGGAGTTTCAACAGCGGAGTTACTGTAGAGCGGCAGTACCGCATCCTTAAACGGTACTTCCGGAGCACGGAAGCTCTGAATAACCCGGGCGGAACCTTTTTCCAAAGAGCGCCAACTCTCGGCCTCAGATCAAACAGAAGTACCGCGCCGATATCTCGGAACTTCTGGTGAACGGAACTACCAGATTTATAACGGCGGTAGTTCCACGCCGACTTTCAACAGTTAGTTCAGATGCTTTGAAATAGACGTTACTATTGTATCTATACAGGTTCGAAAGTACCAGCCATTGCATAGCAGTACTTCCGCTCGTCCTGATTTTTTCAGAAAATTTTGTGTAACGGCTAATTTTGGTTGGTAAGGGTATAAATACCCATCCACCTGCCCAAGGACAGTAAGAAGAGACTCCATTAAACATTCTTGAGTATTGAGCATTCACTCCACACATTTTTTCCTCATTGTGTATTCATTTGAGGTGGTTGAGCCAAACAAGTGTATTTCATCTCTAGATTGATCCTTTGACACTTGATTGTCGTCAAGCGAAGCTTGTAATCTTTTACTCTTAGTGCTTGCCGACACCTAGATGACTTGGTGGGAGTTTGCATGGTGAATCTTCAAGAAGATTGTGAAGAAGCCCGTCATCAACTTGTGAGTGGTTTGGTGTTCACTATTTTTGGAGTGAAGAAAGGACAACTACTAGTAGATTGAGGAGTTGGAGCTTAATTTGTGGGGCCGGTCTAAGTCGTTTCGGCTTTTCTCAACGTGGACTAGGGGAAACCGGCAAGTTTCCGATCACCACGGTAAAAACATTGTATGTTCATTGGTTATCACTTCGTCTCTTTTTTCAGCTCTTGTATATTTAGTATATTATGATTATTTACTTGTGCTAGAGCCTCTTGTAAAGATTTATACTTGTAGTTCCCTAAAGTTACTAAAATTGTGTAGGTTTTAATTGCTTTAAATTTCTACCATATTAAAATTGTAGAAATATTTTAGAAGGCGAAATTTTTTTAAACTTCCTATTTACCCCCTCTCTAATCGGTTATTCTTGATCCTATAACCTTCTGCTTTATATGATATTTATGTCAGGTAATATGTGAAAATGTGAAGTTTTGACAGAGAATATCATGTGACTGAATGTCAAATAGTATTGACAGATATGTTGTCTGATATTTATGTTTTGACAGAGAATATCATCTGTGGAAGTACAAATCTTAATTACAGTAGTGCTTCCAATAAATAGACAAGTCTTAGCTGCAATATTTATTGTTTCAGGTTCCAAACCCGCTTACAAAACTTTCAAAAAGTTGGCTAATGCTTCTACAAATCAACAGTAACAAATACAAAAAAAAAAACTCAACCGAAGCAGTCAATGCAATGCGATGCGTAGCAGTTGCGGCGCCCACAAGCTCGGTGCGTCCGCGTGTGTTGTGGGCACCGCTAACTGCACCACTTGCACCCGTATCATGACCTAGCCGTGTCAGTAGTCTAATCCATGAGTCATAACCTACTTGACCTTGCATATCGTACGTCTAGTACAGGCTGTACAGTAGAATCTCCTCGGATCCATCTGCCTAGCCTTATCCAAGTAGCTTAACGTGCTCCCAAGAGGCAACAGTTAACAAGGCCACTTTTAGCAATGCAAACGAATGAACGATGCGGCGGTACGAATTCAGAACCGGTGCCTACCACTACGTACCACTCTGAAATCAAAGCAAAGCACAGGCCACAAGAACAGAGCAATGCCTGTGCTTCCAAGCTTCAACAATGGCGGCTTATGGTACTATCCTTTCGATCTTTGTCCAGCCATTTGCAGCACTAAAAAAAAGCATGGCTCTATTTTTTTTTTCCAGTAATAAAGAAAGGGAGAAGGCAGAAAGAAGTACGCACTAATCATACGCCCGCGCAGCGACGTGCCATGGATGTGCCGGCCCAGATCGAAGATGCTCTGCCCATCACGCGATGTGCGTGCCATGAGGCACACGACCGACGCGCGCGCTGACTCCGTGTGCATGCATCTCTTCCCGCGGAGATGGAGTGCAAAGCCGTAGTGGCAGGGCAGGCAGTATGGCGAGCGAGATGATGCTTGCTTCGAATGATCGACCAGCCAATAGGCATGCAGGCCGGTACTAGTTTCATCCTTTGGGGCGTATACACGCTTGATTTGTTGTTACATACTCACACGAGTATCCGTCAGTTTCTTGAGAGAAGTAATTACTGCCTTGCAATGGCTAATGGGCTTGTAGATCTGTCAGATTTGCTAATTGTTTTTGCTAGCAGCCTAGCATGACAGTGGAGGGATCTCTGTTGTGAAGCTATGGCTTTATGTACGTTAGTTATGCGTGCATGTGCCTCAAGGCATCTCCAATGTTTATAGCCAAAGGGGGACGCTAGTGGTGTCATATTGGTGTCCAAATGGGCTGTATTTAACGGGCCAGTCCACGATCTGTTACTATAGATACGGTTCATGACACGGCACGATTATTCACGGGTTGGACCGGGTCGGCACAGCATGAAGGCTTGGGCCGCCGCCTCGATCCACCATGCTGGCACGGCACGACACGGCCCATCAACCATGCGTAGCCCGTGGGCATGGCCCATTTAGCATAAAAGTGGACCATTGGGTATGGACAGACATGATAGGCATGACCCATTTGGCCCATTTAGCCTATTTAGCATGGCAACGATTGATTTTTCGAAAAATATAGCCATTTTGAGACCGTTGTGAGTTTAAAAATAGGAAAAAAATTCAAAAAATCTATTTTTCTATAAATAGCCATCATACTCCGCTCATCAACCCACAATCAAACCAGCATTCTCCTCTCCTCTCTCTCTTGTGAAAATTCTAAATCTCTTTGTGGTAATTTGGCAAAATTCAGAATAATTTTACGAAAATTCCAAAAATTCAAAATTCAGCGTGCATTCAAGTAAAGAGGTAATAATATTATTTTTCATGTTGTTATATTATTCTTATTCCTCTTTATTATGATATAAAATCGGTACTAGTTTAATTTTGTATTTGTATTTTGCAGTTTTTCGCATTTTCAAATTTCTTCATGGAACATTTTGATGAATTTACTGTGAATGAGTACAGAATTGATCTGGAAGATCTTTGCATCGTTCGGGATGGCTTTGCCTCCACCTCAAGTGGCCGAGGCAGCCACCGCTGTACCATCGTCAGGCTATCCAAGTGCCTCCGCGTCAGCAAGCATTAGAGCAAAGAGGTCTAGACCTAGCATGTCGGACGTGTGAGAAGATTTCAACAAGGTCATGAAGCAATTGTCGTTCGGAGATCAGGTAAGAGTTGATGTTTATAAAATATATTGTCATGAATTATCTACAAAATCTACAGGTGGAACCGGGCACTTGCATAGACATGCCCAGAGATGTAAGAAAAATAAGGCATCGCTATGAGGCAGACGCAGTTGATATACAACCCTGACGGTATGGTACGTAACTGGGATTATAATCCAGATGTAGCTCAAGAATCTTTAGCGCGTTTAATTGCTTCACAAGATCTTCTTTTTAATTTTGGTGTGTTCGATGCATTCCAAAATTACATTAGAGCTGCTCATAATTCTAGATTTACTTATGTTTCTAGATAGACAACCACTAGAGATTTAGTTAAGTACTATAATCATGGTCGTAAAAAAATAAAGAACTCTTTAGAACCTGTACATGTTCGGTAGCCTTAACCTCGAACATATAGCGTGGTCATATTAAGGAGGATTATCTTAGTGTAGTTACTCATTACATAAATGATGATTGGGTGGCAAAACATAATCATAGGTTTTAAACTAATTGATGCAGCACACACGGGTGAGAATATAGCAGAATGTATTATCAAAGTTGTTGAAGGTTTTGGTCTTACAAATAAAATTTTTGCAGTTACCCTAGACAATGTTGCAACAAACTCTAGGGCAATGAGTATTCTCGCTTCCTTATTTGGTACACACACCGAATTCTTCTTGCTACATCAGCGATGCACCTGCCATATTATTAATCTTATAGTTAAAACTGATTTGAAAAGATTGGATCCATATCTTCAAGCTTTTCATGATGCTATTTCTTTTGTAAATAATTCTAAACAATAAATTGCAGCATATAAGACCTACTGCATTACGATAGGTGTAAGCCATCCAAGTATTCATGGTAATCAATACGTGTTGCCCACCATCAACCTATACCTTCGTTGGCTCAAAGTTAATGAGCCAATCTCGACAACCTTCCATCATTCTGACCGGCACTATCTTCTGCCACACCACCACCTTATGCAGCACAAATAAATTTCACTTTGCTGCCACCATCCCCATCAACATTACACTCCGCACCACCACCACACTTCCATGCTACCACTCGCGTGGGCCTTGCCCATACTCGACGCTTCCACCCTCTACACAAATTGCACATACACCATTGGCCTCCCATATATTACTGCACTAGGGTTGCTTGCAATCTCCATGTATTGCCCCCAAGCGACGCTACCAACCATCTTCTTCATCTCTTAGAAACACTCCTCCAAAGGTCCAACCACTATGGCTATCACCGCCTCGATGACAAACTTCTTCCTGGTAACCTCTTTGTTAAATGAACTCCATATACACATACTGAGCTTTGAGAGACTCATCTCCTTCAGCCCCAAAGCCTGGATTACGGTCTGTTTACAGTTTTGAAGGTCCACACAAACAAATGTTTCATATCCGATATTAGGTACCTACCGCCATTGTAGACGAAATGCATTTTATTTAAAATGATGCTAAATACAACTAAATACAATACAAAATAATCATGCAAATATACATAACTAAGCTATCAATTATGCCTACGATCATGTGCTAATAATACAGGTGCGCAATATATGCATGTACGCAGTACACAATTGTACAATCTTAAAATTATTTTCTACATTATTTATAATGGCATCACAACAATACATATATATGTGCATACGGATACACACATTTTCTAATTTGCAAAGGCAATGACAATAATACAAATAACAGTGCGTATTTCTTCGACTATTTACAAAGAATCGTCATTATCACCACTAATACATCATTAACATGGCTAATTACAAAATATTGTCCACACAAACTAAATGCATACGTGAGGTAGACATAGTTACCAAGCACATTCTATACAACCGAACCACCGTTGCGCTAATGAAACATTAATGACATATGAAGCGCATTGCTCGAAAACGAATGAAGCATACCTCTTCTTGATGGTTTTGACCAGATCTACATTAATTTCAACCACGAAATCTCCTAAATCGCAGCAAAACTGCATAAAAAAATAATGTAAACTCTCTTCTACTATCTCTTTGTTTCTTCTCCCTCGGCTCCCTCTCGCTCGGCAAGGAAGAAACTTAACCGCGCGGCTTCGGATGGGAGCATAGAGAGGAACGTGAGCCATTTCAAGCGCGAGGGGAGGTGTTGGCGACCAACAAGGCCATACGGGTGCACGCGGGTGCGGGGGGTAATGCCAATCCCTACTCAAGGCTACGGGAATCACTGTCAAGCGCGTCGCGTCGCGATTGGCTGGTCGGCCACCTGTTGAGCCAGGAGAACTCGGCAGCTCCGTAGGGCCCGCCGACTCCCTCACCTGCTGCGCTCGCTGACCCTGTAGCTGTGTCGAGCTCTGGTGGCATGTAGGTGACAGATATCGCCTGTCATGTCTACCGAGTTCAAAAACAGAGCTATTTTTAAATAGATTTCTGGAAGCCAAATTTTTTTAAAAAACTTACACTTCAATGCTAAAATAGTTACGTACTCGTGCGTTGCAACGAAATTCATTAAATGTATAGAGAATTATACTATAGAAGAGAGTTGCTCTGATCGGTTGGAAAGTAGAAAATGGTGGAAAGTTAAAAAATAAAATGGTTGGAGAAAAAATAACGTACAGCTATCAACTTATTATTTTATAATAGTAAATACACGTAAACAGTTCTAATTTTTAAAGACGGGACGAGGCGCGGTTGGTTGGTTCCACGTCTCATTGTGCGCTTGCGTGCGTGGTATGATCTGATGCTTCCATTGCGTCCGAGAACTGACCGCGAAATCGTCAGTTTGTGGTGAATTTTGGACGGTTTTGGCACTGTTGCTATCCGAAAATTTCAAAAATAGCCTCTTTCGAAACGAAATTCCACCTCTAACCCCCACCTGACCGCACCATTTAACCGCGGCGCGACACGTGTCTAATGGTGCGGCCGGGGAGCGCACCACACCTGAGTGGTGCGGTCCCCGACCGCACCACTCGCCTGCCCATCACGTCGGCCAAATAAATAAATATTCGGCGGCGAGTGGTGCGGTCGGACCGTACCACTCAGTGTGGTGCGCTCCCGGCCGCACCATTGGACACGTGTCGCCGATGGCGGAGGACGGGAAAATGA
Organism: Dendrocalamus sinicus; assembly: GCA_036346575.1. Classification (NCBI taxonomy): domain Eukaryota; kingdom Viridiplantae; phylum Streptophyta; class Magnoliopsida; order Poales; family Poaceae; genus Dendrocalamus; species Dendrocalamus sinicus. Next base: position 15,604,242 of record CM070643.1, on the reverse strand, counting down.
GGTGGGCGGATCGCCGCCGCCACCCGCCGGCCGCCGCCCGCCGCCGCCGCCTCCCTCCGCCTCCCGCAGCCCGCCCGCCTCCCGCATCATCAAGGTCCGACGCGCCGGATCTTGCCCTATCGGGTCTCCGCCACTGCGTGTCGCGACGCGGTTAAATGGTGCGGTCAGGTGGGGGTTAGAGTTAGAATTTCGTTTCCGAAGAGGCTATTTCCGGAATTTCGGGTAGCAACTATGTCAAAAACGTCCAAAATTCGTTCGTGGTAGAGTGTACGGGTTGTCTGTTGTGCACATGCACCCGGCTGGATCTGGATGTTTGGTCCGAGCAGCAGCTAAAGCAAGACGCAAGCACGACGATCGCACTGTGCCGCGGTGCCGCCCCGCTCTGACACTGCCTTGGCCAACATGGCAGCGCACCGAGAGAGTCTCACCGCTGTCCGTCGCCTCCCCACACGATCACCCTCTGCCACCTGGGCCCCACAAACCTGTCCCCACCAGTCAGTCGCACGAAACCGTCACCCCGGCCGGGCGGCGACGCGATGCGGGACAACTGTACCAACAGAGAGACAGAGAAGCCGGACCCACCCTTTCCGCTTTCTACTGCCCCTGCCGCTTTTCGTCATCTCCTCTTTCCCCCCTCTCTCTTCGCTTCTCTTCCTGGCGATCGCCATCGCCGCCGCCCACCACACCGAGCCACCAAATCCGCCCCATTCACCGCGACCGCGAAGTCGCCACCGAAAGTGGCAGTCCAAAGCCGTATTGCCTGTATCCCTCCTACCTCTATCCGCTACCATCCACCGCGCGGAGACACGGAGGCATACGTAGTAGCACATTTTCACGCTTACGCCACTGATTTGACCCGGCGATCCCTTCTAGCTTTCGGCTTTCCCTTTTCCTTTCCTGCCCCTGATCGCTGCGCGCTGCATATCTATCAGCGCAGCACAGGGTTTCGGTTATTTTGTTTCTTCTGCTTCTTGGAGCTTTCCCCGATCTCGCTCGGTCTTGCCGCCTGCCAAGCTTCCTGAAAGGTATGTTCTTTCTGATGCCGTCGAAGTGTAACCGATGGGCTCGACTTCTTTCACACTGTGGGATGATTGTTCTTCTGTATATGCTTTGTTGTTTCTTTACTTCCCGATCAAAAATTCGATTTTGATCGTGTACTTCAGTGCTTGGTGGGAAAGATCTGTTTGCCCCTTGCTTGATCGACAGTAAAGTTGGTGGTGTTTTAGTTGTTTGTGCTAGGGGTTTCTTGGTCATGGTCAAGATCAGATCCCCCAATATCAGGTTGGGGTTTAGCTCTTGGAATTCGAATCTGAAGCTTTTGGGATGTTAGCATCCTCACCACTGATGATCTAGTGCTCAAATTGTTAGTTGTAAGTCTGGATTTGTACGTGTTGTTGAGAAGTGCTTGCTTGTTTGTTCTAGGGACTTCTTGAACATGGTCAAGATCAGATATTTCCCATCTGATTGGGGTTCAGCTTATGCAGTTCAAATCTGAAGCTTTTGGAGTGTTAGTTCCCTCATCACTAATGATCTAGTGCTCAGATTGTTAATTGCACACTGAATTTGTACTTGTGCTAGGGTACTCCTGACCTAATTTAATTAGTTTTTCCCGGGGATCTGTTTGCGAGATTAGTGTTCAGATTGTCTATTGAAATGTGACCATCTGCATTAGCTCGATTACCTTACAAGACAAAAGAAACAAAGCGAAACCTGCACCAATTTGGGTTAACTTGCAGGATAGCTTAACATGGAATTGTTAAGCTAGCCTAACAGAATTTTCCAAAATTTTCTATATGCATCAATAAATGCAAACACTGTCGCTTTATTTTACTGAACTAACTAATCTTGTTAGTATATTTTTATGCTAGGTCTGTGTTGGAGGCTGAGAGGGTACATGCCATGGCTCTTGAGGCAAAACAAGTTGCTCTATGCATCAAGAAAGTTTTGAGGACCTCCATTAGAAAAGGATATAGATATGTCTCTGAACATCCAATCCTTTTCAGTTTGGGTGTTTTTCTCTATCTATTGTACAAATCTTCACCAGGATTATTTGCTTTCCTACTTTCTTCTTCTCCTGTAATTATATGTACTACTCTTCTTCTTGGAATCCTACTAAGTTATGGGGGCACGAACCTTCCTGAGGTTGATGAAGATAACAAGATCACTCCAGTGATTTCAGCTTTTAAGGTTGAAAATTCTTCCAGTGATATTCACTTTGAAGAAAATCAGAGATGTTCAGTGCCTGAATTTAGAAGGAATGCTGCAACCTTCAAAGAGAGGGATGCTAAACAGACAGTTTCTTTCAGAGAGAGGGCTAGTGAGCATGTTGAGCTGGATGATGACGTCCCTCTTCTGAGAAGAGTTGACGAAGAAGATGAGAGATTTGATTGCCATGACATACCTAGAACATTAACTCCGTTTCCTTCTATGGTCAATTTTCATCAAGAGGATGGGATTGGGGAGGACTTGAATTTTAATCAGGAAATAGAATCCAAAGATTCATATTTCATGAAGGATAAGGCCGATAGGCACACTAGCCTATTTGAAGGCGTCCTTCTGAGTGGTCTGAATGAGAAAGATACATCCTTTGGCATGTTTTCATCCAGACAGAATGGTAGTAAACATGGTGAAATGGAGGAATTTCTGAATCAAGAAAGAGTATTTATAGACTCAGCAGCTAGCAAAGTGAGAGAGATTTCTGAAGAGAAGCCAATAGAAGAGGTAGCTGGAACTAGCAGACCAGCTTGTGCCGTTTCTGTGCATCAGAGGGAAAGACTTGATGAGCTTAAGATTGATACTAGCAAGGCTTTTGAGGACAACCTACTCAATTCCTGCCTTGGTTCACCATGGGCAAGAGTAGGCAGTCAGGATGGTTCGTCTGGTTTTGACTCTGATCGGGCTGAGAGTTCTTCTCCTGATGCTTCCATGACTGACATTGCTCCAGTTCTTGATGAGATTGACCCTCTCTTGGGTGCTGATTCCACTCGTCCTGATCCCATTCCTATGGATGATTCAGACACTGATTCACATGTCTTCTCACAGGATCATCAAACTGATGATGATAGTAATGATGAGGCTGACAACAATGATGCTAAAGATAATGGCGAGAAGAAGAAAGATGATGTGAAGGAAGCTGCATTTATTTGGACAGCAGACGATGAAAAGAATCTGATGGATCTTGGATATTCTGAGATGGAAAGGAACCGCAGGTTGGAGATTTTGATGGCTAGACGAAGATCCAGGAAGAACATAAGATTTGATATTGACAATAACTTGATAGATATCAATGGTAATAATGCTGGGAGGAGTGTGGATGACTTATCACGCATCCGTGTGCAAGTACCACATATTTCAGTGCCAAGGAGGAACCCGTTTGACCTTCCTAATGATCCTGAAGAAGCAGCAATTCCTGGCTCAGCTCCTTCAATCCTGCATACACGGAAGAACCCGTTTGATCCCCTTGAGCAGTCCAATGATGGTGGTGTCTCTTCACATGACAATTTAAGCCCTGGAGAATCAGCAAAAACTTCTCATCATGACATGTTCTTCAGAAGGCACGACAGCTTCAACTTTGGAGGTACAGATGCTACCCAGGAGAGAAGTTTTTCTAGATTCAAGCCGTATTTTGTCCCTGAAACAGTGGAAGGGAGCACAAGTAATTTCCAAAGGCGGTTCAGTGATAAGAGTGAGTCTAAATTGAGTTCTGTTACTGAATCTGGTATGGCTTCTTCAGTTGCCGATCAGGAGGATCACAAGGACCTCGATGAAAAGGATTTGCACGGGGAGCACGGGTCACCAGTTCTTCCAATACAGGATAGCGACCTTGCAGATGCTGGAAGTGAATGCTCAGATGGCATCAACTCTGTGGATGTTGAACTAGACCACAGTGACATTGATGACCGTGAGATTGCTCTACAGCACTTTGTCTTTGAAAGATCGCAAGAAAGAGAAACATATCTTGCCTCAACAAAAGGAAAGGGTCATGAAGAAGATTACATGCTTAAGTCAGCTGGGAACCCCATGAAGCCACTTCATCCAGTCGCTGACCTGCTTAGCTGGGACGATGGAGATGGTAAGCAAGTTCAATCTGACCATTTTGGCTACTAACTTAATACTTACTCCACTGGTATATTTGAACCATATCCTGTTGTGCAGGTGAAAGCAGCCTTGGTGCTAAGTCTTCTCTGGAACCTAACACAGCAGTTGAATTCTCAGAATGGGTTTCATCTCCCAGGCCAGCTGAAGAGCAGTCAAGATCAGGGGACCTTCAGGGGTATCTTGACACTGAAGTCGCATCAACTTCAAACACAATTGTTCTTGTAGCAAGCAATCCAGCTGAGAAAGATGGAAATGTTTATTTCATTTCCTATTCAAACAATGAAATGCCATTAGATAACCTGATTCATGGGTCTATGGAGTTGACATCTGAATTTGGCACAGAAACATTACCGGTAATATCTAGGGACCTACACCCTATCCCCGAGGAGAGGGTTGTTGAGAACTTCAGTATGCCAGAAAAGCATGAATTGGCAATATCTACTGATTCAGCTACTGCCTTGACCGGCTTGCATGTAATTGAAGAGAACCTTGATGTTGGATCTGAAGGAAGCCCGAGCTTTGCAGCTGTTTCCTTGTGCCCTCCTCAAGCAAGTGATTCCATCCAATCTCCATCAGTTGAGCCTGCAGAGATCTCAAATCCATTTACATCCATGGCAGCTAAAGCCGACAAGGTGGATATAGTTGACATGAAGGAAGAAACAACTGCAGGATTTCTACTTGATTCTGATGATGAAGTTGATAAAATCTATCCAGAGCCTATAGAGGATAGTGGAATTGATGAAAGTTTCCTGTCAGAACTGGATGCGGTGGGAGACTTCCGTGTAGAACCCATGAGACTGGACCAGCAGGTGCCTGATCTTGGCTCCCTTACCTATAACCCTCCTGCCAATGGTGTTTCAGCAAACTCCACGATTAGCCCGCAAACTTCTGGCAACATATTCTTGACCATGTCAGATGCCAGTGTGTTAGACTCTAGGGAGCAGTCTCCAATGGCTGATGACCTAAATGGCACTGATCCTGAATTAGGTTGGTCATTTGGAGCATCTCATGATGACCCTGAGCAGATTGTCTACAATCCTCGGCGGCAAATTCTTGAGGCAAGTCCTATTGAAGCAATGGTCACAGAGTTGAAGCCACTATGTGATGAGTTAGAAGTGCCTTCTGTCACAACACCATCAGCAGCAAACTTAGCAGTTGGATCAAGTGAACTGGAGGTCGAGTCCGACACAACTAAAACTGATGCACAGATGGTGATTCTTGATGCAAAGTCTCTGGAGGATATAGAGACAGCATTTAAACAATTGAGTGATGGTGGTGTTGATGATTCCACCCAGGACACTGAAACCTCACATGTCTCAGGCGTTGATGTTAATTCAGAGGCCTTGGAGTTGGAGGGTGCCGGACAGCTGCATGTCATTGACGCAAAATCTGTCGATGACATATATGCTGCTTTCAAGGAACAGTGTGGTGCTGCTGTCAACAGTTCCATGGAAGAAAACACAGACAATGATGGATGTGAAGAGACTGCAGAATTCACAAAGCGCGATAAGTGTCCAGAAGGAACACATGTTGAAAGTCTGCATATTGTCAGAGATGGTAGGGAGCCTGAACCAGTGGAGACTACAAACAACATGAGTTCTATTGAGGCAAAGACCCTTGATGACATCGACACAGTGTTCAAGAAACTCTCTGATGCCAGTGCCAAGAGTACTGTACATGCAATGGAGTCCGAGAATGTGTACGAAAGAGGAGAGGAAACTGAACAACAATGAATGTTATCACAGGATCGCTAGAAAAGATCGTCATCAGAGGAAAGGAGACGTTAACCAAGTTGGGGCAGATCTTTCTTGATTGAAGGGTGAAGGAGAACTTATTGTGGGTTCTACTGATGAAGCACTCCTTTTAGCTTCAGGGATCTGCTGTTCTACATTTACTTTCCAGTGCTCAAAATATGAAGTTTTGCTGCAGATTCTTGCGAATGTATTTTTTCCTCCGTTTGAGGTTTTGGCGGTTTGGTGTTCAATTTGATTTTTTTTCCTTTTATTTTCCCCCTCCTTTGGCTGTAATTTCAAGAGCTGTATTTTTGCTCGGTTAGTGTGGTGTGGTGACAGGGAGATAGAACAATCGATTCTATCACAGGGAGATAGGACAATCGATTCTATCATGTAATGTAGATTTCTTTCACTGTTTGATGGAACTGAGATCATCTGATGTAAGAGAGCTTTTTTTTGGATCTTTGATGTAAGAGCTTGTGCCGTTGGAAATAGAGGAAGTAGATAAGGCTAAGCACATGTTTGCCTTGGATGTGTCTACTTGGACTGCTACTTTTCGTACTGTCAATAGAAGATGAGATCATTACAGATTTGTCAGATTTTACAGCACTCCATCTGATTATTTTTCCAGCAATTCCTCTTTACCTCGTGTACAGAACTAGAACCCTGCTGAAATTAAACCTGTTATCAGACAGAACACCCTACTGTCTACTGAATAATTTTGTCCATGTTTAGTTTACCTTGTTCGATACTTGTGTTACAAAATTAAATACTGATGCAACCATTATCAGTTCTTCAGGCATCATCTAGACAGAACAAATTGGTCTCTCTCTGAATTAGTGGCAGTGGAGTAGTGACAGGCACGATCAGACGCAAGCGTGCCTGCGTGGGCATGGTACTAGCGTTCCTGATACATCCTGCAGGCTACTAACATATTTGTTTGCTATTCAAGCTAATCTAATCTGCCATGTTCGACTAAGCTGTTAACTGAAGCATAGCAACGCATGGTCGTGTGCCTGTGCACGCCGGTTGTTCTCGTTCCTAGCCGTCAGCTTAACCTGTAATCTGCATGGATTGGTCTCAGTCAGACGCGTTCTGAGCTGTGAAATAGCTGCCGCCGTCTCAGTCAAACGCCTGCTCGGCGTGGGTGCGTTTGCTTCCGTTGCGACTCATGATTTATTGTGCTGAGGACGATGAATTTTGGTTTTAGTACAAGTATATATGCAAATAAATCAAATAATGATAAGATACTTTAAAAATATTATCATAATATGTTACTTTAAAATAACGATAAAAAATCACTCTATTTATTTATTTATTTAAAAAAAATAAGCGATCGTATGTAAAAAAACAAGACTACAACCGGAACCTATCCGCTAAATATCATCAAGACTCCATTCCAACTGACTTGGGCTTGTGACAGGACCCGGAATGAACGTGGCGGATGCCTAAAGTTGGCGAAGTACGGGAGCCGGCCGCCCCTCAGCTCGCGCGTCCCCTTCCGCACTGTAGAAACTACAGTCGCCCAAGCATTCCTGCGCGTCCGATCGGCTCCCGCTCGCGATCCAGGCCATCCGTGTTCGCGTGTGCTTTGCTTGCGTTTCCACGGGGTTCTCGAGCCTCACGCCCTCAAAATAGAGCGTCCTTGTCATTGTCATAGTTGTCACGGCAGCCATGGCGACCAAAGCAAGTGCTCGGTGCCAGGACGCCATGGCGTCATCAGCTGGGCTACAGCGACTAAAAGACAGTGAAGGCAATAGACGCAACATAGCAAAAGTATCAGGGGATGGCTACCAAATATTAGCTGGGCGTCGTCCACCAGAGCGAATCAGCTGCTCGGCGTGCCGCAGCAGCAGGGGAGGCCGAGCGGGGCGGCGGCGAGGTCGACGCGCTGGACGCTACGAGGTAGCCAATGGGAGAACTCGGAGGAAGGGGAAGCTTGCCATGGCGAAAGGAGGCAGAGGTAGATCTCTACGATTCGTGAAGTGTAGTGAAGACGATGTCAACGGCAGCACAGCAGTACGGGGGGAGAGAACCCTAGGGCTTTTGTACCGCTCTGTCATGGGTTTTATGGGCCTATAAGTAGGCCCAACCAAGACGAGTCCATGGCCCGACTCGAAAGAGCCATATAAACCCTCTTCTCCCACCCGCCTCCTCCCCTTCACTCCTAGAGAAAACCCTAACACCGCCACTCTCCAACCCTCCTGAAGGTGGTGGCGTTGTCCTTACTCTTCTTCCTCCCTCCTCGTCTCCCGCTCGCGGTTGGCTCGGTCCTCGGAGCGCAGGAGATGGCGTAAGTTCCCCCCACCGAATTCTTGACCTTGGTTTTTTCTTGGATCTTGATTGGCTAATGGTGCGGGGGCCGATTCGAGCAGCCGAGCGGCAAAGTCGAGCTACCAAGGCGCGCCGAACCTCTAGGGCGTCATCCCTTGACCTCCGCAACGCCTAGGTGATGCCAAGTCGACGCCCGTAACATCCTTGGTCATTGTGTCAGTAGTTAGTTTAAATATGTCTTAGTTAATTTATTATGTTCCAATACGTCAGTGAGGGTTACAATTGCCTAATTCCTTTTTGGTCCTTAACCTACATTTACAGTACACCCGCTGCACCAGGCGTCGCCACCGCTGCTCCTACTTCCGTGTCTGCTTCTACCTCTTAGTTGCGCTCCTCTCCCTCGCCGCCTCCGCCGCCGTCATGTGCCTCGTGTTCAAGCCCAAGCAGCCATCGTACACGCTCGAGTCCCTCGCCGTGTCCGGCCTCGAGGCAACGCCTCCGCCCTAGGCGCGTTCTTGCCGGAGTTCGACGCGACCGTCTGCGCCAACAACCAGCTGAACGGCAAGATCGGTGTGCACTACAAGAGCGACGCGTGGCCAGCGTTCTACCAGGTGTAACACCCCACGAAACCATATGGGATATTACTATGGAACGTCATCGCAAAAGTGAAGAATAAAAAGAGCAACAAAAGAAATCCCAAATAATTTAAACTTTATTAACACTTTAATAGAAAACCAACGGAAGCTGGAATAAATATTTAAAACATGGGACCGGTCCACTTCTAATCAAATAAAGAACCAACGGATCAACAAAACGATGGCAAACCACGGTGCTGAAAACTCGAGTGCTCCCACCCATGCATGATGCTATCACTCCACTGGCCTTTTACCTGAGACTGAAAAGAGCAAGCGTGAGATTTGGAAATCTCAGCAAGTACCCAACTACGATCGCAACACAAAAGTAAGACAAGCGATGCAACCATATGAAATAAAGGCAACCACGACAAGTAAGCATTGGACAAAAGGCAACCAACGAGCAACTGATATCGGAGATACTGTCATGATTAGGAGACGGATATTATGAGAACTATGTATTAAAGATATTTGTTATGTGACAAGTTATAGCAAGTTATAGCAAGGGTGCCGGCGACCTTATCCCACATACCCGGTTATACGAGAATAGCCAGGCACAACCTTGTCCTCGACTGTATAACCGCAGACGGGGTGTAATATCCTGTGTAACGAGAATGTACGGCCCCCCGTACGTTACCAGGTTGGGTGGAAATGACCCCTATATGTGGGTAGCCCCAGCGTGATAACCCTTAGTTTGTTATTTAGCGAGTTATCCAGGATATAAGTAAAGAGTTGTGATTGAATTAAGGTAAAGTTATGCAAGTAATGATTTAATCCCAATGAGACCGAAGAGACATAATTGGTGAAACTAGGTGATAAAGTAACCGATACATCATGGACAGATTAAATAGAACAAAATTAGGGTAGCTAAGAGATGGCGAGGATAAGGCTATAATAAAATGATGAGAAGTGAAAAGATGTGCTAGGGTTGAAAATGGAAAGACATAGTTTCTAATAATAGGACGATGTGGAATAATGATAAGATGATAGTGATGTAATAATCAACCTAAAGAGGTGTTATAATGTAGCTCACACAAGTTTATCAACTAATCAAGTTTTATTATGTGATAAGTGATTATTAGTCAAATTAACATTTATTAAGGTATAACGATCATGACTCACATAAGAAACTGTACCGGCAATACATCATGATATCGAGAGGATTGAACACAGAAGCGTGATACGTAAAGGACTGCTCGTGATTTAACCTAAATCCACAACATGATCATCTGCTACCCCTATTAACGGTTTAAGCATGAACTCTACACATTAATTAAAAACATGAATCTTATAACATTATTAATCGAGTATTATCATAAACCTAAAGGCATGTGAAATAACGTAATCTAGAACATCATGGCGGAATACAATATTAAGGGTATATAACCACAAAGCATTAACAATAATCGAGCAAGCATTAACAATTTGATAAGAACTAGACCAACATTAACAATATGATCATAACTAGGCAAGCATAATAATAAACAAGCAAGCATGAATACTATTATAACAACCAGCAGCACTAGAGAGATGATAATAACCGGTAACTTGGTGACATGATATTAGCTGTAAATTCGGTGATACGATAAGAACCAGGTAATTCATTGATATGATAATTGTACTCAATAACAATGGTAACAAGTAATCATGAAAGATGTGAAATGTGGAATTAAGATAATTGGAGATAAGTTCATGCACGATTACAAGGAGTGAAAAGGATTGCTGAGGTGGAAGACAGGAGATAAAATCAGATGGAAGATGAAGGATAATACGATGATGGTAGGGATCCATGAATGATTCTCACCCAGATTACAACTTAACTCACACAAAGGGGTTGTCAAACAACTAGATTTTATTACGTGATAAGTTGGTATTAGTCAGGTTAACAATGTCATACATAAATCCATCGAAACAATCAAGCACTAACATACAAGTAATGAATCAGGGAACCGGTAATTAAATATATCATTCCGAAGCTAAAGATTACTAGTGGTTAACCTTAAGTTGAAGTCACTCCTATACTACCCCAACCACAATATAAACAACAATTATAATTAATAATTAAAGCTTGCAACTTAGACATTAACCATAGCACTTCAATACATCTAAGAGTCTAAGGTATTAATTAACATAAAGCATGGAAAATAAGATAACCTAGAACCTCATGGTATGAATACAATATTGAAGGTACATAACTGGCAGGCATTAACATGTGACAACAATCGGGCAAGCGTTAGTACTATGATAACAAGTAGGTGACTTCCAGGGTATGGTATTAATCAGGTAACATTAGTGATATGATAAAACCCCGGTAAGTTTTGGTGATATGATCGTAAATGTGCGCTTATGTGACATGATAGTGGATAGGTGAGCGTTGGGTGATATGATAATAGACATGCCAGCTTTAGCGATATGGTAATGGTACTGAATAGCAACGGTAGCAAGCAATCATGGGAGATGTAAAATATGAAATGCAGGGGTTACGGCCGCGAGGTACTTGCCTTGAGCAGGCTCGACGGACGCGCTGCACGATGGATCCGAGAAATGCAACTGCCCAGCTACTCCCTCAACAGCTGCGTGAGAACCTACAGAGTGATATGGAAACCATCGATTAGATATGACGATTTTGATTAGGAACGACAAGGGATAAGCGATCGAAAGGAAAACGGCAATTCGGCGCGCTGCCGCCTCGGCCGACTCGGCCGCCGCGCGTGCTACTGCTGCATGCATGCACACGCGCAAGCGCCGCGTGCGCTCTCCGCGACCAACGCCGCCGCCATCGCTGCCGCCGCTACTGCTGCCGCCGCCACCACCGCAGCCCCAAGCGCGCGGCGCGCGTGCGGCGTCGCGCGACGAACACGCAGAGCGTCTGGCGTTGCCGTCGCCACTACCGTGGGTCGGCCAACCAACGGCGCCATCGCCGCCGCCGCTGCGGCCTCGGCGCCGCCGCAGCCTCCATGGCCATGCGCGCAGCGCGCGCGGCGTGGCGGCGTCGCGGAAGGCACCACCACGTGGCCGCCGCGACCAGCCGTCGCTACGCCGATGATGCCGCCGCTGCTGCCGCGCTCCTCGTCGTCGCCGCCGCCGCAGACGTCGCCACCACCCCGCAACGCCGCCACGGCCGCCATGGCCGAAGCTCGCACACGGCCGAGGAAGCGCATGCGAGGCTGCTGCTAGGCGTGCCGCCGCCGGTCGCTGCCGCTAAGTCCGCCGCCGCCGGTGCTGCACTTCTTGCTAACGTGCGGCAAAGCGAGAGAGAGATTGGTTCCATGCAAACATACGTGAGGGAGAGAGAGAAATTTCATGCAGACTCATGCGTGAGTAATGGAGAGAGGGAGAGAGAGGTTGAGGGAGAGAGAGAGTTAGAGGAAGAAGATGGAAACGTGGGGGAGTTAGACAAATCAGGGATAGAGGAGAGAGAGAAGAGTTTAGAGATGAGAGGGAGAAGAGTTTAGAGATGAGAGAGAGACGTGGGAGAGTTTTGGAAAGGAAGATGCGGATGGGAGAGATAAAGGGTGAGAGAGATATTAGGGATAGGAGAGAGAAGGATGGTTTAGGTAGGAGGGAGATTAGGGATCTTTCCATTTTTCGGGTGCTACAGCTCTCCCCCCCTTAAAAGAAGATTCGGCCTCGAATCGACTGCCTCAAAAGATAGGACAAACAGAATGTGAGAAAGTTAGTTAAATGCAGCTAATCCTAAGGAGAAGCCTGGGACAACAGATCTAGAAATTTCTCACACAACTGGGACTCAAATTCTCAGGTGGTTCCGCGTTCCATCTGGTGGAACCACAACACCTTGACATAAGAAATAGTCCGGCATCGTAGTTGACACTCTGAACGTTCCAAGATATGGAACAGCCGTGCCACAATGGGTAGGTCCTCCGAGGCCTTCAAGTTGGACTACTCCAGAAACTGATCAAGGTCATTAAGGTACTTCCTCATCATAGAGATATGAAAGATGTTAGGGACGCCGGCTAGGGAGACAGGCAACTCCAGACCTTAAGCAAGTTTTTCTATTCGTTCCGTGATAGGAGATGGTTCAACATAACGATGGTTCAACCTTCCTTTTGCCCCAAAACGAACCACTCCCTCGGCAAAGCAAGATGGGAGCGGAACAAGATGCTCCTTCAGGGTCTGAAAGCTGAACTCACAGTCCTCTGTCCAAATGAGTTGCTCACCCTTTTTGAGTCAACTTGGTCAAAGGCTTTGAAATGAAAGAGAAATCCTGGACAAAACGGCAGTAGAACCCAGCCAAACTCAAGAAACTGCGGATCTCTGCAACATCACCAGGTCTCGGCCAGTTTACTACTGCATCAATCTTGGAGATATCCACAGAAAGTCCCCAGTCACTAATGACATGCCCTAGAAAGCTGACAGAAGAAAGCCAAAAAGCGCACTTCTTTAGTTTAGCCAAGAGTTGATGACTCCGAAGAAGATCAAGCATAACACGGAAATGTCGCTCATGCTCCTCTGCAGTGCTAGAATGTCATCGATAAAGATGATGCCAAACTGATCCAGGTACTCGTGGAACACCCGGTGCATCAAATCCATTAACATTGTTAAAGCATTGGTCAGCCCAAATGGCACAACCAGGAACTCGAAAAGGCCATAACCAGAGCAACAACTACCTTCTAGATATTGAAAGTCTTGGTCCTGACTTGGTGGTAGCCGGACTGCGAATCTATCTTGAAGAACTTGACACCCTTGAGTTGGTCAAAGAGATCATCCATACGAGGTGAAGGGTAGCCGTTCTTGAATTGAGAGCTCGATAATAAAGGTACATACGCAGATCATACCTTCCTTATCCACAAGAGTGATTGAGAAGCCCACTTGAGGTAAAGCATCAGATAAAGTCTTTGCTCTGAAGGGCATCCAATTGCCGCTTCGACTCTTTTTTTCCTCAGCATGGGATAGATGGTAGGGAGTCTTGGTGATAGGAGTAGTGCCAGGGATAATATCAATGGCACACTCAACTACTATAACTGGAGACTGGCCTAGAAGATTCGTAAAGAGGATATCAAGAAATTCTTGAACAATAGGCAAATCTTTTGATAAGGGTCCAATGTAGGCCTCTCTAACAGGGCGAGAAGGCGCCCCGACCTGGTCATCCAGCGATGATCGAAATAGGAAGGCCAAAATAAGAGATTGATGCATCGTTTTTTTGCCTTGATCAACGATCCCTTTATCATCCTGAAGGGAAATAATCTTGCGGTCAAGCAATGGATAAAAGCGGAATGAAGAGATAGCTAGTCCCTGCTCACAACAGGTCAAAGGTTGGATGGACACCACAGTTGCGTCAAAACTAAAATTTATGGCCTTCAACTCCCGAGCAATATTGGAATAGGTAAGATTGCTAGCAAAGATCCATTAGTAGCGGTCACCACCACGGAATACGCTAAGATACTAATGGTTACAGAGTGTTACTGAAAGAAGCGAGATGCCCAAAAGGAGAACTAGCTCTCGAGTCAGCAATACAAGAGCAGGGCGTAAACTCAAGATGACCAAATCTAAAAGGTCAGGGAGCGAGGAAAAGTAAAGGGTTGGAGCAATGTCACAGGTTAACAATGAAATAAGGGAAACGGAAATTGGATATGGGATCATGGTAATATGCCAGTGAGTGGATATGCATGCATGAATGAATTAACCCGAAGCCCCGTGTGCGTGCAAACCATTTTTTTCCAGAAACTACAGCCTGAGCTCTGATACCAACTGTAACACCCCACGAAACCATATGGGATATTACTATGGAACGTCATCGCAAAAGTGAAGAATAAAAAGAGCAACAAAAGAAATCCCAAATAATTTAAACTTTATTAACACTTTAATAGAAAACCAACGGAAGCTGGAATAAATATTTAAAACATGGGACCGGTCCACTTCTAATCAAATAAAGAACCAACGGATCAACAAAACGGTGGCAAACCACGGTGCTGAAAACTCGAGTGCTCCCACCCATGCATGATGCTATCACTCCACTGGCCTTTTACCTGAGACTGAAAAGAGCAAGCGTGAGATTTGGAAATCTCAGCAAGTACCCAACTACGATCGCAACACAAAAGTAAGACAAGCGATGCAACCATATGAAATAAAGGCAACCATGACAAGTAAGCATTGGACAAAAGGCAACCAACGAGCAACTGATATCGGAGATACTGTCATGATTAGGAGACGGATATTATGAGAACTATGTATTAAAGATATTTGTTATGTGACAAGTTATAGCAAGTTATAGCAAGGGTGCGCGACCTTATCCCATATACCGGTTATACGAGAATAGCGAGCACAACCTTGTCCTCGATCAGTATAACACAGACGGGTGTAATATCCGTGTAACGAGAATGTACGGCCCCCCGTACGTTACCAGGTTGGGTGGAAATGACCCCTATATGTGGGCAGCCCCAGCGTGATAACCCTTAGTTTGTTATTTAGCGAGTTATCCAGGATATAAGTAAAGAGTTGTGATTGAATTAAGGTAAAGTTATGCAAGTAATGATTTAATCCCAATGAGACCGAAGAGACATAATTGGTGAAACTAGGTGATAAAGTAACCGATACATCATGGACAGATTAAATAGAACAAAATTAGGGTAGCTAAGAGATGGCGAGGATAAGGCTATAATAAAATGATGAGAAGTGAAAAGATGTGCTAGGGTTGAAAATGGAAAGACATAGTTTCTAATAATAGGGCGATGTGGAATAATGATAAGATGATAGTGATGTAATAATCAACCTAAAGAGGTGTTATAATGTAGCTCACACAAGTTTATCAACTAATCAAGTTTTATTATGTGATAAGTGATTATTAGTCAAATTAACATTTATTAAGGTATAACGATCATGACTCACATAAGAAACTGTACCGGCAATACATCATGATATCGAGAGGATTGAACACAGAAGCGTGATACGTAAAGGACTGCTCGTGATTTAACCTAAATCCACAACATGATCATCTGCTACCCCTATTAACGGTTTAAGCATGAACTCTACACATTAATTAAAAACATGAATCTTATAACATTATTAACTGAGTATTATCATAAACCTAAAGGCATGTGAAATAACGTAATCTAGAACATCATGGCCGGAATACAATATTAAGGGTATATAACCAGCAAGCATTAATAATAATCGAGCAAGCATTAACAATTTGATAAGAACTAGACCAACATTAACAATATGATCATAACTAGGCAAGCATAATAATAAACAAGCAAGCATGAATACTATTATAACAACCAGGCAGGCACTAGAGAGATGATAATAACCGGTAACTTGGTGACATGATATTAGCCAGGTAAATTCAGTGATACGATAAGAACCAGGTAATTCATTGATATGATAATTGTACTCAATAACAATGGTAACAAGTAATCATGAAAGATGTGAAATGTGGAATTAAGATAATTGGAGATAAGTTCATGCACGATTACAAGGAGTGAAAAGGATTGCTGAGGTGGAAGACAGGAGATAAAATCAGATGGAAGATGAAGGATAATACGATGATGGTAGGGATCCATGAATGATTCTCACCCAGCATTACAACTTAACTCACACAAAGGGGTTGTCAAACAACTAGATTTTATTACGTGATAAGTTGGTATTAGTCAGGTTAACAATGTCATACATAAATCCATCGAAACAATCAAGCACTAACATACAAGTAATGAATCAGGGAACCGGTAATTAAATATATCATTCCGAAGCTAAAGATTACTAGTGGTTAACCTTAAGTTGAAGTCACTCCTATACTACCCCAACCACAATATAAACAACAATTATAATTAATAATTAAAGCTTGCAACTTAGACATTAACCATAGCACTTCAATACATCTAAGAGTCTAAGGTATTAATTAACATAAAGCATGGAAAATAAGATAACCTAGAACCTCATGGTATGAATACAATATTGAAGGTACATAACTGGCAGGCATTAACATGTGACAACAATCGGGCAAGCGTTAGTACTATGATAACAAGTAGGTGACTTCCAGGGTATGGTATTAATCAGGTAACATTAGTGATATGATAAAACCCCGGTAAGTTTTGGTGATATGATCGTAAACAGGTACGCTTATGTGACATGATAGTGGATAGGTGAGCGTTGGGTGATATGATAATAGACATGCCAGCTTTAGCGATATGGTAATGGTACTGAATAGCAACGGTAGCAAGCAATCATGGGAGATGTAAAATATGAAATGCAGGGGTTACGGCCGCGAGGTACTTGCCTTGAGCAGGCTCGACGGACGCGCTGCACGATGGATCCGAAAATGCAAGCGCCCGCCTACTCCTCAACAATGCGTGAGAACCTCAGAGTGATATGGAAACCATCGATTAGATATGACGATTTTGATTAGGAACGACAAGGGATAAACGATCGAAAGGAAAACGGCAATTGGCGCGCGCGTCGCCTCGGCCGACTCGGCCGCCGCGCGCTCTCGCTGCATGCATGCACACGCAGCGCAAGCGCGCGCGCGCTCTGCCGACCAACGCCGCCGCCATCGCTTGCCGCCGCTCTCGCTGCCGCGCCACCACCGCAGCCCCAAGGCGTGCGGCGCGTGCGGCGTCGCGCCGACGAACACGCGAGCGTCGCGGCGTTGCCGTCGCCACTACCGTGGTCACCAACCAACGGCCGCCATCGCCGCCGCCGCTGCAGCCCTCGGCGCCGCAGCCTCCATGGCCATGCGGCGCTTGGCGCGGCGTGCGGCGTGCGGGAAGGCACCACCACGTGGCGCCGCGACCAGCCGTCGCTACGCCGCCGATGATGCCGCCGCTGCTGCAGCGCTCCTCGTCGCCGCCGCCGCGCAGACGCCGCCACCACCCCGCAACGCCGCCACGGCCGCCATGGCGGCTCGCGACACGGCCGAGGAAGCGCATGCGAGGTCTGCCGCTAGCGTCGCCGCCGCCGTCGCCGCCGCTAAGTCCGCCGCGCGCGTCTCGCACTTCTTGCTAACGTGCGGCAAAGCGAGAGAGAGATTGGTTCCATGCAAACATACGTGAGGGAGAGAGAGAAATTTCATGCAGACTCATGCGTGAGTAATGGAGAGAGGGAGAGAGAGGTTGAGGGAGAGAGAGAGTTAGAGGAAGAAGATGGAAACGTGGGGGAGTTAGACAAATCAGGGATAGAGGAGAGAGAGAAGAGTTTAGAGATGAGAGGGAGAAGAGTTTAGAGATGAGAGAGAGACGTGGGAGAGTTTTGGAAAGGAAGATGCGGATGGGAGAGATAACGGGTGAGAGAGATATTAGGGATAGGAGAGAGAAGGATGGTTTAGGTAGGAGGGAGATTAGGGATCTTTCCATTTTTCGGGTGCTACACCAGGAGCCCAGGAACGTGACGGTGTTCATGACATAGGCGAAGGGACCAGGATACGATTCTTGGAGCGTGCGCGCGGGCAGAAGGCTGCGGCGGAGCAGCTCCAGTCAGTACCGTTCGACGTGGATGTCAAGTTGCCCATGTGGCTGCAGCTCGGCTGGGTGAAGACGGGGGACATGCCGGTGAGCCATGGTGGTGAACTATAATGTACGGACATGGATACGTCACGACACGACATCGACACGGGAATTCATCGTTTTCCTAAAGTACCGATACGGTGACACGACTATATATATTTAAATAATAAATAAATTATATATATGTATTATTTTCTATGTTTCCACATGCTTATTAAACTGAAATCATGTAAATTGTAAACTTATAATTTGTAAAGTGTAATTTCCTCTCTATCACTAGAATTAGCGGCTTCTATTTTTTTAGAATGATGAAATAAGCAATCAAGCACAAATTTGCTAAATGCCTAAATATATATTGCTGGCTTACTGTAGTCTACATCTCAACCTTAAATGCTAAAACAGAGAAGCGGGGAGATGATACCTCAGTGGCGTGGGGACGTCAGCAGCGCGCGGGGAGGACGCTAGCGACGCGCGGGAGAAAGCCGACGGGCGGTGGTGCATGGGAGAAAACCGACAGGCGGCGGCGAGGTGTAGCGGCGGCGGCGCGCGCGTACGGAGGCGGGCGCGGCGAGGCGGAGAAACCGGCAGTGGCGGTGAGTCACGAGCCGACGGCGGCGGCAAGTCGCGGGAGCAGTGGAGCGGCGCGGCAAGGTGCGGGAGACGGCGGGAGCGGGCGGCGGCGAGGTGCAGGAGCCGGCAGGAGCGGGCGGTGGTGCGAGTTGCCGATGCGGAGAAGCGCGAGCGTGCGAGCGCGATAGGAATGAGGCGCTCGGTATCCGGGGCAGGAGGTTAGAGTTAGGGCAACACCCGTGCATGCGTTATGGGCTAGACGTGTCCTGGGCTATTCCTAGGCCGGTCGTGTCCAGGCCGTGTCCGACTCGTATATTTAGTGTGTCGGACACGTGTTGAGAATTTTAATAATTAAAATTAATTCTGAAATCGGCCGATACGTCGCCGACACGTGTCCAAGACGTGTCTGTGTCGTATCCGTATCTGACACGGTGTCGAACACGGATACAACAGTTTTGAGACGTGTCCGTGGTACATAGGTGGTGAACAGGCTTGCCGCCGATGCCAAGGTGGTGGACAGGTCGTGTGGCGTGAAGGCGCAGCTCCTATTCTGGAGGAACTGAGGAAGCAAGAAGTGGTTATTGGTTGATTAGGAGTGCAGTTCTATTTTGCAGGAAACCGGGCCTTTACAGTGTCATAATGCAGCCCGGGATGAATTCAGTGTTATCCGCTTAAAAACACACGTTCGCAAT
Source organism: Dendrocalamus sinicus (assembly GCA_036346575.1). Lineage (NCBI taxonomy): Eukaryota > Viridiplantae > Streptophyta > Magnoliopsida > Poales > Poaceae > Dendrocalamus > Dendrocalamus sinicus. Next base: position 15,584,788 of record CM070643.1, on the reverse strand, counting down.
GCTACTGAGCAAATTTCCCATAGATTATTTATTCTACGATGTTTTTTTGTCCTCATTTTGCGTTGGTTTGATCGAGTAATGTTGGTCATATCTGCTGCGAAATTGTGCTGCAGTCGAGGTGTTTATGAGTTGCACACCTCTTTTGCAGAAGACTGCAAGAAAATGCTGTTGGTACATTGGTACTTGTGTTACTACTTGAACAATGCTGTTGAGGAAAAAACAGAAATCAGGTGTAGATTTTCGTTATATATATGATTTCCAGTAGCAACTACATATTCTAACTTCGATCTGTCGAATATCCAAGAGTAGTTTAGTTTTGCCGAAAGAAATATTTTGGGTGTAAAGTTTGTTATGTGGTTCATGTCTAGAACAACTATAGTTTGCATTATTCCTTCATCTTTAGCCACCTACAATTTCGTATCGTCACTAAACGCTAATTTGGATGCAGTTACCCAAAGGAGAAGAAGATCTGAAGTTTGTTTTTGAGTGGCTTATTTAAGTGATAACGTTGTGAAATCTTCATGAGCTGTTTCTTTAGTCTCAAATGTAGTTCGCTGTGAAATGTGAATGCCTCTGCCTGACGCAACCAGAATGTCACATGAACTTGGATGTACTCCAATTTACTCTGGCATTTATGCTTTTGCAGGCACTTAGAACGATGAAGGCTCACACACAGGTCCCATTGACAAAACTGAACATTCAGTACTAATGTACTATGGCAACGGGAATGCTCCTTTCAGCGTACGTAACTCCAAATTCTGCGATTGACAAGAACATACTAAATGTTCAAACAAACATTGACTGAACAGATCAGATGATACGTTCATGACAACAAGATACAAACCTGAGCATTACAGAAAAATCAGAGATGTACAGTTGAAACACTGAACAATGGTATCTAAAAATTCAATTTAGATCACTTTCGAAAGTGCGTCTCAACCTATCAGCGTATAGCCAAATGAAATCAGCAATTCAGCACAAGGTATGATTCAGGGCGTGTGTTTTTCCCCCTAGTGTTAATCTTTGCCTTCCGGTCAATTAAGCCTCGCTCGTTTCAACTTCAGTTTCTGACTTATTTTTTACTATTCATAAATTTCATCTTTTTCTGAATTTTTGGTTTTTTTGAGCTTTTTCCGGTTCTTTTTTCCCGTATTCGTTTGCGTTTGTTAAGGGTATTAGAGATAAGGGTATTAGAGATAGAGTTTGTATTCTATTCCATATATGGAATAGAATACAAGCTCTATCTCTAATACCCTTATCTCTAATACCCTTATGAATATTGTGTGTATTGATATGAGACCCAAAGGGCCATATATATAGGAGAGTACAAGGGGATATGTCATATAGAGATAAGGCATATATGGAATAGAATACAAACTCTATCTCTAATACCCTTATCTCTAATACCCTTAACAGCGTTGTCCGTGATGAACTAGCATAATTTTCTATTTTTACATTTTTTTAAATTTAATTACGTCAAATAAGTCACCTTCAGCTACAGTAAAATTTCAGCCGCTACAGTACAATTTCAACCATAAACCACAGCTTTCCAGCCTAACCGAGCGGGGCCTAATTGTTGTGAACTTGTGATCCCCCTTTTCAAAAGAAAAATGAGATGTTGTGATCTACGGACGACTAATGTTAGTGTCCTTCACGTCTTGGCTAGCTAATCATCCAAATTATCTCAGAAAAAATGTCAGAATCTGTTATCTACTTTTGTTTCTTCTCTGTTCAGATTTGTATACTCGTTTCTAGTTCTGCAGACATTAGTGCGGCTCCATGAACTAATGCTCAAGCCTTTTCATTTGTCCAAAGAGCACGAAGGGAAAAAAAATCTGTACGATCAATGTGAGATCGAGATATGGACCTGGAATTGTGGTGGTTATGCTGATCACAATTTGGTACGGCTCCGGCTTTACTATTTGAGGTTCGGACTTTATTAATCTTCTAATTAATCAGCTTTTAGTCATATGGTGTGAATTCGTCTGGTTACATTCATGTGGTATCGTATTCAAATACGTGAATCGTATTCAAATAGACTCCCGAGAAATTTGTAAAGAAATTTTAGAAATTTGTGTAGTAAGATAGAAATAGATGGATGGATTTTTTTTTGTCTCTAATCCCCTTTTCCAGAGTTTTGGATGCCAATCTCTAACCAAACGTTTCTCTCGACAAGCTACATATTCTCAGATAAGTAGATCCTTAGATGAGCAGAGCTCTATTAAACAGGCCCTTAATTGTACAAAAGTAGTACATTAATGATCCTCATTTAATTCTTATCATCAGTTCAATGATCCTGAAATTCTTTGCCAGAATATTGGTTAAGATGCTGTGAGAAGATAGTTGCCCTGAAAAGAAAACATCCTTCTTACTGTTACCCAACTAAAAAGAAGAGCGGGAAAATTTCTAGTTGGAATGGTCCAGTCAGAAGGCCTGAGCTGCGACCCATCCGATCTAGGCAACGGACGGTTCAGATCAACCTAGGCCAAGTCCGGAAAGATTACAACCGCCGTGTGCCTGTCATCCACGAACAGGCTAGGTATTTTGCATGGTTATTAACATATCAGGTTTTTTCAGAACTCTGCGACGTTAAGCTAGCGTTTCAGTTGCTATTTGCTACCCTGCTGCCGGCGGCTGCTGTACTGGAACAGCAGGCCATATCTATTTAAGTCTAGTTTTAACTTGTCGATCACAAAGCAAATTCGTAGTTGCAATCACGTCAGAATCTCACAGAAACCTTTGATTCCTCCTCGAGCAACTAACGATAACGAATCGGTAATGCAACCTCTCTCGAAGTCCACCACCGGAGGGGGGGGGGGATCATTAAGAAGATCATCATACACGAGCTTGAGATGTCAGCCGCCGCAAAAATCACTCCTCACATGTTCGGATAATTAGTAATCCATTAGCACGACGGCCATTTTATTCAAGCATCCACAAGATGCCAACACGCCATGCAATGCACATATGTCATTCGTGTGAACTATGATATAATTAGCACCCTGACCCTGTTCTCTATTCTACATGTCACCACGGTTTTCCGATGAATGAACCAGGCTTTCGAGCCTCTTGGAGCGAAGGAAAGCGAAGCACGGACAAGAACTAAGGGTGCGCGTGCTGTGTGTGTACTGGTCACTAGACGCGGTTGTGGCGCAGTAGGGCCCATGTAGTTGTCCGTTCGTGCTTCGTGCTCCACAAGCGTGCAGATGGATTGGAGGGGACCGCAGAAACCTGTACTTGCCGGCCGCTACATCCCACCACACGCAGCTAGCTAGCCTACTGGTCAGTAGTGACAAGACGCACAAACCATACGTGATGGATGGCCACCTATACATGTGTAGTTTTCGCGTAGCCGCGGGCGCCCCCTGTACGTAGCGGCTCGTACGTCTACTACAGACTACAAGCCGATTGGAACTACAAGGAGTGTCCGAGCGTGTGTGCTTATCGGCAAAGGAATAGTACACAACACCGGAAAAGAGTTGGTAAATCGCGTCTAAATAGTGATTAGAAACTCTGGAGCTTTTGGGTTTATTCTTTTTTGTTTCAATTTATGGTTTTTTGCTACGGTTTATGACTTTTATAGCTGTTCGTAAGAAAAAGTATGGAGTAACAGAAACTCACATGCAGTTTTGGCCGATATAAATGAAGTCGTTATAATGTGTACTATAATAAATATGTATTACAATTAACTTATATGCCTCACCTTAAAAAGACACTCTGTTTGAAAGTTAATTATTATAGAAAAACAAAAAAACAGCTTTTAGAAATAGAAAAGAAAATGCCTTTTTTATGGTGAGCTTTAGTTTCTGGTTTCTGACTTTTAATTAACTATTCCTTTATTTTGTCTTTTTCTTGTTTTTTAGCTTTTTTGCCAATTCTTTTTTCTGTATTTCTTCACATTGTCCGTGATGGGTTAACATATTTTTTATTTTAAAATTTTTTTAAATTTAATTACATCAAATAAGCTACCATTAGTTACAATAAAAAAATCAGCTACAATAAAAAACCATAATCCACCGTCAAACCAAGCGCCATCTAAACGGGAAGAAGAGTTCAAGTTGGTGTTTTGTTCCTTTCTCCCTGCTTTCTGTGCCACTAGTAGCTTATTGTACTAGCAGCCATTTTTTTTATTCTTCAATTTGAAATTTTTTAAAATAATCTTTTTTATTTAAAAATACAAAATTATATCTATATTTTAATTTTTTTTTACAAAAATAACCTCCTGCCACCTAACCATTGGCGCAACTAGATCCTTTCGCTCAGCGGTCGAGCGGCATGCAGGACAGTCGCTTAATGGTTAGAGGCTTCGACCACTCACTAATCTTCGGCTACGTTGTTCATTTTCGACCAATCGCTGATCTTCGATCACGATATTTAGATCATGATGTTTTGACCACGCTGATTCGACCTTATTATTCTATTTGACCACTCACTAATCTTTGACTACATTGTATTGACCACGTTGTTTCGATCATGTTGATTCAACTACATCGGTTCGCGTGCCTGTCACTTGGCCGTTGAGCGACAGGGCCCAACCATCGGTTGGACGACTAGAGGTTATTTCTAAAAATAAAAAAACATGTATATTTTTATATTTTTGAATAAAAATAGATTATTTTAAAGAAAACTTCGTCAATTTCTGGATTGGATGGTGCGCTGAGCCTAACTCACCGCCTGATAAACAGAATATTTGATGAGTCAGCGCCCACATGTACGTCTCCAATATCTGCTTAACGCACAGGATCAGCGAGAGCTAACCAGCTTCTGGCCCTAGCTATCTGTGCAAAAACATTTTCCATCCAAAACACATTTCTAGTACTATATGATAATTGCTCCATTAAGATACATGTAACAGCTGAGTCAGCATGTTCATCCATCACTTCAAAAGCTTGTGATGCTAAAAAGACAAATTAAGCTATCATTGTATATGAGTGTATAAGAGATTCATGCCTTAATAGTAGAGGGATCACCTCACACCAACCTTCAGCTAGGCTTATTAAGATGCGACGACTCAAGACGTGCAATTTAAAACTTTTACTCGCTCTTCAACAGTAACAAGATCATTTGCTTTCAACAAGAACAGTAAAAGAAATTGTTGGAGTGATCTAGCAGTGAGCTAAAAACTATAGTAACCCCCAAGAAGCCTGTGCAAATATAAACCTTTCACTTTCGTACTATCTAAATGCGGAGATTTAACCGACCTCATACAGGGAGGACCAGATAAAAAAAATGAGTAGAGGCATCTATATATAAGAAAATAACAAAATGTATTAGTAAATATCGTTTCAAATGTTTATATATAGTCATTGATAGGCTGAGTGGAGGCATAAGTAGTTAAACATTTGATTGCTCTACAGAAAACTGAAATTTCAGTGGGAGCTGGCCCCCACTCGGCCTTCTTTGGATTCATTCCTGGCCTAAAAAAATAAGAAAAATACAAGACTTGCTAGCACTTACCAGTGCTTCTAAGGCCCTATTCGTATCGGTTTCTGCTTGAAGAAGCCAGATGTTAATATGAACATCTGGCATTTCAAAAACTGCTACTCCTCTTCTCTTGCTTTCGTCTCGCTCTAAAGATAAGGAGGTCACGTGCGCATCACGTACTCCATTCCTCTCGCTGTCGCATCACACACGTATCTCTCACTTACTTTTTTACACCACTCATCCCTCATTCTAAAAGTCTACTATTCATTTTTAGACAAAAGTTATCAGTCGTAGCCAAAAGCCACAGCAGAAACCAATACAAACGCCCACTAATTCCCAATCGAAAGCAACAGGCTACCGATATATTTTCTTTCGTTCTTGTTTGAACGAAAGCTACGAAGAGATGTGTACGCATGATATGAGCGAGATGAATAAGGTGTATGATGCACCCATTATCCATAGAGCGAGACGGTAGCGAGAAGATTATAGAAACCGCTTCAAAAAAACCATACATTTATATTAACTTTTAATTTCCCTGAACAGAAACCAATTCGGCCTTAAGAAATTCACTGAGACGCCATCCTCCTGAGATTCCAAGAGGCTAACAAATCCAGGGAGAGAAGTGAAGACAGAGGCTTCAATCGGGCACCAACCAAGCAGCCATGGGGTTTGGCCAAGTGGGGCCACCTCCGGAGCAGCATGTGCAGTGCAGCAGCGAAGCGAAGCGCACACTCGGACCAAGACATGCATGCTTGTGCTGTGTGCGTTAGGCGCGGGGTCGTTTTCGGCAATAATGCAGGCGGGAGGGAGGATCAATCATTCTCGGCGCCTCTGCGGCTTCACAGGGGTACTCTCCTCCGGCTGAGATTAGTTCGCCAGGATTAGGGATCTCAATTAGTTTCAGATTATTCTGTTTTATCTGATACCTATATTTAAATTATTTAATTTGTATTTGATATATTAAAACTTAAAGAATATTAATCATATATTTATTATATATTTTATTCAGTACTCACACCTCTAATCAGGCTAGGTGTATAGCGGATAAGGATACGAACACGAGTGTAGATTTTGGTATCTTAGGAAGAAGATGTTTTTTTTTGTTTTACTTGCTTTTGTGATACGGGGTTTGAATTAAAATTACGAAAGAGATCTCTGTTATGCTAACTTGAAATTGGAGTATATAATCTTCGCGGTTGTAATATTGTTGTTAGACTATTCGAGACAAGGATCGGCTGATACTAGACCATGTCACGTACCCGAATCAAGGGTGGATGAACCACAACGACAATGGCATGAGTTGGACGCTAGCCAGATATACGTTGATCGATGTACCATGTGAATTGAAACCACGGGGCCATTAGACCAGTTATTTTTAGCCGACTCCGATTACTTTAATCCGTCGTTGAGAAAAGTTGCATCTAGCACCCTACTACGACCTCTTCCGTATCATATGGAATGCATCTCCTTGTTTAATTACTACTTACGTGCTGGCCACTCTTGTACGCAACGTCGCGCGCGTTGCAGGCTAATTTACATCACATCGAGCTATAGATTGCACGGTAGCTAAAGTAGAGGCAGCGAGGTAAGAAGAGGGACCACTCGTCGGTTGTGCGTACTAACAGAGCATCTAAAACCGGTGGATCAAGTGACACAAAAGCCATTCTTGTTGGCCGTACGGCGATCTGTTGTTCTAATTGTCCTTTGCGGCATGGCATCTAGCAATAACAACCGTTCGTTCTTGACGACCAGTAGTAACAACTGCCAGTCTGTAAATGCAACAATTTTACTGCATCATCTGATCAGGTGTGCCGTAGTTCCCACCCCGACCCGACCGCTGAGAGAGGACCCTGTACATGGAACGTCTCAGCTGGTATGCTGGTATTACCGTTGCATTTTGTGAGCGGATGTGTCATGTTTTTTTACCATTGATAGATCAACATATGCTCCTACGAGCTACGGTCCAAAGCTAGCGGGCGGGTGGAGATTTGGTCCCCGGAAAGCGAGGCTCCGAAACATGTGGTTCAGTGCATCAATCACCTCATCAGGGGAGCTGAGAACCGGAGCCACAAGAATTCTAAGTAAACAGAAAACGTCAAGCTCCTCTCCTCTCTCTCTCTCTCTCTCTCTCTCGCGCGCGTCAGGCATCCCTGTTTGAGCTTGAACTTCTGATTTCTGACTTATTTTATACTATGTATAAATTTCATCTTTTTCTATACTTTTGATTTTTTTTGAACTTTTTTTGCTGGTTCTTTGTTCTCGTATTTGTTTGTATTATACATGATGGGCTAACATGTTTTTCCTATTTTTAATTTTTTTAAATTTAATTATGCTAAATAAGCTTCCGTAAGTTACAATACTTTTTCAATTAGCTATAATAATTTTCAACCAAAAGCCATTTAAAAAAATCTCTATTGAAGGCCGCCTTTTTACCACGAGGTCGAGTACGTACGTCCACCTGGTGCAATGGGTGGTGCGCGCGCTGGGTGGGGTCAGGGGTGGTTCGCTTGCTCTGCCATTCTCGTGGCTCTCGCGGCAGCTTGTGCCGACCTCTAAACAAACCGCTATAACACGCTCGTCAATTCTGCGGTATACGTGCTTGCTTGATGGTATGGTAGAAACTATAAAAACATCCACGCATCGTCAGAAGACCGAACGAGTGCACCTACCGCGAAATTTTCAAGCGTTTCTTGTCGATTATCTCGTTGCTTAGTCTTGCGCGTTTCGTCATTACGGCCATTCCGGTCGATTTGACCTTGGTTGTTGTCGTTGTGGTTGTTTTGCCGGCTCCTATCCGTGGGGATGGCAACAAGGGATCTTTATCGCTCCTATTTCACAAATCGTGGTCCGCAACAAAGTAGTTATCTCCCGTAAGTACTTCTTTTTCTTGCCACCCCCATGACTCTCGAATCCTTTTTGTCTCTATCTCTTTTGAAGGTCTAGAATCTTTTCTTGTTCTCAAATCTCTCTCTCTCTCTCTCTCTCTCTCTCTCTCTCGAAGGTCTAGAATCTTTTCTTGTTCTCAAAGTTTAACAAGGACTAATATAAGTTCAGAAACACAAAGGAAAAGACAAGTAGTGCATGTCTTCCTATGCGTTGTATCAGAAGGATCAAGTGGTGCGTACATATACTTGAACAGAACATCAGTAGCCCGCATTATTTTAAGCTATTTGACACATGGGTAATTAGGAACGGTCAAACAGCTTTTGTCTTGTCTAGAGTGTAAGTAGAAAATTTACCACTGTAATTCTCTTGTCTAGATTCAGGGTGCTCATTTGGGGTTTTGAAACTCAAGCTTCTAGCTTTTTTAGTATTGTAGCAGTTTTTTTGTATTGTAACTGCTAATATTTTTTTAGCGTAATTAATTTTTCAAAATAAAAATATTATATTATCACAAACAATGCAACGGAATAAAAAATACAAAAAACCAAAGACCAAAAAATAGAATAAATTAAAATTAAAAAGTTAGAAGCTAAAAACTTAAGTCTAAATAAGCACAACCTGAAGAGCCAACAAGCGAAAGAGTTAGTAAAAAACAAGTTGCATAAAACGAACGGAAATTGGCCAAACTTGCCGACCAGGCCAATGTGCGCGCGCGCGTGGGTGAGACCCGGTCACCGGGGTCCACTCAGCTCTATCCCCGTAACGCCGTTACGGAGCCCCGCGACGCCGTCGCGGAGGACGACGACGACTTGACGTTGCGGCCGGCCGGGCGTTTACGTCCCCTGACCCGAACCGAGATAATATTTCATTTATTAAAGCCGCGTCGAGTGGTGAGCGGCGCACTTCTCCTTGCACTAAAGAAGCCGTCCCCGAAGCCCAACTCAAGCAGAAATTCCCCAAGCATCATCACCCCCCCTCCCCCTAAAACCTCCCCTCCTCGCGCGAATTCGCTGCCCGTGTCGCCCAAATTGAAGCTACCGGATGCTCGGTTGCGGTGGAGCAGCTGCGGTGCGCTCGACTTCTTGAGAAATTGGACGGTCTTGGAGCTCAGAACCGCCGAGTTCAGCTGCTCCTGGAGTGGTTTCCAACCCAGGTGTGGTTGCTGGTTCGCCAGAGTTGGATCCGGTTGGATTCCGGCGAAAGATTGGATTTTTAGAGAGGTCAGTTCAGCTCGGAGCATTATTTTGGCCTGCCAAGTTGTCCATAGCTTTGTTCGTGGTAACCTTCGGGTACAGTCTTCTTGGGTTAGTTTCATTTATCTGCTGCGGTCTTTAGTCCTTGTTAAATATCTGTTGATTGATTATTGTCGTCTCGAAGCAATGTTTAGAGGGATTTTGTTGTAGGTGTGGAACCCCGTGGCGGAGGCCTAATATGCAATAGCTATAATAATGTTGAGGAATGTACCAATATATCATCATTTTTTGTAATTACTAAGTGGTAAGATGAAAATTTACCATCATACCCTATTTATGTATATAAACCCTAAGAGGGGTACATGAGCACTCTTTCTCCGTCTCCAGTTAGTCCCCTCATACGCTGATTGGTCAATAGCCACCTCGTGGTCGTAGATACTTCGTCCCACCAATTTGTGGTCAGGACCTAGGACCTAGTTCGGCGCACACGTCAATTTTGTCTCGCTGCCGACTTCATTGACCCTGAGTCCGAAGGGCAAGTGACGGACCGCGCGCGTCAGCTTTGTTTCGGCGCCGACTTCATCGACCCTGAGTTCGAAGGGTGCGAGACGGATCGCGTGCGTCAGCTTCGTCTCGTCACCGCCTTCATCGACGTCAAGTTTGAAGGGCGGGGGACCTTTGTCCGACCACGTCGTGGTCGGATACTTACTCCGACCGCCTCATGGTTGTGACTTCGTCCAACTACATCGTGGTCGTAGACGCTTCTTTCGACCAATTCGCGGTCATGACTTCGTCCATTGCGCGCGGCAACTTCATCTCGCCGCCAACTTCAACGACCCCGAGTCCGAAGGGCGGGGGACAGACCGCACGCGTCAGCTTCATCTTGCTGCCGACTTCATCGACCTCAGGCTGAAGGGTGCAGGACAGATCGCATGCGTCAGCTTTGACTTGTCGTCGCCTTCATCGATCCCAAGTCGACGGGCCGCGCACGTAAGTTTGCGGGGGACCTTCGTCTGACCACCTCGTGGTCGTGGACGCTTCGTCCGACTATCTCGCGTTAGGACTTTGTCCGGTGCACACGTCAGCTTCGTCTCGCCGCCAACTTTGTCCAACCCGACTCCGAAGGGTGGGGGACGGGCTGCGCGCGTCAGTTTCGTCTCGCCGCCGACTTTGTCGACGTCAAGTCCGAAGGGGCGGGGTCATTCGTACGACCACGTCGTGGTCGGACACTTACTCCGACCTTGTGGTTGTGACTTCGTTCGACAACATCGTGGTCGTAGACACTTCGTCCAACCAATTCGCGGTCGAGACTTCGTTCGACCACTGCGCGGTCGTAGACACCTCGTCTGACCACCTCGTGATCGCTTCGGGGCCATGATTTCGTCCATACCTACGACTACCGCGTGGTCGCACCTTCGGCGACCATGTCACGAGCGGCATCATCGTCAGGCCTTCTCCGATTGCGTTGGAGTCACCAACCCGATAGGGCACCCGACCTTTTGGCGTGGGACTTCGCCGCCCGCATCTACGAGCCGTCTGAGGCTAGGGCACGACCTACGCGTGCTGGCTCGGCTTCTGCCGGGAGATGCCACAACCGTGTCAAGGTCGGTCAAACAATTCTGCTCCGGGAGGTTTACAACGTCCACACCCCCGAGGATTGGGAGCTACTAGCTACATCAGCTCGTCCATCGGCACCTGCGTACTAACTGCTGGGGGACGGGGGGGGGGGGCAGCTTGGGCCAATTGTTCACGTCAACTCGCCCATCGGGACATCCGCGCTTGCTGTCGAGGGAGTACTGTTGTATGTGTGGCCTAACCCCCCGTGGCGGGGCCTTGCAACTGACCCAATATGCAATAGACCCAATAGTGTAGAGGAATGTACCAATATACCATCACCTTTTGTAATTATCAAGGGGTAGGATGAGAATTTCTCATCCTACCCTATTCATGTATATAAACTCCAAAGAGGGGTATGAGAAAGCGGGGAACCACTCATTTCATACACGAGCACTCTCTCTCCTATTGTTGGCTCTCTCTAGCTAGTTCCCTCATATACTGTTTGATCAATAGCTACAACAGTTGCATTTTAAAGATAAATTTTGAAGCATTTGATATGTTACTTTGTTGAGTTCAGCACGTTTGCCCCATCAAATTTGTGTGATGCATGTTGCTTTGTTCATTTCAGCTCCTTCCCGCCGTCAAATTTATGTTCTTACTGTTGCTGTTGTGTTTGTTTCAGAAAATTACTTCAATTTGACGGGCTGTTGTGTTGACTGGACGAGTCATTTGAAGACCCAAAGACCTCCGCTAGTTCACAGCAATTTCTTAGCAATTCTGGGGTCATTGATCTGTTGGGGAGCAAAAAGGTGCGACTTTTGAGTTGGACAATGCATCCCGAGGCTCGAACCCATGCAGACCCGGTTCTGGAGTTCGACCAGTTCGACTGCTTGCCGGATTCGCTTGTCCTGCTGATCCTGAACAAGTTGGAGGATGTGCGTTCGCTTGGCCGCTGCTTTGCCGTGTCGAAACGGTTCAATGGGCTCGTTCCCCTCGTCCATGATGTGTATGTCAAGATTGACCGTGTTGTGCCTGTGGATGGTGACTCTGACGATGCTCTCAACCTGTCCTCGCCGAAGCCCCGGAATGTCTTCTCGCAGTTCTTTAAGCTGATTCTGTTCACAATCATCAAGCCATTCCATAATATGCGCAACCCAAATGGCGCAGGGCGTCCTCTGTTCCCACAACTCGCCCAGCATTCACCTGTGCAGGTGCTAAGGAACTTCGCTCATATCCGGCATCTTCAGGTGGAGCTTCCCTCAGGGGATGTTGGGACTGAGGAGGGGGTTCTGCTGAAGTGGCGGGCTGAGTATGGCAGTACGCTTCAGAACTGTATGATTCTGGGTGGAACCCTGGTTGATCGCAAGCCTATTGGCGCAGAGCGTGAGCCATCGTCGGAGGACAACGGAAGCATGCCAGAATCTTTCTATACCAACGGTGGGCTGAAACTCCGTGTCGTGTGGACTATCAGCTCTTTGATCGCTGCATCGACGAGGCATTATCTTCTCCGGTCAATTATCAAGGACCATCCAACATTGAGAAGCTTGGTTTTGGCAGACGCCGACGGGCAAGGGACACTGTGCATGGGGATGGAACAGCTAAAGGAGTTCAGGGAAAACCAGTTGTCAGCGTCAGCATGTTCCAACCGGACTCAGGTCCCAGCGTGCAACATGAAGCTGAAGTATGCTCCATACCTCGAGCTTCCTGGTGGCTTGGCTCTGCAAGGTGCAACCTTGGTCGTTATCAAGCCCTCCACCGATGGAAGCAGCGGCGGTCACAGCAGTCGGAAGGAAACGGAAGCTTTTGTTTCAGGCGCGTTCGATGGACCGTTCAGATTTGCTGTGAAGGCACTCATGAAGAGACGCACCTATCTTTTGGAGATGAATGGTTTCTAGATACTGCCCTCTACTGCTGTTCATAAGTATGTTGATTTTCAGTGCCTCTAATGCGTCGTTTAGCTTCTCATGCGTTGTTTAGCTGCTTTCTGCTCAAACAAATGCGGCTTTCGAATCGTGCGCGCTGATACGCCCTAGAGGCAATTATGAAGATGATTGTATCACTTCTATGTTTATAATCTTTTGAATAATATATTATTTTATCCTTTAAATATATGTCTTTCGTATTGATCAAGAAGTATATGACTTATTCTTGGAACTTTTTATTCATATTTCGATGTTATTCTAAATTATCCCTGATCTTATATCATTATATGAGACAATTATGATTTATAGATCACCACATATATTGATTGATGATCATGTATCACGGATCATGATATGGGATATCAAATCAATAATATGGACATATGTTAAAGAACTTGATGTTAGATTGACCCACCATGAAACATAATTGTTATATTCTGAAGTGTCATCAGTTGGTTTCATACATAGTGTTTGTAAAATCTTTAGACCTGAAATCGTCATTGTTTCTTACATATATAGCCGAGGATGTACTTGCTGCTCTTCATCACTAGCCGCAGTTTGTTATTGGTGCTCTCCGTGCTCTTATACTGCAAACCACTGCCAACATCACATCATTCCTCGTATATCAAACAGCCACCACCTCCACCCACCAAGAAACACACGCAGACGACAAACAAACGTTCATAACGGGAGGAAAAGTTTAGGATTTCTACCGTCTTCCTGACAGGAGCCATTGGATCGGCCGGGCAAACTCCCCTGCGGCGACGGCGGCGGGAATGGAAACCTAAACGTCTGCGAGGGTATAAACCGAGACAACAGGAGAGCAGAGCATATAATAGGGAGAGGCCGGCGAGCCAGGTGTTATTGGACCGCTACTTTTTTAAAATGATATTGGGCTGCTACTGTTTCGTTTCCTCGCCCTCGAGCCTAGTTGTAGTTGCTTACTGGGCCAGATTTAAATTTTCAGCCCACTTGGCAAAAAGATCTGAAAAGAACTTGCAGCTCCGTGTCATACTACTGAACACGGCTGCTTGTAACACGGAAATTTTATAGAAAACAAGAAGGTTCGTTTAGAATTCCCTTGAATTCATTGGAGTTGCATTGGGCAAAAGTTGTGGCAAGTGGACTCGAGATATTCCATTGGTCAGTAGGATATTTGTTTGTTTTTGTGTGTGTGTGTGGAGTAATTGCTATCTGCCAAGCACCAAAGGAAAAGGGTATTTGCAGCCTATCTTTTGCCTCTAGGATTCATGGTTCACATAATGGGTTCAAGATATAATGCTTATATCTGAAGACTGCGAAAATAAAAAAGGTAGAGAACTCGAAATACATTTCCAACCTCACTCAAAGGTGAATGCGACAGGAAAGCTACAAACAAGTGGGGAAAGGGAAACAAAATGGAGAATTCTCTTTTCTAACTAGCTATACTCTTTAGTATACAAACTACAAACAATTGGGTATTGACTATTGATAACGATGAACTGAACTGAAAAGTTCTAGCTACCAAAACGGGACCCCTACGAAGTCTTCACAACATGAACTGCCTTCTACTCATAAATCACAATCTACCGGCTAATTTTGTATCGGATTGGACTTGCTACTCGGCGTCTGCTTCTTCAGGCTCGACGTCAGCCTTCTTGCTTCCTGCTGCTGCCGTGCCGTCCGCGGATTCCCTAGTTCCACCCGAAACAAACCGGAATTGCTGAAGCGGCGCGCCGGCGCGCACCGAACGATCCAAAACAGACAAGAGTGGGCGGCAAAATTGGCGTCTAGCTTTGAGCAATTGGGTGAAAATAGCCTGCTTCCGAACGGCAAATTTGGCAAGACGTGAGTGCCCCTCTCGCGCTCGCGAGAAATGCGTCTTTTTTCCCTTCATTTCCAGCCGGATTCGACACGAAGCTTACTCCTGTAGCGAATCGGGCAGATCTCCGAGTAGCTTTTGCAACTAGCCAGATGAGGGATAAGCATCGAAAGCAAGTAGTAGCGGTAACTTGAAGAAGGTTGTCTGTTTTTCTAGTATGTGGTTTATGATTTATAGCTGTAACTTATGTTTTTGGCACTAGTACAAGTATTTGTGTGAATAAACAGAAAGCTGATTTTAAAAGGTTATTTCAATAAACCGTTTCGAAATAATAAAACGGAAATTATTCTATTTATTTATTTAAAAAATTATAAATTATAAACTGATACGAGCAGGCTTTATGTTTGGTTAGCGACAAGCTTCCATGCTTTGGCATCTGCAGATGCGTCCAATTCAGGTTGCACGTTGGTGCACGCTAGGTACAAACCGGTTAACCGCGGTGTGGGTCAGATCTGGTAACTAAACGAGTCAACATCAAGTCCCACGTGTTACAATTGGGATTTTTACCTTTCAAACTACCGTAATGAGACAAGCGCAATCTGTCGCAATTGGGATTTTTACCTTTCAAACCACCGTAATGAGACAAGTGCAACCTGTCGCAGTTGAAGTGTTGCGTTTGCAATCGCTGGAAGTCACTATCTTTTCCTTCACCAACAGGTGCAAGGCATTTGGAACCTCATTGTCCGCCAACTACAACATCACACCAAACTCTCACGAAAAGGTGACGAAACGCGAGTTTTTGATATTTTTTGACACTTTTGTGGCATTATTTATAAAAATAATCATATATCAGTCGTATTAATAAAAATATTGATTTTGCCATTCGTGGTCGGACGGCAACATAGGTGGCTGATGCATAGGCCCTTGCCGTCCGTCATCGAACGGCAGATTGTCTACCGCCCTAGATAGCCAGCCTGCCGCCCCACCTTAGCCCCATCACTGCTTGCCTGAAAGAACCCTAAATCTAATACCCTCGCTAAGTAAGTAATTAGCGGGTAATTAAATTAATTGTTACACTTCATCAAACATTATTACAATTAAGATTACAAACTGAATTACATTTTGGCATTGCATTTACAATAGCAAATCACATTACTTTCACTACAAGCATATTTTACAAATTAGAAAATGAAACTCCTTGGGCGAGCTCTTCGGCGTAGAAGTTGTCTTGCGTCTTTTCTCGTTCTCCTGCAATAAGAATCTTCGTTAGTATTGCATTCGATATATTTTCTTATGTAAATAAAAGATTAGACAATTAACAATTCAAGGGAGAATAAAAAAATTGAATTGAATAAAGTTACCGTCAGTGCCCTTGGGCTGCTAGGGCCAATTTGAGAACGTCTTAGAGACTCCCCAGACCGTCCCGGGCCGGTCGGCACCTCTCGTCTAGGTGGGCTTCATCATTCGGCAAACTTTAGAAAACAAAAGCCCACAACCCTTACCTTAGCCCAAAGCCCGTTGCATTTCAGCCCATTTCATTTCAGCCCATAGTCAACATAAAGCCTTCCAGCCCATAAATGAAATTCATGCATCTCAGCACACAAAAGCCCACGAATGCAATCATTGCATTTCAGCCCACAAATCCAAGCCCACATCACATTACAACCAGCCCATTTCAACAGCAACAGTGCACCAAACCGTCTTTGGACCAGAGGTCCTTCGGCACAGGAGAGCAAGACTCAGGAAGGGATAAGCGCAAGGACAGCCAGCTGCAGCCAGGCAAAACCAGTCCCAATACTTTGCACCGCAAGCCATCGCAAGGATAAGCCCAGCCAGAGCACAGATTGTCCACAACTGAACACACCCAGAGCTTCCCCCATCCCAGCAAAGAGCATAGCACCTTCGGCTGGAGGCCAAAAGGTGGAACTAGAGCCTCGGAAGCAGAGGGCAGAAGAAGCCGGCGAGGATAGGGCAGCCATCAGGGAACCAGCAAGGACCAGAGGATAAGGAGCAGGTCAACAGGGACCACCACAAGGCAGAAGAGGCCATAACTGGCAAAAAGGCGACAAGTTGTATCTTCTTCCACGACAGCGACAACGTGCAAGCACCAGTGATCCCCATTGACCGCAACTTACCCTATCCAGCCCGACAAACCGCACAAGTAGGTCCCCATTCCCTTTCTTCTAATTCTTTCTTCCTCTTTGGGGAACCCATGTCACATCCCGTGGATGAAATCCGATTGAGAAGTGGAGAAACTCAGAAATCTGGGCAGACAGTGGAATCGAACGATGAAACAAAGGGGACAATCGCCAAGAACAGACACCGCAAGACTACGGGAAAAGCTAGGGCTACAGTAGTTTTGATAATGTTGGCATATGCCCTTCTCATTTCCTCCGCAGTATATGTAAGAGTACATCTTCCGACATTAACGTGAGTACGAATTAATCGAGCTTAAGTACTAATAACAGAAATCAAACAAGTATTAAGCTAATCGTTGTCTTAAGTAACTGGAGCTTTGAGATTCACACAAAGAAGCGATCACCTCCCACCGTCGGATGAAACCACATAAAAGAAGTGAAGCGTTATTTTCTTCAAACTTCTTTCTTGCTCCAGTGCATGATTTCGGTTTTGACAAAGGCCCCCTCTCAAGTGCATACTTGTCCTCAAGTATGTTCTTTAGGGAACCAAGATCAAATTGTGCGGGCATAGAATTCATTGAATTTTGTTGTGATAAAATTTGCATCCTCCCGTGTTGCATATTCGGAGAATCCTTAAAGCAATTTTCAAGGAGAAGCTCTCCAACTCCAGCACAAATATGCTCACCAGAATCTTCCATGATACAAAGAACCATAAGATCAGGATTGCCAGGCGCTTCAAAACCCTCAGCAAGTTGGGAAAATCAGAAGCAACCATGCATTGAACAGCCACACGCAAAACAGGGAATACAAAGAATGTCATTATTCTGATTAGGCAGGCATCAACCTCCTCCTCATTTTTCAGAGTTGCATTCCTCGTGCTTGACTGATCCACACCCACCATAACAAAAGTATTACCATAAGGAACATCCTCAACAGACTTGTGTTTCTTTCCCATCCTGATTACAGTATGATGTACATTCTTCTCATACAAATCCTTCTTCTGGCTAGGAACATGGTTAGAACCCATGATACAAACACTCATGCCAATTGCAAACTTCTCTGAGAAGACACAACCAAAAGCATAAAATCTCCCCTTGTCGGATGCTGGAATCAGCCTTGGAACATCCAACATGAGATAACCTCCCGGATCCCAATGTTTAATAGCAGTTGCATAAATATCATCAACTCCCAGCTTGGACGCAAACATCTTAGTAAAGCTTGAGAGGGTAACCGCCAACTAGGCAAACCAAAGAAAGAAAGCAACAGTTCCCTTCTCTGGGTAGATTTGGACATCACCAAAGAGCGGATCTTCATATGTTGCCATAATGACATTGGCATTCTCAATGACGTTGGAGAAAGTCTGGTAGGCTTCCTCACCTTCAACCTAAAGCTCAATGAAGCATCTGTCCATCCTGTTCATAGTAAGGACAGGCCTAGTCCTTTCACCAAAGGCTTGGCGGAGCACAGTTTCAGTTTGCACATAGACACCCTCAATGCCGTCAACCACCACCAAAGCACCATCAGTGATACAAAGAGCAGCTATGACTTCCAAAGAAAAACCAACGTGACCAGGTGAATCAATAAGGTTGATCAGGTATTCATTACCATCTCTTTCGCCCTTGTAAGTCTTGAGTGATTCATGACTCATTTCATAGAAAAGAGATATACCAGTGGATTTAATTGTAATACCACGCTCTGCTACATCTGCACGAGTATCAATCCTGCGAACATCCCCAGCAACTACCTGGGCAATAATCCCAGCAGCTGTCACAAGAAAATCTGTAAGTGTAGACTTGCCATGGTCCACATGAGCAATAACAGACATGTTACAAATGTCATTCTTATTGTCCATTGCTTCAATTGCTGCTGGATCTGCTATCTGCACCAAAACTCTCTCCTCCATCATAGATTTTACAGTTTCTCCATTGGCAATGAACTCACCCAGAATCTCTTTGCCAATCTTCCCTTTGATAGTTCCATTCTTCATGCCCATTACTGACAACAAAAACTCTTTTAGCTCAAGCTCTTTAGCTCCAGTATCAATAATATCTTCTAAATTCTCATGGCCACACACATAGAGATTATCATAAATGCCCATCCTCTCTGGATGCCACAGAACTGGAACAAGTAGATGCATGAAGTATTCTAAAATCCTTTTTCCAACGGTTGAAGAGGTACTTTGATGTGAGCATCAACACCTTCTCTTGCTTCAGAACAGCAAGAGCATGACTACCATACGCTGTAGGTGATTGTCGAAAAGAGCGACAAATGCACCAAACCCCCTTGTCAGCATTGTTGTATACCTCTGTATAATCAACCTTCTTTCCTGTATTAATCGATCGCCATGTAGGTGATTGAATTCCCACTCCTGTCTACTTCTTCACAAAGCACATGCACCAATTGCTTGATTTCGTCTTGGAATGCCTGAAACATGGGTACTGTGCAGAGCTCCACAAGTTGCTCCTCAAAAGGCAATCCTGACAGCAAAACCAACCTAGAATAATAGGAGTGCAAGTCATCGTATGCCTCCCATTCCAGTTTCCTTTTTAGAGTAACCTCATATTGCTCAAGGAAGACTAGTAGGGTAGACTTAGTTGTCAATATACCATCCAAGAATGGACCTGGTTTTTCAACCTTCCTGATAGCAGAAATACCAGCCCAGAGTGACTGATTGACATACCCAAGGGCCCACTGTTTTCGGCAGTTGTACAAATCAGAAAACATTTTACTGTCTTTGAGCTTGTAGTGATCAACCATGGCTACCCAGTAAACTTCACAAAAGCTTAAAGCTGGCCAAGGTGGAAGTTTCCAAAATAGTCCAATACACCTCAATCTTTTGTCAGCTCTTCCCACCACAGACAACTGAGCTAAATCAAATTGGACTTCATCGAAGACATTGGCCATCACGAAATTGGTCTTCACAGCAACATCCTTGTTGATTTTATCTTCATCTCCAGATTCATTTACTCCTTTCTTTGCTTCTGCCTTGTCATTGGTATCAACAGGTTGAGATGGTGCTTCAATTGGGTCATTGGACTTGGTTTTTGCATCTGACCCCTTCAGAGCTGATTCATCCCTTTGAACCTCACCAACCTCATTAGAATCTACATTCTTGTCCATTACTGACAAAGCATCCTTAGCATGTTCAACTGCATCTGGCAGTGAAAATCCAAACAGCCAGGATGGAATTCCAAAATTACCCTCATCAGTATCCTCAAACAACCAGGATGGAATTCCAAAATCCTTTGGGTCCTGTTCCCCACCCGTTACGACTACTGAAAAACCAGTAAGAGGATTGTTGTAATTACCTTCGGGTGTGCTCCTCACATTAATCAGCCTCATATCATCAACTCTTCTGGCCATCTCAAGTTTTCCCAATTGACGTCGACCCACATCTGCCTTGTAGTTGGTCGCCGACATTACTCTCCAAATAGCCGTGGGATCGGACGCATCTTCTTCGTAGCTCACCACCCACTCCTTCATTTTTCCCAGATCGGAGCTAGGGTTAGGGATTTTACCCGGAGTGGAGTGTGGAACCTTCACCTCACGCCGGTCTGGTCCCGAGACAGCTAGCGCGAGCTCCGCCGGTCCACGCCGCCGCCGCAAATCGGAGGAATCCGGGAATTGCCGAGGACGATAAGGCTCCAGCGCCGATTCGGATTGGAAGCGATCGGGATTTTACAGGCGAAGACCCCAACCCAATCACTCCCATCTCTTGTCGATACGGTCTGCCGCCATAGCCCGATAAGGAAGAAGACGAGGACGCGATCGATCGGGATGGCCATGGACACCGCGCCAATGCTGATGAGGAATAGGGCCGGTCCGCCGCCAAAGCCGGAAGGAACTTCGGGGGTTTACTGGGAACATACCATCCACACCAATCGCTCCAAACCATTTGTTGCCGAGGATAGCCTTGCTCTGATAAGGAAGAAGGCCGGACCACTGGTGTGCCGCCATAGCCGGATAAGGAGGAAGGCCGATACGCTGGTGCGCCGCCATAGCCGGATACGGAGGAAGGCCGGTCCGCCGTCACAGATCGCCAGCGACTAGGGATTTTACGAGGATCAGAGATCCCAACCCAATCGCTCGCCACCACTTCTTGCTGAGGATGGAACTGCTCTGATACCATTTTGTCACATCCCGTGGATGAAATCCGATTGAGAAGTGGAGAAACTCAGAAATCTGGGCAGACAGTGGAATCGAACGATGAAACAAAGGGGACAATCGCCAAGAACAGACACTGCAAGACTACGGGAAAAGCTAGGGCTACAGTAGTTTTGATAATGTTGGCATATGCCCTTCTCATTTCCTCCGCAGAGTATATGTAAGAGTACATCTTCCGACATTAACGTGAGTACTGCATTAATCGAGCTTAAGTACTAATAACAGAAATCAAACAAGTATTAAGCTAATCGTTGTCTTAAGTAACTGGAGCTTTGAGATTCACGCAAAGAAGCAGATCAGCCTCCCAGCCGTCGGATGAAACCACATAAAAGAAGTGAAGCGTTATTTTCTTCAAACTTCTTGCTTGCTCCAGGTACGCCAGATTTCTGGTTTTGACAACCCACCGAACAAATCACATAGGAGAAAAAAAACCTCTAGCCATCACCGCTATCACAAAGACCGAAGGCCATCTCAAGACCGAGTGCGCCCTAGAGTGTGGGTAGCCCTAAGCAAAGGCATTCCCCAACCTCTAGTACCGCTACCCAAAGCCTTAAGGTATACCATCGACTACGGTAGCATAAAGCAAGTAATGAAAAATAGGACTAGTAAATAAAATACTTGAAAGATGAGTAGAGTGGGAGAGCTAGCACCGGGTTGTCTCCTTGCATGCGGCCCCCATCCAACCCAGCATGGTAGATAGCACGACAGATCACCAGAGAACCCCAAGGCCGCATAAGACGACCTCAAACTCCGGCTAGGTCTAGCCAGATCCACCGAGGAGGAAGCCGGTAGGCGTAGATCCATCGCCAACCCACCGATCTAGAGCGGATCCGCTCGGATCCGAGCCGAAGCAGAGGATGCCATGGCCAGGTGAGAGAGAGAAAAGAGCCGTGAAGTAGAGTAGGGGAAGAAGTAGTAGCCGGGTGAGGGTAGGAAGAGAGAGGAACCGGAGGCGAGGCGGCGTGGTGAGGCAAGGCGGCGGCGTGGAGAAGGAAGGTGGAGAGGCGTAGGGAGGAGAGGAGGCGGTGAAGAGAGGCGGCGTGGAGAAAGAAGGTGGAGAGGCATAGGGGAGGCAGAGAGACGTCGGTGGGGAAAGGAAAAGGGGGAGGCGGGGAGCCGCGGTGGGCTGAAGCCAACGGGCTGCCGCGCGTGCATGTAGGGCCGCAAGGCCCAGTAAAATGTGAAGAAGCCGCCTTTTGCAATTTTCTCTAGTATTTCTGGTAGCACTTTCTTTAATCAACAAATGAATAAACCTGTTTAAAAGCTCCATAAATAGGATTAGAGACGCTGCGCTATTAGAGATAGATTTTAGAGTGGGAGGGGAATTATTTCTCTATTTAATCCTTTTCTAAAATTAGTAGCCGTAAATACTTATTTTTAAATTTAGTATTAATTCTGCAGAAGTCAAGCGAGAACAACCCGCTGGAGCAAATTCGATTTTTGGCATTTCTGATTTACCCTACGTCTCAGGCAAGCTCATTCTTCGACCATGCACGTAGTTATGTTAAAAATATGTGTATTTCCAGAAATATTAAGAATTCTATCTAAATGCATAAAAGCTTTTCTTAAAATAAGACATCGGATAATGATGATGTTATGATAAGTAGAATGAGAAAAGAAAAGAGGAGAAAAAGAAAGAGAGAAATTAAGAGAAGAAATGATCAGATGTGGTCCTGCTGAGAAGAGCGGCAGGCCCACAAGCAGATATGTATTTGGTGGGTAAAGAGGTTCAGGGAAAGGATGCAGAGAGAATAGGCGGACCTCTTTACATAGGGCTATGATATAAGGACTTACCCCGTTTTCACTCGGATAGGGAACCGTATTTGTCGTACCAGCCATTTCCCCGTTTTGGACGGGCAGAGATTAGTATCCCATTACGTTAACCAGTCCACCACACAGGGTAAGTATTTATGTGTGAGTAAAGAGATGCATGAAGCTCAGGTCCAGTAACGCAAGTCTGGAAGTGAGTAAGTCCCAGACGCTATATGTGTTAGGTGGAGTGGTGGGCCGGGAGCGGGTCCAACCAAACACTATTGGAAGTCGGTGGAGCCCAAGTGAGCGACTTGGTACAACGATGGATAATAGATGGGCTGGTGGATGGAATAACGTAATCGGAGAAAGGTTCTGAAATCCGAACTGGATTCCATACCCGAAAATATCAAATAAAATAATTTCAGATTTATTTGAAGAATATTTTAACCATTTCAAATATTTTTAACTGCTAAGCTAGAGTTTAATTCCAATAAATTTAAAAAAGACTCTAAAATTTGGAAAAAGGATATAATTAGATAGATTGGAATTTTTAAAGAATTTAAAATTTTGAACGAGCTCAATCGGAGTTAGCATGAAAGAGAACGAGCTTCTGAAAGTTTGAAACTAAAGAAAAAGGAAAAAGAGATTTTCTGAATTATTTTTGTACTGGAAAAGAAAGATTATGACGTGGGATCAAATCTAGCGTTGTAGATTGAAGATGGAGGGTCGATATTTAATCGGGTGCGGAAGATTGAATTTAGGCGTGACACTTGTCAGCCCGAGAAGAGAGATGGATTTCAAAAACACTTAGAAAATAAAGTCTAAAAATTCCAGAAAAATTCACAGAAATTCCTGGAGATGATTTAGACTTAGGAAAAATATTTCCAACTAAAAGTTGATCTTTTAATTTTTACAAAATACTTTTTAGCTTTGAAATTGATTTTTAAAATAAAAAAACACAGAAAATCCAGATAAACGCCCAATTCTTCCAAATAGTTAATTTGAAATAGGATTTTTTTATAGAAAATCAAAATATCATTTTATTTAATAATATTTTTATGTTTTACATAAATTACTTTTCAAATCCAGCGTTTTTAAAAGCAAAAAAATTGGGGGCAAATCAACAATAAAATTTTGGCAACCAACACACTTATTTTTATTTTAAATTATTTTTACTATTATTTTTGTATAAAAAAACCTGGGCTGTTACAATGTGCCATTGCTGTAATAAAATGTACAATATCTATGTTATTGTTCCGATGCGCAACTCTGATAAGGGTTACCATTTGCCGGAGCAGTGTTCTACTGATCAGGCAAATAGTAATCCGTTTGTCCCATGCGGTTATCCGGAGGATAATAATGCGTGGGGGCGTCACATTGCCATCCTATGGCTAGACGGCAGGTGATTAAGCCGGCTGATTAGCAGGCTAAATCACATGTCCTTTTTTATATTATTTGTTTGAATTTTTGAATATAGTAAATGGGCTAAAAAATTACGAAATTTTATGTGCATCCTCTTGACACAACGTACTTGACTGTGTAATTTTTTTAATAATTTTATCCGCTGTGAATATTGCTCACAAATTTGTATGATTTTGATATTTGTAGGAGTTGTTACATATAGTAAATGAGCTCCAGAAATTACGAAACTTTATATGAACTCTCCTGACATAGTCGTAATAATTGTGTAATTTTTTAAAAATTTTATATACCCCAAATTTGCCTCGTTAATTCATGTTAATTTAATCATGAAATTAACGATATTTAGTCATCTTTTGCAATGCCTAACCTCTGTCCTTCGTACATATATCAGTCCGTTGTTGCTATCTTTTTTTCTGTCACTACATCCTTCGCACAATTGTCACTCTGTCCGTATCATCCCCTCACGTGCTCTCTCGTCTGCATTAATGTCGTTATGTCCATATCGTCCTCCTCACCCGCTCCCTCATCTGCATATTTGTCAGTGTTACCATACTGTCCCCCTCGTCTGAAGTGCTGCTCGTTGACAAGGGGTTATTAATTTGCAGGGTAAGCGCACCAGGTTACCTTTTCGCTCGGCCATAGATACAAACCTCTTGCAATTTGTCATCGCCCATCTTAGTTGCTCATTACAAAAACTCATTCTCGCGGTCGTCGCTTAAAATTAAGAGTGTGTAGCTCATTGTTTTGAGAAGCCAATGCATAACTCATTAAAGACGCGACAGTGTTGATTGCTTCTCCCGAAATGTAGATAATTTTTTATCGCATACTTTCAACATTATTCCTGTAGTCCTACTTAATTAGTATTATTTAGTTAGTCGTAATTAATGTAGTTTGTATTATGAAGTAAGTAGATTGTAGTAATTTAGATATAGTTTTTACTATTTGTTGTGTACGTACGGTACCCAGAATTTGTTATTGTATGATAGTATGTAATTAAGTAGTTGTAATTAATGTAGTGACAATTAGTTAGAGTTAAGTAATGAGTTAGTATTAAATAGTTAAGTGTTATGGATGACGGTAGTGAATTACTTGTATTTTTTCGGACGGGTAATCAAATTGTCGGTAATTAATGAATTATTTTTATTAATCATTACTATTATAAAAGAATGAGTTTGTGGTTGTACGTTTATTCTCTTCTAACTGTTCTATTCTCTTAATTTCTCACTATTCTCCACTTTTCAACCGATCAGAGCAACTTTTTTCTATAGCATGATTCTCTATATATTCAATAAGTTCGGTTGCAACGTACAGGTATGTAACTAGTACGATAAACATACGACTATTTTTATAAATACTATTGCAAACAGTGGTAAATATATCAAAAACTCACGAAACGCTGTACGTACGTGACTGGAGAATATATCAGCTCTGCTCAAACTTTTTCCAAGCCATTCACAGCAAACACTAAGTGAGGCTTTCGTGCAACAAGCACACAGCTCTTGTATTTTTACTTTTGGAACACGGTCTGCAGTTTAGTATAACAAAAGGTACGTCCAGATGAAAGGGCATATTCTTTTTGCTTTAATTTATAACTTATAACTACAGTTTATAGTTCTTAGATTGTTTATAAGAGAAAATACAGAGTAACAGAAACTAATATATGGTTTTAGTCGATATAAATAAAGTCACTATAGTGTGTACTTCAATCAACTTATAGACCCATCTTAAAAAGATTTTTTTTGAAAGCTAATTATTATAGAAAAACTAAAAAGCAGTTTTTAAAAACTGAAAAAAAAGACAGGCCCGAAAACAAATGCATAATGCTCTCCAAAGTCCGATCACCATTCACCACAGGAGTACAAGGTCTTAAGGGTGCCTTTGGTTGAGCTTTTGGAAGCTGCTTTTGCTTCCAAAAAGTCAAAAGCCAACCAAAGGGTAGAAACCGTTTGCTTTTGAAGCGCTACTTTTGGGTAGTATAGTTTTGAAAGCACGTTGGACCTGCTTTTGGCTTTTGGCTTTGACTTTCTGAAATGATGAAAATAGAGAGTCATTTCACGCTTGTTTGAAGGAAAATAGAGATAGGATGTAAGTTTTATACTTGTTTGAACCAAACACTTACAGCTTTTCCACACCCACAACCTCAAAGCAGCCTTTTCCACACCCACACTCACAGCAGCTTTTTCAAAAGCCACAGCTCAACCAAACACACCCTAAGACACTTTGTTCCATCAAACTTTCAGGCCTAAAACTCGTGGAATGTTAATGTGCCCACCATCTATACACTCGAGCCAAATATATCTATCGGAAGCCTGTCTGTAAAGTACAAATATGATGCAATCGGATGTATATCATTTGGGCTTATTTTTGGTGGTTCATAGCTGAAAAACACTGTAGCTGGCTAAAAAAACATTATAGCTAATAGATACTTATTTAGCATAATTAAATTAAAAAAATTAAAAAATATGTTAGCCCACTACATATAATACAAACAAATACGGGAAAAAAGAACCGGTAAAAAAGCTCAACAAAAAGCCAAAAATTCAGAAAAAGACGAAATTTATGAATAGTGAAAAATAAACCGGAAGCTAAAAGCTGAAGCCCAACCGATCACCCCCTAGATGATCTAATTTTAGACTAACTCCCAAATAACTATACCCACTGGTTAAGAAGATTTAACAAAATCGGCAGTTAGTACAATAACAAATATTCCCCCAGAAATCTTTTACCATCTGGGTCATTATTCTCCAGTAGAGGCTTCAGTTCGAGCCGTAGTTAAGCATGGAACTTAAAATTTACATGAACATTACCACTACAGTACTACTCCTTTCAGTTCCTAAGGGAAATGCAAGTATGCAAGTTGCTCAACAAATAAAAACTGAAACTGAAATGTTCAGTGGCACAGGCATACTGAAATTTATTTCCCCAACCATTCCGACCGGTACATTGTTGTGGTTGGCTTGGCCCTGCAGCCTCATTGCAACAAAAGGCAGATCAGTAGGAAACAAGTGCACTATAATTGAATCTTTCCAGTAGGAGCTACCTAAAAATTGATGTAGAGTAGCATGATCATTATGCCATAGCATAGTCATTGCCAAAGCAGAAGATAATTGAACAGCCAGTTTCAGGTCTGAAGATAACGATGGAATAAATTGAACCGTGAACGCTCTGAGCAAAAGTCACTTGTGCATAAAGGATAAAAACCTGTACTTTGTAAACACCAACAGCACACATCCGCAAACACTACGGAAAAATTGAAGTATTTGGCTTGCACATCAAAAGTCAATTCAGCTCTTAATAGAATTGTCACTTGTCAAGTGTTATATCCTTATTGTCAAGTGTTATATCCTTGCATCATATAATGTTGGTCAGGATCAGAAATCGCATGCAAACCAAACAACTGGTGTTATTGCACGAGTAAGCTCACATTTAAGACAATGACCAAACGAGCAAGGGCGAAAGACAAAAACTTTATTCTAAGATCAACTAAGCATGCCATCCGATAACACCAAGAACACCACAAACATACTGAACAAAATGTTTCGAGCCTCACCTCAGTCCTTATTACCAACCAACCGACTTATCATGTACAGGCTTCTTGGCCTATGTCCAACAAGTAGCAAACGAAGCTTGGGCGATGCATGGCGCAAGCAAGCATGCATCCACCTACTTACCCTCTCCTCTACCCATTTACTTACCCTCTCCAACCCTTCCCTCACCGACGGCATCCGCAGCAATGGCATTGCCCTCGGCTATCAACCTTTCCTTCTCATCCGGAACTGCAGACGTGGCCGGTGCATCGGACTTTTGCGAACCAGTCAGCCTCGCGAGCAACACGAAGGACATCCCACCAAGCACGTTGTTCATGCACCGGAGAGCAACAACGGACACCTTGAACACCGGCGGTGGCGCAGCCTTGGCGAGAAGGTACTCGATCCCGTTGAGCGTCTGGTACCGCAGGTTGCTGCTGACGCCCATGTGGAGCGCCCAGGTGGCGGCGTTGAGCAGCGTGGGCGGCGGCTTGTTCGGCGTCTCGAACGCCGGGTCCATGCGCTTCCGCAGCGCGATGAGCCCGTTCGAGATCGCGGTGCCCGCGAGCCCGGCCGCAAACCCCACCGCGGTGAAAGTGGCGCCCTTGGACACGAGGGTCGCGACGCGGGAGCCGAAGGAGTACGCGCCGGGCTCGAACATGTGGCTGGGGAGGGCGGAGGCGACGGAGGACGCGGCGGCGGAGACGCCGGCGGTGGGGGCGAGGAGGTACATGAGGACGAAGTTGAGGATAGATCCGACGACGAGGGTAGAGAAGACGAAGTCGAGCTCGTTGAGGCCGAAGTTGGGGCGGGAGGCCATGTCGCCGAGCACGCAGGCGCTGACGCCGACGAGCTCCTCCATGAGGACCTTGAACGGGAACTGGGGGTCCGCAGCGACGCGCGCCGCCCACCCAGCGAAGAAGAGGCCGAGGATGCCGCCGCCGCGGCCGTCACCCCCGGAGTCCGCGGCGTCGCCAGATCCGCCGCCGCCATCATAGGAGCGAGGGGGAGGGGGCAGCTTACCTCCGGGCCCGGACGGGGAGGGGGATCGGAGGTGGAGGAGGGAGAACGAAGAGGAGGCGGAGAGCCGGGAGAAGCAGAGGTTAGCGGTGGGGGCAGAGCGGAGCGGGGAGAGGCGGGGGGAGGTGTCGAGGTGGGTGGCCGGGAGGAACTTTGCGGCGGCGAAGGCCGTGGAGGCCATGGATATCGGGAGGGGAGGGGGTCGGCCGCGCTGGTGAAACGGCGGCGGCGGCGGTAGGGTGGTGGCGAGATGGGCTCGGATGGGGAAGGGTTTTGGGGGTTGGTGCAGTAGTGGTTTGGTGGGTGGCAACTGGCAACCTTGTATATGCGCCGGATTCCAGCTCTGACAACCAAAGTCGAGAACGACGGGTGATTTTGACAAATTCTCAGCCGTCAGTTGTGCTCTGTCAACTTAGTTAGGAAAACACGGACCGTAATTTGGAGATTCTCAGCCATCGGATGAAAAAAGAATGGTCTAGATCAGATCCTATAGTATTTTTTGCTACATTAACTACCTCGTTAGTATCCCGATTTATCTCGGTCTTTATTTTTTATCCGATTAGTAGGAAGCAAAATCATTGTAGTGTAGCCCTATAACTTCGCTTGACATATGCGCCGCTGCTGCGACAGTGCGACCACCTACGGCTGCAGCGAAGCCGCTCGTGGAAAAAGAAATCCGATGTTTGGTAGCTGCGTACAGTGAAAAACATGGAATTGTAGTGCCTAAAATATTAGGATTGCTAATCTGATTTGTTTCCTTCTGATGAAAACGGAAGAATCTTCAATTTCCCCAGCGATTTTTGTTTCTAATTTTGCTTCAAACGCCAGTTGTCTAGTTGGAATGGTTCAAGCAGAAATTGTTGGCACATAAGCCACATCATGTTTTGCCTTTCTCTTTTTTAAAGCCGATTTTCTTTCAATTGACAAGGATTCTCTTGCATCCTCTTCCGAGTTCAGACTATTCACTAGAAATTAGAAGGTTTCATGCTATAGCACTACAGTTGCTACAGTGTTATGCAACAGAAACAGAAAAGAGCATGTACTCTGTAGAAAGCTTAAATCCTGAATCTGTTATCCTCGCCTGGCAGCTGGTACACATGATAGCATCATAACTGTAAGATGTGAGGATCATATGTTCTTCTCACCCTTGCATGGAGAAGAAATTGTGGTACGAAACAAAGGATGGCTTGCATAAGTCCATATTCACAATCATACCAGCATCAAGAGACACTCATAGCCATATCTTGGCTGTGTTCCATAAAACGTTCTTTACAAATTCAACACTTGTACTTGGGAGTTTGCAAATTACGGTTTGTCATCGTTAGTGACAACAAACAACATCATCCCAAGCAACCCCGGCCTCGTGTCTATATGCACTGGTTTGGTCTAGATTTCATAGCAGAACACACACCATAAAGGACAATATTCATCACATCAATTGTAGGTAAATTATAGTGGTGAACTCTGTGCTTATCTCAAAAGAACACCTCCTCTGTGGTGACTGCAACACCAACTCACCCAGGAGGCCAGTTCATCTGATGTCCCCCGAGAAGATGAACATGGAGGTGATATACCGACTGACCTACATAGTGAAACAAAGAAAGTTCAGTCTAACACTGATTATCCCAAGAAGATACGTCTCAATGGAAACAAGCGTCGATGCTTACATCCACTGGGCCCATCATTGATGACAACCCTGAAGCCATCATCAAGTTCCTTCTGTTTTGCTATGATCTTAGAAGCATAAAGAAGATGGCCCATAACCTCAACGTGTCTTTCTTCTGCCTGTGAACAAGCATGCCGTGTCCCGTGGTGGTATCATTTAGCAAAAAATGAGTTGAAACTAATTTGACAGATACATGTAGAAAGTCGTTATGCCACTAATATTTGCAGCAAATAACAGGTGCCAACAGCCTTAAATCCCAAAATAAGTCCTAAACAGGTGTGAGGTTGGTTTGTTTCCACTGTCCCAGTACCAATATTGAGACACCTTAGTTTAGATAGTTCTATGAGGTACAGGGTACACTCGTGAGAGGCAAATTGTTTAAAGCATTAAGCCCATCTACCAGCTACAGCTTACAGATAGTTTTGTTGATACCAAAATGTAAATGGTTAGTTTTGTTGATACCAAAATGTACATGGTTGGATGAAGTCGAATCCAAATAATTTTGACTCTGGTGAAAATTTTCAATTACATGAGTTGGTAGTCTGGAAGGTTTACTGCTGGGACAAGACGGATTTGTGCTCACAGTTTACTTAAAAGGTGCCTATTATATTAAAAAATTTGATAATTAGCGAACCATGATTCTTAGAATTTCTTGTACCACAATAACACTCAAGATACATTTACATGGTGGATGAGTGGCCGACCTATGTATACAGACAGACCTGCAATGCCCGACCCCTTAGCAAGTTTGCATATGTTTCAATGAGCATGCTACAGAGCAGAAGATAATGAAAAGCAACAAAATGCAAGAATGTTTTTCTCATAACAAAAACGAAAAATAAAATGAAGCTGCAAGATCTGAGAAGCTTAAAATATGTTGGTACGCTTACGATACAAAATCAAATTGTTTATTTTTATTACCCATTAGTTACAAAATCATCACTTTCCTGCAATACTATCACAAGTAATCACCTTTCGTCCTCTATGTAAAAAAAGTAATCATCTATTATCTGAAGCATCAGGAAAATTAATTTATTTTCAAGCATTTACCAGTCCAACATGATAATCATTGGAGTGTACTAGGGCACATAGCTTCCTTTGAATTTCTCATGTGACGAGTTTGCAAGATGAAATTGGCTTAAATACAATCCATTAGGATGTACAAAAGATAACGATATAAGTACCTTTGAGAGCCTAGACAGTCCATCTTTAACCTTAGGAATGATTATAATATGTATTGGTGCTTGGGGTGATATGTCTCTGAATGCAAGGACCTGCAGCGATAAAGATTCAAATGTGACATAATAACAGCTCATTTGAATGCTTAATCATGTCCAAGCAAACAACAATAAATGAGTTAGTATATAGCAGTGATCCCTAACTGATGTGCCTGTGATATCAATATTAGCTGTGACTGTGAACAAAGAACATAGCGATGGCATAAAAAAAGTGTTTCACGTGAAACAAACAGACCATGAATAAAAAGGTGATGTTTACTCCTACTTTAAAAAATATATGTTATAGTTTTCTTTTCTTTTTTGAAAAAGAAGACTTGTGTAGAGTTAACAATAACCAAATCTGCAAATGGCATCATTAATTTTAAATGCTGAAAAAAGTGCGATATTCATATCCTTGATAAATAAGAAAATTATCCCAATAGCACAGACAAGATTTAACCTTTTCATCCTCATAAACCACCTGAGATGGGATCTCCTTCCGAATAATTTTGTCAAAACTGCAAAGAAGCAGAGAACTAGGTGTTTTGAATGGAAGTCAGCTGTGGAGACATGCATTTATGAAGGGGGTAAAACAGTAAACCTGTAAACGTAACAGAACAATCGAGGCTAACCCTTCTCAGAGAAAAAAAAGATGAAGTTTAAAATTCAGCAAACATTGACTAGTATTTGGCAGATCATAGAAATGTAACACCATGCAAAGAGCTTGTGCACACAATTTGTCTCTCATTATATACTTCTATCTTGCAGGCTCCCCAAAACTTGACTGGCTATGCTACACAGAGGTTAACACAGAAAGAATTTCTGTCCAAGTTTCCGTGGCCATGGGTTTCATATTCATCAGTGTATCCAAATGGACAACCCCATGCTATCAGGCCAACACTAAAATGCATGTGCATAGTAATCATTTGATTTGCAGGAACTCAACTACAACTCAACACGAGCTGTCATAATTTGCACTATTGCTATCAAATGTGCAAGCAATCTAACACTGATGCTATCGGGCAAAACTTACAAGCAGTTGGGCTATAACAAATGAGCTCCTGTTGAGTTGTTCGCTATATCTGGTGGTTGCAGGGCTGGACAAGTGACCTACTAGTACTACTCCCGCTATGTCACCATCTGAACGAGCTCAATACGGCGCTTTGCATTTCGGACATTTTACCCCGACCTCACCCCGATCTTCAGATGTTTCTTCCCAGGATGTTGCTGTCTACATGAATCCACGCTCGATGGATTCTGTACAAATTTTACAGCTCTGGAGTCCAAACTGAACACTAGAATCTACTACGATTCAAAATCCAAGCTCTTCCATGCGCTTACTAGAACAAATTTCTCGCGAAACTACTCAAGCGAACAAGATATCAACTTGATGGGACGGTATAGAATTGGGGAAGAGTTAAGAGGGGCTGACACGGTGGCGCCGCCGGTGGGGTCGGCGGCGAGGGCGGCTTCCTTCTCGCTGGCCATGGGAGAAGTGCGGGAGAGGTGAGATGCGAGAACTGCGAGGCGGCCGCCGCCGCCCGCCGTCGGCGGCGGCTCTCTGCCGCTGCTCCGGCTCATCCCCACCGGCTTCCTCGCCCTCGCTGGCGCTGCTGCCTCCCTCGCTTCCACTCGCACCTCCGCTTTTGGACTACTTTTAGGTTCTGACTTCGTCTCTAAAAACAGACCTGAGCATATGCCAAAAGAGTTCTTAAGCTGCGAGACTATGGTAAGATATATTTCGTGTTTATTTGTTTTTTCTAATTTTGTATTACTTAATTGTGCAATTGTTCTGGCTTTAAGTTTGCGCGAATCGATATTCTTTCGTGACTGTCCTAGGGTTTATCTCTAATTGACGCTGCCGGTGAGATAGCGGCTCACTTATCTCAACACGGCATATGTACGAGGACGGTCTAGCAATAAGATCATTCATCGGCCGTGCAAACACTGGTTGTTGTTCTTCCCATTTTCATTACTACTAGTTAGAGATCTATGTGTTACAATAGAATTATAAAAATAATGAAACGGAATTTACTACCTGTTCAACTTCACACATCAAACATTGGAGAGCAAGCAACAGAGAGTGAAGGGGTGGCTAGAATACGCGAGGAGATGGAAAAAGTGGAAGAGGTGGGTGGCTGTATCCTGAGAGAGAAGAAGAGAGACGAATGGTCTAGATAAAATCAGATGGCTGAGAAGAGAGAATGGACCAACCACCAACTCACACTTTTATAATAGTAAAGATTATAAAAGAATGAGTTGGTGATTGTATGTTCATTCTCCTCCAACGCTTTATTCACTCAATTTCTCATTATTTTTCACTTTCTAATCGATCAGAGTAATTCTCTTCTATAACACAATTCTTTATGAGTTCCGTTACAATGTACGGATACGTACCTAGTAATCTATTAAAAATCGGCACTGGAAGACGAAATCATCGCTAACCCAAACGTCAACGCGCACGTCTGACTCGTCCCTCGTCCCGTGCGCACGCGCCCGTATGCGCACTTCCATTCGCGCCAGTTTCGCAATCCACGCCGGCCCGCCGCCGCCGCGCTTCCCCATGACAGTGTTGGCTTGCCGCCGCCGTGCTCCCGATCCGTCGCGCCCGCACGTGCACGCCGTCGCCAACAAGCACGAAGCACCGCCGACGATGCCCGTCAATCCGTCGCCACCGAACCCTCAACCCGACTGCGGGCCAATCTGCTGGCACCGCTCGCCAAGCAACATCGCACCACGCCCGTATGCTGCACGTCGCGGCCCAAAGTCGCACCACGCGCCGTCGCCCACTATCGCCCGCCACGCATGCCAGTACACACCGTCTCCGTCGCCTTTGACCACTCCGCCGTCGCCGGGCCAACAGCCGCGAACGCCGCCGCCTTCCGCACCTCAGCGGGCCGCCACTCACGCTACCGCACACGCATGTGCGGCGCAAGGGAGACAATTGTTAACATGTTTAGCACTTTAGCATACATATTTTTTAAAATTTGCCCTTGGACTTTTTTTGTAATTCTAGCTTCCTTCCCAAACTCGACACGCACAGCAGGCGATGTGTCGCCTAACGACCTACCAGAACTCGGTAGGACGACGCAAGCGAGATAGGTGAGTACAACGCGTGGAGTCGACGGGGCCTACTGACCCCTTGGTCGGTAGCTCCTGCCAAGCTACCCTAGCTCGATAGGTGTTGTTAGGCTACCACAGCTCGGTAGGTAGCTCCAGTTGCACTGTTGCCTCGAGTTACAAATCATCAGTTAGGTGGGCTAGCTTGGATCATCGGTAGTGGTCCGCTGTAGCGGATAGCAGAAATAGCGGCCGATATGTTTCATTTTGTAATTATCTAGGTTTGTGAACAATTATTTGATATGTTAATTATATAGTAAGAGTTTTTAGCGGGAGCATATCTAGTACTAACAGGTTTTTCAGTGCTAAAATGCTAAAATTTCTCCAGAGCCATCTGATCTACTCTGTACGGCTCGGATCCAGGAAGGTGGGATGGCCCAACTCACTTAATCAATCTTTCACAAAACCCCCTGCCCGGATGTTTGCTTTACCCCTCCATCTCTCCCAATCCGCTCCCCTCCCTCTCACCTCTCGCCGCCCTCCTCCCCCGGCTCCCTCCACGGCCTCCCGGCGCCGCCCCCCAGCCCCCTCCCCAGAGTAGATCAGATGGCTCTGGAGAAGTTTTAGTATTTAAGCGCTGAAAAGCCTGTTAGCACTAGATATGCTCCGGTTTTTAGCTAACTAAAGTTTGTTTTTGATAGAAAGAATTGAAAACAAGGTATTTCATATGGTCAAAAACAGTAAAAAATTTCAATATGGCCATTAACCAAAGAATTTCATTTGAAAATCTATAAAAGATAACTTGATCTTAGGGTCATTTGAGTTCAAATATTTGGTACTTTAATTCTATCTTAAAATTTTAGATACTTTTACATTTTATATTCTATTTCAAGCATGGCACGAGAAAGACGAAAAATGTTGAAAGCGAGTTCGAACGGCGGGATTGCACCATGTGGATTGGACTGTCCAAGTGAGTCGTGATTCAGTGGAACCGAGATGGAAGAGACTTGGCAACACGTAGCAAGCTAGTGGTGCACCTACACATTGCAAGTATGGTGATTATTTGCAAAGAATGGTGAAGACCGGGTCAACAAAGGGTATTTTAGTAGTTTGGCCAAAATACCGAAAACTATCTTGGATCATAACCGCGGCGCATGAGTGGTGCTTACGAGAGCGGTTTAGGTCAAGATGGAGCTAGTTTGATCAAGACGGATCAAGGCTAAAGATTTCATGAATATGGGCTTATGCGCTTTGAAAAATGTGCATAAGTGATTGTGTGTGAGTAAAACCGTGTGTGTGGGTTAATGGATTTTTCCCATTATGCTAAATGGATAGTATCCACTAAGGGTTAGAAGTGGCTGGTTAGCCCACCTATAAAAGGGGGTTAGGATGGAGACATGTGGTTAGCCATCCAACCCATCTCTCTTGTGTCTTCATGTTTAGGGTTAGGGTTTGATAGTTAAATGCCTTATGTGCTCTTTATCCTCTAAGGTGAAGTGACTATAAAATCTTCTTCTCAAGTAAGCAATACATCAATAGTTGTGCATCTTCTTGAGTCTTTCGTGTTTTGATGGATGTACTCTTGTTTCGGTTGGTTTTAATTTCTCCTCTTCTCTCCTCTTGATCTTGTTGTGGCAAAGACATCTAAGAGATGGATTTAATATCTAGGAATCTATCTCCATCCATCTAGGCACCTTAATAAAAGCTCATAAGGAAAACCGATTTTACATGACTTTGGCCTCTTCGAGCGATTTCTTGATCCAATGTTTTGGCTTGATTTCTTTGGTGTTCTAATTTGCTGTGACATATGGGAATACATCTAGATCCATGTTGGTCACCATCAATCCACAAGCAAGTTGTATTTATTGATTTTATTTTTATCTCGGTTTTGGTGTAACCTTCCTTCAAACTAAAAAAGGTCTCAACTTTGGTCATGATTTTCATGATTATTTGTTGGAATAGGTTCATAATACTCTAAAAAGATCCCTGTAAAATTTCATATCATTTGAATCTATGGATAAAAAATTCATTCGATTTTGGTTTTTGAAATTATGATGATTTTACTGTTCACCTTGATTTTACTGTAGCAGCGGCAGGACCACAGTTACTATAGCAGCGGTAATACCGCAGGTGCTATAGCGGTAGTACCGATTTTGCTAATTTTTCTCGGTAAATTGGTTTCTTGATTTTTTGAGTTTTGTATAGGCTTACTATTTTAATCTTCATAACTTTGTAGCTGTTGAAGCAAATGATTGGTGAATATTTGGAAGAAAATTTTAAGACACCATTCAATTTTCCTTTGTTGCCATCTTCGGTCCTACACAAGTGCAATACAACTTACATATGCGATTACTTTTTTCTTCTTTCCTTTTTTCCAGTAATTTTTTTGGAAGAATTTTTTTAACGGAGCATGTGTATGTCTTGGTATTCACCCAAGGGACAGTGTTGAATAACTGATACCCCTTAGAGGGGGGCACACCGGCCCTATGGGCCCCGCCAATTTTGATTTCGTCTCCAAGAAGAGATGTGGGTGCATACCAAAAAGATTCTTAGTGTATAAATATTAGGGAAAGGCTATTGTAATTTATATAGAAGATTATTGGAATAAAGAAGATCGTCTGATTCCTTTATTGGAATAAAGAAGATCGTCATATTCCTTTCTCTATATCTTGTGTCTATTTATTTTTCTACTTTTGTATTATCTAATTGTATGATTATTCTTGTTTCTAGTTGTGTTGATTGATTGTGTGAATCACTTGACGACACGAGTTATTTAACAGAAGCCATGGAAAAGCCTGAAACCAAGAGACCAAATACTGATGTTTCACCGGCAGATACTGCTGCAGCAACTACTACTTGAAACCGCATGATGCGATGCAGTAGCGTCCAGGGTAAGCAAGTTTCACTAACAAGTAAACGGGCTCCGAAAGATAATGATGGTGAGATGATGATGTAGATAGGCAGTAGCAAAAAAAGTGCAATCATATATATGAAATTGATTTTAGCAAAATTGGTCACGAAAAGGGTAGATATTTTGACAAACAGATCGTTAAGTCAAACTCAGAAAACTTCATCAGGAACCTGAATCTTATCTTACAACCAATCCACCTGAGTCAAAGTATTTTGGCTAAAGGTAAATTGCATACTGCTCACAGTTACATCTTACATGGAAGAGCAGGCGAAGTCACCATGTATAAGAAAGCTCTGATGAGAACTTAAATGTGTACCGCAGATTCACATACTAGGCTAGTAGTATGGCCTCGGTAGATAGCAGTGCTAACATGACACATACTAGGCTCCTGCTAATCTACACAGTGCAAATCATTGAGCTAGGATAAGCCAAAGAGAACTCCCAAGCTAGCAAATGATTCTAGACCAAAGAGGCAAAACTCACAAGCAACAGCACTTTAAAATCTACGAAATAAACTATTCTGGACATGATCAGAAAGCCGCCGAGCTTGTTCTCCTGAGTTGATACTTGGGTTCTGGTAGAGGCACAGAGCAAAGTATTTTATCCAACTCCTGACGATAACGCAGAAAAGGGCAAACAAGTCAATGCTATGCACGGAGGATTCACCAGAAAGTGCATCACTAATTTCATCAGAGTACAAGAATACAAAAATTTACAGTATGAACTGTATGGTGCTGAAAAACATTTGCTTCATAGCAGGATTAGAGAAGAAATAAGCATAAAAAATTGTTTGCAAATAGCTAAATTAATCCCTGATGCCACAACCTTAGCAACAGCGACAGAGTACCATTGTATCATTTTTGGCCACACAAGAGATGGATTGAAAGCGTGCAATACCAGAAAATGAAATTTAAATGAAGTACTTCTAGAAACATGCTTCAATCTGCTCCCTGCTAATCTTATTACAATATGTAGGATGAATTATTTAATTAATAACTGACCATCTAGGGTTGGTGGGATCAAATAAAACACTCCAAAATACGACCAACTCAAAAAAGATCTCTTCAAGGTAAACCAAGGATTTAAATTTGAGCTATCAATCTAGGATAGGAGTGTAGGACCAAACAACAAAGCTTAGCAAAATTAAGTAGGTAACACTATCAAGCAATTCAGTAAATGAACAATTAGTTCTATAAACTATAAAGCACCAAGTGGCCATCAGGAAGAAGCAACTAACAGAAATCAATTCAACTTGCATATCACTCATTAACAGTAGCATATAAAGATAAGAACAGTCATAGTGTTACTAATACATCTGACAACTGAAATCTGAACCCATAAAATAGTGCAGAAATCGTACCTATGCACTTCAAAAAAATAGAAATATTTAATACATGAAACATCTCCAAATTACACTAAAAACTAAAATGTCCAGAAAAATGATGATGGCAATATCACTCTTAGTAGATAGGTTAGCGATAAGGAGAGAAACTTTTATAGCCTTGTAACACTTCTTTGTTTGAGGAGCTAACCATTTTGGAGTCAATGGGATGCAATGCTAACATCACGTACTGTGTTAGCACGGCAATATTATTTTACAGCTAGCATTGTTGAAGTGCAACAGCTAAGAAGTTACTATTAGTCTATTAACCAACAATATCTAGGCAATTGTAGGACTTTCGTCATCCAGAAAATCTGCAGCAGATAGTTCCTACACACAAACACAAATAATGATGACCTCTCTATTGTAACTTATAACTCAAGCAAGCTACTGCCATAATGCCATTAGAACTAGACTGAAGAATTTTAGCGCTAACCTTTCTACTGCAGACCAGTAAATCAAAATGTTCTGTTTCTGTCTCCTAGATTTTTTTATCACATAATTCATCCTAGCATAACACAGCCTCATTTGGTTAGTATGCATAATAAATATTCACCAGAAAAGCAGTTTCCTCCTTCCAAGAACAAATAAGAATTAGAATCTCCCTTGGCTATTTGCATTTACTCCAATATATGTTTGAAGGGACAAACCTAATAATTAGATCAACCAACAGGGTGAATGGTACGTGGTTCACCAGATTTTAGTTCCTATGCCCACCCAAAAAATCACTTGACTCCAATAGTGGAAGCAAATACTTAAGATTATAGAACTATGATAATCATAGACTAGAAGGGGATTAGCAGTGTTTGATAAATACAGGTCTTCGAAGTAGCTTAACAGTATGAACTAAAAACTAGACACCAGTGGCCAGTATGAGTAATCGCATTTATTCCCTGCTACTTATTGAATAATCTGACTCTACTTCAGAAGCAGAAAGTGAAGACAGGGATGGGGGGGGGGGGGGGCGCTAATCGTCAATGTACCAAGCAAGCACAGATATAAAACAACACTTACTAGGAATAAAGTGTGACATTCCAATAAAATAGTATTGAAAAAAGAAAGTACCTTTTGCCTCTTTAGCCTCTCATTCTCCTCTTCTAAACGTGATACCTTGTTTTCGAGTTCATTTGTGTAGGCCTATTGCAAATACAATGTAAGTAATACTCAAATTAAAGAGGAACTCAAAAAAGTAAGCAAGTCATCATGCTATAACATTTTCAACTCACAGATCACAAGAAAACTAAATTCAAACAAATAGCAGTGATAAACCTTCATGAATCTTGAGCTGTTGCGAGTGCATTGCTGACAAAAAAATTTATAAAAAAGGAAGGCATCAAACATATATCGCAACCTGCTTCCTAGCCCTTGAACGGGCAGCCGACTCCCTATTCTTGATCATCCTCTTCTGCCTTCTCTCTATCAACTTATCTGCCACATCTCCTGGTATACCACGCTTCCTCCCAGGTGTCTGAGAATCAGAAAGTGCACCGATCATTGGTGAAGTAATCTGGCCATCAGAGTAGGCTGACTCCAGAATAGCACCAGGCCCAACATTCAGTGGCTGAGGGACTAACCGACTGGGCATATAAGCACCTGACATACTTTGCTGCCCATGCTGATGAGGCTCGATAGCTGCAATCTGCTGATACTGCTCTAACCACTGTGCCCCAGATGTCAAATCGGCAGTCCCAGCTGCTGTAGCACCTCTCCCAACCAGATCCACATTGCCTACATCATTCAAGTCCTTCAGATATCCTTCGGTGACAATCCCTGCTTTGACCAAGAAATCCTCGAGTGTCATCTCCCCAAGTGTCGGCTGCCTCTCCCGCCTTCGGCGACCACCCTCCTTGATATTTCTCTTTGGTGCATCATGGATGCCCTTCCACACCTCATCCACAGTCTTCTTGCAGAGCTCAGGAGGCATTGTGATGCTCCCGTGGCGCAAGAGGCCTGAACTTGGCTCATACTGGCTGGTAGTTGCACCATCAGGGTCCACGCCATCAGGAAAGACAGTCCTAAGCAGGTCATCAAGGTTCATGCTATGCAAGGGCTCTCCCAAATGGTTCTGCACCTCATCAAGGGTAAGGCTATACAAAGATCCTTGCCTTGCCAGACTCTGCATCTGCCCGCGTTGTGCTGTGCTGGCATCGCCGTCCCCCCCAGATCGTGATGCCATTGTCTGACTCCCCATGAACCAGCAATCCTACCTGTATTCGATTTCAACCACGAGGGAACCTCAGGAACAATGCTAAATGGTCTCCGTTTCAGTGCCACTCAGTTCAAGTAACACAAATCTCACATCCACAGATTGCCGAACTCCAGCCTGCAGATCCATAATACAGGAACAGCCGATCAGGGAAGTGCCAGTGAACCCAACAGAAAAAAAAAAAAAAGACAACATCTTTACGCCATAACAAAGATACCCAACTGTGCCCTTAGATGGTTTCCTTAAGAAGTAACACAAAAAATGCTAAAAGCCTAAACTAGGACTAAGATTTCTCACATAATGGCCTGAAAGCGCCCAAGAACAATCCACCGCGCCATGTTACCCGAACCCATAAAGCTAGAAAGTTTCGTATATTTAATAAAGAGGGTGAATTCATAGGTTTTCGCAGATACCTGACCTCCGGGTCGCCATGGCGGCATGGCCCAAGAAACGCACGAAAACCCTCGAGTATACGACTCAAATCGGCACCAAATTACACGAAACAACTGCGCTATTTAAAATTACCCGGTGCTATATCGCGCGGCAGCACTTATCGGAGGCTTGCCGCCGCCAAGCATCCGCCATTGGGGGTGGTGGAGGAGGAGGAGGCGGCCATGGGGTTGGAGTATAAGGTGTTCCAGGGAGAAACTACAGGCTCGAAGCTGCTGAGAGGGTTAAAAGAACTAAGGAGATGGGCCCACCAGCAGAATACGGCTGTCATAATGTTCATCGTAATGATATAGGGTTTCGCTAAAAACATGTGACTAATATTTCCGAAGAAAAATCAGCTAAATTTTGTTGCTTCGGATTACACCTTAAGATTATACTCCGGTTATGGATTTGGAGTGAGCGGCGATGGGCGACAACGGTGAGGCGTGATGAGGATGACGCAGCAAGGGCAAAGGGCGACAAGGGCTGTATCACTCCATGGTTGTGTCCATTTTGGGCCGTTTGTTTTTAGTGTAAGTGCTTGTACGAACGAATCGATTATTAATAAATTGATAAGTCACTTTAAAAAGATTATCCGGATAAACTGTTTCAAAACATCGACGAAGAAATCATCTCATTTGTTTATTCATCGAAAGCCATAAACTGAAAAGAACAGGACTTATGATGTTATGATAAACAGGTGGTGGCGGCAAACAACATACATTGAACAATAACATTAGAATAAATTGTGCTTTAAGCAACACTCGTTGACCAGTGTAAGAATACACAATTCACAAAATAAAATTTAGATCACCCGCCCCCAAGAACTCTTGAGACCATACGCTCGAGAATATCTAGGACAACACGCTTGAGAACACCCGGGACTATGCATCCATGAGCATTCTTAATGTGCAAGTAGAACATTACTAAGAAAATATACATTATCATAAAAGCTACATAATATTTATCATCAGTTACGAGGGTTCTATTTGATCAAGTCTCAGATTGACAAACTAATTTACTATAGCAACCGTAAGGGGAGTAAATGTGATGCTCAAAATCATTATTATTGGATATGGTACATAAGTGCTACTTTCATCCCCTGCATGTCACCATCACTATCGCCTAAAACATCAACAAAATAAAGATGAATCCAAATCTCAACAAGTATATAGTAAAACAATGATATCAACACAGAAATTCAGTCAATTTCATATATGTGAACTATAAATCATAATATCTATAACTGTATTACTGTCTCCTTTCTTTTTCTTTTATGCAATACAATACGATGCGTCTGTAATTGTACCTTATACTGGTATAATGGAGTATTCACCTATCGATGAACCACTCTTGCTCCGTCCTCTTTCATACGTGATCTCAACCTCTGCTCCCGTGGAGTGCCTACCAAAATAGATCTTTATCTGTCACTCCTATGGGATGCCTACCCGAGGTAGATCCGCTGTATGAGTGCAATCCATTATGCAATATTCTACCAATATTAACATTCAATCATAAAAATCGCTCATCATGGTATAATCAACATGTAATCAGGATATCATATCATAAAATGCTGTAAAAATACGGCATGGAAGAACAACTATCAAGCATCCATCACAATTCATTATTCTATTATGTACTTACATGTTTAACCTTATGGATGATGTGTTGACGGCACTGATCATAAACCTTCACCTAGATGACCAATACTTCATTTCAAAATATGCCCCAATAATATAAACATACAAACAAAATGACATCGCACTTACATGCAAACTCGGCACAAAAAACCCCCTTCCACCAAATGCATTCCTGCTGTCCCCGCGCTTAAATGACTATACCTTTCAATCTTGAAATCCAACCATAGTGAACAATACAAGTTTTGAAATCTATACAAACTTACTCACGTAATTCTAGTTTATCACCATTTAAAGATTACATCATCTAAACCCCTGATTTCAACCCCAAAGGTCGTGCTATTTTGTACCAGGTAACCGCCTTCTCAGAAATATGTCTTCCAAACTATTCTACTAAATTCGACATTCTAGTACTATATGGAAAGCTAAGAAAATTAGCTACAAGTTTCTAGTACACCAAGTTGTTACATTGATCCCTTAACATTCCTAAAACCTTAATAAAAGACACTGCACGAGGAATCCACCTCCTCACTTTGTTCTAGTCACTCAAAACACACCCACTTTGCTAATCCCCACTTTACCTTCTACACAAAATGATAAACCAACATGGAAAAAGGATTCGAGACATTACCTTAGCGATGAACAACTAGATCGGGGCACCTTGTTCCTCTTTTTGATTGGATTTGGAGTCGGTGCAGCTTCTCTCCTCTACCCTTCTACTTCTCCTTCCTCCTCCTTTTCCCTTATTCATTCTTCTCTCTCGCAGCCGACTCCCTCTTTTTTCTTTCCACCCCTTTCTTCTTTCCATCCTTTGGTCTGTTCCTGTCTTTCCTCCTTCTCTTTGCCAATGAACTCGACGTGGCAGGAGGCAAAGGCAACGCATGGCGGGCAACGGCTAGGGACGTGTGGGCTGTGGCTGGTGAGGGGCGCGGTGCGGGCAAAGCAATTGGCGGCAATGGCTTGGCTAGAGGAGGCAGTAGTGTAGCGCAAAAGAGCAGCGATGATAGCCAAGATGGTGACACGCAGAGGGAGGTGTGACGGCAGTCAGTACGACAGTGGTGGCTACCTACAGGTAAGGCTGTAAAAAAGCTTGAAGCTCGCGAGCTATTTGAGTTCAGGTCATT
This sequence comes from Dendrocalamus sinicus, assembly GCA_036346575.1. Taxonomy (NCBI): domain Eukaryota; kingdom Viridiplantae; phylum Streptophyta; class Magnoliopsida; order Poales; family Poaceae; genus Dendrocalamus; species Dendrocalamus sinicus. Next base: position 15,540,354 of record CM070643.1, on the reverse strand, counting down.
CTAGGCTCGATTCGAGCTCAGCTCAAACTTTAAATGGGCCAAACTCAAGCTTGATCTCGAGCTCGCGAGCTTCACCGAACCGAGCTCGAATAGTTCACAACTCTCGATTCGAGCTTAAATAGTGATACATATTAACTCTTACCGAGCTTACTCGAGCTCGAGCTTTTCTTATTGTTAAAAATTAGTATATGTTTGAATTATTTTGATTGTTATTGAGTTTACTAGAGCCGAGCTCGAACTCAAAATGTTCTTATTATTGAAAAATAATGCATAATAAATTAGTTTAATTGTTATCGAGCTTCAACGAGCCGAGCTTGAGTCTACTCAAGCTTAGGCTAAGCCGAGCTTGAGCCTACTCGAGCTTAGGCTAAGCCAAGCTCGAGCCCAGGTCCAAGCTATGACCCCAACTCGAACTCAGCTCGAGTTCGGTTTGAGCTTCTACCGAGCTCGAGCCTAGAAGGCCAAGCTCGCTCGAGCTCAGCTCGTTTACAGCCCTACCTACAGGGACGCACGTGTGCAGCACAAGTGAGGGCATGGGGAGGCGACATCGGCAATATAGGGAAGGAAGTAGCTATGGAGAGGATAAGACTGCTTCCTCCCCTTCCTAGCTTAGCCTTATTAGGTCGACGTGGGCTAGGTCGACATGACCTTGGGTCGGGCCAGCTTGGCCTTGGGCTTGGCCCAGCCACCCCTCTTTTTCTAAATATTACATTCTATCCACCTTAATAGAATCGACCCTGAATTCTAATGCTCGACATTCTACATAAAAAATGAAATGAAAAATTGAACAAAAGACAATTCTATCTCGTAACCGGAGAGAACGACTCTGGGTATTTCTTACGCATGCGAGATTCCTATTTCCAAGTCGCTTCTCACTCGGACTGATACGACCAAAGCACTTTGATATACTTTAACATTTTGTGCCTAAACACTCTCTCCGATTCCTCTAGAATTCGCACTGGACGAGCCTCAAATGTGAGGTCTTGCTTAATGGTCAATGGTTCTAGCGAAACCTCATGCTCCAGATCACTTAAGTACTTTCTCAACATAGAAACGTGGAACACGTCATACACTATTTGCACGGACTCAGGAAGGTCCAAGTGATATGCCAACTTTCTAATTCATGTCAAAATCAGAAATGGTTCAATATACCTCGGGCTAAGCTTCCCTTTAGTGCCAAATCATACGATGTCTTTAGTGGAAGTTACTCTCAAGAACACCTGGTCACCCACCTCAAATTCTAATTCTCGCTCTCTTACATCCGCATAGCTTTTATGCCACTCTGAGTTGCTAGCAGATATTTCCTGATTTTCACCACTCGTTCCACTGTTCGCTGGACCCAATCTGGACCTACAATTGCCTTTTTGCCCATGATATCCTAACAAAGTGGCGATCTACATTTTTGCCCATACAAAATCTCGAATGGCACTACCCTAACATTAGAGTGATAGCTGTTGTTATAAGCAAACTTCGCGAGTTCCCAATAATCCTCCCAGCTACCTTTACAAGACAGAATATAGGATCTCAATATGTCCTCTAGTGTTTGAATAGTGCATTTGAATTGACCATCCATCTATGGGTGGAAAACCGGTTCTAAACCGAAGTTACGTGCCAAAAGCACTCTGCAGACTCTCCCAAAATTTGAATACAAAATTGGCATATCTATCTGAGACGATTGACTTAGGCACATCGTGCAACCTTACTATCTCATTCATATAAATGGTTGCCAAATCACTTGCTGTGTTCATCGTACAAATAGGGATAAAATACGCGGACTTACCGAATCAATCCACTGCTACCCAAACCGTACCTTTACCTCGCCGGGTATAAGGTAAGCCGACTATGAAATCCATGATAATATCATCCCATAGTCACTAAGAAACATCTAAATGCTACAATAGACCAGTAGGACGCTTATGCTCAGCCTTCACTTACTGAACTCTACAAGATACCACATAATGAGCGACATCCACCTTCATTCTCTTTCACCAGAAACTCTTTTTTAAATCCCGATATATCTTGGTCTCATCAGGATGTACCGTGTACGAGGTACAATGAGTCTCTCTCAAGCTGTCATTCTTGACTTAAGCCTTTTGTAGTATGCAAAGGCAGCACTTAAACCACAATGTACCTAACTCATCAAGGTTGAATTCCCCCTTTTTACTTTATCAATACGCTTTCTCACTTGTTGAAGCAACTGGTTATACTTTTGTGATTTTCTCACTCATTCTAGCATTATCGATTTCAGCAACAGTTTTGTCTCAACTTGTGTTATACCAGCATAATAATAAAAAATCATCATCCAATCAAAATCAGCAATAAAATAATTTAGATAGAGAGTGTCAGCCTTACGACCAAGAGCACTAGCAATCAGATTCCTCTTGCGCGGTCGTACCAATGAGCCGGCGTATCGTAGAACACGTGAATTCCTATGAGTTTTGGGATCCTTTTTCACCGGACTTCCTAACATTTTTGTAGTGCTAGAAGTGTTTTTCTAAAGCTTAGGGCCTATTCTTTTTGTTACGACTTGTAGCTTTTAGTTGTAGTAGTTTACGAGAGATTACAGAGCAACAGAAACTCACGTACGATTTTTGCCGATATAAATGAAATCGGTAAAATATGTACTTCAATTAACTAATAGATTTTATCTTAAAAAGATACTTTATTTAAAAGTTAATTACTATAGAAAAGCCGAAACGCAAAGCTGAAAAAACAGGACCTTAGTTTGTGACGTCCCGAGAGACTTGTCCACTCTATGGGATTTCTTAAACCATACGAAATCAAACCAAGCACCAGTTCACATATTTTAATCTGCCTTTTAAGATGCATGTTTAGAAAGCTGCGAGCTTTAACCTTTGTAAGCATCCTTTCGTTGTTACTAGTCTGTTAACTAAACGGTTTCTAGGTTTTCTGGCTTAAAAAAGTTAGAAGTTACTTAGAATATGGAATATGACGTCTTTTAATTTTAATTTTGGTTTTGCTTTTTTTATTTTTTTATTGTCTATAGAGATATAACGATGTTTTTATTTTTTTATTTTTCTTTAATTAAAAAATTAAGAAAAAAATTAATAACTGTTAAACTGTAATTTTAGTTAAAAGTCATAGCTGTTTAGAGCAGACCTAAAAGGTGCAATACTCTGATCAAAATTTACGCGAAGACGAGGCAAGAAATATGGATCCACGCAGAGTATCGCACGACCTTGTGTCCATCCAAATCTTATATTTGCAGGCGAGTTCTCAATAAGATATACGGACGGCAGCTAACATATGTACCGGTTTGTTTATTACTCCAGCTAGGATATCGGCCGGTTCAAACTGATGAACAGTAGTAGTCTGGAACTTTCTTATGAGGCACTGTAGACTTGGCAAGCCGGCAAGTGAGCTGTGAGCATTATATCTTTGCTCGCTTTTCAATTAGCAAATACAATAAAGCGAGGCGATAGAGTGACAGCGATATACTACTGGTACATTCAACAAAGAAAAAAATTATTAAAAAAAAAGGAAAAAGAAAACGCAATACAATACAATACAGCACGATGATGGGATGATGGCGATCATCTAAGCAAGAACTCCAATTGTAAGGCAGTGCTTAGTACTTGACTTATACGGCCACTCTTGGTCTTTGCAGGCGCCTTCCTTTTGTATGATTCCTTAAAGAAATCTCGCCGCGTGTAACTTTTCTCATTGAAAAAACCTACTGGGCGATGCTAATCTCCTCTTGAAGCTGAACTTTTGTTTTGCAACAAAGAAATGAAATCAAGGCCGGCCAGCTCCTGCCGACTGATTAGAATGTGCCGTCACGCCTAACGATCGATGCTGCCGTGCTTTTTCTTCACAGCAACCCAATGGCCATGACTAAAACCAAGTAGGAAAGGTGGTGAACTGGTGATGAGAGAGCAATATCATTTGGATTAGTGGACGCCTGCCTCCTTATCTGAGCCATCATCGTGTCTCCTGTCTGCTAAGATGGGACACTAAGGACATGATTGTCCGGGCTTTGCCAAACCAACCACCGAGCGCAACCGCTTATCTTTACATCCGCCTCCTGAATTGCACAGCCAGCAACTAGTGTTCATTGCTGAGATTGGACGAAAAAAGAGGTAGTAGTGTGTGTATCATCTGCTCCACCAGTGATGATTCTCTGTCACGACGGTGACAGGCCAGCTAGAACTATTTTCGAAGGTTTTGGATTTTTACGTAGTACAGGAATATTATAAGATCGAGGTATCTGCATTTCCATCCGATCAAACACTAGTGTATGCGAATTGCAAGGTGACAAGTGAGGTTGCTTTGATGGCAATGGGACATGAGCGCCTGGCTCTCCTAGTCCCAGACTAAAATCGCCGATCTCTTGCACTCTGTAGGCGGCAGAATGATTTGCCTCGATGTCACTCGCGGTTGCACTTCCGCCGTTGGTGCTTCGGGCGGAAGTGAAGGTTGATGGCTCGGTCGCCGCCGAGAGCCCCGACAGCGACCGCGCATTTCCGAGGCCCCGACGGCGACGGACGGATAGCTACGCTGGCCCGGAACAGAAGCATGATCTGCATCCGGCTCTCGCCTAAGTGTCGGTCCTGGACCGAACGCTGGTACGCTGCAGGCTGCGGCATTAGTCCAAGCGGAGGCCTTTTCTGCAACCGAACGCCATGGGGTGCGCCTGCGCGGTGCGCTCACGCAGGCCAGATTGAGCTTAACTCTCTTGGGCTTTCGGCGCATCCGCATGTGTGGTTGCAGCGGGCGCCGAAGGACCCAAAGCCACCACCGATTTTTTTTCTCTCTCGACCGCTAAGATATCGAACTGTTTATATAAATAACGTTATAACTTTTTTTTAAAAAAAATTGATCCTTAGACGCTCATTTTTTATAAATCTAATATTCTCCTTAGACCTACCGAACTAGGAGAGTTCGACTGATGCCTGGCGAGCTACAGTCTGAGCTATCCTAGCTTGGTAGCAGGTGTTCTGTTGCCCAACACCCTCTCTGCGGCAGCATTTTAATATCATGATTAGTGCTAATTAAAGCTCACAATTAGCACTAATTAAATATAATTAGTACTATAAATATGATTATTGCTAATTAAATACAATTAATGCTAATTAAAGCACACACTAATCGGCTGACGACCTGTCGAGCTTGGTAGGTTCAAGGACAGGACTAGATTTGTAAGAACGGGTATCCAAAAGCTAAATTTGAAGAAAAAATTACTATAGTGTTATTTGTGTCAACAGTCTAAGGTACTGAGCAAGTTTTCAGAGAGATGTCTATAATTTGCTGTTGACAGTAGGTAGACCACAAATCCCCAAAAATTTACAATATGCCCAGCGGCGTGAGTACAACTACATCATACCATGAATAACCTAGTATGCTCATTGTAGGGTACCTAACTTAAGGGTGTGTTTGGTTGAGCTGTGGCTTCTGAAAAAACTGTTGTGAGCTGTGGGTTGTGGAAAAGTCAGAGGTTATAGGTCAGTGGAAAAGTCAGTAAGTCGTTTGGTTGAAACAAGTATAAAACTTACCTCCTATCTCTATTTTCCTTGAAACAACTATGAAACAGCTCTCTATTTTCACTATTTCAAAAGCAAAGCCAAAAGCCAAAAGGGGTCCAAGGTGCTTTCAAATCAGATTACCTAAAAATAGTCGCTTCAAAAGCGACTTCAGTTTCCACCCTTTGGTTGGCTTTTGACTTTTTGGAAGCAAAAGCAGCTCCCAAAAGCTCAACCAAAGGCACCCTAAATCTAGCGTCCCCAAAGTAAATTCCGCAACTGTATAGAATTTTAGTTGCTCATAGAATAGTATATTATACAAATTTATGGATTTTATTCATACTTAAAAGTTCTTATAATACCAAAAGGAACTCTAACGATCGAAACAAATTACAAAAGACCTCTGGCTGCTAATTTACAACAAAAAGAAAGGGAAACTTAAAACCAACGGAAAAGACCTAAAAGGCGTAATATTCCCCATCGAAAGAATTGTAGAATTCCTCTTCGTAGGAAGTGTCTTGTCTCATATCCCATCTCTAGATGATTAAAACAAGAGTGAGTACAAAGTACTTAGCAAGCCAAAAGTACAAATATTTATAATAGCATACATGGAATTTAAATGAATCAAGGGCTCTAGGCTAAATTACTACCAGATAATTATTAAATGAGCAAAAGGCAAGCTTTTAATTTTGTAAAATATTTTTTAAAAGTTGAATTAAGTAAATTCCCTGTAATATGGAAATAATCTCATAATCACAAAAAACTACTTATGTCATGGTTTCTGGTATTGCACATCAATACAGCTTCATTAACCAGAAGCATGACACATTTGATTACTTTTGTTAAATCTCCGCAGAGTTTGCCCAGTTTTACCAACATGATACCCACAACTTGATTAGAGTTGGGATACAAAGGTGTAATACTGGTCCAAATGTGTTGAGACCTGAATACGCAAATCCGGATTCTCTTGTGTATTCTACATTAGTCCATAATCACGCTAGTACACACAGTAAAAATATAAATAAAATATTGACATGATCACAATTAACTAAGAAAAACACAAATATTATTGATTATCATAGTAGTGACCTTATGGCTAAGCTTAAAATTAATAGCTCAAAGGGCTTAGCAAAATCTAGTAGTGGAAAATAAAGATAAATGCAAAATCTAGCAGTGGAAAATAAAGATAATGCGGTGGCCATTTGACATGCCTACAAACAATCGACTAGGAAGCGTAATCCTAATCCGAGAAGATGCTGAAGTATTCCTCCTCCATTACCTCTGGTTAGCGTTCACCCAATAAACCACTCATAAACTAACCATTCACATAATGAACCACCAGAGAGCTAATCATTCACTTTCCAAACTTAACCAACTAGTTTTTTTTATGAAATTTCTATTCCTCATGTGAAATCACTGAGTATTATCCATAACCAGGAACACGGCCATTCGAATAGTTTTACACTCTGCAGAGTTTGCATAATTTTACCCATATGATATGATCAACTTGCAATGTTTGCGCAACAACATACTTTCTTAGGTGTTCCAACCAAGAAGATCATAACAAAGCTGTATATGTCATTTATATCAGTGTCTTTGTTATTTACTGTTATCTTAAGAAATATTAGTAAAAATTATTAGACATAGCTAAACGTTATCCGCAGTAGTAAAAATGAACAGCAGTCCTAAACGTCTAGTACTAGTAATATCTGTCTATCACTCGCTCGTGTTGATTTGACGGTAGGAACATGTGCGAGCGTCGATGCTTAATTACAGGGTCCCATTAATGTTTGGTGGTGTTGCGTCGATATCGATCATGCGTAAGTTTTGTCGACTGCATCTAGAAAAACGAGTAGACAGATCACTGACAAAGCTATAAGTTCAGAACAGCTCTGGTCTTCGGACAGGGCAGTTGTGCGTGCTTTGCGTGTAAGATTGAACAGATGTTCACGATCGATCCATGCGTGCGCATGACAATCATGAATTATCTCCTTAATTGACAGACATCGATCGACCCATTTTTTGAAACTGTAAAACTCACAATCCATTTTCAGTTGCACCCTGCGGCGAGTCAGTCGCTCGACAGCCGACACGATCACACGACACCTCCCTTCTTGCTTAGGGTCTAGTTTAACTAGTTTTTGCTTAACTTTCTAACTATAATTTTGATTTTTGATTGAAATTGTATCGTAGCAACAGTTAGTTTTTCTCTAAGAAAATAAAAAAGAGAAAAAAAACCTATTATATTATTACGGACAATGCAAAGTAAAAGAGAAAAAAATCAAAATTAAAAATCAATGTATTCTAAATAAATTCTAATTTAAAAGTCAAAACCAGAAAAAAAATAATCAAAAGCTGAAATTGTTTTAAGCGGTTCTAAGCAACATTTGATCATAGCTAAGCATGTACGCGATGGTAGTTAGCTGGCTGCTTCCTAAGTTTTCCTTGTGACCTTGAAACATTTTGTGGCCCTGTTCTTTTCAGTTTCTAAAAGTTGCTTTTGACTTTTCTACAGTAACTTGCTTTTAGGGCCTGTTTGGGAGAGCTCCACCAACTCCAGATCTACCTAGAAGGTGAATCTGGAGCTGGATCCATCGTGGAGCAGCTCTATCGTGGATCTGGGATTCGTCAAAGTGTTTGGTACAGCTCCACCTCCCTCTCTATCTCACTTCCACCTGGGCCCCACGCGTCAGGGGGCAAAATGAAAAAAAAAGAATTCCCGGCCGGCAGAGCACGGCGCGCACGGGCACGGCACGGCGGTCAAGGCACGGCGCGCAGCAGGAGGAGGCGAGTGGCGGCTAGGGGCGCGAGGCGGTGGCCGAGGCGAGAGGAACTGGAGCGTCGGCGGTGAGGAGGAACTGGAGCGCCGGCGGTCGGAGGAGAGGGGGAAAGAGGTGAGGTGTGCGCAAGCACGAGTGAGGTATAGGGAGCTCACCGGTGTGGTCGAAGTGGACGGAGGGGAACGGAGGTGAGCCGGCAGCGAGCGCATGTGGCGGTGCGGCCGGGTCGCTGTGGCGGGGAAGCTTGGGCGGTGGAGGGCGGCGACCGACCACGGGGGTGGCTTCGGGACACCGAGGGGCAGCTCCTGCCGTGAGAAATCGGCCTGGGACCGCTTGAGGAGGGGGCGGTGGCGGAACTGGCGGTGGCCGGCCGGAGGCGGAGAAGAAGCGTGCGCGGTGGATTCAAGTGGTGATTTCTCAATTCATCGCGTGGGGAGGCATCTCAAGGAGGAAGAAGGCGTGGGCGTCGTAGGCGAGGAGGAGGGCGAGGGCGTGGAGCGAGGAGACGAGGCCGGCGAGAGGAGGGGAGGGGGAAGCGGAGCTAGTGCTGGCGGGGATTAGGGGTGAAAACGGATCGGATTCGGACGGATATTGCTTAAACCATATCCTAACCCACATTTTTTCTCCGGATTCGGAGTCGAATACGGTAAGACCAGATACGAATACGAATTCGGAATATTCGGAGTTTCGAATACGGTACTGTCGGGACGGATATGTAACAGATTCGGCTGGGAAACGGATAATATAGGCGGATAATACGAATGAGCATGGATGGTATCAGTTATCAATAAATATATCTTTTTCACTCCTTTTTAAATTATCAGGTCTAGAATAGATACTCTATGGCAGGTAAAAACTAGCAAATTAGAACTCGCTTGTATGATGCTGCCGGAAACACGTCATGAAAGATCATTGGGATTATCCTCTACCAAATCTGAAACAAAATGGCCAATTTTTGTAATTCATCAATATTCACAAACGCTAGAGTGCTACTGACTTTATTCAAGGAAAGCAACAAGAAGAAATTACACTCAATAGAGCATCACTGTCCGCCTATACAAAGACCTCATTGTCGCTATCCTCATTATCATCATCCGACACTAACCGGTGTCGTGCATCCAAGCTTCCCACCCATTGTAAATGAAGGTCCCGTGGTGCATCCCTTCAATAAAATCCTCTCATCCTTTCCTCAAACCTCGATCACTACAGATTCGAAACCAATCCAAGGTACATCTAATCCCCTTACTTGCAACTCTCATGTACCTAGGTTTGATCCTTGACTTCAAGTGTATGTAAAATACTGGGTACTCCACAATTCACCTATTGGCCGCTTCATCTCGCTCTTGAAGAAGTAAAACTATTCTTCATAAGCTCATTCCGCAAAGAAAAGAATCTGCGAGCACCGGACCACCATCCGCGCAACATCCTCATCGGCAATCCCGTCCACGGAGGAACTCCACGGGCTTCAGTGTCACATTCGATGCAAGCTCACAAGCCGTGGCAACTTCTCAACAAAGACGGAAAATCCATCGGGGTCGATTTTGAGCTTCAAGTTGAAGAAGTATCGCTGCGCCGCTAGCCGCTTTGAGGCAACCCAAGAATAGGTGGGTATTGTGCGATCACCGGTGGCGCGCCTCCTTCCGAAGGCGCGGAGGACTTGACGATGGGGCGAAGTCGACGGCGACGTGGAGGCATGCGGGTAGGCGCGACGGCGGCGAGGCGGGCGCGCGTGACCCCGAGCTTCGAGGTAGGAGAGGACGGGGATGACGTTCTTGCGAAGGAGCAGCGAGGAGGAGCGGACGCGGAGAGGTCGTCGGTGGACGGCCGAGGCGGAGGAGGAAGTCGAGGCGCCTCGAGCACGCCGAGGAGGCTGGGAGCTCGACGGCCTCGAGCTCGCCGCCCGGGTCGGAACGCTGCCGAGCGGAGGAAGTCAGCGCCAAAGACGCGGATACGAGGCGCCCTTGCGCCCGATCACGCCCCACGCCACCGACGGCATCTCGTACTCGGCGCGCGCCGACCTCGAGGAGAGCGCGCGAGGAGGCGAGCGAGGGCCCATCGGCCGCGCCGGCCGAGGCTCCGAGGGCGCGGCGAGGGGCGCATGGCGCGCGCGCCGGAGCGGCGCGAGGAGAGGCGACAGCCGGCGGCGCGAGGGCCGAGATGTGCTGAATCTGGCGATGGGCCGACCGCGGAGTGTGGATACGTATTCGGTTCTTATCCGGATATTATCCGAGAATCGAATACCGAACCTATTCGGTCGGATATCGGCTATACCAAATCCGCTACGAATCCGATTATACATATCCGTATCCAAACCGAATCCGACCGGATACCAAACCGTTTACAAATTTGCTACAGGCGGATTCGGTGACGGATCGGTCGGAAAAACCCGACCGTTTTTCTCTAGCGGGGATGGATACGCGGAGGTGAGGAGGAAGGAGAAGGTGTAGGCGTTGGGGAGGAAGGAGGAGGAGAGGAGGCGGGAGGCAGGGGAAGAGGCAGAGGGCGCGGAGAGGGGAGGCCGAGAGGAGGGAGCGGAGGAGGGAGTTGGGGAGGAAGCGGTCGGCGAGGAGGGAGGAGGTCGCGTGCGGAGAAGAAGAATGAAATAGAACGAATTTTTTTTGTGTAATCGGTGACATGGTGGGTAATTTTCCCCAACTCCACCAACTTGAGTTTGGTGGAGCACCCCTTGAGGTGCTCCACCAATTTGGTGAATCTGGAGTCAGATCCATGATTTTGGTGGAGCAGATCCACGGTGGAGCTGCTGGAGCTAGAACTGTTTGGCTAGTAAAATTGAATTCGGATCTGTTTTTTGTGAATCTGGAGCTGGTGGAGCTCTCCCAAACAGGCTCTTAAACGAAGTATTTTTTCAAGATAGGGTCTACTAGTTAACTGTAGTACATACTTTACTAACTTCATTTATATCGGCAAAAACCACACATGAATTTTTGTTGCTCTGTACTTTCTCATACAAACAACCTAAAAGTCACAAGTCACAGCTAAAAGCCACAAGCCGCAGCAAAAAAAAAAAAAACAGGCCCTGTACAAACTGCCAGTGCGCTGAGCCGACTCTACCACGATTTGTTCTAAAAGAAAGTCGCAGATTCGTCTAATAAAAGAGGAATAAGATGCTTAAGCAGGAAGGAGGCTAGTATCCATGCCTTTTGCGAGTTGCGAATGATGTATCATATCTTTGTCTTCAATGCATTCTTTTTCTCAGTATACGCTAGGGGACACACGAAAAATTGTTAAAGAGTGGCACCGAATTTCGACGGCCGGTCAAAAGTAAGCCCGAAAGATACCACACGATACGAAACCAACAAATGACGAATAAATGAGTTTTGTCAAAAAAAAAAAACAAAATGACGAACAAATCCAGCCAAATTGGAAGATTTGGCCAGACCGAATCAAACTTACTTTTCACTGTTTAGCACTATATCTACCTTATCATGTATTATAATTGTTGATGATTTTTTGATATAATTATATTTAAAAAATTTAAAAATAAAAAACAAATTAGTCTATCACGGATAATGTAAAAAAATAAAAAACTAAAACCCAAAAAACTAAAAAAAAAACTAAAAGCTAAAAATCTAAAGGAGAAACCGAAATGAGGTGGGCCGCGGTTGAATCCGGGAAGCTATCGAATCGAATGGACGAATCCACTGCTGGCTTGAGCTGGGTCTTGAGCCCCACACGCCAGTCGAAGCATTCATCGGAGGAAGGGTCCATGCAGATGCGGATGCCACACCGCCAGTCCACCACAGCCTCGCGTTGCATTCGTGCAGTTCCAAACCTCCCTCGTCTCCGCCGATCCGCGCACGCAGATCAGCAGCCCGGAGCGCAGCGGAGCGAAGGGGAGCGAGCTCTAAGCGCGGAGGCGTAGTCGCCATCTCGGTGAGTGTTCCGACCCCCCCCCCCCCCGCCCTCCATGTCGGTCTGAGCGGCGGATCTGATCGTTCGGCCGGCGACTGGTTGGTGTCGGTTTTTCTTTTCTGACGCGTGCCTGGCCGATTCCATGGAGCTGGAAGCTTTTGCTACCGCGTGGTGTAGCGTCGCTTCGAGCTAGTGTTTGGCGAACCTGTTCGTGCCTTTCGCTTTCCGCTATAGATGCTCGCGAATCCGATTCGTTCTCGCGCCTTGCGCGCGCCGTCTAGTGGATCGGCGAGCCGCGAGGTTGAGATCTCGTGGATCTCGTAGCTAGGGCCTCGGGGCCTTCCATTTCTGCTGAATTCAGTGGGCTGTGCTCCAATTGCTTGGGCACAAGTGCGTGGAGAGCTGTGTGTGTTGCGCGTGTGGATCGAAGCGGGTCTGTGTAGATCGGTGCGGCTGGCTAAAACTTGCCTTGTCCTTTTCTTTTTGAGCATAGGGAGAGATGGGGCTCACGTTCACGAAGCTGTTCAGCCGCCTCTTCGCCAAGAAGGAGATGAGGATTCTCATGGTCGGGCTCGATGCCGCCGGTAAGACCACCATCCTATACAAGCTCAAGCTCGGCGAGATCGTCACCACCATCCCAACCATCGGTAAGCGTTCTGTTCATCCTGTGCTTCCTTTTTGCGTGCTGTCTTAACTATACGAAGATACTGTAGAGCACATATATTTACAGAAAATGCATTCCGAATCATATGAAGTGAGTACTGCTACTGTAATGTAGACCTGTACGGTACAGTCGACCTGCTACCGTATTTAGTAGTGTGAATGGCAAAACTGAGCTTATTCGTATTACAAGTTGCGTAGCAACCTCAAGACGTTAGTTAGATCTTGGATCTTACTTTGGTTAGAATTTAGTCAAGCGAATACTACTGGTTGGATCTCATTTTTGTTAAGAGTATAGTCAACCATCTGAGCTTAGTTTGAACCACTGCGGTGGCATTTCCAAGAGTAGATGGTAACATTTTTTCCCCAACATGATCATAGTTCTACAGGGACCATACACATTGGGACTCACATTTACTGTCAACTGTGCTCATGAAAGCGATCTATATACAGTCATGCGATTTTTTTTAATGACTGAGCCATATAAAAAACAAGCCAACTCTATGCTGAATTTGTCTGCCTGCTCCATTCAATCTATATCCTAAAAAGAACCCACCAATATTAGGAGAGTTACGTGACAAACTTTGTGGTTTCTGGATGAAATATCATTTGTGTTCATTCATTTTTAGGATTATGCTATTAGTAAAGCGCCACAGTACATTTTAATTTTTTTATATCTCTACTTTACTGTATGGTTTCAATGTTTCATTATGTGCTTTCATTAATAAAACTGGCGTATTCCGGAAATGTGCAGGATTTAACGTTGAAACTGTCGAATACAAGAATATTAGCTTCACCGTTTGGGATGTTGGTGGCCAAGACAAGGTAAGAAAGTCTACTTATAACAACTTACCATCTCAGATGGATAAATCACGTCGACAGCATAAACTTGAGCATTGGACTTATTCTTTTATTGTTTTCTATGCCTAAACAGATCAGACCCCTGTGGAGGCACTACTTCCAGAATACGCAGGGACTCATTTTTGTTGTGGACAGCAATGATAGGGAGCGTGTTGTTGAGGCCAGAGATGAGCTCCACAGGATGCTGAATGAGGTAATGTACTAGTGTTGTTGTAGTTCTTCCAAAGTGTTTCTGTTTTCCAATATCCAATCTATATATATTGTAATATGAAGTTTTGACTCAAGTATTCAACAATGTTGCAATCATAAATTGGGAGAATATAAGCTGGCTTACCAAACAAAATTTTGAGAGTTCCATGAGCAGCTTAGGAGACAAACATAAAGATGCTAAGATAGTTCAAATGTTAAGCAGCATTTTTTTCTTTTAGTTCAGTCCTGTGTATTATTAAGAACTTACTGGTAGAAATTTTAGCTCCTGTTTCCATTCTTTATCAACTAGTTCCTGATTAACAGACGATCTTTCTGTGATATAGGATGAGCTGCGTGATGCTGTTCTGCTTGTATTTGCAAACAAACAAGATCTTCCTAATGCCATGAATGCTGCTGAAATCACTGACAAGCTTGGTCTGCATTCCTTGCGCCAGCGGCACTGGTAAGGAACTCTGTGCACGTAGTTCAAAAGCTCTTTACCTTTCTAGCTTGGGCGAAGTTTCCCTGTTGTTCTGCAACTTTTCGGGGTGTCTATATTGGCCATATTGATAATTGGAAACTTTTGTATAGTGAGATTGCAAGTATATATAGTGTGCCTACAAATCAAGGTGCAGAAGCATTATTGTTTCAGGAATCATTTCTATAGGATGTGTGGCATTTATCTGTAATGTTTTATAGTCTCGTGGTTGGGGGTCATGAATGTTGCATAAGCATAATCAAATCCACTTTATAGTTCAGCTATCAAATGTGTCTTGAGCTGAGTTTTCTGTATCCATTCAGCAAGTGCTACATTACTTATCCCGTCTAAAATAATTGTTGGTATCAATGTTTGCCTTTTGGCATTTATATGATGTGCAAGCTGTTGCTAAAATAAATTATGTCCTGGGGGTGCAGGTACATTCAGAGCACTTGTGCTACATCTGGTGAAGGGTTGTACGAGGGGCTTGATTGGCTTTCCAACAACATTGCCAACAAGGTATGTTAGCCACATTGGCCATTCCTTCATTGGATGTCTTGTTGTGCTTTGTTGAAGACCTATCTAAACTCTCACACTTGTTCAAATTCTATGCTCCTTAGCGGTTAAAATAAGGTAACAAACATGCAGACTAGCCCACCACTCCACCTGCTACTTATTGTAGCTGGTGAATGCAGTTGGGACTTTGGTGTTTATATTAGGCATATAACGAAGCTGAACAATCTCTCACAAGCGCCGCCTCTATGTTCTATGCTACCTTACTTGAGAAGATTGCATAGCATTGCTCTCTGAATACTTGGCCTCATACTGTAAGTGTCTGCAATTGACGACGTATCCATTTCATATGTTTGCACAGGCTTGAAGCGTTTCAGCAGGGCTTTAAGGAACTTACGTGCTTGATGCCTGATCAACTTACACATGTTATGATATATATAATCTACAACAGATAGTGTGGATGCTTGTGAAGAAAAAAGCTCTCCTTGGAGGGGGCTAGTATCAGATTGTTTTTTGGTGGGTATTATCTGTGTCTGTTTGGTTTCACAAGGTTTACTGTGTTGACCATATATACCTGTCTGTTTTTGAGATGTAAAATTGGCCTGCTTTGCCATAGCTTATCGTTTCCATGTCCACTAGGAATTGTTGTTGCATGGCTACGACATTGCTGCACACCTACATGTGGGCATCTATTTCACTAGTTGTATCGCACGTTCAGAACATGAGGTGCGCAGTGTAGTGGAATAAAAGTCGGTATTGTATCGACGATCTCTTTTGCCGGTCTGGTGTTGTTCTACAGCGCGAGGCTAACTGAATGGAAAATTGGGGATAACTGGCAAAAATATTTGAACGCTGTCCTTGTACAGAATGAACCGAAGAGACACGACACAGTAAACCATAAACAACCATATACGCTTGAGACACGGGGCATGTTCTTTACCTTATAAGCTGACGGTTTTTGGTTTTTACTATAGCATCTAACTTTTAAACGAAATATTTTCTCAAGACGGGGTCTACAAGTTAAACGATCTGCACGTAAAAAGCCCAACATCTGTACCAGCCAAAATCACAAGTGGATATATGTGTCTCCGTAATCTGTACCGTAAACAGTCAAAATTCAAAAATTTCAGTCAAAAGCCATAAGCTACAGCCGAAAAGAACAAGCTGACGAACAGCTTTCTTCTTTATGAAGGTGAAAGCCTCGAGCAGCTTCTCCTTCTCTAGGAAGGTGAAGGCACTCACACGAACAAAAACTAACGGTACAAAATCAAAATCGAATTAGAGCATCACTTTGTGCAGCGCGGGCTATAATAAATTCCAGCTTTCCAGCTGCTTGTATCAAGATACAACTCGACTTGCAGTAGGCAAAGAAAAAGGTTGGTTCACTTTTGTTTGACAGAACAAGACGCGCCAAAGTAATCCAAAATTCTCACCTCCTCAACTTCTAAAAGGCAACTAATAATGAATTTGTTATTCAACCAAATAATGAATTTGTGACATCACGTCTTGAGGTGTACATGAGATACAGCACGGCAGGGTATTTGATCAGCCGAACTCCCAATGCTCCCCAATCAATCTAAATGGTGTCAATGTGATGCCGTTGCAGCAGAGATCCAAGTGTGGTATAGTCCATGGGTTTTTGGCCTGGAAAGCTCACAATCAATAAAACTAAAAGGCATACCACTC
This sequence comes from Dendrocalamus sinicus, assembly GCA_036346575.1. Taxonomy (NCBI): domain Eukaryota; kingdom Viridiplantae; phylum Streptophyta; class Magnoliopsida; order Poales; family Poaceae; genus Dendrocalamus; species Dendrocalamus sinicus. The sequence continues at coordinate 15,523,834 of CM070643.1, read as the reverse complement.
TTACAATAATACAAACCATGCTCTGAATTAAAGCAACAACATAGCAAAAATCTATGAGACACAATTAAAAATTCCTTGAAAGGGAAGGGGAGAGATCTACTTACAAATAAATATTTTGGTGATCAATTTCATTAAACAAATTGTTGTAGAAGCAGAGTCCATCTGGACTGACATCCCTGCAGAGGAGGCCTGAGAAAAATTTGGTTTTAGTTTAGTTTTTCATGTTCGAATTAAATACACGTGCTTGCTAATACTTGATAGGGGTAGTCAAAAGAAGACCTTTGCTTTCTGCACTTAGAAGATGTTCCTTCGCTAAAGCTGGTGCAACAATCCCCAGTGTAAATGCAGCATTGGTGGGGCTTATTCCCTTCTGAAAAGCATCTGGCTTTTGTGCAAGTGATAAGATTCTTGCAAATACCTATGTTTATCGGGAAAAAAAATCAGTGTGTGCTACTGCTAAAGACAATAGTACTAGCCTACTAGGCAACTGTCGAGAACTGCAGAGAAACAGTGGGTGGATACTGGATACTAACACAAAAAAAAAAAAAGAACCAAAATGTAACTCCGGGTGAAACCAGAACAGTCATTCATTTCACCCTTTTGATTAAAACAATATGATTTGGATAGGAATCAGATTTGGCAGGTCCTGAGAAAAAAATCTAGGCACACTTTTTAGTATGGCTGCAAGCTTACTCTTGTTATGTGGTGTGGCGCTATTCAATATGCATTTAAGATGGCATCTAGACTTGCCATGGCTTACCTCATCATCACTATGCGTTTTGGTCTGGATCACCTTCACTCCACTATCAAATTTCCTGAGCATTGGGCTGCTCATTACAAATCAACATCTATAAGCAAAACATCAAAACCATAATTAATGGCTGGAGAAAAACCAGCTGAAAAGACATTTAGATTACTCATGTTCTTTACAATCGTTTTGGATTTATATATTCATACAATTAATGACGTCGGCAATTATCACTAGCATGATATACTTACACATCAAATTTCTCCCAAAGGGAACATGCTTGCAAAAGATCCTCCCGTGAGATTAACTCTACAAACAAATAAACAAATTAATTTCAGAACACAAGTAACAAGGGAATTCCATATAGATATTCAAATGCAAAAGCACAGACCTGGTCCCCTAGCACGGTTGAAGAGACAGTAGACATGGACTAGTGCTATCATACCACCTGCTTTCCCGAGTGGTATTCTTACAAAGTCAGCCAGCTGGCGATGAACATAACAGGATGAAAGAAGCCTTAGTAAGTCTAATTCTTAGCATTATGCAGCTTAAGGGGAAAAATCAGAAGATGAAAAATGTCTTTCAAAATGGGAGGCAACTTTGAAGGCATGAACAATTTCTGGGTTCTTCTCAATTGAATATGCAAGAAAGAGTGTGGATGCATCTGTAGTTTGTTGATGTATATATAAAAATCCTTCAAAGGGTTTCCAAATTTGATCTAACTCATGTCTAAGCAGCATGAAGCAACTGAAGCATGAAAATGACCAGTAAATACTATTCAATAGAATTAGAGGTTCCCAGTGGATGGAGAAGGAAATAGCTAACTCATGTCTAAGCAGCATGAAACAACTGAAGCATAAAAATTACCAGTAAGTACTATTCAATAGAATTAGATGTTCCCAGTGGATGGAGAAGGAAATAACTGTTTCCGTCAAACATAAACAATTTATCCTGAAAATTACTACGGTACATACATCCTATGGTGATTGAGTCCCCATTTAAACATTTGGTCTAACTGGCATTTGATTTTACAAAACTCATGCATTATTATTGCCATCCCAATTCAGCTACACAGAAGTGTGATCTTCCGCCATGAATGCAGGAAAACCATGAACAAGTACGCATTACCTGTCGTGACAGTTGCTGGTGGTACAAATCACCAGCGGTTTCTTTTGTCACAGGGAACACAATGCCAACACTCAATAGCCAATCCTGCATGTCTTGCTTAGACCCCATCTCTTCATAATTGGAATTCGATTGAGCAGATGAGTTCGTCAATAGCTTTTGCCTCATTTCTCCTCTAACTCCATCATTTCCTTGGCTTTGCTCTAGATAGAAAGGATGCCGACGAAATAACGAAGAATTCAGTTGCGGTTTAGAGCATGGTAATCCAATCTCAGATGATTGTACTCCATTACAAGCACTAAATGAAGACATATTCTCAAGCAGTAAAAAGCAAAGAGGAACGAACCATGAGGGCCTTGAGATCCTGGAAGGCATCCTGCAAGTTCTGCCCCGCGCTCTCTCACGCCTCCTGCTCCATTCGCAATATCCCTGACACCCCAACCACGGGCATCCTGATCGCAAGATCCTCCTCCGTCGGGGGGCCCTCCGGCACCAAGGCGCCGCTCGCCGGAGCAGCCACGGGGACCACCCCCAGTCTCGAGGCTCGAGCAGCCTCCCGTAGAGCACATCGACGTCCGCCTTGCAGGTGACGACGATGGCGACGACCTCCGATCGAGTGGGGGGCAGGGAGTTTTGCAGGCGGATGCGCGGGTGGCGCGAGGACGAGGAGTACACCCTGAAGAAAAAAAGTATCACAATAATTAAAGTCTTGCAATCAATCTAATTAACTTTTAACCTAAATTGTTTGGCTTCCTAATATGCTCTTAAAAGGGTATTTAAAGGGCTTACTATTTTCTTCTAGTGCATGCCTCCATCCCCATCTATTTGTTTCCTTCTCTCCCATGTCTCCCTCTCTCTCTCTCCCTTATGCAGCGGCGACGCGGCTGGCCGGTGGTGGCACGGGGCCTGGCCTTCACGGTTTGTTCCTCTTTGCACGGGACCTGCGGTAGTGGTAAGACAAGAGATGACAGATCTAAAGTTTTAGATGAGGCTTAGATGAGAGGCCTCCAAGGTGATATGAATGGCTTAAGGGGCGAGATGGGTGAAATCAAAGAGCTTTTGTGTTCCCTGGTGAAGTCGGCAGCAAGGAATATTGATCCCAAGGTTAATGATTTGGAGGCACGGCAAGAAGTAGAGGTGGAAGAAGAAATGAGAAGGAGAGTTCGTGCGCTGGCTGATACAGGTCTGAACAGCCCAGGAACCCCAACCTCGTCCTAGCAAGCAAGGAGACATCAATGCAAGCAATTCTCCCATACTAGTAGTGTGCCCGTGCTAACGCTACGGTAAAATACAAAATAAGATAAAATTTGTAAAAAATAAAACGAACAATCAGATTCATTAAGATTCACGATGGCTTTCGACCACAATGGCTTTCGATGACAATAGCTTTCGATCATGGACGACCTCCAATGGCGATAAACCCTCACCGATAAACCCTAAACCCTAACTCATCGTCATTGTTGGCAGAGAAGACGACCTCACCAACCAAAGTTTGAATCTCCAAGCAAATCACAAGTCATAAATTTGACTATTTTTTCCCAAAAAAATATGCAACAATTTTTTTAGCAATTCCGTTTTTGGGGGTGGGTGTTATATCTCTCACACACGCTAAAGGCAAAGCAAGAGAGGATGAGGGATGCATTGATAGCCAGAAAAGATTCAAAAATTGACAGCTTAAAAGTTGTGGCTTATGGCTGAAATTGCACTGTAGCTGAAGGTGGTTTATTTGGCGTAATTAAATTTAAAAAATTTAAAATAGAAAAATATGCTAGCTCATCACGGACAACGCAAACGAATACAGGAAAAAAAGAACCGGAAAAAAGCTAAAAAAAGGCAAAAGTTCAAAAAAAAAGAAATTTATGAATAGTGAAAACTAAGACATAAACAAGAAGTCAAATCAAACGAAGGGGCCAAGGCCTACTCCAAATGGCTTAAAAGCCTTTGGCTTCCAGAAACTAAAAGCCACTGGAACACGTCGGTTTCTTAACTTCTGTTTCTTGACCAAGAAAAAGCTAACAGGTACTACAATGCATTTACAATCAAAAGCTAGAAGCAGAAGTCAGAAGCTTGGTTTTTAAGTTGTTTGGAGCGGCACCTAAGCCCCGTTAGGAACATAATAATTTAGTGGAAATTTGACGGGAACAATTTTATTCCGAATAATACTTATCGGTATGCTCGACACCATTAGGATCATTGGGAACCTAGGAATTTTACGGGGAGTTCACAGGAAACTGACACGTAAAATTCCTACGTACCAAATGAGTTATCAGTTTTGCACAATGAAATTTCTGAAGGTGAAGGAATCAAGGACTCCATCGAACAAAGACGGCCGTGAAGGAACTCCGCTAACCATGACCCATCAACGGGCTATCAACTCATCATTCACCAAGGGGCTATCAGCATACAGAGAGTGATCTGCAAACGCTTTACCTGAGCGAGTGCATACGATGTACACAAAAAGCGAAGACAACAATCTTTGACACAAGCTTCACAAAGATGAGAAACCACTACCAATACTTGTCAGAACTTACAGGTGACGCTGACGCTCAAGGAGAGCACTCAACAATTCAAGCCATCAGCTATTGACCAAGGACGTGAAACAAAACGGACTGCAACCTACTACGCAGCACCGGCGACCACAGACGAAAATGAAGCACAAACGCAACCTCAACAATAACAAAGCCATCCATCCATCCATCCATCATGCAAGCCACGAAAAGCACAGCATCACAAACTCTCACTGGGAAACGACCTGGCTAGACCAGAAATGGTGTACTGGAACTCATGGCTACTCCACCACGCGCTTCCTCTTCCTCCTCATCCTCGTATTCTTCCTCAGCTGTCGTGTCTTGGTACTGCTGGTACTCGGTGACCAGATCGTTCATGTTGCTCTCTGCCTCGGTGAACTCCATCTCATCCATCCCCTCGGCGGTGTACCAGTGTAAGAAAGCCTTCCTCCTAAACATAGCAGTGAACTGCTCGCTGACCCGGCGGAACATCTCCTGGATGGAGGTGGAGTTTCCAATGAAAGTCGCTGCCATCGCCGCCCTTCGGCGGTATGTCACACACGCAGACTTGACATTGTTGGGAATCCACTCGACAAAGTCGAGGAGTTCTTGTTCGGACATTGAGCATCCGCTCGTCCACTTCCTTGGTGCTCATCTTCCTCGGAACATGGCGGAAGCGTGAGGTAGCGTCCATGGCAAGGGTCGCGAGACACATCATGTTCTTGGCATCCCACATCTGCTGAGTCACCAGAACAGTGAGAGCACTGATCTGCTGTGATCCGCGTGAAGTCGATGGCGCAAAGCCAACCATGAAGAAGTGGAGACGAGGAATGGGATGAGATTCACGTCAAGCTTTCAAAGATCGAGTTGAGTGACCAGGAACCTCGAGCAAGAGTAACACCACTCATTGTAGCTGATATAAGATGGTTCAGGTCACCAACTGCATTGTTAGAGCAAAGCTATCAGTACCTAATTCTAATTGTAACATAAACTTATGCATTAAGTTTCAGCAGCATCATGGAGCCGTAAACAACAAGAGAGGATTAACTTACAAGTAGGGGTGGCAAGCTTTAGTGTGCGGAAACATATGTCGTAAAGAGCTTCATTGTCCAGCACCATACATTCATCAGCATTCTCAACAAGTTGGTGAACAGAAAGTGTAGCATTGTATGGCTCTACAACGGTATCTGAGACTTTTGGTGATGGGAAGACAGAGAAGGTCAACATCATTCTATCAGGGTACTCCTCCCTAATCTTAGAAATAAGAAGGGTGCCCATGCCAGATCCAGTTCCTCCTCCCAAAGAATGGCAAACTTGGAATCCTGTAAGAGTGTAAGTAAAGCAGATAAGGACATGCTATTATTCGCCAATGCAAACAATATTCCAGCATGCATATGTAAAGAAAAACAGCCTTGGAGGGTTGAAGGAAAAGGGTTCGAAGGATGCAAGAACACTTAAAAGGTCACAAACAACAAGGTGTAGGAACATCACCATGCATGCGACAAAACAAGAGTTCGTGAGCACCGAGCAATCATGCTACAACATTTACGGTGATATTTGAGTTACACAATTTTAACACATTCGCCACCAAGCTTTGGTAGTCCATTAACTTGTCCCGACATGCTATCAAAACAATTATGTTTGTGAAACATATTACTTGGGCCTATCATATTATTCAATAGTATACCAAAACAAAAATCGGAGGGATGACCACAATGATAAAGTAAAGCACTTCTTTATTCATCACGAAGACGAGGACTCCATTTTGTCCAATGTCGACCAAGGATCCAATCCAGCTATGACACAATTTTTAATCCACTTTTTCATAGAATAGTAGTGTGCCCGTGCTAACGCTACGGTAAAATATAAAACAAGATAAATAGGACATGCAATTGGTTTCATAAGAGCTCAACTTCATCATTAGTGGTGCAATGGACTCTTTTTTTACTCTCTCAAGTAGTATAGTCTAACTAAAAACTCAGAATGAAGACTCACCTGTGCACCTATGTCACTCTTTTGATGTCCTCTTTCCTTTGATCTGCATCATTATTTACTGATATGTGGAGAATTCAACACCAACAAAAAGAGAAGTATAGGAATCAAATATAAAAAAACACCTGGGTAGCTGCAGATGATTTTGTCACTACAAAAAAGCAAACACTGCACTATTGTGAATGCAAAACCAGAAAAGTTTATAATTCTCATGTCAGGCAAATGGGAAGGAGGAGATTCTACCTTTGCTCATGCAAAAAGTAGCATGGCTCCTCTAGCTTCTTCGTTATTGATCTTCTCTTCATTCCAACAATCATAGTCCAATTTTTTTGCAGTCGCAAAACTAACTCACAAGCAATTCCCCCAAAACATTTTCAGGCCCTGCAAAGCACAGGTGTCCAATTAGCAAATTTTGGCAAAAGGGACCCATTGTGGTGATTAAAACTTCAATGACATACCACACCCTGAACATCCAGAATTGTTGTGCTCAATCAATGTGCCTTTGCAGCAATAAGAAAGAAAAGCGAACGATCAACACGGCCAACAAACCAGGTTCCTCTCTGGCACTCCGTCGAACATCTCCCGTGCTTTGTTGATCGCCCACCACACAACTCCGCTGACCATCCGGTTTGTTCCAACCATTCACTCTTTGCTATATAAAACTATATCATCAAATTGCTCGACCTATCATCAAAGAGCAACTCGCAGCGACCATGGATCAAAACCCAATTCTATAGCAAGACGGTACGACGACTGCGTAGTAGAACAGGAGATGGGCATCACCACTAAACCTAGGGTTTTGTCTCTCACTGGGAGAAAGCATGGCGTGAGCGGCTAGATCCAACCTAAGCAATCCGCGAGGAGACGCTACCATCCAGGATTCGGCTTACCTCTTCACCACTCGCGCGTTCTTGTCGAGCGGGCGGGCAGCGCAGAGGAGGATGGTGCAGGGAGACGGGGAGGCACCACCGGGAGGAAGGCGGCGTCTCGTGGAAGGGAGGTGGCGGTGGTGCCGTTAGTAGGGATGAGGAGGCGATCCATTGGGGAGGAGGAGGCGTTGGCGGAGCGGAGGAGGCGGGGCGGAGCGGAGGAACGGGGGAGGAGGCGGCGGAGCGGAGAAGTGGGGAAGGAGGAGGCGGCGCGGCGGTGCAGAAGTGGGGGAGGAGGAGGCGGCGGCGCGGGGTGGGAGGTGTAGGCGAGGGCGGAGCGGCGGATGAGGGAGGGGAGGAGGCAGCGCGGAGAACGGCGGGGTGGGGGGGAAGGAGCGGAGATCATGGGGAGAAGGGTGGAGTGGCGGATGAGGGAGGGGAGGAGGCGAGGGTGGAGGAGGGAGGGGAGGAGGCGGCGCGGAGATCGTGGGAAGGAGCGGAGATCGTGGGGAGTGGGGGAGAAGGTGGGTGGTCGAATCGGGGGCGTGTGCGTGGGGGCGACGGGGTGGGTTTCTGGATCAATGATGTGCATGATCCAAATAATTTGGACCTTAGGATTTTCAATGAGTAAGAGAAAAAGACTTGAGGAGAGATCCAGGCCATTCATTTGTATGAAGTTGGAACCCTTTGGTACACAAATCTGGGTGGACTTAGATTAGGCATGACTGTGGGGGTGGATTTAGTAAAGAAAATTTTGATGTATTATAGAGTAGGGTAGATGGTACTCGGTGGCACCGCAATTTAGAGGAAATACTCAGGTATCTCACCCTAGATCTCCAACTCTAAATCTATTCGAAGGTTTTGAAAGAAAATAAATCAAGAAGCAGAGGTATGTGCACGTGATGGGCAATAGGAAGCATCATTTCAATGTGCTCCTTTGGGATAGAGCTGGATTTGAGACAACTCGTTCTCTTGTCACTCACAAAGTATGCCTTAGAGATCATGTAAACGAACCTAGCTGCTCGTGCAATAAACCAAAGCTGTTATACAATCCATGCTCTCATGTCCTCGTTACATGCGGGATTGTGGGCATGGATCCTTTGAGTTTCATGTCCGAGTACTTCTTCAAGGAAATAGTGATGCAGGTGTGGTGTGGTCAGTTTAGAGGGTTCAGAGTTATGTGCAACTTCGTCACCTTAAATATTGCGGTCAGGAGGGCCACACAGCTAAATGATGCAAGGCACCTGCTGATGAGTAGGCACACCGGCATGGTTTCCATTAACAGTTGTTGGAGCGTATACGTTAGGAGACGTAGACTCATCTCGAGGTGTGCACGTGTAGAGAGCGCAAAAAAAAAGGAAAATAGCGGCCAAGGTTAAAGAGACCGCCGAGGAGTTCAATGCTGAGCTCGCAAGGAAAGGAAATGGCCTTGGTCCACATAGTAGGTCGGACCGTTCCGCACTAGTCCCCCGAAAATCGAATTTATTTCCATTCCAAAAAGGCGCACGTGTATCATAGGAGTATTTTGGTTTGTTGCATCGTGTGTAATGCTCTTTCTTATGCATGTAACCAAACTCTGCGTGTCATGTTATTCCCAGCTTTATTATGAAGTCTATTTTAATTCGCAAAAGCACATCTCGTATTTTCGTATTTAATTCTTTACGAGCAAGGCACCCAACAATATGAAAAAAATAAGTTCTCATCCATGTACGAATTCCTAGTGTATCACAATATCACTTACCTTCGTACTTACCAATCATTGCTATCTCAATCGTCCTTACAAAAAATTTCACAAAATTTCTTGCACTACAACATCATATGACAAATCGCAAAATGTTATTACGAATCTACCAAATTTTGTAAAATTCATAATCTATAAAATCACAAATGGATCAACAAATATTGTCTCCCATTTTTTTTCTTCAAAAAATACAACTAATAGACAAATTTTGATAAATGTACCTACCTATAACAATTGTCATTTACCCTATACACGGTCTGGGAGGCCGGTTACGCAAAAATAGATTGAGTTGCAGTTGCCGAACAGTCGGACGACTAGACTTCCAGTCGCCTGATCAGAGGCTACTTTCCAGCGGCCCGCCTACTACAAGCGTGTTGCGTGGCCGTTGAACGGTTGAGCGACTTGAGGCCATTTTTATAAAATAAAATTCAATGACTATTATTTTAAATAAAAAATAGATTATTAAATCCAGCACGCCTCCTCCGACTTGAAAATAACTTTTGAACACGCAAAACTTTGCCGTTAAAATTTTGTACCCCCCAAACCCGTCGGCTTCCAGCCATTAATCCCCAACGCCTTTTTTTCCGCTTCGCCTTTCTTTCTACCATTTCGCTCTCTCTAGACTCGCCGTCGCCGCCATTCCCATTCGCTTCCTCCTCCCCTCCAGTAAACCCTAGCCGCCGAAACTCCAATCCCCCACCAGCGCCCGAATCGTAGCCCCCCGCGGCCCCAATCGAGCCAGGGCTCGACGATTTCAGGCCGAGTCGTTGAGGCTCTCTGTTTTCGCCGATTTTTTGGGTAAATTTTGCGATTTTTTCGGGGGATTTTTTGCTTCATACGGTGGAGATGGGGAGCCGGAGGGAGGAGGAGAGGAACGAAAAGATCATCCGCGGGCTCATGAAGCTGCCGCCCAATCGCAAGTGCATCAATTGTAACAGTGTGGTAATCTCCTCCGCCTGCTTGTTTTGTTGTTAAGCTGATTGGTGCATTTGTCCTGTTTTGCTTCGTGGATCGTTTTACGGGAGGCTGCGGAATTGGTCTATTGGATTGGGATGTTCCGCGATTAGCTCAGATTTACGAAATTCATTGCCTCTGGTGCGATTTTTTTGGTTCGTTCATGTGTTTAAGCTGCTGCTGTTGGTTGGAAGATGATAAGGATTGCTCATTTATTTCTGATCTCTGAGAATAGTGAATTCGTTGCTATTACTTGTGATCAATATTCAATAGGGTAGTTTGTTGCTCGGTTACTTTGGTTTGTGAATCTCATAATTTTGTTGCCATTAAGTAATCTAAGATTGCTGGATTGGTCTGTTAATAGAAAGTTCTTTGATTTATTGAGAGCTCCTTACCGATTTCGGTACTTTTGTCTGCAGTTGCTGCTTGTATTTGATAATGAAGTTACTTAGTTGGCTGAATGGCTGAACTTTTAGTATTTTGCATGTCAGTAAGCACAACTTGTGTTGCTCTTATGTGGTTTGAGGCAGTAGAGTTGCTTACTTAATTGAAAAGTCACTCAATTGATTAACTGTTGTTGAATCCTACCTTTGCAATGGTGTATAAAATATAATCAGCGCCACTCTTCTTTTAGTTACCCTTCCAAGTGATGTTAGATGTTATTCTCTTGACATTACTTGAATCACACAAGTAATATTTGTTTTGTTGCAGGGGCCACAATATGTATGTACCAATTTCTGGACCTTCATATGTTTGTCGTGCAGTGGAATACAGTGAGTGTCTGGTCCCTTGTGGATTTTTAGCCGCTTCCCTTCTTTTTACATAATAATTCATGTGTAGGTCTATTCAGAATTCACTTATGCAAGATGATGTGATGTGGTATTTGATGCTTCTAAAGAAACAAGCCAGTGGCTGTGATTTGTTGCCCACAAATAGTTAACAATCTAAGATCACAGTGTATTCCTCGTCTAATCTTACTACACATGGAATTTTCCATTTCATCATTCTAGAACTACAGGGCATGTTTGGTTGAGGAATAGATTAATCCTAGGATGGGTTGGCCCATCATGAGGTCATTCCATGATTATTATGGGATGATCACATTCCTCATTTTTCTGTTAGCATTGTAGATATGAGGAATGAGGTGGTGATGGATCAACTCATTCCATTTTTTAAAACCAAACAAAAAGATGAGGAATGGGTTGATGCTAGGGCCAACCCATTCCTCAAACCAAACACCCCAGTAGTCTCTGGATATTTATACTTGCAGATAACTGCATAGGCGCATACAGTGTTTAACCTTGGGGAGATACACAGTCAACTTTTGTTCCTCGGGGGAATACACAATCAACTTCTGCTGTATTGTTATGCTATGTTTGATTGCTACACTTTGTTGTCCTATTGTTGATAGTATCTTTTGTGTGTGTGTTTTATAACAGCCGGGAGTTCACTCACCGTGTTAAGTCGGTGTCAATGGCTAAATTCACTACCCAAGAAGTGCAGGCTCTTGAACAGGGTGGTAACCAGGTAAATGCACCCATAACTATTCTATTTTGTTCCCTCTAGAGTGACCTGTTCAACTTTATGACTTACAGTGGAGTTAATGAGTGCAGCGAGCACGTGATATCTACCTAAAAGATTGGGATTGGCAACGAATGAGATTGCCTGACAATAGGTGAGTTTGGTTTCGTTCTCAAGTTTTTATTTGCACTTCCTGCTTCTATGAAGGCTGCTACATTTGTTTATGCCACTATGTTTTTTGTTTCAGCAATCCAGATAGGATAAGGGAATTTATCAGAGCTGTTTATGTGGACAAGAAATATGCTGGTGGGAAGTCCACTAACAAACCAGCCACCGATAGTGAGGTAATGAGTTAATAATTCTAATGAGTGCTGATATGGATATCTAAGTATTGTATTGTCCTTCACCTAACCCTTGAACCTTTCTAATGCTTGGTATTCATGCTGCAAACTTTTCATTATTTACCACGTTTCTGTGTTAACTATAGATTTCCAAATTTTCAACAGAGTGTAAAGAGCAATGAAAGTGACATGAGAAGACCTAGCTCCTACCATTCATACTCCCAAAGCCCGCCTTATGATTTTCAATATGAAGATAGACGATATGGTAAGCAAGTTGACACGATTGCTCGAAGGCCTTCGGATAGGGCACTCTTTGATGGGAAACTCGGCAGCTTACTGTACAGTCCAGGTCGTTTCCGGGACCAAATGCATGAAGACCGATTTGCTAATGAGGGTGCCGGGTCAAGGTTTTCCGACTTTTCAGCCTCAAGCACTGGCGACTTAAGAAATGATGTGCTTTCTCCTAGCTCTCAGGATACAGGGTACAGCAGTCCTTCTGTCCACCATTCAAGAAATGTATCAACTGAAAATTCTCAATCCCATAGGCATCCGAATGCAGCTTCACAAATAGATTTTAATGGAGCTCGACATTCACAGGTTATTGATCCTTCCGTTAGCATATTTCCTTTCTAGTAAAATTGCCCATTGATTTGTGCAACTCTTGAAGTAGAGTGGTTTAGTAATAAAACGTACCTTCTTTCTACGTGCAGAGAACAACTTCTTCCGGAAGTTTTGGATCATTTGATGGTAGCTCAGTGTCTAGTAAGTCAATTGATTCAGGTGCCCTACCTGATGCACCTACAGAAAGGCCAGTGCATTCTGGTGTAAACCGCCTGACTGGGGCATCTTCTGTAGCTCATTTGACACAACCATTTGCCTCGCAGAGCAGTACAAATTCATCAGTCAGCGAAACTGTTCCCACCCGGGAATTTGTGCAACATGGTGGGGCTCACACTGCAGCTGTGCCTTTGCCTGTTTCAGCACAACCACAACCAATGGCTTTCACAACTCAAGACCTGTTTGATCAATCAACAATGCAACAGCCTGTCACTTCTGCTGCATCAATAGATTTGTTTGCTGGCTTTAATCAACAAACCCCATCAGTTTCTCATAAAACAGTTGATTTTGGCAGCCATTCTGATGTTACCAAAGAAACTGTGCATAATGTTGTGGTTCAGAAGACTGTCACATCATCATCTGTTTCAGCGGAAGCACTCGCCGCATCTCATCCTGTGCACCAAGATCTCTTCAGTCTGTCAATTTCGCAGGAACCAGCGGCTTCCTCTTCCCCTCCGTCAATGGATCTGTTTGCTGGCTTTGACCAACAACTGCCACCTACGTCTAGTGTTCAGCATATTACACCAGCAGCTCCATTACCTGCTAATGAAGGATGGGCGTTCTTTGACACACCTCAACATGGTTCTTCGACTTCCGTTTCAAATGTGCAAGCTCAGGTGCTCACTGCATTCCCTCCAAGTGATGGTATTGCTAAAGGAATTGATCAATCAACATTGCCAGCTTCGCCATCAAATGCCATTATGTCACAAAGATATCCATCTGTGTTGGGTCAGTGGAGTTTAAATTCTGAAGATGTGAAGATCCCTGTCTCCAAGGAAAACTCCCAGGTATTTCACCATTTGATATATGGAACTGTGAGGTTTGTTATAGCTTTATATGTTTAATAAGTTAAATATGGGTTCTTTTCCTTGGTTGTTTTTCAGTCCTGGAATGCCTTTGGTGAATCTACTGGGAGCATGCCCAATAATTTGTTCACATTCAACACTATGTCTCAAGTAGCACCTCATCAATTCACCATACCCAGTGTTCCATATGTTGGATCCAGAACTCCACAGGTTGCTAACTTGTCTTTTAATCGCTCAAAAGATATATTTCTCAAATAAGGCTAGACTGAACATTTTGAATCATTTTTTAGGATTTGGCTACAGGCGAGCCTGAAATGTCAAGTCCTGGGGATATGTTCCCTGGCTTCAATATTTCACCCAGTGACATAGCCGGGCCGTCATTTCCTCTACCACTTCAACCCCAACTGGTATGTTTTATCCATGATTGTAGGTTCTTTCCTCTGCTAGCTTCCTTATCAGTTTGACATTAGTTCCATATGATTGGAAGCAAACATGCATGGATGCATACAATCATGTGTTTGACATATGATTTGTATTTTATTTTCTCTTTTAGTTTCCTTAATTTACTGTAGTATTATCTAGCTTATCAGATGATTTTTCAAAAAATAAGAAAACATTTTATTAAGGTGATTCCAGACCGTATAGTTTTGAAATTTGACTGTATGTATGCTGAGGCGTCCAAAGCATCCAAAATGCCTGCACCATGTTATTGTGCTTCTGCATGCATGTCTTTTAGTTGATTTGCATGTTATTTTATCTTATTAAAATTTGTATTTATCTATATGATTTGCGTGTTATTTTTTTCTTAAGAAAATTTGTATTCATCTGTAATGACTATGTTCATTTCTTTCTATAATTTATTGGTGTAGGCAAGAATGGTGATGTTGTATTTGCTTTATTTGCCTGTCATGGGGCTACTGGATAACTGGAGCCAGTTTACAAGTGTCTAAGAAGTATCAATTTATCTCTTAACTGCTCTTTTGAATTTGGTTTCAGGGCGGCATGGTGTCTCAGCCTGGAAAATTAACAAATCCATTTGACATGGCATTTGAATCTGACGTTGAAGCCAACGATATGGTGTGTATTGCTATTTTGTGGGTTGCTCTTGTAGCCATGATAACATGGACTACTAATTTGTTCCTTTTGTTTGTGATCATACTGCAAGATGTGGTTTAGAATAAGTGATTACTAGCCCACGTAAGATCCTAGGACTATTGAGATATCCATTTACATTCTTCTGTTCTTGACATGCTAACTGGAATGCAGTTGTTTCCATGCTGCCAAAATCCTCTGTTTCTGTTGCGTCCTTAACCCTTCACGAATTCTTTTTTATTCCTCTTTTCAGTTCATGGATTTGACCTCACTACAAGCAACATTGCCAGATCCTCATGTTCCCACGGAATACACTGGGAACTTAACAGAGTCGTGGATTTCTCAGAATTCTACTGTGCCATATATTCCTTCTGCATCTCAAGGTATCTGCCTCTTTACACCAGATTGATCCTCAATTCCTCATGCACAAGCACACGTTGTCAATACATTATCTGATTCTCTTGTTATTTCAGGAGGGTTGTCATACACGACAGGACAAGTACAAGACTCCCACATGTTGTAAGCTCCTTCAAAACCTGCTGTTATAGATTGTAACAGACATTAGTTTCTAATGACCCCCTGACCCTGTATCAGGAACTCAACACATCAAGGACCAAGAAATCCATTTGAATGAGAACTGCTGGTGAAGAATGTGTGTTGCTGATGGTGGTAGATAGATGAGAACGGCAATTTGCACTGGTCGGAACTCAAAAGGACAATCGGGTGTACTATATGCGTCGAAGTATATTTGTGTGGAGTCTGCACACTGCAGTAAATATGTATCTTGGATTTCACTGCCCACTCCGCTCTCCGGTATACCAGACAGGAATGTGCAGAATTCTAGATAGGTACGCTGGAGATTTTTTTTGCCGGAAGCAAGTTGCGTCCTTTTTTGACCAAACCCACCAAATCATTTCCCCGTTGTTTGGGTCCATGTTTTTAAAATCCAATTGTTAATTAAAAAAGTCATCGACTCATTTCCATCTAATGACTGGTTCGTTCCCATTCTTTGGTCCATTATGAACTTGTGGTAAAAATACGTTCATCAAATGACCGAATTGCTGTCAGGAATAGGTATTGCTTTGCTTGGTGAGTTGGAACTGGGTGTTCTTTTAATGATTGAGACATTTGTGTTTGTTAATCGGATGACCGAAGTATTGTCAGATGTAGTGTTCAGGAATAAGTATCGCGTTTGCATGGTACGTTGACGCAGGGCTTTCACATTTGTGTTTCAATTTCATCTTGTACAGAACAGCAGGCATTCCAAAGCTAACATTTCATTGCATTTGCCGCACATAATGATTCCACACGCTAGGGAGTAAATCGTTGCTGTATCCATGGGATCAGTACAGCATGGCTCTATAGCATTGCATCTCAGCGGTGGATCATGGCTAAATTTTCGGTAAGGCGGAGCGCAACCGTCGACTAAAGAGTATTATCCAAAAACAAAAGAATCTATACACAAACTATATCGCAGTCATTCGTATTGATAAGAGTATATGGCACTAGATGGAATTAACAACAACGATCCTTATGCAAACTTGTGGAGATAAAGGTAGGCCGGAAAAAATCAGTGCTTGTGTTCGAAACTATGCTAAATACCTCTTTAAATCTATTTCTAGAAAAGCAAACAAGCAACAAATGACTATACATTCCAATACTCCATTTAGTTTTGGCAATTGAAGAGTAAAAACTAAAGATTTATCACTTACACTTGGGAGTTTTCCCCCATTATTATTGCTGCCTTGCTCTTGCTTTCTCATTTTGGCGAGCCGATGTTGTTGCCTTGCTGTTTGCCACACGTCCAGTTCAGTCGCCCACATCCTTGTCCCCTAGCCACCATGCCCTTGACCGCCATATGCATGGCCGGCCTCCACTCCTAAGCGCATGCCGCTGCGCACCCGTCCCTAGTCATCGTGCCCTTAGCTTCCGCGTGCATGGTCGACCTCTGCTCGGCTGCTGCCTACTCCTAGCTACAAGCTGCCGTGGATGGATGCCCTCGCAACTGGCCACGTGTCAGGAACCGTGAGTGTGAATCCGAACTTGAGAACGGGAAATCGACAAAAGTGTATACAAAAAGAAAAACTATGAGCAACTAAGAACTAGGCTACGGAATGATGGCTAGGGTTTATATTTCATCTCATAGATTGCTTCCAACAATAGGGTTACAAGCCTTTTATACAAGCTGCAGAGTTTAACAACTTAAACAGACAAATGACGGTGAGTAGTAGTGACAAAACATAGTTTAGGACACTTAATGCTACTCATTTGCAGGGCCGGACCCATGGGCGTGCAGGCCGTACGCTTGTAAGGGCCCCCAATCTTCCTGGGCCTCAAAAAATTTCGTGCGTGGCGCCGCCCCTTCGTATTCTCGGCTCAGGCACCGCTTTAGGCGCCGCCCCTTCGTATAGACGTCGGTACAGCACGAGGAGACTCGATCCGATCCGAGATTGCGCCGCGGACGCGGAGACGTTGCTGCCTTGCTGGCCGGCGACTCGCCTCGCCGAGAACCTCCGAGTCCGGATTGCCGATTGCATGCAATGCATATTGGTGATATTGCACGTGCATGATGCAGCCAGCAGTCTAGAAGTCCATTCGTCAGCCAGCATATTGCTCTCGCCGCCAGTCGCCAGCCATCTTCCGCCACTCGCGCAACCAAACGCGGACTCCATTCGTGATTCGTCGTCGACTCGCCGTCCGGTCACGTATTCGTTTTTTCAATTCTAATTGTATTGTACTAATTAAATCCTTCGTATAAAAGTCTAGAACTGTTTGTATAATTTTAATTTTGTTCTTTTCATCTTTTGAAGCCATGTCTTCTGCAAATCGATTTAGAAAATATGAATCTGGTTCCCAAAAACGTAAGAAGAAACAAAGAATTGAGGAGTTAACTCAATGTCAGAAAGGAGCAATGGATAATAAGAGCTTGAAATCTTCTTGTGACAATCTTGAAGCGGCCCTTAAAAGAGATGGAAAATCTGATATTGATGCCAATGAACTATATACAGAGTTGAGGTTTCTTCAAAATTTCATTCCAAAAGAAAATATGGGTCCTCTTGAAATTCTTAAGTTTCTAAAGCGGCATGATTGTTTTCCCAATGCAGCTATTGCATATAGAATTTTATTGACCATTCCTGTGACTGTTGCATTAGCGGAGCGAAGCTTTTCTAAGTTGAAGCTATTGAAGTCATACTTGCGTTCTACAATGACACAAGAAAGACTTAATAGTTTGGCTACGATAGCACTTGAGAGTGGATTGCTGGAGAAGATTAATTATGAGCATATTATTGAAGATTTTATTTCAAAGAACACTAAGAGAATGATGTTATTCAAGTAAAGATTATGCAAACCAAGAGTTCAAAAGGTACTATTCTTAATATATCGCATTTGCTCTGCAATACATACATTATTTTGGCTATATTTGATACTTTGGTTTAGGCCTCGTTTAGAGCTTTGTACAGGGCCTCCAAATTTCACGGCACGGCCCTGCTCATTTGAACAACAATCGTTGGATGGGGATCAAACACTTGCCTATCGTAACTCTTGGCAGCTTAAGTGAAGTCGACGATGACATCAATTACTCTAACCTCCGTTCGATCAGCATTCGAACCGTCCGAACCTTTCCGCTTCAGCTTCTCGTTTGGACCTTCTGAACCCTTCACGTCTTCACTACCTCTTTCGAACTGGATGAAACTCACAGCTTGACACCACGGCGGCGCCCGCGCCCCTCGGCCCTAGCACTTCACCTCGTCAATCCTCTCCCACCATTGCCCGTCAATCAAGCCTATGGTTAGGGCATTGCTCCCGACTCCTTGACTTGAACAGGACTACGATACGGACATATGGCCGAGTAGGACTCGATCTCATGGCTAAGTCCCCTTGGACCATTAGCCGCTAATGGGTTGTGTCACGGACCTTGCCGTGGGGCGGTGGCAGAAGAATATTGGAAGTATTGTGTCCGGCCGGAGGATGAGCTGTTGGAAATCTAGTCAATATTCGGCATATTTTAATCCAGAAATTCAGCATATAAAACATGACATAAACATGTACAAGTGATCTATCAACGATGTATTCATATTCGCTAACGAACAAGCTAACAGAAACATCTATTAACATATTCATAGCGCACAGAAACAAATACACCAGAAAAGTTTTAGATTTATACCCTCGGGCGGGCGATCGGAGACACCGGAGGCGCCGTTACCATCGATCGACATGATGGCCTATTCGATGTAGTCGATCAAGGCGTGATGCGGGGCGAAGCTTGATGCGGAAGATGTTCGCGATGCGATCGCGCGAACGGTTGACCACCGTGAAGTAGACGTCACAGATTGAGTAGTCGCACCGATCGCTCCCAAAACTTGATCGCCCGCCTATCCGAGCGGTACACAAGCGGACGAAGTCCCGAGGCCTACTCACCCGAAACTTGTGCGCGCAAGATTCGGATCGGAGATTGCGAGAGCAGCAACAAAAACAGAGGGAGAGAAAACGTTCTCTCACCCGGCAGTACACAAGCGGACGAAGTCCCGGAGGCCTACTCACCCGAAACTTGTGCGCGCAAGATTCGGATCGGAGATTGCAGAGCAGCAACAAAAACAGAGGGAGAGAAAAGCGTTCTTTCGTATGGAGAGGAGAGCCTTCTTATGCTCGTTCTCTTGTAATGACAAAAAATGAAGAGACCGATGCGCCGCCATTAGTCACGATGCGCACCCATTACTCGAAAGTAACCGCAGCCATAATCCACGGTAATCGCACTGTTCGCGCCAACGAGTCAATGCGTTTCGATTTTCGAATAGATAAAGAAAACGCGCGCACTCGGACACGCTGCGCTGCAGACGCGTGCGTCGTGCGCGCGCGCACGCACGCGCACACGCACACGCACACGCGCACGCGCACGCACACGCACGCGCACGCGCGCGGCGCTGGCGCGGCGCGGCGCGCGCGCGTGCGCGTGGCGTGGCGAGCGAGCGAAGCGAGCGCGCGCGTGTATTGGCTCTCTCCAATTCCACAAGGGGTTACCACGTTCCAACTTTTAAAGTGGTGTAACTCCATTCAATTCTCCATATGGGACTAAATAATTTTCTACCTAGCATTAGTTGTGGGCCTAGGAATTTCATTTGATTAATTGCTAAATTAAAATGGGCCAATCCCAATTAATCCAACAATCCCCACCAAATTTCAAGGCACACGAGAAATGCTCTCGATTCTGCTATTGTTTGATATACCGGTGTTTCGATGGAGACTGTTAAGTTGAACATCCACCTAGGAAAGGAGTTACACTCATCCACAATCGAACAATGGACTAAGCCTTGAATTGACAGTTTTTGCGCGAACAAGCTTTACCCAATTCCTTTACTAGTACTAGGTCGCCTAAAGCATCCCCTCTGTTTGGAGCATATAAGTCATACTCCATGCCTTTTCATGAGTATCTAGAGATCACCCAAATCTCATAGATCGTGACCAGCAATCGAACTCATATAGGTGTGTTCTTTCTAAGATGTCCTGTAGGTCGACATCTCTCGCTTTAAAAAGCCACTTGGATCACATTAAGGTAAAAATCAACTGCCATACAGAATAGAAGAGAAGCGCATCATCGAAGAAATGAGCCTTGTAAAGGTCTCTCCTCCCGATCAACCAACGGCTTGTTTCACCATCCTACTTCACGGGATCTCCGATCACATAGAACGAGTTACCACGTGGTATGACTCATGTGGGTCTCGAGCCCATCTCACTCGATGCACTATCTATCACATTACGTGATAAACCCTTTGTAAATTGGTCTGCGATTCTTAGTTTGTCGGACATAGTCGATACTATAACTCCGGAGTTTTTCACTTTACGGCGGACTTCAACCGCCTCTTAACATGCCTAGATGACTTCATGTTGTCCTTAGAACTGTTCACCTTGATAATTACTGATCGATTATCACGATTCATCGGATAGCCGGTATCGGTTTTTCAACCACCGGTAGATCCATAAGGAGTTCACGAAGCCACTCGGCCTCAACGATGGCGGTATCTAACGCCGTGAGTTCGCTTCCATTGTTGACCTCGTTAAGATGGTCCGCTTGCAAGACTTCCAGAAACAAGACCACCTCCAAGTGTGAACACATATCCACTCGTGGCTTTTATCTCATCGACATCGAGATCCGGTTTGAATCACTATATCCCTCCGGTACCTTTGGGTACCCGGCATAGTGAATGCCATAGTTCACGATTGCCTTTAGATAGCGCATCACTCTCTCAAGAGCACGCCAATGATCATCTCCGGATTTGAAACAAACCGGCTTAGCTTGCTCACAAGAAACGAGATGTCGGGCCTCGTAGCACTAGCTAAATACATCAATGAGCCAATGATCGGGAGTATCTCAATTGATCCCTTGTTATTCTTCGGTTTTCCTCAATAACACACTAGGATCATAAGGAGTAGAAGCGAGTTTGCGATCACTATAACCAAAGCGACTCAAAACCTTATCCACATAGTGGGATTGCACGAGTGTAACCCCACCATCACCTTCTCTCGGTAGCTTAATGTTAAGAATCACATCACCACTCCCAAATCTTTCATCTCAAAATTCTTGGACAGAAAGTCCTTGACCTCCTCAATCACATTGAGGTTGGTCCCAAAAATCGATATGTCATCAACATACAAGCACAAGATCACTCCTTCTCCCCACCATAGCGATAGTACACACATTTGTCGACTTCATTCACAACAAAGCCAGCAGATGTCAAAGTTTTGTCGAACTTCTCATGCCATTGCTTAGGTGCTTGCTTTAGGCCATACAAAGACTTTAACAACTTGCACACCTTTCCTTCTTGACCTTGTACCACAAACCCATCCGGTGATCCATATAAATCTCCTCCTCCAACTTTCCATTTAGGAAAGCTGTCTTAACGTCCATTTGATGAACGAGAAGACCATGAGAGGCAGCAGGCAAGTAGTACTCGAATTGTGGTCGGTCAGACAACAGTGAATAAGTATCAAAGAAGTCCTCGCCTTCTTTCGGTATAACCCTTGGCCACAAGCCTTGCCTTGTACTTTTCAATTGTACCATCGGGCCTAAGCTTTTTCTTGAAAATCCATTTACATCCTCTGAGTTTACACCCATAAGGACGGTCAACGACCTCCCAAGTTCCATTAGACATAATAGAGTCCATCTCACTCCGTATCGCTTCCTTCCAATAGTCAGCGTCAAGAGAAGAATATGCCTCTTCAATGGTTCTTGGAGTGTCATCCACGAGGTATACAATGAAATCATCACCAAAAGACTTTGCAGTCCTCTGTCTCTTACTCTTTCGAGTAACTTCATTGTTATCCTCCTCAGGATTTTCCACAGGTGTTTCCTCAACATGTTCTATCGGCATAAAAGAATCAAGGGAAATTATAGGTTCTTGACTAGATGAGCTAGGTACATCACATTTCATAGGAAATTCATTCTCAAAAAATGTAGCATCTCTGGACTCTATGATTGTACCAACACGCATGTCAGGTACTCCAGTTTTTATAATTAAGAACCTATAACCCACGCTGTGCATAGCATAACCAAGAAATACACAATCTACGGTTTTGGTCCAAGTTTACGCTTCTTGATAATTGGCACATTAACTTTGGCCAAACATCCCAGTGCGCAAATATGAGAGAGTCGACTTTTTCTTTTCCCATTCCTCGAATGGTGTTATTTCTTTGTTCTTTGTAGGAACTCTATTCGTGACATGACACGCGGTCAATATAGCCTCACCCCACCATTCCTTAGAAAGTCCCGCAGTGTGTCTAACATGGCGTTAACCAAATCGGTTAGAGTGCGGTTCTTTCTTTCGCAACCCCGTTTGATTCGGGAGAATATGGAGCGTCCTCTCATGAATAATTCCATGTTCCTCGCAGAATAAAGTAAACTCATTTGAAAAATACTCTCCCCACGATCGGACCTTACCCGCTTGATTTTCCTCTCAAGTTGGTTTTCTACCTCACTTTATAGATCTTAAAGTAATTCAACGCTTCATCTTTTGTTTTCAATAAGTACACATAGCAAAATCTAGTGCAATCATCTATAAGCGTCATGAAATATTTCTTCCCACCTTTAGTCAACACGCCATTCATCTCGCACAAATCGGAATGAATGAGTTCTAACGTGCCACATTCCTCGCCTCTTTTCTTTGCCTTGTGAGGCTTGCGAGGTTGTTTCGATTGAACACACGCATGACACTTAGAACCTTTGACCAAAGTGAATTTCGGATTAAACTCATATTAGCTAAGCGCGTCATACACCCAAAATTAACATGACAAAGTCGTGAATGCCAAACATTAGATTCATCATCATCGTTACACACATGGTTCACAAATTTATTATAGGAATCCATCAAAGAAAAACGGAACAAGCCTCCGCTCTCATAGCCTTTACCAACAAATGTTCCATACTTAGACACGACACATTTATTTGACTCAAATGCAAGCCTAAAACCATCTCTACACAGAGAGATCCGCCGACGAGATTTTTCTTTATGGAGGACATGCGCGTTCTTGGTGCACGATCTTTCCCGAAGTAAACTTCAGATCGACCGTACCAACACCATGAACAGCTGCATGCGATCCGTTCCCATCAACAAGGAGCAACCTCAACCGACTGATAAGATGAAAACAAGGAAATATCAGCACAAACATGAATATTAGCACCGATGTCAACCCACCACTCGGTGATTGACAAACGAAAGAAGCGTAGGTAAATAATTACCGTACCGATGTTCCTCCAGCGTCACTAATAACCATGTTGGCGGACTTCTTCCGCTTATCCTTGCGATCTGGACAATCCTTAGCCCAATGGCGAATCACCGCACACAAAGCAACTGCCCTTTCCTTTGCCTTTCTTCTTAAACTCGGTGGTAGCCTTGGGCTTGACAAAAGGCTTATTTTTCTTTTGTTGTGGAAAGCCCGAGGATTCTTCTTACGCACCAAATTGGCGCTAGAACCTCCTCGAGAGCAACTTTCTTGCCACGAGTATCTTTCGCCTCGCTTCTCTTCAACACCAAGAGTGCCAATGAGATCGGTAACACCGAACTCCTGCCTCTTGTGCTTTAGAGAAGTAGCAAAATCCGACCAAGAGGGTGGTAACTTGGCGATAATACCGCCACCACAAACTTGTCCAGTAACTCGCACTTATTGTTCTCAAGCTCCTTTGCCGCTGAATCTCATGAGTTTGCTCTACTACGAGCGGTCATCGACCATCTTGTAGTCATAGAACGCTCCATGACATACACCTCATCGCAAAGATCGGAAACTCCGAACTTGGCCTCAAGTGCATTCCACATATCTTTGCCCGTAGGCAAATGCATGTACACATCCACAATGTTATCCGCCGAGATGTTGACAAGTGCACCTCGAAAAAGTTATCCGCTATATTGAACTTGCGTTCATCCTCATCGACAGAGGCTCGTGGGCTTTCCTTGTGCAACATGAAAACATTCCATGGCGATAAACCACGAGATTGCGCGTGCACGCCATCTCTTAAAATTGGAACCATCAAGCGGAGGGTGCGGTTTAAGCGGCGCAAAGAAAGCCAACTACCGAAAAGACCTATCAAGTTTTTGGATTGTTGGAAATCTAGTCAATATTCGGCATATTTTAATCCAGAAATTCAGCATATAAAACATGACATAAACATGTACAAGTGATCTAAACTTGATCGCCCGCCTACCCGAGCAGGTACACAAACGGACGAAGTCCCGGAGGCCTACTCACCCAGAAACTTGTGCGCGCAAGATTCTGGATCGGAGATTGCAGAGAGCAACAACAAAAGCGAGGAGAAAAGCGTTCTTTCAGTATGGAGAGAGACCGAGAATCGCCGCCATTAGTCACCGAATCGCACCCATTACTCAAAGTAACCGCAGTCATAATCCACCGTAATCGCACCGCTATCGCCAATGAGTCAATGCGTTTGATTTTCAAATAGATAAAGAAAACGCGCGCACTCCGACACGCGCACAGATACGCCGCGCGCGGCGCGGCGCGGCGTGGCGAGCGAGCGAGCGCGCGCGCGCGTGTATTGGCTCTCTCCAATTCCACAAGGGGGTTACCACGTTCCAACTTTTAAAGTGGTGTAACTCCCATTCAATTCTCCATATGGGACTAAACAATTTTCTACCTAGCATTAGTTGTGGGCCTAGGAATTTCATTTGATTAATTGCTAAATTAAAATGGGCCAATCCCAATTAATCCAACATGAGCTCCGGCGGCCACTGACCTAGCCATATGGGGCGGCCTACCCCTGTTGCATCTGCGCAAAGTTCGATTAGCGCCCTCTCTCAATTAATTATGAAACAACTTTGTCTTGATTCTTAGTAATGTATATTATTGATTCGGCATCCAAGCCAAAAATGTAAAATACAAGGTGGCTAGCGCCTAGCAGTAGATGCTACCTGCAAACTTTAACAAAGCTCCTGAAGCTAGAGCACAATAGTCAACAAATAGTCAATGGAGCACAAAACGATCGTACCAAAACTAGCAGGCCCGGTCGGACAGACAGCCTTCGTCTCTCCGTGCCCCCGAAATCCCAAGCTAAAACCCTACCCAAAATCTCTCCCCACCAACCTCCGCCGCCTCCGTCCCCAGGGAAAAAAAACCGGCGCCACCATGCGCCCCTACCACCCTCCCCGCCCCAACCACAGCCAACCCCACCGCCCGCGGCCCGGCGACCCGGGAGCGCCTCCCCTCCCCGCCGTCCCCATGCACCCGCAGCTGAACCCCGCTACCTTCCCGCCGCCCGTCCCCAACCTCGCCGCCGCCACCAACCCCATGGTCGCGGCGGCGGCGGCCAACCCCTTCATCGCGCTGCAGCTCTTCGGCCAGGCGCAGCAGCTCCAGAACCTCGGCTTCCTCGCCGCCGCCGCGCTCCAGCAGCAGCAGCAGCCGCTACCGCCGCCGTTCTTTCCCGGGGGCTTCCCGCCGAACCCCAATCAGTTCGTGGCCTTCCCCGGCCCTCGCGGCGGTTTCAGTGGCGGAGGGGCGTTTCGGCCAGGTGGTGTTGGGGTGGGTGGGCCGCGACCGCCCCGGCCGATGATGGGCGCTGCGGGGAAGGGTTGCAACAGCGGCGGCGGCGGTGTCGGGCCTGGTGCACCGAGGCCGGCGCTGAACGTTGGGGCGAAGGATCTGAATAGCAGTGGTGGAAGCGGCGGTGAGGTGAGTGAATCATTTGGTGCTGTTTATTGGAATCGATTAATTACTTATGAGCTTAGAGCAGGCTTTTAGCCTTTAGGATCGTTAGTTCACGCAGCCACGCAGGCGGTTATTGGAATATCCTTAATTATTTTTTTCAAGGAAATAGCCGTAATTCTTGTTTGGCACATTTTGCCTCTGGTTGCATAAGCTTTCATGTCTTTAGAATGATGTTCTTTAATGGATATTACCAGGTCCAGTTAAGATCAGCACATTCAGCACACTGTATGGGGTTATTCGAATGATCATGTATGGCAATGCTCAATTTGTTGTGTACCCAAGCGTGATGTTTCAGTACACAAACAACTCTTAACCGCATTCAAATAGTTCATGTCTAGCCTGTCACACTTTACCGAATTATTTCTGCCTGCTCCTTGTTTCCAATAACTGCCCCTATGAGCACAACTGGACTCCATTCTCAATGCTCCTGTTCTTTCATGCAATGTTCTTTGAAACATTTGCGTGATATTCTAATGCAATTCTTATCACATTTTTTAACTTTTCACAGATGTGTGCGAAATAATTTGTTGATCCTTTTGGAATGTATAGTTATGAACACATCTGTTATTATTACTGCTGTTAGGAATTGGTTAGATAATTGCCACATCATCACTAGAATCACATGCCTAGAACTGATTTTACAACTATTTTTCTCATTAATTACATGTACTGGTTCCTGTTCTTGTACAGCATAGCCTTTGCAATTTAGTTGCCGTTTCTCTTAATTTATGACAGGTAAACCATGCTAAAAACAAATCAGATGGCATCTCTTATTTTGCCTCTGAAAATGGTGAGAGGAACAACACAACAGATCGGAAAACCCGATTCAACCCTGGAAGAGATGGTAGGGATGGCAGGCAATTTGGTCCATCTGGTGGAAGGGGGAAAGGAAGACCTTTTAATCAAGGTCGTGGAAGAGGTAGTATGATTTATGGCATACAGTCAAGCATACAAGCTGTACTTTGCATAATCTAAAAAAAAAATTGAACTTTTTATCACCTCTTGGTTTTGAACATGTATATTCTTTACTCTTGCCAAGTGATGACTACCTTTTCTATATCCTCACCAAGAGTTGAGAACTTGAGATACTAATACTATGTTTTGTGGAGAAGCTGTGTTCATCACAATGAACAGGAGTGTCGAGCCATATAAATGCATTATAACTCATGGCTGCAATACGTTCTTTTTCCACTAAAATGTAAAAGTAGTATGCTTGTTCACTTCAGCTTGAACTCTTAATTTGTGATTTGTTTGACAAGATTTACAGGTACTTAAGCTTCATTTTAATTGCTGAATAATCACAAAGTGTGAACAAAAAAATATATGTGGATATGCTGCAGCCTGCAGCTCGCATTTTACCTATTTCCCTTTTATTGCCACAGTTGTTCCATAACTCTGTGTCATTGAATGATGCAAATGTTTTGATCGCTTTAGCTACATGATAGAACAGCATTCCTTTGATACCTACAAGATAATCAGTATTTCTAGCTAACTACCGTGAGTTACTGTACCATTTTGTCAGGAAGCAACAATTGGAGAGAAGTAAAATCCAACTTCAGAAGCAGTGACAGTCCAGCATCTGGAGCACATTGCACTGGCGGTCCAGCATCTGGAGGACGCCGAAAGTATGTAATACTGAATGGTGATTTCTTTATATAAATATGATTGCTATTAAGAAAGAGTCTTATTATGTGCCTTTGATATCTGCACCTAACAACCTAGTTGTTGTAGCTTCCCATATTTTAGTGCTAACAGCTAACTAGCTGGTGTTAACAATCTCCAATGTGCAACTACTATGCTTATATTTCTGTTTAATCACCAGACCTTTTTATTCCTATATTCTAAATTGTTAATGCATGTTCATAGTCATCTGGCACTATTAATCTTTGTATGTTGGTCTAGCCAAAAATAAGCCCATTGACAAAAGTAACAAGGCCAAACAAGCTGTCCTAAACTTCTTGGCGGTTCTATATTAAGTTGTTATTGGTGGTTGTCGGATTCATGTCTTCAAAGAATATCTCCTTGGGTAACCGATTTTGTAGTGTCATGCAAATTTGATTCAAATGTATGCTTGCAGACGCCCTCCTATCTTTTATGATGCAAATGAAGTCAAACAGTGGCTAGAAGCACGCAAGAAAAACTACCCTACAACTGCCAACATTAACAAGGTCAATGTTTATACTTACGTCTTTTATTAGGCCTGGGAAACTTCATGTCAGCATGGAAGGAACATTTACTTACCACTTACCTCATAATGCAGAAGTTGTCTCAGAGTCAATTAGATGGCCAAAAGAAGGACGAAGAGGCCCAAATGCACCGTCGGGTAAGCCAATCTAGTAGTATGATTCATCATGTACCTTCTTTAGGTTTTAAAGGAAGGAGGAATTGATCTCTTTAAATGGTTCTCTAAGCAGAAGCTTTGCCCACAGTATTTAAGTGGTGGGCATATGTGCTTAGATGATGCAGTTCCATTATTCCCATCTGTAAACTTACATTGGTCTTTGGTCTTATATGTGATTATTTAATTTGGTGCAGGAACTCAAGGAAGTTTTAGCAAAGCAGAAAGAATTGGGTTTTGAACTCCCTGAACTACCACCTGGCTATCTATCTGAAACTGAGGATCAAGTCAATGAAGGGAAAAGTAAACGGAAAACTCAACACAGGGATTGTCATTTTGGAAACCGTACAGACAAAACACAGAAGTATGACCGTAGAGATTTTCAGTCTAAAAGACCCAGGGTACAGAACCATACTCGTCATGATGATGGTGCAATGCTCAAGAGCAGGGAACCAACCCTCTTAAAGAAGCTTCTTAGTTCTGATATCAAGAGGGACAGGCATAGACTTCTGCACACATTCAAATTCATGGTCTTGAACAATTTCTTCAGGGACTGGCCTGATAAGCCCTTGGAGTTTCCTAGTGTTAAGGTGAACCAGATTGAACTTGAAAGTAATATTGCTGCAGAAGACTTAGATGACATGCAGAATGCTGAGACGACCAAAGGCAGCGTTGATTTTAAGGAAAATGGTGATAAAAAAGAGACTAGCTCAAGTGATGGAGAAAGTGGAAGTAGTGACGACAATGAAGATGATGGAGACGACGATGAGGGTGCTAGTTCTGAAAGAAATGACAAGGATCGGAATGAGGATGCCGATGCAGAGCAATGTAATGCGTCTGAAGAAGATGTCTCAGCCTGAAAATTTTGACTAATCCAAGTATCCAACAGTCCCAACTGTGTTTTTGGTGTATAGTCGAGTTCACATTGAATATTTTTGTAGCTTCCATTCACATTTTCTAATTCGCATGAGCTTTTGAATTTTTTGTTCGAACAAAAGCACATATAATACTGTTTTATACTATATGCTGCTTTGACATGAACGTGTCTTCTTTCAAAATCACCAAAGTTACCTGACTCGCCGTACTGCGCACACCGGAGCTATGAAGCCTGATTGTGACTGTAGCTATGTAGCATAGTAAAGTTTGTTTTTAACCTGACCTGGAGTAAAGGTCAGTGGCATTGCGTAAAGCAGCCAGCGTCCGATGTAACGTGAGTATTTCTTTCCGGAAAGGCTGCAGCGATCTTTTCCTTTCTGCTCTGAATGCAGTGCATGCGTGCTACACATGAACATATGAACAAAAATTTTATTTTCTTCTCTGAATACAATGCTACTATATTAACATCGGACGTGATGGACATCTTGTGTTACGGCATGACAAGCATCTTTTGCTTTTACATTTTCGGTGTTTTTTAACTACGATTGATATTTTTTTTATTGCGATTGATAAATTTAATAAATAATACCGACTAATAAAAATTAAAACTAAAAGTCAAGCTCAAAAAAAAAACAAAAAAAAGAACGAGACACGAGACGGCCTATCAATGCCGCCGAGGAGAGCTTGATCTCCGGAACAGCTAGCGATCGACCGGATTTCTTCTGATTCGCCCAACTGATTTTTGGAGCACACTAAGGCTCGTCCAATCTGACTTTTAGCGGCTTTCGGTTATTATCTTTAGCTAAAAGTTACACTGTATCAGTTGTTAATTTTTTTAAGTTATTTAATTAAAGAAAAATAAGGGGAAAAAACACAATCATATCTTCATATCTAATGCAAAAGAAATCTAGAAAAACTAAAAAATTGAAATTAAGAAACTATGGCTTTCATACCCAGAATGAACGGGGCAAAAGGCTCAAACAGGGCACGCTCCCTGGCAGCCTGTCTGTACGGACCGCCGGCATTGATGCGGCATTCAAGGTCGATGCACGCACACACATGGCATCGGCATCAGGTGTCCTCTCAATCATCGCCGTTCGACTTGTCCAAGAAGCGCGGTGTCGATAGCGAGTGTTCGTCTCGATTCGATTCCCAAGTTGCTTTGCTGCAGTGAGATGGGCTGCGCTACAGACTGGTACAGAACTACAGTGCAGCCGCATTCATCAGTGCTCAGGAGTAGCCGGTCCTAACCGCGAACTGGTACTAGCTAGCAGCCGGTGGGATCGGTCTGGGATTGATCAGGATGGACCGGACACAACCGGACGGTTTTGCTGTTGGATTTGACCCATCTAAACCTAATCCAACCAACGACACCTCACAGGTCTTAAGGCTCTGATCAACTCAGCTTCAGCTTCTGCCTTATTTTTTACTATTCATAAGTTTCGTCTTTTTCTAAACTTTTGACTTTTTGTTGAGCTTTTTTATCGGTTCTTTTTTCCCGTATTTATTTGTATTATACGTAATGAGCTAACATATTTTTTTATTTTTATTTTTTTTAAATTTAATTATGCTAAATAAGTCTCTGTTAGCTACAGTGCTTTTTTCAGTCAGCTACAGTATTTTCAGCCATAAGCCACGAACTTTTCAGCCGAATCTCGAGTGGAAAGTTGGAGCCCTTTTATCCAGTAACCGTAACTCGCTCCGCGAGTGCGTGCAGTGTGCACCTGCACACTAGCAAAGCCAGCAAGAAATCCAGAACTGCATTGTATTCAATAATAATGGTCTCGATCCGTCCTTTTTTAAAAAAAATAATGGTCGATCGGGCGTCGCATGATACGACACGTGTAATCACCACAATCTGCAATTCTGCATGCAAAGTGCAGAAACTTACGAGAATTGCATCCTACTTTAAACTGGTTTTTCTTGGATGCTTGATTTCCAAAAACTATCCAGTTCGATGTGTACAATTGCATTAGCCCATATAATTAACTAAGAAACGGCCATCCGATCGAAAATAGCACTACACTACAACTAGCACCAATTGTTCAAAAGGATCACCAAAGCTAGCTAATTAGCTAAAGACGTACTAAAACGCCACAGACGCAATGTACACTGCTATTGGGGAAAATTGAATATATATGACCAAGTTGAGAGTGCTTTGATAAAATAGGATCAAGTTATTTGTGCTTGTAAATATAGGACTGAGTTGAGCACATTCTTGAAAATATGGTATTTTTCCCATTTTAATTTCATTTTTATTTTCCAGCCCTTTTTCTCTACGCGAAATGACTCTTTTGCCCCTTCCTCCCTCGCCGCGCCATGCCGCCGCTCCCTCGCCCCGCCTGCAGCGAGGGAGGAAGGGGCAAAAGAGTCATTTCGCGTAGAGAAAAAGGTCTGGAAAATGAAAATAAAATTAAAATAGGAAAATACCATATTTTCAAGAATGTGCTCAACTCAGTCCTATATTTACAAGCACAAATAACTTGGTCATATTTTACCAAAGCACTCTCAACTTGGTCCTATATATTCAATTTTCCCCTGCTATTGCCACTATGACCTGTTGGTATAGCTGTGGATTATGATTTTTAGATAAAATTTTGAATTTGAGTTGTTTACGTCAAAGATTACGGAAAAAGATATTCATTTGTGATTTTACATGGTATAGATATTAGGTTTTTAACATATACTATAATTAACTTGTAGACTCTATCTTCAAAAAACTCTATTTAAAATAGATATTATAACAAAAGTTAAAAGCCGGTTTCAAAAAACCATATATAAGCACACACATGTACTCGCGCATACGCAAAACCTTGCCTCCACAGTACCACCACCACCGACTATATAATCCGCATCAACGAGTAGTCAAGAACGTAAGCTAGCCAAGAAAGCTTAATTAGCACCACCACCGCAGCCCGCAGGTATACAGCTCCTTCCCATGGCAATGCTGCGGCGGTCTGCGGTGTTCGCGGTGGCGGCGGTGGCCGTGGCGCTCGCGGTGGGGATGGCGGCAGCGCAGGCGCCGGCGGATGCCCCAGCGCCGGCTGCCGGGATCAGCCCAGAGTGCATGAACGCGGTGCTCAACATGTCGGACTGCCTGTCGTACGTGCAGAGCGGGAGCACGGCGCGGCGGCCCGACAAGCCGTGCTGCCCGGAGCTGGGGGGGCTGCTGGAGTCCACCCCCGTCTGCCTCTGCCAGCTGCTGGCCGGCGGCGCCGAGTCCTACGGCGTCAGCGTCGACTACAAGCGCGCGCTCGCGCTGCCCGGAATCTGCCGCCTCAGCACGCCGCCCGTCAGCGCATGCGCAGGTACGCACAGGGGCCTTGCTCCATACATATATATGCGTTTCATTCTAGTGCGCGTGTAACTTTACTGTTCATGGACGAAAAGCTAGCCCGCGTTCAGGGGCTCTTTTTGCCAGGGTTTCCGTCTATACATTTTGTTTCTTATTGCGTTAATACCGTGGATCTTGTAGGTTAACCGAAGGTTTACAATGTGCTCAAGGGCTTAATAAAGCTGGTAAAAATACCTCTTCCGTATATAAGATGAATAATTTTTCTTCGCCACCATAGCAAACGTGTCCAATCATCAGTATTATGTGTTCGGTTCTGGCTCTAAAGAGAAGAAACAATTAGGCAACTTACAAGTAGCAAAGCCGTAAAATTAAACATCAAAGTTGAATAAAAAATATAAAACGAAGGAGTGTATAACCGTTTCGCTTATCTTCTGTATTACTCCTAGCTTGCTGATTCCACCTAATGTTTTTCTTCTTCCGTTCTCTAAGGAAAAGTGATTTTTTTTTCCCACTGAAGTGGCGGCAAGAGAACTGTTGCCATTTCCTTAAAAGCAAAGAGAATTGACAGCTTGGATTTACAAGGCAAGTTTGCCGGTTGAGACTGAGACCGTCCTCGATCCACATCTGTCTACACAGAAAAGGAGATTTCTTCTTAAAACGGAAGTTCCTTCTATGCTCATATCAATCTGTAGCTTTAGTACCAGTGTGATTACCCAATTATCAAAGAAAAGTAATCAAATACCCTACTGCCCAAATATCATTCTGCTAACCTAATGGTGTGATTTACCTTTCAAATTTCATTGCATTATGGTTATCTGGTAAATTTGGGTTAACACACACAATTTTTTTTTGTTTTGCAGCTTTTGGAGTCCCTGTGTCTATGAGGCCTTCTGCAGCGCCAATGACAGGCCTCTTTCCATCCGCTCCTGGACCACAATTGCCCGGTAAGTTATTACTACTCTGCTTGCCTTGGTTCTTCAGTCCTTTACCAGTACTCCAGCTTTTACTTGTTATGATTACTTTGCACACATCATTTACACATCGAAAGTTTTGTACAATTAAGCATCGGTGCCTTGGAGATAAAATTAACCGGTCTTCAACAAATTTTAGCTGCAAAATCTCTTGATGCTTCTGCCGATGCTACTACGGAGAATAGAGGATGGTTCCACTAAATGCCCATCGTGCTCTTACTTTGTGTGCTGTTGATGCTAACAGATGTTCTGCAGTGGTCTCATTGTTAGGTGTTCTCAGTTGCCACGTTCGCGCATCAATTTACTAAAAAGCTTTGCTTCTGCCGTTCGTGCCTTCTGTAGAGAACCCGCCGTTCGCCTCACCGCCGAAGTCGGCTAACCACGCTCCCGGTCGCTTCGCCGCCGGCGGTCTCATCGCCCTCACGGCGCTACCGCTCGCGGTCACGGCCGCCTGGATGTTCTAGATCACGAGAGTTTGGGAGTTGACTAGTCTCGGGGTTTGGTCCGACGATTCTTGTTCATTCTTGCCACACACATGGCTGTGTATTATCATCATACGTACAACTCCATGCATGAGATTTGCGGGTCTGTTTCTTCTAAATTCTAATAATTCCTTGGCGTCATTTGTTGGATCTTGTGACGTTATGTACGTACCATTGCCTTCGTATCTTCCGTCCGTCCATGTAACACTAAAAATTTCTACCTGGCCTCACAAGCCACGGCACATGTAAATGTTGCGAATAGCTTTGGGAGGGAGATTGGTTGGTACTGGAGATGAGTCGTGGAGAGTGGAGAGGCGTGCGCGGAAGAAGCATTGAATTCGGCGGTCGGCGAGGCGTTGTGGCAGAAGGACACGCCGGCCCCGATCGATCTTAAGCGCTGTCGATTCATGGATGCTAAGATTCCCTCTATTCGGCTCATCAACTGTTTAATTACTTGGTTGCTCCCATGATCCATCCCATTCCCATCTGAATTTGGCTGCAATGGCTTCTCCGATCCTCCTCCCATCATGTAGGGACAGCCGGACAGGGCAACGATTCAAACAGATTATTGATGCGCAGTTCCGGTTCAAACTCCATGCCAAATTCGGTTGCAGTTTCATTTGCATGCATCTACTTGTCGGTAACGTAGCAGACATGAACGGTGGAAGAAAGAGACGCCGGCTCCAAGTGTCCAAGTCACGGGTTGAGTAGACCAATGCACGCTGAAACGGACGAGGCTTGGGAGAGCGGTAGGAATATTCTTTTCAGCTTCTAAAAATTATTTTTTAGTTTTTCTACATTAACTAATTTTTAAATAATTTTTTAAAAATATGATCTATAAGTTGATTATACTGCACATTAAGTAATTTTATTTATATCAGCTAAAATCGTACGTGAGTTTTCGTTATTCTACACTCTCTTTCACAAACAACCTACAAATCATAAACGAGAGCTATAAACCAAATCTAATAAGAACAGATCCGAAGAGAGCCAGAGCTGCCGGTTGGCTTGGAGGAGGAGGAGCACAGGCCGTTGTTCCCTCACCCGCGGCCGTAGGCGTAGGCGTCCGTGCATGTACGGCTCATCCACACCACACCACACGGGCGACGGATGTCGTCGACCGGTTGCAGCGCTTCTAAGGCAGTCCACCATGTACGGGCCCTAGACTGTTGCGCTCCTCATACGCACACGGTCACCACGACTTGCAGTCGTACAGACGCCCGCGCGCCATGGGCGTCAGCCATGACCCAGGACCAGCCCGTCCAACATCTGCCGCTGGCATCATCGCCACAACCCGCAGGCCGTGGCTACCGCACGCCACCATCCACTTTCACGGGCCGTCCCACAGATCACAATTGCTGCCACCCACGTCGTGCGACCATAGGAAGCGACCATAGGAAGCGGAACAGAGGAAAACCTATGATGCGGTGTATTCGGTCACCTGCATCAGCGGCTCATGCAAAGGTAGATTGATGGAGGTTGTAACACCCCAGTCCTCCACAGTGCCTAAGACGCTACCACCACCTACTTACCATCTTAATAGGGAATATCCAACATACGAATATAGTATATTTGTAGTGAGCCATCTAACTTCTTATTGCACATAAATGGAACATAAACATAATTCTGATCTCCATGATCCTGGAGACCCACCACCACGGCTCGCAAGCAAATTAAACCAAACGACGAGCCATAAAGGACTTAACACTATATTAAACATAAACACTCAGTGTAAGGCTAAGCTGTTATTTCATATGTGCAGTGCCAAAAGAATTATTCCCATTCCATGCATGTTGCCATCATTCACCTAAAAATAACGACAAAACAAGGGTGAGTCCGGAGACTCAGCAAGTACACGATAAAATAGTAACATCACTTTAGAAATTTAATCGATTTCATAAACTGTAAGCTGTAAATCAACTCAATAACTGTAAATTGTAAATCAAATCAGAATCAGAATCTGTAATTCAATTCTACGATCAGAATCAAATCAAATCCAGAATCGTAAGTCAGTAAATCAATTCCATATCTGTAAACTGTAAATCAACTCTACGACTGTGGACTGTAAATTAAATATGTAACTATAAACTGTAAACTCATAACTCTCTGTAACTATATCACTTTCTTTGTCACTTTCATGCAATGCCATGCACTGCATCTGTAATGCATCTGTAACTATAGCTTATATCGGTATAGCAGAGGGTACACCCGTCGATGTCACCCTCTTCCTCCACCCCGTGGAAGTGCCTACCTCTGTAGGTCTTATTCAAGAGCACTTCAGACTAGTCATATGACTTTCTCACCGACCTGACTTTTATGCATTTTGCATGATGCAATATTCTTCAAATGTGAAAATCTAATCATAAGCGGTACTCATCAAGGTATGATTAGCATATAATCATATGCATCATCTCATAAATACTGTAAATCATGGCATAAAAACACGAATAACAATCATTCACCATAGTTCACTGTTCTACTATGCACTTGCCTGTTAACCTAGCGGACGTTGCGTGGACGGCACCAAACTCGAATTGCCACCTGAACAAGCATTAACTATTTCAATTTATTGCTAATGCAATACATTCATATACGAGCAAATAACATCGCTCTAACGTCCAACCCAACATGATCAAACCCTGTCCTACCGAGCAACTTTTCATTGTCCCGATGCTTAACCAATCTGTAAAATTAGCGATTTCATCATTTATACTCGCGGATCGAATTCTATATGCTCAATCTCTCTTCAATCGATTACACTATTTAACCTCAATTTATTCTCTCCCTTTCTCTCTCCTGCCACAGATAAACCAAATCAACAGTGGCAACACCGATTTTACCGTTCAAGTATTCATATTAATAAACGATTTTCCTCATGTCAATCAGCTACCCTCCCTCCGCCTCACTCCCACTCCCGACTGCCTCCTCTTCTTCCTCTTTCTTCTCTTCCTCCCCTTCCTCTCCTTAGCCGATCGGCTCCTCCCTGCCTTCTCCTCGACTGGCCGGTTCCTCTCCCATCACAGCCATCTCCTGGCTCTCCCCTTGCCTCCTTGTGCGGCGAACGGCCGGGCAAAGCAGTGGAGCAACGGTGAGCTGTGAGGCGAAGGGAGGTGAGGCACATCCGTGGGGTGGAGCGGCGGTGGCAGAGGACGAGGAAGGCGAGACGCGGCTGGGGAGCGACGGCGGTGGTTTGGCCGAAGGGCGGAGGCGCTAGCGGCTGGGTGTCAACAACGCACACATGGGCGACGAGCGATGCTGGACGATGGCAAGGTGCGACAGCATCGGGCAGCGAGGTGCGGTGGCGCCAACGTGAGCAAGCGCAAGTGTGAGGCAGCGGCTCACACGAGCAAGAGCAATAGCAAGGTGAGCACGAGGGAGAAGCCAAAATAGCTTTTGCCTCCTCCTCCACCTGGCTTCCTTCTCTCTTATAGGGCTACGAGATAAGCCAGGCTAGGCCGAGCCGACCCAGGTGTTATAAAGGCGATCCAAATTCCTCCAAGCACAAACGATCAAGCTGATCGCTAAACCGACTTGATTTCAACATTGCCCTGTATAGGTGAAGACTTGCTGCCACGCTTTGATCGATTACATACCAATTGCCATATCAATTACGCCAGTAGCGTCACATAATTCTCCTTAAATTAGTACATAGGAGAAACAACATCTTGTGCATTTCAAAACGTTCGTTCTGTCTCGGTAAAAGGAAAGACCTACAACATAGGATTAGCTGTGCTGCTGCCAATACGGACCAAAGAATATGGGGTGGTATATATAATATCAAATAATATATAACCAAACCATTTCGTTGGAAAGTATACCTAAATTGCTATACAAATTAATCATTACCTTTCTTCCTCCCAAAACATTTTTGCTGAGACGCATAACAACCGCTCCAAGGGCCTGTTTGAATGAGGATTCGGCTGGGATTTACCCCTCATTCAAAAAGGGCCTTAGAGAGTGATTCTTGTGAGTGCTTAATGCATAAACCTTTTTTGTAGTACTGGCATTGATATGACTTCATACACGTTATTATGATATTTTCGGAGAGCTCGCATTTCGTGATGCGCCTGCGAGATGGAATTAAGAACATCCTGATCAGTCCTATGTATGAGTCCAGGACTGCAATACATATATTTAAGACATTTCGTTTGTTTAAGCGCTTAAATTACTTAAGCCCGACTCTTGAGGCAGTTGCAGGTTTCTTATGAGAAAATGTAACAGAAACTTCTATAGTTAGACAACTAATTATTTTTGTAATTGTTAGCAAACCAACAAAAAAAAAGAATATTGGCTACGCACACCTATTTAGTTACTACTCCCTCCATTTTGCTATATGTATCCACAACCTACCTAATGCATGGACTAAGGAAGCACTAAATATAAGAGATACTTAATGAGAAATAACCATATATACCTATATTAAATGACATATCACAATCATTTAACATCTTTTAAAGTATTTAAGAGTAGCGAGAGAAATTTACTATAACTACACTCTAGATTCCCTCAATAAACAAATATATTAAAACGGATGCCCCTGATGCCATGGACAAATATAGCAAAACGGAGGGAGTATACTACAAAAAGGCATATGAGAGTTTAGAGAACGACCACCGTGTGTGAGCAAGAAATGGAGTACCCTTATTCTTGTCGGTTGGTAAGAGCTCTTCAGCACCAATTCTCATGTCAGCATTAGATGAGCGCCTCTTTGTCTTTCTATTTAGTACCTCAACCTCGACAATGAAGATTCCACAGACAGGACGATGATCCGAAAATCTGGACTCCCCACGGTAGTAGGATAGTTGCACAATACCATCTCCACGCCACAATATTCTATCACACCTGAGCAAGTTCAACTACCTCAGAGGGATGCAATGCAATAAGTCAAGCAAAGGATGGCTCACAAGCAACATTTTTATAGTACAGTCACGCGAAGAAAATTTTCGCAAAATCATTTGCACCACAGAATCACAAAACTGAAGATGGAGCATTGCAAGTTTGATCTGTACGCTTTAATAAGTTAGCTTATAATATATCAGAACTACATTATGCAGCGTTTATTTTATCTATTTTTAGAGAGCTAGTCTGTTCCCTTGTTTCCTCTGTGGAAAGCCAAATAGTCTTGCCTCCTACTCTGGTAGTAAACAGCAATGGAAGTATTACATTACATGCTAAGTTTGTACCTATAGCGACTAGTGTGATGGAATATTAATACAATTACACTTTCCCAATCAGAGCTTCTTTGTAACACAAAACTAATTTGAAAATCGTGCATACCATGCTGGTGTTCTCCTCTTTTTCTTTGATGTTGCAGTCTCGCCAGCATAAGCATCTGAGTTAGAGGAGTACTTGTATGTGGGAGCAAAATATATCTTCCCCTCGTTCCACCCCTTAAACACTCGCCCAGCATCCTGTTCAATTTTAAGCTGAAGAACAAAATATATACAAAACATTAGGGAAGGAGAAAATTGCAGCAGAGGAAAACTATAGTTCGAACGAAAATAGGGAAAGTCTTCAAAAGATTTTGACACCTTTTCTGATTTCCTTTGTTTTTAATGCTTGTTAGCACAGAGCAGGACCATCTTTTGACAAAAGTTTAGCAAATTGCTTTTCACCTTCTTTAACGAATAGTTTTCAATTTGATTTATAACTGAATAGATTCCTCTAATGAGAAGTTACCTGATCCTTTTCAAAAAGGGCATCCCAGTTATTTTCCATCAAAAGCTTTTTTGTATCTGCATAGCTCAGTGCAATACGGTAGTTCAAATCCCCAAACCATATCACCTTACTGAAACCAACATTGCATTAATTACAAAATACCAACTTGACAAGAAACAAATATTTACAAGCATATGTGGCACTGCATTCTTACTCATGCTCAAGAATTTTCTCCGGGATTTTTCGCCCAGCTCTCCTGCAAATCCTCGAAAATAGTGTGAGCCTCAGTATCTCTAGAACATCGGAGTTTCTCCTAAATTCATCACCTTCTTTCTGACCTGAAGCCAAATGGCTGCAGATGAAACAAAAGTTTGTCTGGTGCAGTGTCATGCTGACTGATATACATCCCTGCAGTAGAAGAAGTGTGTATTCAGGAAAAAACACAAATGCTTACAGAATTACTTCAATCTGATTTGGTCCTGACCTTGTTTCCAAGACAGCCCAGAATTCCTCGCCCTATGCAAGACGTTCTTAGATGGCAGATGTGCTGAACTAGTTCTTTCTTCACCCAGACAGTAACAAAAATACCAACCATTTGTTTGCATGCTATGAGATTATATTTTAGTTGATCCCTTGCAGTGGGAGCAGAAGTGGATTCATTGAGCACAGAGCCACAAGAATCCCTTGAGCTCTCTTTCTCTTCCTCTTCTGAGGAATCGGTCTCATCAGCATATGCTTTTGGACGTCTAAAGCAAGCATCCCTGCAGGATGACTTGGTCATTTCTAAAGGGCAGTTGCAGGCCTTAAGCTGTTTTCTCTGGAGTGGCATGAAAGATTTACTAATGGCTTTCAGAAAAGACTTCTGGAAGATTGTGGAACCACTTGCTGTTTTTGTTAGGTCAGAGAATGAGGCATAAAGGCTTGAAGAAGCTCGAGAGGAAGTAGAATCAACGGAGGGAGATGGCTGATGCTGAAAGACACTGGTATAAGTGTCAGCTGGCCTGTTTAGTGCTTGGTTTATAAGAACAAGCCATCTTGCAGCTGGTTCGTTGTCTTCTATCACAAGCACATTACCAGCATTGAGAGGAACAATTTCCTGAAAGCTGTTCAAAGATTAAATGAACAGAATTGATGGCATGAAGGCTTGTGTTAACTGTTAAAGGAAAAAATCCACTAGATACCCTTGAAACTTGAAAGTACACTATGATTCATTCTGATGAATATAAATCCCAAACAAGTCAATGGCAGTCTACTACCACAGAGCAATCAAGGAACTTCCTTCTTTTATCTTTTTTACAGCTATGTACTGAATTCTTTAATATGAGAAACAATATTCAATAGTTAACCATTAGGTGTAGAAAATTAGAAAACACTGGCACTGTAATTACTAATTAGTAATATTGGCAGGGAATATTTCCATATCTATGAAAAAATATCAGTGAAAGACCTACCCCAAAACATAAATATCTGAATGATCATCTGGGGGGAGAAAATCATCCGGGTTCAGCTCAGCAGTAGGTGCTTTTCCTCCAACATTCCAGGTAGAGACAAATATTCTGTATAAAGAAAGCACAGGGTAGAGAATTTGGTCTGGTTGGCATAAAAAGGATGGGAAAATGATTGGATACAAAATTTCAACTGTTGTACCTGATGGGCTCAGTTGTTGTATTATTAGAAGATTGGGCCACGAAATGGCTGAGACGTATGCTCTTAACTTCTGGTTTCCATTAGTTCAAAGCGACATAAGAAACCGATTAGAACCACTAACAATTTAATTGGACCAGCTTCATCCATAAAATTGGACAAAAATACAGGATTTACTGGATATTAAAGTACCTGAAAGTGTTCTCAAGGGAGAAGAGGATGATGCCTTTGAAGAACTTGGCCCAAGCTTACCTGCTGTAACATAGGAGTATATGACACAGTTAGTTGCTGCTATGATCTCAAGAGTCAATGCTATGATCTCAAGAGGCAAGACAAACTAAAGATTTTTAGAAAACTGGTTAATGGCAGAAGCTACTTTAATTAGTTCAGAATAAACGTGCAACTCATTTCATGAATGTGGTGGAGCTTCACAGTAATCTATAGGTAAACTAAGACTGCATTTGACCCGTACAAAAAAACTAAGATTGCATTTGATGTGTGCTTCCTAAATTTGAAATGATGCCCTTTTTAAAAAAATAATGGGTGATAGTTAATGCTCTAAGTGGATGTTTGAATCGCCAGTTTTGTTAATCAATTTTGTCAAAAAAAGTGTTTTTGGGTAAATTTTACAACTATATATTTTAAGTGGTTATTCGGTTGGGAAAATATTTAGTGAAGCATTGCTTGGCTAAAGTTGGTTTTTAGTTATTCTACTGTTTGCATTTTAAGTTTTGCAGAAAAAACAGGTAGGAATCGTTTTTCGTAAAACTCATAATTTTTTAGTTTTGGAAATAGTGGAATTTTTATCCTGGTTTTTCCTGTTTTAACCGAACAATGTTTTAGACTGTTATGTGGTTAGGCACTAAAACTAGTTTAGTTAAATCTAGTTTTGCTAAAAGCCTGAAACATAAGATCGCAACAACCCCTAAAGGTATTTTCATATGCCATGGGAATAAAGGGCAACCTTTCAACTAGCACCCCTAATGGTATATACATACTTTTTCCAAAAAAGAAAAATGGTAGATACATATTTTGGAAAGGAAGAATATGAACCAACCGGCATTACAGCTTGGACTGTCTGTCCTCTCTGCAACTTTCTTCTCCTTTGTCCCAAAAAGTTTTGGGCCACAACCCTAGGATACAAATCTAGTTTTCTGAATGCAAGTATTTCATTTCTACGAAATCCAATTGCGGAAATGCAATCAACATGTCACCTTCATTTTTTCCTCACTGGTGAAGACCATTAATTGTTGGACCTAGTACAAGGCTTTTCTTTTTCAGTTTCAAGGCTGAACACAAGAGCCGAATGTAATAAAGAATCTGCGAGTAGTTCATCATAGTGTTTAGAAACATGGCACTAAATGGACAAATCAGGTATTAACAAAGCAGTAAATAAGTGATGAAAGCGTAATACAAGAGACAATCGTTACGTTCCTCACAAAACAAAACATAAAAAGGTATAAAAAAGCAAATTTTGAACCATAACAGGTTGAAGTCAGGAAAACTGAGATTATACTCTTAAAACCAAAAAATTATGTCAAGTAAGAACAAGAAATAAGCGATTCAAAACGAACCAACCCGCTGAAGGAAGAGACACAAGAACACACCAATCTTCGCAACTAAAAATCTTCCAACGAATGCCATCAAAATTCCATCAAGATGCGATTTTGAACCCCTAATCCTCCTCTCCAGGACCACACACATCACAAATGCACAATGCCACGGCAAATATACCCACCTCAGACTCCAAGAACCACCCAATCCTGCCGCTCCCAGGATCCCAAAACCCCCAGCCAAGAAGCCAGCCACCAACCCCCACCACTCCTGCCTGCAGCCAGCCCTCCCTACCAGCCAAGAAAACCAAACCCACGAGCCGACGCCGCGCGGCGACCCCTCAAATCCGGCAAGGGGTCGGAGGAGCCCGAGGAACGCACGGCCATTGGGCCCCCCTCCCCCCCGAGGACTCGTTCTTTAAACCAAGGGAGGAGACAACCGCAGCGGAACGAGAGAATAGTTTAAGGAAGGAGTGCTTCGATCCGCATCCGCATGTGTCGCGTTGCTTTTCGGAGCGACGGCGGGTGGAGTTGACCGGGGAGCGAGTTAGAGGGGCGCACGTGCGGCCGGGGAAGGAGAGATTGGATTCATTCCGAGCAGGGAAAGAAAAACAAAAGAGGAGGTGGGGAGAAAGTGGGGGAGGAGTAGGACGGACACTGTTGTGTCAGCAACGGAATTCTCCGATTGGATTTGGACGCGTTTGTTCGTTTGGATATGGGGGAGCTGTGTGTGGGGGCATCGTGTTCTTGTGCTTCCCTTTCGCCACAGGCCCGACGCCAGATGCCAATTTGTTGATTCGTTTGTTGTTCTTACTTGCTGGGTTGTTCCGCGATGCGACACACGACGCGGGCGCATCGCACCACACCCCCACGATCGCCATTTTTGCCGCTTGAAAGTGTAGCTTGCCTCGTCAAGACGTGACTCACCGAATATTTTTAAGTGGAGAATATAGAATCATGACCTGACAGAATAAATTAAACCGTGTTTTCGCTCATACGGTGAGGATAACCTCAACATTTCTAAGCCAGGTCAAGCATTATAGGGACTGTTCTTTTCGGCTGCGGCTTATGAATTTTGGCTGAAATTTTTAAATTTTGGCTGTTTACGGTACAGATTACGGAGAGACAGATACTTACTTGTGATTTTAGCTGGTACAGATGTTGGGCTTTTAACGTGTAGATCGTTTAACTTGTAGACCCCGTCTTAAAAAAATACTATGTTTGAAAGTTAGATACTGTAGCAAAAGCCAAAAGCCGCCAGCTTGTGAGGTAAAGAACAAGCCCATAGGTTTTGAAGAGGAGTGACCGATAGAACGGCGAATCCAAGATAAAAATAGAGGTGGTGCTCATATATCAAAGGTAAAGTTGAACAACCATAGCAATTTATACATTTAACTGTGCTTTGCAATCCAAATTCATACTC
This sequence comes from Dendrocalamus sinicus, assembly GCA_036346575.1. Lineage (NCBI taxonomy): Eukaryota > Viridiplantae > Streptophyta > Magnoliopsida > Poales > Poaceae > Dendrocalamus > Dendrocalamus sinicus. Next base: position 15,479,853 of record CM070643.1, on the reverse strand, counting down.
ATTCTGTCTAAAAATGTAAGATGTATTTTTGAATGGTTTTGTCTATAGATATACGACGTGTTTCATATTCCGATGAAAAACAAATGTTGACAAGGGTTAGATAATCCATAATAAATAACTTGCTATCTACAATAAATGTCAAAACATGACTTAGCCAAGTAGCCTACATATAAACCCCTCCGTTAGGGAGAATATGTTTAGATCATATTGGGCATTGACCACTCCCAATCAGAGATGTCTACGACTAGATACATGGGCCCAAACCTCCAACCGGAGAACAAGTCTATCGTAATTGACTACGTGCAGTAGATAAAGAAACCGTACGTCCTTGTCTCACTAACATATGTTCTTCCTCTATCTCTGACAGTAAACATTCGACAACTTCTCCACGCGTGCGGATGGCTAAAATCGATGAGATGCCTCTTCACAAGTGCCAACTGCCACCCTTTCAACGCTATTTAAGGAGAGTATCTTAGAACAGAGACAGGTAGATTACAAGATATTATTCACTTGTAATCTTAAACACCACATTGTAATTGAATATAATAACACAAGAGTAGGATTGTTATTCTCTCTAAAGAAGGCCTGAACCTGTCTAAAATCGTTGTCTCTTCTACGTGATCCCATGTGTTGTGTGGGGACAATCCGTGATTTACAAGATGTGCCCCATGTTTACACAACTGTCTAGAAAACCATCTGCACACAGACATAATATAAAATCTACTTTGAGTGGTTTTAACATAATAGAGTCCAACATACAACAAAAAGTAGGGCCTTAGGGCCAAAATTTACAAGTCTTAATGCCTCTGACTGACTTATAATACTCTAGGATACATGAAAAGCTCGTAACTACACCTATAGGCAAGTTCGAGCGTAGGAACAACCTAAAACTCGTAGTTCTCACCATTCCCATCCTCATAATATGCTTCATCAAAAGGACCCACATCACCAAGATCTGGATAATATGTTGAATCCAAATATGCAAGAGTGAGTACTTATGTACTCAACAAGTTACATGGAAAAGCTATTAACTATATGCACATAGGAATTCAAAGGGAAAGGTTAAGGTGTAATCTATGACCTACTACTTACCTTCTTCATAGTTGTAAAGGTGACTCATTTTAAGATTTAAAGAGGAAGTAAAGCATTTGATAAATGTTGTAATTGAGTGATGATAGCAACAAGAGCGAGACCGAGGTGGCCTAGCGTCGGTGATGGCGCCACGAAAGCCTTCTTCTCTAGCGACGATGGCATGCTTTCGATGATGGCGCGTATGAATAGAGGGGAGCACGAGTATCAGTGGATCAAGACAAAAGCTCCACCTGGGGTTTCTTCTTCGTTCTTGCTCGAGCCTCCAGAGTTCTTATTCCTTTGCTACCCTACCGGCGTTGCGCCCCTAGCCACCCACAAATCGACTGCCAGTGCTAATAGGGTCCCAAGGATCCAGCAATTGGAGCTATGCTTGAACCCCAACTAGCACAAATAGTGGCTCCACCACTACTTTCATATGATCACCCTTCAAACATCTAAAAATGTCACAAAGCCTTTTTCTGTTTAATATTCATCTTTCTCCCATTCCTCAACTTCCTACCCCCATTGCCAATTCCTCACCTCATTTCCCTTCCCCACCCTACCCTACTCACTTCTCTCGCTTCTACGGGAGAAGGAGACATTTATCAATGCAAGCTAAAAAGCCCATTGCCAGTTTCAGGCAACTAGGTAAGGATGGTTGTCACTTTCCCTTGGATGCCAATGGCGAACTGCCCATTGATCATCTCTCGGCCATCACCCTTTCACTCCCTCATGGCCTCCCTCCTCGCATGTAAGCTACCACCTAGCCACCACTTTACAATCACCTTTTTGCTGTCGACGTCAACCATTATAGTGAAGACCATTTTCCTTGTTTTCAGCCAGATCTACTAATGTTGTTGCTCAATGGGTTCCTTGTTGCCCACCGCCATCACCACCGGTCGTTGTCCCCTAAGATCAACGATATTGTGTCATTGCCACCTCTGCTTGCCACCCTTATCTGATCCCACGGCTGCCTATGCCACCCATGGTTATCAAAACTAGTTTTAAAATTTTATCAGAGGTCTAATAGGACCAGTTCCACCGATTTTTGATAGTTTTCGGACCAAAATTTTCAAACAAAAATTAAATTTCAAATAAAATCAGCCAAAATCGATATAAATCAGTGTAAAATGAAATATTTGAGACCGGTTTGTAGTTTAACCGGAGGTGACTGGTAGAACCGATTTTCACCGTTTTTCATAACCATGATGCCACATTTGCTAGTAGCCATTAACCATAGCTCTAAGGTTGGGGCTAGGAAAACCTCTAACTCGCATGATTTGATGGTATGAATAGTTCTATATAACTTACATTAAAATAATGTACACACTATAGCCATTCTCATGAAGAAAACAAAATGAATTAGCCCATACCATGAGAGGCCGAGCATGAGCAGCAAGTAAGGATGGCAACGGGCTAAGGGGTTCAGAGGGAGGCCCCCACTAGGCCGCCCTAGCTCTGTTCCCGTTAGGCTAAACAGGGATATCAACCTCGCAGGAACCCGACCCCCACTCGGGATTAACAAAGGCTAACTTATTTTTTGTAAAAAATAATAATGTGATTTTATATATTACTTTATAATTATTTAAGTAAAAATAAAATATAGCTTCAAAATATATGTATTCTAACATATAGATTCAAGTTTTAGTCCAAATGTACAAGAAAATAATGTAATCTTTCATATTAAAAAACTATAATCTTTAATAAAAAAATATATATTTATTTTTACCAAGTCCAGGCAGGAGAGGGCAACCCCGTCCCCGCCACGCTAGCTTAGTGAGGCCTGCCCCATTCCCCCATGGGGAGATCAGCCCTACCTCCGATTGGGAAATTCCCTGTGCACCCGCCTCATGGGGAAATTGCTACCCCTTGCAGCAGGTTGTTGGGGGGGGGGGAAGAGTTTTTTTAAAAAATAATCTAATTTTTATTCCAAAATATAAAATTATACATGTGTTTTAATTTTTTTTATAAAAGTAACCATCTGTAGCCCAACCGTTGGTCGACTATACCTTGTCGTCCAACAGCCGAGTGACACGAAGACTAATAGCCCAATCATACGGCGACAGGGTCCAATAGCCTAACGGTTGGGCTATAGGTTGTTGTCGGCCACCGGTTGGACTACTAGACTGCTTTTAGATTTTTTTAAAAAAAATTCGAGTATGTAGTAGAATTTTTTAAATAATATATTCTTTTATTTAAAAATACAAAATTATATACATATTTTTATTTTTTACAAAAGCAATCCCTGTAACCAAATCGTTGGGTGATTGGACCCTGTCAGCCAATGGCCGAGCGGCACGTAGACTAAAGGACATCGTAATTTTTAAATGTACTAACATATACAATAAAATCGTGACTGAGAGTTGTCACCTTTTGCTTTTTGCAGAATGAATCAAATTCAATACATATGCCAGTGTTAATTCGTATACTATTCCAAGATGACCACACTAAATTGGCCTCCCAACCGATCTGAGGTTGAACAACGCCTGCTCATAGTGTTGTTAGACTACAAATTAGTGTTATATGACAGTTAGAGATATTTTAGATGATCAATTACTTCTGTAAAAAAAAATAAAAATATAGGTATAATTTTGTATTTCCGAATAAAAAATAGGTTATTTTAAAAATTCTACTTGATACTCAAATTTTTTTAAAAATAATCTAAATAGCCCAACCGTTGGGCGACAACCACCTGTAGCCTAACCGTTGGGTTATTGGAACTTGTAACCTAACTGTTCGGCTATTAGACCCTGTTGTTCAACGGTTGGGCTACAAGGGTTACTTTTGTAAAAAAAATATAAATATAATTTTGTATTTTTGAATAAAAAAGATTATTAAAAATTCCGGGGAAAATATCCGGCCGCAGGTTGTTGAAAAAAAAAATGCAGTAGCCACCGACCGCGGTAGGCCGAGCACGAGCTGCCCAGTAGCGAAACAGCCCACGTTTGGAGGAAACAAAGCCCCAGCCCGAAGCTGGCACTCCTCGCGGCTCACGGACCGGATTTTAGCCCAACCGGCCCATGCGATCATGCCCCCCAGCTGACCCGCGATCAGTCGGCCACTCGGCCGGCCTACCCAGCGCGACGCCCTCTCGTCGCGGTGCAAATCATGCGACGCGTCACGCGTTGGTGATTGACCACTCGATCCACTCGGGACGCGCTGGGCTACTCACCGGCACGGCGCTGTGATAGTGTCACGACTCACCAGCCCACCACTAGCATTGCACGTCCTCCTTGGGCTCCCAGAAAACGCACCGCCTACTCGCCGTGCGCCCTCATTTTTTGATCTTCCCCGCATGCATCACCAGCTCAAACCGCACGACGCCGCCTCCCTCCCGCGCCACCTCCTCGAAGCCCACATCGTCTCGCTGATCCGCCAATGCCCCGACCTCCTCGCGCTCCGCGGCGCCCACGCGCACCTCCTCAGGCTTCGCCTCCCGCGCCTCACCTCCGCCTTCGCGCTCTCCAAGCTCCTCGCCTCCTGCGCCACCGGCAAAACCGCCGCCGCCTCCTACGCACGCAACCTGTTCGACCAAATCCCCCACCCGACCTCCTTCTGCTACAACTCCCTCATCCGCGCGCTCCACAGCCCGACGAACCCCAGCGCGGACCCCTTCCTGGTCTACCGCCGCATGCTGCGCGCGGGGTCACCGCCCCCGAATAGTTTCACGCTCGCGTTCGCGCTCAAGGCGTGCGCCGCCGTGCCGGCTCTCGGCGAGGGCCGGCAGCTGCACTCGCAGGCCTTCCGCCGGGGGCTCGAGCCGAGCCCATACGTGCAGACCGGGTTGCTTAACCTCTATGCCAAGTGCGAGGAGGTTGCGCTCGCCAGGACCGTGTTTGATGGCATGGTTGGGGACAAGAATTTGGTCGCTTGGAGTGCCATGATCGGCGGGTACTCAAGGGCGGGGATGGTTAACGAGGCGTTGGGGCTTTTTAGGGAGATGCAGGCGGAAGGGGTGAACCCGGATGAGGTCACTATGGTTAGCGTCATCTCGGCATGCGCCAAGGCAGGGGCACTTGATTTAGGGAGGTGGGTGCATGCTTTTATAGATAGGAAGGAGATCACGGTCGATCTTGAGCTGAGTACCGCGTTAATTGATATGTATGCAAAGTGCGGGTTGATAGAGCGGGCAAGAGCTGTGTTTGATGCAATGGTGGAGAGGGATACAAAGGCATGGAGTGCGATGATAGTTGGATTGGCGATACACGGGCTTGTCGAGGATGCATTGGGACTATTCTCAGGAATGGTAGAGCTTAAGGTAAAAACGTTGCACTGATGTGTTTATCGGTAGTTGTTGGTTATGTTGGTCTGTTCTTCTTTGTTTCTCGAATGAAGGAGAGACATGAGTTGTTTGTTCTTGGTCAAAAAATAAGTTGGTTATTGGTTTGGTGATAACCTGCTCATATGCATTGACTTGCACAGAGGAACGTGTAAAACCCATTATATTTGATCAGCAAAAGAAACTAACTTATACATTGGTATATTTTCTGATGACTCATCATTTTTGTTTAGCATCTGCTTTGTACCGTGCTACTGTAAAATTTGACTCCTGAATGCACTTAACTACTTCCATACGAGATATGTTCTGTGAAATTGTTACATAAATCTTTGTTCGGGTTAGCGATGTTTTCTACATTGTCCTCTATGTATTAACTCACATGTTTAACTTAATTTTCTAAGAAATTGGTAGAACGCACAGTCTTTACAAAGGTACCGTAACCATTCTAATATCTCTCACCTAAATTCTTGTGTATTGCACATATTTCAGGTGAGGCCTAACAACGTCACCTTTATTGGTGTGTTGTCAGCCTGTGCTCATGGTGGGTTAGTGGATGATGGACAACAATATTGGTCTACTATGCAGGAGTTGGGAATTAAACCTTCAATGGAAAACTATGGTTGCATGGTTGACCTCCTATGTCGATCTGGCCTCTTGGATGAAGCTTACACATTTGTTACTGGCATGCCTATCTCACCAAATTCAGTAATTTGGAGGACTCTTCTTGTGGCGAGTAAAAGCTCAAACAGAATTGATATAGTGGAATCAGCGTCAAAGAAGCTCCTTGAGTTAGAACCTCACAATCCGGAGAACTATGTTCTGCTCTCCAATTTGTATGCATCGAACTCCCAGTGGGATAGAGTGAGCTATATGAGGAAAAAGATGAAGGACAGCAATGTTACTGTTGTTGCTGGTTGTAGTTCGATTGAAATAAATGGCTACCTGCACAAGTTTGTGGTGAGTGATGATTCACACCCTGAAATCAAGGAGATAAGACTGGTACTGAGGAATATAGCTGACCGGGTGCTGCGCACTGGTCACAAGCCTTGGACAGCTGCTGTGCTACATGATGTTGGTGAAGAGGAAAAAGAAGTTGCACTTTGTGAGCATAGCGAGAGGTTAGCCATTGCATATGGATTGTTGAAGACAAAAGCACCTCATGTCATTCGGGTGGTAAAGAATTTGAGATTCTGTCCGGATTGCCATGAAGTGGCAAAAATAATAAGCAAGTCATACAACCGAGAAATCATTGTCAGGGACCGTGTTCGTTTCCATAGATTTATTGGAGAAAGTTGTTCTTGCAACGACTTTTGGTGATTACTTAACGGATTGAATCATTTATATATGATTGTCCAAAGGCTGGGAGATGTGATGCCTTACGAAAGAATGTTTTTACACGTGTTAAAACAAAAACCATCGGGATGAATACTCTGGGGTGGGAGCTTAGGCTGGGAACTCGGGAAGCCACCCATTCGGGTTTGATCCCCGGGGGTGGCAGGGTGGGGTCGTGGGGAACCACCTATGTAAAAGAAGTGTTAAACAAAAATCTTTGGGAGTCCAAAGCTATTGAGCATCCTTTCGTATCCAGATAAAAGTACTCCTGGTGTGGACTGGAGCCTCATATTTTGCTACTACCACTCAAGGTATTGAACTATATTTTACATAATTGAGGTATTCTTTTAACCGTAATTTCATGTTGTCCGCTGCCGTTCATTCTTCGTAGTGCTGCTACCTAACCAGAAAACCAGATATTTCTGACAGAGTGGATGTTAGAGCCTCCTATTCTGACAGAGTGCGTGTTTTATCCAACAGAACCTAGAAAAGGAAAGGTGGCTGCTTTTCTGGCATAGTTTGTTTAAATGTATCCATCATAGTTTGTTGTTCATACATTAATAACAAATATCGGTTGCATTGTTTATCACACAATTTATTCATGTTGGACAATTTTAAACTCCCAATTGGATGCATCATGAATAGGCATTCAATGTTTGATTAGTGTTTAGTTATTCCTTTATGCCAAGTTGACTTCTTGATGGACAGTTTTCATCCTGCAGTACGTAACAATAGCATGACAGTACTACACCCTCCAGATAGTCCACATGGTGCTCCCAGACGGCAAAATGGTCATTCAGAATTTCAGGTTCCAAAAGCCCAAACCGTGGAAGAGCATGCTTATTATCCAAGGTCAGGAATCAGGATACCAGAACATGCCATGTTGATGGCTGCTCGTGCAGCAAGACAGAAATTTATGGCCGTTGGAGATTTTGTCAATAGAGGCCAACTGGACGTAACATGAGTAGACGCGAACGGAAGGTCACGTGTATTTCAAGGACGAGACGGAATGTGTCTCAATGTAACTTGGGAAAAACGCTTGTACACCACCAGATAGTTTCGCTAATCATTATAATATGGGTTACAACTCTCGTTTTCGATAATCATTATAATATGGGTTACAACTCTCGTAGTTTCTTTGCATGATGTGCTTGCAGCTTCACAATTTTTTTTCTTCTGATTTGCATATTCAGACTAATCTTCAGACTAACCAGTTCCAAAGAAAACTAACCAAACTGAACGGTACTGCTACAATGTAAATGATGCTCAAACAGAACAAAATACACACGTACGCCGTGCCCATTACACAGATAAATGAGGAAATACAGTAAACAATATATATATGTAGTTCGACCGACAATTTTCAAAACCCGGTTTTGTGATGTTCGATTACAAGTGGGAGCAAACAGTATAATAAAGAATGCGATACCGACCAAACCACGAGTTTCAAGATCGAAATAAGGCATCAACAATGTAGGCGTCGCTGATACTCAGAAGCAGCTGAGTTATCAGGAGGCCTCTAAGACTTAAGCAAGTTGGTTCTGACCCCAAAAAGAGAACATCCCCTTGTACCTTGCAGGCACAAATTGGCGTGACAGCATGCTTAAAGGCTGCTCCTTGCAGCAGCTGGTGCTGCGTTTGATCTGTTCCATGGTCTTGAGTACAGGAACGGCCTCTGCCAGTGAAGCACTCTCAGCTGGCACCGACGGAGATACCTTACAATATTGAGGAACACTAGAGGCAGTTATGCTACTGCTGCTGCTGCCATATTCCTTGGGATATTGAGGAACACTAGTGTCAGTTCTGCTGCTGCTGCTCCTGCCACCATTGGTACTGCGGTAAGAAGGTTTCCTGTCTCTTTTGCTGCTGCTGCTGCTACTGTGGCGAGAATGCTTCTTGTCCTTTTTGCTGCCACTGCTGCTGCTGCTCTTGGAGGACTTGTATTTGTAGTGGCCCTTCCTTGAACTTCTCTGGTGCGCCCTCACAGTGTGTGACTCAGAGGTAACAGGAGGATCATATACATCAGGATCCCATGAAACATTCAACCTTGTGATGATTCCCAGCTTCGCACGGCTTCCTTTCATTGCAGAAACTAACATTGGAGTGTCCTGCATATAAAGATGATGTGCATATGTTATTAAAAAACAGTTTGGTCCATCCATTTAGAACATAAAACATTTCACATAATCAAATAAAATAATCGGAGAACAACAGGCCCATGAGGTCCTATACTCATTGCAGATTTCAAATAAACAAGACTTCAATCAGGAAGCCAACTGCACTGAACTGAAGTACAAGTAGCAACGTGGTAGAAGAAGCCAGAGACAAATGTCAAAATTAAGACTCTAACGCTTAAAAACACTCTTTTATCTAAAAACAGAGTTGCATAGCTATTGGCCTATTGCTAATTTGGTATCAAGATAGCATTAACTAGAACAAACACATTGACAAGCAAGATATGCTGAACAAGAACCCATACTTCGACTGCAATCAAATGCTTACGTTAGTTGAAGAATTTCCGTCATCTGATTTGCCAATAGATGATTCAGATGCATTACCACTAGGGAAGGCTGGTGATGTGACCACTTCAGTGTCAATATCCACTAAATCATTAGTTGAACCTGATTCCAGAGAAAGAAGTGAATCGCCATTTTCATCAGAGTCTTCACCTGGATCTGTCCCTTCATCAACAATGTCGTGGCCATAGACATGCATGACTTCATCGTCGTGGCCATAGACATGCATCACTTCAGCAAGAGCCGTTCCAATCTCCTCAACAGTCAAATCATCTTTCCCACCAGCTATGCCAGCTTCAAAATTTTCATCTTCGGAGCAAACACAAGAGTTGTGCTCGAAACCTGATTTTTCGTAGGTGCTGTGGCAGAGACATAAGCTGCTGCTTACACCTTCGGCACTGGAGTCTACCAAAGGTCCGCCCATCCACAAGCTTAATCCCAAATTCAGTAGAGAATTTTCTGCTGAGAAGGACAAAGCATAAGTTGCAAGTATGTTTTTTATGCAGTTGAAAGGGCTGCATAAGGACTAAGTTTTTATGCAGTTAAAAGGGCTGCATAAGGACCACAACCTAAATTACTGGATACAAGACCATAGCACAAAAATAGTCAAATAGGTGCACATCGATGTGCATGTGTGTATACTGCTTTTATCTCAAGTTCATTTAGCTTGAGGCAATAGTTCTAGTAGAATAGGCAGATTAAGGACCTATTAGATTTCTCTTTTATTTTGACAAAGCAATTAAGCACAAACAGATGTTAAAAGCCTAAAAGAACACATATAAGCATGCACTAGAACGTGTGCCATGTTGGGAATCAAGAGTATAACACGGTACATATTCTAAAGAATAATAAAATTCAATTGAATCATACTTCCATGATTAAAATCTAACCAATTCCATGGCATATGCAATTCTACCCAAATGATACAATGGCACCAGTTTAGTACCTCTTTCCTCGTAGCAACAGCAATGACCACCACCAACACACCGGGTCGCTTCCGATCGGACCGGTGGATCGAGCGCAGACACCAAACCGCCGGGACCAGGAAAGCCTGAGATCGAGCACCGATCCCTCACAACCAGACAAGCCTCAGATCGAGCACAACCGGATCGAATCCGAGACCGCGAACTACGCGAGGCAACAAGGATCGAAGGGCGTGGGCGACGAGGGGAAGGCAATCGTCAGAGACAATTACAACTACTACAAATACTACTGCTACTAAAACGATGGAAGGACGAGAGCTTGAGGCGGTGGGAGCAGGGGAAGGAAGAGTCTGTCAAAACCGACAATCTGGCGTAACTGAAGAAAGGAAGGAGTCTGAAGAAATAACTCTTCACCGCTGAGAGCTGGCTTCCATCTGACGGCTAGGGTGCTGACTTACCCCGCTGAAGGCTCTCAACGTCCCAGATTTCTTATGGCCACGCTGGTTCAGTAGTTGTTTGATTCCCAGCTATTAGAGCTTAATACTCAGTTAATTAGATGTCATTTCTGTAATCTTGTCTTAGACTTAATGATGGATTATGTACCCATATAAATACTCTTCGGGACTGGAATGAAAGGTATCGCAAACATTATCAAAACTACTGTAGCCCTAGTTGTAGCGAGTATTCCTCTCTGTTCTGGGGTTTTTTCCCCTTTTTCCACAGCCAGATTTTCGTTGATTATCCATCTCGAGGTCGGATTCTTCCCGGGATCTGACAAATTGGTATCAGAGCAAACGAATCCTCGGCAAGAATCGGTCTGGCGATTGGGTTGGGAGCTAGGGTTTCCCGTAAAATCCCCAAATCGTTTCCGATCGGTGACGGCGGCGAGGATTGGTGCGAAGGGAAGGTTCCGGAGTCATTCCGTGGTAAAACCCCTGACCCTTGCATCGATTCGGGAGTGGACGACGCAATCCATGGCGTTCGAGCGGACGGCGGCGAGGCAAGCGATGATGAGGACCAGCTACAAGCTCGATGTTGTTCTGTGCCAGGCGGGTGACATTCGAAAACAAGTGACTGGGATGCGAGACCAGTTGAGACGGATGGAGATCATGCTGCAAAAGATTGTTTACTCTCAGAGGAATACCACAGAACCGGCGCTGGGAAGAAGCACACCTGAAGACCCTAACCCTAGCTCCGATCTGGGAAAGATGAAGGAGTGGGTGGTGAGCTACGAAGAAGATGCGTCCGATCCCACGGCTATCTGGAGAATAGCTTCGGCATCCAACTGGTGGCCATCAGAGGAGCCAAAAGATCTACCAGATCTGGTTCCACCGGCCGAATTGGAGAAGGAGAAGACAAGAAGAGTGGAAGATTTGAGACAGATCAACCCTAGTAGCACTCAAGGAGTTCACTTGCATGGTACACCGGAAGGTAATCATATTTCACTTCCTACTGGGTATTCTGTAGTTGCCAATGGTTGGGATGAAGATCCACTGCCGCATGATTTTATTGCTTCTCCCTCTCTGAACATCATGAACCCTAGTCATGGTCCAGAAATGGCAGAAGACATGGAGAGGTCCAATCATCCAATTACCCTATCATATCCTTTCATACATAATCTTCCCAAAGATATTCTGCTTGCTGATCTTGATTGGTCAATTGATGACAAGCAAGTTAGGCATTTCACTGGTTTTGGAAATACTCCTATGGTATACCCCCTTAAACCTGTCATTGAAGAAATACAAAAGTCTGCAGAGGAGACTATGGCCAATGTCCCAGATGAAGCTCAATCTGATTTAGCCCAGTTATATAAGGTGGGAAGAGCTGACAGGAGATTAAGGAGGCCGGGTTTGCTCTGGAATCTTCCACCTTGGCCAGATTTAAGCTCTTGTGAAGTTCACTGGAGGGCCATGGGCATGGAGAAGGGAGCTGGAGCAGTGTCAAGGAGGAATGCTTACAATATGGTTGCTCGGCAGGGCAAGAATCAATTCCAGCCGACAAGGGACAAACAACTTACTGACTTTGTGAAAGAGTGGGTAGCCAGGGTTGAGCAGTACAAGCTCAAGGACAATGAATGGTTCTCGGCTTTGTACAGCTGCCGGAAGCAGTGGGCCCCTGGGTATGTCAACCATTTAGGCAGGGATGGCACTTCGGCTATCAGGAAGATTGAAAAACCAGATCCATACTTTGATGGTGCTGTAGAAATTGGTGGTGTAAGAAGGGGTCAATTGAGAAATCTCTTGGGTAAGGTAACTTATGATCTCAAATCATGTGCATGGTTGTCTGTGGTGAATGTGATTATTCGGGATAAACGGAGGAAGCATAATGTTACAGAGAATTATCTGCTGCTACTGAAAAAGTTCAAAACAAAGGATAGAGTGACTGTTGCCAAGAGCATTGATTTACAGGTTAGAGTCAAGAATGTTGGTGTAAAGCAGGTTGTTAAAGCAACAAATGATACTGCTGGAGATGGTACCACATATGCTACTGTTTTGACAAAAGCAATATTTACTGAGGGGTGCAAGTCTGCAGCGGCTGTAATGAATGCTATGGATCTAAGGCGAGGAATCTCAATGGCTGTTGATGCTGTTGTGATTAACCTGAAGAGCATGGCTAGAACGATCAGTACATCAGAGGGAATAGCCCAGGTGGGCTCAATATCAGCAAATGGGAAAGTTGTCCAAAGGTTGACCAGATTTTTCCGAGGAAAAGTTTCTGCAGGTCCTCTGAAGCTGAAAGAGACATATTGTAATGATTGTATAGTGTCGCTTGCAAACAAGTGTATACACCAGGATATTCTATTTGATTCAGCTGCCACTGCAGTAAACGTGTTATCAGCAAAAGCAGCCACCAGAAGTAACTATATTAAGTTTGCCAAGATCACCCCTGCGACTTGCTCTACTCTTTCTATGAAACAGGGCAGAGGAACTGTTGAGGAGATCAGCACTAAATTAAGGGATAATTGTCCTAGTTACTTTAATGAGTCAGACTACAAATGTTACTTGACCGTGGAAAATCTGGAGAAAGCGTCAATGACGAACAACCATGATGGGAGAGAGATTCTTGTTAGAGATGCCTTAAGCCTTTTGACTAGGATTTCAGACTCTGCTGATTTGAGCGTTATATGCAAGAGATTTGAGAACCGAAGATTCTATGAGGCCGTTATACAATTGACTCTACAGCAAGCTCACCCTCTTGATTCCATCGCTGATGTTATTAATGGGCAAATTGATGTGAGGCCTCATGATACCACAATTGCACAGTGTTCCAATGCAAAAGAAACTCCAATTCTTGACCAGAGGTATCAATTTCCTAGCAATGCTGTGCTTCAGGCCAAAAGTACAGATATTGCCACTGATTTCCCGAGAGATCCTATCGATAGTAATATTACAGTGTATCTACTTGAATGCAAAATTGCAGTGTTTCGGTTCCACATGCAAATCAAACAAGAATTGGGGTACATGGGTTTCTGGCTTGAAGATATTCCGGGCAGTTCTGACTTAATAAGTGATCCCTTTTCTCATGACCGCATTTTAGTGGATACAGAGACTGCTGATGCTGCTTCCAAGGCTGAGGTTGTGAAGTATGCATTTATTGGTTTGATGAAAGATCTGCGAGGCATTGCGACGGCGACAAACAGCCGCAGGACTTATGGCCTCCTATTTGAATGGATGTATCCATCTCGCATGCCACTTTTGTTGAGAGCCATCTTATTGTGGGCTGATGAGTCAGAAGTCACCACACCCTTACTCAAATTCTTGTACGAGTTTGTCTTGAACAAAGCTCAAAGATGGACACTCAATTTGTCATCACCAAATGGGATCCTTTTATTCCGAGAGATTAGCAAACTGATTGTGGTTTATGGTTCACGGATTCCAAACAAAGGCATGTGGAATTCACTGACTATTCCCTCAAGGGTTTTATGTGGTAACTATGTCAATTTTGTTGTATTTGAGTTTTATGGTGACAGAGCACTTGCGGATGCCCTTGATATATCTCTAAAGATGACCCTCTCAGTTCCGTTGTCTGATATAATGGCATTCAAAAGGCTATCAAAAGCATATTATGGGTATGGAAGTTCTGTTCAACAATCATATCAGTTTTGCTCTCAATTTGGATACAGGCGCATTCATACATATTGTCAGCATGCTCGAGTCTGGATTAAAGGTCCAGATATGGGTATATCAACACAGTGCGCTTCTGCCATTAATAGCTTGGCAGCCTTCTATCTTAACAACAGTACAGCTGCTGATGGCCCTCCATCACCAGCCGCCGTGAATTTTGCTGGGCATATTGGAGAGTTTCCCAGTCTACTTCCTCAGATACTGAAGACGCTTTTGAGATCATTATCTTTGAGGATACACATTCATCAAAAGAACATCCCGAAGTTTTATTCTCCGACTAGCAAATCATGGTTTCCAAAAGAACATACTTGAGGACAAGTATGCTGTTGAGGGGGAGGCAATGTCAAAACCGACAATCTGGCGTAACTGAAGAAAGGAAGGAGTCTGAAGAAATAACTCTTCACCGCTGAGAGCTGGCTTCCATCTGACGGCTAGGGTGCTGACTTACCCCGCTGAAGGCTCTCAACGTCCCAGATTTCTTATGGCCACGCTGGTTCAGTAGTTGTTTGATTCCCAGCTATTAGAGCTTAATACTCAGTTAATTAGATGTCATTTCTGTAATCTTGTCTTAGACTTAATGATGGATTATGTACCCATATAAATACTCTTCGGGACTGGAATGAAAGGTATCGCAAACATTATCAAAACTACTGTAGCCCTAGTTGTAGCGAGTATTCCTCTCTGTTCTGGGGTTTTTTCCCCTTTTTCCACAGCCAGATTTTCGTTGATTATCCATCTCGAGGTCGGATTCTTCCCGGGATCTGACAGAGTCCCCGGAGGAGATGGCAGCGGCCGCGCGGAGGCTGGCGAACGCGGCGAGCACCGCAGGCATCGTATCCTCGCCGGGGCGCCGCAACGCTACGATTCTCTCTCGAGATCCAACTCGGCGGGTTCCGAAGACCACCACGAGCAGGAACCACGGGATCGGAGGAGACGACGGCAAGGTCAGGCCTTGCGCGCGGATCGGATCAGAGCCTTTTGAATCTGCTTGGTTTGGAGGAAGCATTTGGGAATTGGCTCAGGGCGACGCTGAGATGTGCGGATTGGCTATTGGTGCGTCGGGCGGAAGGCCGGGGCAGGTGGCTCTTATATTGTGTTCCCTGACAAGTGGGGCCGGGTTTCTCTCGGTCCCAGTACGCGGTGAGATGGCATACTGGGACTCGGATACGGGCAAGTGAGGGTGTATTTATAAGTGACGGCGGATGACAGGTGGGGTAGATGCGCGTGGGCCTCGGTTTGCAGTGAGAGAGCGATGCCCGGGTCAAAGGCGCGGCGGGAGGGTGCGGCACGAAAGGCGTGCCACGTCGGCCGGGGGAAGTCAGACGGGAGGAGGGAGGCGGTTTTCGTATTTCGATTTTGGGCCAGGCAAACAGGTGATGAACTGCGGGTAGGATAGACACGGCTATTCTTCGCCTCGGATCTTTTCCTGCCCTTTTCTTTTGTGGCTAAAGCTCAAACGAGCGTAGCTAGACTACATTACAAGCATCTCTTTTTGCCGATTTTTCACAGTATGCTTAATATAGATTCTTTTTAGACATGCTTATACCACCCAGCATTTTGTGTTTCTGTATGGCCATGCATGAAGCAACATAAGTATAATTTTATTTTCTATTGGCAGAATAGCGTCTCAAAGGGCCAAAATAGATGAGAGTCCGTTTATCAATCATGGCGCGGATAGTAGCGTACAGATAAACGAGTTGCACAGATGATACAAACATTTGGGTAATAGAGACAGCCAGACAGGAAGTCATATGGGATCTGTCGGCCTCCTGCTACAGAATTGTTGACCGCCCACAGGTTCGTAAAGTGCAAGCACCAAGACAAGATAATTCTGCTATGAAATAGTTGGCATCCTTCTAATATATAGCTGGCAGCTGGACGGTACACACAAGATTCTTTCGGCGATTGGGAAAGATCAGTGGTGCTTCCAATCATTGTGCCTGGCAAGGAAGAAGGCCACGGCAACAGCCAATACATCAGGTGCACGGATGCACTGAAGAAGTTTTGCTTTGCTATTCAAATCTGCAGTGCACTAGCACATTTCCCCTGAGATGAATGAGTTAGCACTTGCTGCATTGCAGGTCTTTCTGTGCGCAAAATAGAATAAAAAAAATCTGTTATGGTATCATGAAAGCAAAACATGTTGAGAATGAATTGAGTGCAAGTTCTAATAAATTTTTACACCACAAGAGAAAGCACAATATACGATCAACCTTCTTAATAATTAGTAAAAGCTATTTGTTGGTACCTCAAGGCAAAGGAAGACCTGAAGGCAAACAATGGTCTTACTTCACTTTCTTCCTCTTTGCTTGTTCATTGACAATTGGGCTTGTATGACTACTATTCTGCAGTGGATGATATTTTGCTCGTCTCAATGCTTCCTCGTAGTTATTCAACTTCTGCTTCTCCTTGTTCTGACAAGAGCAACAAAAGCACAATTATCATAAGGCTAGCCTTGTCAATCTCTCTCAATTTTAGTCAAATACAAGATCACATACATAAACATTCTTATAAGTTGCTATTTGTTGCTTACAAACTTTCAGCTCCATGTTTACATCACTAAGACGAGAATCAACAGGAACTGTGCACTGCTGAACCAACTGATTCTGACACCCACGGACAACTTGTGGTTGCCATACGTTTATTGCCACAGAAGCTCTCCTGTGGACATTTCAGACAACAAGGAATTAGGCAATCAGCATATACTGAGGAGAAATGCACAAACTCATGAGTAGGGAAAAAAAATCAAGGACAGGATATCGTCTTATTCTGAAGTCTAAATCTTCTGTTTCCCTGGCTGGGAAAGATTGGAGGGGGTTTTTTTCGAGGAGAGAAATGATAATGGTGTATTTTATACAACTTAACTGTTTGTTAACCCATGCAAGAACACTGTTTTAACTCTGTCCCAGCTCTTTAAGCCATCAATGCGTATATACGAGCCAGATTCCCTCCATAATCATTGTCCATTATCCTAATGAGGTGATTCACAAGGTCTGTGTTTTTGTCCTTTATGGGAGTCAGGACCCATAGGACTGCAGTGCCAGCCAATGGCAACAGACCTGAAGAGAATTAGATTGCAACCTACATTGTCTGATATGATTTGTTGGACTGAAGAACTATCTGATTCTTGTGCTCTACACTAGCTTTTAGATATCCTTTACATTTGCAGTCAGAGTGCCGTTTGAGCCGCTTTGCTTTCCTGTTCTTGTACACTGACAACAGAACTGAATGTTACCAGATGGGCTACAATTGTTTTGTGTACTGTTTGAATGTTTCCTTAATAAAATGTAAACAGGGGCCTTTTCCTGAGTATTCAACCAAAAGGGGGGCATCTATGTTTGATGGCTAGTTCCATGTTCCAAAGGCCATAGATCGTTGATAATTTGATATGCCTATTACAGTTCAAAAGGCAGCGAGAGCAGCTGTTTTTTGTTGAACATGTGAGCCAGCCAAGAGAACAATCTCAGTCCAGATCTTGCATAAATAAGAAGCTCAACTAATCATTGAAGCGGTTGTTTTGAGCAACATTTTTTGCCAACTAAATGACCGTGCAGCAAGACTTAGCTGCTGGCGGGTGCAAGAGATTGTTTCCATAATGAGTGACATATAAGAGGCCTTTAAATTGGAAGGATAGGACCAACAGCAAGAGATCATTGACATGACTTAAATCAGAGTTTTCCTACTACAGTTGAAAAGGCAGCAGGAGCAGTTTCTCGACCTAGCTCATGCATAGACAAGCAGCTCAATAGATCATGGAAGCAACTGCCTTGAGCAATATTTTCTGCTCCCATAGTGCCAACTAGAATTAGCTAGTTAGCTATGAGCAATTCAGCACCCAATGTATTTGTTACATTCCAGAGCTCTTTAGCTCCTATGATTTCTCACAGGTCAGGTAAATTGCTGTTTCTACTCTCTGCATCACACTATAAATTATAGCATCGAGAACACATACCATGATATCACACAGGATAGAAAAAAAAACCACAATTGGGGAAGCAGAGGATAATTTTTTTAATAATATAGTGACAACATTGCAGATTGCAAAAGAGAAGGATAAAATGTTGGAAAATACGGACCTAACCCTCTCGAGGTTGTCCAGGTCCTGCGCGGCGGCCTTCATCCTCTCCGCCTCCGCCCGCATCGACTCCTCCAGCTCCGCCAGCCGCCTCCGGCACGCCAGCACCCGCCCCTCCGCCTCGAACACCGCTCGCCGCCTCGCCTCCGCCATCCGCACCTTGTGCCTCTCGAACCTGCGGCAGAGCACAAGTCATGAACACACACAAACACACAAAGAAGAACAAATTAACTGAGCAAAAAGGGACGGAAATTACTTGGTTTTGTAGATGGGTTTTGGGTGGAGCTGCTGATGAGAGGAGGAGGGGGGTTGGGGTTGTGATTGGGAGGGGAAGTCGCGGGAGAGGAGTGCCGACCAGAGGGCGGGGTGGAGGGAGAGGCGGCGGAGGCGACGGGAGGCGATGGCGAGGCAGCAGAGGTCGCGGAACCCCAGCGCGGACGACGCGGCGCCGAGCTCCAGGACGCGCGCCCACAGCTCGTCGGGGAGATCAGACGCCGACATGTTGGATTTGGTTGGCGTGGGTTGGGGATGGACGGCTGCGACACCGAGGCGGCCGTGCAGGTGTGATTCAAAGCTGGCTATGCCGTCGCGGAGTGTTTTGCTAGTACCCTCTAAGATGGGTTTCGATAAAATGGTATCTACGTTATGGGCTTTTCTAAAATAAATAGTACTCTTATACTTAAGACTTTTCTCAAATAGTATTCTCACGGATTTTAACTCAAATAATTTGATTTTCGAATTTGTACTCCCCAATTGACCGAATCGCCTACCATTTTGTTTAACCCTAATCACTTTTATTTTCTTCTTTTCACATCGTTTGGGTTTCATTGGTGACGGCGCACGCCGACCGCCGATCGGAATACTCGCGCGGCGCCGTCAACGCCAAAGCGAGCGCGGCAAGGATCGCGACGGAGTGCGCGCACCGAGCCACGGACGATCGCGACGCCGGCCGAGGACGGCCGCACGCGTCGGCAGGGCAACCGGACCACGACGCGGCAGTGACGTCATCGCGGCATGGGGATGGAAGAGCGCCGCCGTGAGGATGGAGGAGCTGCCGCCAGACAAAAAGAAATGGAAGAGTTCGTTCGTGCTACTGGAACTGGAAGAAACAAAATGAGCAGGGGCAGTTTAGTCATATGAAGGAGTTAAAATTCAGAAATCAAATGAAAATTAGTTCAAACCCATGAGAATACTATTTTGGAGAGGTGTTAACAACAAGGGTACTATTTGGGAGAACCCACGGTATAAGTACCGTTTCAGCGAAGCCCAACTTAGAGGGTACCATAATAGCAAAAAACTCGCCGTCGCGTAGTTGCGCTTCTCCCTGGCCCCGGGGTGGTTCTCTACGGGTGTGTTTGGTTCGTGGATGGAGGTTGTATCGTATATCCTGACTGAGTGGATGCAGACTGAGTGGAATCGTATTTCAGAAAAAGAAGATGTTTGGTGAGGTTGCATGAGCGGATGCAAAAATCGAGATGCTTTGTTTGGTCACTGTATGAGCGGATGCGATCTACCAAACTCGAGAGGTCGACACGTGGGACCGCATAAGATACATCAGATCAACCCATCCAGATGGTCGGTGAAGCTCATTTTGAGCGTATCCACCCATCCGTGATGAGAGCGTATTTTTGCATCCACTCATGCAGGCTGCATCCACTCATACAGACAACCAAACAGGCTCTTTCTCAGATTATACGGATCCACCCAGCCAGAACGAAGGAGATTCAGGCAACCAAACACACCCTACGTCGGCGCCTCGGCGGACCAGAGAAATCAGCAAGGCCCGCGACCAAATCGGTCCCTGCCGCGGGGCCCGCCTATGAACGTTTGGACTTTCGACGGTCGTCTCGTTACAAAATTGCGAGCTGCATATGCTGAGATCTCTTATGATTGCAAAAACTGCATCACACATTGCCAACGCGCGCAATCTTCTGCAGCTCCCGCAGAAGCTCTCGATCTTAGGCTCAGCAAAGGCTAATAAGCAAATCAGAGCCCAAATAAGAGATGAGATCATCAAAGGCCGAAAAGAGAATTGTGCAGACAGTGTTTAGTAATAAGATCATATTACAAGTCTGTTTTTGTTCCCGGCCCTAGACTACTAGAAGAAAGATCCTAAGCGAACCGCATCTAGTTCGGCTATTTCACCATGGATGTGTAGTCAGGTTCCAAACGACCGAGCCAGATGGATCATTTTGCACAGATTTTCCTACTGTGCGCAATTCCAAACTTCTATGACCAGTGCCTTTGCCGAGAGCATTTCAAAACTTCAGGTTCTGCTTGCTGCAATCTACCAGGGACCAGGGATGGCAACGAGGGACATCGCGCCCCGTCCTCACATCCCGGGGGCCGGGGCCCTGCCCTCCGTGGGGATTGAAAAATAATGTTTGTACATATTTTAAAATATTAAAGTAGCTTTATTGGTTACTTTATAAGTATTTTATGTATACCTTTCCACGAAAATATAACTTCAAAACATAAATCACAATATATAAATGCATATTTTATCCAAATATATGAAAAAAGAATACGCATTCCATGTTAAAATCTACATTATACAAATAAAACAGTACAATTTTTAATCGGGTTCCCACGCCCCCATGGGTGGTCTTCGCCCCCGCACCGTCAGCTAACGGGTCTTGTCCCCGCGACCTGTGGGGGAGTTTTGCACGGATTATCCCCTGGAAATTGACTTCCCTCTTCGAAGTTTGTTGTGCCGTCGAAGCCCGTCAGGTTTGGAAATGGTAACCTTCTTCCTCTTGTGGCAGAAGTCGGTTATTTCTTCCTCATTCTTCGAACCGAGTCATATATCGGGCGGAATAAAATGCTAGAGATATATCTCTCTCCAAAGCTGGGGAAAATAACCTGAAAATTCATGTGACTAGTTAACTATCTGAGTGGGTTATGACTTACAAGGACGCCATGTTGCAAAGGAACAAGTTTCACTATAAACCCAAAGTCATGGCATAATGCCAGCATCTTTAAACAGGTGAAAATAACATGCACTCACCGCAATCAGCTTTCCAGCATTTTCAGGTCTTTTGGCAACATTAATAGCAGCAACTGCTGCAGCACCTGACGAAATGCCAACCTGTAAAACAACCCACGTAACAAATCATGGATGGATCTCACATCGGAGAATTTGAAGTAGATGCTACCCGCCAAATTAATAACTCAAAAAGTAATTCACTTAGTTGTGCAGTTGCTCACCAGCAAGCCCTCTTTTAGTGCAAGTTCCCTTGCAACATCGACTGCCTCTGTGGTGGTAACCTGCAAGCTCGACAATCAAAATCAACTCAGCAGTCTGTAAGACTGTAAACAAAAATCTGTAAACATAAACAGAGTACTAAAGTTGGCATTCCAGACCTTCACAACCTCGTCAAGCAGCTGAACATCTAATATGCTTGGAATATAACCTGTTGTTTATTGATATGAACCAAAGGGGTGTCAACACCAAGGAAAATATATTCGGCAAGCTAATTTCCCGAATATTTTAAATTCCTGAATCATGATGGGCTATTGCATTTACCTGGGTTGTCACCAGAGATCACACTAGTCTCAGCAGGCTCTACCCCGATGACCTATAACGACAGGACAAGACAAGATATAAATGATTGAATTCAACTTGAAAATAAATCATTATAATAACACAGTCAAACAATTTCAGGTATATGAACATATTAGGCCAGATGCTAGTTCAGATAAAGCACAGACATCTCAATATCAACCTTGTGGAAATCACTGTATTTCTGGAAAATATGATAGTCCAACAAACAACTTTAGAATGAAACAATAGGATAGAAGGTGTTATATTCCACCGCTGCTGATTGATTCGCTGCCGATGAGATACATGATACAGTGGAAAACCAAGAGGAATTGGGATAGGAAAGGAAGAACAAGACAGGGAAAGAGGGACGAACTCTGTTATGCAAGCTACTTTTTAGACATTATACAGTAGCAGGGGTTTATACCCTGTCTCACCCACACAGCGTTCTACCACCCAACACCACACGCTTACATGGCCAAGCCGAACCCAACATACTCATGGTTGTCACGGCGCTCCAGCCAGTCATGGCAACCCCATGGCGCCAGGACGTCTAGGTGCCCGCCTAGACGGAGATTAGACAATGATGTATATTGGCCAAATCAGCACATATAACAAAGAAAATAGAAAGAACAGATGACGGATGGGCTACTACTCACTCAGCCCACAACCTCACTACAGCCCAAAGGCCCATCTAGGTCATCCCCTTATCCTCCTGTGCACTAATCATACCACCAAGACGCCAGACCAAAGAGGCGAGTGGCAGAGCAGAGCAGCGGCCAGCGGAGCAGAGGAAAGAGCAGGGGGGAGGGAGAAAGAGTGGCAGAGCAGAGTAGCGGCCAGTAGAGTAGAGGAAAGAGCAGGGGAGAGGAAGAAACAGAGAAGAAAGGAGAGGGGGAGAAGAGTAACTGTGAGGTGAAGGCGGAAGGCAGGAAAACGACGATGTGCTCCAGGCAGCAGTGGATGCGAGCTGGAGAGGGTCAACGACGGGCGGCAGCAGCTGCTCGGATTCTCCCAGGCCTGAGCCATCTCTCCCCCCCTCTCTCAAGTAACCCAAAGGCCAGATCTGAGCCCCTCTCTCTCCCAGACTGCTGCCAGTTGAGGCGAGCAGCCCTATCGTCCACTACTGGCCGACTGAACGACATGTCGTCGACTAGGCGACGCCGTGACAACCAGGGGAATACTAATTAAAGAAGCCTTCCTAATCCTTTCACGCACCCAACTTTGCTCTTCCATGCCTCCGCTTCACTTTGTCAGCATGTACTCGCCCCAACGCCTCCAGCACCGCCATGACACTGCCGCCCGCTTGAGATCCAGCTTACCCCCAAGCTAGTGCTTGAGGAAACCTTGCATGCAACACATCATAATCCTCCCAGGTGGCCACCGTAGCAGGCAGAGAAGTCCATGTAATAAGCACCTGCAGAAGAGCTGAATTTCCTTTTTTAACAAATCTTCTGTCGAGGATTTCCTCAGGTTGCACATCCGTAAGACTGATATCCACAGGAGCAGGTAATCATGCGAAAACAGGAGTATGATCAGGAACTTGAGGCTTCAACTGAGACACATGAAACACTGGATGAATCAAACATCAGGCAATTCCAACAAATACGCTGCACTGCCAATTCTCTCCAGGATTCTGTAGGGACCATAATACTTGTAAGACAGCTTTGGATATAGTCTGTTCACCACCTATGATTGAGCATAAGGCTGCAATTTCAAGAACACTTTCTCACCAACTTGAAACTCTCGAGGAGATCTGCTTCTATCTGCATACTGCTTGATACGTAATTGAGCTTTAGCTAGCTGCTGTTACAAAAACTCAGAATAAGCTTCTCTTTCTGTCAACATGTCCACCACATTCTGATTACTTGCAGAAGACAGATCAGGTAGAAGACCATAATGTGGTTCAGTCCCATAGAGAGCCTTGTATGGAGTACAGCCCAGGGTGGTGTGATAGCTTGTGTTGTACCAATATTCAGCTAAAGGGGGCCAACTGTGCCATTTGGTTGGAGTTTCTTGTACTGCACATCTTAAGTACATTCCGAAGCACTGAATAACTCTTGCTCTGACCATCCGTTTGTGGATGATAAATTGTGCTCATTTGTAACTTGGTACCAATTAACTTAAGGAATAAGACTAATGTACCCCCCCCCCCCGGCGGAACTCTTACACTGGTTTAAGTTTCAACCTTGAACCACAAAACCGGATGTTTTACAACTCTCAACTTCTAAAACTAGTTAAAATAACCCCGACGCTAGTTTCATAAGTGGTTTTTGCTCTGTTGGCCGCCATGTCACATTTTTTTGCCATGTGGACACACTAATCATCAAGGCCCCACATGGCAACCTCCATCCCTCTATCTCCATTTTCCCTCCCTCTCTCCATTTCTTCTCTCCCCACTTGCTTTCCCCATTTTTCTTCCTCTGGCTGAATGCATCTACTACTGCGCTGTAGTTTCAGCACCAACTCCTCCCTACGCTCAATATCGGCCTCTTGTGCCGCTCCTGTCTCCAGTGCCGCCCTGCCTCCCCTGCTCTCTGGCGTCGCCCTCTACGCCTCTAGCTTGGCCACCGGCTCAGCCCCCTACGCCAGCCAACTCCCTGCTCCCAGCCGGTTCTTACACCCTACCGGCCAACTCGGCTTCCGGCCACCTCCAGCTTGGCCCCAACCTCCAATGCCACCCTGCTGCTCCACTCAGCTAGCCCCCTGTGCCACTCCGTCGGCCCCTACGCCTACCGGCTGCTCGGCCACCGCCGGCTCGGTCTCGGCCTCCGCCAGTTCCCCAGCACTCACCGCCCCCTTTTCCTCGGAATGGCTTCAATCTACTCAGTTCCTACCCATTTTTATGATTGATGTGATTTTTTGGCTTTGCTCCGCTACGATCGCCACCCCCTTTTTCCCCGGAAGGGCACACCGGTGGCCATCCGCAAGCCGCTGCCATGAGCCGGCGACGTTTGACCATTGCAGCCCTATTCAACCGAGGTGAGAGTCGGCTCCCCTTCTTCTGTGTACTGTCGGCACTACTATACTTGACTGTGGAGGCTTGGTGTTGTGCTGTGCTTGTGTTGTGCTATGATGGAAAAAAATGGATGAGAAGGAGATGAGAGGATGGTATGTGGGTCCACAAATATTTTTTTGGTTTTAGTGCTAAGTGGTTGCCATATCATCGAAAATGTGCTTATGTGTCAAAACCAATTAACACGTAGACGCCACGTCAGAAACCACCATGGTTTGGGTCCAAAGGGGTAAAGTAGACGGTTCTGGTAGTTGAGGGATGTTGGACACCCGGTTTTGTAGTTAGAGGTTGAAACTTAGACTAACACTATAGTTCAGGGGATAAAGTAGACTTATTCCTTAACTTAAAATAGTTCCTTCCAGAATGCACTTGTAAAAAGTGTATCTATGTCAGATGTAATTGTTCTTGGAATGCCATGTAATTTGACCACATTATTCAGAAAGACCTTGGCTACTTGAACAGCAGTAAATGAACAAGAGCAAAGAAATGTGCATACTTGGTGAATCAATCAACTACCACTAGGATAGCATTGTAACCTTCTGATCTCGGTCGGCCTTCAATAAAGTCCACTGTAACATCTTGCATGCCCCTTCTGGTACAGGCAAAGGGCACAATAGACCAGGTAATTTGCAGTTTTCATGTTTTGCCTGCTGGCACACCCCACATTGTCTCACAAAGTTTTCAACATCTTGTTTCATTCCTGCCCAACTGAACAGTTTCTTAATTCTTTGGTATGTAGCCTGTATGCCTGAATGGCCCCCAATGGGTGAAGTGTGAAAGGCCCGAATGAGCTTTGTTTGCAGGCCAGTGATGAATAAGTCTCTGTACTGTGGTCTTTGTGGGGCTGTGGTAGTTTTTGTTTTTTTTGACTGCTTTAGGATAGCATCTGCTTTTAGGACAGCATCTGCTTTTGCTTTAGGACAGCATCTGCTTTTAGGACAGATTCGCTTAGGACAACATTCGCTTTAGGACAACATTCGCTTAGGACAGATCCGCTTAAGACAGATATTGACCGCTTTAGGACAGCATCTAGGATAGCATCGTAGCATATGCTTGGCTGGTTCTCACCTATAATTTGTATCCCCAACCCTCAAAGTTGGCATGGCATTTGTGAGCAATAAACAAGAAAACTTGCCCCATCTCCTAGTGTCATCCTCTCCATGAGAGTAAGGATCTTGCTATCACCAAGAGCAAGAGTCCAATGACTAACAAGTGGTATCGAGCCTTAGTATCCTCGTAGCCCGAGCATCTCCTCGCTCATCTCCTTCTCCGCCTCGCAGGCGGCACCCAGTAGAGCAAGCAGCAGCCCGGCCGTCCCCGCCACTCCTCTCCGAGACGGCAAGGCTCGTCGAAGCGCCCTCTCTCCACGCAATGCCCCTCGAGAGCGCGCCATGTCCGCAGGCGCTCGGCCTTCGGCCGCCTCGAGCATGCGGCGTCGTGACGGCCGAGCTTCGTCGCAGAGCAGCAGCGAGCGAAGCGGCGGCAGAGACGCCGCGCGCGAAAGGGCGCAAAGGCCGGGCGCGGGGCGGCGGCAGCCGAGCGAGAGCGGAAGCGCAGAAGGCGGCAGATGCAGCGCGTCAGCGCAGCAGCAGAGGTCAAGGCTCTGCGCGCGGCAGCAGCGGCCGGCTCATGATGACAATGCCGACGCGGACCTCACCGCTGCTGAGAGGAGGCGCGCAGGCGAACGCGCATGGGCAGCCGCGACGCCACGCGCGCGGCGGCAGCCAGACAGCGCGGACGCGCCGACGCTCTCGAAGGAGGCGCGCACGGCGCGGCGCTCTGGAGGAGGCATGCACGCGGCGGCGACGGGTCGACGGAGAGCGCGGCCTCACAGTAACGCGGCTTTCCTGCCGGCACCGTGGTCACCACGAGTACCGGTCGCCGTCGAGGACGTCGGCCGGCGGCGGGTGGCCTACCTCACCAAGACCAACTACGCCGAGCGGGCTGCGGTGATGAGGTGAAGCTCCAGTGCGGCATATGTGGGATGCGATCCGTGACGGCGACGCCGACCACGACCAGGATCGACGGCGCTGGATGCTCTCATCGCCGCAGCCCCGCCCGAGATGCGCTTCGCTACCAACAAGCGGATCGCCAAAGAGGCTTGGGACGCCATCGCCGCAAAGACGACGGCAGCGACCGCGCCGCAAGTCTACACCGCAGCACTACGCACGGAGCGGGAGTGCACGCCTTCAAGCCAGTGAGGACGTTGATGACTTTGCTCTCGTCTCAACACTCGTTGCACAAGTTGGTGCGATTCGGCGACGACACCTACGGCGAGAGAGAGCGTGGAGAAGCTCTTCCGCCGCGTCCCGAAGTACAAGCGCATGGCTCGCCGATCGGGTCTCTGCTGGATCTTTCCACGATGACCATCGAGGCGGCGCGGTCGCCTCAAGGTCGCCGACATCGATGAGCCACAGAGCCTCTCGACCCGTCACCATTGGCGGAAGCTCCTCCTCACTCGGGAGCGGTGGGCTGCGCCAAGGTGACAAAAAGAAGGGAGCCTTCTTCCACGACGGCGGCGCAAGAGTGGCAAGCGCGCAAGCGCGCAAAGCGCCAGGCGGCGATGCCGGCAAGCAAAGCGCAAGACGAGACGACTCTTGCCACAATCGCGGCAAGCTTGGTCATTGGGCCAAGGAGTGTCGATACCACGACGCGGCCAGCCCACGTCGCGCAAGCGAGGAGGAGGAGCGGCCGGTCTGCTCATTGCTCATGCGAGCATCGAACCACCTCCAGCAGCACCCGCCGCAGATGGCTCTCCTCCACCTTGACGAGCCAAAAGCACACGCCTCCTCGGCGATTCCCGCAATGACAAGACCGACGGGTGGTGCTCGACACCGCGCCACCCACCACATGACCGGCGGCGGAGTTCTTCTCCGAGCTCGACTCAGCGCTCGAGGCACCGCTGTTCGGCGACGCCCGCCGTGGAGATCAAGGGCGCGGCTCTGCTGCCTTAAATCGCCAAGATCGGCGAGCACCGGCCGCCACCGGCGTCTACTACATCCCCGACTGCGGAACTCCATCATCGCCTTGGGACACCGGATGAGAACGGCTCGCGTGTCGAGATCGAGCACGGTGTCATGGATTTGGGATCTTCGACGCCGCCTCCTTGCCAAGGTAACCGAGGCGCAAATCGACTCTACACTCTTCACGTGCAGTGGCACAACCCTCTGTCTCGCACTCGTCGGACGACGAGGCGTGCGATGGCACGAGCGCTGGGCACCTTCACTTCGAGGCCCAGGCGGCTCGGTGCCACGGAAATGGTGCGAGGCTGCCGTGCCTTGACCATGTGGAGCGGCTCTGCGACGTCTGCGTGTTGACGGCGAGGCGACTCCTTTCCCAAAGAAGCGAGTTTCGAGCCAAGGAGAGGCTCGAGCTCGTGCGGGACTTGTGTGGCGGTGACACCGCCACACCGGGACGACGCTACTTCCTGCCGCCGTCGACGACCTCTCCCGCTACATGTGGTGATGGTCCTCGCAGCAAGGAGAGGCTGCGGGCGCCATCAGCGCACGCAGTCGCCGCGGAGGCGAGCGCGGCCGCAAGTCGCGCGTGTTGCGCACAGACAACGGCGGCGACCACACGGCGGTGACCGCGCGTCATCGCTGCGATGAGGGCATTCAGCGCCACTACTCGCGCCGCATGCCCGCAGCAGAACGGCGTCGCCGAGCGGCGCAACCAGGCGGTTGTGGGGATGGCTCGCCCTCCTCGCGCGAAGGGATGCCGGTGTCTTCGGGAGAGGCGGTGGTGACGGCCGCCTACATCCTCAACCGCCGCTTACTAAGGCGCCGACGGCAGACGCCGTCGAGGCTTGGCATGGCGCAAGCCGCGGTCTCCCACTTGCGGGTCTTCGCTCCTCGCGTTCGCCAAGGAGCTTGGCCACATCGGCAAGCTCGACGGCGAGCACCGGGAGTGTTCATCGGCCACGCGGAGGCTCGAAGGCCTACCGCATCTCGACCTGTCACACGTCAGCGTCCGCATCTCGCGTGACGCGTGTTCGATGAAGCGCGGGCCGACGCGGACAAGGCGGTGGGCGACGGTTCGCCTCGACTCGTGGACTTTGTTGTCGACTCACGCCCACTTCGAGAGCGGGAGCTAGCGGCTCGTCTTCACCGAGCTCGCCCACTCGACACCTTGCTCGCCACCGCCTCGGCGAGTGCTCCACCACCTTCTGCACGCCACGCCCGCCCCTTCACCACCGGCCACCACTCTCTCTCGCACCGGTGGCCACACCACCGACCGCCCCAACAGCCGGCCCACGATGAGCGGTGCATGGTGGAGTTCGCTACTCGCCGCCCCACGACGAGGACCGCGTCGACGCCTACCACGGCACGCGATCCTCTGCGTTATCGTACCATGGACAACATCCTCGCGAGCCGCCGTCCACTGGCGCGCGGCGCCGCGAGGCGAGCCGCACTTGGCATGCGACGACGGCGAGCCCCGCCTCCTTCGCCGAGGCGGAGGAGACGCGCGTGGCGTGTCGCGATGGCGAGATGGACGCCGCCGAGCGTAACCGGGCGTGGGAGCCGGCGATCTTCCCGCCGGCCACCGCGCGATCACCCTTGTGGGTGTTCAAGCCGGCGGGATGAAGCCGGCGCCATCGCTCAAGCACAAGGCTCGCTTGGTGGCACGAGGCTTCGTGCGGCGGGAGAAGGTCGACCGATGACGCCGCACCGCTGCACGGATGGAGTCCGTCGCGACTCCTCCTGCGCTAGCCGCCCAGAAGGTCGGGCGTGTTCATCACATGGATGTCAAGTCGGCATTTCTTAACGGCGACTTGAAGGAGGAGGTCTCGCATCGGCCGCCGGATTTGCGATCCCGGCAAGGAGGCAGGTGCTCGCTGCGCAAGGCCCTCTATGGCTTGCGGCGCACCGAGGGCGTGGAACGCTAAGTCGACTCCACCCTCAAGCAAATGGGGTTCCAGCAGAGCGCACACGAGGTCGCAGCTTCACCGGCGGGCAAAGCGCAACGCCTGGCGCGGGTGTCTCACGCCGACGACTTGGTGATCACCGCACCAGGATGCGAGGTGGCGGCATTCAAGGAAGAGATGAAGGCCACCTTCCGGATGAGTGACCGGGTCTCTCCTCTACTTAGGGATCGAGGTGCACGTGATGATTCCGGATCACGCTCGACGCATCGCCACGCCAAGCGCGTCGTTGAGCTAGCCGGGCTCATCGATCGCAACCCGCCTCACTCCAATAGAGGAGAGGTGAAGCCGAGCCGCGACAAAGACGACGGAGGAGGCGGACGCCACGCAGCACGGCGTCTTGTGGGAGCCTTCGCTACCTCGCCCACACACGACCGGACTTGGCATTCTCCGTCGGCCACGTTAGTCGGTTCATGCAACGACCGACGACGAGCATCGCGGTCGTGAAAAGGATCATCCGCTACGTTGCGGGGACTCTTGACCACGGCCTCCATTACCCGAGGTGCCCGGCCGCACACGAATGCGGCGCACAATGACAACCACGCGACATCGACACCAAAGAAGAGCACAAGCGGATTCTCTTCTTCCTGGCAAGTGTCTCGCTTCATCGGCGATCGATCAAGCGGCGGTGGTGGCCTGTCACCGTGAGGCCGAGTACATAGCGGCTTCCACCGCCGACTCGAGCACTCGCTCGCTCGATCGCTTGGTGATCTCCTCGGCGGGGACATCAAGCGGTGGAGCTCAGGTGGACAACAAGTCCGCCTAGCCCGGCAAAGAACCCCATTTTTCATGAACGAGCAAGCACATCCGGGTGAAGTATCATTTCATCCGAGGTCGCTGGATGAAGGAAGCATCAAGGCAAGCTACATCAACACCACGGATCGCCTTGCGGATCGCTCACCAAGCCTCTTGGAAGGATCAAGTTCCTTGAGCTCGCTCCAAGATCGGGATGGTTCAACCCTCCCACAAGACGACGCACAAGACTTAGGGGAGAATGATGAATAAGTCTCTGCATCGTGGTCTTTGTGGGGCCGTGGTAGTTTTTGTTTTTTTGATCGCTTTAGGATAGCATCGCTTTTAGGACAGATCTGCTTTTGCTTTAGGACAGCATTCGCTTAGGACAACATTCGCTTAGGACAAAGATTCGCTTTAGGACAAGATTCGCTTAGGACAAAGATCGCTTTAAGACAAAGATATTGACCGCTTTAGGACAGCATCTAGGATAGCATCGTAGCATATGCTTGGTGGTTCTCACCTATAAATTTGTATCCCCAACCCTCAGTTGGCATGGCATTTTGTGAGCAATAAACAAGAAAACTTGCCCCATCTCCTAGTGTCATCCTCTCCATGAGAGTAAGGATCTTGCTATCACCAAGAGCAAGAGTCCAGCGACTAACAGCCAGCATTAGATCCAATCCAAATTCTTTCTTGGTGTCTATTGTCTAATCAGTCCTTCCACCAAAGCACACCCTTGTTCATTTGTACCAGAAATTGCCAGTTAAGCCAACAGTCGTCTTGCCTCTGAATCCACTTCATGAGTTTAAAACCTCCTGTATCCACACTGGCTGAGCTATAGAAATAGCTTGAACACTATATAAATGTCCCACTCTGGAGAGAGCATCAGCTACTTTATTATCTTCTCCCTTTTGGTATTGAAACTTGTATTGTAAGGCAATCGGTGTTGTCATAGCTTTCTTCTGCGATTCTGATGTCAAAACTTGATCTTCAAGGTGACACAGGCTCTTATGATTAGTCTTGATCACAAATGGTCCTTGTTATGGTTACAGACCAAACAGAGAGAGAGTATGGTAGTGGAGAGTTAGGTGAGTAATGGCTTAGGGCCTTCTCCCCATGGTCTGTGCTGTATATATATATATCCACATGGGGAGTGCTTTTACAATTATACCCTTACATCCGAATATACCCTACAAGGGTACTTATGTCATTACACATGTCCCATTCTGAGCCTTATAGCTTTCTAACAGGCCTACTGGGCTTAGGTGGGGGCCACCCCTACAACAGGAGCCTCTCATGGTGAAGGGCTTCACGGGCCGAAGCCATGCCGCTGAGCCCCTTGGCCCCCTCCGTCCTATCGGCCTGTGACCCTCGATGGACTGGATACACTTTGCTTCGTGCTGATGGTGGCGAGAGCCGGCTTGTCTTCCGTTCCCGGAGCTGCGCGGCCTCGAGGTCGAGGATATCCGGCAGGCCGAAGGCCTCGACGGGGCCGAAGTCAGGGTGTGACATACCTCGCGTCTCGGACGTTCGCGGGCGCGAAGTAAAGCTTGGGTGGCTGCCCCGGGAGGTGGCTGCGTGGCCTGATGTGCGCTTTAATGACGCCCGGAATCGCGCCGGCCCTTGTCGTGGCAGCCGCCGCGCCGCCTATCTCGCTCCATGTTTGGGTGGGTGGGGGCACGCGGCAGGCTGTGATTGGAGCGTCGTGGGATGTCGCGATCCATACGACCACGCCGCCGCCTCTTCCCGGGAAAGTGGCCACGCGGCAGAATGCATCGGCGCGATTACGCGCCGCCGCCCGCCTACCGCGGTATCGGCGGTTGCGCCGCCCGATCGTGAGTAGCCGAACCGCCGTATAGTCGCCGCTTGATCTTCGCTGCGGGAGAGTCGGGGACTTTATAAGTCATCACCGTGGGCATGCAAACGCTCCTTGGTCGTCACGCTTGTGCTTGCGCTGTTCCTTTCCGCTTTCTTGCGCACCGCCGCCGCTCGCATCCACTCGCCGCCGTCGTAGCGGGGAGGAGGAATGGCTGCGCGCGACGCGCCCGCTGGCGATGGCGCGCCGCCGACGATCTGCGCGCCGCCGCGAGAGCGCGTCGTCGAGCCAAGATCGCCGACGCCACCACCGCGAGTATCGCTCGTTCTCGCGCGACAAAGGCAAACCAACCATCGTTGGGATACCATGAAGAAGTCAAAGGGCCGCTGCTCCCGTGTGCTGGGGCGGAGTCGCGTCACAGAGGAGACCCTCCAAACCCTTCTCCGGGAGAAGCTGGAGGACCGTGCCGGGGCTCGTTTGCCTGGGCCTGACGAGACGGAGCCGAACCCGGGGGAATCGGAGGCAATCGTCTTCGTGGCGTTCTTCGATGCCGGGCTCCGAATCCTGTTGACACTCTTTGTTCGCGAAGTCCCTTCTCATAACTAGATAATTTATGGTTATTAATGTTTAAAGCCTTACTATAGTAAGCCACAGGATGACCATTTTGACTTAATACCGCTCCTATTCCTGTATCACAAGCATCAGTCTCAACGGAAAATGGTTGTTGGAAATCTGGTAAGGCTAACAGTGGGTCTGACTCATAGCTCCTTTAAGTTTTTCAGATGCTTCCTGAGCTTCTGCTGTCCACTGAAAACTCTTCTTCTGCAAAAGGACAGTGAGGGGTTTTGCTAGTATACTATCATGCTTAATAAACTTTCTATAATATCCAATCAGTCCTAGAAAGCGTCTTGACTTAAACATTTGTAGGAACAGGCCACTGCACCATGGCCTGTGTCTTGGCAAAATCTGTAGCAACTCCTTGATCAGAAATAATATGCCCCAAACATTCTAGTTGAGTAAAAGTGCACTTACTCCTTCTAGCCACCAATTGATGCTGTTTCAGTATTTCCAGCACAAGCTCCAAATGTTTCACATGTTCTGACATGTTTTTGTTGTATATCAACATATCATCCATGAATACCAATACAAATTTCCTTATGTAAGATGCAAAAACAGAATTCATCAAGCAATGAAACGTCGCTGGAGCATTTGTTAGACCAAATGGCATAAACCTGAATTGAAACTGACCATGGTGTGTTTTAAAAGCTGTTTTCTGTTCATCCTCCTCAACCATTCGAATTTGATGGATATCCAGACTTCAAGTCTAGCTTTGAAAACAGGCTTGCACGAGCTAACTCATCCACAATTGGCATTGGAAACTTACTTTTCACTGCAATTGAGCTCAACTTCCTGTAGTCTCTACAGAATCTCCAACTCCCATCTTTCTTCTTTCCTAATAAGACAGGTGAGGCAAATGGGCTCATACTAGGAGTATGTGCCAGCTTCAATCATCTCACTCACTTGCTGTTCAATTTCATCCTTCTGCATTGTACCTGTAAGGTCTAGAGTTAACAGAAGCAGCATCTGGCAACAAGGTGATAGCATGATCATCAAACACCCTGTGGGGGGAGTTTCTTTGGATCCTGAAACACGTCAGAGTACTTGTCTAACACTGGCTGTATCTCAGGTGGTACTGTTCCATCCGAATCACTGGAAGTCTTTTCAAGCACAGCTGCAGCCCAAATCCCATTGCCTTTGTGCCATTTCATCACTTGCTCTACTGTGATTTCTTGTAGCTCTGCTGGTTCCACCAGTGACCTCACTCCTTGTAACCGAATTGTCCTCCCCTTGAATTCAAACTCCATCCATCTATCAGCCCAATGGCATTTCATAACTCTCCATTGCTCTAGCCAATCCATGCCTAAAATAGCATCATATCCTCCTAACTCCAGCACTTTCATGTCATGCTGAAATGTGTGCCCTTGTACCCACCAACTCACATTTGGCACCACACTTTCACACAGTAAGATGTCTCCAGTGCCAACACTTTGTTATCTCTCTTTTCCTAAAATAGCTAAATAGTAAAGCCTGTATTTTCTTCAAGTAAATTGCACGAATTTTAAAGAAGTTCGGCTATTGGCAGAGTGGTGAGTGATAAGTTATTGCAAACAAAGGCTTCAAACTTCTTTAGAAATTGTGTCTTTCACTTTTGGGGAGAGCATTCAAGCACTTCCCAAAGTTAAATCATGGAGTAAATGCGACCATCCACTAACTAGGTGAATAATAATGATAGAGGAGTAAAATCTAATGCAATAGCATTGAATAAGATACAAAAAAATGATTACAATGACACAATATAAGATAATCATTTTCTCTTAAAAAACAACTTAACCAAGGCAAGAGTAGAAACCTTAATATCTTTGTTCATTCTTTTCATAAGATACAAAAAATGATTACGATGACACAATACAAGATAATCATTTTCTCTTAAAAAAACAACTTAACCAAGGCAAGAGTAAAAACCTTAATATCTTTGTTCATTCTTTTCAAGTATCGCCCGGTGCCAGTAACAGTACCCCCTGTCCCAATGCTTGCAACAAGTATGTCAACAGTACCCAATGTGTCTTCCCATATTTCTGGGCCTGTGGTTTGAAAGTGGATCTGTAATTACCCAAGTGGATTCTCAATAGAATTTTACAGAAAAAATGGCAAATGAATTTCATATGTGCTGCATTGCAGATATAAGATGAGTAAATGGTAATGGCTAGAAGTCTCAACCTCACTATTAGCTGAATTGTTGAACTGCTGAAACATGTAAGCATTTGGTGTCTTTGAAACTATTTCCTCAGCTTTATCAAAAGCTCCTTTTAGTCCTTTGGTAGGATCAGTTAACACAATTTCCGTTCCAAATGCACGTAGAAGAATGTGTCTCTCGACATCTATTGATGAAGGCATAGTTGCTATCAGCTTGTATCCTCTAGCTGCAGCCACAGAAGCAAGGCCTATACCAGTATTCCCAGTAGTTGGTTCTACCAAAATGGTCTGCATAGGTAGAAAGTAGAATTAGAATCTTCTTGATGATAATAAATAAATAATGCAACGATTATAGGAAAAATCTAACCTTACAACAACAACAACAACAACAACAAAGCCTTAGGAAAAATCTAACCTTATTTGGAGAAATTAATCCTTTCTCTTCAGCATCATTAATCATGCTTAATCCAATCCTGAAAAACATATTGAATGAGAGGTGGCACAAGCAATATTGCATTACTAACATGAAAGCATACTGCAATAACAATTGTATACCTATCTTTGACGCTTCGGCAAGGTCCCATGTACTCAAGCTTTGCAGCGATATTAGCAACACAACCTTCAACAACTTTATTAAGATATACCATTGGGGTTTTCCCAATTAGCTGATTAACAAGATAGACAATGTTTTATCAGAATTGGAATTAGTCATGGTCAAGACGACAAAAATGATATTTAGCCAAATATGCCCCATGCCATCATTAGTTGAGTTTAGAGAAAGTAGAAAATGGCCGATTTTTACCATGGAATTCAGTCGTATCTTCTTCGATTTTTTTTTAACCCACATGTTCAGTGAGAACACCAGAGGTTTACAGTTCAATCAAGTAGAAAAGGTTATCTAACGATATCATTAAATCCCCAAATCCCACCCCTACTTCGCCTGGAGTGCAAATGCGCAATACGAATTCTTAACGGCCTGAACCAACTTCCCTGTGCGGTTTATAGAGGCCTCCCAGGCTCCCATATCACTCTACGAAGCACACAAAAAAAAAATAGGGAAGGATGGGAAGCGGCCATGCACCTGGGTGACGTCCAGCGCAATGTTCACGGCGTCAGCATCGTCCACGTACTCCTCCGGGATCTCGACGGCGGCGGGGGCCGCGGCCTTCGGAGAGGAGGCCGCGGTGAGGGGCCGACGTGCCGAGACGACACGCGGGGAGGTGAGGAAGCGGGGCGCTCTTGGGGCATTAGCGTAGGTGGATGCGGTGGAAATGGCGGCAGTGGCTGTGGCCGGGAGGAGGAGTGAGCAGCTGGGCGGCGACGCCATCGCCATGGCCGCAGCTGTCCGCGTGGGGGTTTTAGGGAGGGGAAAGAGAGGCTATTTTCCAGATAAGGGACATGGGGAATGGGTTATGGGTCTCGAGTTTTAGGGGCTGTTTGATTGCCAACTGAGGACAATTCGCTTAGCCGGGGACGAGCCGGAGGTTAGCCGCCGTAGCTGACGGATTTGGGAGCTTGGAGCGATGGTTTCGGAGGATCTGTTGGAACTAATCTTAAACTCATGGTACCTGTAATAAGTGTGTTTGAGAGGTGCAGTTGAAGACGTGACCAAAACTACAGTTGTGACTATGGTCTAAGTATCCGTAGTTAAAGAGTCAGTCGTAGTGTTCGTGGTCGAAGAGTCAGTCGTAGCGTTCGTGGTCGAAGTAGTCGTAGCAGCCATAGTTGTAAGTTACTGTAGTACTCGTAAGAGTACTGTAGCAATCGTTACAAGTGTTGTAGCAGTCATAAATGTGTGAGTAGTCATAAGGTTGTGAGTGGTTGTAGCGCTGTGGTCGTGGCGGCTAAATGAGTGATTGTAGCGCCGTAAGCTTGGTCTCAGCGAGCGAGTTTTTTGGGTAGTGCTCGATGTGCGCAAGTCATGGAGTCGTGGTGCGCGATGTACGCAAGTTGTGAAGTCGTGATCAGTAGACCAAATCACAAAGTGCCTATTTATATCCTTGTAATCAGTCTGTGAGGAGAAGCAGTGAATAATAGAGAAAAAGAAAAGCGACGCAAGTCGAGATCGCATCGTCTTCCCGTGTAGTGTGTGTCCACAAGCGAATCGAATGTGTGATTCCTGGGTTGAATTCTAACAATTGGTATCAGAGCTTATGTATGAGAAGCTGCTTGGCGATGACTCGCTGGTTGGTGTGATGGTGAGCACAGCGGCGCGCGTCGGGTGGAGGTGCATAGGTGCTGGCGACCGATTGGCTACAGCACCGAGCGCTCAGAAGCACGGCGGCAAACGTCTGCGCAGCCATGGTGAGGCTATTGTAGGGTATCAGAATCGCACGTGACATGCACACCGGCAGCAGCGACATGATCGCCATGGTTTGGCGATGACGAGCAGCACAAGTAGGCTGCAAGGCATGAGCGGCATCGGAGGCGAATGGTGTGCTTCCACCATCAGCAGCACCATGGTGTAAGGCATCGTAGACACGGCGATGTCTAAAGCAGTGGCAACATCGTCGAACTGTGTGTGTGAGAGAATGTGCACGTCAAAGGTATGTTACATACGTGCGCATATCTGTGCTGTTTATTTGGTTGTGCACGTAGGTGTGTTATATACGTGCGCATATTTGTATCATGGTCGTGCACGTAGATGAGTCAATGCATGATGCATATGTGTGTGAGTTCTTGTAGTTGTGTCTAGGTTCTCATGTGTGTGTGCTCTGATGGGAGTCTCTGTCGTCGTCAAGATGTGTCACCGGCGAAAGACAATTGGAGTTGAGCAAAGGTCAAGTCATTGGCGAGGTGTGTCACCGACGGTGAAGATGTGAAAGACGATGGCAAGTTGTGTCGTCAGCAACATGGTCAGTAAGAAGAAGGCAAAACTCCTTAGAGATGCGTTAGGAGATCGGACTTCGTCTTGTGAAGTTTAGCAAGTCAAGATTAAAGGGAGATTGTTGGAATTAATCTTGACTCATATTACTTGTGGTGAGTGTATTTGAGGAGCTGCAATCGAAGGCATGGTCGAAACTGCAATCGTGACTATGGTCGAAGTGGCCATGATTGAAGTGGTTGTGATCGAAGTGACCATGGTCAAAGAGTCAGTCATAGCGCCCGTGGTCTAAGTAGTCCTAGCGACCATAGTTGTAAGTTACAGTAGTACTCGTAAGAGCAATGTAGCAGTCGTAAGTGTGTGAGTGGTCGTAAGGTAGTGAGTGGTCATAGCGTTGTGGTCATGGCAGTTGTGTGAGTGGTTGTAGCGTCGTGGGCTTAGTCTCAGCGAGCGAGTCTTTCGGGTATTGCTCAATGTGCACAAGTCGTAGAGTCATGGTGTGCGATGTGCACAAGTTATGCAGTCATGGCTGGTAGAACCGGATCACATAGTGCCTATTTATATCCATGTAATCAGTCTGTAAGGAGAAGCGATGAATAATAGAGAAAAAGAGAAGTGACGCAAGTCGAGTTCGTGTTAGAAAAAATACTCTATTGTTCATCGTCTTCCTGTGTAGTGTGCATCCACGGGCGAATCGTGTGTGATTCCTGGGTTGACTTCCAACAATTCTCCAGGCAACTTCTCCTCGCACCTCGCTTTGATATCATTGCGTCGGAAAAAGTACTCTATTGTTCATCGTCTTCCCATGTAGTGTGCGTCCACAGGCGAATCGAGTGTGTGATTCCTGGGTTGAGTTCCAGCAATTCATCTCTAGGCAGCTTCTCCTCGCACCTCGCTCTGATTCCTGGGTTGAGTTCGAACACTGTGAATAGGTTGCTTCGAAGGGCTGGTGGATTCATCTGGGCTATGGGGATCGGTCTTCCATTCCCTTCTTCATTCTCATCTTTCCTCCTTTTTTTCTCTGCTGCGCATGGACTTGTCATTGAGGATGGATATATGTGGATAATGTTGGGTAGTAGGTGTAACATCCCGAATTTTTGCTAAAAAAATAATAAATAAAAATTAATTAAAACAAAATTTAAATTAAAATAAGTATTTTTATGCCTAGAGTTTAAATTTGGATTTGCCCTGAATTTCTGTT
Organism: Dendrocalamus sinicus; assembly: GCA_036346575.1. NCBI lineage: Eukaryota > Viridiplantae > Streptophyta > Magnoliopsida > Poales > Poaceae > Dendrocalamus > Dendrocalamus sinicus. The sequence goes on along the minus strand of CM070643.1, from coordinate 15,440,725 downwards.
TTTGAAAAAGCTGGATTTGAAAACATTTTCAGAAAAACCTAAAATTATTAAAATAAAATAATATTTTGATTTTGTATAAAAATATTATGTCAAATTAAATATTTGGAGTTATTTAGATTTTATAGGCCTTTACTTGGTTTCCTGGTTTTTCTAGAGTTTGAAAATGTATTTTTGAAAATTAAAAAGTATTTAAAGTATAAAAATTAAATATCAACATTAGTTGAAAATAATTTTATTAAGTCCAAAAAATGTCCAGGAGGTTCTCTGAATTTTTCTGGAATTTTTGGAGTTTATTTTGTATTTTTCTGAGGCTTAATGGAATTTCTGTGCTTTCCGAAAAAACCCCAAAAATCAGAAAAATAAAATAAAACCCCAGCCCTCCCACCGGCCGCCACGTGGACGGCCGGATTCCTCTCGCGCATCCCACCTCCACCCCTTCCGCTCTCGCCACGCGTCCGCCCGTCGGCCGCCCCATCCGCCTCGGGCCATCTCACCCGCCGCCTCTCTCTCTCTCGCGCCTCGCCCCACCTGTCGCGCCTCTCCTCTCCCCGTTTCTCGACGACCGGGCCCCACCCGCAGCCTCCTCGCCCTTCTCTCTCTCTCGCAGCCGGCCCCATCGGTCGGGTCGTCTTCCCGCCTCTCTTCCACTCGCGCGCCGCGCCCGCACCGACCGCCCGCCCTTCCCGGCTCCCTTCTCTCCCGTGCGCGCGCCACTCCCACCTCCGCGTCGCGCGCCACTCCCAACCTCCTCGCAGGACCCGCGCCCCCCTCCCGCGGATTCGCGCCCACCTCCCCAACTCCGCCCGCAACCGCCGCTCGCCTCCGGCGAGAAATCCTCGGCCACCCTCCCCTACCCGAGCCTATTTAAGCCCCCGCCCGGCTCCTCCACATCTCGCCCCACCCCCTCTGCTCTCCAACTCGCCCCCTCCGTCGCCCGAGCTCCCTCGCCCCGTGCTTCTTCTCCTTGAGCACCGGCGAGGGCACGACGAGCAATTGCGGCCGCCTCGCTACCCCTCGCGCCCGGCCGACGCCGCCCCCATCTTCGCCGCGCGCCTCGCCTCGCCGCGCCGCTGCTGCGTGCTCCCGTGCCGTCGAGCACCGCCCTCCCGGCCCGAAGCGCCCGCCCGGCCGGCCTCCATGCCCACGTTGCGCCACCTGGCGCCCGGTGGCCGCCACATCGGCCTCCCTCGGCCCAGTCAGCGCCACCTCGCCCGTCTGCCACCTCAGTGCCCCATTTGGTCCATGGACGCGGTCTGTGGACCAGGGCCCACCTGTCAATGGGCTGTCCGAAATCTTCCCCCTGGCTGATGTCATGCTAGCGCAGTTAATCCGATTTTTCCGTTGGAAAACAATTCGGCCGAAAAGAAATTCCTCACTGACGTCATAGTCCCAGATTTTCCTTTAGGAAAATAATTCCAGAAAATCCCTTTTTCCATTTTCTCTGAAATTAATCTTCCCGGAGCCCGTTCTTCCTCGTTTTAACTCCGATTTGGCCCATTCAAATTTCTAAATTCATCAAAAATTCCCCTCTATCCATTTATAGCCTCAATTAAAATATTTTAGTTCAATTTGAATTTAATTTGATTTTATTTGAATTTGGTGGGTTATTTTCGCGTGTAGACTTCGACGATTCAGGAGATTTCTTCGACGAAGGTTTGAACCAAGTTGAAGAGCAAGGCAAGTCACCCTCCTTGATCATGTTGATCCCAGTTTTCCAAATAAAATTATGTTAATTTAAATTATATTGCATGCATATTTTTATTCAACGTATTTCAATTCAGTTTTAAATTTAGTTAATGCCTACTTGTTAATTCCTCCTTTGACATTGCAAATCCTTATACCTTATCACCCTAGAATCAAACTCTAGTTGGTACATTAGTATTGGCTAGAGAGATTTTATATCAAATGCTTAGCCTTGCTTAGTCATATAATTTTGTTTTGGGATATTGTTCGCATAAAATGATGACCCTTTTTTCCATAAAATGATATGAACTCTTGACTTTGGTGAGTCAAGGAGGTTTATGAATTATTTTGAAAACAAATATAAACCTGGTTTAGACTTAGGCATTTGGTTAGAGTGGTGGGTGCAGGCATGCCCTGTTGGTTGGAGCTGCAGTGGTTGATTGTCGTGCACGGGGGTATGTGGTTGGGCCTAAATCAATTAAGGACCGGTCTGTGAGCTACTGTTGCAAAGACCTATTCGTACTACCACATGGCTGGTATGGGACCGCCCTGGCTGAATAATTTGTGAAGTCCCAACCTGAGCCGAGTTGTAGGTTGAAAGTGAGCGTGGTTGGTGCAAGTCTCACTTGGGCGAGCGTGGTTAAGCCATGAGAAGTCTCGTCTAGGCTCAAGAGGGGGTCCCGGTCTGGTGGATTCCTTACTGGGGTGAAACCTTAGAGTTGGCTCGACCAGGTTGCTTTTTCCACACAGAGAAGGAAGACGTCAACTACAGTGAAGATCTGGACGAATAGGCCACGTCTTACTATCGTTTGCCTGTGGGCAGGCTTGAGCTTCGCTATTTATCAGTTTGCTTCCGCAGTTCTTTCCTTTATTTATTTTGCCAATGGGTGTTGATGTAAGACTTGGCCATAAGGCCGTACCTTTTATTTAATATATTGAGTCATTTGTGCTTGGTTATTATCTTTGTTGTGACTGGGTGCACTAGCTGATCCTGGACTAGTGCGATTTACACAGAGGATCCAGGAGTCGTTACTCCGAGTTCCGACAGTATGCCTGCGTGTCATTTATGGAATGGATTGTCCAATAATAAAAGCCTAATTTTGGAGTTTAATATCCATAAATCATAAGAGTATCCTATTTAATATAGGTAATGATATCATTCATACATTTGATCCGAACATCTACCAGCACATCTGGCATTCATCTTTCATCCAACACACCCGCCGCACACCACAATGATCTACCTTGATCACTAAACAGAAGCAAGCTCTCATCCTTATCCAATCACGCTTGTGCTATCCACTCTATCCCTCTATCTCTATCTCTCTAGTCGTCACACATATCATCTAACTCCAACGAGCTACAATGAGCACCTCACTCGGGTACTCAACCCACTGTGGCGACAGCCGGGGGTAGGGACATAGAGGTCTCTTGAGCTCAAGGGCAAACGATGTTGGAGCTCTATGCACTAGGGCGACAAGGCCTTCGAGCTCCATGGAGAATGGAGGGGCATGGCAATACTTGTCGAGTTCCATGCATGGCGAGGTCCCTCCAATATTAGACAAGTTCATGGTGGCGTGGGATGCTCTTGCCCGCTAGATCTAGGCTCCCCATCGACGAGGCGTTGGGCCGACGACCTCCTCCTCCTACTTCGAGCTCGGCTCCTTGTTCCTACTTACATCATTGCTACTTCCTTCCTCTTCGACGGGTAGTTGCATATATTTTGGAAATTGTTGTGGCTACGTTGTGTTGTGCCTTCCCAGAAATATTGCGTTGTGCTATACCCTTTAACTTCTTGGATCAGAGGGAGAGGAAGGCGCTATCCGCGGCGACTGCGGCGATGGCAACAACCACCATGGTCTCAACTCTCAAGGCTTTGCCCCTACAAGAAATCCATGGCTAGCGACCTTCCACGCCCTCACAACGCCTTGGAACCAATGGTAGGTTTGGTTGGGCGATTGGGTTGCGGGGTTTGATGAAGGATTTTAGAGGTGGCAGGCAAGGGGAGGTATGGGATGTGGAGGTTGGCGGGTATGGGAGGAAGATGGGAAGGTGTTGGCGAATATCGCAAGGTTTTCATGTGTGTGTGTTTTGACGGAGTAAAGTTTTCGTATTCGCCTTTTTCACCCTCGTCAAGACTCAAACACACATGTTATTTTCAGCTGTGGCTGATGGGTGTGCCCGATGATTTTTGCTCTTAGAGTGAGCGTTTGTACGAACGAACTGAATACCAATAAGCTAATAAGCCACTTGAAAAGGCTACCTCGATAAATTGCTTCAAAAAGACAGTAGAGAAGCTATCTCATTTATTTGTTCGGGAAACCATAAATCATAAGGCAAAAAGAATAGAGTTTGATCAATTTCAAGTGCGTCATGCTATTAAAAGCAGGAAAAAATTGAAATGTCATAAGCGCAGCATGAAATAAATTGTACTACTAGCATATACTTAAATATTTTTTACCACCCCAGCTTTTTTAGGAGGGCAAAATAGTCCAAATGAGTACAATATACAAAGGGTACAACACCGGTGGAAGGCTAGAAATGCCGCATGGAGTACAACAGCGACCCAAAGGGACAGCTAGTGAGGAAAAGAGCAAGAAAAATAGAAAAAAGAGGAAGACTTGGGCTGAAGTGAACTCCAGGCTCACGAGTGATCTAAAAATGTGTTGTCATGCTCACGAGTACGAACTCCTGCTCCGAGGTGGAAATACCTGCTAGAAACGTCACATGAAGTACAAGTAGTGGTGGCTAAATAGTCCGTGCCTACCTGGTCGGCTCGTAGCTCGTTATTGTAGGCACGACCCACATCACGAGTGGAGTTGGGCTGGACTGGCATGATACAATGGGGCAGGCTGTGCCTGGGCCGCCATCCTGGCCCAGCGTGTCGGCACGGCATGCACAGTGGCAAACTAGGCACAGGGCAAGTCACGACCCATTTGGCAAACAAAAGTGGTCGTTAGGCATATTTACCCATTTGGCATGTTTAGCACAGTTAACCGTCGATTTTTTTTTTTTGAAAATTATAGCCATTTTGTGGCCATTTGTGAGCTTAGAAATACAAAAAAATCTCAATTTTTTCTATAAATAGACAGCATACCCCCCTCATTCAGCCACACTCTCATCAGCAATCTCTTCTTTAATTATCCTGTGAAATTTTGATTCATCTTTTGAAAATTTAACAAAATTCAAAATAATTTTGTCAAAAATCCAAAAAATTGAAATCTAGCCTACTGTCAAGAAAAGAGGTAACAATGCTAATTTTCATGTACATATATTGTTCTTATTTTTTTATTGTGATATAAAATAGGTAATAGTGTAATTTTATTTTTTTAGTTTTTCACATTTCTCCATGAAAAATTTTGACAGTTTTCTTCCAAGTGAATATGTAATTGATCTAGCAAAATTTTCATCCTTTGGGAATGAAACGTCTCCGCCTCCACCTCCACTTCAAATGGCAAAGCAAACTCTGACTGTACCATCATCAGGCTCAACCAATGCATCTGCATCAGCAAGCACCAAAGCAAAAAGGTCTAGACCTAGCACATCAAATGTGTATGCAAATTTTGATGAGATAATGAAGCACGACGCTTCTGGAGATCATGTAAGAGTTGATGTTTGCAAAATATGCCATCATAAATTGTCAGAAAAGTCTTCAGGTGGAATCAGATACTTGCACAGACATACCCAAAGATATAAAGAAAATCAACACATAGGCATGAGGCAGACGCAGATGCAATACAACCCAAGTGGTATGGTACATAACTGGGATTATAATCTTGACGTGGCTCGAGAATCTTTAGCTCGTTTAATTGCCACACAAGAATTTTCCTTTAAACTTTGGTGCGTCATATGCATTCGAAAAATACATTAGAACTATTTATGATTCTAAATTTACTCACGTTTCTAGACAGACAACTAGATATTTAGTTAAATACTACAATAATGGTTATAATAAAATAAAAAAACTCTTTGGAACCTATACATTTTCAGTGGCCATGACCTCAGACATATGGAGTGGTCAGTCTAGAGAAGATTATCTTAATGTAGTCCCTTATTATACAAATGACGACTGGATATTAAAAAAAGAGAATCATATGTTTCAAACTAATTGACGCAACACATATGGGTGAGAATATAGCAGAATGTAATATCAAAGTCGTGGAAGATTTTGGTCTTACAAATAATTTTTTTTACAATTACCCTGGATAATGCTACAGTAAACTCTAGGGCAATAGATAGTCTCACTACCTTATTAGGTACATATGCCAAATCCTTTTTGCTACATCAGTGATGCACCTGCCATATTATTAATCTTATAGTTAAATATGGTTTGAAGAGGTTGATTTCATATTTTCAAACTTTTCGCGATGCAATTTCTTTTGTAAATAATTCTAACGAACAAATTGCAATATATAAGATCTACTGTATTGCGATGTGTGTACGTCCACGAAAGTTCATTGTGGACATGTTGGTAAGGTGGAACTTAACTTATTTCATACCACAAAATCTTTTACCCAATAAGCCCATGTTTTCTGTTTTTATCCACACGAACTATCATAGCCATACCAATAACACACTACTAACTGAGCAACATTGGTATGTTCCTGAAAAGTTACTAGTATTTCTGGAACTTTTTTATGAATTCACTGTTGCTTTATCTGAAGTGTACTATCTAGCATCTCTTGTAATTATGCATTATATTCTTGCGATTGTCGGTCACTTGAAAGCAAATGAAAATGACACAGTGTTACAAGATATTGTGTGTGCTATGAAAACTAAATATTTAAAATATTATAAAGGGATTCTGTACTTACACACATTTTCATTTATTCGAGATCCAAGAGATAAAATTGTATGATTCACTAATGTTCAATTATAGGTGAGGCTATGGCGATATATTATTCTAACTATTTTACAGTTATTAATTCACAATTGTTTGAAGAGCACCCACCATAGGTAAGAAGACAATTATGTGGGGCAAAATATTTGGTGCACCAGTATTCTCCGGAAGATCAAACTCTACATCGTCAAGTATTGCAACAATCCATACTAGTACAAGCTAACATATCCAGTGCTATCCATATTAGCAGGGATGTGTTAATCGTTCTCGTCTCAATAGTGTTTTCCTAATCTGCTTTTAACCTTTCTAGAAGAATATTAGAGGAGAGAAGAACAAGACTCGTGAGTAAGATAGTGGAAATACTTCTCACAGTGAAAGACTGGGAACAAGCTGATGCACGAGCTTAACACCGTGTGGTGAATACAGAGTTCGAACACGTGTTCAACAATCTCTATCTAGATGGTGGCGAAGGTAGTCAAGACAATGATAACACCGACGATTCTTAAAATATCCATGTATACATTGTACTTTTTATGATTTTTTTACCTGTAATGCTAAGCTGTAGGCCGTACTCTTTTTTCTTTGCCAAGATTTTCTCAAGTTGAGGCAACTATTTTAACATTAATAAAGCTCATTATTATATTTCTACAGTTTGTTGTGTCTTTTTCTATATTTTTCATAATTTATTGTGCCTTTTTCTACAATTTCAAGAATTCTATCTTTTTTGAATTCAACATATTTTTTTTGGACTATTACTTTTTTAAAAATTTTCAGCCCAAACGGGTTAGCCGTGCCTCCTAATCCATCGGGCCAAATGAGTGTGTGCTAGCTCGGCACGGCACGAACCCCCTCTGGGCCTACCTGGGCCGTCGCCTCGGCCCACGAGATGGCATGTCATAGTTCGTTCAGGCTGACAGGCTAAACGGGTCGTGTTGGGCCACCTATTTGGCCACGACTAAGTACAACAGCGACCCGAAGCGGCAGCTAGCAAGGAAAAGTGCAAGAAAAAACAGAAAAAGCGGGAAACTTAAGGCCATACTCAATGTGGCTTATAAATCGTTGCTTCTGGATTTTTTGTAGTGTAGCGACTGAAAATACACTGTATGGACTGTTAGTTTTTTCTAAGTAATTAACTTTTAAAAAATTAAAAAATATCATCACAAACAATACAAAAGAATAAGATAAAAAAGAAAAACAAAAAAACAAAAACCCAAAAAAAAAATTAAGAAGTCAGAAAGCAGAGCCTTAAAAGAATCCCATGCTCACAAGTCAGCGACAGTAGTACAGTGTAGTTGTGCTCACTGCTCACGAGTCATGAACTCCTGCTTCGAGGCCACTCTTTTCTGGATTTCTGAAAGCACAATCCAATCACAGCAATTCCCTTAGTGTGTTCAAATTTATACAAGAATCACAGGTTCAAATCCGTATAGATACTCATTTTCACAGCTGTACTGAATAATAGTGCATAGGCACCATTATGCAAAATCTCACATATGAGCCCGAACTCCACGTCTTACGCTCAGGGGCGTCACACAACGTTCGTATAAATGGCACTAAAACTTCCTTTTCAAATATAGCCTCTAGATATTCGTTTTTATAAATTTAGCTCTTACTTAAGCTGGACCGTTCCTATTATCTTGGAGGCCTTAGGGTATGATAAAAAATAAAACCCTTAATTTTAATATAAATATGTAACAATACATTTTATATTAGTTATAAAACGTAAAGTTCAATACAGTAACCATTAGACAGTACGTCACAAAATACAAAGTACTTATTGGCAACATTAGACTTAGTACATTATAAAATACAAAGTACTCATTGTCAACAAAATACTTGTCTACATACTAACATACATGAGCTAGCGGCCTCAAGTTTTTGTGGGCCCTAGGCGGTCACCCGTGATACCTAGCCCTAGGGCCGGCCCTGTACTTAAGCTCGATAGGATATCAGCCGGCTGTGCAGGTAAGTAGCGTATACTTATTAATGATAATTATATTTAATTAATATTAATTATAAAAATAATGGCTATTAATGCTATGCCGAGTTTTGGGGACTCGGCAGCATCATCATTAAAAAAAGTAGGTGCACTGCCATTGTGCAAACAGCTCGCGTCACACTCGCACACCCACCGGGCGGACCGCTACGCTACAGAGGGGATTGGGACTCTGGGAGAGGTGGTTTCGCGCGCACGGGCGGACGTCCTGCGCGCACCAATCACTGTACTTGCGAGTGCGGTAGGTGGCTCAGTCAGTTGTTTAAACTTTCCACCAGTACTACCGTTTCCCTTTCCTATGGTCGGACCAGCGGCGATTCGGTGGTTCGCAGTACGCTCGCGGTATCAAATGTATCGTCGTTTGGAGCAGCGGGCGGCAGCGGAGCAGACGCAGCCAGGCCAATCAGCACCTTCCGGCGTCTTCACTCCATACAGTTCGCCGGATCTCACCGGCCACGGTACGCCGCATGTGATCGCCTTCTTCACCAGAGGCAGAAGCATCACAGACCAGTACAGCACAGCAGTGCTGCACTGCTACCGCACACTGTACTACAGTAGTACAGTGTAGTTGGAAAATAGAAGGCTGACCAGAACAAAATCAAACAGTACAGACCTAAAACCTAATCTAAAGGCCAGAAAGTAAAAGTATGATTTAGAGTTAACGTAAAACCTGACAACTGACAAATAGCAAAATTATATAAGGTGCCGCTTCTTTGGGCTGAAATAAGCTGGTTTATAACTGAAATTGTATTGTATCTCGTTAAAATTGTATTATAGCTGATAGTGTCTTATTTGACGTAACTAAATTTAAAAAATTTAAAAATAGAAAAAACATGTTAGCCCATCATGGACAATGCAAATAAATACGGAGAAAAAAGAACCAGCAAAAAAGCTCAAAATAAGCCAGAAAGCCAGAAGAGAGGAAATTTAGGAATAGTAAAAAAATAAGCCAGAAGCTCAAGCCGAAATGAGCAGGGCCTTAACTAGACGTGCTAGTTGCAGCCACACTTGAGCTTTACATGCCAGAAAGTTCCCATGCCGGGAAAAAATAGTTGGAAATGTCATTGGGTAGTATAATTCGACAATCGAAACTGAGTCGATATTCAATTACGAGTTGTTCTGGGTAGTGGCGGACCTAGAACTAAATTCAAGATATAATAGGGTAGTTTGTATAGATCAAAAGTATTACCCAAAAGTACAGGAATTTATACCCAAACAATATTTCAATCATGGTAATAAGATAGAACATAGAAGAATACCTTAACAATGAAGTTTATACAACAATTTGCCACCAAGTTATTGAACATAATAGTTTGAACAAAAGTGAGACATAGATGAAGCAATATGTCAAAGGTAGATAGATAAGTAGTACCATGATTAGTTGAGACATTGTTTGAGGTCCTACGCTAACAAGATAGCGGCGGCCTTTTTGGCACATATGGCACTGTTTGAATCCGTGTTTACAAAAATGGCAATATGCACATAGTATTAGCAAAAATGACCTTTTTGCCGCTCGGTAGCTAGGCGGGGCCACCGGGTTCCAGGTGATTAGCACTCCCTAATTACCCGGTTAGGCATGCTCTAATGGCCTGTTGCTCGGGCACCAGGCGGTAAGCCTTCACACTGTGCTGCAGAGCCTTTCCTTTGCTTTATTTAATACGCATGTGAACGAATGGAGTGGTCTATAGGGCATTTGGCTTATATAAAAATTCAGTGCTCATACAGACATGACAAAGGAACAAACCACCGAAAGGGAGGTTTACATCACATCTGTCTCCTCGCACGCAGCTCATTCCCACCATTATCGGTGCTTCGCTGTGCTCTCGCTCACGCTATAAATTGCGAGCTCTCTCGCAGTCTCTCTTTCACAATCTCTCTCGTAGTTGCTCTCTGAGTCTCGCAATTCTTTGTAGCCGATCCTACTATCCGAATCCAAACTGGCTGCAACGGAACTCGCTTATGCTCCATTCAAAGAAAAAAAGAATGGAATAGGACGAGGCGGTGAGCTTTTGGCAGATCATCTAGAATCTGGTCGGACTAATGCACACAATACAAGAGGCCAAAGGTACGTATGTGCACGCAGAATTCGACATGTTGAATACTACATAGCACATTGCATGCCACATGGAATCATCCAAGTAATGTTTACAGTTTGTATGTTTTCCTCTGTAACATCGATGATTTCGAAAATGCAGACAATCGAGGCTAGGTTAACATGGTACGAACTGGCAGCCACTACAGTAGGAGTGGACGACGGCATAGATGGACAGGGAGCAGCTAGATTTTGTAATGGAGCAGCGTTTGTATGACGTTCAGACTTACGACGAGTACCTACAGTTTTACGTACCCTCGTCGCGTGGCAAAATCACTATTCCTCTACCAGATCTCCTGGAGCAGGTCACGTACAAAGATAGTCTACTACGCTTGGTCGATCACCACAGCTTCGCGGCACCATGACACTGTAAAACAGATGCAAATTTCTGATTGTTTCATTTATAAAATTCATTCTAGTCGTTACTGAATCTATTTTGTATATCACTTCAGTTGGAGCGGGCGCAGCGCATCGCAAGCGTATCTAAAAACACCATGAGTAGCCCAGTCACACCACTGGCCTTACACAAGATTTTCAAGTACATCCTGTCGCAGGCCAACAAAATAATAGACAACTTGATCTGCGGCTGATCGACGAACCACGCCACACGCATCGGCCACCCAGTGGGGGCACCATGCTCACCCGCCAGGTCATCGCAACCTAGCGAGTCCGGCCAGCCATCGTGACCTATCGAGTCTGGCCAGCGTCATAGTACCAACCATCGATCATCTGCGGGCCAAAATCGACGAGGAGGTAACTTACATTTTATTTTTCTATTGTGCCTTACGTTCCGCTAACATCATGGCGTTCTCCCACCGCAGGTCCATCGTCGAGATGCATCACTTCCACTCTCCGTACACCCTACATAGACTACCGCACCTCATCAGTCATCTTCGTTGCACATCCTGGAGGTACAAGATTCACATTCTAAATCCGGGATATTTATTGTGATTAATATCATTCCATCTTACAGCCTTCAATTCAATGTGGGGGGTCACGGCCAGTCCATCGATGACAACACGGACCTCCTAATTGCTTCCAAGGCCGAGTACACAACGCCACAGTTTGCAGCGTACGCAAGGCAGAGCTCATCGTTCACACCATATGCAGGGTTTAGAGACTTCGATGGGCAAAGCTCCTCCTACGTCGTTGCCACATCGCACGGTGAAGGCCAGGGCTCTTCCGCACATCGGGGGGGATTCCTAGAGTCCCTTATTCATGACTTCATCTCTGGTGGTCCCCAATTCGGCATGGCTCAGCAGGAACATATTGACGCTTACCACCAGACACTATATGGTGTACCTCAGTCTGCTGTACCACCATCGGCCACTCAACAAATGGAAAAATCTTCATACCTCCTTCAAACCGACACGCAAGCTCCAAACCAGCTGACATATCCCACGAGACATGCTCAACAACGGAAGACAAGGCCATGCACACGGAGGCAGACGCGACGAGAAGATAGCAGTGGCTCAGATGAGTAAGCCATATTGCATCCTATGCGATGCGTTTTTTGTACTATTATATGTACTCCTTGCGTAATTAAATGAAAATTACACCATCAAGTCCACTGCTATAAGTTTTTCATCTCATTTCCTATATTCAGAAATTCTTACAAATAATTTACCTAAATGAATTTTTGAGTAAAATTCATAACGAAAAAAATTTCAAGCAAATTACACAACGAACTACGCTATGTCGGGAAGCTCCACAAAAAATTTTCATATTTTTTGTGCTCATTTGCTATATCTACAAAATTCTACGAGCATTGCATGTTAAATTTTCTAATCATAAATTAAACTAATTAATTACGGTGCTAATCACCTGGAGCCCCGCCACTGGGCAACAAGCCACCTCAAGCCCGTTGGCCAGGTAGCAGGTTACCTGTTGCACGATGGGCGGGTGGCAGGTGAGATGTGTCAGCTGCACAACGTCGCCGTCTGGTGATTGGGCGGCAAAAATGTCATTTTTGCTAATACCACACGTATACTACTATTTTTGTAAATACAGATTGAAATAATGTCATATATGCTAAAAATTCTAAGATAGCCATGTTGACCATGCTACCTATTTAATCTAGGAAAAGCCTTCAATGAATTCGCACGTACTATGCAACCGGTTGCCTAGGATTTGAAATTTCTAGTGAGCATATATGAAAACTCAAAGGTCAAAATTGCATTTGTCATTAACTTAATTTCATATATAAATCTGATTATGTATCAACAAATAGATAACAATGCACTCATGCACCTATAGATATGAATTAATCTTGCATTATCTAAATGCGTGCAACTATTCCCATTTTCCAAAGCAATGCTTTAATAAATTATCCTACTGTCTAGTGATAACAATTCATCATTAATGAACATCAGACTAAGGTCCTGCTCTTTTCAGTTTCTTAAAGTTGTTTTTCGGTTTTTCTACAGTAACTAACTTTTAAACGGAGTATCTTTTCAAGATAGAATCTACTAGTTAATTGTAGTACATATGTTGCTGACCTCATTTATATCGACAAAAACTGTACGTGAGTTTCTGTTACTCTGTAATCTTTCACACAAACAATCCAAAAACCATAAGCCACAGCCAAAAACCATAAACTGCAGCAAAAAAAAGGCCCTAAGTAAACACCACAACTAGTACTCATCAATCTATGGAAAATAGATTCAACGACTGATCAGCTAGCACTCAATCACGACCCGCTAGGGGGGAACCGGATTCTCTACAGTCGCGTACGGCGACTGCAGAGTACAGTCGCATCGGAGCCATTGGATCGGAAAAGAACGGCCCAGATCGGTTCGCTACAGTAAAATTTACTGCAGCTCCAGTAAAATTTTACTGTAGCTACAGTGGATTTACTGTAGAAAACTGATCCGGACTGTTTGTTTTCCGATCCAACAGCTCAGATTCGTGACTGTTCTCTGAAGTCGCCGTATGCGACTTCAGAGAATCTCATTTCCTAGGGGGAGCTCGGGCCGCCATGGTTTGTCCATAGGGAAGGTTCGCCCCGGGTTCCGGGTGTTGGATGGTGTCTTCCTGATAGTCAGGGATGATCACATCAATCGTCCCATGGCGCGCGAAGACTGGACTGGAGGAGGCCCGAGAGAGAGTTTAGTTTAGTAATATCTAAGGTCAGGGATGATCGATCATCCGTAGCCATCCAGACCAATTCAAAGTGGGGTACAAGTCATACACCTTTGTCGGTCTTGTTTCAAAAAATAGTATAAAGCGTGCAGCATTAGACTTTAAAGTCATTTTCCCTCTAATTAATCTTCTCTTCTCGTCATTAATTACGTATAATAGCCGACAGCATACTATTCTCTCTCTTATTCTAAAAACACGTGGACATTGTGTTTACCATTCTCTTGGTTTTACCATTTTTTACTCCTCCTTTGCGATCACCCGTACCATTGTCCTCTTATTCTAACAACACATGGACACTTTCCCTTTCTCCTTTTGGTTTCACTATTTGTTAATCCTTCATTGCGATCGACATACGCCTGATAAAAGGACACGGATGGAGTAATCTGTAGGTAGGGTAAGGAGCCAGCGAGCGAGCGAATGGCGGCACCTCCCGAGCTCCGTGTCCTCGAGACCACCCTCGTCGCGCCCTCGCCCTCAGGCCCCGCCCCGCCGGAGTCCTCCCTCCCGCTCACCTTCTTCGACGTCTTCTGGGTCCACTCCCCGCCCGTCGAGCGTCTCTTCGTCTACCGTCTCAATTCCAGCTCCGGCTCCAGCTCCAGCAGCGTCCTCTCCAACCTCAAGGCCTCTTTGTCCCAAGCTGTCCGCGCCTTCTACCCGCTCGCCGGCCGCCTCCGCCTCACCCCCGGCACGCCCAACCGCTACGAGCTCTACTACCAGCCTGGCGACGCCGTCACCTTCACCGTCGCAGAGTACGACCATGTTGACGTCGACGACTTGGCCACGGATGACCCCAGGGAGATTGCCAAGATCGCCCCGCTTGTGCCGCCGCTGCCGGAGGGCGGCGCAGTGCTCGCCCTGCAGGCCACCGTGCTGCACCGCGGCCTCGCCCTGGGCGTCACCGTGCACCACGCCGCCTGCGACGGCATAGTCTCCACGCACTTCCTCCACACCTGGGCCTGGGCAGCGACAGCCTGCGCCGGCGCCGATGCGCCGCCACCCCCTGTCATCGACAGGACTCTCATGCCCGACCCAAGGGGCCTTTACGATGTCTTCTACCAAGCCGTGCCCACAACTAACGAGATGGAGTTCACCAAGATGTCCGACGATCACCGCCTCGCCACGTTCACACTGTCCAAGGGGGACATGCAGCGCGTCAAGGACGTAGTCGCGGGGGAGGCGGCGCGGCGTGGCGCGGCGCCGCCCCGGTGCTCCTCGCTGGTTGCCACCTTGGGTTTCATCTGGTCATGCTACCAGCGAGCCAAAGACGAGGCAACAAGCAGCGGCGACCCGACCTACCTGCTCTTCCCCGTCGACTACCGCTCGCGGATGAAGCCTCCTCTCCCCGACAAGTACCTCGGCAACTGCGTTGGCCCTGCCTTGCACGCGGCGCCCAAGGACGAGCTCGCGGCGGGCGGCGCGGGCGGCCTCTTCACCGCGTGCGCTGCGGTCGCTGCGGCGATCGAGGAAGCGGTGGGCGACATCGGGTCATGTGGCATGGACGTGTGGATGGAGCGGCTCAGAGAGGCTGCCGCGACTGGATCATTGCTGAGCGTGGCCGGGTCGCCGAGGTTCCGAGTGTACGAGGTGGACTTTGGGTTCGGGCGGCCGGCGAAGGTGGACATCGTGTCTGTGGCGAAGACCGGCGCGTTGGCGTTGGCGGAGAGCCGGAGCAGCGGCGGCATGGGCATGGAGGTGGGCGTCTCTCTGCCGGCGGGTGGCATGGAGAGGTTCCAAAAGAGCTTCGGCGATGCCATCGCGTGGCTGGCTGCAGCGTAGGTGAAGTAACGAAGTGGCAGTTAACCTAGCCCCTCTGGACGACATGCGCATGGGATTGAGAAAAGTAATAGGCTTGTTCTCTTAGTTTATGGGTTTTTAGCTATTTATAAGATAAAATACGAAATAATAAAAGTCCGTGTACAATTTTGATTGATATAAATAAAGTCATTACAGTGAGTATTATAATCACTTGTAGATTCCGCTTTGAAAAAATAATCTATTTGTAAGCTAATTATTGTAAAAAAAAATCAAAAAGTAGTTTTTAGAACTAAATAGTAGGCGGCAAGGCAACTGCGCCTGAGACAATCAGATGTGGAACATGGGAGAATTGCATATAGATTAAAACAGAATTACACTTACACCGAAGTATAATTTTAATCTGAAAATGGAATTTGGAAGACAGCAGAAATCCGAAATTGAGTAATGACAGAGATGCCTTATTTCCTACGAACAGATGCTCCATCAGAGCTGCAGCAGCTAAAATGAACAACAAAGGAGACATCCTGCAAGTTCTCGACCAGCTTATGATCTACCAACATGCTGCAGTACTACTGTGAGATGATATATGCCAAACAAGTGCAACGGCATCTACCGCATAGAGGCTAAAGGGAAATACCTCCCATCCAAGCAGTTCTGAGCAAGCACAATTGATTCTTGGGAAACTTATTTAGGATTCCACAAACCCGGAAGACGCAAACTTAAAAATTTTCCATGTGGTCTCACAGTATCTGGTCCATATTTAGCAACACTAAGTATATAAATAAAGGAAAATTCAAGTAACCATAACCTTTGGGACAAAGCAAATCCAATTTGTTCATAGATCAATGAATAGCTGCTTGATTGCCATTGAAGAATTCATGAAGGAGCACAAACTACATAATCATGGAGGACCAAAAGTATACCATGATAGCTCATTATGTTGCACAAGTCTGGCTCGTGATCAGAAGTATCAGTTTTCCGTGAACAGAAGCCCAACTTAGAATTCGATGTCTCATCTCACAATGTGAAAGACTACATACAACAAACTTCGAACTAAAAGCAGTACTGGTATTGACGTGAAACCCAATATATAAAGCTTAAAAGGATTGTGGAGGCAGCCGCAGCCGCAGTTCTCTGTCAGAAAAATGCAAAGAAATACTCGCATGGGAGCTTTATCTCAAAGGACCAAACCATAATAAACAAGCAGTAGAACATCCAACAAAAACCAATCTAAAAGATTTTAACTGCAATGTTTTGGGTTGAATCTTGATTTGAACACCCACAGCATCAGTAATGCTATTCAAGGCCAGAAGCACTTCAACAGTTCAACTTGAATACTTCAGCTAGAGCTGAAAACATACAATATTATCAAGGTAGAACAAAAATGAACTCAAAATGATTTCCCATGAACACTTGTATCACTTTTACTAGAAGATTACACTGTAAAATGTCTCTTCAGTTCTTTTCATAGAGTGCAGAAGCCCAGGAAGTGTTGTGCACCAGCAGTTTATTCGTAGAAATGAAAGCCAGATAAAAATAAACCATGCGCAAACATGAAAATGGTCATGCGATAATCTGGGGGATTTGCAGAGAAAGAAATGCAAGGATTTTTCAACAGCAAGAAAAAACGGCCGCCACCATCATCAGCGAAGTCCAAGAAACAAACAAGCTTTGGGGGCAAGCTGGAGTAAAACACATCCATAGGCTAGTCCATAACTAGTTCCATTTCTTGTTGTGCAGTTTTTGCCTTTTCTTCTCTTTGTACCCTGTATTTTCTAACTTCTTAATGCAACGAAGGCAGCTCTCCTGCTTTTTGTTCAAAAAAAAAATCAAAATGGATTGTTGAAATTCGGCTTTCTGCTTCCTGATGGAAGTAGAGGCTGGAGAGGGTATTGTTTCCTCCTAAATAAACAAAGGAAATGGATGGACCGTCCCATAAGATGCACTGTATGCCGATAACAGGAAAACGACAACTAAAAAATTGTGCAGTTACAACTTACGACTTAGAAGTATCATAGTCCATAAAAAGTAAGCCTTTAGTTATGTCCCTAAGGTCTGTTACCCTATTTATGAAACTGGAGCGACTTAAAGTATGTTGAGGTTGGGAAGTGACAACCAATGACACAAGGGCCAAACAAACGAGCGAGGAAAATATGATAGGAAAGCATACAAAGAAGTAAAACCATGAAAGGGTATATAAAACTCAAAAGGTAGGTGCTCTCACCGAAAGGAAACCAGAACATGAGAAAAATACAAGGAATTTACATCAAAACACACGAAAGATGGATTATGGTGAATAAAAAATAATACAGCTAATGTTAGTCTAACATGAGGCAATGGACTGACATGGTAAAAGAGGTGCACTATGGTACAGAATCGCTTTTCAGAGAAAGAAATAATAACGTAAAATTAGCTGGATAAAAGAAGAGAGAAATAACCAAGATTATTAAAACGGTAAGGCAAGGCGAGATGACCCACCCCCTCACACTTTTTAAGTGGTAAGGCGCGAGGCGAGGTGATGCCTTACACACATCGTAAGGTGAAGAAAACAGAGCTTTGGAGGTCTAAATTAGAAGAAATTCAAAGAGGGAGAAGGACTTAATTGCAAGTTTATAGAAGTCTGAAGGCTAAATTGCAAAAATGCTAACTTCTCTTCAAAGAGGGAGGACTTAATTGCAATTTCATATAAGTCTGAGGACTAAATTGCAAAATTGTTGACTTCTCTATGTTAAAATGTTGTCGGTCCTGTTAACCCTAGCCGCCGCAGCAGATCGAATCATCGAGCCCGGCTTCTCTCTCATTCCCTTTCTTCTCCCCCACAGGCGCCGGCGAGGGCCAGGTCATACCTCACCGGCAGCCACTCCACCGCTCCACCTCTCCCCTGCTGCTCCACCAACCAGCTACCATCTCTCCCATGCTACTCCCTTTGCATCACCTTCCCCTATCGCGCCACCACGGCGATAGGGGAAGAGGAGGAGGAGAGAGAGGACGCGGAGAGAGGAGAGGAGGGGTGTACCTTGCTGCTAGGCGACGGGGATGGACTGAAGAGGACACCGAGCCAAGACGCCGATGGGCGATGGGGATGACGCCAAGACCGGAGCGGGCAGCGACGAGATGGAGGCGCCGCCGACACAAACGATGGGGATGATGCTGAGACGGGAGCGGCTAGTGGCAAGATGGACACATTGCCGCCTAGCATTCCAGGTGTGTTCACCCTTCTCTCTCTGCTTCAGCCGCCACTCGCTCGGGTCTGATCTGGTTTAGGCGCTCAGCCGCTCGGGTCCTGATGTAGTCGCGAGCGTTGGCTCCTCCGATCGCCTTGGAGATGCACGGCAAGGCGAGGCGACGCCTTGCCCCCCTCCGACTGCCTTATCGCTTAGGCGATGCCTGAACGACGCCTTAATAACTATGGGAATAACCCCAAAAATATGTTTTTTTTTATTTAAGGTGGGATGGTGAAATATGAAATATGATTAGTACATCCTAGTTACAAGGATTGAAACACTATAACTGGTCAATATGACACAAGCATGTCACAGAAGAAAGAATATAGATCATTTGGGCACAGAAATTGCAGAACTTCACTGTCATAATCATAATCAAGATATATGGATCAGCTTATCACATAACAAAAGAAAACTAACTGTTCATTGCAGCGCATATGCTAACAATTGAAACATTAACTATTTATGCACGAGAAAGAAAAACAGCACTGTTCTTGTTGTGCAGTTTTTGCCTTTTCTTTTCTCTTTGTACCCTGTATTTTCTAACTTCTTAATGCAACGAAGGCAGCTCTCCTGCTTTTTGTTCAAAAAAAAAAAAATCAAAATGGATTGTTGAAATTCGGCTTTCTGCTTCCTGATGGAAGTAGAGGCTGGAGAGGGTATTGTTTCCTCCTAAATAAACAAAGGAAATGGATGGACCGTCCCATAAGATGCACTGTATGCCGATAACAGGAAAACGACAACTTAAAAATTGTGCAGTTACAACTTACGACTTAGAAGTATCATAGTCCATAAAAAGTAAGCCTTTAGTTATGTCCCTAAGGTCTGTTACCCTATTTATGAAACTGGAGCGACTTAAAGTATGTTGAGGTTGGGAAGTGACAACCAATGACACAAGGGCCAAACAAACGAGCGAGGAAAATATGATAGGAAAGCATACAAAGAAGTAAAACCATGAAAGGGTATATAAAACCCAAAAGGTAGGTGCTCTCACCGAAAGGAAACCAGAACATGAGAAAAATACAAGGAATTTACATCAAAACACACGAAAGATGGCTTATGCTGAATAAAAAATAATACAGCTAATGTTAGTCTAACATGAGGCAATGGACTGACATGGTAAAAGAGGTGCACTACGGTATAGAATCGTTTTTCAGAGAAAGAAATAATAACGTAAAATTAGCTTGATAAAAGAAGAGAGAAATAACCCAAAAAAATGTTTTTTTATATTTAAGGTGGGATGGTAAAATATGAAATATGATTAGTACGACCTAGTTACAAGGATTGAAACATTATAACTGGTCAATATGACACAAGCATGTCACAGAAGAAAGAACAGAGATCATTTTGGCACAGAAATTGCAGAACTTCACTGTCATAATCATAATCAAGATATATGGATCAGCTTATCACATAACAAAAGAAAATAACTGTTCATTGCAGCGCATATGCTAACAATTGAAACATTAACTATTTACGCACGAGAAAGAAAAACAGCACTGTCAGTGCCCTTCTGGAAAACAACTGCATTCTACTTATGTACACTCTCAACAGTTATATGTGAATTCATCGAAAGTTCAACCATGTATATCTGAACTTGTAATCATATGGATATTTATTTTAAAGCTTTGTTTTAAGGGAAAGATGTTTATTTTAAGTTTCAGTTAGGTAATTGATTTTTTCAGTGTCCACTCAAACAATAAAATAGCCAGAGCCACTCTATTGCTTGACCCGCATAAAGTTCAATCGAATTTCAAAACATCCATCTTAAAATTTAACAAAGTATACTGGACTCAGTTAGGCAATTGATTTTTTCAATGTCCACTGAAACAATAAAATAGCCAGAGCCACCCTATTGCTTGACCTGCATAAAGTTCAATCGAATTTCAAAGCATCCATCTTAAAATTTAATAAAGTATGCTGGACTACCAAACTACGAAGCAGAGAATTACATATCATAGTATTTCATGGCACTCGCAGTAGAAAAAGTCCAGAACCTACAAGAACTTCGCAATCTCTATTTTTAACCCATACTTCACCTCAATACCAATGAAAGAGCAGTTGCCATCGATGCCATCAAGAAGCTAAAACTTTGCCCAAGCACACTCAACAGCAAAACATTTCATAAATGACAAAAAAAAACACTATGAACTACTGTCACTACGATTATTTATCCAGAATATCATGAAAAAACAGCTAATGAACAAGTAACGATATATATTTATGTCCAACCATCCCCTCTGCATGATAACACAGACTCTATCATATGATATAACGATTTCTATAATCCCTTTATTTCCTCTCCCTATACTTGTTACCAAGGGCGCAATTTATATTTTAGCTAGTACTTATTACTAGGAAGGAACAGCAGGGAACTGGTAACCATCTGATCCTTCTCCCATCTACTTCTTGATCCGGCGCACCTTCTTTGCGCCCCAGACCTCCATGCGGCCCTTGGGGCAGCCGCAAGGCGCGCGGAAGATGAGCACAGTGCGGCCGTTGGGCGGCGCCATCTTGCGGAGCTCGGCCTCGAGCTCCCGGTGCGCGTCGCCGAGCTCCACGGGGCGCGCCCCCGCGGCCGCAAGTAGCGCCGATCGCGCCGCGGGCGCGGGGCGGCCGCGCACGCACTCCTCTGTCTCGAGCTGGATGTCGAACTCGACGGCCTTCTTGAGCCCCCTGCAGCACGGCTTCCCGCACTTGCGCGCGTGGTGGCCCACGAGCTCCCACGCGAGCACCGCCGATGCCACGGCCACCGCGGCGCCCGCGAAAGCGGCCGCCGAGAGGCAGGACGCGGCCGGGTGGAGCAGCGCGCCCATCTCGAGCAGCAGCAGCTTCACATACGGGATCACGAGGAACCCCAGCGCGGCGAGGACGGCGAGGAGCACGAGCACGTCGACCGCAGCCATCGGCGAGTGGTCGCAGAACGCGGTGAGGAGCCTGGGCGGCGACGAGGCGCGCTTGGATCGGGAGCACGCGGAGGAGTCCGCGGCCCTGCGGTGGTGCTCGAACGCGCGGAGGAACTCGATGAGGCTGCGGCACTCGGCCATGGCTCGCGGCGTCCGTTGGGAACGGTGCGGCCGGCGGGTAATTCACCTCTTGTGGACTGGAGGTGCGAGTTTTGGAGGGGGTAGGGGGAGGACCGGAGGAGGGCTTCCGCCGTGTGGTGGGGGCGTCGGGATCTATGGGAAACTGCCGGGGATTTGTCGATCGGATCGGTGGGGTTGGGGGACTGACCGGATCGGTGCGTCTGCGCCTCCTCGTGAATTTTGGACACTATTGGACCCATGGACACCCGAAATTCCAGTTTGGTCCGAAATGAAAAAATTCAGATTTGGACCTCTCACCGCGCGTTTAACGCCAGCGCGACGCGTGTCGGTCGTGCGGTACCAGACCGCACGACCGCTGCCCTCCGCGCGCGCCGCGCGATCGCCTCCTCATCGCGCGCGATCGCCTCCTCACCGCGACGACCGGCGCGGCGCGCCTTTTCGGGCGGCGCGACGCGAAGTCGCGCGGCGCGCGGAGGGCAGCGGGTCGTGCGGTGCGTACCGCACGACCGACACGCGTGTCACGCCGGTGTTAAACGCGCGGTGAGGAGGGGTCCAAATCTGGAATTTTTTTCATTTGGGGGCCAAAACTGAAATTTCGGGTGTCCATGGAGTCCAATAGTGTCCAAAATTCCCTCCTCGTCTCTGGACGGGTTGGCTCGGTCGGCTCCCCGTCTCGTCGCGTGACGCACCGGCTCTTGATGGGGCGGGCGGTGTGGAGGGAGCGCGGAGATCACGTCCGAGTGGCGACGTGCGGAGGCAGGCGCGCGGCAATAACTGAACGGGAGACACGTTTTCGTTTCGTCTGATCGGTTTCTTAACCGCGTTCCTTTCTAACGTTTTTAGATTTGGGTTCGTGTAGAACGTGTCAGCCTTTTAACATATTTTTTCTTTTATATTATATGTAGAGATATAAGTGTATTTTTTTCCTATTTTCATTTAATTCACAATTGCTACCGTGTCTTTCCAAACAAAGCCAAAACAAAAACCGCAGCGTCATGCTCGCCTCTCCCTCCCTCTATGCTCTATCGCTATGTTTTTTTTCTAGGTCAAAGTTCTTGTGCGTATCGATTTGCAGAAAAGAATTAATTGTAGCGCACGCCTCTGCTTCGGGCTTTCGCCCATTGAGTGCGGTTAGCGACTTTCGGTTCTCTCTCTCTCTGCCTGGTGTCGCCCTTCTCCATCTCGCCATGAAACCTTTTCTTGTCGCTCCGGTGCGTCCTGGTTGGAACCTCCCGTCAGACAAGCAAACCGCTGCGTCGGCCAGATTGCGATGCGTTGCTAGCTAGCCGTAAACAAGGGCACTATCTTGGTGACACTCCACGGTCATGTGGCTCCTCGATCGAAAATGAGGAAATGAAAGATACCAAACCCAGCTTTTTGCCCACTATACGGAAGAATTTTGGTCCATTTGGTCAAATAACAACGTCATGGTGCTGGAAGATAACTTCTGACGTGAAATCAACGGCCTCATGATAATGGCATATGGAAGCATGGTCAAGCAAGCGAAGGACATTATCAAATCCATGACCACATTCCATCTCAAACCGAGAGTTTTCCTCGATTTCACATGGGATGGGGGCTGCCTTTGGTTCAGTGATCAACCGAATTAATTATTTGCGTCCGCATCCTTGACCGTACTTGTGCGTTAACGACAACTCCGTGGCTGAAATTTGGACCCCTTTGGATGGTCACAGACGAACGCTCCATCAGCAAACAACGATCTCAGGCTGGTTATAATAATATTCCCTGTTCTTCATCGATCGCACGAATTGAGATCAGTACAGCACCAGTCTTTCGACTCGCATGTGGTGGTGTTGGTTCTGTAATGGTCCTTTGTCCCGTACACCTGTAGCACATGCATGAATGGTTCCAAATGGAATTGAAGGACATGGCTAGCTTACCATTTCTTGTGTATTCTTGGTCAGGTTCTGTGTTGGATTTCGTGGTGAAACCGAGCCCTACAGAATGAGTCAGAAAGGGTTAAAAGATTAGCAGTTGCCTTCAAGATTGATAGTGAAGTAGAAGAATCCTACACGGGTTATCTCCAGCGTTGCTAAAAGCTGAAGCTTCCCTTTCACAAAAGTAAGCCATGGTTGACACGTTACACTGACGCATTACAACTCTAAAAGCGACCGTGAACACACCACTGTAAAAAGGTTTTTCTTTTTAACGCACCACTGTAAAAGAGTTGGTGAACGAGGAAGGAATTGAAGCGACTGAAACGAAGCTTAGGGTCTGTTCTTTTCGGTTGCGGTTTATGATTTTTGTTAAAATTTTTGAATTTTAGTTGTTTATGGTACAGATTACAGAGAGACAGATACTCACTTGCGATTTTAGCTGGTACAGGTGTTGGGCTTTTAACGTGTAGATCGTTTAACTTGTAGACACCGTCTTGAGAAAATACTTCGTTTTAAAGTTAGCTACTGTAGCAGAAACTAAAAGCCGATTTCAAAAGCCCAAAAGAATAGACCCTTAATCAGCTTGATACAAAACATTTTCATCTCTGAACTTAAAAAGGTAAAAAAAATGTACTTTAAAGGTTGGGGATTAACAATGTGGGGGAAAGTACGAAAAAGAAGAAAGCTCTAAATGAGGAGCTGATGGCCCTGGAGATTGAGGAGGAATTTGGTATTCTTTCCTCTATCGCGATGGACAAAAGAGCTTAAATTCAGTAAGAATTGATGGATATCTATTCTGAGGAAGAATTGTACTGGTTTGAGAGGTCAAATGAGAAGTGGTTGTTACAAGGAGACTGTAATATTCCCTGAGTATTTTCATAGAGTTGCTAATGGTAGAAAAAGGAAAAACACTATTTTGTTTTTAAAAATGAGGAAGAAATAATAGAAGGAGATGATAACTTGTTACAACATGCTACTGCTTACTATAAAACTTGTTTGGGCCTGCTGAGGGGCATCTTGTTCATCTTGATGACAGCTTGTGGTCTCAAGATGAAAAATGAATGAAGAAGGTAATGAATGGATTTGTAGGCGTTTTGAGGAAGAAGTTAAAAGAGCTGTTTTTGAGATGGAAAATAACAAAGCCCATGGTCCTGATTGCATACCAATTGAATTTTATCAAAAAAGCTGGAGTATAATCAACTATAACTTAATGAACTTATTTCATGATTTCTATGAGGGGAATCTTGATATAAGTAGACTGAATTATGCTATAATCACACTTCTTCCTAGAAAAAGAGGCTGAAAAAATACAACACTTCAGGATTATTTGTCTTTTAAATGTGTGTTTCAAAATAATCACAAAGGCTTTGACCTTGAGGTTGGAAAACTTCATGCATTTTTTTATCAGTCTTTGTCAAAATGCTTTTATCAAACAAAGAAACATTATGGATGGGGTTTTAGTTCTTCATGAAATAATTTATGAGACAAAAAATAGAAATAAAAAAGTCATAGTGTTGAAGTTAGATTTTGAAAAAGCATATGATAAGGTGAATTGAGATTTCCTGTTTAAATGTCTTTGACATGAGAGGATTTTGTCCTAGATGGTGTGGATGGATTAGGAGTGTTGTACAAAAAGGCACGCTAAGTGTGAAAGTTAATAACCAAATTGACCCTTATTTTCAAAGCTACATAGGAGTGAGACAGAGTGATCCTCTGTCTCCTTTTCTTTTTAATTTAGCTGCTGATAGTTAGGCTAAAATGATTCACAATGCCCAAAGTAATGGTCTGAACAAAGGCTTGGTGCCACATTTAGTCCAAAATGGAATTGATGTCCTGCAATAGGCAGATGACACAATCCTGTTAATGGATGATGATATTAACAATGCTGTTGACATGAAGTTACTACTTTATTCTTATGAAGCCATGTCTGGGTTAAAAATATATCTCCAAAAGAGTGAAGTGCTTGTGGTCAAAGGGGTAATAAGGATGCTATTCACTATGCTAATATGTTTAATTGTCAAATTGGAGAGTGGCCTTTGATATATTTGAGTGTACATGTGAGTTGTTCTAGGCTGCATGTAATAAAGTGGGCTAAATTGGAGGAAAGACTTATGAGAAGGCTCGATGGGTGGAAAGGAGGATCTCTGTCCTTGGGGGACATAAATGTGCTTCCGATTCTAATCTTAGTAGCATTCCATCTATCACATGTCAATGTATCTCCTTCCCAAAACTGTAATTTACAGAATGGATAAAACTAGTATAACTTTCTTTTGGCAAGGGGGAAGTGTAAAAAGAAATATCATTTAGTGAAATGGGACTTAATTTGTCCACCAAAACAGAAAGGAGGTTTGGGAATTCAAAATTTATATAAGCTAGATATAAGTTTGTTTGCAAATGGTGGTGGAAGCTTGACAGCGAAAATGGTTTGTGGCAAGAGGTGGTGAAAAGAATCTTGGTGATCAATGCATTTCTCACCTCACTCACAAACAAACTGATTCTCCGTGTTGGGCTGACTTGATTAAGGTTAAAGATATTTATCTTAGAGGGAGGAAAATGGTGGCGGCTAATGGGAAAAGGACTGATTTATGGGAGGACTGTTGGTGTGACACTTTTACCTTCTAGGGTTAAATACCCTGAGCTTTACTCGATTGCTAATAATCAACACTTGACAGTGAACCAGGCTGCTGCAAATGTTTGGTCCTGTTACACTCTGATACCCTCTTCTTATGCGTAACAACTTCTAGATCGGGTCAAAGTTTGTGAGATATAGCATGAGCGTTCATAGTATCAAGAACGAAGAAAGTGAATCTCATAAAAAGAACCAAAATAACGACGTTAAAATAACCACAACGAGAGAAAAGATTTTACGAAGCCGATCGTAAATTCTTTAAGCACAACCTAAAAAAAGTACAAAGAATTATCGCTCTCACAACCTTCTCAAATCTTTTAGGACACTCGCATCCTTACCCTTTATAAGAATCTAGTACTAAACAATATCCTAGCCTCTAATCCTCTCATGCGCCCTCTACTTTGAATGAGTATGCTTGATTGCTATTTTTTTTTCTCGAACCCGCAGGAGAACTGCGCATCATTGAATTAAGAAGAAGAAAAAGGTTGATACAAACGAGTCTAGACGACTCGACAATCCCCCTAGGGGAAAAACAAAAAACAAAGAGGCATCAAAGCCATAATCTACGGAGCCCCTTTGCTCCCGCCATACACCACATACTAGCCTCCTCACTAATGTTCCGCAAGAGAACATTAAGGTTAGGGGAAGCGCCCTCAAAAACACAACTATTCCTATGCTTCTAAATCCACCAAGCCATCAACACGACCAAGGAGTTGAAACCCTTAAGAAGAACGTTGGGGACCCCTTGTGAAGCTTGACGCCACCAATCTGTAAAAATGCAGTCATCCAACTCTGGAGCTAAGTGCTGCAACCCAAACCGAGATAACACTGAAGACCACACACTCCTTGTAAACACACAAGAAGTGAGCAAATGTTGCACAGTCTCTTCCTCTTGATCACACAAAGGGCAATGCTCTGGGTCATCAAGTCCGCGACGGGCCAAACGATCCGCTGTCCAACAACGGTTTAAGGAAGCCAACCAAACAAAGAATTTGCAACGAGGAGGGCCTGTGTTTTCCAAATTGCCTTCCACGGCTCAAATTCCACAAATCCTCTAGAAAACGACGGTAGGTGATCTTGTTGAGAAATCCCGAGAGGAAGACGGCGTCCAAACATGCGATCCTCCATGCAGGTGAGCTCAAACCGGATAAGAGGTCCCAAATGTGGAGATACTCTAGAAGTGCTTCACTAGGTAGGCTACCTCTAATATCTCGAATCCAAGTGCCATCACTTAGTGCCTCCCGAATCTGTTTCGCGATTAGCAATTCTTTTGGCACATATAAACAAAGAGCAGGTGTAACCGTGTAAGGGCAAGCAAAGAATTTCCATGCAGCCATTTGTCCTTCCAAAAACTGCTCACTGCCATCCCCACAATAGACGAGACCGAGACGGAGAACAAGGCCAGTGAATGAGGATGCGCTTGAATATCAAGACCAGCCCAAGGCGGTCGGGTTGAGTCTTTCTAAGCCACAACCACCTCATTCGAAGAGACCATCCAAGCACTTCTAGGTCAAGAATTCCCAAGCCTCCTAGCTGAATTGGCCTCTTGACCCGATCCCAAGCAACAAGGCAATGGCCTCCAATTACATCTTTGCGACCTTTCCAAAGGAAAGCTCTCCTTATCTTGTCAATAGCTTTAAGAACCCACTTAGGAAAGTCTAGTGCTATGAGCTGATAGATGGGCATAGCCGTAAGCACCGCACGAATGAGGGTGACCCTCCCAGCCGGGTGCATCATGGTTGCCTTCCAACCTGGTAGCTTAGCAGCAATCTTGTCAATTATTGCAAAGAAATCAGCCCTAGAAAGTGCCTTGATCGACAAAGGAAGCCCCAAATACTTGCAAGGGAACTCTTGCACCTTGCAAGGGAAGGAGGCTTGCACAACTTCAATAGCTTGGTCGTGGCATTGTATCGGGCTCACCGAGCATTTAGAGATGTTGGTGACCAAACCAGAAGCCTCACCAAAGACCCTTAGAATCTCCTTGATTAAAGCCAATTCATCCAAGCAAGGTCTTAAAAAGAGAATTACATCGTCGGCATAAAGAGAAACTCGCTGACTAGACCCTCGAGAAAGTAGGGGATGCAATAATCCACTGTCACTTGCTTTATTGATCAGAGCATTAAGCACATCCATGACTATAATGGAAAGCATTGGAGAAAGAGGGTCTCCTTGCCTCAGCCCCCGTTGATGGTGAATCAGATCTCCTGGCACCCCATTTACCAAAACTCGAGTTGTGGAAGATCTCAACAAACTAGATAAAATGTTACACCAGACTGGCCCAAATCCTAAATATCTCAATACTTGCAGCAAGAAAGGCCAAGACACCGAATCAAAGGCCTTCGATATGTCCAATTTGAGAAGAATTCTTGGTTCTTTTTGTCTGTGCAGCAGCTTGGCTGTTTGTTGCACCCAAATGAAATTGTCGTGTATGCATCTTCCTTTAACGAAAGCACTTTGGTTGGGGGACACCAAATCCTTGAGCTTGGGAGCCAATCTGTTTGCTAATAATTTGGTGACAAGCTTCGCAAAACTGTGCACTAGGCTTATAGGACGGTAATCTTTGATTTCCGCAGCCTCGGGTGACTTGGGCAATAATGTGATATAGGCTAAATTGAGGATGGACACACTACTGACGTCTCCTTGTAAAATTCGGCTTAAGGCAGCCAACATGTCCTCCTTAATTATATTCCAACAGGATTTATAGAAACGCCCTGTATAGCCATCGGGACCCGAAGCCTTATCTGATGGGAGAGATTTAATTGTTGCCAAAACTTCCCCCTCTGAAAAACTTTGCTCAAGAGATGACAGATCAGTCGGCTCTTTATAAAAGGATTCCAGTTGAGCGTGCATTCTCTATGGGCTGCAGTGCAAGAAGGCTAGAGTAGAAATCCCAAAGCGCTTCTCGCTTCTCTTGCCGACCGGTGACAATGCTGCCTTCCACTTTGATCTTGGCCATGAAATTCTTCCTCTTCGTACCTAGCTCTGATGGAAAAAGTCGTGTTTGCATCTCCTTCTTTTAACCAGCTTAATCTAGAGCGTAAACGAGCAATCGTGCGCTCAAGCGAAGCAAGCCCAAGCACATGCCACTTCAACTGCCGACGGAGCCACATCTCGTCACTAGACGATAAGCGGATATCTTGTGCAATCTCCAGACGATGCATGACTTCTTTCGCATATTGCAATTGAGTCTTGACATTACCCACTCTCTTATGGCTCCAAGACTGCAGGTCGCGAGCAAGACGGCCCAACTTCAAGGAGAAAAGCTACAGGGGGCAAGGGGCTACAACCGGCCTACGCCAGGAGCTCTCAACAACCTGCAAGAAGCCATCAAGCTTGGGCCAAAAACTTTTGAAATGAAATCGACGCTTTCCTTGTATGTTGTCCGTCAAACCGAGGATTAGAGGGCAATGATCTGAAATCAGAGATGCCGAGCTCTGAAGAATACAATCCGGGAACAGCTGCTCCCAATCAGTGGACATGAATGCTGCTATATTTTTTGATTCCTTGATTCCTCTCCATAGTTACCCCATGGTTTATATAGTCCCTCCTAGTCATTCTCTAATTTAGAGCAGAAATTCTACTCCAAATAGGACTAAGAGTTCTAGTCCTAATAGGATTCATCTAGAACTTTTTATAACACACTTTTTAAATCTTAAAAGATTAGATATGTGACACACTAACTCAATAATCTCTACCTTAACTCTTATCCGTTGAAGTTAATGCGCTCCTCCAAAGACTCACTCCAAGTTTTGTTTTTTTCTTCCACATTTGGGAGCGCTCCCACCACAAGGGCTCATGTACATCACCACAATATACGTGTCAGTATCCGGTTTAGCCTTCCTGGACCTTCTACTTGAGAGCTCATTCGTTGTGTAGTTTGGTTAATCACACCTCCAATTCTTACAACCTTCCATGTCATAGATTTGTATTGCCTCAAAGCTCCACCTGCTCCCTAGTAGCGTGTGTTTGGTCCCACTGCGTCTTTCTTTGTCCAACAACTCACACATTCGCCTTTGCATCTGCTAGATTTTGTATCTATATTTGTAGTTTCACATATAACCACAGATGAGACATGAGTACCTACTATTGACCACACAATTTCCTTCTCCTGACCGGGATTTTTATCAGACCTCCCATTAGTTGCTCCACCTTTAAGATTACCTTTTAATCGGTATCTTCTATTATTCTAGATAGTTTTCATGATTACTTGCCCTTTGCAAATAACTCGCATGACTCCACCTCAAAGTGATACCTTACAACATTTGAGTTCAAGCGACCTAACAAATATTAGATTCTTCTTTAAACTAGGAACATACCGAACTCCCGTCAATATGCGATGTGCTCCATCATATATCTCCAATGTAATCGTTCACACCTCAATAATTGCATACTCTTTGTAATCCACTAAGTAAATAGTTTCATGCGCCGAGCATAGATACCCTTCACCAAATATCTCCCTCACGAAACATATAAAGAAGCAACAATATAAATTTAATACCTATTCATGAGAAGTATTTGATTGATTGACAACTAGTTCATTTGAATCATTTTTTACTACCATTACCAAGCATACACCCTCCATTTGCTTTAAACTCGGACGACCTTTTTATCATATGACCTTCCTCATCATATAAATAGCATACATGTGTGCTCTTGGACTTATTCTTCTCCTTCCTGTGACCTTTGCTTCTGCTTACAACACCTACTACGGTCAATACTTAATCACCCAAGGATAAAGATTTTGATGGCTTTTTCAAGGATTCTGCCTCCAATAGATATGCAACTACTTCATTAAAGTTGAGAGTAGTTTTCTCGATGAGAATATTCATCATCAATTGCTCCCATGATGGTGGTAGAGATGATGTTAGTATGACGGCTTTGTCCCTCTCCTCAATTTTCTTATCTACACTAGTCAGCTATGTGATAAGTTTACTGAATATATTGAGAAAATCAACGAACCATGTACCTTTCTCCATACGCAACCTATATAGCTGCTACTTCAGCACCCACTGGTTTATCAGTGACTTTACCATTTACAATTTTTTTAAGTCCTTCCATAATTTCTTCAGTGAATTCTCTTTGATCACAGAGTACTTTACCTCATCAGAGGGATATAGACGTATTGTATTAACATCCTTTCACTCCATCACCTTCAAGTCTTCATCGGATGTCTTTTCTAGTTTATCCTGTTCAAGAGTATTGATTAGCCCCTGCCGGACAATGACGTCCTTCACCATGCATTGCCACACGCTGAAATTTTCTCCGCCATCAAATTACTCTACTTGATTCCACATTGTCGATATCAATTTTAATTTTGTGACATCTAACACTATCAACTTTCTCACAAATTAGATTAATCCAGTCTTGGCTCTAATACAACTTGTTACGTTTTGATACCCCCTTCTTATGCACGGGATTGTCGTTCACTCACAACACTCTTAAATATTTTAGGACTCTCAAATCCTTGTTATATACAAGAATCTAGTGCTAAAGAATATCCTAGTCTTTAATCCTCTCGTGACCCTCTGCTTTGGATGAGTAGGCTTGGTTGTTATGTTGCTTGGTTCCTCTCCATAGTCACCCCATGGTTTATATAGTTCCTCCTAGTATTTCTTCAATTTAAAGTAGGAATTTTAATTCAAATAGGAGTAGGAGTTCTAATCTTAATAGGATTTATCTAAGACTTTTTATAGCACACATTTTTAAATTCTAAAAGACTGGATATGAATTACCCTAACTCAACCTTGAGAAATAGGTTAATGACTTAGGCACTAGAATAGGGGTGGATATCGATCCGGCTCAGCTCAGTAAAGCTTGTTAGCGAGGAGGCTCAGCTCGTTAAGCTAATGAGCTGGAAAGGTAGCTTGGCTCGGCTCGGTAGCAAGCTCGAGCTTGGCTCGTTAAGCTCAGTAGGAATACTAATTACCATATGCTTTCAGAATGAGTTTTGTTACTTCTCAATTAAGCAATAGAAAAAAACAAATTACACAATGACTAATGAGTTGATTGATCAATAATGGATTCATTTCATACATAACAGAAAAGGCTACTGAAAGCTGGTGAGTCCTATTGCTGTTTACTATGTCCTGGCGGTTACTACTGGTCCAATAATCTAGCAACACAACAAATCTGGTTGGTTAATCATTACTACCTAGTTTTGCATTTATTACAGATAAGAACAAGGTGATCATTATCTTGCAATACTATGAGAAGTAGCATAGCAAGTAAAATTTCAAGAACAAGTTTTACCAAGCACCTACCACCCTCAGCTTTGTATATCTCACATGCATATGCTTAATTGTCTTGTAGACAGCTAACATGTATTGCATTTAGTTCAACCCCCCTTGTTGAAATTTTGTATAACCAGAAAATTGAACATTTGCCTAATAAGGCCTGAGATCACAGAATCATAAAATCAATGTACTAAGAAAGAATTAAACATAATAGCAGCTTCCACAGCAATATCCTCTAGGAAGGCAGCAACAGCTACTTTCTTCACAAGGTCATAAAAAGGATACACTAAATTAGAGAAGCTATCCCAGCAGCAAAAACTTATCAGTAGACCTCATGACATCAAGCTTATTATGCACTAATTGCTGACCCTTGCATCACCCTCTAGTTGTTATCAATTTTAAGAAGCTAAACAGGGGAAATGGTACCTTAAGCCCTAGTTGCTAGCCACCACACCTTGGGTGGATCGCGAGGATGAAGCTGATGTGGACGACGACGATGAGGCCAATGCGGATGGCGAGCAGGAGGGGAGGTGGCAGTGAAGGTGGATGGTGAGGAGGAGGTCGAGGCGGACGGAATGGGACGGGGAGGTGGACGGCAAGGAAGAAGGGAGGCGGTGGCGGAGGCGAATGGTGAGTAGGAGGGAGGCGATGATGGAGGCGACTAGTGAGGAGGAGGCCAAGGCAGACGGGGATGGGATGGGGAGGTGGATGGTGAGGAGGAGAGAAGGTGGTGCCGGAGGTGAATGGCGAGTAGGAGGGGAGGCAATGGTGGAGGCGGCTAGCAAGGAGGAGGCCGAGGCAGACAAGGATGGGATGGGGAGCTGGACGGTGAGGAGGAGAGAAGGCGGTGGCGGAGGCGAACGGCGAGGAAGAGGGGAGGCGGCGATGGAGGCAGATGGCGAGGAGGCTGAGGCGGACAGGGATGGGAAGGGGAGGTGGACGGTGAGAAGGAGGGGAGGCGGTGGCGAACGACGAGGAGGTGGGGAGGAGGCTAAGGCAGACGAGGAAGGGGACGGTGAGGCGACAGTAAGGAGAACGAGAGGTCGAGCATGCGGTGAGAAGGAGGCAAGGAGAGGACAAACGGCTGCGTGCGGTGAGGAGGAGGCGAGGTTAACCCAGCTAGGCCAAGCCATTGGATTGGCACCGGGTGATTGAGCCTAACGAGCCAACAAGCGGCTCGCGAGCCGGCTTGGACTTGGCTCGTTAAGCAGCCGAGCTAAAATCCTGACTTGGCTCGGCTCGTTTATGCTGCAAGTCAAGCTAAGCCTACAATGAGCCGAGCCGACTTGCGAGCCTCGAGCTTTTTTGCCACCCCTACACTAGAGGAAGGTGGGGGTAAATCAAATGGAGCTGGAACAGATCAGGGATTTTCTCTGTGAATTATGTTTATAAATATTTGCATTCTGATTTACCTGAAAAATCTTTCAAGATTTTATGGAGGGCAAAATCCCTAGCAAGGTGAAAATATTCCTGTGGTTGGCCTGGCAAAATGCCATTTTGACAAAAGATGTGCTTCTGAAAAGAAATGGGAAAGGTGATGATGCATGTATTTTCTACAACGAAAATGAATAAATTTCTCATCTGTTTTTTGAATGTGTAGCAGCCATATTTGTTTGGGGGTTAGTGGGTACTCTGTTTGGAGTAAACTGTATTCCAACTTCTTTTCTCCGATATGTGATGTGGAGTAAAAAGTATGTGCCAGGAGGATATTCTATTTATGTGTTGGGGCTTGCAGCTATCTGTTGGGCAATCTAGAAATTGAGAAATAGAGCTTGTTTTGAACTTTTTGTTTGGATCAGATGTCCTGCTGAGAACGTTTGCTATGCGTGCACTTTCTTGAAATTTTGGGCAGGAATACAAAAGGACACTAAGGTGGCAGTCGAAAATGGTGCAGAAGCTCTCCAGACAGAAGCTCTACGGCTACATGATGTGATCAATGGAGAGGGTGCGGACCAGGATGGAGGAGAGGTTGCTGAAGCTGGACGTCTGGTCACCGGCGGAGAAGACACTTCTGGGTAATGTAAAAAGTGGTGTGCTGCTGGAGCGGTCAAACAGAGAATTAGTTGGTAGAGTTGTCTTGGTAATAGTTTAAGTTCTATTTGGAACAAAGTTTGTAGATCGAGGTTTAAATTTGGACTCTGTAGTAGTGCCTAAAATTGTTTCGTCCTCTTATTTGTATCCTACTGGTTCACTTGGTGCATTGGTGGGGGAGGTATGAAGGATGTGGATGCTGTAGCTGCTTGAACATCTAAAACTTTGCCCATGTTCTGTTTCTTTGTTAAGCAATGGAATCCGGGTAAAAGCCCGTTTGGAAAAATTTCAGACCACGCAGAAACACGCATCGATCAGCCCAAGCCACAACTGCTCCGGCCCTCTCCTCGTTACCAACTACATGTGCCATCCAACAAGAAAACATGCTTAGCAGAAGGAACAAACAGAAGAGGTACATCTTAACCATCATGATAGTCCCTCTGTGTCACCTTGATGGCTGCACCTTAATTTGTATGGTGAAATCAAACTGAAAACCCGTCCTGATCCGCCTCACCTACCAATGTAGTAACCAATCCGTGTCCATGCATGCATGACCGCAGGAGCACAGTACAGGGGCCTCCATTTCTACGATCCTATTCATGGGCATATGAGCTCACATGGGTGGACAAATGGGGCTCTAATCTCATCCAAACAAGTCCAAAGGAATTAAGTATCTTGCTTGACTTAACTTGCAGGTTTGTTTGACACTTGCGAAAGCCCTTTCTTGGCACGCCAGGAAAATACAAACAATTAATTCCATGCTCAACAGAATATAAGCTAAAAAAAGAAAATAAAATAAAAAATAAAAAATTGGGAATGATTTAAATAGGTTCAAAACGGTTAAAATGGATATATATATATATATATATATATGTGTGTGTGTGTGTTTATTGAGTTTTGTGTGAACAGTAATGGGCGGTAACTGTTCATCACGGGTCAGTTGGAATAGTAACGGGTTTCAGATTGTACAGTGTCGGGTCAGGTTATTGTTTGTTAACAGATAGGGTTGTAACCGAAATGGGTCGGGTGAACAGTAGTCAACAGTATTGGGCCTTGGCCCAACAGGTTTCAGAGTGTTGGGTCACCATTGTGTGGCCCACGACTGGTTACTATACATCATCTTCAACCTCTTATCGGTTACTATAGCAGCCGAACAGGAAAAATTTTGGCGAGCAATTGCGATGTGTGCAATGGCTTCCGAGGGAACCTAAGGGCATGGATGGGTTCAGGGGATCAAGAGGAACCCATTTTTGGGCTTGGTGAGCTTCGGGGATCATCGTAGATGGCCGGCGGCGGTAGGGGATTCTCGGGGCAATACCATGGCGTAGGAGCTATAGGGGGTTAAAATAGCGAGAGCATGGTGGTTTGAGCATCCTCATGGTAAGGGAAAGCTATTGGTAGTGTTGGCTCGGGTTCTAGGGCACTGTGGCTAGCTGCCCATGGTGGCGTGGTTCGACCGAGTGGTGAAGATGGTCGTTGGTGGGGTTAGGGGTTAGAGGGGCTATGTTTGGCTTCAATTGTGGTTATGGGGTCACCTAGATTCTATAGACCAAAGCAATTGAAGAATGGTAGTAGGATTAAGCGGAATTGAAATGTGAGCCCACCGTGCTTTTTATAGGGACGACAGCGATCTTTCGGCCAGTGAAGAGTGTGAGGTGGTTGGGGCTATGCAGTCATCAACGCAGATCATTGGAGGGGCCCATGGCCTTTTATAGCCTCTCCAAGACGATGTAGAGCAGTGGCATTGCCGTTTGGGTTTTGGTGAGTGGCCTGGATGGGAAGGCGTGGGAGGGTTCAAGGACAATCGGTGGTGGTGTGGTACGGCGGTCTCCTCGGGCGATGTTTTGCACTGGTCTTAAGCGGCGGTTGTGTCAGGTCGACCGTGAGAGCTGTGAGAACAAAGAGGGCAAAGCGAGCAGCAAAGGCGAGGTGGCTACGACACGTGGCTAGGCAGGATGGAAAGCAATTAAGAAGGTGGTAGGGGTGTATGAGGGGCTGGCAGGGCAGATTGCGGCAATCAATTCATACGGCGTAGTGTGTCGGCCGTGAGAGGAAATAGGGGGGTGGCGGCGTCCTCAGTCGTGGCTGCCTTGGCGTGGCAGTCAAAACTCAATTAAGGGGAATGCCAGAGCTCGGCAGTCGAGGGTACAGTCCAAAACTAGGTGGCAGTGGCGACTGGAGTCATGGAGACAGCGAATAGGGTGCTGGCGATTGTCGCGAGAGGAACAAGGGTGCAGGCGGTGAGTTGAGGGCACCAATAGCTGGAGAAGGCGTGAAGCCAGAAAGGGAAAGGCGTAAAAGCGGGAGATTGGCCAAATTAGGAAAGTTTTCAAATGAAACCAAAATTCAATCAAAATTAAATTCAGTTTGAACTTTCGATGCATTTCAAAAGCCACTGAAAAACAATAAGTATAAGGTATAATTGTTGCGGACTTCTCTGCTATCGCATGGGGTGACTTGGTCCTGGACAAGGACCAAGTCGTCGCCGGAACGTGCCTGCGCGGATCGAGATGAGGGCGAGACGAGGGGCAAAAGGAAACGATTGGGCACGGCCGCACTGGTAAGTGGCCAACAAGTGACGAGAATTCTTCACAGCTCCACTACATTGGCTCGACCGCTGGAGTAATATTCCAAGTCTTGACATAAGATAATCGATGTGTTCACTTGAATTGTCCCCCGGGGAACACTACTGCGCATTACGTTTTCATCGCTACGAAGCATACTTTTATTTTATGTTTTTTTTATAAAGGCTGTGCACTGGGCTGGGCCGCATGGGAAGAATGAGGATCGAATGTGCCTCTCATTTTACTTCCCTTTGTTCTGTTTTTGATTAAGTCATTTCGCTACGGAGTGCTCGGCGATACAGAACGGTTTGGGCGTGCTTGCGTTGAACTTATAGGATCAGGCAGATAATTAAGAAGTGCTAAATAACCTAATCGATCGAAACATTTCCTTCCTGTCGTGATGTGTGGTTAGCTTCAACGTTCAAATCCACGCACAGTCCAGCTCGGCCTCACTCACTCTAACCTTTCAGACATCCTTGTCTTCTGGCAGGAGAAACTCGTGCATCTTCTTTGTCGGTTTGTTCTAATCATATATGGACGGGACATCGAGGAGGCGTGAGTGAGGCTAAAACTGACAGCGAAGTACATGGATCCTTTTCGCGTAGCTATGCTAGCCGGGCCCAAATAGGCGTCCTAAAAAGGACAGCCTTGTTTTTTCTTCGTGGGTCAGCAGAGCTCAGAAAGCTGTGGGCCGGATGGACCGGCTCGTTGAAGCCGGGGTTGCAAACCTGCAACGCCGAGCTGGCGAAGCGCGACGCCTCCGTCACGGCGGCCGGGACCGGGAGGCAGCGTCTCCCTGACGCGCAGGCTCTGCGACCTTACCGACCCGTGACGTCGTGCGTCGGGGAGAGGGAGGAGGGCACGAGGAGATCGACCGCATGCATGGCAACGAAACCAGCAAATCGGGCGCGTTGAAGAACAAGTAGCGTTTTTAGTGTTTTTCTTTGGCCTTTTTCACTCGATAGATCGTAGGAGATAATGCGAAACACGATTTCGACAGCTTTGATCTAAATTATTTTTTCTCCCCTGACGAGTCGTATCTAATTGAATGAATTATTATTCGGTTACTGCTTCCTCGTGTAGACAGTGGACCCTTTGGATTTTTCCTCTGTTAGATTCGGAGCCCCTTGAATCAAATCGCATACCACGGTTTTGGTACAAATCGAAATCGCGGACCATGGTTTTGGTGCGCCTCCACAGGCGAAAGTGAAGTAAACGACGTATTTCCTTGTCTTGTCACAGCGATCTTTGTCTTAGTCCGTACATGATAATTTTGATGGCAAGATGTGGAGAGCTCAACCAATCGATCTATTGTTATTAGCCGTCCAATGTTTCATTTAGTGTTATGTTATGCACCCAACTTCTATTTGTCCATAGGACTTAAAAACGTATTTGTCTGTAGGACTTAAACGATGCTCCATGTATCCTTGGCGTACCTTCAAGGAAGCTGGATTTTATGAAGTCGAGCTAGAAAGACAACAGAAGATGAAAGAAGATTTAAATATTGTACTACTGGAAGTCTACTCATGTCATGTATTGTGATCTCTCCTGCTCCAATCGAAGAACGGGGGCGAACCTTGGTGACATTTCCGTCGAAGTCCGGGAACAGTGTCTCGCCACCCCATGACAACTGGTTTCTGTATGCTTCCTTTGTGATCGGCAGCCACTCACTGCACCCCAATGATCCGTGCACCCATTCTAGTTTTTAATAATTGGGGAATGATAGATTGCCAATGACTTGGGACGTACAGAGCTTCATCTACTCCCAAAGAACTCAACACACTCCATGCATGTTAGTTAGTAGTAGTAGATTCAGAAAAGCAAACACTCTTCTGAAGAGAGGACCATGTCCATTAACTCTACTCACGCATACTCACGCAGGGAAACCAAATCCTCTTGCATCAGATTCATCACAGTTGCTTTTGCCTGCTAATTAGCACTTTGTGCACTGCAAACTGAATGGTCCATAAAAAAGTTTCAGGAATGCATACTTTACCAACCTTTGATCGATAGGAGGGCAGAGGATCTCATCAAAACATATTCAAAGCCTAGCAAGCAGTACCACATCCATGCCTTTCGGATTATCTCCATCGAAAGGAACGTAACCAGCGTCCCAGATTCAGTCCTTCCCCCTTCTCCCTAAAACTGATTTACCCCCACATCAATCCATCACTTTCGCACTTGCCGCTCTCGTCTCTACTGCTCATCGTTCAGCTTAGCCAGCGGCTTGTGCCATGCCGATCGCTACGCTCGTGAGTGCACAGTTGAAAGGGTACATGCTTGGCTAGTTCCTGCTGCCCATCGTACAGTGATCCGTAACTGTCCTGGAATTCGAGAAGACGCTGCTACATGCATCATCTCGACGCGTGCTTTCTACCTCACAGCAAATTAAAGTAGCGGGCATCTTAGTTTCTGCATTGTTAACGCTCCAGTCGGTGCACGCAACGGGACAAGACTCCGAGTTCTTCCGCAGGAGAATGCGACGTGTCTAGAAATGATCATAACAGAACAAAAATCACTACATTAGATAGCAACATTGTCAACTCGGACGATACGAGCTAATACATCAGCAACTGGTGCACGATTGCCCTTTCAAAAAAAGAAGAAGAAGACGGATCAACGATCACGACAATACGGACCAACGCACGGGATGCAGAGCACAGACGGACATTGAGATCTGCTATTGCCATTGAGTAGTACACAGCATGTACAGATGGATAGACAGGTAGAGACTTCAAAAGTTCCTTTCTTTTAATCGAGAGGTGGTAGCTGTATAGCAAGCTCGTTCACTCGATCCGACAGAGGGGTAAAAGAGACCTAATTAATCCGCTACACTCGACTCCGACAATACATATCTCCACCCATTCAAGTACTAGACCAATACTAGTCACTACGTGCAACTTCATGCTCTCCCGGGGCTCTTAGGATCATGTCGGTTGTTGGCGCCGGACCCAGGGTAGTCGTTGACCTCGATGACCATCCTCGCCGCCGCTTCGCCGACGTTTGCCTCTTTAGCTGCTACCACATCCTGTATGGATCACAACTGCGTCACAAATCAAGCTGCATATATATGGACCAACGCACAGACGGACATTGAGATCTGCTATAAGCGGAAGTTTTTACCATTTAGAAAGGTACCGGTAACTTATCACCAAATTACATATAATTATCAATATATCAGTACCTTCTGGTATTTTTTAGGGACAGTAAAAACTCTCATATCAAAGTATACTAACAACTTGCAAGTATAACTGAGAATGCTTGTGCAAGAACGAGGTGGACTTTTCTTAATTTTTTGGGGGGTGTTATGCATGTGAACTGCGCTATGACCGGCTGGGCGGGTTAGGTACCTGTACATGTGACCGGAGTGGCCCAGCAAGCCAGCAGCTTTCTGGATCTGTTCTTTCCGAGCATCCAGACTATTTTGGGTGGCAGCGACTCGCATGACATGTTCTTAGGTAGGGCGGCCCGTTCATATTACTTTCTAAAAATTATTTTTATATTAAATAGTTTTTCTACTGTTTTTAGTTTTCAAAAGGGTGTCTAATTGATTATAGTAAACACTACAACAACTCCATTTATATCAATCAAAATTACACGTGAGTTTCTCTCCATGTACGACTCTCTATAAGTTATTATTATTTATAAATTAAAACTAAAAATCATCAGCAAAAATTAATATAAACGGATCTATAGGCTACTAGAAATTAAACTTGTCAACGGAGGATAGTTTATGCCGCGTTCAGTGACCTGAGCGAGTCAGCCGGGCGCAGTTCAGTAGCCTGTATGGCTGTTTGTGATGAGTGATATGGAGGGCAACTACAGGAGAGACTGAAAAACCTGTTGAGTGCGCATAGTTAAATGTTTTTTTTGTTTCATGTGAGTGCCGTTCACGGGAACGGCAGTGCATAGCACATTGTATGCGCTAGCTTTGAGCCATTGAGAATTTGACATCACCACGAACCGGCAAGTGGCTGTTGCTTTAGAGCCAGAGCGATGGCTCCAGCCATTGGCAAGCTAGGTAGGAGTGATTTGACATCTATTACGGCGTCAACAAACCAAATAGTTAACAAAAAGGAACAGCTAGAAACATCGAGAGAGAGAGAGAGAGAGAGAGATTTTACCTGAACAGGCGCATCCAGAGCAGAGGCTGAGGTTTGGTGGTTCCTCAAGGACACGCTTCCTACATACAAGAACAATGAGAAATACAAGCATGGAACGTACATACCACAATACCAAGAAAGAAGAAGAATTCAAAGGCCATGGGTTAATAATCACTTACTCGACAGAGGCACAGAGGAGACCAGGGGAAGAAGAAGGCAAGACAATACTAGGAGAACAAGAAGAGGCTTCCTCTTAGAGTTGTATTCCATCACCATGACCACCAGAAACCACAACAACAAAAAGGAAACACTATTCTGCTTTCGCCTCTCTTCTATCCAGCGATTTGAGTGGTTCTCTCGCTCGCTGGCTACCACACAACTAGCAGCTATACTGCTCCTCTTGGTGCCAATCTGGTAGGCAGGCAGTAGAGTGGGCAATGGCCTTGGGTGGTGGGTGCGGTGGGGATTTTATACGGCGAGGACGAGCCTCTGTTTCTCTCTCTCTGTTCAAAAGTCAACTTACGTCTTCACACACCTTGTTCTGCTTTGCTCAGAGGGAAGGATTGATGGATCATGGATGTGTTGGTATGTTGATATCGGTTTCGTTTATCATGGTTCCTATTTCTGGTTTCTGTTTTTAGAATCTAATATAAATATCTCAATTTTTATAACCACCACTTTTCACTTTTATATATTATAACGTACTTTATATTATATTATATCATAGTTACATAAGTTGCATAGCGGTCTAAATATTATAGTACGTTTTGTTGCACCGTCTTTCTTACATAATACACTATTATTTATCAGCTACTTCTATCAACTATACCTGATCAATTCGGCTTCGGCTTCTGGCTTATTTTTCACTATTCCTAAATTTCGTCTTTTTCTGATTTTTTACCGGTTCTTTTTTTCCCCGTATTCGTTTGCATTACACGTGATGGGCTAACCCATTTTTTTATTTTTAAAATTTTTTAAATTTAATTATACCAAATAAGCCACCTTGATTCTGATGTAATTTCATCAACTCTGATGAAATAAGCCATAAGCCACAGCCCAACCGATCACCACCACTATCAGCTACTATTATTCATCAGCCGCAGTCAAAAAATCATTATTAAAAACTAACATGAACATATCCTTATTGTGTGCATCTCGTCCTTCGCCTTTTGCTCTCTTGAGTTTTTTTCCCTTTGTGTACTATCTCGGAGTTCGGTGACACTGACCTATAAAGGGCGAGTTGTCACACGCTTAGATCTTGGTGGTGATCGGTTCGGCTGAAAAGCTCATGGCTTATGGCTGAAAATATCATAGTGGTGAAAAAAGAATCAGAGTGATGAAGCTTATTTAGCATAATTAAATTTTAAAAATTTTAAAAATATAAAAAATATGTTAGCCCATTACATATAATACAAACAAATACGGGAAAAAAAGAATCGGCAAAAAAAGCTCAACAAAAAGCCAAAAGTTCAGAAACAGACGAAACTTATAAATAGTGAAAAATAAACCAGAAGCCAGAAGCCGAAACCAAGTTAATCAGAACCATGTGTGGACGTGTTCGGCCCCGTGCGAGAGCTCTGCGTGTGAGCACACCGCACGGAGTCTCACGTAACATCTTCACCCCTATGATAGTGCAATGATCAATGCCACAATGAGGGCATTCGAGAGCTCAGATGCGGTGCCAGGTAGATA
Source organism: Dendrocalamus sinicus (assembly GCA_036346575.1). Classification (NCBI taxonomy): domain Eukaryota; kingdom Viridiplantae; phylum Streptophyta; class Magnoliopsida; order Poales; family Poaceae; genus Dendrocalamus; species Dendrocalamus sinicus. The sequence goes on along the minus strand of CM070643.1, from coordinate 15,397,797 downwards.
ATCAATGGCTCTAGCTTTACTCTTGGCTGCCCACCACGGTTATCGACTTCCTGCGCTGAGCTAGAAGTGACCGAAGTAAAAGGACCTCAGAACATAGGATGTAAACGAGCCGAGCTCCAACGAATTCGTCTATCTAGGTTCGAGCTGGGCACAAATTCGAGCTGAGTCTAAATTAAGGTTAGAATTTAGATCTTGACTCAAAGTCAGCTCAATTCAAAGTTTGGGTAGACTTGAGCTCGCCCCAAATAAATTTGTAACAAGTGATATGCATTTTTTACATGTAGCCTTCACAAAACTCAAGTAGGTTTGAACTCGGCTTGAAGATAAGTTGGGTTAAGCAATGGAATTTGGGTGGCTTTACGCCATGTTTCAACAAGATTCTGCTTCTAGTTTTTAGCTTTTTAATTTCTTTTTTTTGGCTTTTTAGCTTTTTTGGGTTTTTTTTGCCTTTTCCCCATTGTTCCTTTGTATTATCCGTGATAATATAGCTTTTTTATTTTTTTAATTTAATTATGCAGAAAAAGGATAACAGCAGCTATAGTATATTTTTAACTGCTACCGTGTAAAAAAATCAAAAGCCTGGACTTATAAATCCTTTGGGGCACTACCTTAGGCCTTGGATTAAAATAAATTTTTGATGAGGAAAAAGGCAAGCGGCTTGGTTTGCTAGTAGGGGACATACGAATCTTATTACTCGTCTACTCGAGCCATACCAAACTACTCCAGCTCGAGAGATCATGAATTTGTATCGTACACCGGTCATTCCTGGATCCGTATTTGAATTTGTATCCTTTACTAGTTATTCCTAGGTCAAGTGACATTGACTGTTCCTTCTAGTGCACAGGCTGCCAATCCATAGGAATGCGACAACTGAGGAGGAGATACGCAGATTAGACCTTGAGACATTCAGGCAACTACTCCTAGGAGTTCGTATTTATCTGCTTACTTTCATGGTAGAATCGGTTGCTTGACGGATTACCTGACGTTTGCGCAACATATCAAACAGAAGCTCCGCTTGAAGCGAGAGAACATGAACGCATAATCTGAACTGTTCGATCTTATAATGAAGAATTTTCATCTATTCAACCTTCAGAAGCTAACCCTGCCAGCGTTCTATGGGATTTTCTCGTGGAATGCTTACTGCCTGTTCTGAGTTTTGTTGGTAAGTTTAAATCTTAGCAGCTTTATAATCAGACGGGTAGGATAAGATAGCTTCGTGCACTGGGAAGCGGGAACCAGTTGTGAAGCAGCACGTGGCTTAGTTACGTGCGTTGCATGATTTGCGCAAGTATGCGGCCTTCATGGTGGATCACAGCAAAAAAGAAATGAAACGGGAGGAACATGGAAACATGGTATTTATCCACTGCGGATATTTTTTGCTCGGGCATGCACGTACTTAATCGACCCCCCTTTTTTTTTAAAAAAATAGCTAAATATCCGTCGTTAGAATCATATTATATATTCTAAAATCACTAAAACGACCAAAACAAACAAGATGTATCGTGGCACGCATCAATACTTTCCAGTCACCTATTGACCCAACCACTGTACCCATTCATGGGCCGCTCCAACCGGTTGTAGCTTACGGCTTCGGGCTCTAGTAAACCAGCAGCCGGTTGGAGTGGGCCGACTTCTCATGAGGGGCAATAAAAGCTCAAAACTGGGTGTTTAACCACGCTATTTTGCACATGCCTTCCACCCTAGCTTCTTTCCCCACTCAGCGGCGGCATTGCATTTGTCATCCACCCACTCGCCCTCGCCTCCCCCGTGCGCCATCGGCTCCTCCCGACGTGGTGAACAGCATGTCGGCCACATCCCGCGTCGGGTGGTCGGACCTATGGGCATTGAAGCCGCCAGCAAGTTTCCCTCCCCGTCTGCACCGCGTTCGTCGTGGTCTTCTACTAGATCCGGCACCATCCTCGGCCTCCCCGTGCATCCCTCATGTGGCTCATTCAGATCCCGCGGCCACCACCTCCGGTAGCTCCTTACTTCACCCCTTCGTCCCCGGCGCACCATTGCATTCCTTGGGTCGAGGTCATGCCCGCGCTCCCTTGTTCTCTTCACGTTCCTCGCAGGAATGTCATCTCCTCCCGGGGTCCCTTAGGTTCCGTTTTGCCTGTTGGCCGCTGTAGGATCGAGGAGGCCAACTAGAGGGCGTGGATAGGTAGTCTAAAAATTCTCTTACAATTATCATCAATTAAGGATGTGTTTGGTTGGAGGGATGGGGTGGGGTGGGATGGGATGATTCATTTGACCAAGCCTATCTGTGTGTTTGGTTGGAGGGATGAGGTGGGATGGAATGGTCCAAAGTGGGATGAGCCTGTGCAAATTTAGAGAATATTCTTCTTAGATGCTGGACCATGTGGTTCCACTTTTTTTGTGGAACTATCTCATCCCATCCCCATCCCATCCCTCCCCATCCCTCCAACCAAACACATCCTAAATACCTTTTCTTTTTTTTAAATCAAGTATACAATGCAGAATCTTAAATCAAATTGGTTTAGCACAAATAAAGCCTAATTCACTTATGTTCACCTAAGTGCACCAACACTCTAGAGCTATGTAAAGGTTTGCAATCCTAGGATGACAAGCAATCAATTTAATTATATGAATATAAATTACTTAAATATAAATTCAGTACAAGAAAAGAAACCACAATTGACACGATCTCTTTTTACCGTGTTGTTCGGAAACTTGTCGGTTTCTCCTAATTCACGTTGAGGTTAGGAGATACCACTTGAAGGAAAAATGTTATATCACTTGTAAAGACAGGGATAAAACTCATGTAGAGGTAATCAAAAGTCTACCACTCTTTGGAAGGTATGCCATTTTATGAAAAAGAGCCAAATTGGGAGTAAAATGAACTTGTTTATGAACTTGTTTTGATTTAAATCAAATGTTAAAACATAAAGTTGTATGGGTACTAGTGATGATAGGTCCAAGACAACCTTAACAGACATTTCTCTTGAAATTCTCAATTGCATTATAAGACTTTATCACCGTGGCTTGTTGAATATAAATATACTTATTCATGCATATTTTGGTTCAGACACTAAACAATATGAAGATAACATGCCAACAGATGACAAGTATTATGATGGTGAAGATCACACGCTCTAGGTCGAGCCTACACTCAAACGCGGCCTGTGGTGTGGCTGCCTTTTGTCGTCTTTTGTCTATAATATAAGTAATGGAAGCCTTAAAACTCTGTAATTTACAGCTATATCATATTTTATGTAAGACTCCAATTATAGTATTGTAATCGTAAGCAGGCTGTTTTATCAATCTACGTGTAACTGAAATCTTAGACAGTTACATACATACAGAGATTTCTGGTAAATCCAGGTGTATCTACAAGCAAAGACGAATACAAGGGACTTGTTACAGGGCGACGATGGACTAGAGACAAGGGTGGGGTTCGAGGGGGGTTAGCGTGGGAGAGGGCGTGCGAGGATCAGTAGGGGGAGGATGGGCATGGCGATGTGCCTAGGACAAAGGAGCAGCGCCCAGCGGGAGCGAGAGGTTGGTTATAGGATTGGGGCATGACCGTATGAGGGTGAGGGGATAGCGAGATCAGCATCAGGACGATGATGACCCGGTCCCATGTGTCGGCGCTCGACTTCCAACTCTTCAAGTGGAGCTGGAGACAGACTCACTACCACCACTACCGACTAGGCCTGGGCATATTACCCGCTACCCGAAATCCGAACCCGAAATACTCGGACTCGGACCCGAAATAACCGAACCCGCACTACCCGATATCTAGTTCGGATAGTAAATCCTATTACCCGAATTTATATTGGGTAATTTGGGTAACAACACCCGGTACCCGAACTACCCATATAACAGGAATACCTCTCGAAGGCCTAGTCAAAGCCCATCAAATCTCCTCGGCTTCAGGCTCCTTAACTCGTCTCGTAACTCGCCGCGTCTCGTCTCCGCGACTCCGGAGTCCCCGGCGTGGCGGCGTCTCCCCGCCTCCCCGAGACCTCGACTCTCGTCTGCCGTCTCCTTCAAAACCACGCCATGAGCTTCGCGCGCCACACTCCCGTCTCATCTCACAGCGCAGCGCGCCGCCGCGCGAGTCCACGACGGCCAACGGTGGCACGACGCGACGCCGCCTCACTCCTCGGCGACTCGGCCCTCACCAACTGCTGCTCCCCGCAGCCACTCACGCCGCCGTCGTCAACTCGTCGGAGAGGAATCCGGTGCCAGGGATCAAGATTGAAGGACGGCCGCAAGCTCGCAATATAATGTAAGTATTCCTATTCCCTAACCCTAACACCTATGGACCTATTTTTCTTAGTATTTGATCCGTGAATCATTGAATCTCGGTATGTGGGTTCTTTGTTCTTTGTGTGATACATTGATCCGTGAATCATTGAACTCGTGTGCGGATGTGCCAAAGCGCCAATGTATATGTAGTGTATGTGTAGTATACACTACACTAATCTATTATTGTTTAATGTATATGTGGGTTTATATATTTGGGTATATTGGGTATACGAACCCAACCCGAATTGCGGTACCGAATTTGCGGGTAACGTTTTTTTGGGGCTGGTATCGGGTAACAAATCTCATTACCCGAATTTTTGGAAACCCGAATTACCCGACCCGAACTAATCGGGTAACCCGAACGCCCAGGCTTACTACCGACTGCAATATTTAAGATAGTAAAGATTTGATCAGAAACTCTGACATTCACTTAAGAAAGAAAGTATGCACCACGGCACCCTCCACCAACAAAGCAGCAGTCAGGTTACTCCGAACCGACCTCTCCAACTTCGAACCATGTGGTTGGAAAGGAATATACTTCTCCCCATCAAGCAGTCAATCGAGCAACAGAACCAAGGTAAGATCGAAAGAAAGAAAGAATTTATGCTGCAGAGTTCACACGAGATTCCTTCAAGCTGTTGGATCGTCGTCGGCGAGAGAGAAACAATTACGTACCACTGCTAGTACGAACGTTCTTGTCTGGATTCTGTTAGGAGTTGAGAGCTGCCGAGCGCCAAATTCGGTCAGACTCGGCGAAAGCACGGGGCCGAGAGAGGCTTTATTCTTTTCAGCTTTTAAAAATTACTTTTTCGTTTTTTTATAGTAGCTAACTTTTAAATGAAATATCTTTTTAAGATAGAGTCTACTAGTTAATTGTAGTACATACTTTACTGACTTCATTTATATCGGTAAAAACTGCATATGGTTTTTTATTACTCTGTAGTCTCTCACACAAATAGCTCAAAAATCATACGTTGCAGTTAAACTATAAACTCCAGCCAAAAAGAACAGTCCCAGAGTGACGGCGAGTGGCCGACTCGTCCGAGACCGCGCGGACCGCACGTTCTCTTGGCCGTCGTCGATGCTCGGTCACCCCAAAAATCCTCGCGAGCAGTTTTCTGATTGGCCTCTGCGGCGAAAGCTATCTGAAAACAGAACAAAGTTAAGGACCCTTTTGGCGTCGCGGTTCGTGACCTCACTTCGTTTCCAGAAGGGGCATGGTCCCTTGCGTTCCTGAAAGAACCTGTTCGCCTACACTGACATCGCACTAGTGCATATATGGAGATCTTCGTCGTTGACAAATTTGGAGTGACCATTAGCTTTTGAACTACTGCTAATGTACATACTTTATACTATAGTGTACCTAGGATGCTTGATGATCTCAAAAAGGAAAAAAAATGCTTGATAGACAAGTGGCCCATTAGTCCATTGGTACCAGAGATCTCAATTGGTAGGCCTGGCCCATAATTAACGCGCTGCTTAAATAAATAAATGGGACGATTTCTCCATCGTTGTTTAAAAGCGACTTATCAGGATAAATTTTTTGAAGCGAAGCGAAAAGAACCCACCTAGAAACCTAAGCGTCTGTATTCAGATAGTGCTCCAAACAGCTGTGGGCTTCTGGCCTTTTGGCTTTTTTGGCACTGTATTGGTTGAAAAGCACTGTAGCGACTGAAAATACACTGTAGCGGTTGTTAGCTTTTGATGAGTTAATAAATTAAAAAAATAAAAAGTTATATTATCACAGACGATGTAAAGTAATAAGGAGAAAAAGGATAAAAAATCTCAAAGATAAAAAAGACGAAATTAAAAAATCAACATGTTTTACAAATTAGAAGTAGAAGCTGTTTAGAGCGGGATCTTAGGCCGTAAGCCCAATAGGCTTGTAAAAGGGTTTGCACCCTTTAAAGTTCACCACAGCCCGAGAAATCCGATCTACAAAATTGGGCCGTGCAGTCGGCGTGCAAGATTGTAAGCCTGGATGGATAGGCGAATCCTAGCCGTGCGAGCGTCGAGATATTTCTTCTGCGGGCACACACCAAGTCCACCGTCTGCCGCACCGTGCCGTCCGGCTAAACCCGACGGTCGGCTGCGCATCCCATCCCCAAGTCTGGCAGGAGGCGCAAAACCCTCTCAACTCTCAGCTCCTCCGTCGCCGTCGGTCGGCGCCATGGGCGGCACATCCAAGCTGATCTCATCCCTCCTGCTCACCTCCTACCCGCTCCGCCCCTCGGCCGCTGCCTTCGCGCGCTTCCTCTCCCCGCCCGCCGCGGCATCCCGCCGCCAACTCCTGCTCTCCTCCCTCTCTCCCCTCCGCACCCTCTGCAACTCCGCCGCCGCCGCGGCCTCATCCCTTCCGCACAGCTCCACCTCCGCCTCCGCAGCCCCCCCGCCACACGCTCCTTTCCCCGAGTGGTCCCGCCTCATCGACCGCCTCGCGGCCGCCGGCTATGCCGCCCGCGCCCCCTACCCCGCCGATGAGCTCGCCCTCGCCTCCGGCTGCGATATGTCGGCCGAGGCCGAGGCCGCTGTGTCATCCTGCCTCGCCTTCGCGCGCGACCGGCCCGACCTGCTCAGGTGAAGTGAATCACTTGACCATCTGACCGACTGCGTTTTGGCGTTGCTGATTAATTGGTTGTGACTGCAGGTCGCTGCCGAGGAAGGATGTGGAGGTTGTGGTGGCCAACGCGGCGCCGGCTCTGTTCAAGGACGCGGAGGCATCAGTGCAGCGGCTGCGGCAGTACCTTGCTGGGGAAGACATCAATGTGAGTTCTTGCTCTTTCGTAAGTTGGTTGCATTGCTTACTGGGTGGTTGGGTACTTGGGTGTTGTAGAGTGTACTTCCATCTGGTCATCAGTCAACTAGATTATGATCTTGGTGATGTCAAGTTACTGCCTAAGTATGATCTATCGGATATATAGTGTTTGTTGGTTTGCACTAGCTTATATTGCCAGTGAGGCACTGAGACGTAGAATCAGGAAGAACTAAACATGCCATTTGGTTCAGGGGCAATCCCCGCCAATAACCACCCCAAAAAAGTTTTGCTAATATTCTCATTTATTTTCTGCTGCACCTTTATTACACTTCTTGTTGTTCTTCGGATGGGCGAATGTACTTTAACACTAGTAGAAATGCCATATTTACTTCAGTTCCAACTTAAAGAGGGTTTCAATTCTACAACCACTGAGTCCATTACTATTTATTCATTGAGATAAGAAAGTATTGGCAAACACACTGAAGATGCGAAATTTTTTGCCAGGTAATTCAATCAGAGAGAGCTGAAACCGTTGATATTGTTCGGTACTTGTTAAGTTACGCATACAGTTCTTCAGGCAGCTATTCAGTAGATAAGGAACTTACTGATTCAGCTGTGAGAAATATCTTGGCTAAGTTAGTAAGTTCTAGTGGACTTTCCCAAACCTCCACTTTTGTGGAATCAACAGCCGGGCAAAATTCTTTGAGTCAGCATGGGCATTTCTCTAGGCCTCCAGGACAAAATATTGAAATGAAGCGAGGTGATTGGATTTGCACAAGGTATGTTAGCTCTGGCTTTCTCATTTGTTGATTGAACAGTTGTATGCTACTTATTGTCTTCGGGTGGGTTCTTTTGGACTTATAGGTTGGTTTTCTATAGTAACTAGCTTTCAAACGAAATGTCTTTTCAAATTGGGTCTACAAATCATTGTAGTAGGTATTATCCTAACTTCATCTATATCGGCCAAAATCGCACGCGGGTATCTCTTTTTCCGTACTATCTCTTGCGAACAGTTAAAATTAAAAATTTTAAGCCAAAAACCACAGCCCAAAAGAACCCACTCTAATGCGTCAATCTACCAATTCTATATTTAATCTTACTAGATGTGTTATAGCTAAAAATGTATTCAGATGTAGCAAAGTACCTTGCACAAAAGTGATGTTTCATTTGCACCCTGCCATTGTTATTACGCAAGCTTTTAACTTTTGAGTTGTTTTACCCTTATGTGCAGGTTTTCATCTACAATCTTAATCAACATTTAACTAAACATGATCAGCTATTGTGTTATTCTCATAATTTTGTTCAAAGAGCCACTTTAACCACAAATTATTTTTCTTGCTTGGATGCATTTGAGGTTGTTTGCTGCTGTATTTTTAACCAATAATGAATTGTTTTACCCTCATGCATTTTCCCGCAATGTTGAATGTAAATGTGCTTTGCAACCTGCAGATGTAGCTTCATGAACTTTGCAAGAAATGTGAGGTGCCTTGAGTGCAATGAGCATCGACCAAAGAAGATGTTCACTGGTGGAGAGTGGGAATGCCCTCAGTAAGACTCAACATGCTCACTTCTAAGATTTGTGATTTGAAATTCATTTATACTTTGAGATAGCTGACTTTATTTTGTCCTTTTTATAAGGTGTGAATTCTATAATTATGGGAGGAACATGTCATGCTTACGGTGTGATTGCAAAAGACCAGGAACAATCCCACCAAATCCTGCATCTCCTAGTACTGGTTTAGGTGATGTGGCTCAACTTCTTAATGTAAGCAACGTTGGTAAATCTGAAATTGAGAGAAAACTTGCTGAAAATGATGAGAAGGCAGAAAGGTGGTTGAGCAAAGTATCTCAACTCGATGATTCTGCTGATTTAAGTAGTCTAGCAGCCGATGAGGATTTTCCTGAGATCATGCCTATGCGGAAGGGGGTTAATAAATTTGTGGTTAGCACACGCAAGACACCATTGGAGAGAAGATTGGCAAATGCACAATACAGCAATAACAATAGCCCTCAAGCTTCATCATCTGACTCCATGATCAGTCAGACTTTGGACAGGATCCTTGGGCGTTCATCATCTTCAGCCCCAAACAGTCAATCTGGTAATGGAGGTGTAAATGCTGGGGCCCCCAAGAAATTAACAGACCATCTTGGTGACATCGATCCTGTTCCTTTTGTGCCACTATCTGCAGATCTGTTTGCTAAGCCACATAATACAGATAATAATGGACAGACAGACAAGGATGCCCAAATAAATACAGAAGCTGGTTCTTCGACAGTGAATAGTTCAGTGGCCTCAACTGAGGGGAGAGATGGCAAGAAATCATTAGATACTGCTGAGAAATGGTCCAAGAAAGTTGCAGAGCTTGACAATGCGAAGGACCTTTCAAGTGCAATTTCTGATGAAGACTTTCCTGAGATTATGCCAATGAGGAAAGGCGAGAATCGATTTGTTATTAGTAAGAAGAAAGACCGCTCACTGATGTCACCGCAGTACAAAAGGCGCAGTGTGCTTGAGCAGGCTGACGATTCCAATTTTGTCCCTTTTGTTCCGTTCCCTCCTGGCTACTTTGCCAAGAAAGATAAGCCAGTGGAGATTGCTCCAGATACTGGAATAGTGTCAGGAGGTTCTCCATTAGCTGAGAAGCTGCCAGAAACAAATGCTTCTTCCAGAAATTTAGGAAATAACCAGAACACCTCACAGGTGATGGGCAGTCAGGAAAACAGCAACATGAATAATAAGAGCTGGAACAGAAATTACTCTCAGCAAAACTTGAGTACAGGTGGTTACGCTTATGGTGAAAGCAGCAACTATCAGCATCTGCCACCATCTCATGAGGTGAGTGGTCAGTCTAGTGGTACTTCGAATACCAGCACTTGGAATACAAACTACTCTCAGGGGAGCTTTAACGAGAGCGGATGTGGATCTACGGACAATGGGAGCAACTATTCTGCACAACCGCCTTATACATCAGGTTATAGCAACAATAACAATTCCCGTAGCAGTGGCAACAATAACGACAACACTGCTTGGAGCAGCAACAGCAATTATAACAATGGTGCTTGGAGCGGCACCAATACCTATAACAACAGTACTTGGAGCAGCAGCAGCCGCTATGGTAACCATACTCGGAGTAGCAACGGCAGCTACGACAACAATGTTGCTTGGAGCAACAACAGCAACAATAATTGGAGTGGTTCATATTCAGATAAGAGCAGTGCCAGTAGCGGTAGTGCTTCCGCCAACCCTCATCAAGTAGCAGGCTACTCAAGTTATGGAGAAAGCTCAAACAGCGGTTATGCTGGGAAGAGTTTGGAAGGATCTGCCGTGAAGGATCCCGATCCTTTGGACATGTCTGAGGAAGCTAAGGCTGAGAGGTGGTTTAGGAGGGCATCACAGATAAAGGACATCTCCGAGCTTGCCAACATTCCTGACGAAGACTTCCCCGAGATAATGCCGATGAGGAAGGGGGTGAACAGATTCGTAGTGAGCAAGAGGAAGACACCACTGGAGAGGAGATTAACGTCACCTCAGTACAGAAGGAACCTACCAATCGTAAGTTCTGAACCGGACAAAGATGCTAGCTGAAAACAGTCATGAGTCATTATACTGCAACAGTGAGAGTCTACAACAGAGTATTCTTCACTCCATAATAAGCCAGCACCCGGAAATTCACATCGTGAAAATAGCCAAATACCCAAGGACAGTTTTCTGTATTGGTAAAATTTTGTTCTCAACCACAAAGGGGTTTGCTGGATTTCATTTGTTACATGTAGTATGTGTTGTACTTGAAAGCTGAAACCTTCTACACTGAAACCAGGCATGACATTATCAAAGCTTATGGACTTGTCTGAGGTTTCATATATACGTGCATTTTTTAAAAAGAAATGGCTCGTCGGATTCAAACACAATATACCGGAGATTTATGCCCTTCATTCCTATCGAGGTGTGAAAATATCTTAGAGATGTGGTGATTGTATGGCTAACTAATTTATTCAATAACAAGATGTCTAGTAAGTAGCGGAGAAGCACATGAGTACCAATTTTTAAAAATAAAGGAGACATTTAAAGTTGTACTAATTATAAAGGAATTAAGTTCATGAGTCACACAATGAAGCTTTGGGAGGGAGTGATTGAGTACCGTTTTAAGAAGAGTGATTAGTGTGATGAAAAATTAATTTGGTTTTATACACACGAAGTTAACCATGAAGACTATTTTTTTTGGCACGATAGCTGATGGAAAGGTATATGAAGCAAAAGAAAGATCTTCACTTGGTGTATATTGATTTGGAGAAAGTTTATGACAAAGTATCAAGAAAGGTCATATGTTGAGCGCTCCAAAGAACAGTCCCAACAAAGTATGTTACTCTAATCAAGAATATACATGAAGATATTGTGACTAACATCAGATCATAAAGTAGCGATGCTAATGACTTTTTATTAAGATATAATTATACCAAGGGTCAGCGCTGAACCATACATTTTTGTTCTAGTGATGGACGAGGTCACGCGGGATATACAAGGAGATATCCTCTGGAGTATACTTTTCGCTGATGTTGTAGTGCTAGTTAATGAGAGTAGTATGTGTTGATAGGAAATTGGAGTTGCGGAGAAAGACTTTAGAATCAAAGTGTTTTAGACTTAGTATGAGATCTGCGATGCTATATGGAGCGGAATGTTAGGCGACTAAAAGACAACATTTACAGAAGATGAGTGTAGTGGATAGGATGTTGCGGTGGATCTGTGATCACATAAGGCAAGATCGAATCCATAATGATGATATACATGATAGAATATGGTCGCATCGATTGAAGAGAAACTTGTACAATATCGGTTGAGATGATTTGGACATTTCCAATGGAGGCCTTCTGAAGCATCGATACTTAGTAGAATTTTAAGATGTACCGAAAACATAAGAGATAGAGGCCAACCAAGACTAACGTGGGAGGAATCAGTTAAAAGAGGCTTTACGGATTAGAATGTATCTAAAAATTTGGCTTTGGATAGGAGCACATGGAAGTTAGCGATCTACGTACCGAAATTATGACATAAGAAAATGTTTATGAACAGTGTTTTACGCTTTAGGTTTAGATAGCAGGATGCATATATTATATTTTTAGTTTTATAGGTTTTATTAAAATGCACTTGTTTGTTTAACCTTGAGAAAGTTTAATTTCTAATCTATCTTAATTTATTTGAGATAAAATACTTTATTGTTGTTGCGTAGATTTACGTCCTTTCGTTTGTAAAATTCAAAATATGCTTCGGAGTTCAGACCTCTAAGTTTACTGCACACGTTATTGTTTTCCTTAAATTGAGTTGGCCCTTCCTGTCGTTCACTGGTTTTTACAGGAGACGGCATCGAATTTGCCACAAAAACCAAAACGCGAGAAAGGAGAAAAACCTCAAAAAAAAAAAAAAGGAAAGAAAGAAAAAAGAAGCCGATCGAGTAATACTGGGTCTCGACCTGTGACCCGACGAGTTAGGCCCATTAGGCCCAAAATCCTCGTCCGGCCCACTTGCGAGGTCATCAAAACCCTACCCCAGCGGCAACACATCCTCCCCACTCCCCGCCGCCACCGCCTCCTCGCTTGAAGGTAACCCTCCTTCTCTCCCTCTCGCTCTGCTGATCTGTTGTGTCCTCGTAGATTAATCCGTGCGGCCGTCGTTCCTTCTCCTACTGCGCGATAATTTCACCAGTTCGTCCGTTTGTTTTGTGAGTTCTTGTTGGTTTTGATCTGAGGTGAAGCAATTTTGTTTCTTGAATCGTAGGTGGGGTAACTCACCGTAGCTAGTTCGTTGGTTTTGCCTTTCTCTACGGTAGAAATGTGTTCATCCAAGCCCAAAAGGCTAGCTTACCATACGAGGAGTACATCCTTTGTTATTCTGTGATATGGATGTATCCATGGCCTTAAGCGCAAGAAAATCTTCTAGGAGACGTGACTGTCTGTCTGCTGTACATGATCTCTTGCACAAGTACTCCGGCACCATATGTAGCTGTAGCTGTGTGGTGGCCTAACCATTACTGTGCAAGATGGACATGGGTACACAGTTTGCAGCAGTGACTTCTTTGTGTTTCTGCTGCTAGTAGTTGCCCTATAATCACCCAATTTTGGGCTTCAGGTGGTTAGTGTTCCAGTGTATCAAGTGATGACAATTTGTTCTTCTTTTTATTATTATTTTGTTATTTTAGCCTTTTATGTTCATTTGAATCAGAGCACAAGTACTGAGGCACTATAGCCGTTTTGGTTGTATGGTAGCCTATTATTTTGGTGTGCAAGAGACACGGGAGCCCGCTTTGCAGCAGAGATGTAACTCAACTTTCTGCTGCCAGTAGTTGCCCTATAATCACCCAATTTTGGGCTTCAGGTGGTTAGTGTTCCAGTGTATCAAGTGATGACAATCTGTTATTTTTTTTTGTTATTTTAGCCTTTTATGTTCATTCGAATCAGAGCACAGGTACTGAGGCACTATAGCTGTTTTGATTGCATAGTAGCCTATTATTTTGGTGTGCAAGAGACACGGGAGCCCGCTTTGCAGCAGAGATGTAACTCAACTTTCTGCTGCCAGTAGTTGCCCGATATCACACATTTCAGTGCTGACCTAGGATAATGATTCACTGTAACCTGTGAGTTGTGACTGCAACTAGTCAGCTTTGTTTTGGTCATCTACTCGTTCCAACAATTCTAGCACAGGTACCCAGGTGCTATGGCCTTTGTGATTGGATAGCAGCCTAACCGATAACGTGTGAAATAGAACTGGGTATCCGCTTTGCAACGCAAACTTTTTTTGTGTTTCTGCTGCCTGTAAAGGCCCTATATTTGCATTTGAAGTTAGTTACTCTATTGTCTTGATTCCTTTTATGTGCTCATATTGTCAAATGTGCTTCTGTGTTTTCACATCCTTGTCTAAAGTCTTTAAGAGTTGCTCAAGTTTATTCTGTTGTCTTTTTCTTGTGGAATTCAGGCAGAAGTTTGTGAAAGCTTTGTAAGGCTGTCAAGATGGTTCTGAAGTAAGTTAATCTCTGTGCTTTGTTGCTATGTATTGTTGATAGATTTTGTTAATTAACTGCCTCTATTTTGTACTTAGTTGATATTAATGATACCGTAAGTACAATTTCACCATGATTGTGCTCAAAGTTCCAAGTGTTGTTTCCTTGGTTTTGCAGGACTGAACTTTGCCGTTTTAGTGGCCAGAAGATATATCCAGGGAAGGGTATCAGGTTCATTCGTGCTGATTCACAGGTGACCTTCTTAGTGTGTTGAAGGTCATTAATATGAGTAAGCTTAGAAATTTACTCTAATAAATTCAGATATTTTCTCCTGCAGGTTTTCCTTTTTGCCAACTCAAAATGCAAGCGCTACTTCCACAACCGCCTGAAGCCTGCAAAGCTTACCTGGACAGCTATGTACAGGAAGCAGCACAAGAAGGTATGATATTTTGATTGCCAAATTCTTCATTCATGCATGTACCATTCTCCAATCTCCACGCATGCAATCACTGGATTATCCTATTTTGTACTTCCGAAATGTTGTTCACATGTTAGTTGAGTTGAGATGGCGATCATGAGCTCAGTTGTTGCGGTGCTTCAAGTACAATAACTAAGTTCCATAGGTCGCATAATCAGCATTTTAAGATACCTCTGGCATTTATTGTCGGGCAATTTTCCTCCATGTTTTTATATGGCACTAGCATACATTTGTATATAATGGCCAAGTTGAGATCAAACCATCTGTTTGCTAGTGCGTGGAGATGTGTTGTTTGGTTCTTTATAAATTATATGGGGTGCTTCGTGCATACAATGACTCTGCTAGCATGCTTGTATCTATTTGTGCATCTATGCATCTAAATATCTACTGTCATATCCATCCCTCTTGTAATCTTGAGCCCCATGCTATACAGTTGGCTGAGTTAGCTGCAGCAACCGACTAGTATTTTATTCAGGTTTACATTATTCATTCATTTCCGTCATGTTTTGTAATATTTTTTACTAGGCTGTTTCTCAATGTGTCCATGCAGGACATACATGCTGAAGCTGTCAAGAAGAGGCGTCGCACCACCAAGAAGCCATACTCACGGTCAATTGTTGGTGCCACTCTGGAAGTTATTCAAAAGAAGAGGAGTGAGAAGCCTGAAGTCCGTGATGCTGCTAGAGAGGCGGCTCTTCGGTACATTTCCCACCTTTCTATAGAGCTGTACCTGTTTGTATCAGCATTGCTTTTGCTTATAAATTACTGTTACTTTTTCAACCTGGAATTATCTATATTGGTATAGCTGTTGCGCAGATTTGTGAAATCTTCTAATAGCTGTTGCTTCTTCCATATTGGCTGATATTATTGTTTTCTTCTCAACCATTTTCGTTGAATGATTCTGAATTTGATTCAAACTAAGAACCGTCTTTGACATGTATACATTTGCAGTGAGATCAAAGAGCGCATAAAGAAAACGAAGGATGAGAAAAAGGCAAAGAAGGCGGAGGTGGCGAAATCTCAGAAGACACAAACCAAGGGTGCTGCACACAAGGGTTCTAAAGGCCCAAAGATTGGCGGCGGTGGTGGGAAGCGCTGAAAGTTTAATTGCATCATAGAGAGAGAGTTCTGCTGGCTAGCCTTGTTTCCGATCGTGTCATAGACCTTTGTCAAGTTAGCCTTCCGTCTTGAATTTTCACCTTTTCTGTGAGGTTGATGTCTTGAATGTTTCGGAATATTTCGCGAGTTGATCTATAATGGTATTTATGTTTGCTGTTTTCAATTCGTAAGTTTTCTCATGACGAAAATCCGGAACCGAAGGGAAACCCGGCCGGTTACTGGAAAATCAGGAAAAAAATTAGATGAAATTCGTGAATCAAAATTTAAATTTGGGTGGTTTGAAAACTAGTAATCATTCCGGTTACTAGAAAACTGCTAAAAAACCAGAAAAACTGTTAAAAACGGAAAAATTGTGAAAAACCGGAAAACCAAGTTAGGAGTATAATAATTAGCGTATATTTAGTTTATATAATAAATAAGCTAGCAAAAAACTTAAATCAATCTAAGAAATGTATTATATGATGAATAAGTCTCTGTACTGTGGTCTTTGTGGGGCTGTGGTAGTTTTTGTTTTTTTGACTGCTTTAGGACAATATCTGCTTTTAGGACAGCATCTGCTTTTGCTTTAGGACAGCATCTGCTTTTAGGACAACATCTTCTTTAGGACAGCATATTGACCGCTTTTAGGACAGATCTAGGATAGCATCTTAGCATATGCTTGGTGGTTCTCACTTATAAATTTGTATCCCCAACCCTCGAGTTGGCATGGCATTGTGTGAGAAATAAACAAGAAAACTTGCCCCATCTCCTAGTGTCATCCTCTCCATAAGAGTAAAGATCTTGCTATCACCAAGAGCAAGAGTCCAATGACTAACAAGTGGTATCGAGCCTTAGTATCCTGTAGCTCGAGCATCTCCTCGCTCATCTCCTTCTCCGCCTCGCAGCGACCCGGCCCGAGCAGCGGCGCAGCTCCGGCATCCCGCTCGCTCTCTCTCCGAGAGCGGCGGCTCGTCGGCGCGCCCTCTCCACGCATGACCCCGAGCGCGCCATGTCCGCAGGCGCTCTCGCCACGGCCGCCTCGAGCATGCGCGGCGTCGTGACGGCCGAGCTCGTCGCGGCAGCAGCAGCAGCAGCGAAGCAGCGGCGGCAGACGCCGCGCGGCGAAAGGACGTCAAGGCCGGCAACGGCGGAGCTGAAGCGGCAGAGCGGAGGTGGAAGCGGCGGCAGCGGCGAATGCATGCAAAGCGCGGCGGCAGCAGAGATCAAGGCTCATGCGCGCGCGAATAAAGCGGCTCCGGCTCATGATGATGCGGCGCCGACGCGACCCTCACCGCTGTAGAGGAGGCGCGCAAGGGCGAACGGCGCAATGGCGGCCGCGACGCCCACGAGCGCGCGGCAGCGGCGGACAGCGCGCGCGCGCGGCGGCGCTCTGAAGGAGGCGCGACACGACGGTGGCGCTCTGGAGGAGGCACGCCGGCGGCGGCGCGACGGTCGACGGAGAGCGCGCCCTCACGTAACGCGACTCTCTCCCGGTTGATGCACCGTGGCCACCACGAGTACCGTGTATCGTCGAGGGCGTCGGCCCGGCGGCGGTGGCCTACCCTCACCAAGACCAACTACGTCGAGCGGGCTGCGGTGATGAGGTGAAGCTCAGTGCGGCATATGTGGGATGCGATCCGGTGCGGCGGCGTCGACTACGACCAGATCGACGGCGCCGGATGCTCTCATCGCCGCATCCCGCCCGAGATGCGATTCGCTACCAACAAGCGGATCGCCAAAGAGGCTTGGGACGCCATCGCCGCAAAGACGCATCGGCGGCGACCGCGCGCGCAAGTCTACATTGCGGCACTACGCGCGGAGTGGGAGAACACGGCCTTCAAGCGGTGTAGACGCGTTGATGACTTTGCTCTCGTCTCAACACTCTGTTGCGAAGTTGGTGCAGTTCGGTGACGACACCTACGGCGAGGAGAGAGCTGTGGAGAAACTCTTCCGCTGCGTCCCCGAGAAGTACAAGCAGATGGCTCGCTCGATCGGGTCTCTGCTGGACCTTTCCACGATGATCATCGAGGAGGCGTTGGGTCGCCTCAAGGTCGTCGACATCGATGAGCCACGAGCCTCTCGGGACCCGTCACCATTGGCGGAAGCTCCTCCTCACTCGGGAGCGGTGGGTCACGGCCAAGGTGACAAGAAGAAGGGGAGCCTTCTTCCACGACGAGCGACCGCAATAGTGGCAGCGCGCAAGCGCGCAAAGGCGCCAGGCGCGATGCCGGCAAGCAAAGCGCGACGAGACGACTCTTGCCACAACTACAGCAAGCTTGGTCATTGGGCCAAGGAGTGTCGACGACCACGACGCGGCGGCCCACGTCGCGCAAGCGAGGAGGAGGAGCGGCGGTCTTGTTCATTGCTCATGCGAGCATCGAACTACCTCCGCCGCACCGGCCGCGCGCGGCTCTCCTCCACCTTGACGAGCCAAAGCACACGCCCTCCTCGCGCGACGCCCGGCAATGACAAGACCGACGGTGGTGCCTCGACACCGCGCCACCCACCACATGACCGGCGGCGGAGTTCTTCTCGAGCTCGACTCAGCGCTCGAGGCACCGTCAAGTTCGGCGACGCCCGCCGTGGAGATCAAGGGCGTCGGCTCTGTCGTCTTCGCCGCCAAGATCGGCGAGCACCGCCGCTTCACCGGCGTCTACTACATCCCCGATCTGCGAACTCCATCATCGCCTTGGGACGGTGGATGAGAACGGCTCGCGTGTCGAGATCGAGCACGGTGTCGCGGATTTGGAATCTTCGACGCCGCCTCCTTGCCAAGGTAACGAGAGGCGCAAATCGACTCTACACTCTTCACGTGCAGTGGCACAACCCTCTGTCTCGCGGCTCGTCGGGACGACGAGCGTGGCGATGGCACGAGCGATTTGGGCACCTTCACCGAGGCCCCGGCGGCTCGGTGCCACGGAAATGGTGCGAGGCTGCGCCGTGCCTTGACCATGTGGAGTAGCTCTGCGGCGTCTGCGTGTTGACGGCGCAGGCGACTCCTTTCCCAAGCGAGAGTTTCCGAGCCAAGGAGAGGCTCGAGCTCGTGCACGGGACTTGTGTGGCGGTCACACCGCTACACCGAGGACGACGCTACTTCCTGCCGCTCGTCGACGACCTCTCCGCTACATGTGGGTGATGGTCCTCGGCGGCAAGGAGAGGCCGCAGACGCCATCGCGCGCACGCAGTCGCCGCGAGGTGGAGTCGCGCGCAGGCGCGCGTCTTGCGCCGCAGACAACGGCGGCGAATTCACGGCGGCTGAATTCGCGCATCGTCTGCGCCGATGAGGGCATTCAGCGCCACTACTCCGCGCCGTCTGCCCGCAGCAGCAGCGGCGTCGTCGAGCGCGCAACCGACGGTTGTGGGGATGGCTCGGGCCCTCCTCAGCGAGGGGATGCCGGTGTCTTACGGGAGAGGCGGTGGTGGCCCGTCTACATCCTCAACCGCTCGCCTACCAAGGCGCTCGGCGGCGGGGCGCGTCACGAGGCTCGCATGGCGCAAGCCGGCGGTCTCCCACTTGCGGGTCTTGGCTCCCTCACGTTCGCCAAGGAGCTTGGCCACATCGGCAAGCTCAACGGCGAGAGCACTCGGGAGTGTTCATCGGCCACGCGGAGGGCTCGAAGGCCTACCGCATCCTCGACCTGTCACACGCAGCGTCCGCATCTCGCGTGGCCGTGTTCGACGGCGGCGGGCGGACGGGACAAGGCGGTGGGCGATGGTTCGCCTTGACTCGGGACTTTGTTGTCGACACGCCCACTTCGAGAGAGCCGGGAGCTAGCGGCTCGTCTTCACCGAGCTCGCCCACCTCGACACCTTGCTCGCCACCGGCTCGGCGAGTGCTCCAAAGCTTTCGCGGCCGGCCTCGCCCCACCCTTCACCACCGGCTCACCACTCTCTTGCATCGGCGGCCACACCACCGGAATCGGCCCCAACAGCCGGTCCACGATGAGGAGCGCATGGTGGAGTTCGCTACTCATGTCCCACGACGAGGACCGCGTCGACGCCTACCACGACGCGACGAGCCTCGCGCTTATCGTACCATGGACAACATCCTCGGCGAGCCGCCGTCCTCGGCGGCGCGCAGCGCGATCGCGAGGCGAGCGCACTTGGCATGCGACGACGGCGAGCCCCGCTCCTTCGCCGAGGCGGAGGAGACGCGCGTGGCGTGTCGCGATGAAGCGAGAGATGGACGCCGTCGAGTAGAACCGGACGTGGAGTTGGCGGATCTTCCGCCGGCCACCGCGCGATCACCCTTAAGTGGGTGTTCAAGCCGAAGCGGGATGAAGCGGCGCCATCGTCAAGCACAAGGCTCGCTTGGTGGCACGAGGCTTCGCGGCGCGGAGAGGTCGACCGATGACGCCGCACCCGTCACACGGATGGAGTCCAGGCGACTCCTCCTGCGCTAGCTGCCCAGAAGGTGGCGTGTTCATCACATGGATGTCAAGTCGGCATTTCTTAACGGCGACTTGAAGGAGGAGGTCTCGTGCATCATCCGCGGGATTTGCGATCCCGGCAAGGAGGGCAGGTGCTCGCTGCGCAAGGCCCTCTATGGCTTGCGGCGAGCATCGAGGGCGTGGAACGCTAAGCCGACTCCACCCTCAAGCAAATGGGGTTCCAGCAGAGCGCACACGAGGTGCGCATCTGGCGGGGCAAAGGCGGCAACGCCTGGCGGTGGGTGTCTCGTCGACGACTTGGTGATCATCGCACCAAGGATGCGGAGGTGGCGGCATTCAAGGAAGAGATGAAGGCCACCTTCCGGATGAGTGACCGGGGTCTCGCTCCTTCTACTTAGGGATCGAGGTGCACCAGATGATTCCGGATCACGCCGGACATCGCCACGCCAAGCGCGTCGTTGAGCTAGCCGGGCTCACCGATCGCAACCCGCTCTCACTCCAATGGAGGAGAGGTGAAGCCGAGCCGCGACAAAGACGACGGAGGAGGTGGGCGCTACGCAGCATCGGCGTCTTGTGGGAGCCTTCGCTACCTCGCCCACACACGCACCGGACTTGGCATTCTCCGTTGGCTACGTTAGTCGGTTCATGCAACGACCGACGACGAGCATCGCAGTCGTGAAGAGGATCATCCGCTACGCTGCGGGACTCTTGACCACGGCCTCCATTACCCGAGGTGTCCCGCGGCACACGCACGTCGCTGCAGCGGCAGCGACCACGCGGCGACATCGACACTAGCAAGAGCACAAGCGGGATTCTCTTCTTCCTCGGCAAGTGTCTCGTTCATCGCGATCGATCAAGCGGCGGTGGTGGCCTGTCCCACCGTGTGAGGCCGAGTACATAGCGGCTTCCACCGCTCGACTCAGCACTCGCTCGCTCGATCGCTTGGTGATCTCCTTGGCGGGGACACCGGCGATGGAGCTCGGGGTGGACGACAAGTCCGCTCTAGCCACGCAAAGAACCCCGTTTTTCATGAACGAGCAAGCACATCCGGTGAAGTATCATTTCATCCGAGGTCGCTGGATGAAGGAAGCATCAAGGCAAGCTACATCAATACCACGGATCGCCTGCGGATCGCTCACCAAGCCTCTTGGAAGGATCAAGTTCCTTGAGCTCGCTCCAAGATCGGGATGGTTCAACCCTCCCACAAGACGACGCACAAGACTTAGGGGAGAATGATGAATAAGTCTCTGATCTTGTGGTCTTTGTGGGGTTTGTGGTAGTTTTTGTTTTTTTGATCGCTTTAGGACAAGATTCGCTTTTAGGACAAAGATCGCTTTTGCTTTAGGACAAGATTCGCTTTAGGACAAACATATTGACCGCTTTTAGGACAGCATCTAGGATAACATCTTAGCATATGCTTGGTGGTTCTCACCTATAAATTTGTATCCCCAACCCCTCAGGTTGGCATGACATTGTGTGAGAAATAAACAAGAAAACTTGCCCCATCTCCTAGTGTCATCCTCTCCATGAGAGTAAGGATCTTGCTATCACCAAGAGCAAGAGTCCAGCGACTAACATTATATAGTCACAAAATTGTATATCAAAAAAAATTTTGATTGGTTTTTGAATTCTGGCACCCATTGGTTTTTCGGTTACCGATGATTACCGTTGGTATCCACTGGTTTTTCTGTCCCGCTCATGATTGGTCCAAAGGGATGGATTGCCCAAATGTAGGCAAACGCAACCTCGTTATGTTTATGAGATGCAAATTAATTTGGCACTCCATGCTCGCCAAGCACCGCCGCTTCGACGACGCCCGCGCACTGCTCGACGAAATGCGCCGCGCGTAGCTCGCGTCCCCGGCCGCGGTGCTCCTCCTCGTCCGGCGCCACTGCGCGCCGCGCAACGTCGCGGGCGCCGTCGCCGCGTTCCGCGTGCTCCCGAGCTTTGGTTTCCGGCCTGGCATCGCCATGCTCCACGGCCTCCTGAGCGCGCTTTGCCGGTACAACAACGTGCAGAACGCGGAGCACCTGCTGTTGTCCAGCGAGGAGTTCCCCTTTCGAGACCTAGAGCTTCAACATTGTGCTCAATGGGTGGTGCAACATGGTCTGCAGCGTGAGGGAAGCGAAGAGGTTTTGGAATGCAATGGAGGCTAAGGGTAATGAGAGGGACGTTGTGTCATATGGGACCATGATTTCGTTCTTCTCGAAAGCCGGGAGCTTGGACACAGTCATGAAGCTTTTTAACCGCACGAAAGAGGCTGGCATTGTGCCAGACCGGAAAGCGTACAATGCAGTTGTGTATGCACTCGCCAAGGGACGCTGTGTGGATAAGGCAAAGGCACTTGTCCAGAGTATGGAGAAGGGGGTTTACAACTCCCTTATTAGTCCTTTTTGCAAGGCTCATCAGGTTCAGGAGGCAAATGAAATGTTTGATGAGATGTTAGGGGAGGGGCTATTGCCATCAGTGAGGACATTCCATGCATTGTTTGATGTGGCTAGGAGCTCCGTTGTGGTGTTTGATCTGTTGGATAAGATGAAGGCACTGCGCTGTGAGCCAGAGATGGACGCATTATGTTGATCAGGAACTTCTGCCGGTGGAGGCATCTTGACAGTGTGGAGAAACTGTGGAGCACAATGCCTGCGAAATGGGCTGAGCCCCGATCGGAGTGCATACATTGTGTTGATATATGGATTGTTCTTGAATGGGAGGCTAGAGGAGGCAGCAAAGTATTATGAAGAGATGAAAGCCAAAGGCTTTTCACCAGAGCAGGAGACTGAATCAATGATTCACGCGTGGCTCAGGCAGAGCTTGCCAAACAGTCAACTTCTGTTGGTTCAATGAGTGGTTCGGTGTCTCTCAGGCTAAGTCCTAGAAAGCGATAAAATTGAGGTTGCCCTTAAAAGTGATATATGAAAAAAAAATGCAGCATGAGAAGAGGTGTTTTTTTGTTCTTCCTGAAAACTGCTAGAAATTCTTAGGAGAGTTTTTTTTTGTTATTCAGAAACAAGAGGCTGATTATTGTATGCTTGGCCCATTTATCTATATTCTCACTAGATTGGTAGGTCGGAGATAGGAATTAGCAGATGCAACCTATGTTTAACCTGTTTAAACTTAGGTAGGCATCACTTGCTGTATTCCTTCTTTTTTAGATTGTAGTTTGTACTGATTACATGTTCAATTATTGGTGCACAAAGTATAATCAGTTTAGTTTCCACCATATTCATACTTCCTCTCATTTCATATGGTTTGAAACTCAATATTGTTGCTTATGTAGTTATGTTCAATATTAGCATGTTTCAATTTCAGCAATTCCATTGTATACAGTCTACTGGCATATTCTCATATAACCATTTAGTGACCACTGATCTCATTGCTGAATCTACAGTTGTGTGCCAATTTATGTTATACTGTTCTTGATGAATCGCCACCGTATGCTATTTTTCTTGTCCGGGAGTCATTGCAACCTTTCTGATGAGTCATTGCAACCTTTCTGATAGTATTACTTTAGTGCATGTGCATACGAAGAACCTGACTACAAGAGCCATTGGATTTGAAGCTGGGACGGGTTGCCGCCAGCCTGCTAGCAATCAATGCATCAGTTTATTCTGAGGTGAGAGCTTACCTGAACTTCAGATAAATCTAATTTGTTGGTTGCCTTTTTCTCTGCTATCTAGTGGCTTCGGTCATACTAATGATAATATGGTATGAGTCAAAACAGCTTATCCTTGCATGATCTGAAGACCTTTCAATAATATTCTATAGGATATCCCATGCCAATTGCAACTTGCAAGTGGCTTGTTTTGTCACAGTTCACTACATATATCTTCTCCCACCCCTGAACTCTCTGATATGCACTCCAGAAGATGGCGTTATCTTGCCACCAGATGCAAGTTGCTATGAATTTTGTCGATGAGACAATGACAGATACAGGTTCATTTCTGGGGGGAAAAAGAGCTCACTTTCTGTGTGCAGCTTGCAGTCACGCTTGTCATACTTATGTTCAGTGTCATTTTCATGGTATCTAGCTGCAAGTGTCGCTAACCCGAGTCATGACGCGACTAACATAGCGCATGGCCACGTCTCACCTTAACCGATTAGTTGCATGGTGGCACTGTGTTCAGCTATACACTGAAGGTTACCATTACATCAATATCTGAAATCACGGTACCACAATTCAGATAAAGACAAAATATTTTGTAAAAAAATGAAGGAGAGGAAAATAAATTATTACTGAGAAAATCGTCAAACATACATTTTAGACTGATCAAGGATAACCATAAGTTCAAGAGTCTGGACTTGAAATTATGAGATGTTCTTGCAGATTACCAAATGCATAGATCCAACAAAAGAATATGTACTACAAGACAACCGCCACAGTTGCAGAATCATGCTTGCCAAATTTCTAATCTTTTTTCTTTCTGGTATTATCTAGTCACTCCTATTCCCCCCTTATTTACAACATCACTTTCTTTCTCCTCAGAATGGTGGCAAGATTGTCTGCCACATCTTCGTCTGCGGTGAGCTGATCGACTGCAAGTAGCTGCTGTCCTGCCCAGGCGCTGCCGGATTCACCATCTGTCCCAGGTTCATGTAAGAGGCCTCCAGCTCATCCAGATTCATGTCCATGAACCAGTCGTTGTCCTCCTTCACCGTCACGATGCCGTTCATTGCCTGTCCCTGCGCCATGTCCCTGAAGTCGTGTTGCAGGCCGGAGACGTTGTCGATCTCCGAGTCGTGCGTCTGGAAGCTGTCGGACATGGTGTCGGCCAGCGCATCCATGACCTCCCCGTTCTGCTGGTGGTGCGGCGCTGCCACTGCCATGTCCCGCTCCACCTTCATCTTCTCCCAGTTCTTCTTCTTGTTGTACAGCCGACACAGCACCCACTCATCCAACTGCAAGCAGCAGCAAAAAAACAGCATCAGTATCAACGCAGATTATGCGGTGCGCGCAGTGGGCCGTCCGTCAGAATGCTCGCCTACCTTCTGGGATCCCTTCTTGCCGGGGGCACGGTCGGCTTCGGCGACGCGGTACTCGTGCATGATCCAATCGGTCTTGACGCCCCTCGGCGCCTTGCCGGAGTAGAAGACGAGCGCCTTCTTGATGGCCACCGTCCTGCCGCTCCCCTTGGGCGCAACCGGCTTGTCGGCGCCCGTCGCCTTCCAGTACCCCCTGCCGGCGGCGCGGTTGGGGCGCGAGCCGTTCGGGTACTTGCGGTCGCGCGGCGTGAAGAAGTACCACTCCTTGCTCCCGAACAGCGCCTTCTCTGCAGAAACACGACGCGGCGCGGCCAAGTTAACACATTTGGTTCTCCATAGATTGAATCCACGAACAGACAGAACCAAGAACAGTTCAACAAAAGAAAACAGAGGCATGTGAAGCTAGAAGCAGGGGAGGCAGGGCACGCACCAGGCAGATCCCACGGGTCGAACTTGTACAGATCGACCTCGGCGATGATGGGCACCGGCACCGGCTGTCGCGCCACCCTCCGGCAGAGGTAGTGCACCACCAGCTCCTCGTCCGTCGGGTGGAACCGGAACCCCGGCGGCAGGTTCAGCTCCGCCTCCGCGTCCCTCCTCCCGCTCCCCGCCGCCGCCGCCACCATTGCCATCCTCCCCAAAGAAACCTTCCCAACGGACGGACGCACAGATCGACGGACGCCCGGGAGCTCTCGACCACCTTCCAGAGAACCTCTCGCTCGTGCCCGGTTCGAAAGGCGGCTCCCGAGATACCTCGACCTCGAGCTTTTGTTGATTTGTTTCCTTGGCGACCAAGTCGGGTGGGCACGTATATATGGGCTCCGCGGGACATGGGCCGCGGCCGGGCCCACGTCAGCTGGCTTCGGATGAGGACGGGCGAGGCTACGTCGAAGGTTCGCGCGTAGAAAAGATTTTTGACCTGCTAGGCTTAGGCGTCCGGCTACTTTTAGGCTGTAACTTAGTCTTTTATTTATGATTTTTAAATTTTATTTGTTTACGAGAGAAAGTATAAAAAAATTATATGTAATTTTGATTAATATACTCGAACTCGGTATAGCGTGTACCATAATATATCTGTACACTTCGTTTTAAAAAAACACACTGTTTATAAATTAGGTATTATAATATCAGAAGGCAAAACTAAAGCTAAAGTGGAAAAAAAAACCCACTACATAAGAGTCAAAAGACTAGCGAGCGTAAGAGATTTTCCGTGCGGAAAATATAGTCCCGCGATCTCGGCGAATGGCGATGCGTCGATGTGTGACTGCGTTCAGGTCGCCGTGACAACTCTTATGTTTTTGACTGTTTTTCATGGCGTACGATTGGTTCGACCATTGGTGCTTGCACGTATGGATTGAGCTTGTTCTGCTTCTGTGACAGTCTTTGTAGGAAGGCCCTGCGTTGTGGTCAGGCATGTGGGATTTTTGCAGATACTAGTTTTTATGGACAGATTCGTATATATTTGGTGATAGATACAGACATACAGTGCTTTGAATTTTTCTTATGTAGAAACTTTCGCGAAGGAACAAGGGTCTACTGAAGAAAAAGGAAAGCGATTGCGTTGACACTTGGGATCACGCTCGATGCCTCAAAGGTGTCAATGCCAGTGTTTTAATTCCTACCTAAACGTGATATTTTCCTGCCTAAAACGTGATATTAAGCATGTGTTCCCCAATGTACAGTTCTAAATATGAGTAATGCAAGCCGCCTGTTTTCTTCAACAATCCGTAGGATGCATGGCGTGCCATTGAACCGTTTCCACATGGATGTACTAGCTTCTATGTCGATCGACAAAAGGATATTTCTTGGAATGTTATTTAGGAACTCAGAAGGGGATAATTTCCAAGCTTGGACCGTTCACACTAAAGTACCAGTATTTCCATTTACTTTACAGAGCTAGTAGAGAGTAGGCGCGTCTCCTCTTTATCTGCAAAAACCTTTTCCCCCATTCTGCTCGTGCCTGCCCTGGATGCTATCTACATGCATTGAACCAGCCGCAACGGTGGCGGACAAATCCTCTGGTGGTTGGTAGGCCATAGTAGATGGATAGCACCTCGTCGACAGCCGATGTTTTCATTCCTCCGATGGTTGATTATACTAGCCACATAGGTGTGGCGTCACGCCACGTCAGACATCGTATAGGCTAAAGTAAAAAAGGCGAAAATTCGGAAGAAGTTTTTTTTAAAAAAATTGAGGACACATGCGTATTTTCGGAAAAGCAAAAGGCCTTTTTTCGTAAAAAATTGAGGACCCTACGCAACTAATCGAGGACCCGTACGTAATTTAGGAAACTGCGGGGCGCTATCCTGCAAAGGATACAAAATTTCGGTGAAGTGAAGGGGAGTTTTAAAAAAAACAAAACTGGCAGGGACTTTTTTGCGAGACTAAAGGACCTGTACGTAACTAAACGAGGACCCGTACGTAATTTAGAAAACCGCAGGGCGCTATCCTGCGAAGGATACGAAATTTCGGTGAAGCGAAGGGGTATTTTTTAGAAAAAAACAAAACTGGCAGGGATCTTTTCACGAGGAAAAAGGATCTTTACGTAATTTCCAAAACATACAGGGAAAATGCCTCCCTTGACCGTACAGAAATTTGGGCGACACGCGGCGGGCGACCGAGCGCAGAGGGCGGACGTGGCGCGGCTCTCCGGCGCGGAACTCCCCCGGCTTTGTATCTGGTAAGATTATGAAATTGCAGGCGAAAAGGGCGGACGATAGACATCTCTGAGGGAAAAAAAATGGCGTGAGAAACGGATTGGACCGTATGCTTGTCTGTTTCCTAGGGAAAAAACAGCACTAGTCTTTGGTTGGAGTTTTCCTTGATTAACAACAGGCTGTTATGGTATCCCACACCTGGTGAGCGATCACTGTAAAATTTTCTTGATGAACCAGTGTGAAAAAAGGTTGCAATTGATCTTCTGATGCACTTTTGCATGCATCATTAGGCATATCCCAGCGCAACAAAGGGTAGTTGGGGATAACTTGATTACGTTGTTAAACTAGTTAACTAGGGGGAAAAGTGACGTTAAGTTATGACGTTGCCGCACGGCGGTCGACGAGATAAGCTGAGAGGTCAGACTCGAGAGGGGCGTATCCAGGGAAGATATCCATGGGACGACGAGTGACGCAAGCGCCGACGCAAACACCGGTGGCTTTCTTCCCCAATTCTTCCTTGCGCGCGACGGCGCCACCACGGACGGCCATGCATATGTGGGCCTTGACCGGACCAATCCCCGCTGTGACCCGACCAACCTAGCTGGCTACTAACCGTACGTGCAAGCGCCACCAAGTCATACCGTCACGTGCGCCTGCGATGCATTGCGGCAACTTACGTGACCACTATAGAGCGTTTTTATTAAAGTAAATAATAAATAATAAAAACAATAGTAAAACTTATAATAAAATTAAAAAGTTAAGAGTACTTTATTAGGGAACCAGCGGAAACTGAAATAAATGTTTGAAACATAGAACCAGTCCACTTCTAATCAAATGAAGAATAAATAAGCTAACACAAATAATGGCAAGCTACGGTACTGAAAACTCGAGTACTCCCATGCATGTATGTTGCTATCACTCCATTAGCCTTTTACCTGAGAATAGAAAGAGCAAGCATGAGATTCGAAAATCTCAGTAAGTACCCAACGACGGTCGCAAATAAGGTATGTAAAGAATAAGTAATATAAGCAAGTAATTGATGCATGTTAAGTGCAATAAAACTAGGTTACTGGAAACACTGATACAGATCGGAGATAGAGATCACAGGAACGATGGGATTAAAGATAATTATTATTTAACAAGTTATGGCAATGGCACCGGCAATCACTTCCCACATACCCGATTATACGAGAATTGTCAGGCACGTCACGATCCTTGACTGTATAATCGCCAACGAGTTATAATATTCTGAGTAACAAAAGTGTACGATCCCCTGTACGTTATTAGGTGGATGACAAACTCTCCTATATGTGGGTAATTTCAGGGCAAGTAATCGTTATATTATTAACAGATTATATAGTAAGAGACTTAGGTAACTAAGGGAAGGCTAGGATATGATTATGATAAATAGAATGATTTGCTAAGATCAGGAACGCTAAGCATAATTCTGATATGAGACGATGTGGAATGATAATATGGTGGTAATGATCTAGGAATTATTCTAAAAGAGATATTATAACATAGCTCACATAAGAGTTGTCAATCATCTAAAATTTATTATGTGATAAATGGTTATTAGTCAGATTAACAGGTATCATATATACATCAGTCACAACTCACAAGCAAAATCATACGAATAATGGATCATGATAACAGGAAAACATAAACATAGCAGCTCTAATGTTAAAAGATTACCAGTGGTTCAACCCTAAATTAAAACATGTTTATACGCTACACTCATCAATGATTTAAGCATGGATTCTATAATATTAATTAAAATCATGAATCCTAGGACACCATGAACTGAGCATTTCCAATAACCTAAAAGTATGTTGTTGTGGTTACAGACCAAACAGAGAGATGGTAGTATGGTAGTGGAGGGTTAGATGAGCAATGCTTGGGGCTTCCCCGTGCCCTGGATCGCTTATATATATATATATATATATATATATATATATATATATATATATATATATATATATATATATATATATATATATATATATATATATATATATATATATATATATATATATATATATATATATATATATTCACATGGGGAGCATTTTACGATTCGTCCTTACACCCAAGTATCCCTCTCAGGGGCATTTAAATCATTACACATGCCCCATGTTGGGCTTTACAACCTTCTAACAGGCCGGTTGGGCTTAGGTGGGGGCCACCCCTACAACACATGTGAAATCTGATAACCTAAAACATCACGGTATAAATACTATATTAATAGTTTATAATCAGGCAAGCATTAACAATATGGTAATTGTACTTAATGGCAAGGATGACAAGTAATCAGGGAACATGTGGTATGCAGAACAGAAAGGTTACGACTGCGAGACACTTGCCTTGAGCACGTTTGGCGGACTCGCTGCACAAAGGATTTGGATTATGCAACTGCTCGAACATTCCCTTAAAAACCGCATGTGAACTTACACAATGGAACGGAAGTGAATCAAATATGGCCCAGTTAAAATTGATGAGAGAAGACAAGAGATTTGGTTGATCGGAAGGAAATGGGTTCGCTAGCCCTCTTTGAAGTGCGAACCGTTGTTCAGCTGAGCGTACCATGTTCCACAATACCCGCTAATGGATCTGTCCGCGAACCATAATTCGGCCGTGCCCCTAGCCGTTCGAACAATGATGGCATGTGTGACGGTCGGACGCTGCCGCCGGCCTTCCCCCCACCAGCCAACACCGCCGGTCGTGTGGCCACCCGACCCGTGTTTCACTCAAACGCTGCTCGGCCATGACCCGCACCGTCCGCCCTGGCCACGTCGCCACCCGGCCATGCCGTGTCTGGCCCGCACACGCCTAGCCTGCGCGCCCGGCGCCATCGCCGGCTGTGGACGAAAGAGAGAGAGAGAGATAGATGGGAATAGGTAGATGGGAAAGAGAGGTAGGGAGAGAAAACCTGATTGGGAAAAATATGCGCATGGAGGCAAGAAAACATGCCCCTTTTATTGGCCCTCAATCCCAGATTAAGAAGGCTAATTAGGGTTTTAGTGGTTTTTGAAATATTATAGCCCTTTCCAATTTCTGGGTGCTACACTGGTCTAGTTGGTCAGATCTTTGGTGGTGATCGGTTCGGCTGAAAAGCTCATGGCTTATGGCTGAAAACATCAGTAGTGGGTGAAAAAAGCATCAGAATGATGAGACTTATTTAGCATAATTAAATTTAAACAAATTTAAAAATATAAAAAAAATATGTTAGCCCATTACATATAATACAAACAAATACGAGAAAAAAAGAATCGGCAAAAAAGCTCAACAAAAAGCCAAAAGTTCAGAAAAAGATGAAATTTATGAATAGTGAAAAATAAGCCTGAAACCGAAGCCGAGTTGATCGAGTGCACCTATTTTGTTCCGCAGTGCGTGCATGAGGGGCATGAACCGCGAGTAAACGCCCGGTGCATGCATGAACGCGCGCGCCTCGATCGTTAATCAAGTGATTTAACAACGAGAGTCTTAGATGGTTTGTACTGCTGCTACCACAAATCCACAAAAAAAGGTGTGTTTAATTGGTCGATCGATGTCCTGACTTGCTTAACTGGAAACGCCCTCGATAACTTGCTTACTGAGAAGTGGAGCATGCGACAGCAAGCTTGTCACCAAGGATTCGTCGATCAAACTACATCAAAGAGCCCATCAAGCCCGGTGGAAATCGGCATCTGCAAGCCTCCCTCTCGCTCGTACGACTACAAGTAAAACGCCGCATTTTTTACACATGCGCCTTCAGACGGAACGGCCGACCACGTCCCTTGACGCTGGCCGCCGGTTTCCAGCACCCGGGCGGACCGGGACCCGTGCGCCGAGCAGCCGACTAAATCAATCAGGCCCGAAGCGCCGAGACGCAGCCAAGTTTCTGCGGTCAATCCCTACCGCAACCAGTCGACGAGCCGGCAACCTACTATTTGGAAACCTAGACCTGAGACCTTGGCTCATAATAAGTATTTTATCACTTAATTTATAAATAGAGGGTTTTAATCATTATAACTTTGAAGGTCCATGTGTGATAGTTCAGATTAATGTTGTGATGGACCATTACAATGTTTGTAAAGTGCCCAATTGGTTTTGCAAAAATCGCACTTTGTCCGGACTGGTTTTGGACAGAATTTGAGGATTTTGGGATTTGAGTCATGGATATAGTTATGTTATTTTGAATCATTGGATTAAGCTTGCATGATGCATATCTTACCTAATGTAGGTCAAGTTGTGAAGAACTTATACTTGGAAACGATTTTTTTGTCTTTAAATGTGCATGGGCGCTTGGAGTCAACTGTGATCAACGGCGGTGATCGGAGCTAGGCACATGGAGGAGTCGAGAGCCAGAACGATCACGGATGCCAAATGAGACAGTGAGCTCAAGCATAGCACGGGAAAGGCAGGAATTTGCAGGCGAGTTCGAATGACAGAATGGTACCAAGTGGCCTGCACGGGCCAAGTGAACCGTGATTTGGTGGAACCGGGACGGGAGAGACTTGGTGGCGCGTGGCAAACTAGTGGTGTACTTTGTCAGACCCAGATTTTACAATCCGGAATCTCCTGTGATTACCGCACTATTCCCTGGATCAGTAGATAGTGCTCACAGATTACAGTTCTGAATATCAAAGTACATATCATGCGGAAGCGTAAATATAATAGTTAACTTACTCATGGGCCGATGAGGCCGAAATCATTAAATTGCAGCAATGGAAGAACGGCACACACTGGGACCTTCAGACATGCCCACAGCACCAACCGGAGGTTCGCGACCTAGCCCTTGACATCTTCATCTTCTCTCGCCACTTGTCCAATCTTGTTGCCGAGGCGCGTGATTTGATTCCCGATTCTGAATTTTGTCGCAAAGCGGCGTGAGCACTCCACCCGTGCTCGCGAGCCAATACACGAATGCAAATAAATAGTATGCATGGCTTAACAAAGGAGAGGCTCGGGTTATTTTATTTGCCAAAAATCGCTTTTAGTGGCTTTGTTATTATTTAATCATAGTGTTATTATTATTGCCTATACACCACCTAGTGACTATCATAATCGACTTAATCCACCAAAATACACTCTCTTTATTGATTGCTGTCTAAGACTCCAAACAGCGAGTAACATCAATCAATTTTGAATCCACCAATATCTTCTGTGTTCTAAATTCCTAATAATCAAATCTTGAAATTTTTATTCATCAACTCTTCATCTCTAAATTCCAATGATTAACTAACACCATTGATTTTAAATCCACCAAAATCATTCATATTCGATGCTTTTGTTATTGATCCAAAACAATAATTAATTCTTCTAATAATCAATCTCATTTTCCATTATCTATCACTAACTAATTCACTAGTATACCTCCACCAAATACATTAATAATAAAATCTACGACTCACTAGTATACATCCACCGAGAATACACTTATCAAGATTATAATTCACTACTTGTTATGAATCCTCCAATATTCTCAGAAATTCAATTCATCTCTCTAGTAATTGATCAACTCCTATTAATTCCCATTACCGCCAATATCTTCCAAGAATTTATATTAATCATTAGTGTAGTAATCCAGCAATTCACCTTTGCACTCCCTGATTCTCCAAAATCGATTCACTATTATATGTCCACCAAAAATTTCACTAATTAAGAATTATACTCCAATACTCGTATTATTTCTCCAAATTCCTGAAAATTCAATTAGATCATTTATC
This sequence comes from Dendrocalamus sinicus, assembly GCA_036346575.1. Classification (NCBI taxonomy): domain Eukaryota; kingdom Viridiplantae; phylum Streptophyta; class Magnoliopsida; order Poales; family Poaceae; genus Dendrocalamus; species Dendrocalamus sinicus. The sequence goes on along the minus strand of CM070643.1, from coordinate 15,364,466 downwards.
TAGCCTATCTATTCAACTGGACCCCACTAATTCATTTCTCCCAGAACCATACTAACTTTATCCCTATTATGATCACATGAATCCACCAACTTCTTTATGCAATTACCATAAATGGCCATCTTCTTTTCTTACGACTTCATTTATTCCTCCCATATTTTATTTTATAAGAATAGAAATGCCACTAATTGAAATACAATACATAAAATTTCCTGAGACCTAGCAGCCTTGGAACAAAACATAATGTTCAAGGAATATTAATATGAATTTCCATACATATGGCATCACACCATATGTCTAATATCACCATAATTTCTCCATACATACGGCATCACACCGTATAACATTTTTCAGCGTTATAGCCGCTTAACTTACCACTGGGACGACACCCAGGACAACTCAAATTAGGGCTTTCCGCTGCCCTTCCACTTTTCCATTCCCATTTTCCAAACATTTTTAAATAGAACTATATCTAGTTAAGTTCCCATGTCCGCCCTTGACCGTGGGCACATCTATTCGAATAGTTTTGACTCTGCAGAGTTTGTACACTTTCACCACAAGAGACAATCAACTCGTTGCCCCACACAATTCCTTAGAAGTGTGGTTGAGCAGACCGTCACAGTGACTTTTCAAAGTATCTAGTCCCTTTTGTCATCTCACCTTATGGGAAACTGCCCACTTGCGGTGGGTCCCATCTATGCGCGGGATGTTTCCCACAGCCACTACGCAGCTCGGGCTTCTCTCTTCCCGCAACGTAGGACACTGGGAAACTTCACCCCCACTGTGTCCCTTCAGCCCCTTGCCATAGCGTAGCCCCTTCAATCCCTACCAAGTGAGATGAGTCCGGGTTTCGATAAATTTACTTAGCCAAGTTGTACTTTACAGACTTGTGGTTGTACTGCTTTACCCGGAGGTAATGACAAGATTCAGTCCTTAGTGGTATCTCAGGCGGTCTACCACTAACCCACTTTGTGCATCCACGCACCACACTCACACCCTCAAACCAATCCGCCAGATATTTAAGCAAGTTGGGGATTTTGGGAGCATAAAATAATCATGTCAAATTATACCACTATTCCCACCATGATCGCCAAACCAGATTCTTCAGATTTAAAATGGCAATGATGTTTTGGGCATTCCAGTACACCCTAAGTATCTGTGCAATCTGAGCATAGCATATTATTAGGGACTTATTTTCAAAATGTTACTATTATAACTTTGCTAGGGCGACAAGGTTCACACATTCAAATATTCCAAAGGAGGGGGTAATATTATTCAAGGTAAACAATGGCATATAACTAGAATATCAAATTTAGCATGTATTTGCATAAAAATAACAGCGTGCAATTTGTTAATTTAAAACAAAGTACTTTGCATGAAATGTAGGTTCAACATGATCAAAGTATTGACTCGCCTGGCACGGTTTTCCATGATCTTGAGCTCACTCATCGCTTCCTCATTCAAAGGTCCTGAGCTTCCGCTCTTTATCTTCACCTCGATCTTGGCTTCGCTTGATCCACTGATTCTTCACGACTTCCATTTTCTAATTACGCTACGAACGACTGATTCCAAATAAAAGCAAATAATACAAAAGATCCAAATAAATATGGATTAAACTCAACTTAGTTTTATTATGAGTTAATGGGTGCTTTGCGTGATTTGAGGCAAGGCCGGGGTGGAATACGATAACTTGACTCTTTATAATCTCTTTTATTATTTTTGTATTTGTCAACGAAGTTCCAGGAGTTAGGTTAGATTTAGGATTCAGTGTACAGGATTAGAGGTGCATTACCTTGTCGAGCGTCCATTCTTTTCAGGGTTTATGCTATATTTTAGTATCTGTTTACGGCTATGACCCTTTTTATTCGAGTGCTCTCTGAAAGTTATTGTTACTGATATTTTATCCCTTTGTAACTCGAGTTTGCTATACATGACGATATTTTGTTATCATTATTTACTACAGCTACCATTAGGCTTAGCTTTATTTTCTAAGTTTAGTGTAACTTAGCTATCTAGGCACAGCTGGGTATATAAAATCATATTCCAATACCTACTAGTTAGCAAGACCTACTATAAAAATATATTAAATCGAGGCATGCTAAATATTGGGCATAGGTGTTAATTATAATTAAGGGTCGTTCTTAATTTAGAACCTTAGTTTTATATCTAAACATACCATCCAAACCTTTAACCTTATTTAGATTTCTTTTTAATCAAGATCTTTACTAAATCTGATTATTTAACCAAAACCACTTTCCCTCAATTACTGCCCGTGATTAATACCCGGATGTCCAAATAATTATCTGACTACCTTAAGTATTCACATATGATATCTAGTCCATTAGTAAATATTTGACATTCATATGTTTTCTTTTTACATACTAATCAAATGTATTGTCTCTTATGATTTATCCTTAATTACTCAATCGCTCCTATGCATACACTTTATATTTTGGTGTGTAAGTAAATTTTATGTTAACCCAAATTGATTATTTTAGCTTCTTGGAATTACTTCCTAATTATTGTCTATTGAAATAGTTAAAGAAGACAAGAACAGAGATAACAAAAATATGGCCTCAGGGGGGGGACTCGAACCTGCAACCTGGCTTATACTGCACACTCAATTAGCCATCGGAATCCTTGGTGTTTCTTGATCCACTGGGGCTGCAGACTGGGGCTGCAGAGAAGTTGGCCGGCAAAAACAAATCCAAAAAACCTGAAATAGCGCCGGGGAATCGAACCCAGGTCTTCGGAGTGAACGCGGGCGCGGATAGCCAATTGGCCTCAGCTGTCACCTGACAGATCGGTGGCAGAAATTTTACTTGAGCTGAGGGAGCAACGCGGAAACAGGGGAAGCTCGGGGGTGAGTACGGCCGGTGGCGCCGCCGGCGAGGGAGAGTCGGGGAGGTACCGGAGGTGGGTAAAATGGGTCTGTGGCGTTGCGTGGAAGCCGCTGGGGGTGTCGGTGAGCATCGGGAAAGGCCGGAGCTAGGCCGGCAACGGGTGACGGCGGCGGCATGGAAAGAGGCTCGGTGACGGCAAGGTGGGGTGGCGGGGAGCCGTGGCCGGCGGTCGGGGAAGCTCCAGGGCGTTGAGGGGATGCTCCCAGTGGTGGCGGCTCCGACCGAGAGGCGCTAGGGCGGGCCGGCGGCGAGCACGGGCGGGGGGTGGGAGCGAGTCGCCGTGGAGGGAGAAGCTCCGGCAATGGGAAGCTCGGCTGGCGGCCGGAGGGGGTTCGGGACACCGAGTGGACGCTTCCGGCATGAGGAATCGAATGGAGGTTGGCCGAGGAGGTGGCGGCGTTGGCGGCGGGGATTTTGGCCGGCAATAGGGAAGAAGCGGCGATGGCGAGCTCTGATGATCAAGATTTCGATTTATTCCCAGCGGAGGTAGTTGGGAGGGTGAGATTCAACGTGAGGCAATCAATTGGGCCGGGGCTTCGCTGGAGAGCCGGGAATGGCGCGGGGAGGTGCGGCGGCAGAAGTGGTGGTGATGGCGCTGCACCCGGTGGAGGAGGTGGGGAAGGAGAGGGGAAAGGCGCAGGGCTATTGGGAGAAGGCCAGGCTTCTTAAGGCTGCTGAGAGGCGGGGAGGCGTGGAGGACCGGGCGGCTGGGATGAAGAACCGCGGGGGCTTTGCCCGGGTGCGGGGCTCGGGGCGGCGCCTGGCAGGAGCGGCGCGGGGGAAACCGACGGGCAAAGACCGGGCGCGCGGCTTGGGAGGAGAGGGCGCGGGGCTCGACGCGGCGAGGGGACGTGAGCACAGGCTGCTGCGGCAGGAGCAGGCGCTGATGGCGCGGGGAGGGAAGACGTGGAGCGAGCTCTGCCGCGCAACAGGAGAAGAAAAGAAAGGGGGAAGGAGAGGAGGAGGAAAGAAAGAGAGAGGGGGCTACGAGCAGTGTTGGCAGAGAGAGGGGGATGGGCTGGGCCCGCAGGCAGTGGAAGAAAAAGAGGGAAAGGGGAGAGAAGAAAAAGAAAAAGGAGGGGCCCACATGTAGTAGAGGAGAGGATAATTTTGAAAATTGGAATTCTCATTCTTAATACACATTTTAAATTTTTATATTAGGGTTTACTGATTTCAATATTTTCATGACATTTAAAGTTTCATATTTTCATTTAAGTTTTGCATCAAACTTTTGGGCTATTTATTTTGGAATATATATACAAATATTCTTTTGGGTTTCATTTATTGACTTAGATTTGAATCTAAGATTTTTGGTATTTTGATCCTTAGAGTTTTAAACTCTCCAAAATTATTTCTTACCTTTTGTCATCCTAAATCTTATTTGTATTTAGAATTTATTCCCTGTTACTATTTTGCTCAGCACAAACTCCGGGAAAACTCAAATAAGATTTCTTCAGCCAAAATTCAAATATCAGTAAGATGCAGATAAAAGTTTTAAATTGCTCCAAATTTCAGACATCCTAATTTTGGGATGTTACATACTTATACGTGGCAAGCATGGCGATTGCTTGCAAAGAATGGTGATGACCGGGTCAACAAGGGGTATTTTGACCAAAATACCGGAAACTATGTGCACACGGACGAATATAGATAGGATAACAACCAATGTTAATGTTTATTTTGCAAATAAAATTGCCACAATCATCGATATTGATCTAGAGCCTGCATCGCTCGCTGAATGTAAGAAAATATCACATTGGGAGATTAGAAAAGGACAATAGAAACAGAATTATTATCTCTGAAAAAATGAGAGGTGTTTGGGCCCGTAAGCCACACGCCTCCCCATATGCACCTTGTAGGGTATAAGTGAGTATTTGTTCGAAAGAGAAACTAGAAAAATAAAGTTGTAAGATATAAAGTAAGGTTTATTACGCAAGGTTTCATTCAACGTCCAGGAGTTGATTATGAAGAAATCTATTTCCTGGTCATGAGTGGTATTACCTTTAGATATTTAATCTTGATGGCGGTGAACTTGAATTTAGAAATAAAATTAATGGATGTGGCAACTACATACCTTTATAAAAACTTGGATCGGACATTTGTATGAAGGTATCTAAAGGTATCCCTGTCCTAAATTAAGACGGAGAAAATAGAAAGCTATATAATGTGAAACTCAGCAAATCACTATACGGACTTAAGCAATCAGGCAGGATGTGGTATAATCGTTTAAGCAATTTTCTATGCAAGAAAGGCTACATGAACAATGAGAATTGTCCCTATGTATTTATATTATAATCGCAGAATGGATTTTGTATAATCTCAGTATATGTAGATGATCTAAATATAATCGAAACCCTGAAAGATATAAAGGAAGCAAGCTCTTACATGGAGTTAGAGTTCGAAATGAAAGATTTGGGTAAAACTATATATTGCATAGGCTTACAGCTTAAGCATGCCCCTGAAGGGATATTAGTACGTCAGTCTGCATTCACTCTAAAGGTGTAAGAAAGGTTTGACGTTGAAAATGCGTACCTATCAAAAGTACTATTGATTGGGAGATCTTTACAATAAGATAAGGATCCGTACCGACCTAGAGAAGAGGGGGAAAGTCCTAGGACCAAAATTCCCATACATAAGTGCAATATGAGCACTTACATTTAGCAAACTGCACTAAATCAGATATTGCATTTGCTGTAAACATATTAGTAAGGTATAGTGCAGAACCCATTAAAAGGCATTGGCAATGAATAAATGATATCTTTCGATATCTCCAAGGAAGTAAAAAACCTTGGACTGTTCTATAGAAAGAAGTAAGATCTGAATATAACTGGCTATGCAGATGCAGGATACTTATCAGACCTACATACAGCTAGGTCACAAACTGGCTATGTGTTCCTATATGGTGGAATCACAATTTTATGGAAATCGTTTAAGCAAAGTCTTGTATTGACTTCGACGAATCAGTTAGAAATAACTGTATGAGGTTGCACGAGAATGTGCTTAGCCTCGACGAATGATTCACTACATGCAGCAGTCATGTAGATTGAATATCGTACAAGCTCCCATAATGATCTATGAAGATAATACAGTTTATGTTACACAAGTGCAAATGGGTTATGTGAAGAGTTATCTTATAAAGTATATCAACCCCAATCCTTTCTATGCTCATGAGCTACAAAAGATGGATGAAATTAAGATACTGCATAATAAGTCATGTGAAAATCTTACAGATTTATTTGCTAAATCATTTCCAGCTTCTAATTTTAAAATATGTGTACGTGGAATCAGAATGATAAGACTTACATACGTGCAGAACTTAGGGGATATTCTTCTCGAGCTTACTATTAAAACTTAATCACGAAGATTGAGTACCCAAATAATAAATCATGTAGATTAAATGAAATTGGGTGGATTGCACTCTTTTTCCCTTGACGAGCTTTTCGAAAGTTTCTCGGTCAAGGTTTTTAATGAGTCAATTCGTGCAACACAACATAACATGTATCATATACTCTTTCTTTAAAATTTTTCCACTGGTTTTTTGTTGAGTTTTAATGAGGTATGAAAGTGTCAAATGAGTGTTTAAGGGGAGTGTTGGGAAACCTGGGACTAGGTATGAGGCTTTGGCCCAAGATGGACATCTCACCACTTAGTATATAAATAGGGGGTTTGAATAATTGTAACTTGTATCTTTTGGAGGATTAATTAATAAAGAAAGGAGGAGTTTCTTCATCCCTCTATGTTCAAGCTATTATTTTTTTTATAATTAATTCATCTTCTATATAGAAAAAAAAAAGCTCAGACCAGACTCGCTTAAGAGATTCCTCAACGCTACTGCTACCACTAGCCAAGCCCACGCGCCGGTGCCGCGCGCTGCCGGACGCTCACGAGTCACGCCCAGGATCTCGTGAGCCGTACGTTTAGCACGTTGAGCACAATGGCTGCACTGTACATATGCACGCCGGACATGCATGACCGGCTAGTTCGTGGCCGGCCTCTTAACAAGAGGCGTATCGATCGGTGGACGGGCTAACTAACCACTCGATCGATCATAAGGCTAGCAGCTAGCTACCAATTCTGCTAACACTTTGTGATCACTTAATTATTCGGTCCTTTCGTGCTGTGCATCGCGCTCGATCGGTGATTATCACGTGCCTTGGAGGCCTGGGCACTTGTGCAGCATGGTACAATCGCAAAAAGAAGGGGGAAAAAAGCATGGCACAGTCGCAGACTGGGAGGGAGATACGATGCGTTCGCGCACGCCACAAGGCTCCAACCTAGTGGTACCACGGGGCTCACAAGTGAATAATAAATGGCACTATCTACAGCTTTAAGATTCATTGGTGAACAGTTACGAAGGGCCTCCAGCCACTCTGAAAACATGTCCATAATGGCTAGATCGATCGACGGCTCGACACATAGACGTGAGGTGACAAACACAAGGACTCTCTTTGTCAAGATATGGGTGACCACTGGCCAGTGCTAGATGGGCAGGTGTTAGCACCATCTGTACCATCGTGTGCGATACGAAGGCTCAGTTCAGTGAACTAGCCGCAATCCGCTTTTTCGAGTACTTTCACGTGAAAACGCACGTCTTCGCTGGTTGCAGTTATGTCACTGAGGCCACCTAGCCACCAAGCAAGGACATGCATGAAATCAAATCAGGAAAAGAAAAGGACTTGTGTTGTTGACCTGTGACCCAGACGAGTTATGATTTTGTTTAAACACATTTTTTTGGACACTTGTTTTAACACATTTGGAACTCGTGTACACTATGGCCAGCTAAGTACTTATCTTTCAAGGAAAAAAAAACTTACCTTTCGTTACCATGTGTTGATTTCTATGCACTAAAATTTAAAAGCTTAAGACGTTTAGGAACTACTCTTTTTCAGTTTTTATCTTTTCTACAATAATTAGTTTTTAAATAAAATATTTTTTTAATATAAAGTCTACTAAGTTAATTGTAATACATACTGTACCGACTTCATTTATATCGGCAAAAGCCGTACGTGAGTTTTAGTTACTCTGTAATCTCTCACATGAACAGCCAAAAGCCACAAATAGTAGCAAAAAAAACATACCCTTAAACTACTATGTTTTGGAACGATAAACAAGTTCTATGCACTACTATGTGTTGGAAGGAGAGTTTAAATAGTATGGATTTAAACAAGTTCTGTGCACTGAAGGAGAGATAAAAAGTAATTCTGTAGACTGAAATTTTGGAGGAGTTAGAGAAAGCTCAAGAGAGTACCAAAACGCTGGGTGGAACATTTTTAAGCTAGATATTATGTCCCAAAGGCAAACGTTATGAAAAGAAATGTGGGGGCGATCTATATATCAGGACACGTGGAGTATCAGTCGGGATTATATAACTTCCGAAAAACACGCAAAAGGTTCACTTGCAGACAACTGTGTGTGACACGTAGGAGGCCCATCAGTAGATAAAAGAACAGGAAATTCTAGCAAGAAATTTTGCGGATAAGACAGACAAAAACTTCTGTATATTATTGATACCCATCTAGTTTATTTAACCACCCGGTCTGTAAAGATGATAATTTTATCATAAGAAAAGTAGTATGACAGAAGAAAAGATGATGATTTCCGGTTACAGAAAGATCTTTTTTTCTCGTCGAGTTGGCAACTTGGTATCCAGTTCCAACATCCAACAAAGTAGTCCTATTTGACGTTTTGGCGTTTGCCGCATCGCATGGAGGGGGCGCGCTCGCCGGCGCCGCCGGGTGCGTCCGCCCGAGGAGGAGGAGGAGGAGGAGGAGCGCGCTGGGAGGCTGGCGCACTGTTATCTGGAGCCCGAACCGGCAACCTCTCCCGTGGCTGACGATGTCGTATTAGTTCGAGCGCACAATAGAATTTGCCATCTCTCCCGATGCAACTGATTTACAGAGAACGCTGCCAATTTCATTCGTAAAAGACGAGTTCTTCGTATGCCACGGACATACCGAATGAAGAACGCAGCATAGCATTCGACATTATTACTTTTGTAATCTTCGTTACATAGCGTTATCGGTGTTCCAATTCTAGTGCGATTGAGCACTAACTTGCTGTGTTACGCGTCTACCCGGGCTCCTGTGATCCTACCCGCTAAGTTTGGCCTGTAGGTCCAGATCTCCAGATGGGGTCTGTTAAACATAGAAGTGAATATCTATTCATAGAAGTGCATGGCTATTCTTAGAAGAGCATCATGTATATTTGGAGCTGTGTCTCCTTGTCTCTCGTGTGCTACAAGCCACGCATGTAACCTGCCATGTATTGCTTCATCTATAAATACGAGAGTATCTGCTCCTTTGAGGGCAGGCAGCGCCATTCATCTTAACATGGTATCAGAGCCATAATCTTTTCTTTCTTCCTAATGTCGACCACCACCAATTCTTCCTCCCCCTCCACCACCTCTGACGCCAGGAACAGCACCATGTCATCTACCTTTGCCCCGATTCCTATACATCATGCTGTTACCATTCGTCTTAACAAAACCAACTACATGCTGTGGCGCGCTCAACTTCTCCCTTATCTGCGAAGCACTAAACTCATCGGGTTCATTGATGGATCCATCTCCGCGCCACCCAAGCTCGTCGCGTCTTCCACAGCCGAGGGCGCTGAACTGGTTCCCAACCCGGCATATGACCGGTGGTATGATCAGGACCAGCAACTCCTGAGTGGTCTTCTCTCCTCCATGACCAAGGACCTCCTTCTTGATGTGGTGTCTGCCTCCACCGCCAAAGAAGCCTGGGACACGCTGGAACGTATGTTCTCTTCTGCAGTGCGCGCTCGTGCCGTCCAAGTTCGCGTGGATCTTGCCACGACGAAGAAGCGGGATATGTCTGCTGCCGACTATTTTCGCAAGATCAAGGGTTATGCATCTGCACTTGCTGCTGCTGATGCTCCTCTTCGTGATGATGAAATCATCGCGTATCTCTTGGCTGGACTTGGCTCGGATTACGATCCGTTTGTCACGTCTATCACCACCAAGACTGAAGTCCTCTCCCTCGACGACGTCTACGCGCATCTCCTGGCGTTTGAGTCTCGTCAGCTGCAACACAACGCCGAGACGCGCCTCAACGTTGGCACTTCGCCAACTTTGCTGGCCGCGGGGGACAGGTGCCGCGTGGGCGTGGTCGCGGTGCACCGCCTGACCGTGGCCGCGGACGTGGGTCTGCACCGTTCCAGGGATGTGGTGGCCGATCTACTCCAAGCTATGACAGGCCTAAGCGCCCGCCGTGCCAGATCTGTGGCCGTGAGGGCCACACGGTGATCAAATGTTGGTACCGCATGGACGAGTCCTATCAGGAGGAACAACCCTTCGCCGCTGCTGCTACCACTACTTCCTACAAGGTCGACCCTAACTGGTACACCGACACCGGGGCTACCGATCACATCACGAGTGATCTGGATCGCCTAGCTCTCCGCGAACAATACCATGGTGGTGAAACCGTTCAAGTTGGCAATGGGGCAGGTTTGCACATTATGCATATTGGTTCTTGTTCAATTAATACTGCTACTAGACCTCTTGCACTAGAAAATGTTCTTCACGTTCCTGATATCTCTAAACATCTTCTTTCCGTTCATAAATTAGCACGTGATAACCATGTATTTTTTGAATTTCATCCATATCATTTTCTCATAAAGGACCTAGCAACGAGGCAAGTACTTCTGAAAGGAAAATGTGAAGCCGCCTCTATCCTATCAAGCTCTCCGACATTGAGTCCTTCAAACAAGCCCTCATCCATGTCAAGGCGTCTCTGAGATCGATGGCATGCTCGGTTCGCCACCCTCTACCCAAGTTGTTAGGTCTATCTTAAGTTTGAATAAACTCCCATGTTCTAAGGAATCGAGTCACACCATATGTAATGCTTGTCAATTAGGCAAGAGCCACCAACTACCATACAATAATGCTATTCATCGATCCACATCTCCTTTAGAACTTGTGTTTTCGGATGTTTGGGGTCCCGCCCTAAATCATTGGTGGTTATCAATATTACATCGCTTTCATTGATGACTACAAAGAAATTCACTTGGGTTTACTTGATGCAAGATAGAACTGAGGTCCAGCGTATTTTCTTGCAATTCCAAGCTCATGGAGAACGCCTCCTTGATGCTAAAATCAAATGTGTCCAATCCGATTGGGGTGGGGAGTATCAAAAACTTCACAATCAATTTTTTCGTTCGCTTGGCATTTCCCATCATATTTCTTGTCCTCACACCCACCAACAAAATGGCTCAGCTGAGCGCAAACACCGCCACATTGTTGAAACCGGGCTTGCCCTCTTAGCTCATGCCTCGATGCCCATAAAATTTTGGGATGAAGCTTTTGCTACCGCTGCGTATCTCATTAATCGAATGCCAACACATGTTATTGATAACTTGTGCCCATTAGAACGCCTATTCAAAACCCCACCCAATTATCACAGGCTCCGCATTTTTGGATGCGCGTGTTGGCCCAATTTGCGACCGTATAATCAGCACAAACTCTCTTTTCGATCCAAAGCATGTGTTTTCCTTGGGTATAGCGCAAATCACAAAGGCTATAAGTGCCTTGACACGGACACCGGTCGCATATATATTTCCCGTGACGTTGTTTTTGATGAGGCCAAGTTTCCTTTGCCACGAACCCTTCATCCAACGTTGAGCAACCACATATTATCCCAACTCCACACCCGGATCGTGCGCGTTTTAATTTGAACACTAACCCGTGCATACATCACCGTTGGTCCTGTGCCTCTGATATTTGGATGCAGAAAATCGGGAGCATGCCACCGAATCGGCATTAGGATCGGCGCCGCATATTCCTGCCACAACCGACGCAGGTGCTGCGCAATTAGCGCCCTGTGCGGACCAGGTGGCCTCGGGGTCTCCGCCTCCCGCCTCACGCGCGCGATCTCTACACTCGGCGGCATCTGTGCCCGTGTCCCCTGCGGACCCGACATCACTGTAACATCCTGAAAAATTTAAATTTAAAAATATGAAATTCTTGAATTATATTTGCAATTTATTCTATTGGAATTTGGATTTTGTGGTGTTTTCTTGAATTTGGTTGAGATTTCAAAAACGGAATAATTCATAAAAGATAAAGACAAACATTAGTAATAGTAAAAAGGGAATATGCAAATAATAGAAAACTAAAATTTTAAATACGAATATGAAAAGATGATCCAGTATAAGGAGGGAGAAACTGAGTTAAAATATAAAATCTCATTTTAGGAGTAATGACGTAAATAACAAAATGTGAAATTATATATATACATATACATACATACATACATATATATATATATACACGCATATAACCTAAATAATAATAACAATAAAAAAAACTCTCATTTAATTGTTGAAAATTTAAAGCTTGAATTCTAAGTGCCATCCAAAAATCAATAAATTCTAATGCAAGTTAATAGTTCAAAATCAAAAATTCAAAGCCCAGGAAATGATTAAGCCTATCTCTCCTTTCCTTCATTCTTCCCCTACTCTCTATGCCAGATGGGGCCATCCTTTTCTCCCCTTCTTTCACTGCCGGCGGGCCCATCTTCCTTTCCCCGCCTCCCTCTCTCTTCCCTTCCTCTCCAGCCCCAGCGCCACACACTTCTCTCTTTTCTTCCCCCTTCCTCCTTCTCTGGCTGCGGTCGCTCCACGCCACCTCTTTCTGTCGTCGCGCGCGCCGCCAGCGCGCTGCCACCGCCGCCTCCCTCTCGCCGACCGCGCGCCGCCATCGCCCGCCCACGCCGCTCCGCCGCCTCGGCGCCATGTATCGCGCGACGCACGCCGCCGCCGCGCACCGCGTCAACCCCGCTGCCGCCGTCCCATCCCAAATCCTATGCCCCGGCCGTCGGCAACAGCTCCGCCACAGTGCCTCCCCCACGGCTATAAGGATCCTCCCCGCCTCCCCTTTGCTCCTCTGTGCTTCTCCCGCTCCGTGCCCGTAAACCGCCACCGCGCCTCCACGCCGTTCCCGGCCCTCCGCGCGCCCGCCTCCCGACCACCCCGGCATGCTCCCACTCCCTACCCCTCTACTCTCCGAGTTAATTGGGAATTTGCGCACCGGAGCTCTCGCACGGCCCATCTTCCCCAACACCGGCCGCCGCCGCCATCCACACCGCCACCTCCTCCCCGGGCTATCTCTTTTCGATTCCGCGCGGTGGGAGCAACTACTCGGCACCCCGGAGCTGTCCCAACCCTCGCCGGAGCTCTTGCCGCCCGAGCTCCCGGCCACGGCGACCTCCCCGCCGCCCATGGCCACCGCCGCCACCGCCTCGCCCCTCTTCCGCTCATCCCACACCGTGGTAAGCTTCCCCGCCTCGCCTATTGCTCGTGCGTGCTTCAATTCCACCTCTTCTCCCCGCCGGCACCGCCGCCTCGGTTCACCTCCGCCCCGGCCGCTGAGCATCGCCGCAGGACCACCTCGTCGCTGCCCCGACCGGCACTCCACCTCCTCTGGGCTCCCTCACCTCCCCACGATCCATTTTCCCAATCGCACGCGCCAACCCGGTTGCCCCTCGCCGGCGGCACTGCCACCCAGCATCCACCTCGCACTGCTCCCTCCTCTGTTCCGGCCGGCTGGCCTGCTTCAATTTCCTAGCCCACAGCCAGCTTAATTAGTATACATTTCCCCAGTAAAACGCCAAGTACCGGGAGCCCAGTTGGTTAGTGCAACTGAGTGCTAACCCACTGCCCCACGTTCTAATCCCAGCGCCGCATGTCCATTTTTCTTATTTATTTTGCTAGCCGAATCTCAGTAGGAAGTGAGTCAAAGAAAATTTAGAAAAATCCATGAAAAGATTAGGACATGAATAAGGTTATTAAACACTTGATTTTAGCTTGATCATTAGCTAATGTGTCTTAATTGTTTTAAATCTAATTTTAATTAAGAAATGCAGAAAGGATGTAGTTTAGGTGTAGTTTGGGTTCAAGCCCTCATGGAATGATGACTTAGTATATTGCCTATAGAATAAATAATATATACAAATGGTATAAAATGTAGTTAGGATGTAAACTAGGGGTGCTTAACATTTTAATATGTGAGTATGTAATATATGAACAACTAATATAGATAGATATTTAGATAAGGTCTAGCTATCAAATAAAGGCAGAAAAGAATGTGGTTTGGTGTATAGTCCAAAATTAATAAAATTTCTAATTAAAGATACACCCATAGAAGGTATAGAATTTATTAGGATATATATGAGCTAAATATATGTCTAACCATGGGTTAGTTATTCTCATGTATGAGTGATTAGTAGGCCTTTGGCGTTTATTGTAAATATAAACCTAAACTAAAAGAAAGACATAGGAAAGATTAGGGATAATATGTGGAAGCTAATAAAATTGAAATAAGGCTTTAGAGAGTTTATGTATGATTTAAATTCAGATTAGATGTCACGATAAATAATTAGTGTAACTTTAACATTTACATTGTAAATCTAATTATATATTAAGGCATTAATAAGGAGAAGCAACCTTTGGATAAAGGTGTATAATCAATAAAATGGCCCTCAATTAACATGTAAGCATATATGCCCAATAGTTATCATGCCATCAATAAACAAACCTCGGTGACATATTTTGATAAATAGGTCATCAAGTAACAAACTAATCTCACAGACATATAGATACTCTAAAGTAAACATGAAACCCTTAAAGTAGAGTCACATAAAATGATACACACCGAGCTTTGCTCTGATAGCTAAGTATAAACTAAGATTTGAAATAAATCTAAACCTAACAAAGAGCTAAACTATAGGCAGGATGAAAATAGTGCCATTAGCCAAATCTTAATACTAGCTTTAGTACATAATAGTGTTGAGCATAATGGTATATATATATAACAAGTTAGGACCCATATGAGTGGATCCTAATTCAACTTAAATTTAGCCTAGCTATGATTGAAGAAACATAAAATATGATAATGGGATTATTAAAGATTTATAGAATAAGTACAGATCTCATCCATTAGCACAGTTGCCTTTACCATAACCTAAGTCTGCAGGAATACATACCCAATGACTCGTACATCGATGCATAGGTCTACCTAACTCATGGAACTTCATTGATAAATACGAAAATAATAAAAGAAGTTAGTAATAAAAGATCAAACCTCGCATTTCTCCAATCGGCTATATTTGGCCATTTCTTTTCCAAAGCAAATAATTCCTGTAGATACTTCCTCACTTTTGAACTCTTATTATCCTAAAATTTTCCCTCACGGTAAAGCTATTCAGATAACTTGTTCTCTCACTCAAATCCAGCTATCACTGTGTTTGCAGCACACTAAACCGAATCACCCTTCTATTCTCAAATCGTAATAAATGTATAAATTAAATTAAAAATCGGCCATTTGAATTATTCGGATTTATTTTGGATCTCTTGAGTTATTTGCTTTTATTTGGGTTCAGTCGTTTATCGCGTAATTAGAAATTGGAGTCCTGAAGATTCTATGGATCAATCGAGGCCGGGATCGATGAAGACCAGGAATTGAAGATCATCGCATGAGACAACTTTGTGTGAGCTCAAGACCGCGGTAAACCGCGCCAGGCGAGTCAATACTTTGATCATGTTGAACCTACATTTTCTGCAAATTACTTTGTTTTAAATTAACAAAATGCATGCTGCTATTTTTATGCAAATACATGCTAAACTTGATATTCTAGTTATATGCCAATGTTTACCTTGAATAGTATTACCCCTCCTTTGGAATGATTGAATGTGTAAACCTTGTCGCCCTAGCAAAAGTATAATACTAATATTTCGAAAATAAGTCCCTAAGGATATGCTATGCTTAGTGTTGCATTAATACTCAGGGGGCGCTGAAATGCCCCATACATCATGATCGCTTTTAATGATGAGAAAATGGTTTGGGCAGTCATGGTGGGAATGACTGGTATATTTGACATGGCTATTTTATACCCTCCAAATCCCCAACTTGCTTAAATATCCGGCGGATTGGTTGGATGGTGTGAGTGTGGTGCAGTGGATGCACAAAATGGGTTAGTGATAGACCGCCCAGATACCACTAAGGACTGAATCTTGTCATGACCTCCCGGGTAAAACAGTACAACCACAAGTCTGTAAATTACAACTTGGCTAAGTACATTTATCGAATCCTCGGACTCATTTCACGGGTTGGGGTTCAAGGGGTTATGCTATGGCAAGGGGCTGAAGGGACACCGGTGGGGTGAAGTTTCCCCTGTCCCACGTTATGGAAAGAGAGAAGGTCCGGCGCGTAGTGGCTGTGGGAAACATCCCACATGCAGATGGGACCCACCGCAAGTGGGCGCCTCCCATAAAAGTGAAATGAGAAAAGGGACTCGATAATTTGAAAAGTCACCGTGATGGTGCGCTCAACCACACGTCTAAGGAATCGTGGGGCAACGAGTTGATTGTCTCTTGTGGTGAAAGTGTACAAACTCGCAGAGTCTAAAACTATTCGAATAGCCGTGCCACGGTCAAGGGCGGACATGGGAACTTAACCGATATAGTTCTATTTCAAAATGTTTTGTGGGTGGATTGGAAAAGTGAAGGGCGGTGTAAGGCCCCGGTTTTGGATATGTCCCGGATGTCGTTCAGTGGTTCCCGGTGTCGTCCCGCAGAAATGACACAGGTGTCGCCCCGTGTTAAGTTAAGCGGCTATAACGCTGAAAAGAAATGGCTATATGGTGCGATGCCATGTAACGGTGGATGGAATCGGATCACTAATATTATTGCATGTTCTTGAACATTATGCTTTTGTTCAAAATGCTAGGTCTTAGGAATTTTTATATAATTGTATTCAAAAGCACTCTTCGCAAAAATAAAATAAACCTAAGCCATCATTTGGTTAGCCATACATGTTATATAACGCATTCGTGTATTGGCTTGCCGAGCACGGGTCGGAGTGCTCATGCTCGCTTTGCGACAAATTCAGAGCGAGAATCGATCACCGCGCTTCAATACTTTTGGATCATGATGGCAAAGAAGATGAAGATGTCGAGAACTAGGTCGCGAACCTCCAGTTGGCTGCCTGTGGGCATGTCCTGAAGGTCCCACCTGTGTGCTTCGTTCTTCCGCTGTTGCAACTTAATGATTTCGGCCTAATTGGCCCATGAGTAAGTCTACTATTAAATTTTACGCTTCCACATGATATGTATTTTGATATTCATTACTGTAACTGTGAGCACTATCTACTGATCCAGGGAATAGTGCAGTAATCACAGAGGAATCCGGATGTTAATATCTGGGTATGACAATCACCCACAGCTGGGCCGTCTCCTGTTGGCTCCCCGCCCGCATCTTGGGTGCCTTCTCCAGTACGGCCCGTGCTGCCCGTCCAATCGGATGAGGCCGCGCCAGAAGCTCCCGCCCACCGGTACGGCACTCGCCTCAGCAACAATATTCAGCAACCTAAAGTCCGTACAGACGGCACCGTGACATATTCAGCGATCCGCACTCGATGAAGAACCAACTTGTTATACCAATGCCAAGTCTCATCCACTTTGGCGGTCCGCAATGAATGAGGAGTTTCAAGCTCTTCTCAAGAACAAGACTTGGCTTCTCGTCCCGCCACGTGCCGGCCTCAATGTCATTGATTGTAAGTGGATATTCAAGTTGAAGCGTAAGGCTGATGGTTCCATTGATCGCTATAAAGCCCGCTTGGTTGCTAAGGGCTTCAAACAACAGTATGGTATTGACTATGATGATACATTCAGCCCTGTGGTCAAACCTACCGCTATTCGAGTACTGTTGTCTCTTGCTGTCTCTCGTGGTTGGTCACTTCGGCAAATTGATATTCAGAATGCATTTCTTCATGGTCATCTCAATGAAGATGTTTATATGAAACAGCCGCCTGGTTTTGTTGACTCAGCTCATCCTACTTATCTTTGCAAGCTGGACAAGTCATTATATGGCCTTAAACAGGCCCCAAGAGCATGGTTTTCTCGTCTCAGTGGCAAGCTATTACAGTTGGGGTTTCATGCTTCTAAAGCGGATGTTTCATTATTCATTTTTAATAAAGTTGGCATTCAGATGTATATTCTCATCTATGTGGATGACATTATCATTGTGAGTTCCTCATCATCGCCACAAATCGTCTCCTTGCCCAACTTGAAGCTGAATTTGCGGTCAAAGATCTTGGTCCATCGAGTTACTTTCTTGGCATTGAGGTGCATCATACTTCAACCGCCTCATCTTGACACAACATAAATATATTCAAGATATTGTGAAGCGCACCAACATGGCCTCCTCCAATATTGTCTCAACTCCCATGCTCCCTACGGATAAGTTGATGTTAGCAAGTGGTGATCCTCTCTCACCAAGATTCTACACGCTATCGAAGTGTAGTTGGCGCCTCCAATACCTCTCATTGACTAGACCGGATATATCATTTTGTGTGAATCGTGTCATCAATTTCTTTCGCGCCAACAACCACTCATTGGCGGCAATCAAACGCATCTTGCGTTATTTACATGCCACTTCACACTTGGGTCTATGCATCACAAAACCGAGTCCTCATTACTCGGTGCTTTTTCGGATGCGGATTGGGCCGGCAATCCGGATGATAGGCGCAGCACCGGTGGTTATACCATCTTCTTTGGAGGCAATCTCATCTCGTGGAGCTCTCGCAAACAGCCCACTGTATCTCGCTCAAGTACGGAGGCCGAATACAAGGCGGTTGCTAATGCTACCGCTGAAGTTATATGGATTCAAGTGTTGCTGCGTGAACTTGGGATTTCTCCAAATCAACCACCAAGTTTATGGTGTGACAACATCGGGGCTACTTATCTATCGGCAAATCCGATATTTCATCGGCGCACCAAACATGTTGAAGTGGATTATCATTTTGTCCGGGAGCGTGTGGCATCTCGACAATTAGAGGTTCGCTTTATCTCCTCCAAGGATCAAATAGCCGACATCATGACCAAGCCATTGCCGGTCACTGCCTTCTGCAATCTTAGGCGCAATCTGAACTTAGTTGCACACCGTCCAGATTGAGGGGGGATGTTAAACATAGAAGTGAATATCTATTCATAGAAGTGCATGGCTATTCTTAGAAGAGCATCATGTATATTTGGAGCTGTGTCTCCCTGTCTCTCGTGTGCTACAAGCCACGCATGTAACCTGCCATGTATTGCTTCATCTATAAATACGAGAGTATCTGCTCCTTTGAGGGTAGGCAGCGCCATTCATCTTAACAGGGTCAACCCCGAGCTGCTGCAAGGATCTGGAAGGTGACCCAACAAGATTGCTTTGATTAGTAACGTTTCGCGTATAAAAGCACTTGGCGATTTGTGATAAGCAGTGTGATTGCATTGCCTTACCAGAAGATCTATATCAATATAGCCCAGAATGATTGGCCGGGGTTCGGCATCTAGAGGAACCATCGAAAGGTGTCCTTCTATGGCCGCGCCTTGGAGCCTGACGAGTTCGTGCAGCACAGTTTTAACCATCCGCAGTGGCTTGTCGTCAGCTTCAGCTCTACAGAATAAGCAAGGCGTCCGTATTTATCTGAACTCGAAAGGAAAACAGTTAGAATCAGGACAGTGGCACCGACCTTATCCGTATCTCTTCTAGTCCTAGTTCTTGTAAATAAACATGAATGGCTTCAAGGATGCGGTCAATGTCAACTTCCTCGATTGTACACTGAAGAACCTGAAAGATGAGCATCTGCTGTGATAAAGTAATGTTCACAATGAAGAGATTCTCGTCATAAGAAATGATCACAAACCTTGGCCAACTTAATTAAACATTTGACAACTAGATCTGAAATTTTTTGATTTTTTTCAGCAAGGGGCTCTGCTGATGTAGTTGAGGGCCATTTTGCAGGGTCTAAGGGCCTAAGTAAATTAATCAGCACAACAAACGAGGATGCTCTCTCCGCATTCTCCTGCTCAGAATGGGTCGTTACTGAAAGGCATGCAACAAAAAAAAGTAGCTTGAAAAGAAATTTACATACCAGGATTTCAAGCATTAGAGCCTTAAGTAGTCGATTGCTATCATCCATAAGTAGAACCCTCCTCTCATCTAGAAGCCAAAATATTAGCTCAGTGGTAACGCTTTCTAGAGTACCCTCCTTTCACAGCATGAGCAAGACGTTTGATCTGGAAAGTCTGTGACATAGCCGAGTTTTTTTATTAAAAAATATATATATATATATCACTTAACCAAAGAATGAACAAACACAATCAGATTAGCATACCTGCATGAGAGCATTTATAGCGTATTCGCGAGACTTTGAAAAAGTCCCGGAAAGGCTGGAACTGAATGTCCTTGTAACCTGAAGTAACTCATCATCAGAGTGAGCAAATGACAAAATGTTAAATAATGTGGTTAGGTTTATGATATTTTGATGATGAATAATTGACATGGTTAATTTATGATGATAAATACTTGGTAATTTTGTTTAGTGTTGTTATGCGAGTTGTGTCGTGTATGTGCGGATTGATGTTGGTCTAGTTTGGATGAACTTGTACCGGAAGAATGTTCTTTGATCTTTGCATGTGCAGATTGGGTGTGGAGACGGTCATGATCGGTGATAAGGAAGATCGAGATTAGGAGAGGGAAATCTGAGTTCAGACAGACAAGGATGTCACGAGGTAGTCGGGCTCATGCTGGAGCACATGGAGATCAAAGGTGGATGGTGCGTGGAAAAGCTACGGCATGTGTAATCTTGGAGGCTTCGACACGTGATGAGTTGAAAAGTTAGAAGTGTAAAAACCCTTGTTAGGAATGGTTTTGGGTCTCTTAAAAAAGTAGTGGGTTGGAAGTCTAATTGAATTGGTAAATGGACTGGTTGATATTTTGTATTGGGCCTTAGAGTTAGTTTAGGTTTTGGTGATGACGAGGGACTCGGATACCAAGTGGCGGCTGTTATATACACGTAGACACGGTGGCTGCATGGGTGGCGTAGAAAAAAATGTTGTATACGGTGATGCTTGGCCAAGCGTTTGGAGAAAATGCTGATTGGTTGGTTGTGTGATGGATTTCTGTCTTGTCTGGTGAGTGCATGCATCAGTTTTTTTTCCTTTTGATCTTGTGACTACACGCATAGAGTAGATTGGTGAGAGTTTGACTTTCATATTCTGGTGATCTGCTTTTTGCTGTGCATCATGCAACGTGATGTGATCTTTTGCATAGCTTTTGAGTAGATGAATACAGAGAGTGTTGGATACATGCATTAGTGTTTGAGACCTTGCTGGCCAAGAGTATTGAGGCAGACGTGACTTCCGATTATAGAAGAGGTAATTAGACCATGGTTTATTGGGTGATTCGGTGAGGTGTTAATTGGCTAGAGAGAACTTGTCTGTTCTTTGTCATTCCACTTGTGCATGCGTAGTTATTTCTTTTGGTTTCATGTCTATTTTTGTTGCGTCGGTTCTGCTTCGATTTAATCTACAATATCACGAGTTTAGTTGCTACAGTATCAGGAGAGAAAAATTGCTATTTCTATCCTGTCTTATTTTGTTTTTGTTTTTCTGGTTTTTGCTGTGTGACAGATTGAAAAATCAGAAGATAGTAAATTTAAGAAAAAAGTTTTCGCTACGCACTGCAATCATTCATCCCCTCTGATTGCCATCGACGATCCTACACAAAAACTTACTCTAATAACAAATGACAGTTCCTACGTGAAAGAATAACAAATGACAGTTTACCATAACAGACAAGCATGACACCAATCGGCAACCTGTCAGCTTCCTTCATGAGATCTTCAAGAACGGTGCTTTCAGGATTCTGCCGCCTGGGTAAGCACTCGGCATATAACTTCCGTTCCTTTGAAAGACTGCATAAACAAAAGGCATATCTCAGATGGTCAGATCGATGTCGTGCTTAAATCATTAGATGAATGTATAGATATAGAGAAGAATACTGTGAACACAGAGGGCAACAAATGTGATGAGAACACCCTCGTCCACATTTTGCAAAAATCTGGAGAAGCAACCGGTCTACAAACAAACCTGCATAAAACCCATATAGCACCAACAAGATGCGAAGACATTGACTTGCAAGCCGTGCTCCACGACCTACCAGCCATACATGCATCCTTTCTCTTAGACTACCTAGGATTACCACTTGCACTACGTAAACTTCGTCGCTTGGACTTCCAAAGGCTCCAGCCAAAGTGGCGGGTCGTTTGGCGAGTTGACGCGGTAAATTGCTTACACTCGCGGGGAGAAAAACCTTGGAAAAATCCATCCTAAATGCATAATCTACTTACCTTCTCATGGCCATTAGACCCACAAAGGGGGTGCTTCAGACCCTAAACAAACTGACAAGACAATTTCTTTGGGCCGGCACGGATCATCTAATAGGCGGCAAGTGCAAGGTCAATTGGGACAGGATGTGTAGACCTACAAACCTTGGGTGTCTCAGTCTCCTACACCTCTAATGATTCGCGAGAGCTTTGCGAATTAGATGACTATGACATGAGTGGAGAGCTACAAACAAGCCTTGGAAAGGAATGGAAACGCCATGCAACGACCAAGATTGCCTCCTCTTTGCGGCGGCCACTTCTATAACAATTGGTGATGGGAAAATGACGACCTTCTGGATCTCACCATGGGCACAAGTAAGGCAACTGTGTGACATTGTACCGAATGTTTTTGTGGCCTCTACACAACAAATGGCTACAAGACCTCAGCGGCCTGACGGGGCTAAGAGTACACTACATATGAGAGTTGATCTCCATCTAGGTGCACATCTCCTCTGTGCACCTTCAGGAAGTGGTGGATGGCAGAATTTTGTGGAAGTTGACCCCCAATGGAAACTATATCGCGGCCTCAGCATATAAAGAATAGTTCTTTGGAGCCACAAAAACATACATGAACCCCTAGTATGGAGGGCTTGGGCTCCCCAAAAGTGCAAATTCTTTGCCTAGCTAGCGCTTCAAAATAGGTTGTGGACAACAGATCGCCTCTCCTTGAGAGGATGGCCATACCAATCCTTCTGCCCCCTTTGCAGGCACACACTAGAATCTGCCCTCCACCTTTTCGTCGAATGCTGCTACACAACGAGAATTTGAGCCCTCGTCGTCCAGTGGACCGCTTGTGACTCCCTTGAACCAGCGAATTGGCACACTTTCGCCTCCATACACCAGTGGTGGGAATCCGTCATCCTCAGACCGGGTGTCCCGCGAAAAGCACTTGCCATGCTCATGTTGCTTGTCACTTGGCAAATCTGAAAAGAATGAAATTCTCATATTTTCTATTCGGTTGAGATCTCACCCATGTCCTTGATCGCCTTGATTAAGGAAAAGGCCAGGACCTAGATATTAGCGGGGGTGAAAAGGCTAGCAGAGTTTTCTCCTCCTCTGTAATATACTTTTTTTTCAAACCCAAGGTGTGGGCTGGTCTCGGCCGCCTGCACAAGTCCACTCTTCTCCTAATTTCTGTAATTATGTCTCCCTCTTTTTAATGAAAGATAGTGCTCCTGTCCGGTTCAAAAAAAAAGGATAAATATAGTAGAACTAGAACTAAAACCATTTAAACTTCAATTAGAAAAAGGAAGAGCTAAGGAAGGAAGCTATGTTGCATATTGTATTGCCATACCATTAAGATGCTTGTCAAAACTTCCGTTACACATGTACTCGAAGCAGAGCAATCTACACACATCATCCACCCAAATTTGAGATCCTTCGTGAGGCATTACTTCCCTTTCTATATCGTAGCAATAACCTTCGAGTTTCACTATATTAGCAGGGCCGGCTCAACGTTTTCAAGGGCCCTAGGGCGAATTCGGCTCTATGGACCCTTTACTATAAATTTTTTTTCTACTTATAAAATATGCAGTTTAAATTTTATATTGTTTAAAGTGATACAAATCAATAGTTTATATCAGTATCACGGATGGAGTATAGTATTGCCGACTTGCCATATTGGAGTCTCGCCTGTCCCGGGCAGTCGGGCTGCGACGGCCTCACAGCCACGATTCCGGCGCAGCGTGCAACGGCGCAGGAGTCTTCACGTTCGGCAATCGGCACTTCGCCAATCGCCACTTCGGGTCTTCGGCGAATCGGCGCGACGGCGGCACGGCGCGACTAGGGATGGCAATGGTGACCCGATCCCCGATCCCCGACGGTGAATTCACCTATTAGGGGATGGGTCTGGCGGATTTTATTCCCCGCGGGGATTTTCGTGGGCAAAATACTGTCCCCGTCGGGGATGGCGGGGCCGGGGCCGGGGAAGTGATCTCCGTCCCCGTTAACCGTCGGGGATCACTGACATGTGGGGTCCTCTACACTTCATATAAAAATCACCCAAAAAATCCTACCCCGCCGCCCAGTCCCTCTCCCCAGCGCCGCCAACACCCCGCCGCCCCCCAGTCCCTCTCCCCAATCGCCCCTACACCCCCGCCCCTGGGCCCCCCAGCGCCTCGCCCCACCGCGCCCGCTCCCCGCCGCCCCCTCCTCCGCCCCACCACGCCGGCCCCGCGCCCCTCCACCGCCGCCTCCCCGCCGCCTCTTTCCTTCCTTCTTCCCGCGCCTCGCCCCCGCGCCCGGCTCCCCGCCGCCCCCACCGCCCTCCTCCCCTCCCGGCGCCTCCGCCCCTCCTCCACAATCTGCGACCGACGACGCCCTTACCCACCACCACGGCGGCTGCGGCCTCGAGCCGCGCATCATCTGCGGCGGCGGCCGGCGCATCCACTCGCGCGGCGGCTCTTCCTCACCGCGGCGCGCCTCTTCGGCCCTTCCCACGGTTCCTCTTCTCCACCGAGGCGACGCCACCTTGATCGAGACCGTGACGCCTCCTCCACAGATCTGCGACCGACGACGCCTCCACCGAGCCGAGCTTCTCGCTCCTCCGGTACTCAAATACTCAATACTCATCTTCTTCCTTGCTGGTATGTGGATGTGATGTACCGCATTTCCTTGATAGTATGTGAAATTGTTGGCACTGCAAATTGATAATTGTTGGCACTGATGATAGTTGGCACTGCAAATTAATAATTGTGAATATGAGTAATGAGTGTTTATGCTACCTGAGAATGCAATGTCGACATTGCAATGATAGTTGGTATAGAAAACTGATGATAGTTGGTTAACCTGTTGGTGGGGAATTTTGCCCCGTCGGGCCCCGGCCGTCGAGGGCGAGACGGTTCAACTTGGCCCCGAGCACGGGCCGGGCCGGGTTCGGGAATTTTAATTTCGCGGGGATCGGGGACGGGGATTAGGTCCCGTCGGGGATGAGCCCCGTTGCCAACCCTAGGCGCGACGTTCTTCTGCGCCCGTGGAAATACGGCCGGCTGATTTGCAAGATACGGACGTATCACACAAGGATTCAAAGTCCTCACCAGTATACACCAGGACTCACAATTAACGTGTACGCGACGGAAATACGGCCGGCTGGTTTCGGCTGGTTTGCAACACAAGGATGTATCACACAAAGACTCAAAAGTCCACATAAAGTATGCATGCACGCACGCATGCATGCAGCCATGCAGGCTTCTGCGGTTCTGCCTTGCCGAAGTGCCGAACTGAGCTCTGGCCGGTAGGCCCGTAGTCTGGCGCGCGGCGGGGGGGGGGGGGAGCCTCCCTAGCCCAGGGCCCTAGGCCGGCCTACCCCCAGAGCCGGCCCTGTATATTAGTATGCTTGAGGTCCATAAGATGTTTAGCCTTGATGAAGATATAATAATTCTTTAATTATTACATCATTATATTATCCGAGTATGTTCTTTATCAATAAGGGAGAGATTACACAAGATAGTCGCAAGTCTTACTGTGACTACTCCTTAGTTGTAAGTCCTACTGCGACTACTCCTTAATCGTAAATCTTTCTATGACCATATAGTTGTAGATCTTACTGCGACTACTCTTTGATCATAAATCTTACTGTAGCTACTTCTTTGTCGTAAGTCTACGACCACATAGTCATAAGTACTACTGCGACTACTCCTTACTCGTAAGTCTTTCTACGACCACATAGTCATAAGTTCTACTGCGACTACTCTTTACTCGTAAATCTTTTTACGACTACATAGTTATAAGTCTTACTGTAACTACTCTTTGGTCGTAAGTTTTTCTATGATCACATAGTCGTAAGTCTTACTGCGATAAGTCTTACTGCGACTACTCCTTGATCGTAAGTCTTTCTACGATCATATAGTCGTAAGATATCCTAAGAACACCTCGTGGTTGTGGGTCTTTCTGCAACCAACATGTGATATGTGCAAATGAAAAGTTGTGACTGATAGAAACGGCTTATAGAAACTAAAACGTTCGTATTGGCTTCTGCTTCTGAAAACAGAAGCCAATATGAATAGACCCTGAATGTGATATGGTGTCGTGGAGATCAATGTCCAGCCCACACGCCCAACATCAAGTGAGTCTCCATGCTCCGAGTGAGGCGTGGGTCACGGTAGCATGGAAATCGATCCCACCGATAGCGGCGTGTGGTTGTGAGGCGATGGCCTCGGGCGTACAAGTCCAGGCTGTGGCGGCGTACAAAGACAATAGTATGAGTTCTTTTAGACTTATGGTATATGCTATAGTAACTAGTTTTTAAACGGTGTATCTTTTCAAGACAGTGTTTACAAGTTAATTATAGTAGACACTGTACCGAATTTATCTATATCAGTCAAAATCACGCGCGAGTGTCTCTCTCTTACAAACAAACAGAATTCAAAATTTTAGACCAAAACCATAAGCGACAACCCAAAATAACCCCAAAGAAAGGGCAGAAGGTTAAGAGTTCGTGAGGAAGATGAGGGCAACATTAGGGCCTACTGAATTGGCTCAGGTCACACGAGTTGGAAGGATTGTTCTGCTATCGTAACCCAAGCATCGTACCTAAAGCATTTCCTGGGGCTGTTTATATTAGTCGCAGCTGGTGACTTTGCTGTGGTTGATGGCTTTGGCAGGAAATACATAGTAGTGACTGAAAAAGATGGTTTTAGAAGTGGACGAGCGTTGGGAAAAGTAAGGAAAAGATACTTATACGAAACAGAGAAGTGGGGTGTCTAATACGCCTATGACCCCCCGCTTTATCCCTAAAGTAAGAGAAGTGAAAAGACTGCTTTGAAAAGTTAAGTATTTATATTGATTTCTGATATATTTTTTTCAATCTGAAACCAATATAATCAGGGCCCCAATCTGCATAGGATCATCATCCGCTTGAGTTCCTAATGCATATTCGCTGGCTGACACAGATTAATATATAATGTTTGACCAGCTCCGGTGGATGGGCTAAAGACATTATTAGCTCCGATTTTTTCGGTTTTTCAATTGGATTTTGGTTTTGATTTCTATTAGCTAATATTATTTATCAGATCTATCAATCACAGAAAAAAATCGTTAACCACAGTTCAAAATAACGGTGCCATTAGTTGGCTGGCTGGGAGACTGGAGCATATGCTCCTAAAATATTGCCAAAACTAATCTGGCTAGATAGAAGTCGTAGTAATGGATGGGATCGCGTGGAATGCTGTCATACAGCCTAAGTTCGTCATATCATACATTTATATTCCTATGTACTAACGCAGTAATGTGCTATATTCTTTCCTTTTCCTGTCCGAGAATAATGTAGCCTGTTGTGTTGACCTGCTCCAAACGTAAAAGCAGTCCCCTTTCGTTGCTTTTGCTGCTTCGTTATCGGCTAAGGCATTAGCATTTGCTATCTTATTCAGAAAACCGCTTCACGTCCAGTCAGCATGGCGATGACCAGCACATGATTCTGTGATCACTGATCAGGATTCCAAAAATCGGTTGGTAACCGCCGATAACAAAAAAATCCTGGTGACAACTAGAATAAAAAAACCAGCTAAAAATCTTGATGATTATAAATGCACTTCTTAGATTTGTTTAGACTTTTTTTATACTAGATTATCTATTATATAATATAAATATACATAAATATGCTAATCCTGATATTTTATGCTATGTTTTATCTAACTTATCCTTGTTTTTAGCAAGTTTTCTGGTTTTTTAGTTGGGTTTTCAGTTTTTTCCGGTGACCAGTCCAGTTACCGATTTCAAATCGTCAAAATTCAAAATTTTCATCAGAATTTATGTTGGGATTTCCAGTTACCATTACCGGTCGAGAAAACCCCCGGTTCCGAGTTTTGAAACCTTGTCTATGATTACCTCGAGGGCGAGAGCATATATTCCAGGACAATTACAGAATGCAACATTTCCCCCAAAAAGGACTCGAGAAACTCGAACGAAGCATTATTGCACAGGACCGGCAGTTAATCATTACGGGCCCTAAGTTAAGACATCGCAGATATTAATTTAAAAAATCACATCAAAGCTCAAATAGGGTACTCCCAGTCACACATCAATTATAAGATTTCACAACCGACAATTGCAGTTAGTTTAAAACGCTCAATTCTATTGCTGTACAACACAGGAAAACTCAACAATGGACGGGAAAATGTATCAAAACACTAAACAGGCCCTCAAGAGACCAGCTACAAGCAAAGCATCTGGCTAGCTTCTCTAAAACTGCACCATAAAACTCTGCAAGAATGGGTTGACCAGGAACGGGGGTTACAAAATGTCGGCCCCGCATCATGTAGTGCCACTGACATACCTATCTACAAATAGCATGACTATGCCGCAAATTTACAGTGAATTACAATGGTTGGTATTTCTCATAGTACTGTTAACTGTATTTAGAGTGGTTCCATAGACCCACTCTTTAGCCTCTCCATTCGTGCTTGCAGCCCAGACAATGCTCTCTCATCCACGGGTGGAATATTACTTTGTGCTTGGGGTTCACCATCCAATCGTGTTGACCCAAGGAGCATATTGCCATTCATACTTGCCAACGGCCGAATCTGGGCTCCATCGAAATTGCCTCCTACAGTTGCAGCTTGAATGCTTTTCATCCTTTCCCTAAGGGCATCCAACGTCCCTGCTGGCATAGAAATGATAATTCCAAAGGTCAGATGACAAAATATCAATGTTGATACCCATAATACAGCAAGACATGCAGGTGCAAAGAGGTGGCGCGGGAGGGAGACCTGAGGTTTGGTATCTATCGGTCTGTTGGTCAGTAGATTGTAACCTAGAATAAGAGTCTCCTAGGCCTCTGAAAGGGTGTGTGTCACCACTGGCATAATCTTCATTAGTATCTGTTTTGCTATTTAATGATTTTGTGTGAACAGGAGAAGGTGCAAATTTTGGAGAGGGTATGGATGCTATTGGAGGTGGTGTCGATAATGGAAGACTAGAGGGTGTTCTTCCAGCTGCGGCATTCTTCTCCACCTGCATGCACCAAAAATATAATTTCTTGTATCAGTTCAAAATTATCGAAACAAGCTAAAAACCCACCAGGAGTGAGATTACGAACCTGAGCAAGCCCATCTCTGATGTAGGTTCTAAAAGCTTCACTTGCATTCTGAAGCTGAGCAAATATATCAACCTGCGAAAAGCATATTCTTGAAGCAGGCACTAAAATAGAAAAGACGGTTTGGAATACGACCAACTTTGAAGGGAAACATATGTGACAAATGATCAACTGAAACAAATTAACAGCTTAAACCTAGCCTTTCAGATTTAATTTTCCAAAGAATTAAAATGTATGCAAACTCAACATCAATTACAATTCTGGACACGAAGGCATACACCCAGTTAATTCAACATACTTTCCAAAAACAACACCTAGGTTCATGAAGCTTTTAGAATTCACTTGACCAGCCAGGCCAAAGCTGGTCAGTAAGTATCAAACTTGACAAGGAGTTATACCTTAGGGTACAGCTGGGTTATCCGGTACAGTTCATAAAGACCAATTGTACATGTTTGCTTGTCACCAATTTTCTTGAATACTGCAGCAAGCTCTTGCTGATCATACCCAAAAGAAAGGTCAAATAGTGTGTTAAATTACTGTGTGAAGTTGAATGTAGCCATTTCACAAACGTGAGGTGGTAAAAAGAACAAGTGATTGTACCTTCAATTGCGCGTCAGCTGAATGAGTGGATGGATTTGGACTGTTTGATGCAGCATCACCCCAGTGAGTTTGGCCCATAGGTCCAGAAGGCGTCAACATTCTAGCAGCTGCAAGGGTCTAGGATGACCCAATAGTATTGTTTAGAAAATAAGGGTGTGCATAAAAGCTTTTGATCGAACAGTAAAAATGTGTGATATTGCAAGTTTTACCTGAAGATTAAGATCAATGTATGCCAGAATGATTGGCTGAGGTTCAGCATCTATAGGAACCATTGAAAGATGACCTTTTATTGCTGTACCTCGAAGCTTTACAAGTTCATGCAAGACAGTTTTGACCATTCTTAGTGGCTTGTCATCAGCTCCAGCCCTATAGAATATGCAAAGCATCAATATGTATCTAAAATCCAAAAAGAAATCAATTAAACAGCTAAATATTCAACGCCAAGTCTCCAAGATAAAAGCACGAACCTTCTCCGTATCTCTTCCATTCCTAGTTCTTGTAAATAAACATGAATGCTTTGAAGAATGCGATCAAGGTCAACTTCATATATTGTACTCTGAAGAACCTGAAAGATGGCATATGCCATCAGAAGTAATGCCCCGCAGAGATTCACGACAATTGATGGCAAATAATCACATACCTTCGTCAACTTAATTAAACATTTAACAACTAAATCTGAAAACTTCTGATTTTTTACAGCAAGGGACTCTGATGGAGTAGGGGATGGCCATCTTGAAGGGTCTAATGGCCTCAGTAAATTAATTAGTACAACGAACGAGGATGTTCTCTCGGCATTATCCTGCTCAAAATAAGATCATTATACAAAAAGCAGGTAGCAAGCAAAATCGAGCATGAATAGAAATATACAGACCAGGATCTTAAGCATTAAGACATTGAGAGCCTTAAGTAGTTGACTGCCATCATCCATAAGAGGAACTCTTTCATCTAAAAGCCAAAGTAGTAGCTCTGCAATAAGGTTATCTAGGGTACCCTCCTTCACAGCATGAGCAAGACGCTTGATCTGGAAAGTCTGTAAAATAACCAAGAATCTATAAACAACATTTAACCAAATAAAAACAAAATAAGGGTGAACACAAACTTATCAACAAACCTGCATGAGAGTATTTAAAACATATTTGCAGGACCTTGAGGAAGCCCCAGATAGGCTGAAATTAAAGGTTTTTGGAACCTGAAAGATTCGTCAACATCAGAGTTAGCAAACATCAAAGGTGACTTTGAGAAAACAATGAAGGCTTACCATAACAGACAAGCATGAAACTAATCTGTCAGCTTCCTTGATGAGATCGTCAAGCACGGTGCTTTCAGGATCTACTGCCTGAGTTAGCTCATGGCATATGGCTTTCATTCCTTCAACAGACTGCATACACTAAAACATCTCAGACTAATGTTTGCACTACAATAGTTAATGTACAAATATGGTGAAGCAAGTAGGTTGTTACAGCAAGATACCACAATATAGCATTGAAAAAATAAACACAGTGCATCAAGGGGAGGCAAAGATGTGGTATAACTATGGGAAGTGAGCAAAAGCACGACCTGCTCAGGCAAACCTAAAGCAACAATATCAAGAGCTTCACGCCAGTCTGCAGGACCAGTTGTTGCTGCTGCCATCTGCCTAGGTACCACATGCCTATCCATATGGGCATCAGCGTACCCAAAGTTTTCCCTATTGATAGACAAGCATACACAAGTAGAGTTATGCTATGAAATACAGAAAGAATGATGAACAGAGAAATAAGATAACTGGAGCACCTTGAGATCATTGATCCTGCCATTGAACGGGAAACCACTTCCCCACTTTGTTCTGCTACATCGGACCTATATCCAAAAAATGAAAGAAAATGAATAACTAAAAACACAATGTCATCACAAAAGAAGCAAGAAGTTAAACAGTTATGTTTTCGCTAAAAATTTTCAATCTTGCACTTTTCAGTACTCAAAAGTAGGGAGAGGAAATGGTAAAGAATATATTACACATCACAGGAAAACAAATGGCATGATTCAAAAACAAGGAACTAACCCGTTCTCTCTAACTGAACGCCTCAAAGCTGCTCGAGCATCGCCAGGCCTTCCTTCTCTCCTCTTGTCCATTTCCCGAGCCTGACATTATACCATCAAACAACATGATTATGCATCCCTTGACTGTATCAGGTGATTGTGTTATTTTACACTAAAAAATACTAGAAAGGTCTTGTGCGGGGATAGTAACCTTCCATTTAAACCTATCATCGAGCATACTTCTTTGAGCATCTGAAAGTTTTCCAACATATCGCCATACATCATCCCCTGTTTCACTTGTGCAAATCAGAGAGTATACAAAGAGGCTCCTGCAAATCAATATCACAACATTTTGCAAAGACAAAACTACAGCTAATATGTGCAATGTGAACAGGCAGTGATTTGACACTTGTGCAAATATGCAAGCATGCATGTTCGACAGATAAAATACAATTCTCAGGAGTAATGGCACAGGAGCTTGCGTTTCACTTCCATCACTCATTAGTAAAAAAGAGAACATCTAATTTTTGCGATAGGGTTAAGGATTTGAATATATTGCAAATATTGGCCGGATAAGTACCCAAAAAAGCTAGAATATAGCATGAAATATCTTCTACTTTACAAAAGGGGAAAGGAAGTACCAAGGTTCTTATAAGCAGTGGCAAGTGTATTAAGAGCAGCTTTCCTGATTTCACCATCACGCTCTGCTGTTAATGCCGCAACAGATGGCAAATTTTTCAACAACCCACTAACCTGCAAGAAAGCATGACCTACAAGTAAGCAAGACCATCTACCAACTGCCACAAAGGGGGAAAAGATAGTGATCCAGACCTCAGTCCCATGATGATCCATGAAATATCCAATAATATCAACACACTCTATCCTGGTTCGATTATTCTTGGAGCGAAGTCCCTCCAAAATATAGGGAAACAGTTTTGAAAGAGAATAGATGTTGACCATTTGCTTTATCAGCTCCCCCATTTTCTCCCTGACCTTTTCAATGTTGTGACCAGACTGCAATACAACAGTTGCTTAGACATGAAAGGAAGTAGTTAAAAACTGCAATCACACATTGCAAAACCATATAAGAAAAAATGTAAGTTACAAAGCAAAATGTAATGCAGAAAATATCTCCAGCCCGTGTTTCTAATGTGAAGATACAATACTAAAACTAATCAATTTTTTGTACAGCATAACTTTCAATGATACCTTCTCCATAAGGCAAGGAAGGAAGATTGCAGCTTCTGCTTCTGTTAGCATGTAAGACTGATCTTTCAGAACATCAAAGAGCTCAGGAAGAAAGTCAAGCACCTAAAAGTCAAAATAACACAAAATACACAGAAATCAAAAGTTATAGTTCTACAACAAAGGAAAATAAGGTTTATACGAATTCTTAACTAGCACAATAACCATTTACCTTCAACAAACATGTTGTGTTAGATTCACAAAAGCGCAAGACAAACCACCTTAATAGTATATCAAGAAGCTCGATAACTTCTTTCCCACTTGAAGGCAATGCCTGTACAATTGGATAGAAACACAACAAAACACTCGTATGAGCTAGGTTGCACAGTAAGTTGCACGGAGATAACTTCCAAGATTGTCATCAATTCCCAACCTTCTGTAGCAACTCAATACCATCTATTTGCCTCTTAAAGTCTGAGTTCCATAATCGCAAGCTTACATCTTCTCGGAAATGCTTAAATAAATCAACCTGCAGATGAAATTTTATTTGAAAGAAATTAAATGAGTTGTTAACGTGTTGTTAAATACCACAATAGGCAAAATGAACTGTCCAGTGCGCACAGGTGGGAACAAAAGAAAATTGCAGGAAACATCAGATCAACATGTCTAAGAGACATATAAAACATATTGAAACAGTGGGTCCTTCTACACTGCATTACAGCAGATATTTACTACAAAAACTAATATCAGCAGGACCATGTGCATATTTCTGGATAGTCTGAATATAGGGTAAGATGCTTGAGATAAAATGAACTGATTCCATGATTGAATCTAAAATAGCATTAGTGAGAACAGATTCTACGATAAAGTCCAAGCCAACATTAGTCAGATATAATAGGGCATGTTGCTCCCCAGTCAACAACAATCAGTATACCAGCTTTGGACACCAGCACATCTGCTAGGCTCTGCTTCTTATTAACCTGCTATACAACTGTATAGAATAGCATCTGCTACTGTTTGCATTGGATAAAATTGCATGCAACTGTTGTGTATACAGACTTCTGATTGAAATTGAAACAGCATCACCGAAATGTAACAAAGAGGGTTTTGCTTGCCATACAACAGTTGGTATTACCAGCTTCTGCTCACCATTATCCCTAACAGTGTATCAGGTAGGTGTATGGTTTTGCTTATTACACAGATTAAGTTGTAACTAACAAATGCAACAAGCTTAAAACAGTTCTCTTTCTACAACACAAACCTTCAGTTCATCAATCTGCTCGCGGCGTGGCTCTTCAAACTTGAATTTACGTACCAAAACACGTCTCTCCCGCTCCTCCTGAACAATTAAATAAAAATATAAGAATTCAATGCACGACCTTGGGAGGCTGCAGGGCTTGATGATTGCATACCTTGTTTGAGTCCTTAATGTTGAATAATGCCTGAGATTGTAATGAGTCTTGAGCAGAAATCATAGTAACAGATGCCCTTGCTGGAACTCCTCTCTGATAATGAAAAATAACAGTCAGAAAAAGGGAATCATTTTCCACAATGACACAGACAACAAAGCCACGCACTTGAGATACAGCTTTGCCAACATTAGACCCACGATCATTCGGACCATGTTTGCCGTTCTTCAAACCTCCTTTGGATGCTAAGCTCATGCTTGTTGTCACCATCTTCACAGGATCAGAAATTCCTATTTAAATGATGCAGTAATACCGAATCAGTACAGACATACCAACAAGAGTTGAGAAAAACAACTAGTGTAAAACAAGATTCTGTAAGACACCTTCGTGTACAGTGGATAGTTTCAACCGTTCTGCTACAATGGCGAAAGTAGGTGATGGCAAATCTTTCAAGTTCTTTGCAACCTACAACAAACAATGTATTCGGTCACAGCGAAAATGTTTCTAAAAAAATGGACGAGTAAAAAAAATATATAGGATTAAACCATACCACTTCTTGGCCACAAATTTTGAGAATTTCATTCATAAAGGATTCAGCAGATTTGCGGACTTCAGAAGATTTATCCTTTTGAATAGAAGGATATAGCCATCATTAGAATTCAAATGAGCCATAATATGGCTATAAATAAATGAATACCAATCAAATAATTCAATTATTTGACTAATACCATCAAAGAAGATGCAGACGGCTTAAATAAAGGCAAAGCTTCAGATGGATCACTCATTTTTGAAACATGCTTAGACAACCAATCAAAAAGATCTTTTCGCCCTTCTGAACCAGTTTTCTGATCACCCAAAGACACTGTAATATATGGAACCATCTTATCAAGTTGAGCAGCAGCAACCCATGAATCTAGAGCAGTCAATGTGCACTCTCGCATGTGCTTCTTATTGTCACCGAGACACTTTAGCACATCTGCCAAAATACCCTTCATAACATAAAGTTGCCAGTTATTATAGGTGCAAAAGAACAATAGTAAGAAAATATAAACACAAAAGTAGAGTTGATTCCAAACCTTGCTTGATTTTTCAACAGAAGGGCCCATAGCAGATGCAAGACCACCAATCGTCGACAAGGTCGCCATCACTAAATTTTTGTTGCTGTCATAAAGACGGCCTCTTAGCGCTGTGAACAGGTCCACTGCAGTTCCAACATGACCAAGATAATAGGGTATAACTTCGATGAATATAACCCAACAAAACACATTTAACAGTTGTTTGAGAAAACAATGAACCTGTGCCTGTCGGCTGAATGCGTTTATGGGCCTCCTCCACAATTTTGTTGACTGCATCTATGGACTCCAGCCGTACCTGTCATTTCACATAAGCACCATATCAAAATAAAATGCAGGCAAACTTACAAAATCAACCAAAGAGGTTAAAGAGAAACCAAATAACTGTCTAGTACCTTCCAATCTGGACTCCCCAAATTTTTCAGTAGAGTAGGTGTTATCTTAGCACTTATGTCTTCCCTAGGCAGCCCATCAGATGAGGCAGCAGATGTAGAAGATGCAGTATCCAAAGCTCTTACTGTTCTCTTCGGAGGAGCAGCAGCACCCTGTTAATTGAACCAAATTGGTGTTAATGAAAGTTTTTAAAAAATACGAAATGAACACATTCTCAAAACAATGACTGAGACACGGCAAACCTCAAATGGATTCTTTTCATATTCAGCATCCAGAGCACTAAGAAGGGCCGGTTTGACATCAGTTAAGAAGCCTTTGATATCTGCAGGAAGGTTTATTTCAAAAACATATAAATTATAATCAGTGCATTCATCAAGCCATACTTAAATTAAGAAATGAGTAAACAACCTGGTCCTACAAACTTATGCAACATCCCAATCAGTTTGATAGTTGCATTTCTTGTTGCAGCAGCACTAGATTGCAGACCAATGTCTTTGCAAAAATCAATCATATCCTGGAACGATAAAGAAGAATAAGAACAAGAATGCAGTGACTTTATAAGTATAATGAAAACATACAAAGCAAAGTGCACCTTTAGCTTTAAATTGGAGATCCCGAAGTCTTCCACAGCAGAGACCATCCAAAGAATACCCTCACTAAGAACCTTTGGATTCTTGTGCTCTTTCAATATTTTGTATAGCTACAAGAAATGATAGGCATAATTGTGGTGGTAGTTGAACATCAGACCACAAGCAAGTCATACGTAAACTAGTGTTTGTTGTAATATTAAATATCGTACCACAGAGATCTTCACTGTCCATTTAACTAAATGTTACTTTTAGAAGCATTAAATAAAATTGAAAAAATTCTACAGTTCATGCACTAAGATTCATACGTGATAACCTTGCACCAAAGGAGGGTCATGCTGAAAGAGTGAATATGCATAACAGGACATAAAAAACTGCAGTGATGGCATTATTGTTATGTTATCTCATACCCTTTCAAACACAAATCCCGGACCTACTGCCTCACAAAAGGCGGTGAGACATTTCATTGCATGGGCCCGAGTTTTTATATCAGCAACCCTTTCACTTACGCCTGAGACAAAATAGCAATTTTGCAATAATCAGCATTATATAAGACATAAGAAATAATAGGGTATGAAGAGGTACGATGTATGATCGATACAAGAAGACTACATGTAATCTCAGATGATGTACCATATATGCTATGCAGACAAACCCAGAAATCTCCAAGATAAAATGCAAAGATGAATAGAATAAAATTCTGGACATAAACAAGATTCTGAGATGAAACTAAATTAGATTTGACAAAAAATGTTTTGACAATTATTGGTTTAAAAACTAACATATGATGAAATTTGTCCAAGGTCAACATAAAAATTATTTCAGAGATTTTCCTTGTTGTAAACTTTGCTCAAAAACATTTTGCACCAGTGCAAACTAACTATTTATACCTTTGTTGGGATAAGGTGGAAGTAGGTAGTTAAAAAGGGTTTCACCTTTTCTTTAGACAAGAGCAGGTTAAATTATAGGCAGTGTTTGGGGGAGCCTTCTCAGGACTATCAGAGAAGCCTAGGCCCATTTCTAGTGAGAAACCAAAGCCCCTCTCCAGCTTCTCAGAGAAGCTCAACCTTCACAAACAGGGACTAAAGCTCAGAAGCGAGTACATAGTCTATGCTAACTTATAAACCCAATAACCAAAAGTACAACTGGAAAAAAAACTCACATGCAACAAGCAAATCGAACTTGGTAGGCACAAAATTGACCGAGCTTAAAATAATAATAAAGCTCAAACTCCTCATCAAGCCAAGCTTGAGATCGACTTGACTAGCCTAGTATGTTTATGAATACACTGCACTATACGCAGCACCCAAGTCTCATGACATAATGCTTGTTGTTAAATAACGATGCAGTGTCACCAAGCTTAGTATAAGCCAAATTTGAGCTTGTGTCGTTGACATGTTGCCAGGTCTAATTGAGACATGCTAACGCTCATTTCAAGGGTGAACCACCACCAAAGTAAAAGTACAAACTGAAGGAGCTCGTACCAAGGAGGCATAGAACAACACATCGCTTTGGAAATTTGTTTACAGTTGAGGCAATGTAGGTAATGACCTCTATAACTTGCTGTTGAACCTGTTTCATTTAAAATATACAGGACATTACTTCCATAAGGAAGGAAAAGGAAGAATTTTCCACTCGACACAAAATTATTAGTAATTACCTGCACATTCTTTTCACTCCATCCAGGCACAGCACATAGCAATCGAACCAAGAGTTCAGCAGATTTGTCAAGTTCTGTAAGATTTTCCACGTCTTGCTTTAGCAAGCCAATAGCTGCCAAATAGTATAATGTTAGGGTCTGACTGTAGACCATTGAAGCCTTAAGGTTTAGAAGAAATTATTAGAACCACCTTAATCCCCAGTCGAGGCATAGCATATAAAGGAATGGAACAGAAATGATAATAAGATCAAACACTGTTACAACAATATTTGCTTGTTTAAGTATAGCATAGATGTAAAAGACACAACTCAAAGCTTATTCTTCCAACCCAAGCAAAATAAAGAATAAAACAGGCAGAACAGGATCTTTGGTAACCTTCAAGGCGCTCTTTCCAGACAGTGCTCTTTAACTGGGAAATTGTCTCTGTTTTTACAACAGAATTTAACCTCTCTTCTATTTCTTCCAAACTCATCTGTGCTGGCTGCAAGAAATCAAATAAATAAATATGTAAGTTTGCATCTATGTTCCTCGTTTAATGATTTTTCAGTTATTACTTTGTAAGAAAGAACATCTCATAATTGTCACATCAGTAGGGCATTACACAAACATTTACAGCTAAATATATGTGGTTTTAGTATCCTTATGGTAAATTCAAATACTAGAGTCTGTACATTATACTTCAAGTGTAGACTATTTACAAATTTTCCAGAAAAATTGGTGAGACAATTGACAAAGATATGTGAATATGTACACTAGACTAGCAACTAAAACATATTCCAGATTGCAGAAACATGCAAATCATGAAGGGCTTTGCTTGTAAGAAGGAAACAGATTCAATTTAGGTAAGCAAATCACCTCAACATCTTCAATCTCAGGAGCAGCAGAGATCTTTGACTGTGGTCCACCATCTGTCTTTTTTGCGGCGGTAGATTTTGCTGGTAAAGGTTTCTTAGTAGCGGCCTTAAAATAAGAGGAAAAACCTCAGATATAAACATGGTAGCCAAATTCAAAGATTAGAAACTCAGACATGGTATGCACATCCAAGAGCAGGAAAAAAAAACAAGACTAACCACTGCCTGGACAGGCTTCTTTCCACTAAGCATGCTTGCAGCAGATCTCCTCATCGATAAGCTATCTGTAACCTACACAAACAGAGTAATCATAATTGGTTTGTCAATTGCTATATCAAGGTACACTGATACAGGCATTTTAAGCGTTGGTCAAGTGTGTGATATTTTTGGATGTAATAACAACCTGAAAGAATCTTTTTTTGAGCCATAACAGCGGAATATTACTGAAATTGGTAAATTATTGTAGCAAAGTAGATTCCATAGCACAGTACACCACAACAACCTCAGATTGAGCCTTAGAAGAGAAGCTCTACAGACTACAGGCTGTAATGTGTTGTAAACTTGTAGAATCTCCACTCCTACAAATATTTGAGTTGGTGGTGATGGTGGGACTATATTGAGGATCTTTTGTGGATGGATCTGTGTGTACATATGCATGCGCCTTGGACGATATTCTGTGAAGCATGGGATCATCTACGCATGTGTATGCATGGGAATAGTGGAGTGATTCGGCTTGCTTCTAGGGTGGGAGTTTTTATGAAATTTCTAAATTTAAGGTTAATTATCTGTGGATTTCGTACGGTTGCTATAGTATGTTGATTTAGTATGGGCAACCAACTCATGGATGTAGGGAAACTCAGGTTATTTTGTTTTTGAGAGTTTAGAATTTATGGTATCAATTATTTGAGATCTGTTGCAACGCACAGGCACTTGGCTAGATAATAATAAAATCAAAAGATAGACAAGGTACCTCTCGAGCAGATGTGACAACTCCTGAATTTGAGGTAGGCACTGAAATGGTATAGTTTGTATAGAAATCAGTACAAAACAGAGGCATATGGATCACATGTTAAAAGATAGAAAAACTATTAAAGTAATAGCAGCTCTAACCTGTCCCTGAACTTAAAACAGTATCACTGGTGGAACCAATCATATCTGACAGTTTCTTTTTCCTCACATCATCTAATTTCTCCAGGGATCGTTCCAAGGGTTTCATACCAACCATCTATACAGACAGCAAAAGTACCAAAGATCCCATACACAGTAAGTAAAATTTACGGATAGAAAGATGTCAAGAGAAAAACATGCACACAAGAAACAAACCTTAGCTATGGCAGTCAAAACGGAAAATGAAGCATCCCGCACTTCTGGGGTGCCATCATTCAAGCACTAACAATAGAAAACAAAGATAAGTGCAGATACATAACAGTAAACACAACAAGAAGAAACAGCAGGCAGTAAACTGAAAAACGGGTATTCACCTCCATGCAGATAGGCACATAATCCTTGTGCAACTTTAGGACAGTTGCCTTATTGCTTGTTTCAATGCAAAATGTAACCCAGTTCAACGTTAAGGATCGAACAAGAGGGACCTTGTTTTTTACAGCCACCCGAACATCTGCAATAACACGAAAAACCATTTATTATTCACATTTTGAGCCAAATATAAAGATTGAGTTCAGGATTTTCAAACACAAAAAGATGTTACTTTAAAAGTTAAAACATTTTCATTTTTACTTTTTCAGCTGTTTACTTTAAAAGTTAAAACATTTTCATTTTTACTTTTTCAGCTCTCTCCATTACTTTTAAACAAAGCAAGCTGCCAATTACATACTGGCCTACTGCAGAATAAACAAGCCTGTCACAATTTTCGGACCACAGGCTAACCATCACAATATTTTTAAGAATGTGACAGATACTGAAATAAAAAATACAACGCCTACCCAAAAAAACACTAACCTTCGATCACATCAAGAAGAGTAATACAGCCAGATTTATGTATTGCTTGAAGCGTTTGACTCAGTGCTTCTGTCATAGTCGGCTTTTTCTCTTTCAGTTTTTCCTGTTTAACACAATAAGGACAAACCCGGGGGGGGGTTAGCTTTACTTGATCGGCATTTTAAGTTAATGAAGCATAAGAATCGCATCAATCAATAGGAAGGGTAACAAACATCCTCAGGTGCCATGCCAGAGGTTATTTTATATAAGAAGATTACGGTTAACCAAGTAAACTTTTCAATTAAAACGCAAGGTAGTGGGTGTTGCATTATTAACTGAAAGTCGAAAACATAGATGAATACAATCCATTGAAAAAGAATAATTTCAAAAACTAACTATTATATTACAGTTAAATCACCAAGTATGTCTTTTACACTAAAATATGGTTTGAATATCGCATAAACAAGTAAATCACTATATCATCCCACACATAGATTTCTTCCAAATGTGTGTACGTTATTACTATCATAAAGCACCAACTCTACACAAACTGGTACATACCCAAGGTTATCACGGTGCCTTGGTACCGCATGGACACCTAGGCGCGACATTTAGGTAATAGATTATATATTGTAATATATATATATATATATATATATATATATATATATATATATATATATATATATATATATATAAATAAAAACAACTGGTAAGATTCAAGACACCTCATTAATTTTAAAGGCAAGAAA
Source organism: Dendrocalamus sinicus (assembly GCA_036346575.1). Lineage (NCBI taxonomy): Eukaryota > Viridiplantae > Streptophyta > Magnoliopsida > Poales > Poaceae > Dendrocalamus > Dendrocalamus sinicus. Next base: position 15,322,847 of record CM070643.1, on the reverse strand, counting down.
TTCCCACAATAATCCTAAAAAATCCACGAAATTATCACATTAATCGAGAAAAAAGAGAAGCAACTCCACCACTTATTTTGGTGAGATCAGATTATAATGGTACAGATTAATCATACATGTATATTAGAGTTGTATAGTAAATACAATTGTAATTTAATTATAGGTAGTAAAATTGTATACCAAAGGCAACTTATTATAATATCCAACCGCGCAATTGCGCAGGTAAATCATGGTTGCCGGTGAGCTCTACCCACGGGATTGGGAGGTCAGTGCCACCGATGCTGATCCCAATGAGTTAGATGTTCCGGCAAGTCGGGTTGGCTCCCAGTGGCACATACTTGACGCCCCAACAACAGCAGTACTCTAACAGGCGGGGCCAATGGAGAGCAAGCCGTGGGAGCCCATGTCTGGCGGGAGGTAGTACGAGAGAACATGGCCGTGCCAAGGGATCACGAGAGTAGTACTGGGGATGCAAGTGAGTAGCTGCTCTGGCAGAGGTCGATCCCCCGACTGCCATGTTGTCCCCACCTCTTGACGCCCGTCCATACCTGGCGTGCTTAGTCACCTCTTCACGAATTACAGGGAATACTTGGCGCCGTCTCCATCATCGCCACGGCTGGCCAGCCATTGCCGCCGCTGTCGTCGTTCTCAACTAGTTTTCTTGATAGAATCCAACACACCAAGACATTGGACACCAAGGCTGCTCCCCTTGTGCTGTTGAGCACGGCACTGTCTAGACTGGTGAGGCAACGTAGATCTTACAACCTGATTTATCAGTAACTACACATTTATTCTGATTTAATCCTTGATCTATTTTGCTTTTAGAGTTTGTTGGCATGTTTGGTAGTCTAACTAATTTATTATTCGGTTTCCCACCAACTGGTTGTTTAGTAAGTTTTGAGCCATAGGTTGATACGAACGTAGCTAAACAATAGGCTTCGTTAATTTTAGTAATTTTGCAGCATGATTTGCAAGCTGCAACTTCAGAGCGAGTACGAACAAGTTCATTCAAGATAAACTGGCACACATGGCTATAAGTAACTAGCGCATGTTGTTCATCTGTTAAGAAGCTAAGCCAAGGAAGCACAGAAGAACAAAAAGAAAAACTTTCTTTGTTATGTTAGATCCGTGATCAATTTTCTCATTATTAGTGTTAATCATCTTTAGTTCATACTTGGTACTCTTATTAGTTTCATCTTTCTAAAATTGTATACCTGGCATGTTTCTATTGTTTCTAAAACTGTAATGTTGCATCAATTAATTCTATGACGGTAACACTAATACTTGGTAAAATCTAAACAAGTAGATTAGTCATGACAGAAAACTTCAATACAACTAAAAGCTTTGTGCACTTCAATACAACTAAAAGCTTTGTGCACTATGCCTCCAATAATGCTAAGTAAACTATGGCAATATGCTATTTAGAATTTTAGACGACTTAGAATTAATAAGGAGCTTGCTTATGAATTTTGATTAAGTTTTTTTTATCAGAACATGTGTCTTTAAATCACATCTTCGCAAAAAGATACAAAGGAGATGCAACATGTGCAGTTATTTGATTTTTAGCTACAAGAATTTTTCTACTATTGATCTTTCACATTTCAGGAAGTATTCAAAGTTTACTAGAGGTTATATTGTTCCGCACAACAAAGCCATATTAACACTAGCCCGTGCAATTGCACAAGTAATTCCGCTAGTTTATTATAATAACAAGAGTACAATTTATATTTAACATATTTAGGCCATACATTTCAGCCACAGAAGATCCCCATTGATCTTATTTTTCATATAGAACCTTGTATTTCCCTCCTAAATCACACTTAGAGAGAAAAGTGGATGAAGCAGAACATTAGCCCACTGTTCCACAACACCACTTTTCTAAAAAAAATAAACTACTAAATAAAAATACTATTCTGACTACTCCAACTTTGCTCTCTCCCTTACTGTGCTATCCCAAGCTCTTTCCCTAGTCCCTTCCATAGGCTCAGCCAGTCAGCGACAGCAACCCTAGGATTCATGACCCCCTCTCCCTCTCCCCGCTATTTAAATGAATCCCACCTGTGAGAGTGTTTTTTTTCTCCCAGCCCCTTCCCAGAGCCTAGTCACCCTGGACGACACCTGGAGTTTCCAAGCGGGCGCCAAACTACCACAAGCGAGGCGATAAGCCTTGGCATCCATCCGCCACGCACCAAATGCCTAGTCTGTGACTAGGTGATGCCTAGGCGACACCGTGACAAGTGACAAATATGATTACACCAACACCAAGGACCTTGAGCATGATAAAGACAATTCACAGTTCAAGTGGATCACGTATCCACATACAAGTTTGAAAACACTCATCGGTCCTGTGGCTAAAGTGAAGGGCAAAGGAAAACTCTTACAAAAACACATAAAACTATCTACAGTGTAAAGCAGGTCAGACATCTTATGCTATAAGTTAGAAGATATCACAAGCAACGAAATGATTTAGCTAGAAATTTATGGTTATTCAAAATAAAAAGGTAATTCTACTTACAAGTAAAACAGGAAGCAGAATCCGTGAATTTCCAGAAAAATGAGTTCTTAAACCTTTAGCTAAATTCCCTATAGCTTGAGTGGCTTCCACTGCAACAGCCAAATTAACATCTGTAACAAGCTGCAAAAGCCAAAAAGCACAGAAAAGCAAGTGAATCAGAATTTACAATGTACAAAAATGATTAGAAACAAACTAGCAACAATAGATGGGCAAGAAAATAGAAGTATGAGAAAATAAATAAAAGGCTACTTATATTACAAAATGATCCCACAATAAGTCAAAAGACTTCTAAAACAACATAATACAATCTCCCGAAGAATGCTTCCTGTGGCGGTTAATAATAACATGCTACAGGTAGAGGGGGAAAAGATAATTTTCTTATAAAATATAAGGAAACAGGAAAAGATAAAGACGACTAGATGAGTCACAGTTCACAGCAAACTTTTTTTTTGTGTTCCTCCCGTGAGAAAGGAAAGCAAAACATAGTTGCCATCAAGAAAGCAACTTTGAAACGAAATCAGATACCGTGTCATGCTAACCAAGAACAAGTAAAATTTGTGTGCAAAATGGCTGCAAATTTGGATGTATGAAAATATCATAAAGACTTTAAGCTAAGATTAACCTTTTTAAGTGTACGACAAACTTCATGAAAATCACCGGGAGCAATTTTTTTCGTTGAAGCAAGCTTAGTTAGTTCCGCCACAGCATCCCTTCTTTCGGACCATTTAGTTGCTTTCTGGTATCACATACAACACAATGACATCAAAATTGAGACAACAATAACAATCTTTTGCTATGATGGTGTAACAACAGTGTGTGTATGCAAGTCAGATCACATACCACGCCATCCCAAAATCCAGACTTTTCAAGTGGAGTTAAAATATCTACAGGATCAACAAGATCATATTCGTCGATCTCCACAGGGGCTGGAAGTACAATTGCATCAGTACTCTCATGGTAAATGTAAAAGGCAGCAAGCTTGTCAATAGAAATGAATGACAATAAAATTGATCCTCAAAATAACAGACCATCTGGCACTGCCTCTTCAGAAGTGGTAGCGCCTATTGTCTCTGGCACAGCTTCCTCCTCAAGCTCCTTTTCTTGTTCGGATCTAGTAAACAATGTTTAAATCACATCCACTTTCAATATATGATCAGCCAAGTAAAAGAAATGTAAACATATGGTACATGCCACGGCATGAGCATGGTAAAACAAAACAATCTCCTAGTGGATTGTCCCTTAGAGCACAAAAATGTATACAACAAGCCAAAACATCAACATATTTCTTGGGGCCCAAAACTAACATTTTTTGCAGTACCCCTAGAGAACACTCAGAAGAAGGTTTTAAGTAAGTTGTGGATGTACCACATGATTAGCCCCGGGTTGAACCATCCTATGATAGTCCATTTCACATCAGTAGCATTCCACGACTAGCATATTGCAAATATGTAGTTGATTTCTCTACACTTACAATCATTATTACTAGAAAGAAAGCTAACAAAACAAACAGCACTTAGGTGCAACCAAACAGTAAATCATAGCAGATTCTATATTTTGTTTGGTCTATGCAGCAAGCATGAGAAACACTTTGGCTGTTTGGCCAATAATCAAGCATTGCATCTGATCAATCCATTCTTAAATATAAGTCCTATTGGTAAAAGAGTAGCAAATTTTTCAGCTTTGGCCACTACTATATACAAAAGCATCTAGATTGGCCACATGTAAATGACATCAATGTGCTCGTTTTCAACAGTTATCTCATAATATTGTAGTTAAGTTTTTTTACCAGTACATCGTGATAAACAAAAAATGGTCAATTAGTATCTTAAAGGCCATAAAAAATGACAACTTATGCTTGAGAATGGAGGAGTAGCTTTGAAGTTTCCATGCTCATAACTAGAACACATGCACAAATAGCATCATAATCAATCCTGACATCTTGTTTAACTTAAGTTGGTTCGATGGATTTCACTTGTCAATTATACGCCTAACAAACTATTCATATAATTATCTATAGCATTGCTTTAACATTCGTGGTTGGATGGCGGAATATTCAATAGCTTATTCTGCAAGTTCCTAATCCAAGGATTTAGTTTGCAAGCCAAATACCCATATATTTAAAAATATCTAGTTTACGTAAAAAGATGGCAGTATAATCTCATACAATAAGATTATGAGATGCTTACATAATATTTGTTGTTATGTAGAACAGTAGAAGGCAAATCAAGAACGGGTTATTAACAAATAGCTTGCAATATGGCCCTCTACTCTAACAAAACAATCAGACGAACTCAAAACATAAAAGCACTACAAAACATATTCTATGGCATTTTATCATAGTTCATGTAGAATCATAATACAGCCTGGACCTTGAATTTAGATATCAATTTGTCAAGGTTAGGTCAGAAATTTCACGTAAAGCAAAAAATATCAGACAGAGATGTTCTTTAAAAAAAAGAATATCACCTTATCTTGCGAGTTGGCTTAGCAATTCCTGAGACGTTTGCTAGCTCTGCTTCTAACTCTTTTTTCTACAAACAAAAAGAAGCATGGTTAAAATATTCACTCATAATATGCATGATCAATATAGGTATTGCACTGGTACGAATAATCCCACCATTGTATCTCTCATCTTCTCGAATAAAATTGCTTTTACAGGCTCTTTGCCAATCCACCGACAAAGCTCAAGTGTCAAACCCTTGGAAGAAGCCCGAACATTCTGGTCTGGATGATCAAAAAGCTCAGGAAGCATCTTTAGAATTTTTTTGGGCGGTACTACCTTAGCTCCAAATTCACTAGTAAGAAAAAAATGATGTTAGAGAAGTTCAATAAAAATTTGTCACAACAGGGAACCAAAATATAAGATACGAGCTTACCTAAGTGCTTGAAACATCACGTCAATAGCAGGTACAACAGCTTTAGCCACTTTGTTTTTTACAGCCTTCTCCATAGATTCCTAGTAGCACAGCCATATGAAGTATGTTTGAGCATGTTAGCATTCTATAAATATTAATTACCAGAAGGAACATGTGGTAATAGAAAGAGATGAGAAATCTTTTAGATAGGTTGAGAAAGCAACTGAAGAAGAAAATCTTAAACAAAGGCTACTCATCAATGCCTTGCAGCAAGATATTATCATATCACCAGAATAAATCCTTCTCTTAGAAATATTGAGATTAAACAACAAGATCCTCAAAATGCTGAGGCAATCAAGCAGGTATTGGCAAAGAAATGATAACAGAGATATCATTATGAAGCTTCTATGTATCAATGAGTGGGAGCTAGTTTTACTATGTATATGCTGACATCAATAGTACTATAAGGTAACTTTTATCTTAAAATGCCTACATCCCAACGGTGTTACTAACATGTAATTGCATGAATGCATATATGCCATCTCCATCCAAATGCTTCTCCGGTTAGATCAGTATACCTCTAGACCACCACCACAGTAATCATAATGCATCTCAGTTGAACAAAAAAACTCCGGTTTCATAGTACTTGGGTGGGCAGGCTTGCTTACAAATGGTGATAACAAAATACTCTAAGTATGAATATGGATGGGACTGAGAACAAATGTAAATAGTTATCACCATCAATCAAACTAACAAGTGCTTCCCAGCAATGCAAGCTCAGGAAGCACATTCCAGGGATGCTTGTAATAATTAACAGAAAAAAACCCTATTAACAAATGAAAGAAAGAATAGAATAACTAAACTATTTGCGCATTTGTGCAGTCTACTATGCATCTATACCACAATCAAAGTAGAAGACTGAAAGGCAAAGGAGGGAAATTAGGAATTGCTGTTTCAGACATCCATTCATGGCTTCATGCAGCACACCATCATTATGTGCTGAATCCATACGATTTATCATAATGCATAGCCAAAATAATCACCAATTGCAGTTCAACTTACAAGGAAGACCTCGGCCGCCTCCAGCTCCACCCAAAGGAGGAATGCAGCTTGAGCCTTCTCAACAGTCTTAGGCCGGCCAGTGAGGCACTTTGCAACGATTGCATCGCACACCTCCTTCGCGTACCTGGGACAGACCAACTCCGCAAATCATTCGAAAAAACAATCAGAAGCACAACAGCAAATGACGTAGCATCATGTAGACACGCACCTCGCTGCATCAGCATCAGCCGCTCGCTGGAAAGCGAGCAGTGCATCCAACGCCTTCTCCTGCACCGGCGCGTTCGAATCCGCCACCGTCTTCTTAAACAATGGCCCTAACCACCACCGCAAAAAAAACACCGCCCCTCAGATCTAACATCAAAAAGTCCCGCAGAAATCTCGAAATGAAACCGCACGAATCAAACATAACGCAGATCCGAGCGCGAACTGGGGCGGATCGGAAGGTGGTGGGAGCGTATCTCACCGAACTCGCGGAAGCGGGCGTCCTTGGGGTCGGTGATGGAGTCGCAGAGGGCGGCGAGGTCGATGTTGGCGTCGTTCCGCACCTTCCAGTTCTTATGCTGCAGCCGCTCGTCCCACGGCAGCTTCTTCGCCTCCTTGAGGAGCTTCTCGTCCTCCGTCGACATGGCCGGCCGCCACCGTCTCCTCCGCTCGACGAAACGCTACAACCCAGCGACCTCCACTGCAACCACCGCCCCGGATCGATGCGGCGGCCTAGGGTTTCAAATCGGGACGGGGGCGTTCGTGGGGAGTTTGGATCGGAGGGCGAGGAGAGAGAGGATGAGGGGGAAGGCGAAATAAAAAGGAAAATTGATTTTTCGAAGGTGGGAAATGGAAGTGAAATAGAGAGGAGGGGAGTTTGGAGTTGCGTCAGGTCAGGAGCGGAGCGTACCGTTCGGTTTCGCACGGGGATTGGGGTCGCCGGCTACGCGTACGGGAAGGTGCGCTCATACAGTCACTTTCGGGTGGGCCTTACTATGGGGTCCGCTCGCCGGTGAAAGGGTTATTCGCTGGTTTGGTAGTGAGCGCCCGTTTGCGAGGGGAGGGGGTGGGACGGTGTCGGTCCGGTCGGGGGTTTTCGAAAGATTTTGAATTTCCGGGGAAAACGGATGACGGACATAGTGCCACGTGTACGGATGAGATCTCGTGTGTATACAGCTGAACGGTTGATAGTGTGAGCTGTAAATGGAGTTTCATACAGCTGAAGCCTGAAGGGTTGATAGTTTCTCCAGCGTTCGCCATACATGGACACGTTTGGAATACGGGAAATTTTTTCAATTCTTGCAGAATATGATATGTCCCTTATGAAATTATTACCTTCCAAACCAGACCCTTAGCGAATGTATATATACATTGTGCTAAGGGATACGTCCATAGTTGGAATTCAATCGTATATCGACTGAAGTTCACATGTACCTTATATATGCAATTATTCTATATATAGAGAGAGAGAGTGTGTGTATACAGATTTCTCTCTGTTGACCTCAATGGAGGGTCTCTGATTCAAAACATATGGGTATATAATGCATATTTTTTAAACAAATCCATAACATATACATGGGTGCACATACGAATGCTTCTCCAGCAGATAACAAAATACACTGAATGTACAACTAAGAAAATATTGATATATAGTACAGATTTTTGGAACAAATTCATAACATATACATGGTACACATAAGAATGCTTCTCCAGCAGACAACAAAATACACTATATGTACAAGTCGACTGCCAGCATAAGACTAGCCTTTTTGCATATATGGCTGATCAAAGTTGCACAGGGAGGACGGCACATCCAAGGATATATCTGAGCTTATTGGAACATGGATACATAAGTAAGCACGTTATCATAAGAACTTCACAGCAGCAAGATTTTCCTCTACATTTCTACTTGCATATTGGAATATTGGATCATCATTGAAAAGGACTATTATCATTGAGAAAGGTCGCCACTCCGCTTTGTTGTTTCTAGGCAAGGAGAATGTTTCAACTGAGCAGAACAAGGACAAAGATAGTCAAGAACAACAAGGGCACAATGACATCTATTGAAGAACCTTTCTTGGCCGGCGTCGATGATGCACCGAACATTGTTTATCAAGTTAACAACGATACCAATATGGCTTTGGCACGGGCCATCTGGACACCAAGGGAACATGTTAGCTGCTAGCCCACACCAATGCTTCAGGGCTACTGTCCTCATCGCATCATACTCACAACCATTAGAGACATAGCCTTCGAGCATCGCATTCCAGCATGTCAAGTATATGTGCTGCATATGCGCAAATGCGTGCTCCGCAACACCAATACACCCATGCTTGGAATACATGAGCAGCAATGAGCTCCCAACAAACGCATTGCCATCTAGCCCAACTTTCACGGCAACACCATGGAGTGAGAGGCTGAGGAGCTTGACATGGGGCATGGATTGACATGCGGTACTAAGCGTGCTAGCGAGGGCAAACTCATTGGGGGCAAAAACCACTCCTCATCACGGAAACAAACAACCCGAAGCCCAATTCATGAGCTCCACTGCATATCGAGGCAGACACCATGGTAGTCCAAGAAACGAGGTTCCTATGTGGCATTTCATCGAACATGTCCAGAGTGCGCCCAAGAAGGCCGCGCCTAGAGGAGGGTAGCGGTGGTGGAGGGAGGTGTCGCCTTCGCCCAAACCCTAAAGAGGGCGGTGGCGGTGTAGTGCCAAGGGAGGCTGGGGAGAGAGCCGTGGGGGAGGCAGCGCGGTCGCCCAAACTCTAAAGAAGGCAACGGCGGTGTAGGTGCAAGGGGTGGTGTGGTGATGGAGGCCGAGGGGGCGGCGTCGGGAGAGGCCGAGGAGGGAGTCGTGGGAGGCTGGGGAGGGCGGTTCTACAGAGAAAGGCGAGAGGGAGAGAGAGCCGCGGGAGGGAGGGGGAGGCGAGAGGGAGATGGAGGGAAGAGTGACTGGATGAGAGAGATAGGGGAATGGTTGAGGAGTCTATTCGTGAAAAAAAATCATTGATATGAGGGGTTTTTCTAAAAGATAGATTAAGTGAGTTGGAAGGCTTCCACCCTGCTCGATCCAAACCGCACGGATCGAATCAAACGGCTCTAATGAGCTTGAGCACTAGATATGCTCCCTATACATACATACATACATACATACATATATGTATGTATGTATGTATACGTATGTATGATGTTTAGCATCCACTTAAGGCCAACTCCGATCTCATCATCTCTTTTTAGTTTCTCTATCTTATCTCTGGTATATCTCCTCTCCACCCGATTCTACTCCCCTCTCTCTTACGGGTGAACACAACCAACGATGTTGCCAGGAGGCGACGACTTCCAAAGTTGGGTGGGTTCTTTTCAGTCGTGGATTTGGTTTTTGGCTTATGATCTTTGAATTCTGGTTGTTCGTAAGAGACAGTACGTAAAAAAATAGTCGCATATGATTTTGATCGATATAGTTGAATCTCTCGATACGGTGTTTATTACAACCTACTTATACACTCTGCCTTAAAACACACAATTTAAAAACTAGTTACTATATCAAAAAGTGATAAGTAAAAGCTAAAACAAAAAAACAGTCGTTGACTCCTCACGCTCACACGTAGGAAAGCCCAACCAAAGGAGAAGGTAGAGACACGTCCAAAGCAACTCCCGATTGCATCAAGGCGTCCAGAGCAACTCCCGATTGTGCATCACAGGCTCACAGCTTCCTGGTAGCAACACGGCCATGGATCCTCCTTTGTGTCTCGACGTCAATGGCACCTCCTGCTAGACCCATCTTTTTTTTTTCAGTTATTCTCTTGGAGTACATTCCTTACTTGGAGTCGATTACCTCAACTCCTCCGTTGTGGAGTGGAGTCGACACCACCTCGGCTTAAAAAAGTGTTGAAAATATAGGCACATGTAGGTTCAATTTATTCCATAAATTAATCATGACATCATGCACGCACAATAACAGAACCATCACAGGCATAAAAGATCTAGACATGTAAACCAGGAAACTGTACATGAACAGATCTAATACGGAGAACATTATCGCATGCATCGATGGTTCTGCTTCGATCGGTTTGCCGATGTAGACGCCGCAGGCACGGTGAGGATGACACGAAGTCGATGACGATTCGCCGAAGCCAAACGACGAGGAAGACGAGTCAGAGCTACAATGAGCGATCGCAGAGCGCTTCCAAAAACCTTATTCGCCTCTCCGGTGCAGACTTGGCGGCGGTTGCCCGAGACCGCTCTCCGAACGACAGTGCACGCCGGCGGACGGGGCGGAGTAGACTACGTGGGACGGCGCAGCACAATGGACGGAGGAGGCAAAACCCTAGATTGATTTTCGCATGTTCTGTATGAAGGCGGCGGCTCCGTATTTATAGAAGACCAGGACGCGTGATCAAGACGCTGCACGTTCTCCATAACTCGTAATCAACCGGATTAGCAACCGTGAACCGATCCGGATTCACCGCCACTCAAAACAAAGCAAATAAAGCGCAAAAGGAAGCGCGTCATCAAGCACTGGAGCGGATTTTGGCGGACCATTCACGCAGGTGCCGTGCGCCCGCCCGCCCAGCCCAGCGAGGCGAGGCGAGCGAGCGCGCGCGTGTTATCCTCTAGTTCTCTCCCACACATGCCTCAAGTGGCTAAGAGTGCACCATCCCTTTTAAGGTGGTCTTCCTCTCCTAGAACTAGCAATGTGGTACTAAAGGTCACATGCATGCCTCCTTTGCATGAGTGGACCTTTGAGATTTAATAGGAATTATTCTTATTATATGGGCTTGGCCCACATATAATCCAACAAAAAGTACATCGGAGATACTTTAAACTATTTGTTACATATGCATAAAATGGGGTGTAAATTAACCCGTTCACTTAGATGAGCACAACAGTAACATAAAAGCAACGAAGCATATAAAAATTGCAAACTCTTTTTCTAAGAACTAGCAGCAGCCTGTATAGATCACGTCGTTCATATTCCGATCACCAGTAGTAACTCTGTTTTCAAATCGCCGGCCCTCGCATGTTCCGCAGCAACTTTATCCGAGTGGTCCTGTCAGTTCCATTGGACAACAGAAGTTGGGATTCTAAGCAGGCACTCACGTCAGTTAATAGCTTGAAGGTAAAGACAACCATATTGATATTGATATTGCTGGGTACGGTGATCCTTGTGGTTACCAACCAGCACCACATGCAAAGATTTTACATCGCTCGATCTGCCAGAGTGGTGTTGGCTTTTTAAGCCGCAAATAAGGCTTCATGATAAGAACGTTTAGCACTGCGTACTTTAGTGTTCATAGATAAACAGAATTTGCATCTGTAGTTACAAATTAGACGACAATATGTAACGCGTTCATGTGTTTCAAACTGTAAGCTTCTGAAACCTGAACCACGGTTTGGCTGTAGAAAGTGTAGAGACACAAACACATGATAGAACTGCTGACCTTCTGAACTTTCGGTTTTCGCGTACGTGTTTGAAAGTCCACATCAACAGTTTCAGGCGTCGTTGTCTTGCCAAGTTCGTTCGTATATCGTTGCTAGCTTTTGGTCTCTCTGGTCTCATCGAAAACTATACGGTACCGAACTTAATTATCACCACAGGTGGCTTAGACTCTATAACGTAACCTAGAACGTGCGCTGTAGGAAAGAAAGCAAAAAAGCAAAGTTCAAAGTGCTAGCCCCTCACGCTCTGGATCGGATGTAACTTGTTTGCACTTTGCACTGCCCCCAAAGATGGCCACTCGTGGTACGTAGGAAGGAGAGGAGAAATTCTTGACATCCAACAACGCGCGAGATCCATGAGGTTTCGCCGTGACTTTTGCGACTCAACTCTGTAACATCTCAGCAAAGAAGTAATCCTTAACCTTTTCCCCCTAGTACACACGAACTGGGGTTACTGAGCTCCGGCCCATTTGATCTCTGCAGTGGTTGGCTTGTGCAGTGGTTGTTGGATACCATAATTTGCTCTTTTCGTGGCTCCCGTAAAGCCTCTTGACTTTGCTTCAAGCAGTAGCTAGCCAGGAACACCAAGCCGATCGATCGGCCACCTTTATTCATTTTATTGCACTGTCGCTTTCGGAGCTTATCCCACTGGTAGAGCTGAGTCGGAAAAGACTCGCGCTGAGCTGAATCGCTCAACCGCTAGCTGTATGATTGTACACGAAGAAATACAGACCGATCCATCGCGACTACGATGCAGATGCTGCCCCCTGCCTGCGGCATGGATAGGGTAGTTGAGCCGTATATTCTTCCGGCCACACGAGATAGGAAGGACGAGTCTCCAGGTCGGCAAAACGCTGCTCGTTTTAATGGTTGATAAGTGTGCTTAGTACGGGAAAGCAATAGATGTACACATGATTAGCCGTTGGAGCATCAACGCTGTAGAAAGGGAGGTTTTCTTTCTTTCTTTTTTTTTTTTTTTGATAAGAAGGGAGGTTTTCTGGGTAGGGCTTGAGGTGATCTGCTACGTGCCCGGTGTCCGTTTTTGCGGAGTGCTGGTACAATTATCCGCAATGTGGACCTACGGTATTAATGCGATGGCCAATTTTGCAGGTAAAAGGTATTTGGGACATAATATTTTTTGCCCGGTTAGCAACGCCGGAATTTGTTGGAAATGTCATAGGAAATTATCTGTTTCTTATAAAATGCATGTGAAATATGCATCCCAAACAAGCCTGCATAGGAAATAGTGAATTCCTATAAGGGTCCGTTTGAATCCTTTACTTGAATTGGGATAGTAGAATTAGGACCCCGATCCAATTTCAAGTGAAAATGGAATCGAGCTACAATTCAAACTTTTTTTGTTTGATTGCCGGAAATTGTTGCATGAAATGAACTCACGTGCCAAATCCAAATCTTGTCTGGTTGACAAATACTCAAATATTTAGGGCCTGTTTGGTTGGTACCTAATCTTGCCATGCCTAAGCTTAGGCAATATATGGCTGCTACAGAAAGTGTGGCTAACAAAATCGAAGCCACACTTGTGGCAAAGTTTGGTAAGAAACTGAGTCTATGACGTGTGGGGTCGGGTGCTAAGAAAGTGTGGCATGCCACAGTTACGTCAGTGAACCAAACGGCTACCTAAAAACTGTGCCACGCCTAACTTGTGGTTAGGCAACTTCTGGTCATGAACCAAACAGGCCCTTAGACGGTGGTCGAAGAAGGTGGAGGAGAAGTTGTTGACGGAGACCGAGGCCGTCGGGACTCACTAACAGCAGGCAAGGCCTCGCGTGTGCATCGTGACCATAGATCGGGCAGCAACAGTCGATGGGAGCTCGGTGGCGGCGATCGTCGGGGGCTCGTCACTGTCGATGGCAACCGTAGCGGTCCAGGGGATCTCACCGGCGATGGCGGCATCCGGTGCCTAAGAAGAGGAAGGAGACGGAGGAGAACATTGAGGGGCAGTGTTTGAGCTTTTGTGAGATGCGTACACAATTTCTAATTCCAATCAATTCACGCAGGATGGGATCTGAATTGGTGGAGGTTTGTTTTAATTGTCCTTCAATTCATCTAGAAATGGTACAAAATTCTAATTCGAATTTCAAAAGACCAAACAGTAGAATTGAAAATGTCCTATTCCAATTCCCTAATTCTAGCCCCAATTCCGAGAACCAAACAGGATAAGAAACATCGATAATTCTAATGTTCTAAACATGCATGTTGTATTCTTGTAACACCCTGCTCATCCTCTGGACCTGGAATACTACCATCATTATATAATTTTTATCATTTTCAACCACAACTCATAGTTTTAAGCAACGATTTCTTTATTTATTTTGTAGAGACTAGATAAGTATCGTACCATTCCAACTCTAGCATACCAGTAGACTCTAAAACATATTAACAAAATTTGATACATGAGGTGCTACTGGTATGTGAAATTATTCATGTGCTACTCTCTCCCGTGCATGACGTCATCAACGAGCACATAAAAAAACAAAGTAAGATGAGTCCGGAGACTTAGCAAACACATAATAGATCGACATACACTACCACAAACACAGGCAACAATAACACCATGTCCTTCTTACCTGTTTCGACATTAACATAAACACGAACATTCTCCACATGTCTCGATATCACATCTCAATCACTCTTGCAATGCAATGAAATTCTCATGATCAAGTCTCATTCTCCTTTGTAGCTTATACCGGTAAAGCGAAGGGTACACCCGTCGATGTCACCTTTTACCTCCATCCTGTGGAGGTTCCTACCGAAATAGAACTATCTCTCCATCTTGTGGAAGTGCTTACCGAAGTAGGTCTTTCTCAAGAGCACGCTGGATTAGTTAATAGCTTTACTCATAGCTATTTACTTTCTCACTGTCCTAGCTTGTAATGCATATGTCATATTACGAATGTTGTGCTCCAATATTTTATCATGTTCCACAATTATCATCACCAACCATGCAGCATAAAATACTGTAAGCATCATATATTTCACAACAATTACCATTGCCTGGTTATTCTCAAGGACGATATGTGGATGGCTCCCCACCAGAACCTCCACCTATACAAGCGTCAACCCAACTCAGTATAATATAGCGACAAATGCACTTATACACACATCACCGATTCTATGCGCAACACTCAACACTGGCATAAAACGCGTAAGGATGAGGATTCGATGTGCACGTCGCTAAAACTCCTTTTTCTCCTCTTTTATTTTCTTTTTTCCTTCCTTTCCTTTTCTTCCTTCTCTTTTTTTCCTACCCCGGTCGGCCTCATCTCTTCTCTCTCTGTCTGGGGCTGGCCGAATGGCTTTGCTTCTTCTCCCCAATTCAGATTTGGGGTGCCCACTTCCAGCGCCATCGACCATCAATCGCCTCCTCCCCTCATCTTACTTCCCCTATGTCTCCCTCTCTCTTAGGTGTTTTCCCCAGGCCGCAAGGGGCATCTCGGGCTCGCCACCCTGAGCTCAACCACCAACAGCCGGCTCACCGTCGATGTCCCCGCCGTCGCTCCCATGGTTCAGACCTCCTGGCCATCGGCCAGCTCCTACGGTCGCAGCCACTAGCCGCCGGTGCCTAGTGCTGACTATGCCGGTCTAGGCCCTTCGGTGCCGCCACCCATGGGCTCAGGCTTGTTGGTCGACCGTCGGCCACTGCACCTAGGCGTTGTCGCCTAGCTCCGGCCCCTCCGGCCGAATGCCTCCACACCGACCTCCGGCCACTATGCCTCCGGCCAACACCCGACCTACACCTGCCGCCTCCCCTCGAGCCTCCCTCGGGCTCGTTGGCCACGGCTCGTAGCCGGTCGAGAGCCTGGTGCCTTGCCCCCCTTTGGCCCTCTCTCAGGTGTGCCGCCCCCATATGGCTACAACCCGTCTCTACCAAGTCATCTCTTCTTCCTCCCGCCTAGGACGATTGTATTCTTCATCTCCCTTTACCTACGCATTTTGTTCTAGATTCTACTTTTGGTTTCCTCTATGCATGCATGGCTGGGAAAGCCTATGGTGTCGCCACGATGGGACCTGGAGGGGGAACATGTGTCGGGGTGCATGTTACTCCGACCAAAGGTGCATAGTGATTCTACGGGCTCACCGCCAATGGCATGATAGCCAAGCCGGCTATGGTACTCTTGATCGTGCTAAGCGGTAAGGTGAAGAGAATGGCCTGCTAGATGTCGGGCTGAGGATTGGCAAGGATCGTGGACGGCGACGGTGATGGCCGTGTTGTGGTTCAATTGAGCCCCTTCTCTTGCTGTCACGGTGACCACGTCCTTGCTCCTCTCCTTCGGCTTCCCCTACTTCCCTAGCTCCTCTCCTTCGGCTCTCCCTTACATTCTCTCTGTGGCGGCTTTGGTCTTTGGTGGTGCTTGTCTTTGGGTCTTTGCTCTTGGTTGAGGGAAAGAAAGGTGTAGGGATGAGAAATGGGAAAACTTGTGAAGCTCGGTTTGCTCTCTTGGCTTTGCTTTTGCCTTGGTTGTGAGCTCTTGGTTAGAGAGGTGTGATGGAGGCAATACAAGGGTACTATGCACGTTGGTGGTCTTTGGCTTAAGAAGGGGCTTTGGTTGGTTTCTCCCTCTACTGTCCTGTGCATTGCCAATTGTGCCCCTCCCTTTTTCTTTACTCCTCTCTCTCATGTGGCTATTTTGCGTCAAGGACATTTTGGTCCAAAGGGGCTCTGCACTATTTGAGGCTTTTCTACTTCGGTAGGTAAGTCGGTAAAAGTAGGTGTTGGCTAAACCTTTCTACCGAGTGATAAAGCCCACAAATGCGAGAGGCGCCGACTGGCCCCAGACCGAAAGGTCTCATAGGAAAAATCTTTTATTTTCTTTTATTCTCCCTTGGATTGTTTCTATTCCCTGTTTTTTTTTATCTCTTTTGCACTCTATTAGTATCACAATTCTACTCGGACACGATCCTGTTACACTACTAGTTGGTGCCACTGTAGCACCCAGAAATTAAATATAACAACAATAATAATAAAAACCAAAAACCCACCAAACCCTAATCTCACCTTAACCTCAATATATATAAAGGAATCATTTTTTCCTCCCTGTGCGCCGTCTTCCCTCCAGGAACTCTCTCTCTCCTCTCAACCTCTATTCCTCTCTCCATCTCTCTCTCTCTCGCACGGGCCTGCATGGGAGCTGCATGGGCACCGGCGGAGGCGGTCATGGGGCGGCGGCGGCGGTGGCGGCCGGCCGGCTAGCCGCGCGGCGAGAGCCGTGGCGCCTCGGCTATTAGTGGCCCACCATGGCGGCTCGGCGGCGCGGTGACTGGCCGTCGGCGGCGGCGGCGCCCCGCGAGCGGACGGCGGCGGCTTGGTCGGCGGCGCGGCGGCGGCGGCGGCGGTAGCGGCGGCCGTGGCGCTGCGGCTGCGCGAGCTCTGCCATGGCGGCTCGGCGGTCGCGGCGGTGGCCCGACCGGCGGCGGCGGCGGCTTGGCCGAAGGCGGTGGTGGCGGGCGGCGAGTGGTGGCGGCGCAAGGCGACAACAGCAGCGTCGCACGCACGGCGGTGCCACACTCGCCTAGGGCCGCTGCGGCCGATCCACGCACGTACATGCGCGCGCGCGCACGCACGGCCAATGCATTTCGTGGCCGACCGTCGTTTCCGTGGTCGAACGCCGTTCGCTTCGGTCGAATGTCTATTTTCTTCGATCATTTATCACCGTCGTTCTTGATTAAATTCATCATCGGTTATCCTCTCGAATCGCTTTGTAGGTTCTCACGCGGTGCCGAGGAGCGACCAGCGATTGCGGTTCTCAGATCCATCGAGCAGCGTGTCCATCGAGCGTGCTCAAGGCAAGTACCTCGCGGCCGTAACCCCTGCATTTTACATTTTTCATCTCCCATGATTGCTTGCTACCATTGCTATTGAGTATCATTACCATATCGCTAAATCTGGTCTGTCTATTATCATATCACCAAACGCTCATCTACCCACTATCATGTCACTAAAACGTACCTATTTACGATCGTATCACCAAAACTTAGCATGTCACTAATATTACCTGATTAATACCATACCCTGGAAGTTACCTACTTGTTATCATATTACTAACGCTTGCCCGATGGTTGTCACATGTTAATGCCTGCCAGTTATGTACCTTCAATATTGTATTCATACCATGTGGTTCTAGGTTGTCTTATTTTTCTTGCTTTATGTTAATTAATACCTTAGACTCTTAGATGTATTAAAGTGCTTTGGTTAATGTCTAAGTTGCAAGCTTTAATTATTAATTATAATTTTTGTTTAAATGGTGGATGGGGTAGTATAGGAGTGACTTCAACGTAAGGTTAACTACTAGTAATCTTTAGCTTCGGAATGACACATTTAACTATCGGTTCCCTGATTCATTACTTGTATGTTATTGCTTGGTTGGTTTTGATGGAATTATATATGATATTGTTAACCTGACTAATAACAACTTATCACGTAATAAAATCTAGTTGTTTGACAACTCCTTGGTGTGAGTTAAGTTGTAATGCTGGGTGAGAATTATTCATGGATCCCTACCATCGTCGTTTTATCCTTCCTCATCTCCCATCTGATTTTATCTCCCGTTCTCAACCTCAGCAATCCTTTTCACTCCTTGTAATCATGCATGAACTTATCTCCAATTATTTTAATTCCACATTTCACATCTTTCATGATTACTTGTTACCATTGTCATTGAGTACAATTATCATATCGATGAATTACCTGGTTCTTATCATATCACTGAATTTACCTGGCTAATATCCTGTCACCAAGTTACCCGGTTATTATCATGTCTCTCTAGTACTCGCCTGGTTGTTATAATAGTATTCATGCTTGCCTGTTTATTATTACGCTTGCCTAGTTATGATCATATTGTTAATGCTTGTCTAGTTCTTACCAGATTGTTATTACTTGCTTGTTTATTGTTAACGCTTGCTGGTTTTATACCCTTAATATTGTATTCCGGCCATGATGTTCTAGAATACCTTATTTCACGTGCCTTTAGGGTTATCATAATATTCAGTTAATAATGTCATAAGATTCATGCTTTTAATTAATGTGTAGAGTTCATGCTTAAACTGTTAATGGGGGTAGCGGGTGATCATGTTGTAGACTTAGGTTAAAATCACTAGCAGTCCTTTAAGTATCACGCTTCTGTGTTTAATCCTCTTGATATCATGATGTATTGCTGGTACAGTTCCTTATGTGAGTCATGATCGTTATACCTTAATAAATGTTAATTTGACTAATAATCACTTATCACCTAATAAAACTTGATTGGTTGATAAACTTGTGTGAGCTACATTATAATACCTCTTTAGGTTGATTACTACATCACTATCATCTTATCATTATACCACATCGCCCTATTATCAGAAACTATGTCTTTCCATTTTCAACCCTAGCACATCCTTTCACTTCTCATAACCTTATTACAGCCTTATCCTCGCCATCTCTTAGTTACCCTAATTTTGTTCTATTTAATCTGTCCATGATGCATCGGTTACTTTATCACCTAGTTTCACCAATCATGTCTCTTCGGTCTCATTGGATTAAATCATTACTCTCATAACTTTATCTTAATTCAATCACAACTCTCTAATTATATCATGGATAACTCGCTAAATAACAAACTAAGGGTTATCACGCCGGGGCTGCCACATATGGGGGTCATTTCCACCCAACCTGGTAACGTACGGGGGGCCGTACATTCTCGTTACACAGGATATTACACCCCGTCTGCGGTTATACAGTCGAGGACAAGGTTGTGCCAGGCTATTCTCGTATAACCGGGTATGTGGGATAAGGTCGCCGGCACCCTTGCTATAACTTGCTATAACTTGTTACATAACAAATATCTTTAATACACAGTTCTCATAATATCTGTATCCTAATCATGACATGATCTTCGATACCAGTTGCTCGTTGGTTGCCTTTTGTCCATTGCTTACTTGTCATGCTTGCCTTTATTTCATATGGTTGCATCGCCTGTCTTACTTTTGTGTTACGACCGTAGTTGGGTACTTGCTGAGGTTTCCAAATCTCACGCTTGCTCTTTTCAGTCTCAGGTAAAAGGCCAGTGGAGTGATAGCATCATGCATGGGTGGGAGCACTCGAGTTTTCAGCACCGTGGTTTGCCACCGTTTTGTTGATTCGTTCGTTCTTTTTTTGATTAGAAGTGGACCGGTCCCATGTTTTAAATATTTATTCCAGCTTCCGTTGGCTCTCTATTAAAGTGTTAATAAAGTTTTAAACTCTTTGTGTTTTTTTGTACTTATTTATTCTTTATTTTGGCGATGACGTTCCATAGTAATATCCCATATGGTTACGTGGGGTGTTACAGCCACGTTGTCTGAAAAGTGAAATGAGATCATATCCCAATGAATTACTCAATTAGCGAATATCCAGAGAAACTGATGTTAATTGGATCTGAAAAATGATATCTAAATGAACTGATGTCTATTTATCTTAGTGGGCATTGGTATCGGCTTTTGGTTGAAACTGAATATTAGTGGCTGTAAAAAGTGGCTATTAGAAGAAGAGGGATAACGGCGAAAAAAAGAGAGATACGTGCATATGATAGGAGTGAGAGGAGTGAAGTGCGTAATACACTCATGACCCTGCCTTATCTCTGAAGCGAAACGATAATGAGAGAAGTGAAAAAAACTATTTTGAAAAATTAGATGTTCGTATTGAATTTGAATTTTTAAGTAAAAGTTAATATCAATAGGACCTTCAAAATGCCCACCTTTTGCTTACCCTCTTCAATCTTACCACCAAACAAGGCATAAATCCTCTCGTGAACACGTGGTTTGGGTATGACACATTCAATCCAAGCCGCACAAATTTGCCCCACATGACAATTAGTTCTCTTGATCGTTTACGTCCACTCTCTCCCGTGAACCCGATGTCGCCGTTTAATCAATTGTGTAACGGTGTTGAAATGATGATGCCTTCTCCAAGCTACCAACTTCGTAGCAATATAACTTCACACGATGTAGTACTTGTTAGGACTTAGGAGACGGTTTTATGGGTTCGCAAGTCGCAACGATCAGTACTGAAGTCTCACAAATCACAACAATGTTTTTTTCGTTCAAAAAAAAACCTTGTTGGAAGTCGCTACTGTTTAGATATTTCTCACAGATTGATGCAAGATGAAAATAACGCGTTTCTATGGACCATTTAGAAGGAATTTGCATAGAGTATATATCTCGAAGCATCTGAAATATTCACAGGAGAAGCCCAGCCAAAAGAAAAGGACACGGCATATTCTGAAGATTGCTTGAGCAAACATATATTGCACAACAAATAGAAACGAAGTCAACTTAGCCCTGCTTCAATCGGCTTTAGTTTTTAGCTTTTGGCTGTGGTTGTTGGAGTTTTTTTTTTCTGAATCATTCAATTAAAAAATTAAAACATAAAATACACCGTTATATCTTCACGGACAATACAAAAAAATAATGAGAAAAAAGCCAAAAACAAAAAAAACCAAAATGAAGAAGCTAACATGTACTGATAGCACTCACACTTCTATCAGTACATGCTTCACAGGATCACGAGCAATACTGATAGCACCTGTACTGTCTGACAAGAGAGGGGTCGGTGTAGTGACAGAAACACCAAAATCCTCAAGTAACCACCGTAGCCAAGTAATTTCTGCATCAAGAGAGCCATAGCTCGCAACTCACCTCTGCACTCGAGCGGGACAACTGCGGTGCTGCTTCTTCGTCTTCCGGCAATGAGAGAACCACCAAGAAAAACACAAGATGGCAGAGATAGACCGCGATCGGAGGATCGCTGGCCCAAGTAGCATCCGAATAGGCCTGAAGTCATAACGAGTGGAACGTGGAAAGAAGAGACGGCGAGAGATAGTCCCACGAAGATATCGCAGAACTCGAAGAAGATGGCTGTAGTGAACCTGAGTGGGAGCTGAAACAAACTGACTCAGAATGTGAACTGGATAAGTGATATCTGGACGAGTAACAGCAAGGTAGACAAGACTCCCAACAAGATGACGATAGCGAGTCGGATCAGAAAGAGGCTCGCCATCAGAGAGTCGGAGGTGAACATTGAGCTCCATGGGAGTCTCAACGATCTGTTGATCGATGAGAGAGGCGCGATCAAGAAGATCTGAATATATTTCTCTTGGGACATAAAGAAACCATCTGGAGTGGAAGTAACCTCAATCCCAAGGAAATAACGAAGAGGACCAAGATCCGACATAAGAAACTGCTCACTAAGACGAGCCTTAACAAAGGCAATGTACTCAGAATCATCTCCCGTAATGATCATATCATCAACATACAGGAGAAGAAGAGTCCGACCACGAGACGAAGTGTGGATAAAGAGCGCAGGATCATGATCACTAGCTGAAAATCCAGCACCAGTAACCACAGAGGAGAAGCGCTCAAACCAAGCACGGGGGGCTTGCTTAAGGCCATAGAGAGAGCGACGAAGGCGACAGACCATGCCCTCAGGAACAGAATACCCAGGTGGAGGATGCATGTAAACCTCCTCACGCAACTCACCATTAAGAAAGGCATTCTTGACATCAAGCTGAAAGCAGACCGACGTGAGCACGCCACCAGAAAGAAGAGTGCGAGCAGTAGTCATGTGGGCCACGGGAGCAAAAGTCTCGTCGTAGTCAACACCATGCTGCTGCTGGAAACCACGAGCAACAAGACGCGCCTTATAGCGCTCAAGAGAGCCATCAGAGCGAGTCTTAATCTTATAGACCCACTTACATGTGATGGGATGAGAATGGGATGGAAAAGGAACAAGATCCCAAGTACCAGTGCGCTCGAGGGCAGCAATCTCTCGGCCATGGCAAGCTGCCACTCGGGGTGAGTAACACATCCCGTGAGGAGACAGGCTCACGAGTAGTGCGCCAAAGAAAAGGCAAAAGCAGGCGGAGGCCGAATCGACTGGCGATCGCGGAGAGCGTAGCGAGGAGAAGATGACCCATCAGGGGAAGATGGAGCATCAGAAGAAGATGGAACATCAGAAGAAGATGACTCATCTGGAAGATCCTCAATACGAGGTCGACGAGTGTAGACGATAGTGGGAGGAGCACGGGAGTCGTAGGAGACAACACAGGCGCGACAACGGCGGAGAGGCCACGGGGAATATGTGGAGACTCGGTGGGGCAGGTGGGCGAGGCAAAACAGATATAGGAGTATCGGAAAGGTCAAAAAAGACAGAGACTCCACAGAGGAAGCCGAAGGAGAGGCGGGGCGTGGGTAGAATGGGCGAGACTCGTCGAAAGTCACATCCCGAGAAACCCGTATCCGACGACCAACGGGATCCCAGCACCGATATCCCTTGTGCTCGACGCACTCGAAAAGACACACTCAACAGATGAGCGGTCGGTTTGAGTACGTTCGAGGGGCGAGAGAACATAGCAAACACGGCCAAATAGATGAAGACAAGCGGCGGCGGCGTCGTCATCGTACCACCGAGTGTAGACGGTCGACGATCCTTGTAGGAATCGAGCCTCTGGTAGCGAGGCGACTTTATCATCGGCGTCATCATCGCAGCGACTTTATCGGTACCGGAGGCAATGCAACAGCGTGAGGCTCCGTCGGAGGAATAGGGCAAGGCGGGCGGTGACATCGCCGAGAGGACGCCCGAGGCGAAGACCACGCATGTGAATGCGCATGTGAGACACGAAGTCGGTGTAGTTAACACCATCAAAAATCACCGGGCAGCGAGGAAGGGAAACGGTGCCCATTGGTAGGCGGCGCTGGACGGCGCGGCGACCAAGGGAACGAAGTCTAACAGGCGGCGCTGGACGGCGCGGCGGTTAGAACGACGTTTTTTCTCGGTCAAGTGGCCGAACAAAAACAAATGATCGCGCAGCCGGCCGATCGCGCACAAACCGAATCAAAACAGATTCGAGCGGCTAGGGCAGGGGCAGAGCGGCGGCGGCGGTCTCGGGTGGAGTGGCTCCGACGGCGGTCCGCGAATCCGGCAACCTCGGGCTGCGACGGCGGCGAGTCGGCAACGGCCGGGCGAGGCGCAGCGCCGAGCCGAGCAGCGCCGGCGGAAGGCGGCGGCGTCGGCGGAGGCGGCGAGTCCGGCGGCGCCGCGGAGGCGGAGTCGGGCGGAGCCGACGGAGTCGGCGGCAGCGGCGGAGCGGCGGCGACGACCGAGCGGCGCGCGACTCCCGAGCGGCAATGCCGAGCTGAGCGGCGGGAGTACGACGGCGACGCGGGAGGCGCGAGGCAGCGGAGGAGGCCGGCGAGGCGGCCGGGTGGGAGTCGGGCGGCGACGGGGATGCACCGAGGCGATGATGGCGGCGGCGGCGGGAGGAGACCGGCGCGCGCGGAACCCTAGGTAAACCCTAGTTTTGGCTCTGATACCATGTTATGAATAGCGCTTGTATTCATATGAGGCCAATGGGCCAGTATATATACACAAGGTACAGGTGGTGAATATGCAAAGAACCCCTCATAACAATGGGGAATAACAAACTATACATATATCTCTAACAGTAAGTAGTCAACACAGCAGAAATCTCCCTCGCTCGCTCTTGTCTCTTACGAACTGTTTGTCTGCAGGCATCTGTCATCCATGAATATTGCTGGAACACTTAACGATGACATAGGCAACCTAGCAGAATTGACATCCTTGTAAGTGCATATTTTGTTGTCTGCAATTCCCATCTAGATGCCACTTTAGCTAAATTCAATACATAGATTATGGGCATGTTCTTTTCCTCCGAAGCTGGCGGCTTTTGGCTTTTGCTACATTACCTAACTTTCAAATGGAGTATTTTCTCAAGACGGGGTCTACAAGTTAAACGATGTATACGTTAAAAGCCCAACATCTGTACCCTCCAAAAATCGCAAGTGAGTATCTCTCTCCGTAATATGTACCGTAAACAGCTAAAATTCAAAAATTTCAACCAAAAGCCATAAGCTACAGCCGTTGCCAAACAGGCCCTACCGTGGTTCAAATTAAACATGAGAGCCAGGTGCTTAGAAATCATTCCTCCTGTATTTGTTCAATCATTAGAAGTTTCATGTGTTGCTATCAGTATTCAGTACCTTTAAATTATAATATCTGATACTGCAACTTAGCTCATGGGAGGTATCAATGATCTAAACGCTTCCTGGATAATTGACCCATAAAAGAAATTGAACATTCATCTAACATGCTGCTCATTTCATTTCCCTTAGACTTCCATTTTTCATCCTTCGCCGGAAAAGCAGGTTCTGTCACACTGTCTACAATAATAAAAAAGTGATGAAGGTAGGAAAGAAAGGGTGCATCTAGAAAGCATAATACCTAATAAAAGCAACCGCAGGGATCTGTCCTACAAAAAAGAACTTGGTGGTTTGTTAACTCCTCACATTGGGAAGCTGGTGCATCTAAAAGATCTATAAGTAACAAGTTTTCGACTCAGACTGCATTTATTCTGTTAAGAGTATATGTAAATCTAAAAGGTCTGTAAGTAACAAGTTTTCGACCAGGCCCGGTCTCTGCCAGCCCCCCTTCTCTCTGTCCCTGCTAAAATCGTTTTTAAAAAAAGGAAAAAGTAAACGGTATATATTTTTTCCTCTAAAATGCTGGGCCAGTACTCAATTCTAATTAAAATTCGTGTTTAAGCTAGATAGACATACACGAGTTATGCCTTGCCGTATTGGCACCAAGTGCTTTAGGTTTGAATTCTCTACGTTAATTATTGCATCATTTAAATTCCAAACACACACAGAGAAATGTGTCTTCTCTGCCAACGGAAGCATCTGCTTGCCGGCCATTTTGGCTCCATGCAGGAGGATCTTTTCCTGTGCATCCTCCTCTTTGATACGCCCTTTGCGTTGCCTCGACTGCATTTGCTACATGATGCACCAGATTTTATCTGCCCTTTCAATTTGTAAAGCTTTCAGCCATGCCGACAAAGAGAAAGATGTTGGCCATATACATCCAAAAGTTCGTTTTCCGGACCCAATTTTCAATCAATGGCTAACAGCATGGTCTGGCTCTGCCGAATGGGTTTAGTAGGAGCATTGCATACTTTGTGCTACCGTCAGTTGCATAATTTATGTTACAGGTCACACCGAACCATTGTGGTGTTTACTTTTGAGGATCCCATGGAGAATAGAATCCTCTCCAAAATTCTGTCATTATAACTAAAAGCTTTTAGTGTCCTTGAGAAGCCTGCATAATTTTTTTTGAAACAAGAGAAACCTACATGATAAGATGTCAAATTCACAGTCTATTGACTATCTCAGATTTTTGGAGAATGAAAAATTGAATCATGACCAACCATGGATGACTTCACGGGTGCCTCCAAAGGGGCTCAAATCGTACTGAGCATAATCCATCAATCCCTCTCCTGATGCCATATCCACATCAGCAGCGCTAGCAGCCTGGCAGGTACTTCGACTTACCCTGGAAATTCCTGTTCACAGCTCCAATGGCCTAGGTCCGACCTGCACGAGGGAAAACAGAACCGTTAAGCTCGGCAGATGAGCAGCACATCCAGTGGCTGACACGTGGGTCCAGCAACAAAAATCCAACGCATGGCCGTACCAAACATATTTGTTTAACTGATACCACAATGATATGGAGAGAAAACTTACAAAACTACGTATTTGTTTAACTGATAACACAAAGATATGGAGAGAACTTACAAAACCAAGAACATCCAAGCCAGCAAGTTATGACTGGATCCAAACTCAGGCGGAGGCAACGCACAAGGTATTGTGCAGATAAGGCCCCACAAGAACAGGAAAGAGGCAACTGCCCCCAATACCCAAGAGAAATACAGAAACGTTCTCTCGAACCATTTCATCTTATGACCAGTTCAACCGAGCTCTTCGTAGACTTGTTTAAGCCCTAAGGCCTCCCGCTACCTTGCATGCATGCATTGATCTCTAATACATATCCGTTGCTTGGACCTGGTAAGCAGCCCGATAGGCAATACCTGATAAGAAATTCCCTTGAATCTAGCTATATAAGATTGTTTTGTTTGAGTGGCTATTTTCTTTGCCTGGTTACCAACCTCGGGAAGGAGGGGGGCGCCATTTGGTAGCTGCTAGCTCCTGCAACACCTTGTTCATTGCATAGACTTCTCCCGGAAGAAGAACCACCAAATTTGGCTGTCGTTTGGTGTGATTTTGATCTCTGTGGAGGTGGACACGGCGCGAAACGGTGGCGATGCAGCGGCTGCTACTTCTGTTCATACTCTTGGTAGGCCTCCGGTCAAGCTCCGGCCAGACGAACTCCCAAGATGGTAAGCCTTGATCTTTATGCTTTTCATTAGGTTACAGGAAGAAAGTTGACTTCTTTTTAGGATGAGTTACTCACAGAGTGGCCGTTGACCTGAACAAGGTGAACAAGATTAGTTCTGCCAGGAGTATAAGATGATAAGAATTTATTCATGATCGTGATGTTTAGTTACTACAGAAAAGATTTCCAGCAAAATGGCTCCCTATACCATCAATAATATGTTTTGTTAAAATGGTGGATCGCAATACGCAAGCAAGTGCCCAAGATTCACAGGAAAGAGCTTGACTCTCACATGGTCCTCTTCTTTTGGACGATATGGAAAGAACACAACGCCCAGATGTTCAACAAAATCAAGACGACTGCTGAAGGGATCTTGGATATCCTAAAACGAGAGCTTTCTTGGTGGCGCATGGGGCGCGCGAAGTTGCTGCTAAATACGATGACAAGCGGGTTATAACCTTTGCTCCCCTGCACTTTTCGCTGCATAGTCCCAACCCCTTGTTTTTCGCTTGCTACTTTTTCGTTTTTCCTCTTCCCCCTCTTTGTCAATCATTTTCTTTTTCCATCTTTTTATGTTTCTAAAAACACTAGATCCCTAGTGTATGTATTTCTCTCTCTCTCTCTCTCTCTAATGCAATGACATGCAAACCCTATGCATGTTCCCTAAAAAAATATTATGTTTTGTTTTTTAATTTGGTTGTCTTCAACCTTCTGTGATCACTTCAATTCATTAACACAAGTAAATTGTTCATCAAGGAGACCCGTTGTCACTGATGCTATTCCTATTAGTCACGGAAGTGTTGAACTCTCTCTTCCGCAAAGCCAGTTCTTTGCAAATCCTCACCCCCTTGCAATCCCAGGCCTTCAACAACATATATCCCTTTACGCCGATGATGTCATTTGTTTCATTGCCCCATCTCTACAAGACCCTCGGGTGTTCAAATACGTCTTTAGTGTTTTCGGGGAGGCTTCTGGCCTTCGTGCCAACCTTCACAAAAGCTCAGTCACACCCATCGGTTGCGCCCAGATGGATTTAAATGTCATGCAACAAGAGTTGCCTTGTGAACTATCCTATTTCCTGGTAAAATACCTTAGCCTGCCTCTGTCCTTGTCTAAGCTAACCAGGTCGCAGCTGCATCCATTGCTTGACAAATTCCTTACAAGGCTCCCCAGTTGGAAAGGCAAAATGCTATCTTTGGTTGGCCACCTCATCTTGGTTAAACATGTCCTATCTGTCACACCTCTTTACCACATTCCGGCATGGGTTGTTAGGGCAGTTGATAAGCGTCGTCAAGCTTTCCTCTAGAAGGGAGTAGACACAGTTCATGGTGGCAATTGTTTGGTCACATGGAACACGGTCTGCCGGCCAATCCCTCTAGGGGGTTTAGGTGTCCTCGACCTCAGACTAATGGGGTATGCATTGAGAACGCGTTGGTTATGGTGGCAGAAAGTTGGCCCCTCTCACACTTGGACTAACCTTCAGTCATCTCATGAACCGGTTATTCAGGTAATGTTCCTAGCTGCAATGGAAACAAGAGTGGGTAACGGGCATAACACATTCTTTTGGACAGACAAGTGGTTAGAGGGGACCTCTATCCAATCTCGGTGGCCTTCTCTCTGGAATATCATCAAATCAAAAGCTAGAAAATCTCTCACGGTTGCTCAGGCAGTCATCCACAATGCGTGGATCGCCGACATTCAGGGCGCCTTAACTGCCCAGATCCTAGTAGACTTCTTTCAACTTTGGGCTTATCTGCGCACTATCACCTTACAACCGGAGAATGCTGACAAGGTCATCTGGAGATTTCATTCTTAATATTCAACCAAATCAGCATATACTGCGTTCTTCACTGGCGGAACCAGTTTTCCTGGATATAACCAGATTTGAAAGAATTCTGCACCATTGAAATGTAAACTCTTCATATGGCTAGCCCCAAACAATCATTGTTGGATGTCTGATCGTCAAGCTGTAATGCCCTAGGGTCCAAACTGGCTCAGATCTAACCACATTCTGGATAGACCACGCACACGTAGCAACCCGCTTGCACTTTCGTCCTCGCTTCGCGCAAAACGGTTAACCGGAGGTGCTGCTATTGAAACTCCTAGGTTTATATGTAAGTGCTTATCAAGGTAAGCTAGTAAGGTGGGACTAACCCAGAAATTCATGTGCACACACACATGGGCCGGGGTGTAGTATACACCCCCCTCAAAGGACCCGACGTCCTCGTCGGACCAACATACCCACACCGAGACAAATGATAAAGATCTGCTCTCTTGGCACATGTCGGTACATTTAGTGCCAGCACATATGCCATGTCGTGTGTCCGTTACGGGCCCACACACGCCATGCGCCATATGCCCGCGCCCCTGACCCGCACGCGCCCATGTAACCACGAGAGTCGACTCTGATACCATTTGTAACGCTCTAGGGTCCAAACCGGCTCAGACCTAACCACATTCTGGATAGGTCACGCACACGTAGCAACCCGCTTGGACTTTCGTCCTCGCTCCACGTAAAACGGTTAACCGGGAGTGCTATCATTGGAACTCCTAGGCTTATATGTAAATGCTTCTCAAGGTAAGCTAGCAAGGTAGGACTAACCTGGAAATTCATATGCACACACATATGGACCAATATGGGTCGGGGTGTCACACAAGCACGCCGCGGGCTGTCGGTTAGTCCAATATGTGTCTTATGCAAACAACACCAGGAAACCATCGAACATCTTTTAGCAAGTTATCAATAGGTGAAACAAGTTTGGATACAACTCTTGACCCATCTCAACTTCTAGGTGCTGCCCGCCTCCCCAAATGCTAAATTCATAGATGATTGGAATCCATAGATGATTGGACGGCTTGGCAAAAGAGTCTTCCAAAAATCTGCAGAAAAGGATTTGATTCATTAGTCCTTCTCTTCTCGTGGATTAGTCCTTCTCTTCTCGTGGATGATCTGGAAGGAACGAAACGCTCGAATCTTTGATGCCTCGGAAAGGGACATCACCGCTGTGCTGACTACAATCCTTGATGAAAGCAACTTGTTGGCGCCGAGCAGGCGTTGGGTCACAGTTTTTGCCCACAGAGCTTCCTGCTAGTCATTTTAGCTTGCACTTCTGCAGCGCGTTGATGCGGCTCCCGTCTTGCTGCCCCCGGTCAGAAGTGTTTCTGGCCAGCCCCTCTCCTTTTCCTTTCTGTTTTTCTTTCTGTTGTAAGCTCTCGTTTCTCTGGTCTGTAAGTATTCCGCACTCATGTGTTACCTTCAATCCTTCTTAATACAAAGGCGTGCAATCCTTTTGCGCGTCCCCGAAAAAAAAAACTGTAATGAATCAAATCCACAGTAGGTCAAATCGATCAAATTTAGAAAGCAATGCTAATGTACAGAAAAAAAGGTTCCCATGATAAAAGGTGAAACTGGAACAGGGTTTCTTTCCTGCTGGTACAATTGAGATTTCAAAGAAGAAACCCTCCTTTCTAGAATCGAGCCTTTTTCTTTGAATTCTTTACAATGATAGTTCCATATATCTCTCATATGAATACGATTAGTGGGTAATATGATCCAAGACAGGAGTGCGATCATGACACAAAAGTGCTCAACTAATGTTAGCTTAATAAATTCTGCAGTTACGGCACTTCAGGCATTGATGAATAATTGGCAGAATGAACCGCAAAGCTGGACAGGATCGACCGATCCCTGCACATCCTGGGAAGGGATTTCATGTTCTAATGGGAGGGTGACAGAAGTGTGAGTGCTCAACTTATCATCTTAGACCCCTTTTATTAATAAAAACTCTGCTGAATCCTGGTATTTGCAGGAGATTGCCAAGCATGAACCTGCAAGGTACATTAAGCAACGCCATAGACCAAAACTCTGCTTTGACATACCTGTAAGTCCTTGTTTCTTCAGTTTTGAAAGAATTTCCTTTAGCCAACAATGAAACTTTGGTGCTTTCTCAACAGAACCACATTGTAACACGTTTTATGGTACTGATCTAAAATAAACTACACGCAGGGATCTGTCTAACAATCCAAGTCTTGGAGGTCCACTTACTCCAAACATTGGAAATCTGAAGCAGCTCACAACTCTGTAAGAACAGCTTATCACTATATGATAACATTACTTTTTTTGTTTGGTCTGTGGAAAGGACCAATAAAAAGATCATGCGAGAAACTGATGTATTGGTTTTCTCAGGATTTTGCTTGGATGCAGCTTCACTGGTAATATTCCTCAAGAGATAGGCAACTTAAGACAGCTCACATTCCTGTAAGAAATCAATCAAATGTGCACAGGAATCTTCAATGGACATTACTCTCTTCATGAGGTGATTTGACTCAATTAACTAGTTACTCTCATGCAGAGCCCTAAACTCAAATAAGTTCACTGGCAGAATCCCCCCAACGCTTGGCTTTCTCTCAAATCTCATTTGGTTGGACTTGTCAGCCAATCAGCTGTCAGGACAAATCCCAGTCTCAACAAGTTCAAACCCAGGGTTGGATAGACTTGTCAACGCAAAACATTTGTAAGTTCCCAAATGTTGTACCAGTTCTAGAATGAAAAGAATCATTGATACACGCCTGCTTAAATGTGCTAATTTCCATATTGGCTGATCCATCCATCCAAATCAACAGCCATTTTAGCGAGAACCAGTTGATAGGCCCAATAGCCGGAAGTCTTTTCGGTGCCAATATGAGCCTTATACATGTGTAAGCTGTGTATTCTTCATTTGCACTTGCTAATTTCCTCTGTCCATTCATATCATCTCACTGCTTTCGGTAATCATTGTCAGGATATTTGACAACAACAAATTTACTGGACCAATCCCGGAATCTCTTGGACTTGTGAAAACACTTAAAATTATGTACATACCTTATAAACAAATTTTCATTTGTCTTACACTCCCTTTTGCAAAATTTCTTGACTCTTTTTGCCCATTGTACTTGTTTCAGCCGACTAGATCAGAACCAATTCAGTGGTCCGGTTCCTAATAGTATCGGCAACCTGCCTAACCTGATGGAACTGTAAGTAATTATCATTAAGGAATACCGACTAATATTTCCTATTCCTTGAAAATTACAATACAAATATTTCTTTCGTTGTTGCAGGAGCTTAACAAGCAACCAACTGAACGGGACAGTGCCAGACCTCACTAATGCAACTGTTCTCAATTATGTGTAAGACAGAAAATATATCAACATTAATGTCTAATGATTCTTTTCTGGTGTTAAGAAAAAACGTCTTTCTCTGAACAGGGACCTAAGCAACAATAACTTCGCAAGCTCACCAGCACCACCATGGTTTTCAACGTCGACATCCCTGAACACCTTGTGAGTTCTGAGGATTAACAAGTGAATATTAAATGGATTTAGTCAGTTACATTTTAACTAATGTTGTTGCTCTGGTTTGATTTACAGATTTATGGATGATGATGGTCTTACTGGGACAGTCCCTAGCGCTCTTTTCAGTTTCCCACAAATGCAGCAAGTGTAATTTCCTCATGGCTCGTGCTACAACTTTCTCTAGTAGCATATCTAGCTATGCAAGTCTTGCTTCAGTAAAATTTGTATGCCTTCTGATGTTGTAACTTGTAATGCAGATCACTAGCTAAGAATGCATTCCGTGGGAGACTTAATATCAGTGGCAACATCAGCCCACTACTACGCGTTGTTAATCTGACAAATAATCAAATCGTTGAGGCTACAGTTGACCCGAGCTACACTAGCAGCCTCATGTAAGCATCATCTCATATGACTTGTATACTTGTACAACTGAGTGGAATGCATTCTCACTCATTTTTTTTATATTCTTTTCCAGACTAGCAGGGAATCCTGTATGCTTAGACAATATCAGTTTCTGCACGCTCAAGCAAAAGCAGCAAGTGCCATACTCTACTAGCCTAGGCCCATGTGGTGCCTTTTCATGCCCCACTGGTCAGTCAGCGAATCCAGTGCCTTCACAGAACTGCGCTTGCACCACCCCCTTCCAGGGTGTGATGATCTTCCGAGCACCCGCCTTCTCTGACGTGACAAACCCCACAACATTCCAACCTTTGGAGTCGACGCTTGTGACGAACCTTAGCCTAGCTCCAGGATCAGTTGCCCTTTCCAATGTTGAGTTCAGTCCAGGAGCTCCTCTAACATTCACGGTGAAAATTTTTCCAGTCAGTGGAATGAGCTTCAGTCGCTCAGATGTTATAAGAATAAGTTCGGCTTTGGTCAACCAAATTTACAAAGCTCCAGAGACATTTGGACCATATAGCTTCCTAGCAAGCATATACTTTGCAAGTACGTACACTGCATAGGTTTGTACTCTCTTTTGTTTGATTTTGATCTTCAAATCTTACGTAACATATTCATTTCAGGCCCAAGCGGTAAGAAGTCCTCAATGGGCATAGGTGCAATAATTGGAATATCGGTTGCTGGTTTCGTCCTTATTGTTGTCCTTGTTCTGGTAGCAATATATGCTCTACGGCAGAAGAAAATAGCCAAGGAGGCAGTTGAGCGAACTACTAATCCATTTGGTAATGTGTTATTTCGTCATCGACAGTTCATCTAAAGGAAGATGTGTTACATGCATACACATATATCCAATTCGAACTAAAATCAAGCCTAGGAAATTACCATAAACATTTTAAAATTGTCACGATATGTTTGCTAATTTGATCTTACTAATGCTTTGGTACCACAGCATCATGGGGAGCAGGTGGTAAAGATAACGGAGGCGTGCCACAACTGAAAGGAGCAAGATACTTTGCATTTGAGGAACTGAAAAAATGCACTAACAATTTCTCAGAAACCCACCAGATAGGATCTGGAGGATATGGGAAGGTAACTTAATTCCGTGCTCACATATTCACAGACAGAACCAAGGGTTTACAGAAGTATCCTATTTACTTTGTTAGGTTTACAAAGGAATGCTCGCAAATGGGCAAATGGCAGCAATAAAACGCGCACAACAAGGATCCATGCAAGGTGCAGCTGAGTTCAAGAATGAGATTGAACTACTGTCCAGGGTTCATCACAAGAACCTAGTGAGCCTAGTAGGTTTCTGCTATGAACAAGGGGAGCAGATGTTGGTTTATGAGTATATTCCTAATGGGACATTAAGGGAGAACCTGATGGGTATACTCTTCATTATCACCACCACCACATTTTCACTTAATTACCACATGCTTCTAAACAAGGACATAGTGTCTAACCATTGTTATGAATAGCGCATGTATTCATATGAGGCCAATGGGCCGGTATATATACACAAAGTACAGGTGGCAAATATGCAAAGAACCCCTCATAACAATGGGGAATAACAAACTATACATATATCTCTAACACCCCCCCTCAAACTCATGGTGGATCAACAACACTGAGTTTGGAGAGGTAGAATCTGTGCTGTGCTCGAGTCTGGGCCTTCATGAAGAAATCCGCTATCTGAAGCTCCGAAGGCACATACTGAAGAGTAATCACCTGATCATGCACACAAGTCCTCATGAAAGAAGCATCAACACCAATGTGCTTGGTAAGTTCATGCTTCACGGATCACGAGCAATACGATAGCACTGTCTTCGTCGACAAGAGAGGGTCGGTGTAATGTAAACACCAAAATCCTCAAGTAACCACCGTAGCCAAGTAATCTCTGCTGTCAAGAGAGCCATAGCTCGCAACTCACCTCTGCACTCGAGCGGGACACTGCGATGCTTTCTTCGTCTTCCGTGCAATGAGAGAACCACCAAGAAAAACACAAGATGCGAGAGATAGACCGACGATCGGAGGGATCGCTGCCCAAGTAGCATCCGAATAGGCTGAAGTCAGAACGAGTGGGCGTGGAAAGAAGAGACGGCGAGAGATAGTCCCGCGAAGATATCGCGAGAACTCGAAGGAGGTGGTGTAGTGGACTGAGTGGGAGCTGAAACAAAGCGACTCGAATATGAACTGGATAAGTGATATCCGGACGAGTAACAACAAGGTAGACAAGACTCCCAACAAGATGACGATGGCGAGTCGGATCGAAAGAGGCTC
Source organism: Dendrocalamus sinicus (assembly GCA_036346575.1). Taxonomy (NCBI): domain Eukaryota; kingdom Viridiplantae; phylum Streptophyta; class Magnoliopsida; order Poales; family Poaceae; genus Dendrocalamus; species Dendrocalamus sinicus. Next base: position 15,287,761 of record CM070643.1, on the reverse strand, counting down.
ACCATCGAGAGTCGGAGGTGAACATTGAGCTCCATGGGAGTCTCAACGATCTGCTGATCGAGAGGAGGCGCGATCAAGAAGATCCTGAATATATTTCTCTTGGGACATAAAGAAACCATCCGAGTGGAAGTAACCTCAATCCCAAGAAAGTAGCTAAGAGGACCAAGATCCGACATAAGGAATCGCTCACTAAGACGAGCCTTGACAAAGGCAATGTACTCAGAATCATCTCCGTAATGATCATATCATCAACATACAAGAGAAGAAGAGTCCGACCACGAGGCGAAGTGTGGACAAAGAGCGCAGGATCATGATCACTAGCCGAGAAGCCAGCAGCAGTGACCACGAGGAGAAGCGCTCAAACCAAGCACGAGGGCTTGCTTAAGGCCATAGAGAGCGGCGAGCGGCGGCGGACCATGCCCTCGAGAACAGAGTACCCGGTGGCGGATGCATGTAGACCTCCTCACGCAACTCACCATTAAGAAAGGCATTCTTGACATCAAGCCGAAAGCAGACCGATGGCGAGCAGACGCCACCGAAAGAAGAGTGCGAGCGGTGGTCATGTGAGCCACGGGAGCAAAAGTCTCGTCGTAGTCAACACCATGCTCCTGCTGAAACCACGAGCAACAAGACGCGCCTTATAGCGCTCAAGAGAGCCATCGAGCGAGTCTTAATCTTATAGACCCACTTACATGTGATGGGATGAGAATGGGATGGACAAGGAACAAGATCCCAAGTACCAGTACGCTCAAGAGCAGCAATCTCCTCGGCCATGGCAAGCTGCCATTCAGGGTGAGTAATGCTGACATCCGGTGGGAGAGCAGGCTCACGAGTAGGCTGCGCCGCAAAAGCAAAACAGGCGGGAGGCCGAATCGATCGCGATCGCGGAGAGCGTAGCGAGGAGAAGATGACCCATCAGGGGAAGATGGAGCATCAGAAGAAGAGGGAACATCAGAAGAAGATGGCTCATCTGGAAGATCCTCAATACGAGGTCGACGAGTGTAGAAGATAAGAGGAGGAGGTACTGTAGTGGGAGGAGCCTGGGGAGTCGTAGGAGACGACACAGGCGGTGACAACGGCGGAGAGGCCACAGGGGGAATATGTGGAGACTCAGTGGGACAGGTGGACAAGGGCAAAACAGATATAGGAGTATCTGGAAAGGTCAAGAAGGACAGAGACTCCTCAGAGGAAACCGAAGGAGTGGCGGGGCGTGGGTAGAATGGGCGAGACTCGTCAAAAGTCACATCCCGAGAAACCCGCATCCTCGACCAAGCGGATCCCAGACCGATAGCCCTTGTGCTCGGCATCAGATCCCGAAAGACACACTCAACAGATGGCGGTCAGTTTGGTGCGTTCTCGAGGGGCAAGGAGAACGTAGCAAACGCAGCCAAACATATGAAGGGTAGAGTAGTCAGGAAGAAGACCACAGAGACGCTCAACAGGGATCGCTCCCTGAAGGGCAGAAGAGGGCTGGATGTTGACGAGATAGGTGGCGATGGAAACGACCTCGGCCCAAAAGTGAGGTGGAATAGAGCGGCAATCATCAGAGTACGAGCCGTCTCAAGGAGGTGACGATGCTTGCGCTCAGCGACACCATTCTGAGCATGAGCACCAGGACAAGAGAACTGAGCGAGAGTGCCCTGCTCAGCAAGAAAGCTGCGCAGGTAACGAGAGAGGTACTCGCCAGAGATCGGCCACGAAAGACACGAATAGGAGTGGAGAACGTGTATGGATCATAGTGGCAAATTGTTTATAGATAGACAGAACCTCACTACGAGAAGACATGAAATATATCCAAGTATGGCGAGAAAAATCATCTATAAAAATGATATAATATCGATGACCCCCTTTCGAAACGAAGGGAGCCGGACCCCAAACATCTGAATGAACAAGATCAAAAGGACGCTGAGACACAGTCTCACTATGAGGATAAGGAAGCTGAATCTGTTTACCTAACTTACAGCCCTGACAATCTAAAGACACGTCTCCTGAGACAGACCCCAGAAGACCACGACGAACTAAGGACGACAGACGGGATCCACACAGATGGCCAAGGCGATGATGCCACTGCTGGAAAGAGCCGGTAGACGAAGTGGCAGAAGCGGAGAGACTGGCGGCGATGGTGGCAGCGGAAGGAAGGTGAAGCCAGTCAAGCTCCCAGAGACGCTGTGAGTCACGGCGCCGAGGGCCAGAACCAACCAGAGCTCCCGTGTGGCAGTCCTGAACACAACAAGAGTCAGATTCGAGGACAACCCGATAACCAAGGTCGATGTCGCCCGTGAGAAAGAAGCGCAAGGTAAGGCGAGGAACATGAGCAACGAAGGAACATGAAAAGATGAGTTGCTAAGAGATCCTCGACCAGAGACAGAAAGAGATGTACCATCGCGGTAAGAACACCGCGGGAGAATCAAGAGGTGTAATGGAAGACAGAGTGGAAGGATCGGAGTCATGTGAAAGGATGCTCCGAATCAAGAATCCACGGGAGGTACTGATGTGTAGGAGGTGGTCTCGGTGCCCAAGAGTCGATGAGCGAAACTGCGAGAACTGTTGAGGAGAACACAAGCGGCAAGTAGGCGTCGAAGTCGGCTATCTCCCTCGGTGAGAGAAGTGCTGAAGAAGTCGAGGCGACGTCGTCGTAGAAGCACTAGTGCCGAGAGAAGAACGGCGTGAAAGATGCCGCTTCTTCTTGTAGCACGGGACTCGGTGTGGCCATCCTTGTCGCAGAGGAACAGTGAGGACGGCCACCTCGGATCGAGGACGGCCACCACCACTGTGGTAGCCGCCGGAGGAGGCGATGTAGCAGCGACGAGCGGCGAGCACGAGGGGAGTGGCATCGAGCCAGCACCACTCAAACGAGTCTCCTCTGCGCGTATCTCGATAAGAGCCTCCGGAGAGTGACACGAGGTGGCGTGCAAGGAGCCGGGCACGCCTTTGCTCGAACTTCGGGGAAGGCGAGTAAGGAACTCGTAAACCCGCTGAAATAGATCGGCACGTACCTCCGAGCGGCACGGACGAGTACGACGGCCAGCGATCGCGAAGTGAGTCCAACGACGCCGACGGCGAACTCGGCGTAAAGGCGTCAACAGTAGCATCACCCTGCTGAAGAGAGTGCTCCTGGCGGACCACGGACAGGTACAGGGCATCACCAGAGGGCTCGTAGCGCTGACGAAGATGAGTCCACATCTGAAAAGCCGAAGGGAGTCCCACAACCTCGAAAGAAAATCGAGGCCGGACACGGCGATGAGGACAGCGGCGGCGGCGTCGTCATCGTACCACTGAGTGTAGACGGTCAGACGATCCTTGTAGGAATCCAGAGCCTCCTGGTAGGCAGAGGCAGCTTTATCATCAGCGTCATCATCGGCAGCAGCCTTATCGGCTGTCGGAGGCAATGCAACAGGCGTAGGCTCCGTCGGAGGAATAGGGCAAGGCGGGCAGGTGACATCGCCAGAGAGGACGCCCCAGAGACGAAGACCACGCATGTGAATGCGCATGTGAGACACGAAATCGGTGTAATTAACACCATCAAAGATCACTGGGCAACGAGGGAGGGAAACGGTGCCCATTGGTAGGCGCGCCGGGCGGCGCGGCGACCAAAACAACGAAGTCTAACAGCGGCGCCGACGGCGCGGCGGTTAGGACAACGTTTTTTTTTTTTTTTTTCTTCTTTCCGGTCGGTTTATAAAACCGATCGTGAGTCGGTCAAGACCGAATCGAGGAGCCGCGATAGGCGGCGGGGAGCAGCGGCGCGGGAGGAGCGGCGACGGCGGCGGAGGAGCGGCAATCGCGGCGGCGAGCGGCGGCCTCAGCGGATCGGGCGGCGCGCGCAACGGAGACGCGGCGGCGTCGGTGCGCAGAAGCAGCCGGCGGCGTCGGCTGGAGGAGCGCGGCTCGGGCGGAGAGGCGGCCTCGGGTGGAGAGCGCGGCCGGCGCGGCGGGCCGGCGGCGGCGGCGTCGAAGCGCGGAGGAGCAGCCGCGGAGGGAGCAGCGGCGGCGCGGAGGGCGGCGGCGCAACGGAGACGGCAGCGGCGTCGGGGAACGGAGGGAGCAGCCGGCGGTGTCGGCTGGAGGCGCGACGGCGACGGCGGCGAGCCGGCGAAAAATCCGGCGGTAGATCCAATCTGGTGGAGCACGGCCCTAGGTATGACAAACCCTAGGCTCTGATACCATGTTATGAATAGCGCATGTATTCATATGAGGCCAATGGGCCGGTATATATACACAAAGTACAGGTGGCAAATATGCAAAGAACCCCTCATAACAATGGGGAATAACAAACTATACATATATCTCTAACAACCATAACTTAACTGCAGGTAAAGGAGGGATGCACTTGGATTGGATGAAGCGCCTCAGGATCGCGGTCGGATCTGCTAAAGGTCTAGCATACCTTCATGAACTTGCTAATCCACCAATAATCCACAGAGATATCAAATCCACCAATATTCTTTTGGATGAGAGTCTAAATGCAAAGGTGGCTGATTTTGGTCTTTCCAAGCTAGTATCTGATACACAAAAGGGCCATGTTTCTACCCAAGTGAAGGGAACACTGGTAAGTACTTCTGGGAATTATAAGTGCATAGTTTCTATTAGGGAAAAGAAGATTTCTTGCTGACTCCTCTTCTATATTGAATTACCAGGGTTATTTGGATCCTGAGTACTACATGACTCAACAACTCTCTGAGAAGAGTGATGTCTATAGCTTCGGAGTTGTCATGCTAGAACTGCTAACTTCCAGGCAGCCCATACAGAAAGGCAGGTACATTGTGCGCGACATCAGGACTGCAGTAGATCAGTATGATCAAGAGTACTATGGCTTGAAGGGCCTAATTGATCCGGCAATCCAGGGTTCAGCAAAATTAGTTGGCTTCAGGAGATTCGTGCAGTTGGCTATGGAATGTGTAGAAGAGTCTGGTGTTGACCGCCCGACAATGAATGATGTGGTGAAGGAACTTGAGATCATTATACAGAATGAAGGGACGCAGTTGTCAAATTCAGCATCTTTATCAGCTGAACAGTTTGGGAATGCAGTAGGTAGAGATCCTTACGGGGAACATTTGCCTATGAAAGATGACAGCAGCAGCAGCGCCTTCGACTACAATAGTGTATATTCAAACTCGGCTGTTGAACCAAAGTAGATACTACGTATTGGTTCTTGCTTGTCTCTACTCATTGTTTTTGGTGCATAGTCCAAGTGAAAAGGACACGAGACATGTATTGTACAATATTCATTTTTCCTGTCTGTTGATAAAACCAAGGTCTGAATATTTTATAAGCATACATTTGCAAATTGCTTGCTTAAGACGAAACAGCAGAGGATGATACAATGCAAAATATTTATATATAAGTGCTTAAAGAGAGAGAATATAGCCACATCATCAAGCATCCATGCAAAAATTATTTCCTCCAATGCAAACATCTCTTCCATAGGTGCTTAGATGCTATTAATAGATATAGTTATACACATAAGCACCTACTAAGCACCGGTGCTTATTTAAGCATCGATGCTTCAAAATAAACACCTTATCTATTCTATGTGGCAAGAAAAATCAGTTTTTTATTACTAAGCATCTCTCTAAACGCCTGTATTGGACATGCTCTAATATCATTAATGACTTTCCCCTTTCTATTGATAACCTAAAACTAGAATAAATAGTATGTGCTAAACAAAGATCTTTTGTCCATCTCCAGTACACAGTTCCAAGAAACATTCTTCGGTGATCTGAGTTGTTCCCAATTTCTAATTTAAGTAGTTAACAGATGCAGTCTCATTAACTTTTCTCTAAACAATCCTGCATCAAGACGATGCCATTTCACAACATAAATTTAAAGATACTTTTTGAACGAAGTAATGGCCTCTGGTTGGCCGGTGGTATTAATGAATAAATAACTATGAAGTCTAAGCTCCTATTGAAGAGAGGCCGTAAAGTTTTTGGCGTTGGCAGGTAATATGTGGATACGGACCATACGGTATAGGATTAGTGAGGGAAAATATTTAGTTGACGTTTTCTTTTTCTTTTTTTTGATGAAGACATTGAGAAGATGCATTGCCACCATGTACATGGAAACCAATTTCTTCTGATTGCATTACCACTTTACCAGTAGAAAAGATAATTCAGAACCACTACTATTTCTCTATCACAGTGCATGTTCACTGCACCTTTTTTGTTGTTGTTGGAAACAGCAGTGGAGAAATCTAGTCCCTACTTAAAATGTCCCACTTGCGTCCGTTTGAGCAAATGGCATAATTCAAAGGCACGCATGCTACAAAATTAATAATACGGAAATTTTACCTCTAAATGAAGTTAAAGTAAGAGCAGGGGCAAAACAAGAAAGTACCTTGAACAAAGAGTGGAAGAAAAAAGCAATAACTTCATCATTATCAGAGCTTCCAAAGCATCGACATTGTTATTTCAGTCCACACCAACATATGCTGTACCAACGAAAAGGAATACTATCACCTACTTAGCAAAGAGTTATAGTATAAAATAACAAGAATAACTTCATCACAACAGCATTCTGTTACAGACTGTAAACATGCACAAGCAGCCATATTTCAACCAAGACCTCAAGATGATAGGCTATGCATTACATTTGCAATGGCCATGGGGGCAAAAAACAGGCCATGCATAGGCATGGGCAAATCTTCAAGCCTCAACCGATCATCTATGCAATGTTCAGAGCGGCGACAGAGATCCGTCTTGGTGACGGCAGCCGAACGTTATTTTGGTTGGACAATTGGATCGGATGGCAATTAACATGATATGGTAGGGGATAGGTCAGAAAGGCTTAAGATCGCCCTCCTCGCGGCAGCTCTGATCTAGAGACCAACCGGTTTAGAATTTGACTGCTTTATTGCTTAATGATAATAGGTACAATGCTGACTCTTTATAGGTATGGCTAAACTTGACCTCTAAGAAATATATCTCTATATTAAACAAACTAATCTCTCATAATAGCAAACTTATTTCTAATACATAGAAATAACCTAGAAGGAAATAAGCCTAAATAGTAAAGAAACTAATTATTATATTCCTAATTCGCGATATACTGGCGAACCACCCAAATCCGTACGTGGTACAGTACTGTAGGTAATGTTCACGCGTTGCTATAGTACCCGCACGGTACTGTTCAATTTGCTATAGTGCCCCGCGGTACTGTTCACTTGCCTGCTGTGTGTACGCTGAGATTCTAAGCCATAACATTACACCCCTCGTAGCGAGACAGCTCGTCCTCGAGCTGTCAAGTGGTGGCCATAGTTGAAACCCTTCGTAATTCCATGTTGACGAGAGGGCACGATGATGACGTCGTGTCGCATGGAAAAAAATCAGCAAAGCTCCAATGGACAGCAACCCCTGGGCGTGATTTGATGACGTAGGAGACGTTGAGGGTATGGGCACCTAGCGTGAGGTAGCAATATCATCCTTCTTGCCTTGGGATGCAGCGGTTGTGTAAGAGATGCGACGACGTTGCTGACCCCTACATGGCAACCGTTGTGCTCCACATTTGTGGAGGCACGGTGTTGGCCGGCCACGTGGAGATGACTACCACTGGACAACAACAATCTTTCTCTTTGGCAAAGGCACCAAAGGTGAAACCTGAAGAGGAGTCATTGTTGGTGACGTGGCCAGTGCCAATGCCGACGTCGGGGAAGGTGGTGGTAGCGCAACCATTGCAATGGCACGTGGCACCTCTTTCTACACCTTTAGCTTGTCCACCATCTCCATAGTCTTCTCGAATAAGGCCATTAGCTCCTTGTTGCTAGCCTTCAATTATTCCAGGATAGATAGTACGGCATCAGAAGCCATGTTGAGTGGCTCTAATACCAAATGATATGGTAGGGGATAGGCCAGGAAGGTTTAAGATTGCCCTCCTTGCGGTAGCTCTGATCTGAAGATCAACTGGTTTAAAACTTTATTGGTTTATTACTCAATGATAATAGGTACAATATTATCCCTTTTATAGGGATGACTAAACTTGACCCCTAAGAAATATATCTCTATATTAAAGAAACTAATCCCTAATAATAGCAAACTTATCTCTAATACATAGAAATATTCTAGAAGGAAATTGTAGAATCCCACATATCGATGTGAGATACTACTATGGAACGTCATCGCTAAAGTAAAGAATCATAATAAAAGTAATAATAAAAAAATCACAAGAAAATTAAAACTTTAAAAATACTTTAATAGAGAAAATAATTATTTAAAATATGGGACCGGTCTACTTCTAACCAAATAAAGAATAAGTAAAACAACCATAGTGGCAAGCCACGGTGCTGAAAACTCGAGTGCTCCCACCCATGCATGATGCTATCACTCCACTGGCCTTTTACCTGAGACTGAAAAGAGCAAGCGTGAGATTTGAAAATATTAGCAAGTACCCAACAACGGTCGCAATACACAAGTAAAGACAAGTAATACAACCACATGAAATAAGGCAAGCATGACAAGTAAGCAATGGACATGAGGCAACCAATGAACAATTGATATCGGAAATACTGTGATGAATGGAAGACGGATATTATGAGAACTGTGTATTAAAGATATTTGTTATGTGACAAGTTATAGCAAGTTATAGCAAGGGTGCCGGCGACCTCATCCCACATACCCCGTTATATGAGAATAGCCAGGCACAACCTTGTCCTCGACTGTATAACCGCAGACAGGGTGTAATATCCTGTGTAACGAGAATATACGGTCCCATGTACGTTACCAGGTTGGGTGGAAATGACCCCTATATGTGGGTAGTCCCGGCGTGATAACCCTTAGTTCGTTATTTAGCGAATTATCTATGATATAATTAGAGAGTTGTGATTCAGTTAAGGTAAAGTTATGAGGGTAACGATTTAGTACAATGAGATCGGAGAGATGAGATTAGTGATAAGGTAATTGATACATCATGGACAGATTAAATAGTATGAACTTAAGGAAACTAAGAGATGGCAAAAATAAGGCTACAATAAAGTTATGAGAAGTGAAAAGATATGCTAGAGTTGAAAATGGAAAGACATAGTTTCTGATATAAGGGCGATGTGGAATAATGATAAGGTGATGGTGATATAAGGATTAACCTAAAGACGTATTATAATATAGCTCACACAAGGTTATCAACACATCAAGTTTTATTATGTGATAAGTGATTACTAGTCAGATTAAAGATTTAATACATACATCATTCATGGCTCACATACAACACAAACAATTATTGGAACATAATATTCAGTTGCTTGCCTTTGGCATCATCTGAGAGGTGGTCCACCCCGACTAGCTCACCAACTCAGTGCTCGTCAAGAAAGCCAATGGGAAGCAACGCATATGCATCGACTTCACTACCCAGTACTGTTGTGGGGGTGTCCAGTCCCTTGGGCCGTTAGGATTAGGGCCTTAGAGCATGTCCAATAGCATAGTGTGGCCTATCTAAAGGAATATACCGATATACCCTTACCCTTTGCAATTATTGAGGGGGTAGTATAGGGAATTTCCATCCTACCCATTCATATATATATAAAAACTCCTAAGGGGGTATGAGGCAACCATATCCACTCATTTTCTACTCACCAGCTCTCTCACACACGTGCGATGGTCTCCAGCTCTAGCAAGTCCACATCCTCAAGGGAGGAAGGGTACCAAGTACCCACTATTGTGGCTCATGCCACAACAAATATAGTTTTCTACATGTGTAATAGTGCACTTAAGGATTACCAGATGCTACTCCGTAACTAGGTAGTTATAAAGATAGCTTTCTACTATATTATGAAACATATGGAGGAAAGTGGCTGGTCAGATATGGGATTTGCCCCTCCTACATGACAGGAGAGATATCCCTGAGCCCCTCAATGTGATCGGATGAAGAAAGTTCATGGCTATACCACGAGTAGTTGAAGAGTTGACCACATGAAGTTATCCATCACTAGATCAGAAAAAATTGAATAGTCCATATATGGCCATACCCCTGCCGTGCATGCTGGTGTTAACACACTGGTGTACGGTGTTCCATCTTTGGACACGTGAAATTCGGTAGAGGTGCTACTACAACTGCACGCTGATCAAGATAATCCGAGGAGAAGACACAATCGAGACGTTGGACAATCGACTACTTCCATTATATCAACGCACGCTACATTGAACTGGGCTGCTTTAACTTTTCTTCTATTGCACTATGCATCTAGCGGTAACGATCTATGATCTATTACTTGTATGACTTCCCGATTTACGCAATATAAAATTTTATTTTGCGCTAGTGTAGTTTAGCTTGTATCCCAATAGGTACATCGTACAGGAATTTAGGACTACCATAGACCCTGACACCAACAACCACGACTACTACTACCTGCAGGGCATCACAGGGGCGAAGCTAGAGAGAAACCAAGGGGGGTGCACACTTCACCACACATATAGCACAGTACACAAAAATTTCGATGGACAATATATAGAAAATATGTTGTACCGTTAGTTTTTAACATATATAATATAACAAAGTGATTGACAATGAACAGCGAGTCGATGATAAAGCATTAGCAGCAGAAAGTACGTACCAAAATAAATAAATCCATTAATATAGGCAAATATATTATCTGAACTCAATGTCCTTAATGGCCTACAACAAAGGAGAATAAAAAAATGTTAATTTTCAGCTGAAAAACTATTAAAAAATCATGTGAAAATAGGCAATATACCTTTTCATATTGCATATTTGCGTCCTCTCATATTCATAAAACGATCAACCACATCCTTATTTGTGACTTTCTTCATTTCTTCTTTCTCGACGTAACAAATAAGGCTATGACTCATGTAGTCATCACCAATGCGATTATGTAAATATGTTTTCACAATCTTCATAGCTGAAAAATACCTCTCAACCGTAGCAGTGGCAATAGGCAAAACTAGTACTAGCTTCAAAAGCCGATAAACTAAAGGATAGCAAAGATGCTTCCTTGTCTCCACCATTTTTTGAGGAAGCTCACCAATACTTTCTACATTAGAGAATCTATCACCTTCTCTCACATCAGCAATATAGAGGCAAAGATGATGTAACACCCCACCCATCCTCTGGGCCTAGAGTGCTACCGTCACTGCATAATAATACCACTTCTAGTCATCTGCTAAACAATTTAAGCAAACTCTACCTTGATCATGAAGCAACAGCCACTAACACCATACCTTTTTTTTAACAACTTTTCTAACTTACTAGTAGAATTAAATATACTACCAGAAGCTAGATATGTGAAGTGCTGCAAGAACGTGAAGTCATTCATGGGCTACACCCGCCCGTGCAAGACGTCCTCAATAGTTTCCTAAAAAAAAGCAACAAAGCAAGGGTGAGTCCAAAGACTCAGCAAGTACATAATAGAACAATAGACACTACCAACATAAGTAAGCATATAAACATAATGCACATATATCATCATGTTCATAACATCATTCTCATAGCCAAACAATGCAATGCCATCAATGCCATGCCTCATTACTCTACATGCTCATATGCTCTTCACTTTGCAAGTACCGGTACTGCCGAGTGAACACCCGTCGATGTTCACCCATCGTGGGCCCGCCCTCATAGGCACGGGACCCCTCCACTCCCGTGGAGGCCTACCGAAGTAGGTCTTACTCAAGAGCACTCCGGATTAGTCCACTAGCTTTACTCATAGCTAGGGACTTTCTCACCGCCCTCACTCTTGAGTGCTCCTCATGCAAATGCACATATCCATGATCATATTCACACTCATCACTAGCATTACTAGTAGACAAGCATCTTTGCCTACCTCACTCCATCATCATTTACCATGCAACCTTATGTCAGGTAAACATCACATTTCCACATAGACATCATGTAATCAACGCATTTCTACACAGATATTATCATACCAGATAAACATCGCATATTCATAAACCTTGGTCTACCGCTCTACCATGTACTTGCACATAACCAAGCGAAGTGGGCGTCGTGCGGACGGCGTCGGCTCGGGACCTCCACCTGGACAAGCAAATAGTCCGATTTAACGCATCATAACGAAACCAGAGATTAATTGGGCGACGACGGTACTATACGCATATCCCGTTTCGGGCGTAGAAACACGCGGGTTTCAGGGATCTGTTGCGCAAGTCCCGAACCCCCCTTTTTTTCCTTTTTCCCCCTTTTTTTTCCTCTTTTCTTTTCTCTCCTCTTCTTTTCTCTTTCTTTTTTCCTTCCTTTCCTTCCCTTTTCTTTTCTTTCCTTCTCTCTCTCCCTTACCCAGTAGGCGGGCGGCCTCCTTTTTCCTCTCTCTGGCTCCCCTCTCTCTCCCTTATCCTCACCTCTCTCTCTCTCCACTCGGCGAGCGGCTGCTCCTCCTCTTCTCCGCCCGGCGCGCGCGGCGCGCGCGCGGTTCTCCCGCCGCCCTTCCTCTCTCCTCCTCGCGCTCAGCTGCGCTCGCGCAGCTCCCGGCGCGCGCGCGTGGCGGCCCGCCTCGAGACGCCACCGGGCTCCCGCCGCCGGCCTCGGGCCTCCATCGCCGTCCCGCCTCGGCTTCCCCTCTGCGCGGGCACCCTCCGGCGGCGCGGCGGCGTGCGGCGGCAAGGCTCACCGCCGCCGCCCTCCCTCCTCTCGCCCTCGCCTACCTCGCCTCGGATCCGGCCGGCTCGGCCGGATCCACGCCTCCCAGCACGCGCGGCGTTGGGGCACCGCCGCCCGGTCGGCTTGGCCAGCGGCCTGGCCGCCGTCCTCGGCTCCGCCCTGCACCCCCACCCTCCCTCGGCTCGCACCGGTACACCCTCCCTTCCTTCCCTTTAGGCCATGGCAAGGGAACCTACCCGGTTGGTGGTTTGGGCGATGAAGAAGGTTGCGTCGATGGCGAGGTGGTTACCCTCTTCCTCACTGGAATGCTGTCGGTTTGGCTTGACTTAAGAAGTCTGGTTTCGACTTTGCGAGTTGAAATGCGCAGGTGGCTCACATGCACGCTAGGGCAGCATGCGGCTTGCCAACTCTCCCTGACAGGGGCAAGGGCAGGTGAGGTGTCTTGCCAGCTGGCCCCCCTTCTATTTTTCTGGTATTACAGATGATGTCGAAGATCAGCCAATTCACTAGAACTAAAATCATCAGGATAAAGTTTTGCCAGTCTCATCAAACTATCCACATTAAAATCATGAAATCGTTCTTTTGGATTGGGCTGGGGGTGCACAATTTTGGACTAGGAGTGGTGCACATATGGTGAATTTGGGATAGTAATAAGTGTTTCTTTTTTTTTACCCTGGTGCCAAGGAACCCCCTTGCCCCCATTGGGCTTCGCCCTTGGGGCATCATCCACCCAGCCATCCATGACGCCGCCAAGACCGTCGGGTTCAGGAGGTTCGTGCTGCTAGCCATGGAGTCCATGGAGGAGTCGGCGTCGAGGCGGCCCATGATGAGCTCGGTGCTGAAGGAGATCGAGACGATGTTGCACAACGAGGGGCTAAGCTCATTCGGCTTGTCTACCACGGAGTTCGAGCATGCAAGGGGCGGCGTGGCGCACCCGTACGACAGGCCAATGGTTGCGGCTGGCTCGAACAGCAGTGGCAGTGGCAGCATAGCTGAAGAAGCCTCCCACCCTAAAACTAAACACTAAGAGTCGTATAAGGAATATGTAACGCCCTAGGGTCCAAACCGACTTAGGCCTAATCCCAATCTGGATAGACCACGCACACGTAGCAATCCGCTTGCACTTTTATCCTCGCTTCGCACAAAACGGTCAACCGAAGGTTGCTACCATTGGAAGCCCTAGGTTTATATATTAGTGCTTCTCAAGTTAAACTCGTAAGGTGGGACTAACCCATACCCTTATGTGCACACACACATATAGGCCATCATGGGCCTAATTCTACAGAGGCCGAGGTGTCACATACACCCCCTCAAAGGACCCGACGTCTTCGTCGGCCTAACATTCCCACATTGAGGCAAATTATCAGGATCTCCTCTCTTGGCACATGTCCGTGCATTTGGTGTCAGCACATATGCCATGCCGTGTGTCCACTCTGGGCCCACACGCGCCATGCGCCATATGCCCGTGCCCCTGACCCGCACGCGCTCATGTAACCGCGAGAATTGGCTCTGATACCATCTGTAACGTCCTATGGTCCAAATCGGCTTAGGCCTAACCCCAATTTGGATAGGCCACGCACACGTAGCAGTCCGCTTGAATTTTCGTCCTCGCTTCGCGTAAAACGGTTAACCGGAAGTTGCTATCATTGGAAGCTCTAGATTTATATGTTAGTACTTCTTAAGCTAAACTAGTAAGGTAGGGACTAACCCACACCCTTATATGTGCACACACATATAGATCATCATGGGCCTAATTCTACAGGATCTGAGGTGTCACAGAAGCACTCGGTTCCTTTCTTTTACCTCTTCCTAAGTAACTACAGACTTTTGATTACGACTTATTAATCTAATGAATAATAATTGCTGAAAAAAAATCAAAAGTTGTCGATTAGTCAAAAAGAACATGACCTTATAGTGCACAACTTTTTTCCCTCGAGATTGCAATTTTCCGTACTCCTTTTTGTTGTGTATCATCCTTACTTCTATTGTGCACATTTTTTCCCCTCATCATGGATTGTAATTGCCAACAAATTCCAGACCATAGCTTCTATTAGCGTGTGCTTAACTTAGCCAAAGAAGATCGCACAAACGAAGCATCTAATCAAGAGAGCGTTTGAGTTCGAATTTCGAAACAATTGGTGAATTAGGGCAGGGGTTTTATAAGCTGCGAGCCGGCGCGGAAGGGGGGAAATGCGGGCGAACCTGGGTAGCGCGTAGGGGTGAAAACGGGTCGGATTCGGACGGATATTGCTGCTACCATATCCTAACCCATATTTTTTCTCCGGATTCGGTACCAACCGGATTCGGTAAAAATCGGATTCGGTGTCGGATCGGTCGGGATTAACCCATTTCGTTTGCACCCCTACTTGTTTGTAAGGAATGCATACAGTGCAGTAAATGGAGTAGGATGCACTGACTTGATGTTACTATTTAATAGCTGATGTGGAAGATTTTATTTTACCATTGCAAAAGAAAATGAAACGTCAAATAGTAGCACTAACCTGAAATCAAACTTGAAGATGTATCGGATTCGACGGATATTCGATTCGGACGGATATTCTTTACCATATCCTAACCCATATTTTTTTATTGGATTCGGTACTAGTCGGATTCGGTACCAATCGGATTCGGTGTCGGATCGGTCGGGATTAACCCGACCCGTTTTCACCCCTAGTAGCGCGGACGCGGACGGCCACGCTTGCGCTGCTGCAGGTTGGGCTCTCCTGTCCTCTCCTCTCCTCAATTCCTTCCTCCCCTCGAGCTCCAGCACTCCGCTGTCTTCCCCTGCTTCCCTCCGTTCGTGCCGTTTGGAATTGGATCTGCGTGCGGCCGTGCGGTGCGCGGGCCATGTGGGCTGGGCCTTCGGGGCTCCCGGCTGGTAGCGCGAGGGCGTTTGTGCAGCGCAAACCAGGCCGCGCAGGCCATAATCATCTCGTTTTCGCGCCCACGGCCACATCCACGTGGCGACCAGCACGGCCGAACCCAAACCAAGGCTAGCTACCGCCACGCACGATGGACGAGCGACTGAGCGAACGCCGCAGCCGGTGGAGGCAGCCAGATCGGCGGTGCCGAGGCGAGCGGACGCGCGGGCATCGCGGTCGTTGGAGGAAACCAACCACGCCCGTCCCCCCGCCGCGGACGCGCGCGCACCACTCCTTCCCATGGCTCCTCGACCCATATAAGCCTCGCCTCCTCCTGCCTCCCCTCACCACTAGCCACTCCTCTCCCGGCTCTCTGCCCGTCCGTCTCCATTGACCACCGCATACCTCACCGATCGACGACCGTGGTTGTTGCGTCCATCGATCTACCCAGCCAGCCGGAGAGGTCGGGCTAGCATAGAAGGAGATCAGCCTCCGCCGCGAGCGAGGTATCGTCCGATGACAACGATGCGCGCCTCTGCCGCGCTGCTCGTGCTGGCGGCGCTCCTCGCCGTGGCGCGCGCCGAGGACCCGTACCACTTCTTCGAGTGGAAGGTGACGTACGGGACCAGGTCCCTGATGGGCGTGGCCCAGAAGGTCATCCTCATCAACGACATGTTCCCCGGGCCAACCATCAACTGCAGCTCCAACAACAACATCGTCATCAACGTCTTCAACCAGCTCGACCAGCCGCTCCTCTTCACCTGGTACGATCCGATCGATCATTATATTCTGCGTTGAGTTGTTTGCATCACTCGATTTGGTGGCGACATGTCGATCGATGGATCAATGTGAAATGCGACGCATGCAGGCACGGGATCCAGCAGAGGAAGAACGCGTGGCAGGACGGCATGCCGGGCACCATGTGCCCGATCCAACCGGGCACCAACTTCACGTACCACTGGCAGCCCAAGGACCAGATCGGCAGCTTCTTCTACTTCCCCAGCATCGGCATGCAGCGCGCGGCGGGAGGCTACGGGCTCATCACCGTGCACAGCCGCCTGCTCATCCCCGTGCCCTTCGACGAGCCGGCCGGCGACTACCCCGTCCTCGTCGGCGACTGGTACACCAAGGACCACACCGTCCTGGCGCGCAACCTCGACGCCGGCAAGAGCATCGGCCGCCCCGCAGGCCTCCTCATCAACGGAAAGAACGAGAAGGACGCCGCCAACCCGCCCATGTACACCATGGAGGCCGGCAAGGTCTACCGCTACCGCGTCTGCAACGTCGGCATCAAGACGTCCGTCAACGTCCGCATCCAGAGCCACATCCTCAAGCTCGTCGAGATGGAGGGCTCCCACACCGTGCAGAACACCTACGACTCGCTCGACGTCCACGTCGGCCAGTGCCTCTCCTTCCTCGTCGCCGCCGACCAGAAACCCGGGGACTACTTCCTCGTCGCATCCACCCGCTTCATGAAGGAGGCCAGCGCCATCACCGCCGTCATCCGCTACAACGGCTCCAACACCCCGCCGTCGCCCAAGGTGCCGGAGGGCCCCAGCGGCTGGGCCTGGTCCGTCAACCAGTGGAGGTCCTTCCGCTGGAACCTGACGGCCAGCGCCGCCAGGCCCAACCCGCAGGGCTCCTACCACTACGGCCAGATCAACATCACCCGCACCATCAAGCTCTCCACCAGCCGAGCCAAGGTCGACGGCAAGGTCCGGTACGCCCTCAACGGCGTGTCGCACGTCGACGCCGAGACGCCCCTCAAGCTTGCCGAGTACTTCAACGCCTCCACCGGGGTGTTCCAGTACAACATCATCGGCGACGTGCCCCCCGCCGCGGGTACCGCCGTCAAGCTCTCTCCCAACGTCATCACCGCCGAGTTCCGCACATTCATCGAAGTCGTCTTCGAGAACCCCGAGAAGAGCATCGACTCCTTCCACCTCAACGGCTACGCCTTCTTCGCCGCCGGGTACCTAACTACGTAAACATTTGGCTCGATTGGTAGAAATACGTACACCATTGCAATAATGGCGAGCTTAATTAATTCTCACCCATATATGCATGTGTGCGTGCAGCATGGGACCTGGGACATGGACGCCGAAGAGCAGGATGACGTACAACCTCCTCGACACGGTGAGCCGGCACACGATCCAGGTGTACCCCAGGTCATGGACGGCGATCATGCTGACGTTCGACAACGCCGGCATGTGGAACCTGAGGTCCAACATGTGGGAGAAGCACTACCTGGGCGAGCAGCTCTACGTGAGCGTCATCTCACCGGCGAGATCACTCCGGGATGAGTACAACATGCCCGAGAACGGCCTCCGCTGCGGCAAGGTCGTCGGCCTGCCACTGCCGCCGTCCTACCTCCCCGCATAAATCCACCCATCCAAAGATCGACGCATGACGTTGTACACACAACAAGAAGAGCAGTAGTCTTTTCGCCTTCCTTTTTACTACGTCCCCCGTTTATTCTTCTTGTCAGGTTTACTTTCTCTTTCGAGGAATAAAAGGGGGCTCAAGATGACTTCACGTGGGCACTACCTATTGTTGGAACGAGGATAAAATCAAGAAGAAAGATTGGGTGGGCAGATGTGAATGCACGCAAGCTGGAGACGCCCTCTCGAATCATTGTAATAGGAGTTAAATTCTATCAGATCATCTATCCAATAAGTCCTTCAGGCGAATTGGTTATTGTGTCTATAATATATGTACATGAGTATCTCCTGATTTTTATTCGATGTTTTCTCGTTCGATTTTATTTTTGGGTTCAGTTTACCTTTGTAAGTTGGTATTTGAATAGATATGGTAATTAATCATCACAGCATGAGCTCCAAACTTCCATTTGATTTAAAGAAGACTTGTGTGGTAGTTAGCATATGCCAGTTTACAGCAACCTGTTGAATTGGATAGAGATTTGCCATTTCTTGATTTCAAATGAGTGATTGGAGTTGTGCCGCTCTGTTTAGTAAAATTAAAGCATACGCTTGGATGACATCCAATACAATGTTATGGTTTGTGTGCATGGATGGCTAGATTGAATGCTGTCAATCTTGACAAATGGGCAGAAGTTCAGAACACGAAATTGCAGCAGCTCGCGACAGGATATACTCTAAAATATCAGTAAGAAAATGTTGCTCGTATCCTTGTTCCTTCAAGAAGCTTCAATTGCCCATTTCTACTTCATACATATTCTGAATCATGGGCCCTTTTTCTGATGAAACTGAACTTATTCTACTTCTTGTTTTCTTTGGCGAGTTGAGATGTCTACAATGGAGATAACTTTGGAACTTTCTTAATTAGCTTCTTGATCATTTAGTAACGTTTTTTTTTTCACGCTAGGATCTTTTCATTGTCATTCACAAAAAGTTCCTGCTGTTTCATGTTTGTGTACTTGGAAACATCTCGCTTCAATTGCTGAAGGCCGAAGACCTCATCACTCGGTTGGACAGCGCACAAGAAAGGCGAGTTCTTTCTCCAGCCGAAGGGGATTTTAGAAGGTTGCTAAAATTAGATTTTTAGCCCTCTCCTCCCTGAAGCGAGCTATCATTCGTCGGCAACGGTAGCGCCTTTTATGGCTTAACGAAGGTGATGCCAACACTGCTTTTTTCCACTCTTTCGCCCGCCATTGGAGTCAGCGAAACAAAATTGCCTCCCCTTCACGTAACGACATCCTACACCAGTCCCAGGAAGATATGGAGTCTCTACTCCATCGGCACTTCTCAGCCCTGTTCCAGTCGAATGATCAACTGGCTACATCGATCAATTTAGACGAAGTGGACTTGAATGAAGAAGATCTTCGCAGTCTCGACCAACCTTTTTCGGAGGAGGAAGTCCTCCAAGCGATCAATGCTATCCCACCTGAGAAGGCCCTGGTTCCGATGGTTTCACTACACTTTTCTATAGAAAGGCGTGGCCTACCATCAGGGAAGACATCTTAGCCGGAGTCCATGCCTTCTTCCCCATAGACCGTCGTGGTTTTCATCAGCTCAACTCAGCATTAATCGTCAGATTGCTGAAGAAAGAAGGAGCTTCCCACCCTTCGGAATTCAGACCAATAAGCTTAATCCACAACTTCTCCAAGCTTCTTACCAAACTTTTGGCTTTCAGATTGCAACCTCACGTGAAGCTCTTGATCGATCATACCCAGAGCACGTTCATTAGGGACCGGGTGATTCAGGATAATTTTAATTTCGTGCACGACGTCGTCAAGACCTCAAGGCAAAAGAAACAAAAGAAAATCCTTCTCAAGCTCGACATCGTCAATGCCTTCGACAGTCTAGCCTGGTCCTTCCTACTCAAAGTTTTGCATAAGTAGGGTTTCGGCGTCTGTTGGACCGATTGGGTTTCTTCCCTTCTATCCACGGCTTCCACCTGAGTGCTTCTCAATGGTATTCCGAGCCCTAAAATTCTCTACGGGAGAGGACTCCGCCAGGGAGACCCTATGTCACCTTTGCTCTCCGTGCTTATCATGGACGTGCTAAATCAGCTTCTCATCTCAGCTCTTCGGCTTCAGATCCTACCATCGGCCCCTGTCTTGCTGAGACAATGTTCTCTGTATGCCGATGATGTTATGCTTTTTATCTCTCCGGCACCGCAGGACGTCTTAGTCACCAGAGAACTGTTGCGGCTTTTCGGAATTGCTACAGGTCTGCACCCGAACATGAGCAAGTCTACCATAATTCCTATGTGCTATACACGGAGGAGGAAATCTCTCCTGCCAGGGAAGTTTTCGGATGCCTTACCACAACCTTCCCTGTCAAATACTTGGGTATGCCTCTAACACCCGACAGACTGCATCAAGCCGGCCTTCTACTGTACATCGACAAAATTCACGCCAGACTTCCTAATTGGAAAGCGCGTTTGCTTTCAAGGGCAGGTCGATTGATTGTCGTCAAAGCTATGCTTACCTCCATGGTTATTTACCCCTTATTATACTGGCTTTCCTAGCTTGGGAAATTAAGGCAATGGACAAGACTCAACAATCTTTTCTTTGGAATGGAGACAAGCTGACAAGAGGTGGAGCTTGTCTTGTGAACTGGCACCAAGTCTATCGTCCTTTTGAGCTTGGCGGACTGGGCATTGCAGAAACCTCAAGCTGGCAGGCATTGCCTTCCGCACGAGATGGGAATGGCTTGCGCGCACCGACCCCAATCGGATTTGGAGGGAAGTTTGTGTCAAGGAGGATGATGCAATTCAGAATTTCTTCTATGCGTACACTTTCTGCAAGCTAGGGAATGGAACCTCTGCTCTATTCTAGGCTGATAGGTGGCTCCAAGGGCAAGGGTTACGTGAGCTCTTTTCAACTTTATGGGCATCGACCAAGAACTCTCGCAAAAAGCAAACCTGCGTCAAGGACCCGATTCTCAAATTCCACTTTCGTGGAATGTCTATTAAGTAGATCTTTAGTACGTCGTGTATAAATTCTCTGTAGTATCATAATATCACTTGTCTTCTTACTCAGTGGCGAATCTAGAATGAAAATTAAGGGTGGGCTAAAAAATATATATTCTTCTACCAGATTATAAGCTTTTCCTAGAATTGTTGGTCTTACACCTCGATTGACTAAATTAATTTGTAAGAAACATAGTTTTGTATTCTTGTGCAATCAAATTCATAGTTTCATATATGAATAAAAACAAAGAAAAAAAGAGAGATACAATGGAGGTACCTCGCTAATGGCAAGTGAATCTCTAAAACATGTAAATATGGTTCCGGTAGGTAACAATCTGTACATCAAAATTAAAAAAATTAGTGATACAATAGCAAATTGTATTTAATTATTTAAATGATCTTGAACATTTAAAATAAAAGAACCATACCACTAGCTTGAATCATGACTTTCACGAGGCAAATTCATTCTGCGATTGAGTATACACAAATTAATTGCTAATTGAGTATATACAACAGTATAACACTATTTCTAATAATTTGCTAATCAAATAAGCTCAGCAGTATAACAATATAATAAATTAATTGCTAATTGAGATAATGAGCTTGAGTTGTATACTTACAAATCAGTAATTCATCGAATCGATTCGTGTCAGTAATCACTTAATTGCTAATTCTCAATCGATGGTGAGATAATGACCTTCGTAAATGCGGAGAATAGTATCACACGCTGACACGCCTTCACTGCTTCACAAGTTCACAGTACACTTCACGTTCGGCCGTTCGGGACTTCGGGCGGTGAGGCAGCTGCCGGTTACGTTTGAGCGGTGAGGTAGCTGCCGGTTACCAGTCCAAGCCAAATAACAGAGGCAGCAGGCTAGCAGCTGCAGCTTTACATTCACTGATGACTGATTCACACGCCTTTGGGCTTCTGCCTTTACTGCTTCACAAGTTAACGCAACCATTCGCCTCATCGCCGCTGCGCGCCTGCGCGGCTGCGGCTGCCGCGTCCGCCTCCCGCGTCCGCGTCCGCCTCCACCTCCTCGGTGCCTCCGCCTCTGCTGCTCGGTCGGCCGCGGCGGTGCGACCCGCCGGCACTCTGGCAGCCGGCCGGCGCGTCATTGCTGGGTCGGCCGCAGCGGCGCGACCCCACCCCCGGCAGCCTGGCTCCGCGCCTCAGCCCTTCCCCAGCGTCCCCCCTCCGGATCCGGTGACCGGCGTCCCCGCCTTAGCTCCAGAATCCAGATCTCATCGGCACGCGGCACGGGTGTTTGGGGGAACGGGAGCTCGGGAAGGGAATAGGGATTTCTGTCTTTCGGATTTGGGGAAATTTGGGAGCACGCGAGCAGCTGAACAGGGCAACATGTACTGGGCGGTGGGTCGTTGGGCCTGTGGGACTGCATTTCTACTTCTTCGGCGCTTCTTGGTTCGGCCTTATTTCTTCTCCTTGGCAACTCAGAGTTGGACTGGTGACTGAATTTTTGTTGGCTCAGACACATTCACTAGTGACTGAATTTTTCCCAGTTCCGTGCTCTTTCTTCTCCTCAAAGGCTCAGACGTCGTCGGCAGTGACTGCCTGACTGCCATGGATTCGCCCCTGTTCTTACTTATAAATTATTGCTATCTCAATCGTCTTTACAAAATCCTTCAGAAATTTATCACACTGCAATAATATACAAGATCATAAAATATTATTATGAATCTAACAGATTTCAAACTATTGAAAATTTATGAAATCACAAACGGCGCAACCCACTTTGTCTACCCTTTTATTTCAAAAAATAATAATAATATATAAACAAGATTTGCTGAATGTATCTAAACTAATAATCCATCTAAACTAATAATCCACCACTTCAAATTATCCTACATCCACCCAATAATTACCTGCTCCACAGTCATAACCTTCACTACGTCCACACCACAATATGCACCCAGAAATACACCATCCTAAAAATGTCCGCACCAGATTAACTCTCCTCCATTCTCTCTCCTTACTCAACCATATCCGACGGTCATCCTTCAATGGATCTGCAGTACCCCTCCCGCGTCCCGCTCTCCTCTGCAGTCTTCCGCAGTCCCGCTACGCGTGGGCCTCCTTCGCAGTCCCGCTCTCCTCTCTCTGATCTCCCCCCCACTCGCGAATTTTCCGGCCGACGATCCGCTCCGCCCTCGCTCCTCCTCCGCCTCCGTCTCCCCCGCTCCTCCTCCTCCCCCGCTCAGCCGCCGCCTCCTCCTCCCCACCCGCGCCGCCGCCGCCTCCACTCCCGCCGCTCCCCCATCTCTGCCTCTCCCCCGCGCCTCCACTCCCGCCGCTACCCCGTCCTCCACCGCGCTGCCACTCCCTCCGCTCCTCCCGTCCTCCACCGCGCCGCCGCTGCCCCATCTCCACCTCTCCCCCGCGTCTCCACTCCCTCCGCTCCCCCCGTCCTCCCCCGCGCCGCCGCTCCGCTCACCTCCTCCTCCCCACTCCACACCGCCGCCGCCTCCTCCTCGCCACCCCACCCCGCGCCGCCGCCGCCTCCCCCTCCCCTCACTCCTTTGCTCCGCTGCCTCCTCCCCCTCTCCTCCACTCCGCCGCCGCCTCCTAATCAAAAGCCGTTGCGTGCTTCCACCAAAACCCTAGCCCTCCCCAAACCCTGGCTCCGCTCCGAGCTCCACCTCCGCGTTCTGCCTGTTCATGAAGGGCGGCGGGTGCAAGGAAGAGTTCGTGGGCTGGGAGAAGTGCGTGGAGGAGGCGGAGGAGGCCGGCGGCGACGTCGTCGAGCGCTGCTACGAGGCCACCGCCGCGCTGCGCAGTGCATGGGCGTGCATGCCGACACTCGAGCCCATCCTCCGCGCCGGCGTGCCATGGCCGAAGACCTCGAGGCCGCCAAGGCGGTGAAGCCTCCGAGCCCTCCCCCCCCTCCTCGCCGCGCGCTCCGGTGGAGGAAGGCGGCGACAAGAAGAATCAGCGGAGGAGGTGGACCGGTGGTGGTCTCGGAGAAGGAAGATCTTGCGGCCTAATTGGGGCGAGAAAGGTGGGATCTTGCGATGATTTTTTGTGAGCGATTTGAGGCGTTTTAGATGTGAATTCGTTTCTTTTTTTAAGAGGATTAGTTACACAACCGTGATTTGAAAGACGGGAGAGGGAGATTGATCTCTGGACTCTCCCAAGAAAATGTGATTCTTTGGGTGGAAAGTAATCATACACGTGTTCTGAGTTCTCACTCTGATGAATTATATGGTGGATCTTATGCTTTAATAATCTCATGTTTCGATGGCAATTGGCATGATTTGTTCTTGCATTAGTTCTACTAGATGCTAATGTTCTTGAATTATAACTCACGAGTTCGCGGATCCCAGAGCCCAAACCGCTGCGCGGGGGACGACCCGAACCCTGCGCCGCCGCCGTCGCCCGCGTCGGCGCCGCCGATGCCTCAGCGGGGCAAAGGTTTGGTTCTTGGTCCTGTAGTATGCAACGGAGAGGTAGGGCTTTGTTGGTATCCATCGCACGGTGGAGAACTTGTCAGGCGAGGAAGTGGTGGCGACCAGCGAGGTGGAGCAGCAGGAGGAGGAGGCGATGGCCGGAGGAGAGGGGGAGGCTCTCCGCAGCTTATTGGAGGTGGGAAATTTAGGGTTCCTGCACAAAGATCTCTTGGGTTTACTACAATGCTCTCTGTTTTATCTCTTTATGTTCTTTGCTTCTGATTGCTAGGTTTCTTGATTTTACAGGAGTTCAGAGACCAAGGAGATGATTGCCTTATCCGTCGCGCGGTTGAAGGAGATCACCACCCCGACCGCCCGCGCCCTCCGGTTCGTAGGTACACAAACAACCATACACACCTTGCTTAAGGATGGATGTGAAGCCTTTATGCTTGTGGAATTATTGGTGTTTGGTCGTGTTTGTTGTAGGGGAAGTATAACGATCGATGGAGAGGTACAAGCGGCGGTGGCTAAGTGCGCCGAGGAGTGTGCACCGAGGTATGATGGATTTTGAAGAAGAAGTACACGGAAGAGTGTGCCCAGTAGCGTCGTTTGTACAATGAGCTAATCGAGTGAGGGGAACATTAGGGTGTTCTGCCGGTGCCGGCCTCTAAGTGCCGATGAGGTCTCCCGTGGGTGCTCATCCGTGGTTGAGATCGATCCGTCGCAGGAGACCGAGCTGCAGTTTGTTCCTTCAGAGAAAGAAAGGAAGATCTTTAAATTTGATCGTGTTTTTGCACCGGCAGATGATCAAGGTATTAACTATTGCTACTCTGCTTGGCATTATGTCCATTATGTGCTTTTTGGAAAGCTGCAGAAATAGCATGCCCGATGCAATATATTGTAGCGGTAATTTAGTTGAACAAATGACATATGCTTTGTTTATCGGAATATATTTTAGATATGATTATGTGTTGATGGATGCTGAATATAATGGATGATCAAGGTATTAACTGTTGCTACTCTGCTTGGCATTATGTCCATTATGTGCTTTTTGGAAAGCTGCAGAAATAGCATGCTTGATGCAATATATTGTAGCGGTAATTTAGTTGAACAAATGACATATGCTTTGTTTATCGGAATATATTTTAGATATGATTATGTGTTGATGGATGCTGAATATAATTGTTTCCTTCAGAAGCTGTGTTTGCTGAGAGCTTGCCAGTCGTGAGGTCAGTGATGGATGGTTTCAATGTATGTATCTTCGCATATGGGCAAACAGGAACAGAAAGACATTCACCATGGAAGGGTTTCAGAGAATAGGGTGTTAACTATAGGGCTTTGGAAGAATTGTTCGGGATGTCCGAGGAGAGAAGTTCGTCTCATGATATACACATTTTCAGGTGAGCATCTTGGAAGTCTATAATGAAAAAATTAGGGACCTTCTTGATGACAATTGTGAACAAACAACAAAAGGTATGTTTCCTTTCATTCTCTTATCCCGACTTGATAGTAGATTCTCTTTTTCAAGCATAATATCTTGTTGCATCTAAAGGTTGGACATAAAGCAAAGTCTTGTGGAACACAAGAGGTTCTGGTTTGGTTGAGGCTCCAATTTATACAATAGATGGCATGTGGGAGAAACTGAAGGCTGGCGCTAGAAATAGATCTGTTGGATCAACCAGTGCCAATGAACTGAGCAGCCGCTCCCATAGGTGAGTATCTTGGCGTTTCACCACTTGTATAGCATTCCTTCTAAGTTGTAAATAATTCAGCTCATATATTGGAATAGGCTACCATTTTTCAATATTCGTGATTGACCATTAGCAATTAGAGTCAAGTTGTCTATTTGTCATAGGAGCGGCATTACTACAAAGATTGGGATAATGGTACCGGATTTGTCATATTTGCGGCTTGGTTAGGGTTCTTGTTAGGAGTGAGCATTTGGTGGTGGTCAAAGCGAAGCCAAATCGGTTGGTCGACCTTCTGGAAGTGAGCGTGTGGCTAAAGCGAAGTAGAAGGAGAGAGGTGAAGGAGTCACAGTTCATCAACAAATCACTCTGCATTGGGCGATGTCATTTCGCCCTTGCCTCGAAATTCCCACATCCCATATAGGTGAGTCCTATTCAGCATTCACATACTTCGACATCTACTTTGCTTAGCTACTTAAAGAAGCATAGCTTCAGCAAATCTCTATTGATTTTTTAATAGATGAGATTCAAGTGACCCAACAAGTGAATTTTCTGTTATTAATCATAATACAATGCTTCTTTCCTAGCTTATTGCAGAACAAATGCTCCAAGACACTGGTGCTATTGCCAGTTCATTGGTCTGAACTTTATGGACTGGATATTCTTGCTGAAAATATTCAGGTATAGTGATTTCATGCCAAACTGGGAGAACATGTTCTGTTCGTTATCCTCAACATTAGTGCATCTCTTTCCTTAGGATGACAAAGATAATGTTACCCGTTTTATGATGCTGGCTCAAGAACCCATTATACCTCGCAATGATAAACCATACAAGGTACAAATCGCAGCTGAAACTCTTTTTCATTGTCCTTCCTGTTTTTCATTCCCTCCCAAAAGGAAAAACAAACCCGGTTGACTTGTATAATCGTTTGATTTTCAGACTAGCATAGTCTTTTCACTTGAAGAAGGATCTGTTCACCTAAGAGTTTTGTATGTTGTTTAAGCTTAAAATCTACCTGAAGATAACATTTAAGCACAATGATCAATCAGTTAGTGTTGAAGCTTATCACAGTAGATGCTAATGTAGTTTTTATATTCCGAAGGATAGTGATCCCAATTGTATAGCAACAAAGAATCAAATTTGTCAATATTGGATTCCAAGTAATGTTTGGGGGCTTGTAGATTATTTTTATCTTATCTCAACACTAAAAAATGTCTGCAATGTTTTATTAGTGAAAATAATAATCTTAAGTTCATTGTATGAGTGTGACTCTTGGTGATGAGGAGGCAAAAAGCGGAAAGTTCGAAAACTATTCTTGAGAGAAAAGGACCCCAACATTTTCATGTCTTTGTTGAGATGATTTCAAAGACCGAATGTCGAGTCCATCACAAGTTAGATACTACAGTTGACTAGCTTTGGGTATGCAAGCAATGTAGAGAAAATAACAAAAAGCACATCGAGAGAATCAAAAGGATAAATTCACATGGATCAGTTAACACTTGGTGCTATATCTTCACATTTCGATGAACTATGCATTAAAGCGAAACAAGTACCACCACATTGTATAGTTTGTAATGCTTTTGTTCCGAGAAAAATGCTTGCTGTAGAACTTGTTCATAGTGTGAGGCACAAGCTGGAACGTTTATCTCATCCAAAATCTGAATTCTTGCTCCAGTTGAGTTCACCATTTCCTTGATTATAGCACCACCTAAACCAACTAAACCACCGAATCATTTTGAGCACAAGTACCCTAGCTAAGCATTGAGATGGTATTTGGAGCTCTGGATTTCTTGGGCGCTACCTCGTGCAACAACTTGGTGAGATGATTAGACTATGGTGCTATATCGAAATGTATTATCACTAAGGAAAGAAAGTAGAATTTGAGGATTACTCAATATCTTATTTTTAATTCAGCAAAGATGGGATCTCAAGTGCTTGTCCCGTTCGAGGTTCCGAGGATAGCCACCGCCACCTGAAATTGATGGGTGACTTGGGTCGGTACAATAAGTTACAAGTTGTGTTAGTCAAGAACCCATTTCCTCTTTCTCTTTTATGTATTTTCCAATTTTTGGCGATTGTTCCAATGAAGTACAACCCAAGAGATGTGAATTCAATTAAAATTTGTCATGGCCAAGTGTCATTTGGAGATAGAGGTTTTGCTTTACATTTTGCATAGTGTCATTTCAAAGTAAAGAAATTTATCTCTGTTTGCACCGAAATGTTAGTCTGTTAGTTTAACATCACATTTGCTCTCTCTAATGTGAAATCTTAGTGCTCTTTGTGTTCAAGTAGTGTTGCCCTGGGAATATACATGTTCCATAATTTCATTCAGCCCGCTAACAATTTGTGCTTGCATGTAAAACTGATTTTTTCAATCATTTGTAATATACTTTTTCTGCAACATGGGAATATAACTCTGTTAATACTTTCTCTATTGATGGCTAATAACAAGATGTTCTGGATTTTACAGATTTCTAAGGAGCATGGGGTATCGTGAGATTTATTCAGTTTCTTGCCTAGGGGCATCAGCCTCTTCACCTTCTAGAATGTTGAGGGCAAAGGTCTGGGGAGGAATCGTATTGAAAGAATTTCTGAGGTAATAATCATTTTCTCAACTTCAATAGCTACATGAGGCAATGATAACTCTGTTACTATACTACCCGAAGTTAGCATTGAATATTTCCCATTTCTGTAGGCAATGACTACAACCAAAAATTCGTTTGTATCATCAACAGGCTACAATTATGAGGCTGCAACCATGATTGGCACCAAGATAGGATTTTGAGCAGATGGGCACAATTCGCTAGAAATTGGAGTTTCCTCCCGCTTGTTGGTGGTGGATCTACAAAGTAATTGAGTTTGCTTGTTGACTGTTCTTATAATATATCAAGAGTTATATTTGCGTGTACACTCACGTATTTGCGTGTTGTTTCTATTGTTTCCATCCACCCTCCTCCTCTGAGATGGTGGATATGGGATGGATGCCTTCCAAAGCATTGGCGATTCAGTGTACTGGTATTTTGTTGAGTCTTGTGATACACCTGAATATATATACTCTTCTCATCACTCATTGTCCAACAGAAACGATGTAAAGAGTGTCTTTCCACTTTACAGGCTTGGCTATTATTCCTCTACACAAGTTTTGCTTTGCGGGAGAATGTTTTGATTGTAAATGGAAGTGATATTCGCCCTTGGTAAGGATTCAAAATTTCATTGCTTAAGATATGGAAATTTTCAACTAGCATTCAAGCAATTGATTGGAAATTAATGCCCATTTTTAACGAATGGCCAGTCAAATGTGCTCAAATTTAACCAAATGTCGGTTAATTTGTTGGTATTTGAAAGATCTGGGATCAACACCTCTCTTCATTTTGTTGCGTAGAGCCCATGTTTAGTTTGTTCTCTCAATCTTGCAAAATCAATTTCTTTTACAAAGCAAGGTCTTTTTATCATAATAATGCTCTACTATATTTTCAGGTGGATATACCACCACTATCTAGCAATGCTAATGGCTCTTGTTAGTCTTACATGGGAGATAAAGGGACAGTGATTGTTCCAGCAAGCGGTATATGATTTTTTTTCAGAGGAAGCAGGTATATCGCTTTGGTGTCAATCCCAAATCATTGAACACTGAACTCAAACTATGACCTTTTTGCAGAGAGGGGTACAACTTTTCCTGCGGTGGGCAATCATGCAAGGAATTGCAATGCATCTACAGAATAGGTACCAGCGTCAAAGATTACACACTCGAATAGCTCTAGGAAAGGTAATGTCCTGTCTTTATTCAAGAAAGTAATCAATACCTACTCTTTAGTGTTGAAATTTTGCCATCTGAATCCCAAGAAAAAATATATCTTATGATGTATTCCGTAACAAGATTCTAACCAGTATCAACCGCAGATGGTCCTGTATGTAATGACACTAGATGCATGGTGATCTTTAGTTGGTGTTTATCAAATCAAATCAATTCAATTCATTTGATATTTGCTATGAGGTTTACATTTTAGCTAGAAGTTGGAGACATCGCTGGTACTAATAACAAAGATAAGAGTTGAGACCTTTCTTAAAATAAATCTTATGGGCAATGCTTGTTTGTACTACTCAAAAATTGGCTTTGAAAGCAGGGAACAAAACATGTATGGCCATTCAAAAATTCATTTGGTTGATTTCATGTGCATCCCTAAAATGCTGCCGTGGCGTTAGCACGGGCACTATACTAGTTACCTATAAAAATTATCATTTATTCCTCCACAATTATTTTCATGGGATTATTACTATTATTTTAAATCGTCCAACTAGTACATGACCTATTAAGGTGTTGCTCCACCGTTGAGTGACGTGAACTAATCGCTTAATAGTTGGGCGATTAGAACTAGTCGCTCCACTGGTGGACGACTTAGATACTTGACGGTAAAGCGACAGAGAATTATTAGTGTAAAATAAAAAAACAGAGTTATATTACTATAATTTAGAATAAAAGTAGATTATTTTAAAAAATTCGAAAAGAAGAGAGAGCACAATGTTCGATGATGTCTGGTCCGCTCGATGGCTACAAGCCGAGGGAGGGAGAGAGGCTGTTCGGCCCACGTGAGCTCGGGATTTTTTTTCCTGACGTAATACCGGTGGACGCCCGGCAGGTGGGCAGAAAACGATTTGGTTAGCGAGGGAGTGAGAGTGCTCGGCCCATGCAAAAGGCCTAAGATTGCCCAAGTAAAACCGAATCCGGCCCATAATCAGACAAAGGCAAAAGGACCAGCTTTCAGGACAGGAGACACCTTAAGGTGTTGGTTTCCCGGTCAACAGGGTCCAACGCGAAGGTAGTGACAAATCCAAGCTGCTATGGCAAACCGACAGGACATGAAGAACTGCGATCCTAGCAGAAACAGCACAACGATCTGGAATCTGGTTGGATTTGGATTCCAAGAAAGTGACGGCCGCTTAGAAGTAGCAAACTAGCAGAAGTATCTTGACTACGAGCACCAATAGATAAACTGATCAGGACGCCGCGCCGACGCAGTAACTTCCACCCGGCCAGTAGACAACGCTTCGCTGTGCCGTTCGTCGCCTCGACTGCATAATGTTCAAGGATTGTGGGTGGCAGAGCGGATCCTCTGCCAGATACGCCGCGCTCGGGCGTCAGGTATTCGACGACCTCTTGACTTCTTTTTTTTTAATCCACATGGAACCATCAGATGAAAAATACATTCAGAAGAAGAAGAAAAGGTTACCAACTACAGGATCTCAGCCTGATTGCGACCCTCTGCAGCTTGTAGATGTAGACTGGATTATGTAAGGTTACTTTGGAAAACAATACTCGTATGTAAGGTTACGACCCAAACAGTACGAACAGCTGCATGTGCATTTCCCCTCGTGTGTCGTTCGATCAGAAATCGACGCTCAAGATCACGCTTTGTTTTGGCAAGAGGCTGCCAACTTCATAAGAAATGCTCATCTCTCGCATTCAAAATTGTCACCGTCTAGCGCGACATAAGGACTCCACTGCAAGCTCGCAAGTTGCAACTCGTGGGAGGATCGGCATTTCCTACGCCAGTGTAAACCCCCGCGTGCACGCAGCCACGGTTAGACTAGTCTGAGCACGCAGTAATTACATCACAAATTGAGCTATCTTTCCCTTTCAAAATACCTTCTTTGCAGGCACGTGATGAAAGGCACTAGCGATATTCTGTCCATTGCTCAACAGTCAACACCATCACGTACTAGCAAATCAAACACGATAAATCAATAATCCTACAGGAAGTACAATAAAGATTCAGCCGAGATCATTTACCACCGAAAATAAGAGCTAATTCGTCACCAAATATAAGAGCCTTCATATCAAACAAACGGAGCTAACGAATCACCACAGAACACAGTAGATTAGACGAGGCTGCAGAGTTACACAGCTCTTGGTAAGCTTCTGGTCATACAAACGAGCTTTCTTTCTGAGTATCAGGTTCTTGTGCTTCAGCATTGTTACAAAAGAATTATACCGAGTTACTGACCTACACGTTTGCATAGGAGAAGACCATGAAAAAGGTCGCAAAAGAGTCCACTCTCTTGATCATTACTCCAAGAGAATGAAAGAAGAAAAGAAGCGATGCAAGATTAATGTTCAGAGCGAAGGTTGTCATTTGTGAACGGACAACTCGTGGAGATGAGCGATGTCAGCATGGGAAGGATGGTTCATGCCGCACATCTTCTCCAAAGGATCTTTGCAGCACCTCTGGAGTTCCAGGTACCTATCCAGGTTGAAGTTCTGCATCTTGATCAACTTCTTCTGCCGAGACTGGAACAGCCTCTCCATGAAGTCTCGGTACGTCGGGTCTCTTGATGTGATGAGGAAGTAGGCGTACCCAACAACCAGGCCTGTCGTAGTTGTGAAGAATGTGATGGGTTCCATGACATCCCACGAGAACTCCCAGAAGGTGAGCCTGAAGAAGAGCCCGACCTGTGTGATCAGGAAACCAAGCCCAGACCAGAGGATTCGCCGGACTTGCTTGTGTGCAAGCTTGTTGATACCTTCCAACTGTGTCTGGAGCTGCTTGAGCTCTTCCTTTCTTGGATCATCCTCAGGTGTAAGTGCAAGGGGCATAGCTTTTCTTACAAGATCCACAATCTATATGGAACAAAAAATAAGAATCAATCTCTGCCAATGTTAAGTACCAGCTGATGTTACACTATGCTATAGCCTTCAAGTAAGACAACAAGAAACTACTTTTCGAAATCTCAACCTGTATTGATAAAGACTCAATGCAAAATTCTAAAATAATAACAACAAAATTTTATTACAATATAATGCACAAGTGATGCACGGACAAACATTTCAAACACACAAAATATGGAACCCAGTGGAAATTAAACATGTTTTAGAATAATATTACAAGTTCTTCTGTGTAAAAACATTGTAAAATAATGCAATGCTATTATGATATTACTTAAACAAATATGTAAGATGCACATTGTGAAAACGACCAACTTTTAAGCAAATCACATTTCTTCATCACCGGCTAAAGGATTTTGCTAGCAAACAACAAACTTTATGCATGGTGGATTGGTAGTTGAATATGCAAAACGACAGATAAATGGTCTAGGCACCCTGCACCAGAAGTCACTCATCTAAGATGGAAACAAGGCAAAAGAAGTGTAGGTGTCCATTAGGTACTTTATCAGCACACTTAATAGGAAGGATTCCTTCCCATGGAAGAAACGGGGATGGCTTTTGCACTGGTGCGGCCGGCGTGCGCACCCGGGAGGGGCACGTAGTGAGCCACCAGTCACCACCACTTGGTGCCTGCCGCGTCCTGATTCCAGAGGATGGCTTTTTCCTAAGAATTGTCACCGACAAGTGGATTGCTTCTGGTCTGAGGTCTAAACAGTAGGGCCACGGGCGCACTCCTCCGGTCCTCGCCCACATTGCTAGGTCAGTTCCAACCAGCAATGGAACAGTGTACATCAAAGTGGACGATGAATTCAAGTGTGTGATTATATTTCACTCGACCATTGGCACGTGCAATTTGGGTGAGTGAATCCACGGACCATTGGTGGGATGTGGATCTCCTTAAGGCCGAAAAAAAGTGTCAAAACCTGGAACAGGAGATGCAAAGTTGGACCATCGTTTGGTTAATTGACTTGTACTTGCCGCCTTGCCGGAATTTTACCGAATAGCTGGTCACAATCGGAACAAGGGATGCACTTAGAGACGTTAGGCGCCTTTGACCTGATCCGTGCGGACCATGCTTATCTCCCAATTGAGGGGTACGCAGCTATATTATTCTTGAGAAGTGCTATAGAACATTCGACTGTTTTGATCTCATTTAAACACCCCCTCCAAAAAAATCTCATATAAGCACCCTCTCAAAAAAAAGATTTGATCCAACGTCCTAAAATCTGACTGTTTTTGCCTTTAAAAATAGTAGAATGTTGTATAGACATTCTTGCTAAGTGGGTCATGCTTTGCTACGTATATAAAAATATGTTATTAGTATTTTGAGTTGGTATTACTGAGATCGACCTGTCAGACCTATGTCGGCTCCGCTCCACGCTCAACCATGTCGTGCCTCCATGCCCTTGCGTCTGTCTTGCGGCTGGTAGAGCTGTGTTTTTTGGAGAATTTTTAGGACGGTAGAATTCTTTTTAGTAGATTGCTTTTTTGAGATTTTCTAAAGGAGGTGTAAAGAGAAGTTAAAAAAAGGGACGGATGAGCCACCGTCACCGACTGTAGAGATGCGCCGAACATATTCTTCGATGCTTTTCTTGGTTTCATCGAAAACGCGTTCCTACGATTTTCGGTGCCGGCCCGCATGGAACCGGCAAGCCAAAGCAGAATCACCGTGAATGGCATGAATATGGGAGAACAAATGGCGGACGAATGGGTCGAACACCAACTAAGATTCGTAAAGCCCCCGTGAATCACCGAGAGGAACTTAGCCGCGAGCGCAACAAACCAAAGCAGAAGAGAAAATTTTGGGACTAAGAGAGAGAGAGGGGGGGGGGGGAGGTAGGGGTGGGGGGAGGAGCAAAGAGGAGCGGTAATGCGGGGTGGGTGAGCAGCGAGCTGACCTTGTCGGGCTGGAGGTAGACCTTGTCGCGGAAGAGGAGCACGACGCCGGCCTCGTCGAGCGCGCCCGCGAGCGCGGCGGCCTCGGAGCGCGTCCGGGCGGCGCCGGCCTCCTCGCACGCGCGCAGCAGGTCCGCGTACGGGATCACCTCGCCGTCCCCCAGCCGCCGCTTCAGCGCCTCCACGTTCGCGAGCCGCATCAGCCGCCTCGCCTCCTCCGCCGTCACCTCCGCCTCCCCGTCCTTCCCCACGGCGGCCGCCTCCGCCGCCGCCGGCAGCGACGCATAGCGGAAACTCTGGAGGGCGCCGCACGGCGGGGCCCACCGGCGGGCGGAGGCGCGCCCGGCCGGCGAGGCGGAGGCCGCGGTGGCGGCGCGGAGGAGGGAGCGGGAGAAGCGCCACATTGACATCGGTCGCGCGCGCACGCGTGCTGGTGGGACAGTGGGAGGGAGGGAGATAAAGGGGAGGCGGTCAAAGCGGAGGTGGGAAGGAGCGGGAAGTATGGAGAAGGGATGGGGAAGAAGCCGCAGAGGCAGAGCCGCGGAGAGGTCGCGTTCGCGGGGGTGCTCGGTTTA
Organism: Dendrocalamus sinicus; assembly: GCA_036346575.1. NCBI lineage: Eukaryota > Viridiplantae > Streptophyta > Magnoliopsida > Poales > Poaceae > Dendrocalamus > Dendrocalamus sinicus. The sequence continues at coordinate 15,252,722 of CM070643.1, read as the reverse complement.
TTTTTGGAGGTGTGGGGTTTTCTTGGCGTTAGCCATGGGGCGTTGGCACGTTCCCGTGTTTCTGGGTAGCTTCCTGTCTCTCTCTCTCTCTCTCTCTCGACCGTTTCTCCCTGTGCACGGAGGGGAAGGGTGAAGTAATTACTGTGCTGTTGATGTTTGGAAGCTGATTGGGTTATTACACGGCGTCAAAACGAAGCAAACACTACGCGTACTTGTAATTAGTAATTACTCCCTCTTTTTTCTTCTCTTTTTCTAACATGTGCGCCGTAGCTGTATGTATTTGACATAAAGAATAAAAAAGACATAAAGAAAATAGGTTTAAGCGGATAGGGTTTAAGTGATGCTTGGTTTGGCTGAATAGAGTTGAAAATAGGTTAGAGGAGCTCAGGATGGTCGAAATGGGTATATAAGTATTAACAGACTTTCTGTGAATAGTAACAGGTCTAAATAGTACTGAGCTTGGGTTTAAAATAGCATTTATGCTGGCTAGGATCTCATTGAAGTCTATTTAGGCTAATCAAAGTTGAGAATGGGCTTTACATGGTCAAAACAGTCAACACGGGTATATATGTATTTATTGGGTTTTAGTGAATAGTAACGGGTTAGTACTGTTCATTGCGAATCAGGTAGGGGAATAGTAACAAGTTGTGAAGTTTTATATTGTTCACAACGGGTCAGGTAGGGACAGTAGTGGATCTGAAATAGTAATCTGGTTTGGATCAGAATAGTGTCAGGTCGGTTTGAAATGTGCTGGCTACAGTAATGGGCTCAGCTCTAATCAATTTCTGGCTATGGGGTTGCACTAGCCTAGCCTATGGCTACGTAGTGTCGTCTTCTCCTTTCGGGTGCTACTATATACCAAGCAGGGCAAAATGGCGATGAGGCAAATTTAGCACCGACGATGATCGCCGACAACAACTGAGGGCATGGTTGGGCTCTACTGCATGTCGAGGTTCCATTTTAGGGCTTTGCTTTGCTCGAGAGTCAGTGATAGAACCAGCTATGTGAAAAGCTCCTCGGAGTTCTCCCATGGCACAATAGGTCTAGGAAGGCCTTTCGACGAGGTCGCTAGGGTTTTGAGCATCTCGGGGTGATTTGGAGGCTAATGATAGTAGCTAGCTAGGCTCGTGCAGCTCGAGGTGGGCTGTCCATGGCGAGGGTGCTTGGTTTGGTAGTGGCATATGGCGCCGACGGCTGAGAAGCCAAGGGAGGGCAAGGCAAGGATGGCTTTAGGTTTGCATTGGTCTAAAAGTGCTATAGTTGCCGTGAATTGAAAAGTGGTGGGCTATGGTAGAAGTTTTACCTTCAGAGCTCAATGGCGCAAGGGCGAGCGACAATGGCGAGGTGAGATCGGAAGTTGAAGAAAAATGCAGGGGAAGGCAATTGAAGCTAATTGAGGCTACGCTACATGTCGATTGGGTTTTATGGGGTGGCTAAAGCAATGGGAATAGCGAGCAGCTCATTGTGGTGGTGGCGCGTGGTCGGTGGGAGAGGACGTGAGAGGCTTCGACGGTGGTCGACAGCTGTAGGGGTGAGGTTGGCGAGCGGCATGGCACCTCGGTTTTGGAGCTTCCTCGATTGGCGAATGGTAGCGGTCAAAGTTTATAGGTGTGAGTGTGGACAGGGAGAGCAGGGAATGGTGGTGGTGGCGAAATGGGGTGAGGTGGCCTTGGCGCATGGCCAGACTAAAGCGACGGCCAATTAATGGCGATGTTAGGGGTTTGTCAGAGGGTTGTCAAGACGGTACGGTTTTGACAGGAGGTGGCAGCAGCAATCGAACAATGGTGGCGGCAAACTAGAGGAGGCCAGGTGGAGAGGAGGAACAAGGGGGATGGTGGATTCGGGAAAGGCGCCAAGGGCCAGGGAAGGCGTAAAGCTGAAAAATGGTAAGTGCATTTGGCTGAAAATTTCTAAATTGGGCAAGAAATCGAAATTTGGCTGAAATTCATGAAAGATCAAAATTTGAAAATTTTCGTTCTGTTTCATATACTTTTTCTAAGTGCGAAAAATAATGAATTTTTGATCTACAAGGAACAATGTTTGATCTGTATAAAGTTAAAGAGGCAGTAAATCCTTTGCTTCTAATCTGTTTTTCCGTTTTCACTACGCTTCCTCCTTTTGGACAAGGTTTTCATCATTCCCTTGAATATCTTCCAGAACCAGAATACGTTCATCACTGCCAGCGCCGGCGGCACCGTCAGTATGCTGTAGAATCCTAGGGCGAAGATGGACTTCACCTGGGAAAAGGTAGGAGGGAAAGCCTTAGAAAACAAAGATTGTAAGTAAAGAGTAGTGGTAAATAGCGAGGAGGATGAAAATTAGTCACAATTTTGTCGTGAATGGAGCAAACAGGCTTCATCTCATAGAACTGGTTATACAATGCTGCAAAATGTGAAATCCTAATTTTATGGCATAACAAAAACTTTTCATAATGTTGCATTGGTGTTGGTGTATGTACTAATCTTAGTGGAACAAACAAATTGGTTCTGATGTTTTTCTGTGGCATATCATTAATAAACAGTTCTGAACAGGCATTTCTATAATTGCAAACTTTTTCAGTGTTATAAATCAAAACGCCTGAATCTGAAGCCTAAAACAGCTCCTCAGTTTTCAGTCAGAATTTCATCATTTTCTTTGAAAAGGTTGCACAATGCCTGCTAATGTCTTATTAGAATATTGAGGAACCACCTTCAATCTTTACTGACCATAGAAATCTAAGTGTCAAGTTTTACACACAGAAGTACATGGATTTTCAATTGATTCCCTGGCCAACTTGGTAATGTCATACATACCTGATCAAAATGGAAGTACATATGAGTGAAGAAATATATGAACAAGATTATACGAGCAACCTGTAAGCCAACAAAAGATGTGTTAATCACATTTTCACTAGAGCAAAAGAGACATTGAAAGAAAATTTTTATTAGTTTGTGGAATGAAGTCATCATTAACTAAAACTGTCAAGGCTTCAAATTAATTCAGAAGGATGGCATGAATGGCTACTCCACCAGCACAATGGCATTTCCAGTTGTTTTGTGATGAAGAAAAGCGTATCAAGCACCTTTTTCCGCCAAAAAGGAAAAACAAAATAATATTTAAAGGAATATATCTTTGAGCATCTGAGTCTAATCAAAACCCAAAAGTGAAAACCCATAGTTGACAGGGCTACTGTTGTCAGCTATATGGCATATATAGATGACAGAAATAGTAATTACAGCTGACACTGAACCAAACTAGAATTTTCCAATTCACCGGATGAAGATCTGCATTTCACTTATAACATGAAAGGTTCTAACTTTTAGAGACAAGTTTCATGAATTATTTATAACATTATGACTGTATATAGAAGGCTGAAGAATCATGAGAGCAGCGACTATACCAGCCATCCGACAAACAGAGCCAATCCATTGTATAAGTAAAGGTTACAAGTCTTCTGACCAGAAACATCCAAATACCTGCACCCAATCACTATAATTTTATAATAACGCATGATAACCTCAATTCTTAACGAACAGGATTAACCACATGGAACATTACCATCTAAGGTTCACAAAGGGAGTGGTTGCTTCAGTGAAGAGGACCATAAGTATGTACATGTGCGCTTTGCCACTCAACAAAGCAAGACAAATTGCATACATGGATAGTCCATGATGCAAGAGCTGAAACATCAATGTTACAAAAACAAATCCTGATAAGGAAGAAACCAAGACAGATGAATTTTGTTGACAGTGTGTGCTCTAATAGTGTAATGCTTACATATTCCTTTCCACCTAAGGAGGGGAAATACCACAATATCATCACCAAATCTGTCAAAAAGTAACCAATCGAGACCTGTGCAGTAGTACAGGAAATTAATGTAGTTCTATAAATATCTACACAGCTGTAGTTGCCTTGTTATTTGCTTGGTATGTGTATCATAAGGGGATGACACAAAAAAAGGAACAATATAGTAAAGAGATCATTTTTTTTACATTTTCCTGCTCATTTTTGTTCTAAAAGACATGCAGAATTTATGAGATACAAATTAACTCTCTCCATACAGAGCAGTAAACGAAGTTGAAATGCACAGCTTACCCCAAACATGGCATCAGATAACCATGATTTTCTATCAATTATTATGGTATTATGGGCATCTTCATTGAAGAGGTCAGATATCACCACCAAGTAAAAAGAAACGGCAGCAACAACCAATGCATGGAATGTAGAGAAACCCCTATCAATATGTGTGCCATGTAATTAGAGTAAATAAAATAAACAGCCAAAGATAAATAAAATTAGCTAAAAAGCAAAAGTTGTGTCCAAGTATATCTTACCTATTATTCCACTCAACCTTTTGCATTGGACTTAACCTATCGTAGTCCTTGAAGCACCAAGAGCTAACCTTTCGAGTTATTTCATATACCTATAAGGACAAAATGGTGAGTGTTTGTAGCGAGATACAGTGTATTACAATATATATCTGTTTCAATAGCTGAGAGCAATGTTCTTCTTTAAGCTGAGAACTTCGGAATTAGATCAACATTTTCAATTTAGAGATAGTAGTTGACAGAAATGAGAACCAAAAGTGGCCAACATTGAATATATAATGTGTAACCTAGGTGATACCCCATGTTTACTAAATTTATTTTCACCCCTTCGATTTGAAGGAAGGATGGTGTACTTTATGCAAAGAGGGGTCTGCCTAATTTTAGCGCTCTGTCCTTTGAAAAAATCAGCACCATGTCATCTTGAGAACAAAGTGCAAAATTTATGGCCTTAGTGGTACTTCATCTTTGATGACTGCGTGAAGTTTATCTGCTTCCTAGAACTTACATCGAGCTGGCTGTTTGTAAACCACAAGACATAGGAAATTGTTCATCTTGGTTAAATAACCCCTTCCCCGCCCCCAAAAGAAGACTTTTTCTGCGCACCAACATAGAAGATGACAAAAAAAACGAAAACCAGAGCAAACTACAGGATACCGCAATGCGAAACCATACTTTTTCACTGAACAAATTTCACAAAAAAGGAGAGCTTTCGCCAAGAGAAATTCGAGTGCAATTTTGACTGATATAGATAAAATCGTTACAGTATCTACTACAATTAACTTGTAGATATCGACTTAAAAAATACTCTTACAAAAAATCAAAAGCTGAAGCTGAAAAGAAAGGGTAGCTGTCTTTTCAGCACAGTTGAATTTCTCATGCATGTATTGCTCCTGTCACTACCAGACCCACATTGTAAAGAGACACCAATGTTTCTGTCTCTGACCAGCGCTGATATAACCTACATTAACTTTACCAGCAACAAAGATGCTAATATTATCTCCTCCTCCTAACAAGATGGATGCTTTGGAATGTCGACAACCCCAGATAACACAGAAGGAATAGCCATAACTAATATCTCAACTAACTGAGCTCGAGTAACCATGAACAGGGCATCAAATTGACATAAGTGCTAAGGCAAGAAGATGAACTAAGCAAAAAGAGGGGCTATGTGAGGAAAGCTTACAACGCCGCACACGACGACGCCGGCAAGAACCGAAGCCGGCCACAGAATCTGCTCCTCGGGCCCGAAATTATCGTCCATCCTTCTCCTATCCGCTCCAATCAATCAACAAAGAGGGAGAAGTGAAACAAGAAACTCCGAGATTAGTCTCCAATTGACCTCCCAAGAACCTGCACTCCCAATCCATGCATAGGAAGAGGAAACATACCTCGTTTTTTACTCTCTTTTCTTGCAAAGATTAATGGCAATTCATAAAAAAAATCGTGATGAGCATGGAGGATTGGTACCTGGATGAGATTGGGATGGGACTTGGCCGCGGTGGCGTCGTCGCTTGGTTCTATATGCTCTCGTTCATTGTGGGGTTTCTTTCTGCTTCCGCCTTTCCGAGTTTTAAAAGGGAATACCGCACTAGGGCGGTGAGGTGAGGCGGAGGTCCTCGCGCTCCTCGGGGAACCCCGAGACTTGCGTGGACGGTGTCATGTGATGTGACCGCCAGCAGATTGATCTGTCGGGCTACACCCGGAGTCCTTCGAGCGCCGTTCCAAACTATTTTAGTTTTTCTCTTTTCTACTTATTTAAATAAAAACTATTTGAAATGTATTGATTTTTAATTATAATTTATTTTAGTTTTTGCCTTTTCTTTTTTCTCTCATATCCATTTCATTGTTCGTGACGATATAACGGGTTTTTATATTTTTTCATTTTTTATTTTTAGAAAAACTAACAGTTACTACTAGGGATGCAAACGGATCGAATACGGATAGATAATATCTCTACCATATTTGTTTTCACATTTTTTTTCTCGGATGCGGATATGAATACAGATACCTCGGATACGAATACAAATACGAATAATATCGAATACAGATACGGAGCGAATACGAATCGAAACGAATACAGTCACGAATATTTATCGGAACATGAAAACCCCTTAAACTATACATCCAAAATCAATGAAAACACATAAATAGTTTATCTTGTCAAAACATTCATGAAATCTAAACAAGCATAAGTATTTTTTATCCACAATAGTCATACCATTGTACAGATTTTAAATCTTTAAGTGGCAGTTAATTTTTCTAAAGTCCTAAATAATTCTTAATGGATTTCTACCATTTGCATGTAACTAATAAATTAATTAAGTATTTAAATTTGCATCAAAATGATTTAAACAGGAGTACATCAATTTAATGGTACAAATTTTAATCTACCGACAATACTAAATTTATTTTTTAATAAACATAAATGTTTGCTAGTGGTGTTTGTAATTTAATATGACTAGGAACCTAATGTCTAATAGTAATGGAGGCTTATGGCTTGGTTGTGCTAGTGGGCTAGTGGCAAGGGAGATGAGAAAGGCTGGCTTGGGCTGGGCAGTGTTGGGCTGAAATATCGGATATCCATTTTCGTATTATCCGGATAATCCGTATTCGCCGGATATCAAGTCTACTGTATTCGTATCCGTTTCCGACAAAAAAAATCCGTATTTGTTTCCAATCCGAGAATTATCCGAAGAAAATCCGATCCGACACAATCCGTATTCGTTTTCATCCGAATCGGTCGGAAACTATCCGATCTGTTTTCACCCCTAATTACTACAATACAATTTTAACTAAAAATCAAAAGCTACAGTCAGAAGCTTAAGTTAAAAGCTAGTTGGAGTACCAACTTATTCAAGGAGAGTCTATTTTGTGAGACTTTCTCTCTCTTTCGGATAGGAAGGTTTAGAGATAATCTTAAGAGACAGAGTATTATATATGCTCTTAGGGGCAAGATTGTAACTGTTAGGGGAGTGACCCCCACCTTGGGTCAACCGACCCCATTGCACCAGGAGATCCAATAATCGTAAGTAGGGATGCAAATGGATCGAATACGGACGGATAATGTCTCTACCATATTTGTTTTCATATTTTTTCCCGGATACGGACACGAATACGGATACGAATACAATTATGAATAATATCAAATACAGATATGGAGCGAATACAAATCGAAACGAATACGGTCACGAATATTTATCGGAACATGAAAACCCCCTTAAACTATAATCCAAAATCAATGAAAACACATAAATAGTTTATATTGTCAAAACATTCATGAAATCTAAACAAGCATAAATATTTTTATCCACAATAGTCATACCGTTGTACAAATTTTAAATCTTCAAGTGGCAGTTATTTTTTTCTAAAGTCCTAAATAATTCTTAATGGATTTCTACCATTTACATGTAACTAATAAATTGATTAAGTATTTAAATTTGCATCAAAATGATTTAATATGACTAATCGGTACAAATTTTATATTTTTAATAAATATAAATATTTGCTAGTGGTGTTTGTAATTTAATATGACTAAAGAACCTAATGCCTAATGGTAATGGAGGCTTATGGCTTGGTTGGGCTAGTGGCAGGGGAGATGAGACAGGCTGACTTGGGCTGGGCAATGTTGGGCTGAAATCCCGGATATCCATTTTCGTATTATCCGGATAATCCGTATCCGTATCTGTATTCGTCGGATATCAGGCCTACTGTATTTGTATCCGTATCCGACAAAAAAATCCGTATTCGTATCCGATCCGAGAATTATCCAAAGAAAATCCGATCCGACACAATCTATATCCATTTTTATCCAGGTCGGTCGGAAACTATCCGATCCATTTTCACCCCTAATCGTAAGGCCACATGACTAACCCAAGAGGACTATAGTAAGGGAAAAATGGTATTGTTCCTATAATTGTAGAACCAGATGGAAGCATTTATGTAACAATTTTCTTCATGGCTATAAACATATGCCTTAGGGCGCCATCGGGGACAGGCTCTCTGAAAAACTTCTATCCTCTATCTTCACGGTTTGTAAGGCTTTAGATAGCCCCCTTGTGGCCTCCTTGTAGTCCCATTATTTACTGTTTGGTATGTAACTACAACAGTTGGTGTCCTCCATAGAGAATGGGTGTAAAAGTGACGAACTGAGAAAGGAGTGTACAGACGCAATTGCACCAAAAAAAGGTGACCACATCAACCACTAAATAAAAGAGGAGCACCGCCACCAAGACCACCGCAGCAAGGGCAAGGGAGCTGGCCCACAAAGGTCCCCCACCCCCATGTCCATGACACAGTGGAGACATGATGCTTTGACCCGTGATAGGTAACGAGGGTGTCCCTTCAGCAGCCACACCAACGACGGAGCAGGAAGCACTGCCTACGGAGGACCCAATCATAGCGAGCAACTGAAACGTCGAAGCTCATGTCGCTCAAGCTGTGGTCTCCATTGGCATGAACACTGTTACTATCACCATGCAGGGAATGGGGGCCGTCCTCCCTCCAACACTGAGCACAGGCAGAGGCTCCCTTGAAGTAGTTCTCAGAACGTTGCAACAGGAATTGGCGGAAGTATGCAAAGCCATATGAGAGATACAGGAGAGCTGGAGTCAACCAACGCCCTCCCTGATAGCGACAAAGGCAATCGGAGAAGGGACGAAAAGCAATGAGACCAACACCGAGGCCCGCGATGCCTCTCGAAGGGTGGACCCCGAGTCCCCCTTAGGGACTGGCCAGAAGGCTTCCCTTAGGGAAAGCACCGACGCGTCGCTTATACATCAGATGTTGCCCTAAAGATCCTCAGGCATTAGGGAGTGCGGGGATACTTCCATAGTGAGGTCTGTCAACACCTCCTGCAAGGATTGTATGGCCTTCCATGCTGCCACTGCAGACTAGTCGAGGAGGCGATGGCCATCTGTCAGCTCCGCCTACAAGCAACCTTTCTCCTTGAGAGTGGCGACTTGTTGCAGGAAGTTCTGTCGCTCCTCCGAGCATGCCGATTAGCTTCGACGATAGCGGCCTCTACAGTGGCGATAGCCTTCACGCCCTTCGACTCAAGGAAGCGGATAAGAGCCTCGCACTCACCGGCAAGGACCGTAGCCTCCTCCTCAGCATGGCAGGCGATAGCGAGCACTGCATGAGCATCCTCCACGGTCTTTCAAAGTGCAGAGGCTCTCAATGACTCCCGAGGCATTGCCACCCAAGTGCGCCCGCGCTATAGCAACCGTCTACACAACAAAATAGCGTATGGATAAGAGCAACAAAGGAGTGATAGAGTGAGAGGTAATGGTAGATGAGAAACATGCATACTCTCACTTCATTAGCCTCCAGGACTCCAAAAAGGAACTTCGTCCCGCACAATTGGAGGTCCCTTCGGTTGAGGGCTAGATCCATGCACTCTACGACACCACATAGAGCACGAAGCGCTTCTGGTCGGGTGATGAAGTCCCCTAGAGAAAGCCATTGTGACTCTAGCCTCACTGCCTCCACTGTACAGAGTCGTGAAGCTTCCTCATTACCGGGGCCTCCATCGTCTTAGTTCGTGATGCATCCTCTATGCCAAGAGCAGCTTCAAGCCCATGAGAAAGCTCTTGCCCGACAGATTATGACTGCGACACCAAATAAGGGGGTGCTAATGAGGGTGATAATGTAAAGGAGCATAGCAGGGGCAACCACGCGAAATCCCAGAAATAAAATGAGGAACTCAAACATGAAACGCCTCGGGCGAAGTCGGACATCAATGTGCTCTCCTCGCCTCACGCGAGGTCTTCTCTGGGGGCATCATTGTGGGAATGGCCGCACAGGCTGGCCTGGTTAGAGGCATGCCACCCTCAGAACTGGAATCATCATCCAGCACACCCGTGGTGATCGAAAACCCGATCAAAGGGGCCGGGGTGGGCAACTCCAACCGCGCACACTTCATCGAACGACAGGGGCGATGCTGAAGACGATGGTTGCACCGAGGATAGCAAGCCATCATCGCAAGTAGCAAAGGGTCCGCAATGCACCCTACATCTGCTCCATGCTCAGGTGCCCCGACCCGTCTGGGGCCCAACTCTCGCCCAGGCACAAGGTATGGTCTGCGTCATCGGTCGCTTTGCCCTTCTTCGCATCAGAATCAATAACGATGGTGACACCACGATTACCTTCATCATCACTGTCAATACCATCGTTTCCATCGCCATCACCATTGCTATTGTCGCGGTCCTTGTTGTCACCAGTATTGTCACCCGCATCATCCCCATCCTCTACACCGAACTCGCCGAGGCCGTTGCATTCCTCCACACTGGAGTTATGCTCTGCGGGGGCAGGAGGGACCGAAGAAAGGGGCACGGTTGCAATGGCCGACACCAAAGCCCCGTGAGCATCCGTGTCTTCACAGCCTCCCCCATCTTCATCGTCCTGACTACTAGTTCCATGGGAATGGCCTTCACTCGTAGCGGGGATGGGACGCTCAGGCACAGTGAGGACCAAGGCTTCGCACACACGATTGATGCGCAGACCGTCCAATGTGGCTATGCTCTTTTAGAATATAGGGTCCCAGGAATATAGCAACTGCACGCTCCACCTCTGCCAACAGAACAATTGCAAGACCCCGGACTTAGCAGGTGAAAAAACCACCACCATCGAAAAATGCAGTAAAGGGGGAACTTACCCGGACCCGTTAGCTTCGCCAACATTGTGAGTGAAGGCCAGACCTCGTCGTTCTAGGCAAAGCCGACCCACAGGTCCCATCGTTGGGCTAGCGGAACCACACAGAGCATACATAACCCCTTCGCGTAGTCACACATATTGAGTTGGAGCGTGACAGCTAGGAGCCTCAGGTCGCGGGTCTTGTCATCCCGATTGAGCTTCACTTGAGTTGACAGAACAAAGTTCATTATCCGCCTGGTGAAGCGCAGGCTATTGTTGTGTTTGATCTCATGGTAGAACCACCGCTGCAGCCAGTGGGACTCCCACTTCGTCCACGTCGAGTTCATAGGGAAACCCTTTGAAACACCAGCACCGAGCTGAAGGCTAATGCTACACAGGTTCAAATATTGACCATCCTCTAGCCGCTTTGGCTAGCATCGTGCGTCATGGAGGGATGTGAAGATGACAACACTTGGGATGATGCCCTTCGAACGCGCTGCCCATGAAAACACAATGAGACGAGCAATGGCATTCAGTGTAAGCTACTGGAGCTCTATCTTGTATAGCCAAAGGAGATCGCCCATAAAATGAGCGCCGGGGATACGTAGCCCGGCATCGAAGTATGCCATGAAGGCCAGCGCCTCGCCCTCCCGCGGCCACAGCACAAGCTCATCATCAACAGGGAGGTAGACGAGCTCGCGAGATGAGATATTACTGCCACGCATGAGTGACCACACCAACTCCTCCATCGCAATGGACGGGCTAAGTGTGTTCATGAACACACCGCTGAACCCGGATGTCTTCTAACGCTTGTTGGCGGCGACCTCACAGCGATCATCTTGAATGCCACAACTACTCGACAGGACGGAGGCACTGTTGTGGACACGATGCTCAATCCCACACACCATGGTAGGCGGAAGAAGATCAGTGGCACGAAGACGAACAGGGAAAACTCGACAAACAAACAAAAGCAGCGGTGGTGAAGATTGTAGAATATGAAAGTAACTTGAGATAGAGCAAGCAAACAACCCCAAAAAATGGTGTCGCCCCGGCGTATAAGTACAACGCACAGTAGGGGCATTCAATGCCCGCGTAGTGGGCACGAGAGTTAAGGGGGCACATGCCACGTCGTAATTGGTGTGGTGGCCCATGTCCCATGAATGACAGACCACACGCTGCCACGTGTCGCCTGTTCTCAGAAGCCGTGTGCAGGACCAACCTGAGCCAAGTTTTGGTGGGAACTCCCAGTATACTACGATTCAATGGGCCGAAGGGGAGGGACCAAGTAACATTAGACATGGTTTCGGTCCACAGAAATTGGGGACCTTCAACCATGAGAAGTTGCTGCTAGGAGAGTGGCTCTCACCTTGGGCCAGCTGGCTTATTGCACCAGGAGGCTCAATAATCGTAAGGCCACAGGACTAGCCCAAGAGAACTGTAGCAAGGGAAAAGACGGTATTGTCCATACAATTGTAGACACAGGTAGATATATTTATGTGACAAGTCTTCTCATGCCTATAAATATATGCCTTCGGGAGTCATGAGGGTAGGTTCTCTTTTTAGACAAATCTAGGTAGTATAAAATTATATCACCTGTCTCCCATATTTGTAACGCTCCGGGTAGCCGCCTTGTGGTCTTTCCATAGTACTCTTGTTTACGATTTGGTCTGCAACCACAACAATAACTTTGTAATTCTCTAAAAGATATATAACCTGATCCGGTCAAAAAGAAGGAAGCGCTGGTTCCACTGAGCGATATTTGTGAATTCAGTGTAATCACGTGATTGTCTTCCTTGTGTGTTCCACCATTTAGTTTTCCTAGTGAAACATCGTTTTTTGTGGCGAACGATTTTGTCAAGTATGGTCCTTTGGCAGCGGCGCAGTGCACGTCCTCTCCGGCTGACCGCCGCAAGCGCCCCTGTTAGTTTGTGCCGTTGTCCTGGTGCATACAGTGATTAGAAAATTACCAATTGCGTGATTAGTGATTACAGAATGAAAAAGATCGAGAACCGATTCGATCTACATGCAAGCTACTAGTTAGGTACGTAACGAATTAGTCCGCTTGATCTTGTTACCCATACATATAAAAACCCGCCATTTTTTTGCATCACGATTGTATTCAAAGTAGTATTGTCTATACATGATCCTTTTGTTGAATAAAATAATGGATGCCATAACTCTATTAGTCCATTCCACATGTACACGTACGTTCCTTTTTGGATCATCCATTCACCGGCCTGGATTAGTTTGCTGGACGAAGGCATCATGGTGTGTTGTTGGATGCCATTTAAACGAGCCGGGTAATATGAAAAGATCCTTACGGCCGTTAAGATATTTCTATTCTTTGTTTGTCGCAAGGAGATTTAAGGCCAAATGTCTAAACTAGCATATATAAATCAATAGTTAGATTTGATGTTTATTACCACCTTTTGGTACCAAAAGAATGTAACCATCAGGGTGGAGTTCGTGCTGTAGCACTTGTTTTTGTTTGTCGAAAGAACATGGCTGTCAAGGACTCATGGTTGCATTATATCCGCCGATCTCTTTGTTCTCTAACCGCTTTCCACGTAATAATATAAGCTACCTGCACTGATCGTGAGGTTTCCTTTCCTCATTAAGCGCGATCGCGACGTCGTATTCCAACCACGTTGTTTTCTCTCTCGCGCACGGCACAACGACATCGCGCCTCCGAACTATATAGTGACGGAGGACTCGATAGGGCAAGCTGTGACATGGGCCAGATCTTGAATTTCTGCGCCTCGGCTGGAGCGGCGGCGCGCGCGGCAGCAGTGGGGAGCGGCTGGCGCGCGGCCGGCGGGCGGGCGGGACTCAGGAGGCGGACGGGCGGGAGGCGGGTGGGCGGCGGGACTCGGGAGGCGGGCGATCCGCCTCACCTCATTTTTTTCCGTCATCCGCCACTGGAACTATACACGCTCTAATGGATCAGGCACACAGTAACAAGTGAAAGAACAAGGGAGGAGCAGTTTGTTGCTAAAGCCTATATGTTTTCTTGCTCCTTTCTATACGTAAATTCTTAACTGAACTTTAGTTCTCAGTTTAACCTATCTTTCTAGAGTCAGGGTGAACTCATTCACCTTAGGTCTTTGATGGGATGGAATCAACTACCCTGTGTTAAGCGTATAGCTAGCGTTTCTGGTAAACTTCACTTCACACCTAAAAAATCCTGATTGGAAAGAGACACTTGACACGCTATAGCGACAGGCGAGGGCGAGCGAACCCCGTTACGGATTGAGCAAAAGCTGCAGCTTGTCGTGCGCTTCGACGGCGGCAAGGTCGGCCTGTTCTTTTCCTCCGAAGTTGACGGTTTTTGGCTTTTGCTACAGTACCTAACTTTCAAACGGAGTATTTTCTCAAGACGGGGTCTACAGGTTAAACGATCTACACGTTAAAAGCCCAACATCTGTACTAGCCAAAATCGCAAGTGAGTACCTGTCTCTCCGTAATATGTACCGTAAACAGCCAAAATTCAAAAATTTCAGCCAAAAGCCATAAGCCGCAGCCGAAGAAGCTGATCACGCAATAGTGTGCCGGACCACGGTTCGGACGGAAGAGCGACCCGTTCTAAACAGTTTTTTTGGGCTTCTAGTTTTTGATACTAAAAATCGTTTGAAATGTGTTAGTTCTTTAACATAATCTTTTTCTTTTCCTTCTTTCCCCTATCTTTTTCCCCTTTTCCTCTGTATTGTTTGTAAAGATATAATAATATTTTTATTTTTCTTTATTTTCTTATTTTTAATTGAATGATTTAGAAAAAAAAAATTAATATCTATGCAGTGACATTTCAACCAAAATCTATAAAAAAAAAACGAATTGAACGGAGCTTAAAAGTGAACGGCTGTGAGACACCTTCTGGCGGGCCTTCTGTGTCTCCCAAAGAGCACGGCTATTGAGATTAGGTTGGGTTCATTTGAGCTTAAACTTTAGCTTCTATCTTTTAGATTCTAACCTTTTAGTTTCGTTCTTTTGATGTTTTTAGTTTTTTTTAGGGACTGTTTATATTTTCTTTTTTCACTTATTTCTTTGTATTGTTCGTCTTTTTATATTTTTTTAATTTTTTAAATTTAAATATATTAAAAAAAGTACCATCAATTATAGTAAAAAAAACGTACGTACGTACTTATGTACATCCATACGAGTGTTGCCTGCGTCCAATTGCAAAAACAAAGTTTTCTTGTTTTATGGGAAAGCAAAACAAAGATTGAAAAGGTATAGAAGTTACTAACCTATCAACAGAACTCCTAACCTATCAACAGAACTCGCTCACTGTAAAAGCGAGCAAATCTATGACAAACAAACAATACGCAATCCTTGATCTCCGCAAAAAAAAAATCCCCTGGCAGCACACTACTCAGTTAATTTCAGCAAGTTCAAATGTATCGACTTTATGTCTTTGAAAAGGGAGTGTTTTAGTTGAACAGGATCAAAAAGAGCAAAAAAAAAAAAAAAAGAGGAAAAGGCTACACTCTACTAGGTCTTATAAAACCAACTACTGCAGCACACACTTGAGCTTGAGCCATAAACAGCTTTGGGCATTGAGGGTGGAGTGAAACGTAACTCCACCCTGAAACTTGTTCTTATAGCAGGATAGATTTATGGAAATTGTGTTGTATAAACTTATAAAAATCCTATAGTTTCAGACAACAAATGGATGAGAAACTGAAACCCAAAATCGGGAACAAGTGAGTAAGCAAAAGCCAATTAAGACCAATTAGATCATGAATAGTAAAACAAAGACAAATTTATAGTCCAGGACTGACAAAAAAGGAATTTGAGGACTACTGGAACAAGGTGATTATAAGCAGCATGAATTGCTGGGGATCAGTACAAAAAGCTTGAGTGTATCCTAAATAATTTTAGGATTCAATTAGCCACTAGGATCAATTAACCCCCCAGTAGAAAACCACACATTTTTATAAACTTCTAAATGTCAGTATCTACTAGAAAAGAAACTAACATAACTACAATTACTGCAAGAAAAACATAGCTGTGTGTGTGTGCGCGCACGTGCGCTTGCGAGCAAGGTGTCCCCAAAATGGCAAAACAAAACTTCATCATGTCTCAACTTAAAGATACATTGGGATTACTTAAACAATTCACTGTGTTTAGGATGATTATCAAACCTAGTATTCTTGGCAAACAAACCAGTACGTTCAGAAAAATTCAGAACTTCAAAGAAAATTTCAGGTTCATACATTAAGTTCAGATAAATTAAGGACCTGATAAAATTTCAGGTTAAGAAAAAATGATACAAACCAATAAAATATTAGCTACCAAAACAATAGGATTTGTGAACTAAAAAAATGAAAAAAATTCTGGTCACCAAAGAGTGAGTAGATTATGAAAGTTTAGTGGATCAGCAATTTTCTTGAAGTTGAAAACTCAAGATTTTGAAAAAACAAATCTCCTGAAAAAAGAGAAGGCTAGAACAAGTACCACATTCCTCAGATCGAAAGGTGAATTTAACTTTCCCCAAAAGATCTCAAATTGACAATAGATTTTAGGTGATACTGAAGCGCAAGTAGAGACATCTCAAAAAAAAAAGAGCACATAGAGAAGGTAACCAACCAACAAAGTGGAGTGCAAGGGAATTGAGCTGAAAACAACAAAAAAAAAAAAAAAAGTCAAGATACTCATCAGTAGCTGCCCTTACAACAGGAACTATTTGCCCCTTACAACAGGAAGCTACATTTGCCACAGCACTAATCAACAAGCAACAACACTAATCAATAACCAACCAACAAACTGCAAGGGAATTAAGCTGACAAAAGTAGTCAACTCCTAACTCATATGGACAGCTGCAGGCCAACCTTCTTCTCTTCACGAATCAATTGGTCATAGTGATCAATCCCTACCAGTGTGCTCAGTTTTGACTAGCTACCACCTAGAGGCATAATTAAGCCACTACAAGCGATGCAGTCAGGAGTTATGGAGGCACGAGTTAGCTATGGAGAGAGAACATAAATCACAAGAAAAATGCTACAAGCAAAACGGCAAATCAACCGAATCTAATGAACTACACTACATAGCCAAAATGGGCCCATTGGATTTCTGGTTTGAAACTACGATACTAATCAGTTGAAATCGTCATATCTATGCATAGGGCTGTAAAAAAAGCTCGAGACTCGCGAGCTGCTCGAGCTTGGCTCACTCTAGACTCGATTCGAATTTGGCTTGAGCTCCAAATAAGCCGAATTCGAGCTTCATCCTAAGCTCGCGAGCTTTAACGAACCGAGCTCGAATAGCTCGCGAGCTTAGGATTTTTTACCCCCCAATTCCCCCCGCCCCCCGGCCCCCACCCCTCCCTCCCGCCTCTCCTCTCAAATTCTCCCCCACCCGCGGGCCTCCGCTGCCCCACCATGCCCCCACCTCACCGCCGCCCCTCGCCGCCCCGCCCCCGCCACCGACACCCTCTCCCGAGTCCCGCCCCGTCCCCTTCCTCTCCCCGCGCCGCCTCCTCCCCAACCCCTTCCTCTCCCCGCTGCCCCGTCCCCCCCTCTCCCTCCCGCGCCGCCGCCGCTCCTCTCGTCGCCGCCACCGCCTCCTCCCCTTCCTCCTCGGCTCCTCGCCTCTCGCCCCACCGCCCCCTCTCCCGCCTCGTCCCTTCCTCTCCCCGCCGCCACCCGCGGTCCCCTCCTCGCCCCGCTGGCCGCCTCCTCGCCCGCCCCGCGCCTCGTCCCCGGCGCCCATCTCAACCCGCCCGCCGCCTCCTCTCCCCGCCGCCGATGCCTCTCTCTCCCGGCGCCTCTCCTCGACCCGCCCGCCGCCTCCTCTCCCCCCGCCGACGCCTCTCCTCCCGACGCCTCCTCGACCCGCCCGCTGCCGCCTCCTCTCCCCCGCCGCCGACGCCTCTCCTCCCCCTGGCGCCCCTCCTCGACCGGGATTCGGCCACACAGGTACGCACCGAGCCTACACGAGCCGAGCTTGAGCGAGCTCGGTAAAAACTCGAGCCGAGCTCGAGCCCAGCTTAAAGTTCGATGTTGATCTTAGGCTCGCTCGAGCTCGGCTCGTTTACAGCCCTATCTATGCCATCCGGAACAAATCACCGTGAACAAACCAGAACAAATCAACAAGAGAAGGACACAGGGAGCAAACCTACCGCTTTACATCTTAAAGTGCTCGATACACACAGATCTGATGCGCGCGGGGATAGAGAAAAGGAATTCATGATTTCAAACCTTCGTCACTGGTGAAGCTCCCTCTCCTATCTCTCTCTCGCTCTGTTGGTGTCTGTCCACAGCACACTGGCGGCTTGTACCAAGAAAGGATGCAATTTTTTTTAAAAAAAGAACTGTACACTATACCTAAAAAGATAACGAAAATTGGACTTGTTATCCACAGGAATCCGTTAGGAAGGGTCAGATACTTACCAATCTTAGCGAGATCTAACGCTCCTAGATTTAGATGATTTAAGCAAACAAAACATCCGAGGTGATGTTTAACAAATTCGAAACTAATATGACCAGTCACAACTCCGAAGTCCCCGGGCAGCCGGTCGAAAACCGTACGACGTCGCAAGTGATCCCCCCTGTTTTCTGCCGTTTGACCTCTTCCCCTCCCACGTTACGTTCGGAGGGTCGAACTACGTAGGCCTCGGCCCTGTTGCCGTCTTCCCAGAAACAGAGCTACAGGGACACGCGCAGCAGATCGTGGGAAAGGGAAGGCGAGTGATCAGTGAGGAGCCCCGGGCAGTGCCATGCGCCAGGATGGCCTCCACCATACCGCCCGTGCTCGCCGACGATGTGCCGATCAACGTGACGGCGCAGATCCGCAACGCGACGCGCCCCAAGGCCTCCAGCACGGTGGTTTGCTACTCCCCCATGATGATTACCACCAACGGCATCTGGCAGGGCGTCAACCCGCTCGAGTTCTCCCTCCCGCTCTTCATCCTCCAGGTGGCCGTCATCGTCGTCACCACCCGCTTCCTCGTCCTCCTCCTCAAGCCATTCCGCCAGCCCCGTGTCATCGCTGAGATCCTCGTAAGCGACCATCCATGCACTCCTCACGTATCACCTATGCACTTAAGTACCCGCATTGCGAGCTGTGACCACGCGCGCATGTATGTGTAAGTAGGCCGGCGTGGTGCTCGGGCCGTCGGTGATGGGGCAGTGGGGCATCTGGGCGACCATGGTGTTCCCGCAACGCAGCCTGCTCACGCTGGAGACGGTGGCGCACCTCGGCCTTCTCTACTTCCTCTTCTTGGTCGGCCTGGAGATGGACCTCGACGTGATCCGGCGGTCGGGGAAGAAGGCGCTGTTCGTCGCCGTGGCGGGCATGGCGCTGCCCTTCTGCATCGGCATCGCCACGTCCTTCATATTCCGGCACCAGGTGTCCCGGAACGTGCACCAGGCCTCCTTCCTGCTCTTCCTCGGCGTCGCGCTCTCTGTCACGGCGTTCCCGGTGCTGGCCCGCATCCTCGCCGAGATCAAGCTGCTCAACACGGAGCTCGGACGCATCGCCATGTCGGCCGCCATCGTCAACGACATGTGCGCGTGGATCCTGCTCGCGCTCGCCATCGCCATCTCGGAGGTGAACAGCACGGCGCTGTCGTCCCTGTGGGTGCTCCTCTCCGGGGTGGTCTTCGTGCTCTTCTGCTTCTACGTCGTGCGCCCCGGGATGTGGTGGCTCATCCACCGCATCCCAGAGGGCGAGGGCGTCAGCGACATGCAAGTCTCCCTCATCCTCACCGGCGTTATGCTCGCCGGCGTGTGCACCGACGCCATCGGCATCCACTCCGTCTTCGGCGCCTTCGTCTACGGGCTGGTCATCCCGAGCGGCCCGCTCGGCGTGGTGCTCATCGAGAAGCTCGAGGACTTCGTCACCGGGCTGCTCCTCCCGCTCTTCTTCGCCATCAGCGGACTGCGCACCAACGTCGCCAAGATACGTGACCCCATCACCGTCGGCCTGCTCGTGCTCGTGTTCATCATGGCGAGCTTTGCCAAGATCATGGGCACCATCATCATCGCCGCGCTGTACACTATGCCGTTCCGTGAGGGCATCGCGCTCGGATTCCTCATGAACACCAGGGGACTGGTTGAAATGATCGTGCTCAACATTGGAAGAGACAAGGAGGTACTACAACGTACATTAATCGCCCCTTCGATCAGCAATTGATTAAGCATGCACGGATATGTAATGGCCGCTAATGCATGGACTGTAGGTGTTGGATGACGAGTCGTTCGCGGTGATGGTGCTGGTGTCGGTGGCGATGACGACGCTGGTGACGCCGGTGGTGACGGGCGTGCACCGGCCGTCGCGGCGTCTCGTTGGGTACAAGCGGCGGAACCTGCAGCGCATCAGGCACGACAGCGAGCTCCGCATGCTGGCATGCGTGCACACCACCCGCAACGTGCCGTCCGTGCTCTCGCTGCTCGAGCTCTCGAACCCGACCAAGCGCTCCCCGATCTTCATCTACGCGCTCCACCTCGTAGAGCTCACCGGCCGTGCCTCCAACATGCTTGCAGCCGCTGCTGCCTCAGCCACGAAGCAGGGCCGGAGCAGCTCATCCTCCTCCCTGCCTGCCGTCACGGAGCACATCTTCAATGCCTTCGAGAACTACGAGAGGCATACTGGTCAGTGCACATGCACACTACATGAACTCTATGCGTAGTTGCGTACCAAACATTTCATAAGCTGACACAGAGCATGGTGCTTGTACACGCAGGAGGCGTCTCCATCCAGACGCTCGCGGCGGTGTCGCCGTACCAATCCATGCACGAGGACGTGTCCGTGCTCGCCGAGGACAAGCACGTCTCGCTCATCGTGCTCCCCTTCCACAAGCAGCAGACGGTGGACGGCGGCATGGAGCCGATCAACGCGTCCATCCGCGGCTTCAACGAGAGCCTCCTGGCCACTTCCCCGTGCTCCGTCGGCATCCTCGTCGACCGCGGCCTCAGCGCCGCCGCGGCGCGCATGGCCACCGAGCACCACGTGGCACTATTCTTCTTGGGCGGGCCTGACGACCGCGAGGCGCTCGCCTACGCGTGGAGGATGGTCGAACACCCCGGTGTTACCCTCACCGTCGTACGGTTCCTCCCACCCGACTACCGGGCGCGGTCCGTCTACAACACCACCTACCGGTCGGCCGCGTCGGACATGGACTCGCGGGAGATCACCATCAACACGGAAGGCAAGAGCGAGCAGCAGATGGACGAGGAGTACCTTGGCGAGTTCCGGGCGCGCAACCACGGCAACGACGCCATCACGTACACCGACAAGGTGGTGGCCAACAGCGAGGAGACGGTGGCCGCCATCCGGAGCATGGCCAACAGCCTGCATGAGCTGTACATCGTCGGGAGGCGCCCCAGCGAGGCCGGGTCGCCGATGACGGCGGCGCTGGAGGACTGGATGGAGTGCCCGGAGTTGGGGCCCATCGGTGACATGCTCGTGTCGTCGGACTTCTCGATGACGGTGTCGGTCCTAGTGGTGCAGCAGTACGTGGTGGCCGGGGCGCCCGGGCCAGCGGCCGCCGCCGCGAACAGCGACCCGGTGCGCCAGTACGTGAGCAACGCCAACCAGCGGTCGTCGGCGGCGTCCGGGGCGCACCGGATGAGCGTGGCATCATCGACGGCCAATAGCAAATGGTCTAGTGGCACCGTAGGCTTCTGAGGTGCGTTTTCTGTAGTGTAAACTGTTCTTTCGGATTAATTCTGTCTAGTGCAGGGTACCCTGTTTGGGTTTGTTTGTAGCTGCTTGTTACTCTGTCATGGAACTTGAAGGGAGAGGTTATTGCCTTTTTTATCAGCTAGCTGCTTGCCAGTTTCCAAGTGATCAAGCTTTGAACCAAATAAATCAGTCATATACTCAAATTCTTGTAGGCT
The DNA here is from genome assembly GCA_036346575.1 of Dendrocalamus sinicus. Lineage (NCBI taxonomy): Eukaryota > Viridiplantae > Streptophyta > Magnoliopsida > Poales > Poaceae > Dendrocalamus > Dendrocalamus sinicus. Next base: position 15,230,947 of record CM070643.1, on the reverse strand, counting down.
AGAGACCATCTCTAGATCAGATTTGGTGTCGAGGAACAATGGTATTTTTCATAGTTATTTCCCAGCTATGAAGCTGTATTTGTTCATAACTTTGTATTTGCACACTCTTTTGTGTATACTGTATAGGAGTATTTGGCCATGTCTTTGTCACTGTTGGGTCCGCCCATGCAATTTACTGCTAGACTCATGGGTTTTTCAAGCCCCACACTGTCCTTAAAAACAAAACTTGTTACCTATTTCAAGCTGCAATGTTATGCACAATAATGATACTACAGTACTGGTTCAAGCATAAGCTCATGATTTACTCAAAATGTCACGCCCACGCAACTCTCCATGTTCTAAAAGTCTCGAATGAGGAGGAACTCGTTCTTAAAGGTTTGCTATTTCTAAGTTGTCAGCTTTTTTTTAAAAAAAAAAAACTCTCAGTCGATTTTTTTTTGCCTTCAGATTAGTTGGATGTGTGTATGTCTTATTCTACTGTGATCCAATGGTTAAAAACTTTAACTTAACCATTGGGTGCAAAATCGGATAAATACACATCTCGAAGCTAATCTAAAAGTCAAGAAAATTGACCAACACAAAAGAACCTTACAGATAGCAAAACCATTTCCTTTCTTTCGTTCTTTTTCGAGAGGGGATGAAGAAGAGCTAATTGGGTAATGGGCGAAACGAGGCCAGTCCTCTCAGATGGCCTTACCCTTTTGCCGGCCCAGTTCATCATGTTGGCTCATCTGTTATCTGGTCTTTGAGAACATGCTGTGCACTCAGGATTCTTAGGTCCCCGTTTGTTTCATACAAACTTATTGTGAATTTTAACATTTCGTGTATTCGAACCAAACTTCACCGGATTTAGTGACAAATACCCCCTCTGTCACCAGATATACGTCATCGTGAGGTTCATTCGGTCAACGTACTTCTTAATGATTTGACTATAAATATATGAAAATAATGTCATTAAATCTGTCTTGTAAAATACACTCGTAGTAGTTTATATTATTTTCAGTGGTGCATAAAAAACATCTTGCATTGAAGATTGTGGGGAAAAATATCTAGAGTATTGCTAAAGTCTCTAATTGCTTCGTTTGGAGATGTAATTTAGCTCGATTGGTACTTGAGCGTATTTTACCGATGGAAGCAACTAGAGAACGGTATACCGTTGCAACGGTATAACAATATATTTTATCAAATTTTAGAAAAAGTTCTATAAAGATGTTTAAAAAGTTTTCACGTTTCTGTGAGTTTTGCACATTTATAGAAGTTTCTAGAAGATTTAAGAAAAGTTTCAAGACCAAGTTTCAATAAGTTTTAGTTTTTTAGAAGTCAAGTTTCATCCAAAGAGTTCTAAGAAGTTTTAACAAATTTCAAGAAGTTTCAATAGGTTTTAGTAAGTTTCAATCTAAAAGTTTCAAGAAATTTTAACAAGTTTCAACAGATTTCATTAAATTTCAACCCAAAACTTCAAAAAATTTCAGCATGTTTCAACAGATTCAACATAACTTTCAAAGATTTAGACCAGTTTCATAAGAGTTTCTTACAATTTTAGTGTGAAATCACATAAATTTCAAGGGGAAATCATCAACACCAAAGAATTTCTAAGGACGGTGAATAAGAAGATCGGCATCGGTCTCACCAAGGTCACCATCAACATTGCGCTGAAGCTCGACGTGCTCATCGTCAATGTCACCAACCAAAACGACAAGCCGCCCAAGGAGCATGACATCCATAAGATCCTTTACCTCACCTTTGAATCTCGCGCTTTATGATGTCGCTGGTGTAGCGGGGTGCTCCCACATGCTCCCCCATACCCGCACCTACATCGTGGCGCTCAAATCATTCGTGCTCGTGCACCATTTCTTGGCCGACGATGACCCCTCCTTCCACCGATAGCTCCTTCACGCCACACGCCATAGCACTTACCTCCTCAATCTCTCCAACTTTCGCAACAAGGACCATTACGCTTTCATCCGCACCTACGCGCTGTACCTCGACCAACGCCTTGAGTTCTTCCATCTAAACAACGGCGGGCTTATGGACGTTGGTGTGGAAGAAGAAAATGCCCTCTCTATGGGCAGATGAGAGGAGGTGGGAGGAGTGATCGTATGGTGAGGAGGAGATGGCTTATCCGAACGGGTTGGCTTCAGGTGAGAGGATGTGGAAGAGGAGGCGGGAGAAGGAGTGGATGTGTGGTCGAGAGAAAGGGATAGCTTATCTAGATTTGATGGAAAGGTTCTGTTCTATATCGTTAGAATGGTACAAGGTTATGTAGTTTTTCTATGGATCCTCTCAAAAGATTAGACAACTAGTAAATATATCATGCTTCCTTAAGAGTGAGCTCTTCTGTTATGGTAGTGCTAAGGATTGCGAGCATGAGTATGCACAACTTTTTGGTTGCAAAACCGGGGGCTTACCTTTTAAATATCTTGGTATTCCTTTGCTTCATCGTAAACTCTCTAACAAAGTTTGGGCCATCATTGAGGAGAGATTCCAAAAGAAGCTCAGCAGTTGGAAAGGAAAGCTTCTTTCCGTTGGAGGAAGGCTAGTTTTGATCAATTCGGTCTTAAATGGTTTAGCTATGTATATGCTTTCCTTTTTTGAAGTCCCTAAGGGTGTTTTACAAAAACTTGATTTTTACCGTTCAAGGTTCTTTTGGCAAAGTGATAGTCATAAAAAGAAGTACAGGCTTACTAAGTGGAGTGTACTTTGTAGACCAAAGGACTGTGGCGGGTTGGGTATCCAAAACCTTGGGATTCAAAACAAATGTCTCTTGAGTAAATGGTTGTTTAAACTTATTAATGAGGATGGTGTTTGGCAAAATCTTCTAAGAAGAAAATATTTGACCAATAAAGCCATAACTCAAGTTTATAAACGACCGGGTGACTCCCACTTTTGGTCGGGGCTAATGAAGGTCAAGGATGATTTCTTGGCTCATGGTTATTTTCGAATTCAAAAGGGAACACAAGTTAGATTTTGGGAGGACATTTGGTTAGGAAATAAACCCTTAAGGGATGTCTATCCATCGCTCTATAGGATTGTGAGGAAAAAGAATGATACTGTGGCTAAGGTTTTAGCTTCTACGCCACTGGATGTGTCGTTTAGAAGAGGTTTGGTGGAAGGTAATTTGACAGTGTGGTACGACTTAGTCTCTAAAGTTGTGACAGTTAACCTTACAAATGAGAAGGATGTGTTTGTTTGGAACCTTCATAGGAGTGGGTCTTTCACGGTTCGCTCTATGTATTTGAATCTGATTCAAGAGGGAGTCTTACCTACGAAAAATCCACTATGGAAAATAAGAGTGCCTTTGAAAATTAAAATTTTCCTTTGGTATCTCCAAAAGGGTCACTCTTACAAAAGATAATTTAGCAAAAGGAATTGGCAAAGGAGTGTCAAGTGTTGTTTTGTAACTCTTTGGAGACGATACAACATCTTTTCATTGATTGTCACTTTGCTAGATTTATATGGAACACAGTGCACATCACCTTTGGAATTCATCCACCATCTAGTATATCGGATATGTTTGGCTCTTGGCTTCATGGCATCGGGGCAAAACTCAAAAATCAGATTTTACTAGGTGTTGCGGCTCTCTGTTGGGCAATGTGGTTGAATAGAAATGACGTGGTGTTCAATAATGCTAAAACCAACACCTTCTCGCAAGTCATTTTCGGGCAACGTATTGGATCCGCATTGGTCCTTGTTAAGTAAAGAAGAAGAAAGACCAATCTTCAAGAATGGATGCCAGATTTTGGAGACGGTCATCATGGAGGTCTTTGCAAAATTTGGATGGAAGTTCCGGAATAGGATTGAGGCGTAGTGTCTGTTTTTTCCTGTATCTTGTGTCTTTTGCTTTGTGTTAGTTCTTGTGCTTGATTGCTCTTGGTTGTAGCCTTTAAGCTGTGTACGATCTTCGGATTGTAGAGGCTGGGATCTTTTTCATTCACTTAATGAAATTTTCCCTTGATCTAAAAAAAATATATCATGCTCATGCATTCCAACAAAGAGTGGGAAAGCTAAGGCCAAAAGATCGATTGCGCCAACAAAATTACAGAGCAACAAGCGGTCAAACACTAGTAACTGTCCTCAGCAGCTAGCTATCCATCACTATTCATAAAAAGGCCAAAAGACGGCTTGCGTACGTCCTCCCATCCATCTATCCGGCGGCACTAATACAAAAGCTTTCTTGGATCACCAACTCCACGCCATGCATCCGCGCTGGCACGCATGATTTGCTATCTCTCACATGGTTTGTTCCGCAATCCGCATGGATCCCACAGGCGCCCCTGTGCTTTTCCAACGTCTCGGCCGTCTCCTCAAGCCGATCGATCGACCGATCGCCGGGCCCTGGAGCCAGCACTAGCTTGTGACGGGCAGCGCACCACCGAGGCCAATGGCCAGCCGGTGCCTTGGGATCACGGGAATACCAGCACAGCGCACTGCACAGTGATCCACGCAGCACGCAGCGCAGCGCAAGCGAAGCCCCTGGCGACACGGCAACGTGCGCGCGGGCGCTCGGCTGAGCTAAAACGGATGGGAGATCGATCGACGACGACGAGGCGATCAATGTGCGCGCGCGCGGTGGGGCATGCGACGCGAGGGGCCGGGCCGGGGGCGATGTGTCGGAGAGCGACGGTGTCGGGGCGGAGACTGTGCTGTTGGGGACATGCTGCCTGGTTCTCAGGGGCAATTAAAGAAAGATTGGGCGTGGCATTTGATTAGGCCACAGGGACATGCAGACACTACGATGGCTGCTTAGTTGTGAGCGTGAAATTAGGTTGCGCACGTTAGGGCATTTACAATATTCTATCACTTAAAATTATTTCTAAGGTTTTTATCTAATCTAAAGACAGTACTAAAAATAATTTCTAATAGAAAATCATTTCTCTAGTTATTTTATACTATTTTTATCATAACTTTCTGTCTTACACTCTCTCACTGTTTGTATTGGTTTATAGACTAAGTCGTTTTTCATAAGAGATAACATATTATCTCTCTTCACATCCTCTTTTTTTCACATAGAATTTTACCTATTTAATAGAACTAAGAGATAACTAAGATATTATCAATGGAGATACCTTTAATCCCCTTGTCTCCTATTTGCCTCCATGCTTCTAGCGAGATTGGTTAATTTGAGAGTGACTTCCTGTTGTTTGGACCATCATTATTGTGTCTTAAGCATGGACCCGTGTGCATGCTGGCTGCCTGGGACGGCGTCTATCGGGTGCAGGAATCGGAATTAGTTGCATTTGCCATGTTTGTGATTGCGAACTTACCAGGTTATAAATCACTGGAGTTTATTTATGAGAGCTATGATTTTACTACTACTTTTCAAGATCTAGCAACAGATGCATGCAAATGTATTGAGCCCAAAGCTTAGTGGGGTGATGTGTGCACTGAGTCATGCATCCAAAAAAGGTGTTAGCTTGGAAACTACAAACATCTTTATAAAATCTAAAGATTAAAAGGGGGTGGGGGTTGTCACTGATGAAGTTCTCGAGCAAAGGGTCTGCCGGTGTCGATCATGGCGAGCAAGGGCTAATTTTCTAATGTATTTCTTAATTACGGCAGCCTTTTAATCATTGTTTTTGTCCTTGAAAAAACAACTGAATTAGTGGGTAAGTGTGCCTACTTAAATCAGACTAAACAACTACTCCTATTAGAACAAACATTTGTTTTCAAATACAAATTTGCTGAGGTTTGGCAAGACCTTTGTTAAGGCAAAACTGGAGTCCACAGATCATTAAAAAGAGAAAAAAAATGTAATTAGAAGTACTCAATACTAGTAGTAATTTATTAGCACTGCTTGTAGCTTGGATTCCCAACCTTCCTTGGCACTGGCAGCAAACCTCGATTTGAAATGAATGATGGTTCAGTTGATTGGATTCTTCCAACATACCCTACATCATCCGGCCGGCCCTCAGAAATTGATAAATTTATTGATTAGGCCGAGAATTATGGACAAAATCATTGTGCCATGGGCACCGGTCTCCGTCAGTACTGTTGCCAATCTTAATCGTGGAGCATCTCCTACCAACAGAGGAGGCCTGATCGCGCACCCGTTTGATGGATGGCTCATCAACACCTACTGCTGCAAAACTCTGATGCCCCACCGATCGAGAATGATACACAGGTCAACAAGGGACAGGAAAAGGAGAACAAGTGTTCTTGAATTCTACTAGTCCAGTGTTCGCATTATATCGGTATTCCTCTCTTTTTCTTCATCATTTGTACCTTTTTAGGATACTATAGAAATTTCACAGAAAACAGTTTAATTCCCACATAAATCTAAAAAATTCCCGCATTCTAAATAGAGGCTTAAGAGGACGCACGAGAGCGCTGAGGGGGGTACAATGCACTCGATACACGCTCTTGATATACAAACTCTTCAGTCATACAAGAATGTTGTTTTGAGGTACGTATAGCTAAACTTTTTAAATTTTGACTATCGATGTCTTTTTTTTAATATTTATCTCGATAAGAACTTTTATAATAGTATAATTTATTAAGTTTTATAAATCTATCATAATAAAAATCATTAATCAAAATTGTATTTGGGATTGTTCAAAACGATATTTTCTGTGACCCGAGGAAGCTTGATATTGGTATCAAAACCGCCTGCAATGCCACGTGTACAGGAGGATAGTCTAGATTATCGATCGAATATTAAAATTACGTTAAACTTGTTTCAATTCGGCATGATCCATTGGCTAAAAACTCAATTTCTGAGCCCTCAAACAAATACTACTAGTCTACCGACTTACCGAGTCCCGGAACCAATCCCTCAACTCCATGTGTTGCACTCGACATGTTTTGCGTACGTAAGTTCGCCTTGTTTATACCTGCATCTTGACTACTCTAATGACAAGAATATCCAATGATTGGTTAAATTATAAACACACACAAGTACTTCTAGTCGTTCTCCGACATAGTTTAGTTTTAACACCAATTAAGGCAACCAATCAATAACGTACAGATCGCTCTTAACTTAGTCTTGACTTTGGTGGTTCTTTGGCTAATAGCTTTTGTCCTTAATATGAGCGTTTGTCAAGATTTTTCAAACCAACCAATAATCAATCGAAAATCAGGAATATCGGACCGTAAAAAGATTTTACTTATGCATAGTTTTTGTCAAATATAAAGGAAATTCGTAACCATTTATACGTGTCGTGTGCATAACCTGGTGATAAGGTCTCTAGCCTTTGGAGCAATAGATATTTGGTTCGAACCCTAGAAATTGCATATTTTTCATCCTTTTCATTTGAACTTCAAAAAAATAAATTTTGATTTCAAATTTCATCCGAATTTGGCTATTTTTTCAAAAAAATAAAAAATATTGCTAGTTTCGGGCCCGTGAAATTTTAACACCAATTTTGGCACTTGTGTGAACGACCGGAATACTGATAAGCCATATTTTCATCCTTTTCATTTGAACTTCAAAAAATTCAAATTTTGATTTGAAAATTTTTGCGACAATTTTTCAAACATTGAAAATATCGTTAATTTCAGACCCCCGTAAAATTTTAATACCGATTTTAAAAACCCTTGCGGTTGTATTAACAATCCGAATGCCGATAAACCACTTTGAAAAGTCTGTCCCAAGAAATCACTTTAAAACGGCAGTGAAAAAACCATTCTGTTTATTTATTTAAAAAATTGTAAGGTATAAGCAAAAAGAAAGGAGTCTTTACTTTTTATGAGCAGCCCGGCTAGCCGTAAGCTAGCAGCTTCTGCAACCAAAAATAATGTTGGGTGCTATAACTCGCCGTTAACCAGTCCATTCATCATGACTAGCTAAGCTAGTTAATCACTAACGATAACACCACCATGCTTTGTTAATCGCACTAATTCATTCCCTACGTTAATTAACCCAATAATCACCGTGTTGTTAATGTTATTACGCTAATAGAGGAATAGAATTCCTACTCTGCAATAAACTTTAGCCGAGCATACCAAGCGACTAGTACAACTCGCTGTCTGATCGAGCGGCCCCGGAGCACCAGCTTCTTCATCCTGCCGCGTGTCCAATCCGGGCCCAGCATCAGTACTTCTGTGGCGCAGCACACGGATAACAATGAATAATTAGCGTCCTAATCGGACCGGTGATGCGTCAACATTTGGTGCGAAGGGCATGCATGGACATCTGTTATTTATAAAATCGTTCATATCGTCTGTAGTAGTAAAAATAACTCTTATAATAGTTATCTTTTTTCCATATATCTCTACGGACAGCTTCTTCATAACATAATACGTCTTATTTTTCGTGTTACAGTCGACTATTACATAAGAAACAATCTAGTTCTCTATGGTCACTCTCTTTTCTCAATACCATCTTGTGTCCTATATAGTAAGACTTACAGACAGCTGATGAAAACCTATTATACATAGCCTAATAGCATTATATCACCTTAGCCAAGATAAACTGAAAAATAATAAGAGAACGACTCCGATTGATCTAATCTACCACATCCACATGTAGCATGCACAAAACGTTTGGCTTGTTTCTCTGGAATCTGGATACGATCGATCGATCGATCGAACGGAAAAATTAGTACTGCTCCACTAAAAAAATCTCTCGATGCATGTATCATCATTCTTAATTTCTTATGCCCTGAAACGTGCATGCACGCACCCGTTGCTCCTGCTTTTAGTTAAAGAGAGAAAACGGTGATCGAAAGCAAAGCAACATTATGGAGGGAAGGAGAGGGGCCGTTAAGCAGCACCCCATGTCACCCCTGCCCCACGCACGTCAGGGCAACATGCCTTGTTTACTCGCCTTTGCCTTTGCAGGTGTACAGTCTCTTCGGTCCATGGCACGACACAAGACGTGTATATATACACCGCCTGCCTCTACTTCCCTTGTCAAAACCAACAAGACCTAGCTTAGCTTAGCTTAGCTCAGCTAGCCCGCCTGACTTGCTACTCAGCAACCACCTGATCGCTCTCCGATTCCTTCGGTCTTGATTGATCGATCGATACACATGGCGAAGGTTCATCCTAACGTGGTGCCCACGCCGGGCGCGGCAGCTGGGCCGGCCAGCGACGGCGGCGGGCGGGGGGAGGATGAGGCGACGACGCTGACGGTGTGGCGCAAGTCGCTGCTGTTCAACTGCAAGGGGTTCACGGTGTTCGACGCCGAGGGCAACCTCGCCTACCGCGTCGACAGCTACGCGTCCGAGTCCGGGGACGAGGTCGTCCTCATGGACCCCGCCGGCCGCCCCGCCTTCACCGTCCGCCGCAAGAGGCTCAGTCTGCAGGGCGAGCAGTGGCTCGTGTTCGCGGGCGAGGAGGCTCGGCGGCCCGTGTACGCCGTCAGGCGGGGCGGGCGCGGCAAGTCGATGGCGCACGTGGCGCCGTGCGCGGCAGCGGGGAAGGGCGCCGGGGCGCCGTCTTACGTGGTGGAGGGGTCGTATGCGCGGCGGTGCTGCGTGGTGTACGACGGCGAGAGGCGGGCGGTGGCGGAGGTCCGGCCCAAGGAGGCGGTCGGCACGGACGTGTTCCGGCTGGTGGTGCAGCCCGGGGTGGGCGTGTCGCTCGCCATGGCCGTCGTGGTGGCGCTCGACCAGATGTTCGGGAGGCCGTCTCTCCTGAGGAGCTGGTCATCGTAGATGATGATTACTTTATTTAGTTCAAACTAGTCTATTTAAATTTTTTTTGCCCCTTGATTGAGGTTATGAACTGTGATGGCGAAGTCGATCGATGTGTGTGAGCATGAGAGCAAATCCTGTTCATGGTTGCCCCCAAATGCACATGTGGCCAATTGATTTTTTTTTGGGTACATGGAAGTTACGCAGTCCCGACTCCTCCTGTGTGCCAGTGTGTGGTTTCGACGGCAAATCATGAATTTGTAAAGATGGATGGAAGTGTAAATATCTGGAGGAGGAATCGATACACTAGACAAAATTTTCTGCATACGATTCTTGGCTTCTCGAGATAACAGCTTGTCCTTTATAGAGTTCCTCCGAATGGCTTTAACTACTATTTCTTTTTGTTTATTTAAACTAAAAGCCATTTGAACACATCGACTTTTAATTTTATTTTTTTCTTTTTTCCTTCTTATCCTTTGTATTATCTGTGACAATATAACATATTTTATAATTTTTCCTTATTTGTTTTAAAAAAGCTAACAGCCGCTACAGAGCAATTTCAGTCAAAAGCCAAAACAGTTAGAAGCTTATACTGTGATCATTTTGGCTTAATCTTTTAGCTCCCGGTTTATTTTTCACTATTCATAAATTTCGTCTTTTTATGAACTTTTGGCTTTTTGTTGAGCTTTTTTGCCGATTCTTTTTTTTCCCGTATTTGTTTGTATTATACGTAATGGGCTAACATATTTTTTTATTTTTTTAAAATTTAATTATGCTAAATAGGCCTCTGTCAGCTACACTGTTTTTTTAGCCAGCTACAGTGCTTTTCAGCCATAAGCCACAAAAAAGCCCAAATGATCACCAACCAAAAGTCAGTTGGAACCAGTGGCGGATTTAGGATTCCAACGATAAAGGTGCGAACATGATAGTTCAAAGTGCATAGCACAAAAAGTCCAATTGTTCAAATATAATAAATTATATATATATTGTTTGAACTATAACCAAAATCACAAATATTTTACCACATGTAGATGCAAATGTTAAGTATTTAGCCTATGTGGATGCAAATATTAAGTATTTAGTACACATATGTGTATATATACATAATGTATATCATATATTTGTTTTTTCTTAAAAATTTTGGAGATGCATCTGCACCCTATGCATGTACCTAGAACTGCCCCTGGTTGGAACACCACCTTTGATTGACGAGAAAGAGGAGAGAGCCTTTGCGTCTTCTTCTACTCTGGTGCTATCTGGTGCTAAATGGAAACATGGAGTCACCCTTGCAGAAACAATTTTGTTTGCTTTTGCCATGTGGACTGGCAAGACCACGACCGGTTGCTAGCTAGCGCTTGGGACCATGCATGCCATCCTGGAGAAACGTACACACCTGGGATCTTTAATTCAGTTAGGACTTCGGACCGAGAAAAGGCTGGTGCTCAGCTACTTTCCATGTTATCCTAACGACCACTTCAGCAGTCGTTAAGACTATATATAAAGTCATTATGATCATTTCTAGTTTACTTAGACCACGCTACGATCACTTTGTGACTTTAGCTAATGACAACCATGTTCACGCTACGTTGCACTCCTTCGATAACGTAGTAGGATCAATCACTATAGTCATAACTCGATTATGACCACGTTGTAGACTCGATCGCCATAGTCGTAAAGTTTACGACCACATTGAAGACCTGATCGCCGTGGTCGTAACTCATTTACGACCACGTCTTCTGCTCCACGACCGTGATCATAACTCGTTTACGACCACATCTTCAACTCCTGCAGATACCTCCGCTCGATAGTCGTGGTTGTAACTTGTTTACGACCACGTCTGCGAATATATCGAACTCGATAATTTTTCCGGAGCCAAAGCCGCTCCTTCTTCTCTTCTTTATTTCTCTCTCCTCTCGTTCGATCACACTAATCGCTTTGTTCACACCAATCGCTTCGACTCCACCTCTCTCGTTACATTGCTCTCCTTTTATACCCAACTTTACAACTATGACACGGAGACAACTACAACTCCGAGACTGACTTAAAAAACTAACTCAAACTCGTACTCATATATGGTAACGATGGACTCATACTCGTACATGGAATACGACTCACAAACCGAAAATAAGATTACTAACTCTAACAATCACCTCCTTAATCTTATTTCTCCATCTTAATCATACCAATCTTTTCTCTTGCTTCCACTTCTTCCTTCTACCTACACTTCTGTGTGCCGTATCTTTCTAATCCTTGCACAATCCGATGCTTACCACGCCTCGCACCTGGACTGATTCCGTCCTTCCTTGTATGCTTGCCTAAGCTAAAGCACTTGCTCCCATAGCCGCCTTAGCTTCATTTTTACCTAAGCCTCCCGCTCCTCTCTATTGGACCAAGTTTGTCCACTTTTCGGCATACGTCTCAGCTAAGGCTACACCGCCCCTAACTTCTGTCTCCATCGTTTCCTACGTTCCCTCTACAAAACCACAAAAGACTTCACCAACCTGTATTCGAAGTCTTACCAATCTGTATTTGAAGTCTTCCTCTTAGACCTTGTGTACCTTTTTCACATGCCTCCCGTATGCATGATTTCGTTGGAGTAACACTCGCATCGCCTCCACCAACTGCATACACTCTGGAGCCGCTACTCCTTTCATGTGCATATGTATGTGAGTGGTCACCCAAACTGCCGCCTGTATGCGCCCATCTGTGCTTCTCTTCACACAAACCTGTTTTCAAGTTTTCAAAAAATATCTTGTACAACCGATTTGGAGATCTCTTCACTTTCATCAACAGATCTGTGTTCTTGTCGTATACACGCAAGACCTCATCTTGCAGTACCACCTGCACCCTCTTTGTTATCTACCCGAGACTAAGTATGTTGTTGCACAGACTTGGTATGAAGTAAATCCCTGTCAATAACTTCTTATCTCCGTTCTTGCATTGCAATATCATCGTCCTTTGCCTCTTATCTCCACTATGGAGCCATCACAAAACCTGACCTTGCTCCAAACCTTCTCGTCGAGCTTATGAAACATAGAGTGATCTCCAGTCATGTGGTTGCTTGCTCTATTGTCCATGTACCACTGATCCGTGTGATCGTGGCTACCTTCTTTCGTACGTAGTTTTGAAACTACGTTCTCCTTATTCAGTATCACCATGAACGGCGTCTTTAATCTAATGATGTTTAGCGGGTTCTATAGAGGCCCACTCATTACAGCTGCGAGCACTGTTCGACACTGCTGGCCATTATAGGAGGTTTATTCCATACTGTACCTGGTGTTAGCTTTTCAGTATAGTTAAATTTTAAAAAATGAAAAAGGAAAATGTTACATCATCCTAGATAAATACAAAGGAATAAAAAATTATAAAAAATCTAGATAAATACAAAGGAATAAAAAATTATAAAAAATCTAAAAATAAAAAACTAGAAAAAACGAAATCAAAAAATTAAAAGTTAGAAGCTGAGTTCAGCGGAGCCTAAATCCTAACTCACCTTTTAACCCAAACCAAAAAGAGCCTTGGTCTGGTACTACGAGTTTTGAGAGAGAGAGAGAGAGAGAGAGAGAGAGAGAGAGAGAGAGAGAGAGAGAGAGAGAGAATGGTGGTCAGTGTGCGTGGCAAGCGACAACGGAAGAAAGCGAATGCCTCCAACCTTTGACAGTTCGGCCGTACCGAACGCGGCTGTCTCGCAGGTTTTGCATACCAGTCCGGACACCGTGGACTCTTTTCTAGATCCCTGCGACGCGACGCGACGCGTCGGTCAATAGTATGTGCGTGTGCGACTCCATTGCTTTCCACGGTGCACGGAGAGGAGTGGGGATTGAGCGCTGGAGGCTGAAGCATTTTAGCAAGAAAACCGGATGTTCCCGTCGGAAACAAAACAAAAACAGCGGGGAAACGTTGGAATATCTCGAAAGAATATCCAACCCAGGGACGACGGACCCAGGTCTCGACCTATTCTTTTTTCTTTTGATTTTTATTTCTCTAAAATTCAAAATAAACAAAATATGTATCATTCATATTAATATCTTCACCATCTATTCATCTATTGTTATATTAAAAAATAAAAACAAAAATTATTAGTTGTGGACAAAAACTATTCATTGCAGCAGTGTAAAAAGGAGAGCTGAAATATCTGAATCTGATGCCGAGACTCGAAACTCGCGTGACTACTGATAGTTTTTGCTATCTCAATGACACCTGGGCTCCACCTGTCTCCGTGGTAGCCGCCGCCCCACCATTGCGACTGTCTAACACCAGAGACCGCGAAATACAAAACCGGCGGATCTCGTCGTTTGGCCACCCGTGACCGCACCAAGGTGGAAAATTTCGCGTTCTGCTACAGGTTCGCACGCGTCAGCCGTCGGATGGCTCGAGCGCCGATCGGGCCGTCCAGTTGTAACGCGAGCACCCTAATATTCGCGCCCCTACGTCGCCAACGCCGCCTTATATCGCGTCGCGGCTGCCTTCTATACTCCGCCCTCGAAAAACTTCTGCTTGTTCGGTAAAAGCACAGGAAAAGCAAGGTGAGATTAGCCTCTCTGATCTGATAGATGCCTCTCCATGTGCGTGTTGTCGTCAGGATTTGTTGTTTAGTTGATCTCCGATCGGTCGTCAGATCCTCTCCTTCAGGTCTGATTCGTTAAATCTGATTTTTAGCGAGATTTACAGTGGTTATTCTGGTTCTTGGCGCGCTTAATCATGCTAATTGACTGAGGTTGATCAAGATTTTGCTTACCCCCTATCTAACGATTAGCGCGAGTTAATGATTCCATGTTGCGACTCCGTACAAGTTCTGATCTGTTTGGTTCTGCGGATTTGCTGTACCTAACCTCTTCTTTTTTGTGTGTGTTGTTATGATTTGGTAGGTCTCTAGTCGGCGATGGCGAGCTCGGGTTTCTCGTGGACGCTGCCCGACCACCCCAAGCTCCCCAAGGGGAAGACGGTGGCCGTCGTCGTGCTGGACGGTTGGGGCGAGGCCAACCCCAACAAGTACAACTGCATCCATGTCGCCCAGACGCCCGTCATGGATTCGCTCAAGAATGTATGCTTTCTTGGAATCCGTCTACTTTATCTTACATAGCAAAGATGCAATTTTTTTTGCGTTTATCTGGTTAATGTGTTTGCAAAGATGCATTTTTCTTCCGTAGATAAGCCATCATGTTTGTAATCCTTGCATGGTCCTGCTGTGGTTAGCAAGCTCATGATATAACTCAGAGGTTTAGACTGTAGATACATAATATTGGGTGCATTTATCTTGCGCAGGGTTGCCCTTGTGCTAGGAATTTATGGCACTGTAGTTTGAGAGTCACGATGAATCTGATGTGATTATTGGACTCTTTTGGCTCTAATACAGTCAATGTTGCGCAGTTAGTGTACTAGTAGCTAGTGGGCACTCATGCAATCGTTGTGCCTTATGCTTAGTTTTAACATGAGGAAATCAGATGTGTTGCATTGAACCTGTATTTGTTCAAATGTGATTTTGACAATAACTAGTAATATTGTTCTTTTTTAGATGTGCAATGACTATGCTTAACTTGCTTTTCTTTTGTATAATAAAAGGGTGCTCCAGAGAGGTGGAGACTAGT
Source organism: Dendrocalamus sinicus (assembly GCA_036346575.1). Classification (NCBI taxonomy): domain Eukaryota; kingdom Viridiplantae; phylum Streptophyta; class Magnoliopsida; order Poales; family Poaceae; genus Dendrocalamus; species Dendrocalamus sinicus. Next base: position 15,215,784 of record CM070643.1, on the reverse strand, counting down.
GAAGGCTCATGGAACAGCCGTTGGTCTCCCTAGTGATGACGACATGGGCAACAGTGAAGTTGACCACAATGCTCTTGGTGCTGGTCGGATTTATGCTCAAGGGTATGCTGTTTGAATTTGATTTATTTTGGAAATATAGTCTCTATTTGTAACTAATGCACTTATTGTTTGTTTGGGTATTTCATTGGGGCATGGATGCCCATACGTACAAGTTTTGGTCCAATAGTGAAATAGGTCGAGCTTCAACATGCGATAAAACAGCCAATAATAGTTCTGATGTCCATAAGATTTTGAAATATGTGTGGCTGAGTATAACCGGATCCTAGAGTGCCATATAGTCTTCCAGCTATTGACCAGCATGGAGCCTGGAAGAACTCTGGATATCGTCATTAATTACTAATATTCATTAATATGTCATTAATACGGGCATCTCTTGTGGGCTACTTCGTGCTTGTTGGTTAGGTGGCATACTTTGCTGTTAAACTTTTTTGGTTGTGTGGGTAACCATGGCCTTCATGCAAAGCAATCCAGAAAATCTACTTTCTCAACTTGCGTTATTTTGTCTCACTTATCTGCCTCTTTAACATTGTAATTTGTTGTATGATGACCATCAAGTCTTCACATTGTTTACCATCAAAATAGTTGAATAATATATTCTTTCTTTCTATAGCGCTAAGCTTGTGGATCTTGCTCTTGCCTCTGGGAAGATTTATGAAGGAGAGGGGTTCAATTACATCAAAAAATCTTTTGACAAAGGTACTCTGCACCTTATTGGTTTGTTGAGTGATGGAGGCGTCCACTCCCGGCTTGATCAAGTGCAGGTTTGCTAAGCTTTCTTTGATTTACCTTGCTACTACGTCATGAATGATTAGGCCTCATATTGCTGTCTTGTGATGATTTAATCTGTCCAATTTAAAACTTTTCTTTTTTGTTTCACTCTATTTTCAGTTGCTTCTGAAAGGGGCCAGTGAGAGGGGAGCAAAAAGAATTCGTGTTCATATTCTTACTGATGGGCGTGATGTTTTGGATGGAAGTAGTGTTGGTTTCATAGAGACACTAGAGAACGATCTTTCTCAGCTTCGCGAGAAGGGTGTTGATGCACGGATTGCTTCAGGTGGTGGAACTTTGGAAGGATGTATGTTACCATGGACCGTTACGAGGTAAACTCCACTCATTTCAGTCAACCATCAACTTCTATTGTTTAGCAGTGTAGCTTACAGTTTTGAGCTATTTCTGTATTGAAAAATGTATGTTTTCCTGCTCAAGTGAGAGTCATCTTATTCAATACTTTGCAGAATGACTGGGATGTGATCAAACGTGGGTGGGATGCCCAGGTGCTTGGAGAAGCACCCCACAAATTCCAAAGTGCAGTTGAAGCAGTGAAAACACTAAGAGCAGAGCCCAAGGCCAATGATCAGTATTTGTCCCCATTTGTGATAGTTGATGAGAGTGGAAAATCAGTTGGACCTATTGTAGATGGTGACGCAGTTGTGACTTTCAATTTCCGAGCTGATCGCATGGTTATGCTTGCGAAAGCACTGGAGTATGCAGATTTTGACAAATTTGATCGTGTTCGTGTACCAAAAATCCGGTATGCTGGGATGCTTCAATATGATGGTGAGTTGAAGCTGCCAAGCCATTACCTTGTTTCCCCACCAGAGATAGAGAGGACATCTGGTGAATACTTGGTAAAAAATGGCATCCGCACCTTTGCTTGCAGGCAAGTACCTGACTTTCCATTATCTTTCTTTCAATGTTTAAGCACTTGGTTTTTCACATTCATCTCTGTACTCAAAACACTGGTCAGTGACTGGTCTTGGACATATGGCACATTTACTTCAACCGATCTTGTATCAAGTTTTAGCATATTTTAAAATTCAATTTAAACATGAAAACAAATACAAGTCAGGTACTAGGTAAAATTTGCAAGCACCAGTCAGGTGCTTATACCTGCCCGAAAGATCTTATTGCTAGTTATATTTATTGCCTTGTGCTGCATTTTTATCACTCAATCATGGCTCAATCTCCTAAGTAGGAAAAGACATTTGTCCCGATTGTGCATGAGAGAGACATTACTTTGACATCTCTGCGGAGGCCACTTGGTGTTTTTTGTTACTTTCAGGCACCTATTGTATGTTTATTCCTGGTGTTTGATTTGACATTTTTTAAGGTTAGCTTAGCTACAAAAGAGGTGGTTCAAATTCTCTATACTAAGTTTGGCCACAAAGTATATTTGCTTCACTTGTGGTGTGATAAAATGACTGCGTTGTTGTATGCATGGTTGAGTGAAGCACGTCGTCATTTATTAGAGCTTGTATAATGCCATTTCAGTTTGGAATTGTTTGATTTCTGTTTTGTGTTCTGTGCTTGCAACACAATGTTCCACCTTTCGGCATATTTGTGTTTATGTTGTAACTCGTTGACTTGTACATGACAGCGAGATGTGAAGTTTGGCCATGTCACTTTTTTCTGGAATGGAAACCGTTCAGGATATTTTGATGAAACCAAGGAAGAGTATGTAGAAATTCCTAGTGACATTGGTATCACTTTCAATGTTAAACCCAATATGAAGGCGCTTGAAATTGCTGAGAAAGCCAGAGATGCTATCTTTAGTGGAAAGTTTGACCAGGTAAACAATTCTGAAATTTATTGTGGATGACTTTTGTCTTTTTGCCCATAAAATTGCTTAGCATTTTATTCTTGTAGGTACGTGTCAACCTCCCAAATAGTGATATGGTGGGTCACACTGGTGATATTGAGGCCACAGTTGTTGCTTGCAAGGCTGCTGATGAAGCCGTTAAGGTGAGGACAAACAAGACAAACTAACTTATGTCCTGTCACAGTGTTTTGTTTCCATTATCTTATATTCTGGAAGCTGAACAGTTACATGATGGGAAATAGCACATGCTACTATAGTTTGAATGGAAATTTGCCTGAAAATCCCGTTTTCCTGTGCTTTGCATTTTCATGTTTACCTTGGTTGCCAGAGTATATTTTATACGCCTTTACCTATTCTAATCACCAGTTCCCCTTTGGAACAGATTATTTTGGATGCAGTGGAGCAAGTTGGCGGCATCTATCTTGTCACTGCCGATCATGGAAACGCAGAGGACATGGTGAAAAGAAACAAATCTGGCGAGCCAATGCTCGACAAGAGTGGTGACGTCCAGATTCTTACCTCGCATACGCTTCAGCCAGTAAGTGCCGTGCCGAATGCTAGGTTTTGATATCCTATCATTCTCCCTGTGAAACCAACTTAAGTGTTCAGGTTGGTTGCTTGGTTTTTAATGCCTCTGTTAAACGTGCAGGTTCCGGTTGCTATTGGAGGCCCTGGTCTTCACCCTGGCGTGAAATTCCGGTCTGATATTCAGACCCCTGGGCTCGCCAACGTCGCCGCCACCGTAATGAACCTCCACGGCTTTGAAGCTCCTGCTGACTACGAGACAACCCTCATTGAAGTTGTTGACAACTAAATAGTCTGAAGCCAAAATTGCGGTAGCCAATTTTGTTGCTATAGTTTTGAGATGGATCAAGGATGATCATGGCATTGAGTAATTTATTAGCAAGCACGCTGCTTAAACTCATGAACGCTGAGAAGAGTGGATTTGACTCGCAGTTAGTTGCTCTATTTATATGTAACTTGATGTTGCCGCCTGGGCTGGCTGGCTTGACGCTGAGAAGAGTGGATTTATATGTAACTTAATTTATTAGCAAGCACGCTGCTTAAACTCATGGACACTGAGAAGAGTGGATTTGACTCGCAGTTTATATTTATATGTAGCTTGACGTTGCCGCCTGGGCTGGCTTGACAGCCTGATAGCCATTTCTACTCAGTATTTACTGTTTTGGATATATTTACAATTACAACGTGTTGCCTACCGTTAATACTGATCTATGCATCACTAGTTATTTGTGATATTTATCTTCTAATAAAATCTAGAATTAAAATATTACACACATTTCCAATAGGTGCAAGACCCCACAATGATGAGAGCGAGCAGGAAGTCTAGCTAGCTCAATTATTGCCTGTATTTGCATGTAGGAGTAAATAAGTAGTGATCAATAAATTGGTTCAATGCACGTTGCGCCAATGAGGGAGCAGCATACAGGTGGTGAGTTCTTTCCAGCCCATAACTTATATCTTATGACTTCCCTCAAATAAATAAAAGAAATTTTTTCTTCGCCGTTATTTCGAAGCGGCTTATCGGAACGACCTGTTTTAAACATCTTATAGTATTAGATTCGTTCACACAAGCGCTCATGTTAAGCTAAAAATCATATGCCACATCCATAAACTATAAGCCACAACCAAAGCTGCCACTCATGTTAGGGGAAAAAAACCCATAGAGACAGCGATGCCACGCATGATCGATTGGGGACTTGGGAGAGCCACGTGTGGAGGTCGGTGAGATCCTAGGTGTTGGGATGTGCTGTCCTCGCTGCAGTGCAGGCCCACAATGCCGAGCACAAGACATGCGTAAGAGCATAGGCCCGTGGGCACAATTCAAATCAATCGTCAGCCTAGGCCCAACCTAATTTGTGGGTGCATCAGCTCACCAAGTTCCTTAGGGTCTATTCGTATTGACTTTCACTGATGGCTTTTGACTGTGATTGATGAATAGTAGTGGCTAATAGAAGTGGCTGATAGAAGCTGTGGCATTCATATTGGCTTACTGTCTTTGGTTTTTGCTAAGTGTATTATGTAAGAAAGACAGCGCAATGAAATGAATTGCAACATTTGGACAGCTATGCGATTTACATATTTATGATATAATAAAATACAAAGCGTATTAAAACATGTGCAAAGTAGTGGCTGATGAAAATAGTAATGGCTGATAGAAACACCTTACAGAAGCTGGGACGTTTGCGTTGACTTTAACTTCTTTAAGTAGAAATTAGAAGTTAAAACCAGTACGAACAAACCCAACCTCTTCCACCCGCCCATTAAACCAGCTAGTCTGAATCAAATCCCAGAAACTCCACAACAAACTAGTCCAAACTCTGATGTATGTATATCTGATGAAATTTGTACTTTGACCTTTGTTTAAACGACTCAGGTACCATACCGGTCAGACTACCCACCGGCTGGTTGATTGATCACTGTTTATCCCACATTCAGCATGGGAACTAGCAGGGTCGACATGTTGTTCACTAAGTTACTCATCTGTTTCGTGTGGCTTTTACTTTTCTTCTCGACTGTCGGTCGATCGATCGATCTCCAAGCCAACCAAACTGGTCACATATAGGGTTTGAATGTGCTTATTCGTGATTTATGCTCGTACTGTCTATAGTAACTAGCTTTTAAACGGTGTGTTTTTTCAAGACAAGGTCAATAGGAAGATTGTAGTAAAAATATACTGAGTTCAGTTGTACCGACCAAAATCACATATAACTATTTTTCTATATATACTATCTCTCACGAACAGCCAGAATTTAAATATTTAAATTATAAATCACACACTATCCATAAAAAAAAACCTAACCATACATGTGGTGTTGCATGGAAAGCGAGCTAGCCCATCGATGGAATGGACAAGGGGTTTGATTGGATGTTCAACTAGGACCAGCTGCAACGTGTGCGCGTGTAGTACCGGGCAGCAGGGCGGACCCACAAGGTATGCCGGGTGGGCCCCGGCATACCCTGGGGCCCACGGCATAGGTCAAGGCCATATTAGAGCAAGTCCAATAATAGAGCCAAGTGTTTGGCTATAAGTCAAGTTATAAGAGCCAAGTTATACAATAATTTGTCTTCTATTTGTCTACAAAAGATTTTTTATTATTATGTGGTATCATGTCTCACATTCTCTTTCCTATTCCTCCTCACATACATTTATTATCTGAGCCCGCCGCTGCATAGGCTCCTGTGCCCAGCTTGTTGCTTGCATGAGAGCCAAGCTCTCATCTCTCTCCTCTCTTCTCTCCTCCACATCAGCAAAAATGCTGACTAGCTTGGCTATAAGACTATTAGAGCAACTCCAGCAGGGCCCCTACTTGAGCCCTCAAACCTCAAATTTGAGGGCTTGAGGCAAAAACAGCACTCCAGCAGAGCCCCTACTAGAGCCCTCAAATTTGAGGAGACTCAAATCCCCTCCACCCTCATTCCCGGGGCCCCTACTCGCTCTCATTCTTCTGCTTTTTCCGCCTCGGTGAAAATCCCCGCCCCGCCTCCGCCGCGCTCGCCCGCCTCCTCCGCTTCCTCGGCTCCTCGCCGGCGCCTCGGCTCGCCCGCCTACTCGCTTCCTCGGCTCCTCGCTCGACGCCTCCAACACCTCCGCTCGCCGACGCCTCGCGGGTGCTCGCTGTCGCCGCACCGATGCCTCTGCCGCGCCTGGCGTGTGGTGGTGCCGTCCGTGGAGAAGTGGTGGCGCGGAGAGATCCAAGGCGTGGCGGCGGAGAAGGTGGAGAGTGGCGGCGCTGAGCGGTGGGCACGGGTGGAGGAGAGAAGGAGGCGCGGCGGCTGAGAGGAGAGGAGGAGGCGCGGGTGGAGGAGAGAGAGGTGCGGCGGCGGCGAGAGGAGAGGAGGAGGCGCGGGTGGAGGAGAGGAGGTGCACGCGGCGGAGAGGAGAGGAGGAGGCGCGGGTGGAGGAGAGAGGAGGTGCGGCGGCGGCGAGAGGAGAGGAGGAGGCGCGGGTGAGGAGAGAGAGGAGCGCGCGGCGGCGCGAGAGGAGAGGAGGAGGCGCGGGTGGAGGAGAGGAGGTGCACGGCGGCGGAGAGGAGAGGAGGAGGCGCGGGTGGAGGAGACGGGTGGAGGAGAGGAGGTGCGCGGCGGCGGCCGAGAGGAGAGGAGGAGGCGCGGGTGGAGGAGAGGAGAGGAGGAGGCGCAGTGGAGGAGAGAGAGGAGCGCGGCGGCCGAGAGGAGAGGAGGAGGCGCGGGTGGAGGAGAGGAGGAGCGCGGCGGTGGAGAGGAGAGGAGGAGGCGCGGGTGGAGGAGAGGAGGTGCGCGGCGGCGGCCGAGAGGAGAGGAGGAGGCGCGGGTGGAGGAGAGGAGGTGCGCGGCGGCGGCCGAGAGGAGAAGAGGAGGCGCGGGTGGAGGAGAGGAGGAGCGCGGCGGCGGAGAGGAGAGGAGGAGGCGCGGGTGGAGGAGAGGAGGTGCGCGGCGGCGGCCGAGAGGAGAGGAGGAGGCACGGGTGGAGGAGAGGAGGTGCGCGGCGGCGGAGAGGAGAGGAGGAGGCGCGGGTGGAGGTGAGGAAGAATGGGTCCTACATGTCATTCTCAGTTGCAATGAATTTGAGGGCTCTGATTGAGAGCTTCTGCTGGAGTTCAACTCAAAAAACAGGGCCCTCAAAAGTAGGGGGAGCCCTCAAATCAAAAGTAGGGGCTCTGATTTGAGGGCTCCTGCTGGAGTTGCTCTTAGAGCAAGTACAATAGTATAACCAACTAATGGCTATAATACTTGTCCATTTCATCTATAGCCTTCAAAAAAATAGTTCATACAATAAGGTAGCTATTACAATAACTATTTGGCCCTACGTATAAGAGAGTGAAATGCATATTTTTACGTGCTATAGCTAGCTGTAATTTAGTAGCCAGCTTCCTTCTCTCTCTTCCTTTCTCTCTCTGCCAAGTAAGATTTTGTTGATATTATATTTGCTATAGCCTGCTGACTAAGGCTTATTGTACCTACTCTTATTGGACTTGCTCTTAAGGCACTGTGTACGGTTTTCTGTGTTGCTTCTCCTCCGCCTCCTCGTCTGCCTCCGCCGCCTCCCCCTCGTGCCCGCGCTGCAGCTGCGACTGCCCGCCGCCCCTCTCCCTCCAGTCCATCGCCCCTGGTGAGCGTCCAATCCCGTTCCTCTTATCAGATCTTGCAACTGTCGTCGTCTGATCTGCACCGACGCGTATACTACGAGTAATTCGTTGGATAAAAACTCGTTCTATAGGTTGGAGTTTGTGTTATACCAGATGAATGCCGTTGCTTATGACTGTCCATGGTTCCAGCACCACCTATAGGCGAACTGAATTCTGTAGTACAAATAAGCAGAGTAAACTGCTTTGTATGTTCTACCTTGAACGCTTTTAATTGGATTGAGGCACTCACAACTGACAGGATTTCACATTTTCTTTCCATTGCAGGGCTTGTCAACTTCTCGATTTCAGGTTCGGGCTCTTTCTTCATGGTTCCTTTAATTGAGGTTCATCATTATCCAGTCTTCTCGTCGTAATCGGTTGAGTATTACTTATTTGACGGAAGAATGACAGCACTTTGTGAAGTTTTCATCATGATGTTTTCTACACCGAACAATTCGGTCTGCAACTTTAGTTTTTTTGTGAGTTTTTTCCCCTCCATTCCAATTTAGACTTCTGGGATGATTAACATGGCCGTTATTTCACTAGTCATTCTTCGATTAGTTTTCTTTCAAAACATCTTTCTGGTTGAATTATTTTTATTGCACAATTTGGAAAAGTCAGCTGCTGAAAATTACAAAAATGTATTAATATTTAGATATTATCCATGTTCGGTTACTTTGGGAGGTCACATTGGCGAAATGCAGGCTGTAAGTTGGAGCTGGAGGAAATGAGTTTTGGCTTGATGATCTAATGGTTTGGGAATTGATTGTCTGATAACCTTATCCGTTGCGCTAGCTACCGTGCAAATCTCTCTTAGGTATTAGCTGTTCTGATCTATATTTTGGTGAGTGGATTCGTTAATCAAGTGCTGGATCTGTCTGTTTCTGTTCTCTTCTGAACCGCATGTGATTTAGATTTTCGGCTGTGTTCATAAGCCTTTTGTTCTTTACTGCCTGAATCCTATAATCGTATTCGCAACTAGAACATGAACAGCTTTTTGCAGTAAGTGTTGAACAAAGTTTTAGTTTGAGTACACAAAAAGAGCCTACAGAAGACACAATCCCTAACACGCTCGTTTCAAATTACAGGATGGTGTCCAACCGGGAGTCCGCTCGACGATAAGAGAGGAAGAGAAACCAAACAAAAGAGAAGTATATATTGGTGTTATTAATTAAATTAGCCAAGAGCTTATAATCGGTTTGATGAGGTTAATATGGAGTTGCTCTCTTGTATGTCGGCCTTCAATCCTTCCAACTCATTTGTTTCTTTCGATGTACAGAAGGTACGTAGACTAACTGAGTTCTACCCTAAAGATATTTTGAGCAATTATTTGTTAAAACTTGAATTGCAACTTAGTAATGATAAGCTGATAGCTTCGAGGATCTAGACAATCTTGTGCAAGTTTCCAGTTTAATCCTTGAATTTAGGACTTATATTATTTAGTGCTTGTATACCGAATTACGGTGTAAATTTTACAATTATTTACCGAATTGGCAAATGATTTTACCGAATTGCATATAAAAATTTTGGTGCGGCATATCCTTTGATAAAATCCTAGGTCCACCAGCCATGTGTGCCAACGTGCGCGCTGCACTGCCGCTGCGGAGGCCGACCGTGAAAACTTGCTGTTCGCCGACCACATGCGCCTGCTGTCGATCGCCAACCACGCATCGATGGGAGCTCCTCCGTCTCTGTCATGCACGGCTGTAAAACTAGATCGTGCTGCTGGGATGTTGCAGACTTGGGATCTTCCATTCATGGACCGGAGAGAGAAGATCCTTGCCGCGCTTCGCTTCTCGTGCGTAATATTCTACCACACCTTACACGCATGTGATCTCGAGATCAAGTGCAAATTAAGAAACGCTGCCTTCTGTTTTTATGTTGGACGCTGAATCTCGTGGTGTCTGACAATAAGCTGTAATGGGTTACTTGGATAGTTCCTTATTGGCTTATTTGTGTTAGAGAAATACTGGCCTGCTTACTTGCACGACTAGGTTTATTTTAAAATTTAAAATATTAAATAATATAACTTAGAAATTGAAAAACATATTTATGTACATTGTAGACTATTTAGATTTTTAAAACATCATAAATATTGAAATTGACGATAGAAGCTTGAGTTGTTGGAATCATAAATATTGATTTTTAAAGCACAACTTAAGAAACATAATTGAAGTATGAGTTTTGATAGAAGAAAATCATTAAGTATAATGAGTTGTTGGGGGTTCTTAGAAACGTAATCATTTTCCAACATGTATGGATTATGTAGCTGTACGTCCCTATTCTTACTCCATTAGTTACTTTTTTTCCCAAAAATATATGCATACACATCTACTTCTATTTAATCTCAAGCAATACGTCGATTATATGTGCAGTACATTATCTTGCGGATCGAAATCAAATTGCTATTTTTATTTTTATTTTTTATTCCGAATTTCAGATATTCTTTTAGAATTAGTATACAAATATAATTGCTAATGTTTGTTTAATTTTATTTATTTAGGAATTTTACTTTGAATTTTGTATGAAAACCAAATTGCCAATTTTATTTTATTTTATATTCTGAATTTCAATTATTTCTGGACTGTACTTGACATGGACTCTTTCTTTTTATGTAGATAGTTATAATCTGAACACACAATGATCAGCGGTGTAGATTTTTCTCTTTTTTCCTTCGATTAATATGGGAATTTCTAGCCTTTAAAAATAAACATAATGTCCTCTTTTTTCTATCGCTTTAATAATATGATAGATAGACGGTGGCATCCTGAAAAGTCCTCAAATTTTACCTTTTATATTTGAGTTAGAGAAGCGATTGATGGAATCCTGGAAATTATTCTTCTAGCCATTGTGTTGTTTGTGCTAAGGGTTTGGGAACCAAACTTGCGAGTTGGGGCCTTCTAGATAACTAGATTGCATCGCTGCACGTAGGGACCATTAACACTTTATTTCCACTGAAATACTTCTTAGCTTCAAGAACGGATCCCTTGGCAAGTAGGTGCTCTCCTGTAGCCAATTGGACCTAAATGGGCCAATACAGAAAAAAATACTTATAGGCCCAAGTAGCTGCTGGGCTGGGTTCGGAAGTTGGAGAGCCTAGCAGACGGGAAAGATGCAGACCATGCCTTGTTCGGTTGGCAAGCTTCATCCGTGGTAAGAGCTACCCGTTCAGGTTAGGTCTTTAGATTGGTCTTAAGTACCTCACATCACACACTAATGTGTTCAATAAAAAAAATACGTGTGCGCGCTTCAGGAGATACTGGATAAATCCATGGTTTATCTGGCGTCCTTCGCTTAAGTCGAACCATATATTTTAGTACACGTGTGTGCGATGTGAGTATGGTATGTGTGTGATATATATAATGTGAGTGTGGTATGTGTGAGGTCGCATACTCAGTTGATTTAAAAAGAAGCAGACGGGAAAAGGTACGACGTAACCGACAAACGGACGACCAGAAACTCAACTTACTTTAACAGAGCAAACGGAAGCTTTAACAGGCCCGGTTGCATTTGTAAATTAGCAAATTAGCAATACTTACTACTCTGTTATTCGTAGGACGCACATATAAAGTATCAACAGTAAGAACCATTTTCACAAGATCGTAGCTCCTTGACAGTGGCGGACCCAGTATTTTACCAAAGGGTATGCCGCACCAAAATTTTCATATACAATTCGGTAAAACCATTTGCCAATTCGGTAAATAATTGTAAAGTTTACACCGTAATTCGGTATACATGCACTAAATAATATGATAAATCTTAAATTTAAGGATTAAATTGGAAACTTACACAAATTACAATATAAATACTTCTCTTAAGTGTAACATAGAAGTTAAAAACAGTATGCTTATGGAATAGTGTCATTTCGTCTGCTAGATATTCTTGACTTATTACCAGCCTACAACTTATGGTTGAGTGCCTTGGCTCATGAAGTTCTGGTCATGCTTGTTTTTTTCCTTTTCCTTTTCCTCTTCTTTTGTACCTTTTCTCTATGTATTTATTCTCTTTTTACAAAGTTTCAGTAAGGTCCCCTGATTGTCTCCCTAAAAATAAATTGCAGATAGTAAAATGTGTATGAATCTATATAATAGAAACATTCAGGCCTTCCTTTCTGAGGAAAAAGTAGCCGCAATGCAGAAACAAATTAGCTTTGCTGAAGACTACATCAATTGAAATTATTTCTTTTGAAAGGACTTAGAAAGTGTGAACCATATCCAGCCAAATGGTTATACAGAATAGACATTCACAATGAATTGACAAGTGAAAACAACTCACATATAATTCAGATTGTGGAAAGCTAGCAATCATGCAACTGGGCGTATTCATACCAGAAAGCAACAAGCACCTTGACCTTAGCCAACAGGTTCCGCAATACAATGCGCAATTCTACGAAGCTGGGCGTACCAAGTACTAATGAAACAAACGTTTTATTACCTTCCCACTATCCCAAGAGCACATCATCAGTTGTCTAACCATCCTGACAGAGAACAAATTTTCCCCCTCTATGTTTTGTTCTCCAATAACCAACAATCCGGTCAAAATATTAGCTAATTAGATGGCCAAAATTGGAATTTTGACTGGAATTTAACGAAGGGATTGACATTTGCAGAAAAAATACAAACCCGTGACTCACCTGGTTAGCGAATCCCCAGAAACGGACCGAGATGACCACGCTGCCCCACAGTACGGCCATGACATAGAACAAGCAGAAGCTCCAAATCCTCAGATCTCCGCGCTGCTCCCCTTGGCAGTGACAACCAGCACGTCCTTGGTGTCCCGCAGGATCGTGTAGTTGAACAGGATGCAGAAGAACATCAGGCCCAGCGGCACGATCTTCTTCAGCGTTTGCACGTCCACGCCGAGAAACTTCTTGCCCTCCGGCTGCGGCACGGCCGCCGCCTGCGCGCTGCAAGACACACCACCGCTAGCACTAGTCCTCCGTTTCAACAATCCATACCCCAGGACGGCATCCTGGGAAGGGTGGCTTCTTGATGCGAGGAGTGGGGATTGGAGAATGGAATGTTGGAGGCGGGGGAGAAGCAGGGGCGAAGCCAGACGACAGGAGTATTGGGGTCACCTCCATTACACGATGGTGTCCCCTCCACTGATGAACAGTAATAAACAGTAATTTTCTATAGGATTTACTAAATTTCATTGGGGTCACTGGACCCCAATGCTCATAAGCTGGCTTCGCCCCTGGGGAGAAGCCCGGCGCAGAAAGGGAGGCCAGCGGACTTGGCGTGGAGGAGAGCAACCGACTCCATGGGTGACGGCGCTCCGCTAGGCTCCGCCAAGACGCTGGCGCGGCGCGCGTCTGTGAGCGATCGGCGGCGTCGATCGCGGCTGGGCCCTGTGGTATGCCGTGGCCCACCCGGTATACCCTGTAGGTCCGCCCCTGCTCCTTGACACCTTAAAGTTTGTGTTCCCGACAGGTCAATGAGACATAATGATGTCATTTTACTACCAACAACCAAGTATGCAACTACATAAATCTAAGTTTTACTCTTTTTGTACTTCACCCGTCGCTTAACGATCATAGAGGGTATGCACGACCAATTTGAAATAGTGTAGTGTTTTAGAGAAATCATGCAATGACTTGATTAATGAATCAAAGGTTATATATAGGTATCTTTCTTCTATATTTGAATCACCGGTTTATAGAAACAATACCCAGAAGATAAGGAAGGAAGAGACCTAAAACGATACGCGTGATCCGTGGTATGTAACAACAATGGAGATAAAGAAAGGAAGAGACTTGAAGCAATACACGTGATTCGTGCTACGTAACAAACACGGGAGGTCGACCACGACCTGCAATGGTCGACACAACATGGTCGATGGTCGTATGCAGATATCTAACACTCCCCCGCAGTCAGAACGGCAGAAGGTCGGATGTTCAGATTGGATCGAAACTTGGTGAGACAGATGTGGGCAGACCTTTGGTGAAGATATCCGCGTACTGCGATGATGTTGGGACATGAAGAATACACACGCCACTGAGAGCAACACGCTCACGAATGAAGTGCAGGTTAATCTCTACATGTTTGACACGCTAATGCTAAACCGGGTTGGTGGAGAGGTAGATCGCGCTGACATTATCACAGTAGACTAGGATGGCGTGGCGAAGTGGACTGTGTAGCTCCATGAGCAATTGGCGCAACCAGCAGGCTTCAGTGACGCCTTTTGCGATGATGCAGTACTCAGCCTCCGCATTTGAATGAGAGATAGTGTGCTACCGCTTTGATGACCAAGAGACGAGGTTGTCCCCGAGAAGAATGCTGTAGCCCGAGTTGGACTTGTGTGTGTCAGTACAGCCTGCCCAATCAGCATCGAAGTATACAACTAGTTCGATAGATGAAGTGCGATAAAGGAACAGACCATTCTTAAGAGTCCCTCGAAGGTACCGCAGGATGCGTTTCACCAAAGTAAGGTGTAGCTCACGTGGATCATGCATGTAAACGCACACCTGCTGCACAGCGTAGGCAATATCAGGGCAAGTAATAGTCAAGTATTGCAAAGCACCAGTAAGACTGCGGTAGTGAGCTGGATCATCAACAAGAGCACCGTTGCTAGAGAGTTTGGAGTGCATGTCAACAGGTGCGTTGTAGGGCTTGTAGGCGGACATCCCCAGCGCGCTCTAGGATGTCTAAGATATACTGGCGCTGGGAAAGAAAGAGAGCTTCCTGGCAGTGGACTGACATTCCAAAAAATGGTGAAGTTGACCGGGATCTTTCATGAGATATTCTTACTGAAGAGCTGAAATCATCTAGTGAAGAAGACCATCAGAGAAGGCAGTCAAGACTATGTCATCCACATAGAGCAGTAAGTACACCGTGTCAGCACCCCGGGGGAACACAAAGAGTGATGTGTTCGACTTGGCCTCCACAAAGCCAAGGGATAGGAGATGTGAGGTGAAGTGACTATACCATGTGCGAGGAGTTTGCTTCAAGCCGTAGAGAGATTTGTTGAGCCAACAAACATGGTTGGGTTAAGTAGAGTCAATAAATCAAAAGGGTTGCACATAGTAGACAGTCTCAAATAGAGTGCCATACAGAACGACTGTGATCTCTTCAAGGAGAAGATGCGAATGAGTCTCCACGAACCTAGGAAACGGTCGTTGCATTTTGTGGATTGGCACCATATGAGAGAACTTCTCGTTGAGGCCTCAAAAGATAGACAACTCGAGTGTCCGGTCGAAGATAAGTTCGCCAATGTCCCCAAACCATCTGCTATACTCTTGAATTTATGGCAAAAATCAGAGATTGATAAATCACCTTGAATGAAGTTGTGGAATTATTCCTCTATATACAAAGAACAGGTCTCCTTGTTGCCAAGGAACTGGTGCTTGAGGTTCGCCCACACGATGCAGGCAGTAGTGGTGGGAGACATGATGATCTCTAAGAGGTCTGCAGCAATAGTGTCGTAAATCCATGACAAGAATACACAGTCCATGCGTGCCAATCCACCTGATCGGGAAGGGGGCATCGTCAGAAAGGACGTAGGCTATCAAAGCGTACTTGTTGAGCATGACAAGGAAGAGGCCGTGCCACTTTTCGTAGTTAGCGAAGGTGAAGTCGAGGGTGACTGGGATGAGGGCCTTGCTGTTGAAGATGCTGACAGCTTGGGTGTGAAGAGCGGCAATGGCGTAGTCTGGTTGGTTGGCGACGCCATGGGCGAGATCGACAGCCAGGACCTGCTGGCGTAGCGATCGCAGTGAGCACCTCCTGGTGCATGTGATCGATGGTAGCAGCGGCGATGACCTGAACTCGACGGTCCTTAGTAGCAGCGGCGTCGATTTGAGCTGCGTGGGTGGCCAGAGCAGTCTACTCGGCTTGAGCCACTTAGTCGGCAGAGAGGTCGGTGGAGCTAGTCATAGGAGAGAGAGGGGTGGATCGATCGAAAGAAGGAGACCAACGGCTAGGGTTTGCGGAAACGTGCAGTCACAGGAGTGATTGCGTCTGATACCATGAAAATATGTAGTGTTTTGGAGAAATCACGTAATAACTTGATTAATGAATCAATTGTTACATATACAGGTCTCTTCCTTCTATATCTGAACCACCAGTTTATAGAAACGATACCCAGGAGATAAGGAAGGAAGATATCTATATATATGTAACTCTTGATTCATTAATTTAGTTATTATGTGATTTCTGTAAAATATTACACGCTTTCATAATTAATTAACATAGTTATTCTTACCCACATAACGGGTAACTCGCGTAAAGCTTAACCTCTAACATTGAGTTGCCACACCGCTTGGACTAGGCAACATTTCGCGATGATCATAATCAATTACATCATCCGTATATTAAACCCGGGGGACTCTTCGGTCGCTGAGGGTGTCCACGTCGGTGTTTGCTTTCCCTACGGCCGACGCGTGCCTGCGTTCTCGATTCCGCTCCGCTTGCCCCGTGTATGTGCACTCGCTTTCTCTTCGCTTGACGTGTGCGTACGCAGGGGCGCTCTTCATGAGCGGATGGTGGCGCATGGTTTCGACGGCGGTTTGTGACACGTGGTTTCGATGGCGTAGTGTCGCGGTTAGTCGCCTCACACGTGTGTGTTCTCTCGAACGTTCGCGTGCCTTTCCTCGTGGCGTGTCACTTTGCTGGTGGCTCAGTGCAGCTAGCTTCGCGTCGCTTCCGTCCTTCCATTTGTGTGTCCCAGGCCCGTCCTTTATTTCTTCTCTTAGTTGTCTCACAGCGGTCGCCATCTCAGTTCCTCCCCCAGATCTGCTCGTGCTGCTCTCCACCGGCGTTGCTTGTTCCGCCTCCACCGGTCGACGTTGTCTCCCCTTCCTCCTCCGTGAGGTTCTCAAGAAGACTTTGCTCTTCTTTCGCCGGTCGACCTCCTCCCCCTCTCTTCCTTTACATTCCCCCTCTTCCTCTGTCTACCTTCTGGTCGAATAGGTTCAGCCCTCCATTGAATAGATTCCTCCATCCATGTATCCGATTCCCTCTCAACAGCCGCCGTCTCAGTCCCTTCTCTAAATCTACTCCTCTCGCTCTCCACCAGCATCACTTGCTTCACCTCCATTGGTCGAGCTCCTTCCTCTTCTGGCACTCCGGCGATATATACCATGTAACCTCTGTGCAGTGAGTGAGGAGAGATTTTGGGGAAAATTAGAGTGAATATAGAGCATAGAGGGAAGTCAGCGTGTGTTGTCGGATGTGAAACAGTCCCGTCTCTGTCTTTCAGTCGCTCTTCTCCTTGCTCTCCTCGTGTTTCTTCCCCCGAAAAACGTGGTCGTAACGACGATACACAACGTGATCGTAACGACTACACAGAAAGTGGTCGTTACCAACCACTCAGGGCGACTTGACCACGGTCGTCTTCGACCACGGGCATCTTCGATCACCAGCATCTTCGACCACGGCCACTCCACTATGGGATCGTCTTCACCACTTGAGCGACTGGCCGCACGACCCCAACCATTGGCTTCCACTTCAGCTCCTCCTTGATCGCTTCTCCGATCATAGCTTCGACCGCAATCTTCAATAGACTTATCGTCCACGATCAGTCCTACAAGCCCTGTTACGACTACACACCGTAGTCATAACTGACTACGGACAACGTAGAGCTTCTACGCCGCACGTTCTATATGTGTTATTATTAGCTTTGCAGATTTTATTCTTTCTATGGCTGTCTTGTTTCGTTCTTATAACTGCGTGCCTGTTTCGAGTGTTGAATTTTCTCTGATACCACTTGTTGTAAGTCTTACGACTTCTCCCAGGAATTTTTTGACCTCTTACGAGTGCTTTCGACCGGTCACGACTGCTTACGACCGCTTCCCACTGCCGTTCAACCGCTCTGTCGCCTGTTCAATCGCTCCAATCGCTTTCCTTCGTGGTGGTAAACCTTCTGCTGAGGTTTCCGACTGCTCTTCTCTGTCGCTGTGTTGCGCTTCCTTTGACCCCACTTGAATCACCTTGATCGCAACTCTCACCGATCACGTAGTGATGCTGACGATCAGTGTTCACTGTGGTCGAAACACTTTTTTGACCATGATCACTTCCTTACAGCATGGTCGGAGTCCCTTCCGACAATGTTCAAGGCTTAACAACGCAGTCGCAGCCTATTCTGACCACTCACACCATGGTTAAAGCTTCAAAATGTCGTTGAAGCCTTCATCGACCATGTTCAGTGTCCTTACAACGTGGTCGATGCCCTTCTTTCGACCACGTTTAATCTCCTTCAATGTGATCGAAGCCTTTCGACCACGTTCAACTCTTCGACGTGGTCGAACGCCTTCCCGATCACGCTCAATTCTGCATTGCCGTGGTCGTAGCACCTCCCGACCACGCTCGATCACCTTTGCTGCAGTCATACGTCTTCCAATCACGCTTAAACTTTCTCCGCTGTGGTTGTATCACCTCCTGACCACGTTTTCTTCAGGTTTTTCGTAGTCGAATGCCCTCCGATCACGTTTGCTGACGCCCGCGACAACTCACTGCGCCGACTTGACCGCATGATCTCAGCCACTGGTTTCCACTTCAGCTGCTCCTTGACCGCTTCTCCAATCTTGGCTTCGACTGCGGCACTCGAGCTTCAACCACGCAATCACTTCACTCGTCGACTTCAAACAGACTGGTCGTCCACGACCACACTGGTCATAACAGACCGCTCACACGACCCCTGTTACGACCACACACACCGTGGTCATAACCGACCACACACTAGGCCCTGTTACGACTACACATACCGTGGTCGTAACCGACTAGAACGTGATCGAACCCGATCATTCTCAACGTGGTTGTTACCGCCTGCTTCAACGTGGTCGTAACCGGCCGTTCTCAACGGGGTCGTTACCACCCGCTTCAACGTGGTCGTAACCGCCCGCTTCAACCTGGTCGTAACCCTTCAGCGTGGTCGTACAACCACTCACAACGTGGTCGTTACCGACCATGCACGGCGGCTCAACCACGGGCATCTTCGACCACAGGCATCCGACCACGCGCATCTTTGACCACGCGCATCTTCGACCACTAGCATCCGACCACGCGCATCTTTGACCACGCGCATCTTCGACCACTAGCATCCGACCACGCCCATCTTCGACCACAGGCATCTTCGACCACTGGCATCTTCAACCACGCCCATCTTTGACGACGCCCATCCGACTATGGCCATCTTCGACCGCGGCCATCTGACCACGGCCATCCGACCACAGCCATCTTCGACCACAGCCATTCGCCACCACGACGATCTGACCACGGTCGTCTTCGACCACGGGCACTCCACCACGGCCATGTACAAATTATCAAGATTAATTTTAACACTCACAACGTGCTCGAGTACGGCTTACGACCACGCTCACGACCACGGCTTACGACTACAACTACGCCTTACGACCACGCCTACGTCATACGACTACGATCATGCTTTGCAACTACGACAACGCATTATACGACCACACTACTACGCTGACTGTTGGAAGTCTTACAACTTCTCCCAGGAATTTACTTACTTCCGACCGCCGTTCGACCACTCAGACAGCCGTTCGACCGCTCTGTCGCTCCTCCGATCGTTCCGGTTTCAACCACGTTGACAGTGATCGGTAACGACCACGTTGTGCAACCACATTGACAGTGGTTGGTTTCGACCACATAGTGAGTGGTCCGTAACAACTACGTTACGACCACATTCTGCGTGATCAATTTCGATCACGTTGTGCGCCACTAAGCATGATCAGAAACGATCTCAATCAGGTTGTGAGGAGGTGAACGTAATCGTATGGAGTGGTCGAGGGGCGATACAACTACGGTAAAGAATCTAAGAGCGGTTCGGACAAGCTACGGCTACGGTACTGCAAGAGAAATGTGGTCAGTAGCAGTTACAATCATATTATGAAGCGGTGAACATGGTCGGAACTGGCTTCGACCACCTTGTGAGAAGGTGAACGTGATCGGAAGGAGCTCCGACCACGTTGTGAAGAGCTTAACGCGGTCGAAAACGGCTCTGAGCACGTTGTGAAGAGCTGAGGCTGGTCGCAAGGTGATGCAATCATGGTAAACCAACTCAGCATGGTCAAGACTCACTTCGACCACATTATGACGAGGTGAACGTGCTCGGAACTGATTTTAACCATGTTGTGAGGAGCTGAACGTCATCAAAACTATTTTTATATATTAATCAATTATTCATATAAATTATCTTGTGCGACGTGTCGCTGCGCTTTCGCAACTAGTTGTCGTCAACTCGTCATGTCATATACATTACCAGTTTCCACGTCGCAGGTGACCAAGAAAACATGAAATCTCTCCCGAAAGGCCGCCCAAATGAAGTGTCCCTTGAACGGCTCAAGTACCAAATTAGAAGTGACTAGCTAGTACTGAATTAGCTAGACACTCTGAATGCAGACTACACATAACCACTGGATTCTTCTTGTGGAAGAGTAAATGCCACGTCCTTTCCTTCCTCTCCTAATCTCCTTTGTCCTAGGTCGTACATACTAACTTAACTACTCGTCAAACAGGCACGTCGTATCAGAAATTAAGCGGGCACGTGCAATGCAGTAGCACGGTGTTAGCTGCGCGTGAGAGTTAGCTGCGCGTGAATTCAGAACTCGGTAGAAAGAAACCAAACCTGCAGATGACCACCTGTGAGCCTGTGGCTCCGATCTTTCCCATGTCATATGAAGAAGATCCGAACCTTTTTTTAGGGGGAGACGTGCTGATTCGCCGACTACCTGTCCGTCTTCGCGAAGGCTGTATCGCGCTTAATTCTCCTCGCCTGACTGGAAGGGAGACGATGCATGTATATATGACTATTGCCAACTCAGGAGAATGCATGCTACGAAGTCAGCTGTTGGTTCAGTCCACTGCATTAGGAAATTGTCTGAACATTTCATTAGTAAGATGTAGATGGCGTCACTAGGGCAAATCAGCGTGCCGACGGGCACGCGTCGTCGCCGCCCCCTCCAAACAGACGCGGTGAAACGTTCCTTTCCGGGCGCTTTCGTGCGCCGACGGCGACGTCGTTGGACGCTAGCTTGCCTCGATCGTCCAGTCATCCATTTCAAGAAAATCTTAGCCTTTTTTTTTTTGGCCGGGCTCTCGTCTCGTAGCATCGCTCCGCCTGATCAGCTTAACCATCTGTACTACGTACACTTGCTATTATATCATGTTCACTAAACTGTACCACTTCAGGTAACATTTCAAACTGCAACGACACCTAACTTTCGGGAACTAAAAATTATTTAGAAGGTGTTAATTTTTAACATAGTTTTTTCCCTACTTTTACTTTGCACTATCATAGAGATATAGTAATTTTTTATTTATATTTTTAATTAAATATCTTAAAAACCAATGATTGTTAGCGTGCTATTTTAGCCAAAGCAACCGCGCACTGAAACGGGGCTTAGTTGGAAGAGCTTACTTGGAGCAAGAAGGCTTTTGTAACACCCCCATTTCTGGGAGTATTATGAAACCCTCGCAGTTGCCCAGGACTGTTCAACTACGAGTACATCCAACGAGTGTATAACATTGCCAACACAAGCTTAAGAGCAAAAGTTAACTTTATTACATTATAAAGGCTAAAAGCCAAGTATCACAGTAGGGTCAACTGCCTTTAGTTACAGTACAACAAAAACTGCCACAGGCACGCCTGAGCGGAGAACGACCCTAATTCCACGCTTCATCAATCTCGTACAGAGTCACTCTTCGTCTTCTTCCGCATCCTCAAAATTAGCTGTTTCTGTTTATGTTTTTAGCAAGCATGAGTACTACCACTTGTACTCAACAAGTCACACGGAGCTTAATAATAATTTCATACATGGTATATCAAGTAAAGGGGAAACAAGGCTATTATTTTATGTGGATGCAGTTTTGGTTTGGAACCATTTGAAAATCTTTAAAATGTACTCCATTAAAGTAAAGGGGGGGTTCAAGCTTGATTATCATTACTCAACACTACCAAACCATTTCAAAACTACTTATGCCTTGATACTGGATTCACCCACTAAACACAGCTTCGTTAACCGGAAGCACGTCGTATTCGAATACCATTTGTCATGACTTTGCAAAGCTGCCCTGCTTTACCCACAAGATCCCTTAACTCCCGCGATAGAGTTAAGACAACAAGATTGTTCACTGCTCAATTCTTTATGTAGACTCTGCCCAGTAGGTATTTAATCTCGACAAGCCCGGATGACCCCACGGATCTCGTCCGACTCATCGCAGTCCTACAGTTGTATGGTTAACCACCTCCCATACGGACTCACCCTCTGTCTCCCCCTTTCCAGTTGCAGAGGTTCAATTGAAGTTGAGCAGCTACTAAGCCAGGTTTAACTTAAGTCACGTTTGACTAAGTCAACGCTTGTGGTTGGGCGGTTACTATGTCCGTTACTCAGCATAAGGGTCTAGTCCTTACATTTTAACTGAGGCATTATCCACGCACAAACCCATATTCAGTACACACTGTACTGCCACCAATCCAAAACCAGCCTCCACCCTAGGATAAGGTCTTCGGATCCATCTCTGCGATCCTCATTTATCCTAATTCCAACTTTCCAAAACTCTAGACCAATACCAAACCTTAACAGTATAAAGATTCAGTGATCCTAAACTACCAAGTTATTAATAATATTATATTTTATGCTACTAGGTCTTGTCAAGGTGAATGTGGCCATCAAGTTAAATTGGGCTTTTCGGGTGGTAGGACATAGCTAGTATCATGTCATTCTAAGCATTGATTGTATATAAAATAACAGTGCGCAAATAACATAATGAAAATACAGTAAATAAATAACTTAGGGAATGTAGGATCAACATGTTCAAAAATATGTGTAACTTGCCTTGCGGATCTTCGACTTCGATTATTTCGTATTTTTCAGTGGGCCGGGTCTGGACTTGAGCTCTTTCCTCCTGCTCTTGCGAAATCTCGACTCCGTAAACTAACGCAAAACAAATAAAATAAAGTGAATTCCATGCCCGAAGGAATGAGCAAGGAATAAAGAAAATAAAAGAAGAAAAGAAAATCCGGAAAACTCCATTAAATTGAGGATATAGGGATATAGGAAGGCTATATGGGGAAATAGGCCTTGGATTTGGGTTGGCGGGCTCGAAACGAATACGGGGAGTATAAATATGCATTTTTGGGTTTGGGTCCAACACTGCTCATCGGGCTCAGTGCACTGTTCCTCGGGTTCGGGTCGGACTCGGCGAGTTGGCTCGGTCGAACCGCGTCACTCGGGCTCGAGCCGGCTGGAACGGGCGCGGGGCGCGCGGCTGAGTCTAGCCGCGTCGGTGCGGCTTGGGTCGGCCAACGAGCGCGCGAGCGGTTCGGCCGATCAAGCCGTTGCGGCTCGGATCGGGTGCGTCGGTGCGGCGGGCGGTGCGGCGGGCGCAAGCGGGCGGTTGGCGCGGCCGAGTGGCGATCCGGCGCGACGCGCGGGCTGGTTGGGCTCGGCCGCGTTGCGGCGGCTGGGTCGGGTGAACGATGCCGATCGGTCTGTTCTTCTTCTCAACCGCCCCGCGCTGAAACAGAGGGGGAGGGTGGCGGTTGGCGGCGGCGGTAGAGCGAACTGCGACGGCGACCAAGGGTATGGGCGGGTTCCTGGGAGTGAGGAGGTTCTATTTTTGGGGTTTGGAGGTCCGGCGAAGGCGGCGATCGCCGGTGGTGAGCTCCTCCTCTTTTGTGGTCGTTTTAAATTTGCGGGGGATTGAGGGCTTCCCGGGGCAATTGGCTTGGTCCCTGAGCATCCCTGGGGTGCGGAGAAGGTCGGAGAGGAGCTGGCCGAAGCTCGGGAGGCTTGGGTTGGGCCGGCCACGGTGGCCGTTTTTGGCAGTGGGGCGGCTCATGGTGCTAGGGAGGGAGAGAGGTTGAGGAGCTAGGGCGAGGGTTGGGGGTGGTTTCTAGGGCTACGGGGATGCTACACGCGGATGCAATTGGGTCGCAGATGGCCGGAGATGGGGTATTGAGCTAGGGCACAGATTTGGGGAAACTCGCAATTACCGGCAATGGAGAGGGAGTGGGGGCTCGGGATTGCTTGGGGAGATGCAAGGAGACTGGTAGGCTTCAATGGAGGGCTTGGCCTCGCTTAAATAGCTGGGGAATGGCGGTTCACCGAGAGTGGGGTGGGGAAATATCTGGCGGCGGTGGATTAGGGCTTAAGGCAGTGCCAGGGCAGGGCAGAGGATGAGGTACGGCCTGCCGACCACCACCGGTAAGGTGGCGAGACTCGTAGGCACTAGAAGGCGCGAGGAGGCGTCTTTGGGTTTATGGTGAAGCAGCGAAGAACCGGCGGTGGAGATTTTTCAGGCGGCGGTGGATTTTCGGTCATGAACAGTGACCGCGAAAAATTCTCCCGTTCAAGCAGCAATGGTGGGGATTTGAAGGTGATTTGTGCCAAGATTCGTGAGGGTTAGGGCTAAGGATGAGATAGACAAAAGAGAATTGGAAATTCACTTCAAATTTTGATTTTTGACAAAAATTTTGGTTTGTTTCAGCTTTCTTAGTTAGAATAATTAAAGGCTTTCTTAGTTAGAATAAGGGAGTATCTAGGTATCATTTAAATATTTTTTTAACTATTATTTAAACTTGTGATCGTTGTATTTGCTCCTGCACCGGCTAGCCCAGCTGGACCTTTCTGTTTCACAGTGTCAGCTGGAGAACACGTACGTGCAAGTACCGGTGTAGCTGGTGCGAAAAATTCTAGTGTGCAACGAGGCACAGAGAAATTTGTGTAATGAGCCAATCAAACGCTAACACGTGGCACTAAAAAGTAGCTAGCCCGAGAAAATACTGTAGCAAAAAGTTTTTTTTGCTTCGCAGATTTTCGACGTTGCTACAGTGCTGTATAGTATTTTGCTACGGTACTTTGTGTCACATGTTAACACCGATTGGACCGTTACATAAACTATCTATTATATCACGGTTACGCAGTAGAATTTCTCGGCGTAGCAGCGGCAAGCGACGTACTTACCACTTACCAGACGCCCTCGCGAAGTTCTGTACTGCGCGTCGACACCGACGACACGTAGGTAGGAAAATGGAAGGGGAAACGGCTCCGTCGTTATCAGTGTTGATTTGATTTTTTTTGTTTTTCTGGAAAGACCGTTGAGTTCCATGCACGGGCTAACTCGCACGCAGAAATGCTAGACATTCAGTAGAGAAATAAAGGCAATCTATGAGTACCACATAGTAGTACAAGCAAAATTAGGTTGATCGATCACACTAGCTGCACAACAAATCTGGGCGTTAGCCTCCGTTAGAAGAGAGATTGTTGCATGACACACTAGCTTGCCGAAATTGTTGGATGATATATACTTATATATAGTGACATGCATACATACTCTACCGTATTTTCCTCGTATTATGCATGTACTCGGAAAAGAGGAGACAGGAACGGATGAAAATTAAGCATCGTTGCCTTTTTTTTAAGCCAAAAAAGGATAAGTATTTCTGTCAATTATCTCCATGGCACGTCAAGGGGAATCTGGCTTGCTCCCAAGGTTTTCATTACTGATGGCTCCGTCCTTGGAATAAAAATAATAATTGTGATGGCTGCGGCACTGGGGACAGAGACGCCTACTATTATCTCACACGTAATACAGCGATTAGTCGATTACATTGAAAGCAGCAGAAGAAAACTTGGGCTTTTGCTAGACGAAGGGTGGGTTCTTCCGCTTATGATTTACAGATATAGTCTATGATTTTTGATTTTAATGTGAGTATTTATGTAAATAAATAGAATAATAATAAATAGATAAGTTGTTTTTAAAAGAATGTCATAACAAATCGTTTCAAAATGATGATAAAAAATTATCCTATTTATTTAATTAAAAGAAATCATATAATACTACTTATGTGAACATGATCACACAGCCTCTCTTCTTTTTGCTGAAAAGCCTTCAGGGCCCACGAAAGGAAAGGAAAGGATGGCGGCACCGCGGCCGGGAAGCATCCTGCGAAATTTCACGCAGTTGCGTGCCTGACCTTGAGATGATTCGAGAGGGGATTTCTATCTTGAAGTGTCTTCCATTATCTGGAATTGACTGGTTTTCACTTTTACCGGATTTCCAGGGCCGCAGTCTAAAAAAATGGTTGAAACCGGTGATGACTTCAGCATAAGAGAACAATCACAACAACGAGGTTTGACAATGTCTATATCCATGGAAGCTGAATCACCACTGCTTTATTCATACGAGGAGTTTATTTTCACGATTAGAATTATGAAAGGTTGATAATATATATTTATACTTCGATTATATATTCATCTTAGACACCTAGTTCGTAGCACGGTGGCTTTGCCCCTAGTACCCCTAGTCCACAATACTTCACAACCCCATACACACTACATTTCCTTGCTTTTCTAGACACATCCTCTTTCTTTATATATATATAATACATCACCTTGAAAAAACGCCGTCTCCATCTTGATGAGCACATCACTTTAAAGAATAAAAAGAAAACAAGTTGAGTCCATATACTCAATCCTTCTAGCATGATTCTAAAGTGTGCAAATATGTTTTACAACTTATTGCGAATGATGCTTTAACTTTTGTTTGCATGTTACTACGTTTTGCGAATGTGTTTTGCAAAAGTATTAAGTACATGAATCTGTCTTTGTTGGAAACTGTAAGGCCGTATGAGCCCGACGGTCAGACTGACTCTGTGTGAGCGGTCGAACGAGCCAGCAATATGACTGCTCTGAGTGTGGCGGTATGGCTGGGGTGGTTTGACTGGCTCATGGCAAGCGGTCACACCTTCGCGCTATGACTGGCCTTTGCAGTGCAGTAGTACCAGTCATTTGTTGCAAATAATTATTTTCTAGAGAGCTCTTGTTTTTTGCTTGTAGTTGTGTGTTATGACCAACCTATGTGGCGGTACGACCAGCGAGTACGGTAGTATCGGACCCTGTGTGAGTTGTAGTACCGTCAGTGACTCAACTAAATTAAGTCTACCTACAGTAGTGCTTCCTAGCAATATGTAAATATTTTCAACTGTCCTTCTACCCTTCATCATAGTCAGTGCACCATTGTAAAATTTTCTTTTTTTATCTTTACCATCTTTATAAATAAGGCCACTATCATGTAAGACATCTAAAGAAATTAGATTCTTTTTTTTTACCATGGTATGTGCCTAACATCACGCTTTGTTCTAATAGAACCATCATACATTTTAATTTTAACATCACCTATCCAAACAATACTATGGCATGTATCATCACCAAAGTAAACGGAACCAAAATTACTTAACTTGTATGAGGTGAATAGTCACTGTTAGGTGTGATGTGGTATGAACACTCCCGAATCAAGAATCCATGCATCTGCCAGCCAACTATTTGAAATCGAGAGAATATTTGCATCTTTGTTGTCCAAGTCATCTTTCTGAGCCACATCATAGTCTTCTCATCACATTTTCTATTATTATGTTCTTTCAACTTTAGATAATCAGTTTTATAATGCCCTATCTCCTTGCACTTGTAACACTGGATATTCTTTCTACTCCTTGACTTTGATATAGATTTACACCTTCCAGACTTCTCCTTTTCTTGCTTCCTTCCACACTCACCCTTTGCGTACAAACTATCGCCATAAAAACTTCTATGTTCTGCCTTCATTGATTATGGCCAACAAAGCCATAGTGATGTCATGAATCTTGATGGTGTCTTTCTCATATGTCAAGGTGGTGACCAAGTGTTCATACGAAGGTAAAAGCATTTAGACCCCTAAAAATAGTTTTGGTAATTAATGACAACATATGAATATAGTACTGATGTGTTTATTGAGTGTTTGAAAGTTTTTGGTTCCTAATGACGAACATGACAACCTGGAATGCATGCTTAGGGGTCAACATGTGGATCAATATGATTCAAGAAAAATGTATAAGTAGTCTAGGATCTCTTTTTGATTTTACTGGTCCTAGGAGAAAGGTTGGAAGGCCGGATTATAGGTTAAATACCGTACTATTAAGAGGGATCATGGCTAATAACTTGACAACATGTTCTTGTGCTATTTAGATCAATATAGAATCATGCATGTACTTAAAACTAAAATTGTTAGCCAAGTGTGTATTGAAAGAAAAATTGGTAGTATCGGTGTGTATTTAGCAATATGACTAGGGTGATAGTGCGGAACTACCCGAACTTGAAAGTATCAACGTTAAGTTGGCGGTACGTTTTTTCATATAGCACTCTTTGAAACACTTAGCCTCTCCAGAAATCAGTAGTACCAAAATTTGAACGGCGAAACTATCACATAACGGTATAACCGCACCCTTGAGCGGTACTACCAGAATTCGGAAGTTCAAAAAAATGGACAGTGCGTTTTTTCTAGAGAGGACCAATTTTTGGCCTCAAAGCAAATGGAAGTACTGCGTCAAAATTTTAGAACAACCAAATATCGAAACCACCGCAATTACAATGGCGGTAGTACCACACCGAATTTCAACAGTTAGTTCTGATGCTCTAATATAGCCATTACTGTTGCTACAGTATAGGTGCAGTAGTTCCGTAATTTGTACAACGGTACTATTGCTCGTCCTGATTTTTCAGAATTATTTTATGCAATGGCTAGATTTGGTTGGTAGGGGTATAAATACTCTCCCACCTGCCAAAGATAGGGCTAGACACTTCATTGCAACATCCTTAAGCATAGAGCATTTACTCCACACCTCATTTACTCTTTTTACATTCATTTAAAGTAGTTGAGCTAAAATTAAGTGCATTCATCTTAGATTGATCATTTGGCACTTGATTGCCGTCAAGCGAAGTTTTGGTTTATTACTCTTGATATTTGCCAACACCT
This sequence comes from Dendrocalamus sinicus, assembly GCA_036346575.1. Taxonomy (NCBI): domain Eukaryota; kingdom Viridiplantae; phylum Streptophyta; class Magnoliopsida; order Poales; family Poaceae; genus Dendrocalamus; species Dendrocalamus sinicus. Next base: position 15,187,246 of record CM070643.1, on the reverse strand, counting down.
AGACGGCTTGGTAGGAGATTGTGAGGTGACATCTTCAAAAAGATTGTGAAGAGGCCCGGCATCAACTTGTGAGTGCTTCGGTGCTCACCATCTCTGGAGTGGAGGAAGAGCAACCATTAGTGGATTGAGTGAGGCTTAATTCGTGGAGTCGGTCCAAGATGCTTGGACTTTCCTCAACGTGGACTAGTGAACACGGGCAAGTCTTCGATACCACGGGAAAACTTATCGAGTTATCTTGTGGTTATTTCTTTGCGTCTACATTCCATACTTATATTTCTAGCTTTGTGATTGCTAAGATTGTCTTATTTACTTGTACTAGAGATATATTTATAGAGACTATTGCTTGTGGTACCCTAACTATACTAAAATTGTGTAGATTTAAATTACATTGAAATCTTGCCTAGTTATAGTTTGTGGTAGTTAGTTATAGAAAGTAAGAATTTTTAGAACTTACTATTCAACCCCTTCTAGTCAGTTATCCTTGATCCTACAGAAGGTGGCAATGAACATAGCAAAATTATCGCCTTGTCTTCATCCTCAATCTTCACCTCCAAATGCCCTAGATTGGTGATCACCTGATTGAAGGCGTTGACATCTTGTGCAAGATCAGAACCCTCCTGCATCTTAAGCCCCGTACAGCTTCTGCTTTAGATATAACTTGTTCGTGAGTGATTTGGACATAAACTGAGTCTGCAACTTGCCCCAGATTTTCTTCGACGAGGTCATATCTATTATGTGATACATGACCTAATCCAAAAACACAACCATATGATCGCGGCTGCCTACTCCTTCAACTCATCTCAATCAACGTCCTCCATGCTCTTCGGCTTTGCTTCACGTGGATCCTTAGAACATCCCTGTTGTGCTAATAGATTCTTCACCCTCGTCTACCACAATCTGAAGTTCCCTATTCCGTCAAACTTCACCACTTCGAACCGAACACCTAGCGCTACCATATTTACAGAGCTCTTATACCAATTGTTGAAACTGGTGACAGCCCTAGAATGAGAGAACAAGCACAACAAGCACAAAACACGCAAGAGACACGGAGATTTGTTAACAATGTTCGACAATGCCTACATTTTTTTCACATCACTAAGAGCCAAATCGTGACTACTCTGTATTAGGAGTTTCTTTTCATGATTAGAGTTACAAAAGGTTGACGGTATATATTTATATCCTGGTTGCATGTTTGACTGAGACACCTAGCCCGTACTGTAAGCAGTGAACCCTCTAACCCATAATATTTCGTAACCATATGCACACTGCGTTTTCTTGCGCTTTTCTGAATAGAATGTCTTTCTTTGCATATACGAGCCATTCACAGTAAAAATCATGGCCTACTTCGGATCCATGTGTGTTGTCGACTAGTGTAGATACAGGAATAGGATAAGTTATAAAAAAGAGCGTCCAATCAGGATATGCGACACTTACAATGAGCTTGAAGGAAACTCTTATGAAGCTAGCACAAACATTTTTTACTCACCATGATCTCAGTTATCCAAGACTTTCTCAAATGGTTTTAACAGTGCCAAATGATGTAGTACTAGTTCGTTGTAAATACGCTCGGCTCAAGCATACTAAAGTATGCTAAATCTAGTGCACGACTAAGCGTGCTGTTGCCTTATGGCACATCGTTTTAGTTTCTTCCGATAGCAAGGTCATTTCATAGGATGGATTCACATGCGGGCTCCATCCCATCCTTGCTTCGAGAATGCTGCATAGATGGAAATCCCTACTTTTGCATAGAAACCCCTCACATTTTCTATTATTCTATAGAATATTTTTTTCTCATCTAATTAAAGAGATTTATATAGTCATACCTTTTTCAAACCGTACTTTCAACTTGTAATTCATTTTTTGTATTATACATGATGAGACCAACAAAATAAGACTAACTTGTAATTCATTTTTTTGTATTATACATGATGAGACCAACAAAATAAGACTAATATTAGATATGTTTAAAGCTAGATAGAAGTGTTACTTTTTTTGGGTGGTAATATGTTTAAAATGTAGATGGTGACTTAGGGTGGTAAATTCCTAACTTAACATGCTAATTTGTTCAAGTTATAAATGATAACTTAGGGTGCAAAAAATATAACTTTTGAACTATTTTTGCGCACTTACAAAAATGATGGTAAATTATTAAACTAGGGTGGTAAATTGTTAAATCTACATATGATAATTTATGGCACTAATGATGGTAAATTTGAACTTTTTTTTACACATACTCACAAAGTGATGGTAAATTCTAAAATTAATATGGTAACTTATTAAAGCTTACAATGATAACTTAAGGTGCAAAGGAGTGTAAACGAATTCTTGAAATTAGGGTGATAATTTGTTAAAGCTGACAATGGTGACTTATGGTGCAACTAATAATAAATTTTGAACCTTTTTAAAATTCACAAAATTGATGATGACAATTTTCAAAACTCAGGGTGGTAATTTAAAAAATATATAGATGAAAACATAGGGTGCAACTAATGGTACTTTTGAACTTATTTCAAATTCACAAAAATGGTGATATTTCGAGTTTTATGGAGGTAATTTGTTAAAAAAAAGTCATCATTTTTAACAAAATCACCACCTAAAGTTCTATAAATTAGCATATGCTATTTTGACAAATTACCATCTTAAATTCAAAAAAATCACCATGTATGAATCTGCAAAAAAAGTTCAAAACTTACGATCAGTTGGACCTTAGGTACCATCTATAATCTTTGCTAATTATCATCCCATTCTTTAATCATTATCATGTTGACAATGGTGTGCATGGGGCCACATATTTGTGCCCACGAGAAAAGAGGGCAAGGGTGTGTGATCTTAGCATCATCCAAAGGAGGTGAGGGTTCTGCAGCCAAACAGACATACCTCATGTCAGTGGCGGAGGACGGAAAAAAAATAAGGTGGGGCGGATCGATATTAATACCATTCAAGCTATAATACTAACCAGACCCATCAACAATAATCCAAGTGCAAAGATATTTAATAATGCAAGACATTGAAAAGTACCTTCAAAAATTGAAGAATCACAATAATATATCACCAATTTAACATATAACCTTGTAGAGCATAGTAATGGAAATAATCTGCCAAAGAAAGAGCAAACATAGTTAATATTATTATATATAGTGTAGACAACACAAAAGAGACAAGTGGAATCAAATGAGAAATACCAATATTAATCTTGTTAATTGCGTCTAGGAGACTCAAGCCAACAGAGAACAGAGAGCACACAAATCTACAAATCCAACCACAAACTCCTAAATCCTAATATATGCTAATATGCTGCCGGCGGCCGGAATATATGCAAACTCCTAACTCCTAGGTCCTGTCCAGTGTCCACAAATTCACAAAATACAAATCACTGCCGCCGCAGCAGAGAGCGAGCCTCGGCGCCTCGCCTCCCGAAGTCGCTCGCCGCCGCCGCCGCGCCTCGCCGCCTCGCCGCCGGCCTCGGCCTCGCCTCGCCTCGCGCCGGCGCCGCTCGCCGGCCTCGGCCTCGCCTCGCCGCGCGCGCCGCGCCTCGGCGCCTCGCCTCGCGCCGGCGCCGCCTCCCGAGCCACGGAGAGTGGAGAGTGGAGACGGCAGATCCGCATCGGCACCGAGGAGCGAGGCCGTGAGGTGAAGTGCCACGATTAGGGTTGCTTATTGGGCTGCTATTGGATAGAGGGGTATATGGGATCCGTTGCAAAATTTGAGGTGTGGCATGGGCCATAGCTCGCCCTATCGGGCCCTCCGCCCCTGCCTCATGTATATGGAAAAGGGGGTTCCGTCGTGTCTACATGTCCCTCAACTTTCAGCTAGTCCGATGAGACAAATGCTTTCAAAATTTTGGTGAAAAATTAGTTGATCTCTGCGAACTAGTGTCTCTTTGCAAAAACTGTATCACCTATTTTTTGGTGAAGAAATCCATTTTTCTTACGTCCCCGACCATCTATACACACGAGTATAACTAGCTAAAAAAATATTTTTTGGTGAAGAAATCCATTTTTCTTAAATCTATTTTTTGTTAAGAAATATTGTTTACAACTAAAATTATACTGTAACTAACTAAAATTATACTGTAACTAATAGTGACTTATTTGATATAATTAAATTTTAAAAAATTTAAAAATAAAAAATAGGTTAACCAATCACAGACAGTACAAATGAAGACAAAAAGAACTGATAAAAAAGATAAAAGTTAAAAGGTTAGAAAATATCGAAATTTAATAATAAAAAATAAACTAGAAATCGGAAGCTTACAACGGAACGAGTGGCCAGTGGATCGAGGAAGTCGGTTAAAGATCACTGTTCAAATCTTAATCATCGATCGAAGAGCAAATAAGGCTCATGCATGGCGCATAAGTGCTTCTCCTGCTTAGTGGATCTATCACTGCATCAATTTTCCACCGTACATATTTACCAGTTGTCCCACGAGGGGTACCAATTGCCATCGTCTGCCTCCGTCGTTGCCACCTTGATTTGCTACGCGAACAGTTGTCACCATCATCGCCTCCTCCCAGCTCCATCCATCGACCTGGCTGCCGGTAACCATAAGCGACCGGCCCATCCGAACCAATCCCACACACCAGCACGCATCGCCTCGGAGCCGCCAGATCCCATCCCTCCCCCGCCATCTGAACTCCGGCTTACCTTAATCACGTTCCTAATTCGCCGCGCTTTGGGCTTAATCGCGAGCGGCGCGGGCCCTGAAGAGGGGGGTTCTGTTCGGAGGATTTTTTTTCTCCCGAGGGCCTTGCCCCCCTCCTCGATTCCGTGGTGAGTTCTCGCACTAATCTCCGCTTCGTTTGCAGTTTTGTTGGGACCGGGGGAGGCGTGGCGCTTGGGGAATGGAGGTCGTCGTGGTCGTTCCCGCTCCCGCGCGCATTGGGTGATTTGCGGATTTTTCCCCCCGCCCCTGATGTAATGGTGATTTTTGGTTTTTATTCTTTCGATACTGGGATTTGGAGATCGGTTGCGTCTGAATTTTCCGCGGGGTGGTTTTTGTGCGGATTTGGTAGTGAAACAATTGAGAGTTGGATGCTTACGCAGCTTTGGGGAATGGGATCCCCCTAGCCGTGCGAATCCGGCACTAGCGAACACCGAATTAGTGTCGTCGTTTTCAGCGATCGAACTGTTTGGAATCTAGTTAGGTTTTCCCAACTCGATTCCATTGTCTTCTCCTCACGCGTCAATTGCCGTGTACTTTTGCGCAGATTACAAGTTAGTTAGTACTGGAGCTTGGTGGCTTGTTTGGCTAATTTTCTCCTCCGGTTGGGCTATGTTTGGACAATCAACGTCAAAAGCAGTCCTTGATTTTTTTCCCCCCTGCTGTTGCGTCTATATTTTGCCTTCTAAATCATTCTTAATGCCAGAACTGTGTCGGTCCTGGTCCTGAGTGCTGCAAGGCAAGAAGGGGGAGGCTCAAGTCTTAAGTGAAGTCTGGGCCAAGCCACGATGGAGAGGTCGTTGCTGGAGGCTCTGGCCACGGCGGCGCAGGGAGGCGCCACGGGTACGTCGGTGCTGGACATGATCAAGTACGCCCTGCTGCCCATCGCCAAGGTGTTCACGGTCTGCTTCATGGGGTTCCTCATGGCCTCCAAGTACATCAACATCCTCCAGCCCAACGGCCGCAAGCTTCTCAACGGGGTGAGCCTTGTTTATTCTCTAGTAATAAAAGCTTAGCTAACGAGATTTACGATTCACACTGAGAGCATGAAGAATGGTAGTTGGATGTTGTCCAGAGTGGGAAGATGCAGGGTACTTGATTGTGCTCACGTGCATTCTTGCTGTATCGGATTACGCTTACAGTTTGATCGTTTGGTGCAGCTTGTGTTCTCGCTTTTACTTCCTTGCCTTATATTTTCTCAACTGGGTAGTGCAATCACAATCGAGAAGATGCTGCAATGGTAAGGATAGCTTCTGAATGGATATCTTACTTCAGTTGTCCAACTATTTAGTAACTTAATGTTGTGTTATGTTTTGTTGATTGTGCTGTATATCTCTCAATTTTCTTTGTGTGCTATTGGCGAGATGCTGTTTCCCAGCCTTTTTTTCCCCGTGCATGCACCTCTTTAAGCCAGACCCACTGTTCTTACTATTATTGGATTACTTAAAATATCATCAAATGGTTTACTACTGTTGATCTCTCTGGCTGGGTCCATTTTAAGGCACCTCCAAGTTCCCGCAAAAATACAAAAAGGATACCTACCAAAAATGAAGGAAATGAATGTTGGTGGATTAAGTGATTCAAGTTGAATCTTAAGGTTTAAAAATGGAATTGAGCCCAGAGTTCCAGGACTAATTAAATACTTATTTTTTAATTTGCTGAAATATTGCAATCACCAGAGAAATTATTCCAATGCATTCATTCACATGGAGTAATTTAGTTACCATATTGTTTGTTACTGGCAATATTCATCTTGTTAGAATTGGTTGAGCTTGGTCGTCAAGACCATTCAATCCTGTTTTTAACTGTTTGCCGATGATGACATAATGCCTTTTTGCTTTGTCAATAATTGTGCTGTGCTTGTGTTCTGCTTTTCCTGTTTTAAAAATTTTCTCACAGGGGTAGTACTTCTGTGTTCGTAGGTGGTATATTCCAGTAAATATTGTTGTAGGTGCTGTGTCTGGTTCTTTGATTGGTTTTGTTGTGGCGTCTATCATTCGACCTCCTTATCCGTACTTCAAATTCACCGTTATCCACATTGGAATAGGTACTTGCCTTTTCTTTCTTGAAAACAGTTGCCTTTTCATTTATCATTCTTCTATCTGATATTGATCTGATCCCTTATTTTCAACACAGGGAATATTGGAAATATACCTCTGGTTCTCATCGCAGCATTATGTCGGGATCCATCCAATCCTTTTGGTGACACTGACAAATGCAACCAAGATGGAAATGCATATATCTCATTTGGTCAATGGGTATGTATCTTTTCGTTTCCAAAGTTGCTCACGTTCATGTTTTACTTAGAAGTCAGAATAACTAGTGTGCAATACAAAGATAATAGTTTGGTATTAGATTAGGAATTATGAATATTTCTTGTGATCATTTGCTCAATGAATCCTTTACATGAGACAGGTCGGTGCGATTATTGTTTACACATATGTGTTCAAGATGCTTGCTCCACCACCAGGAGAGACATTTGATGGTGACGAGGAGAAACTTCCGGTTAAGGCATCTGGAGAGAATGTGGTGCCTGAACTAGGCAAATATTGGACAAGCACTCGCACCAGTACTGTACCTGAGGACGAGCCTTTGTTATCTGCCGACGGTGATCAGAGAGGTGCTACTTCTCTTGGATCAAAGGTAAGAAATGTTAGCAGGAAATAGGAATTCAGCGTACGTACTTCTTTTTATATCAATTTGATGCACTTACTTTCCAGTGGGAAATAAATAATCATGTTGTATTGATGCAGATAATGAGCCATGTTAGATGTGTCTTTAAATTCCTAAAAGACAAGCAGCTTCTTCAGCCACCAATTGTTGCCTCCGTATGTATTGATGTGCTATAGTATTCTACTTGTAATAAATACAAAATATTTATGCGTTCTGTGCATTGACATGTTTTTTACACTATGTAACAGGTTTTTGCGATTGCCATTGGTGTTGTGCCATTCTTGAAGAAATTGATCCTCACGGATGATGCACCTCTTTTCTTTTTTACAGACAGCTGTCTCATTCTTGGGTATCTTCATGTCTTCCTCGGTTTTATTTTGCAAAATACAGGCCTCTTGCCAATAAAATTACAAAAGTAAGACTAGGCATGATGATTTATAGTGTCTAATTCTGTCACACATTTTCAGGGAAGCTATGATCCCATGCATTTTGCTTGCTGTGGGAGGCAATCTTGTTGATGGTAAGCATCTAGTTCCTTTGAAGCTGTTTGAAAATTGTGTGTTATCACCCAACATTGCCATTTTATGGTGTTGGGATGCATTTCTCCAGATATCATCTTAACCCATGTTTATTGCATCAGGTCCTGGTGAAGGAAGTAAGAGGCTTGGCATGCGAACTACCATTGCTATTATTTTTGCACGGTTGGTCTTGGTTCCTCTTGCAGGGGTTGGCATCACCTTGTTAGTTGATAAACTCGGTTTCATCCCCAAAGGTGACAAAATGTTCAAGTTCGTCCTGCTATTGCAGCATTCTATGCCCACATCAGTGCTGTCAGGTATGAGAAACGAATAAGGGCCGCTACTTATCACTTCTCATCATGTTTAAAGATTCCTCTAATAATTTTCTTCAGTTTTGCTATTGCACAGGCGACTGAAATTTTTTTTATCTTTCAGTCACCTAAAATTGCAATCTCAATCAACTAAAGTTGCAGCTCCCTCCAAAATAAACACTTACAATTTTAGGTGATTCAGAGTACAATTTTAGGTGACTGAAAGATAAAAAAATTTCAGTCGCTTGTGTAATAGTCACTCCCAATTTTCTTTGTTAGTTGATATCTGTAAGCCAGTGGGTGCGGGGCACCATGTGCTGCATGTTAGCAAACCGCATTATGGAATCTGATAGTACGATCATTTTGTTTGCAGGTGCTGTTGCTAACCTGAGAGGGTGTGGAAAAGAATCCGCTGCGATCTTGTTCTGGGTGCACATTTTTGCTGTGTTCTCCATGGCAGGATGGATTATTTTCTATTTGAGCTTGCTCTTCTAAGTACGTCGCTCCCTTGTATTGCAGTTTTTTTTTTTTGGCGCTCACGTTTGCAGCGGGGCAGATTGGCTGCAATTTCTTGATACTCAAAACTACTCTGATTTGATTTGCAGATACTGTGCTGCACAGGAATGAAAAAAAATATTGAAGAAGATAGAATAGCCCTAAATCATGGTGACAGCACGAGTTTATCGGTACAGATATAGTTCCTCGTGCCCGTTTGCATAAGCGGCACTGCTATGTTAATTTTTGTCTCGTCTCGCTGCTGCAAGCAGTGAGCAATGAGAAGACGAGGGCGCAGCAGCTAGTGTCCTGCCCATATCATCAGGTCACTCGGAACCTTTTAGATCGGGTTTGATGCGTTTCTTATCAACGCCCCAATTTCCATTGTTTTTCAAATAATGTAGTACTCCACGATCTTCATTCAATGGTCTACTCGGTTCAAAGTGTACTTTGTGTGTTGTATCTTTGTGATGTCCCAGTGCAGAGTACTTGAGTTCAGATGTTATATATAGGTTATGTTCTTTTTTAGCGTTTAAGCGGTTTTTGTCCTTTCGCATCAGTTATTATTTATTAGATTAATAAGTTGCAGTCTAAAAAAACATATCCATAATTTTATAAAAACAGTCTCGTGCACATGCGCACAAGCATATGCTGATGTGTGCCTGTCCTATTGATTCTGTTTTTTTTGGGCAATGGTTGATATTTTTTAGCTGCGTTTTTTGAGCTGATAGTAAATGGTGGATATATCGATGTGGACGACGTACACGGTTTTAAATTCGAGTAGTTGTTTAAACAATTTGGTTTAAGAAACTATCTCGTTTGTTTGAACTTTGGAGGAGTCAAAAGCCCAAAAATCGGAGCATCATCTCATTTAACGTGCGGAGCTCATCATGTCGACTGCCCACCCATACATGGGGATCTGATCATCACAGGCAAAGATTTTGCAAGCTCATGCCAGCGGTTTCAAGGATTCCATGTTGCCAAACTTGCAGAAGATCTCCAATAATTCGTTGGTGTTGAAGTGACATCTGATCTCATGTGCTTATAAATCTGGGACCCGACAGATCTGAAGTTCTGAACCAACAATTTCCGTTGATCTTTTGAATCTCTGTCAGCAATTGCATATCTACGGTGAACATTCACCAGATAAACCTGTGGAATCTAAGGGCATAACTAGCCCCTCACCTGTAGGAATTCCAAAAATGATCTCCCCGTGGGTGAAATGCCAAATCTAGCCCCCAGCGCACTCCCACTCTGTGCAAAGCCACCTAGCGTGCCTCCCTACCACGCTAGCTAGCTGGCACGCTCCCCCACTGCGCCACCTTGGCCTGGTGCGCCGCCCGTCCATGCTAGGCCTAGCGCCCCCATTACACGAGGCGCCCCTCCCGCTAGCTGGCCGGGTGGCCCCCTCCCTCCCCCGAGCGCATCGCACATGGTACCTCCTGCCTATCTAGCCCCCTCTCTTCGCTGGTTGCATGATAAAAAAGGAGGATTTGTTTTCTGGAATACACAACATCGCAATTTCATTCTACTCTAACCAAGAGCAAAGAACTGAGAGACGAAGAAAGCCGTGAAAGCATCCATTTCTTGAGCGGTTTTGAATTTGAGTTTGAAGTTTGCGCAGCTGGAAAAGATTTATATTAGTTTTGGAGCATCTGAAAGAGGTAATTTTCGTCGACATGTTGCAAGTTTTTTAGCAACGCGATTAGCATGTAATTAGAAAAATGGTAGTTTGTTAGTATGAAAAGGCGGTAGTTAGCCTTTTGTAACCGGTCAGTGGCCTTAGTTGATATCGAGGAAGCAGCGTTGTTAGTGTCATTAAATGCTTATTAGTCACGGTAATTATATGAACTACGTAGTTGATGCATAGGTTATTTTGTTTGCATGGGAACAACATTGTATCTTTATACATTTGGAAAAAGTTAGTATGCATTTTGTATAATGTTATGTAGAAACTATTAGACATGCATTTTTTTTATTAAATTGTAGTGCTTTGTGCACATTTTTGTACATTATCATTATGTTAAAAATTGAATATCATTGTAGTTATCCTCTTAGAAATACAATACACTACTGTCAATAGTAATTTATGAAGTGTAGGGTGGTACATGTGTGATATGCTTAGTCTAGCAATACTAAGAATATTGAGAAGAGTTGTAACTTAACGTTACACACTCTACAAAATTTTATAGGTATACCATGGCAACCATTCAGGATCTGTTCGTGTTCCATGGAAATAGTATTGTACGTGACGGACCGTATGGGGTTGACCTGTCCAATTGTGATCGGACCGTAATCCGGGTGCCCGATGTGAAGGACATGGGCCTCTTGGAGCTTGCACTATTGCAAGGAACAAGCTGTGCACTGAAGCGTTGTACATCACATTAGAGGGTGGTCAAGGGGAGACCTCATGACAACTTCTGAAGGTGACAAGTGACAAATCATGGGCCAGTTACATGGAGGTTGTGTGCAACCCTACTGCTGCAATATATGGCAGACCGACAGTGTACGTTCAGTTCATGGAGCGGACAGAGTCATCCAGCATGCTTGGTTTTGGTGCAGGCGCTGATGATGTAGTGCCTGGGTTGGTCTCTAGCAATGATATAGATGGGGCTGCTGGTAGAGATGCGGGCGAGGCGATGGGTGATGGAGACTTGAGGAGGCGTGCTGAAAATTTTGAGCCCAACGAAGACATGCAGGGATGGTGGGCAGCATGTATTGACTGCCATGAGTACCTGGCCGACTAGGTGGAAGAAATGGAGAGTGAGGAGGACGTGGAAACATCTAGTTCTAAAGATGAGGGAGACGGAGGAGTTGCCGTGGGAGGTGTAGTTGGTGGTGGTGTTACCACCGATGGCACTTATGTCATCTATAGATTGGACAACATCGTGGTGGCAAAGCTGGTTCTACCGTAGCCAGAGGAGGCACATTGGGGGTTTCAATGAAGACACTCTACTCTTAGGGCAGTGCTTCTCTAATAAGAGCGCTGCCCAACAGACCATTGCCAGATATGATGTGGCCATCAGCCAGACATATAGGGTGTGCGGTCGAACCCTAACACTTATACCATGAAGTGTGGACAAATCCTGCCCTGGAAAGGTCCATGCCCAGCAGTCGAGGGGTGGGGTCACAGACTTTCGGATCTCAGTGCTGATGGATCACACATGCGAGCTTGCTAAGCCACTCCGAAGGCACCGCAACTTGATGTCCTCGTATGTTGCCAGCCTGATCAGCCTTCTGGTTGCCGCAGATGTTTCCATTTTACCGAAGCATCTCTAGGCAGATGTTGTCAACATGGTGGGCTTCATGGTTAGCTATAAGGTCTGGTGAGCGAAAAAGAAGATCCTGGATCATATGTATGGCACATGAGAAGAGGTTACAACCTAGTCCCGATACTTTTGAGAAAGACAAGGCAACACTCTACCTTGCAGATTAGTATTAAGTAATAAATAATTTATTAATAAGAATTAAGTCAGATAACCCACGAGAATTAAATATTTTATTACTGAATCATTTTAATACGTAATCAAAAACTTTAAACTAATATTGTAATACCTTATGCTAGAGCAAAACCCGAGTAGAGAATTATTATTTATTTGTCCGACTAGCTACTACTCGGAAGTTTTATAACCCAACATTTGGGCCTCTCCTGAGGCGATGTCTTTCCTGAGCTCTCCTCTGCTTGAGCACCATCTACTCTGATCATCTGCATTTACATAAGCATAAGAACGTAGTGCTCAGAAGGTAATCGATGATAAACAATATCATTGATTACCTTAAGTCTCTCGATCCTCTCCTCTGGAGATGTAACTTCTAGGATCAAGAGTACTCCTTTCTGCTCAAGTTCTCCCTCCTAGAATGCCTTGACTTTCTCCCTTATCTCTGAAGGGGGCAATGTTACAAAATCAAAGGAAAAACCATAAGTTAGGAAACACATAATTAAACAAAAAAGTTCAATCGATCATCTGCATTTATATGAATATGCTAAGCATAGTAATCAAATTAGGTGCCAAGTTCACCAATTCGATCCCATAATGCTCTAGCACTTCCGACAAGAAAGAATATGCTCAAAGCCTAAACCCGTATTCTATGTATGCCTAAAACATGGGTATCTCACATTCTTCACCACCTAGGAAGCCTTCTCCTTCCACCGATCTCCAAGGGATCATAACCAGATTGGGGATCAATCCTGCATCTTCTAAAGCTCTAAGTCTCTTTGATCCTAGTTTGGATCTGGGCCACTCAGAGATGAACTCAGACACCTTCCCAAACTTGGGCTTAGATCAAGAAAAATGGGGGAAAAGAACTAGGGTTACAATCGTCGGGATAGAGGAAACGAAGAGAAACTGAAGAGAATACAAAATGTTTCTAGGGAGCATAGAAAATACGGACCTCGATTTGGTTTAGGGACTCTCCCACTCCCAAGTTGAAAGTTATGATAACCGTGCCTAATAGATACAAACCTTTCGGTTCTATTCTTCTTCCTGTTGGCTTTTTAACTTCAAGTGAAAGGATTTCTTTACCTTTCTTGACTAATATCAGGTAATCTCCTGACTGGAATATACATCCCGACTATTGTTCCAATTGAAGAATCCTAAGTCATAATTTCATATGAACTTTGAGGGCTAGCTAATGAGGACTAAATAATCCATTAATGAGTCACTTTAATATGTAATCAAAACCCTTAAACTAATGTTGTAATTGTTTATGTTATAACAAATCCTGAATACCCCTGGTTGGGGAATCACTGTTTATTTTCCTCACTAGCTACTACTTGGAAGCTTTATAACCTGACATTTGAGCCTCTCCTAAGGTGATGTCATGTGTGGTTAAGGATCATGTCACATGTGCTCCCATTCCACAACTACTCCACATTCAGCCCAGTCACGTGCACTCCCTTTCCACAACTGCTCCACGTTCAGCCCAGTGTCTCTAACAACAACCGTCCTACGGTTGTTTCCTGGGGCTCTCCCTCACTGACAACAACTGATCGTCGTTTATTGTCAGACCTCTCTCACTGTCATCAACTTCTTACACATGCAGACAAAAAGAATTGACAAGGCGCATGTTCATACCAATAACTGACGTCTCTTTGGCACTATTTAAGCCTTACCTAGGAGAGAACATAGAGGTACAAAGAGATAGAGAACAACAATAAGACTTCCATATTAGGGCGCGTAGTATTCCCCCATGTAATCACTCATTTAGAATAAGTCGTAATATCTATATAACAATAAATACTAATTTTTTTCCTTTTCATCCTTTTGGGAGGCTTGAATTTCGCCATTATTAGTAAGATCGACGATTCGATCGTCGACAAGTACCATGAATCAATCTCATCCACTGGATTCAAATAAAATGGATGTAGTTTATTTTGCCCTAAATGTACAATAAAACTTAATCAGTAACCCTTAATAAAAACTTAAAACAAAAGGTCTATAACACCCCGTAGAAATTGATGGCCATATTTGATTTGTACTGCCAGTAGAAGGTATAGTAAAAATTCTCCTCTGGTTCCTACTAGCGGATCAATTCGATGGGAGAAAGCATAGTACTTCTCTTCTTCCAATCAGATGATAACAAATGATCATACCAGAGAAGTTGGGCTAGAAGGCGTATTGACTCCAACGACACCCTGGCCCGACACCTACGGCGGCCGCTAGATGGGCGTTGCCGTGTCGGCCGATGCTCCCCTGATGCGACTATTTCGCCAGCCACGGCCCATTCCCCACGGCCACCAATTTTACTCGTCTTCTCAGCTAACTAGCTGCTATGAATGAAAATAGGCTTGGGCCTTCCGGGCCGAATTGCCTTAAGAAAACGTATGGTGGACTCGTACCGCACACGTACATGACACAAGTACACAGCCCAGGGCGTGGTGGGGAGCACAGCATGACATAGCAGAACCACCCCGGGCACATACGTGCGAACACCGGCACGCGAGCGTATGTGGCCAGCCAAACCACACTGGCGTGGACTGTGGACTCGCGTAGGTCACTGCTATTGCACAGCCCGCACGGCGGCGGCAAACGTACGTACGCGCCGGTGCCGAGCTTGGTGGTTGCGGTCCGGGCGCGCGGGGCACTCGGCACGAGCTAACACGTAGGATAACGGCTTTCGCGCGGGTGTGATTCAACGGGAGCCGCACGTCGCATCTTAAGGCATGTGGCTGTGCCATATGCCTAAGGGCATGTACAATACTCTCAGTGATGAACTTAAAATTTTTAGAATTGGTGTTCAAACTTTAGAGTTATATTGCTCAAATATGTCAATACCGATAATCCGATACACTAATACTGCAACATAGCATTTTCCCTCAAAAACACCGACATAACCATACATATATCAAAAATACAAAAAAGGTCAAAATTAATGATTTCTTATGCGAAAATGTATGACATAACGCCCATACGTATTTCTAGAAAAGTAAAGGGGATTTTCAAAAAAATCAAGGGTCTATACGTAATTTCAGAAAATGTGCAGGGCTTTATCCTGTAAAAAAGGTCTTTCTTGAAAAATTGAGGACTCATATGTAATTTTAAAAAAGTAGAGTACCTAGTTGCAAAATTGCTGACGTGGTGGGATCCTTTATGTAAAGCCAAGGACCTATATGCAATTTAAAAAAACTGAAGGATCATTTGACATAATTTCTAAGGTGGCGATGCTCCCCTCGATGAAATCCCCCGAGGCATAATTTTCGCATAATTACTAAGGGTGTGTTTGGTTCTAGGGATAATAGGGGATGGGACGGGGCGATTCCAGATTTGGATCTGTTTGGATTGGAGTCATCCGGGACAGAGTCCATCCCCTTTGGGGAATATCCCGAGAATATTCCCCTAAATTGAAGATGCCCCCGTCCCTCAAAAACGAGGGGATGGGCTCGTCCCTCTTCCTCGCCTCTCAAAAACAAGAGGATGATAAAAGGGCCCCACACGTCGGATGACTCATCCCATATTTTGATGTCTCAGAACCAAATAAAAAACGGGGACGGTCCTATCCCTTACAACCAAACAAAGAACGGGGACGGTCCCGTCCTTAAAAACAGGGATAGAGCCATTATATCCCTACTGCCTCCAAACCAAACACACGCTAAGGTGACAGTACTCGGGGCGGAATCTCGAGGCATAATATATGTAGTATATGCTTGGGACAACCTTATCTTTGGCCCTTTAATTGTAGGCATTGCATTACTATGCAATGGCGTGTTTCTTTAAAGACAAATGTGGCTTTTCTAGGAAGAAACAAGTGAATGTAAGAAGCGGGAGTCATGTGGCATAAAATCTGTGATATTGTAAAGTTCTCGACTATTATTATGATTTTTAGACTTATGCCTTTTGAATTCTAGTTGTTTACAAGAAAGAGTACGAAGAGAGAGACAGTCGTATGTGATTTTAGCTGGTATAACTGAAGTAGATATAATGTCTACTACAATCGACTTATAGACTCCGTCTTAAAAAGATATATCATTTAAAAGCTAATTACTATAGCAAAAGATAAAAATCACAAGTAACAAGTAAAAAAGAATCCAGACTGGTTAAGATTTGGGCAAATTAATCTGGCGGAGTTGAGTAGTGACGCGGGAGAATATGCACCTTAGACGGAAAAGGTCGGGGTGTCTTCGTTGTGTTGCAATGTGCCAAAAAAAATCAGACTAGCGTAAACCTTCGGCACGCAAGGATCAGCCACCATGGCTCTTCTTGATGCTCATAAAGTCTATAACGCCCCCGACTTTTGGGAACAGGGACGTCGCACGACTCGTAACAGCCCAGGAGTTCTGTTGCGGCTTAACAGTGTATCATATCTGCTCACGAACAGATAAGAGAAATCAATTTGATTGAAATAAGACCTAATGGCCTATTTTAATAATAATACGGGCGTCCAAGCCCAAAACTTAACTTACATACAGAAGACCCGAAGAAAACTCCACAGGAAAGTTTGAGTGTAGTCGTAACCCTAACACGAAATCTTGATTTGCTTCCTTTTCTTCTGATATCTGTTGGGGGGAAATTATGCAAGCCTGAGTACTCCAACCCCGTACTCAGCAAATCACATGTGGAAAATTATATATAACTATATGCCAGAATTTTCAAGGGAAGGGAGTATAGTTGTTTTATTAAGAGGTGGATGCAATTTTATTTGCAAACAAATAAAATTTTAAAACAATTGCTCCTTAAGATCAGGGGGTTTTCTGTTATCAGATAAAATTTCATCATTACTCAAATTAACAACCTCAGAAACACTACTTATGCCTCGCTGTTGGAATCACCCAATTAACACAGCTTCATTAACCTGAAGCACGGCGTATTCGAATACCGTTTATTTCACTCTGCAGAGTTGCTCAACTTTACCCACATGATTCCTTAACCCTCATGACTGAGTTAAGAAAGCCAGGTCGTTTCACTGCTCAATTCTTTATATAGACTCTACCCGATAGCATCACTCACCACGGCCAAATAACAACAAAACTTCTCCCGCTGCTTTAAGTGTCTACTACAGTTGTTAGGTACCCGCAGCATACCTAACTCCCCGGCATCCTGTCATCTCATCCTGTAGAGTTTCAATCGAATTGAGCAGCTACTAAACCAGTGTTGACAATTCAACTCCTGTGGTTTGAGCGGCCACTATGTATTTTACTTGGCACAAGGTTCTTGTCCTTATATTTTCACCTGAGGCACTCAACCACAGCTTCCCCTGTGCTCAACAGCACCAACCACCACCAAATCAAACCAGCCTCCATACCCGAGTAAAGCGGTGGGCGAAGTCCGCCTCACGGATTCCCACAACACCTCTACTCGTAATCCCATCCTAGAGTAAAGCGGTGGGCGAAGTCCGCCGCTCGGATTCCCACAACACCCTTACCCTACCTGTGCACACCGGCACCTCCGCTCTAGGGCACGCTCACCCTAGATCGGGTTTTCCAAATCTACAATCTACTAGCACACGATTCAAACCTTAATAGTGTACATGTTGAAGGGTACAGTGATGGGCGAGATCTGCCGTACAGTTTCGCGCAACACCTTTACCCCACCCTGCACACCAATATTACCGGCCTAGGGTACGGCGTCCCATACCACCCTACCCTAAGCAGGGCCGGCTCTGGGGGTAGGCCGGAGGGGCGCCTAGGGCCCGGCCGTGGAGGGCCCACCCCGCCTCCCCCCACCCCCGCCGCTAGACAGATGCCGCCATGGCCACTTCTGCATGCGTCGGTCATCACTGGAGTCAGCCTTGCAATTGGCCATTTCTTTCAGGTAAATAGCATTGTGGACTGGAGGAAATTTTACTTTGAGAGATACATGTGAGCTTCTGTCTTCATTGGTTGATCAAAGTTACTTTCATTTCATATGATTTATTTCAATATGAGGAATTCTTTAAGAGGGCATCTTCATGTTCTTGTTGTTATTTTTATTTCCGCTCTGGTCAACCATAAAGCATAAGATATTCATACGATCACTCTATTCTGTTCAATGTTTGAATGTTTGTAATGTTTTCAAAACCGTTACTTATGTGGTATTCCCTTTCAAAAAATATATAACTTAGAAACATATGCCATGTGAAACATGTTAAAGTTATCGTGGAAATAGTGGATCATGTAAATATGTAATAAAAGCTTTACTTTATCGATGATATATCCTGCAGTAATATTCCAACTTGTAATGCAGATTTGCTGTTAAAATTATTGGATGCTCAAGGCAACCCTACAAAATATCTGAAGGGTGTAGAGGTAAAGGCAAAAAGAGGTGCTCAGCGTCTTGAGAAATAGAAGATTGAGGAAGCTAAAATACCCAAGTGCAATTCAAAATGGAGCCAGAGAGAGGGTGAGAGTAAGTACCCTATTGCTTCTTGTTATCGCTTATCTACCTCTTGAATTTATCGATTGAACTAAACACTTCATCTAATCATCTTACCAAGTTTCCAATTCACACAAGAAAAAATACTGACTGCACTCTACAAACATATTACCCTTGGTAGGGCAATAGTGTACTATTTAGGATTTTTATCGTGCCTCGCTGGCTATAACCTTCCTGTGCACCCATTTCGATTTTCTCGTTTGGTTGTCGTGGTTCCCGGCAGCCATAAGAGCAAGGGTTTTGCCTAACCGCAGCTGCTCAACTCACTCAGGTCGACCTTAAAATTACTGATTTTTAACGAAGCTGGCAACAACTTGAGTCAAGGAGCAATGTATTTCGATAAAAAAAATAACATAAGAAACAATCGTAAAAAAATAAGTATTAATGAGAATCAGCAATAACTTTTTGTAACTAGTTGAGATTGCTCTAGGGTCCATAGAAAAGGGCCCATAGAGCTGAATTCGCCCTAGGGCCCTTGAAAACGTTGAGCCGGCCCTGACCCTAAGTCCGGGTTTTGCAAACCTACCAGCCAACGGCTAGAGTCACTTAGTAGTGTATAATGTTTAATGAGATGATGATACATACATTTATACAATACTTCAATAATTAGTAAGGTTGTCAAGGTGAATATGGCCATCAAAGTAAACATGGCTTTTATCAGTGGTAGGACTTATCTAAATAGCATGTCATTCTAAACATTTCATGTTAAGCAAATAGCATTTCACAAATATTCATAATGAAACTACATTACTTAGATAATAGGCATGTCATGGGATTCAACATGATCAAAAACATGTGACTTGCCTCCTTTTTGTTGCCCTTGATTTCCTTGATCAGCTTCAAATGTCTTTACTGCCCTTCCGCTGACCAATCCGCTTGGTCCCGTCACTAGCGTAGAAAATGAGATCAAATAAGTTCCTGCTTTGCAGAATGCAAGCTGGGAACAAAATGTAATTAAAAATAAGAAATAACATAAAAAGAAATGGACCGGGTTGGTGGTCGGAGTTTAGTAGGGTTTAGTTGACTAACAAGGCGAGGATTGGATTGGATAAGTTCAAAACGATTGAAGGGCGATAGGTGTTGAATAAATTTTGGGAATAAGGGATGAATATTTAGAATTGGATGGTCGCTTTTTGATTTGGATGAACTTGAGATTTTATTATGATTTAATTTGAATAATGGAAGGGTTTGAATTTATTTGGAGATTTTATTAGGATTTAATTTGAATAATGGAAGGGTTTGATGAATGGAACAGTCCTCCCTAAGCTGAAGGGATTGGGCAATCTGAAGCACCTCTAGCCACTGAAGCATAAGTCTCTCACTTAGACATCAGGTGCATGTTATATTAAGTATTAACCCCATCCGAGAGATTAGCACCAGTAGCAGTTTTTTCATCATGTAAAGATCCCAGTATTGAATAGCAAGACTAGGAGGACGAAACCATAAATCCTCCCCAAATTTCACCTTGGCCCCATTACCTAGTACCATAATAGCGGAAACAACACATTTCCAGAATCAAGAAGCATTTTCCATGGGACAGGATCAAAGGAGAATAGAAAAATGCTTCTATTGCCACCGTCTTTCAACTATGCTTTTCCCTCTCCTAGTGCCACAACTTTAGAATTGATTCCATAACCAGAGGAAAGCAACAAAGTAAAAAATAAAACCAGTCCCCATTATTATCATCTCGGAATAACTTTGCAGCAAGGTAAAGGACGCCTATGAAATGAGGAATCTCACATCATTTTCCCTGGTCTGCATCACCATCCTGGCATCCTGCTACCTTCTCACGTTTCCTCTTCAGACCAATGACAAAAATATCAGTCGAACTCTGCATAATCTCCGCACGCGGCCTAGGCCGCAAATCGTCGCTGCTGAAGCCACAGTGGTTTTCCATCGCATGGGTTGATCCCAACAGCAAGTATTGCACCAAGGTTGATGCGTCAGGAAACTCTGATGCAAATTGGGGCACCAGGTTCTCGCTCTCCGTTGATGAGCATGATGTGGTCTGGCAGCGCATGGAACTGACAGTTGAAGTCTACAGGAGAGAGCCCATCTTCCTAAGGGAGCATCTCCAGGGAGCTGCAGTTGTCCAGATGAGGGAGTACCTTGACAAATTCGCACATGGTGAGGAGCATTCTGGATTTATTGAGGAAACCGCAAGTTTCCAGCTTAGGAGGAAGAAGTCTGACAAATCTCATGGATTTGTTGATATCTCCATCCGAATCTGCAAGGAAGCAGACAATTATTGTCAGATTTCAGGTAAACAGAAATTTTACTTTTTCAATAATAAAATAATCCGATTTGGCATGCGGTGTGCTGATCAGAATAACACTTGTAGGTAAAATAGATCATTCTGCAGAACTTTTGCATGCAAACACCAGAATGTTTGTCAAATACTTGGTGTAGGAAATTCAATATTGTCAAAAGAGAGAACTACTTATTATCATAGGTTTGTATGAATGAGTAGTGGTAGCATGTTATAGGACTCATGATCTGATTGTTATTATCAAAAGGGTATATTTACTCATTAGAGCAAGTGATATAAGGAGCTTCAAAACTATTCACCTCATTGATTCCGCATACAGTAGAATTCAACTTGTAGCTTCTTTTGTCGATTTGCAGGATCACATGAAGGATTAAAGTACCATGATCAGGTCGGAATCACATTAGCCATAGAAGATGGTCCAGTTTATAATTACCCACCACTGCCTTCCAGCCATTTCAGGGGCTATAGCCAAGATGATGATCACTACAGCAACTCCATGCCGGTGACCCCTGTCACTCGCCCAGATCCATCACCATCAGGAAGTAGCTACAGCTACCAATCCCCAATGACACTGCCACCTCCAACTTCAAATCCCAGTTTCGTTCCACCACCACAGTATCCAGGTAGGGGGCAAGTGCCACAGAGTTACATAAGTCTGCCACCAAGAAGGTTAGCAGGTCAGAACAGTGCACCTAACTTTGGAATGGGGCTTGGAGCTGGAGCACTGACTGCTGGAACTATGATATTTGGTGAATACCTCTTGTCAGGTGGTTTCAGTGCTGGTCTTGATGGTACAACCCTAACTGTATCCAATGATGCATTGTTCTAATTCGTGAGAAACTGTATTGTCAATGCGAGCCTGTAACAATTGTTGTAACAACATATGAATAGTTATGAGCATACTATTGGATACAATGGAGCCATGTTACTCAAATGGCTGCATTCTCTCATCCAACTTATCAATGCATGCAACATTTCATAGATCATGTCAGCCTCAGGGTGTCCCCTATCCCCACTGACAAAAGCATGCATCACTGTTCCATTCCCACCGTTCTCTCCCCCCACCTCGACCCAGCTGCAGCCCGGTGCAGCCTTCTGCACTCCTCGCCATCTCATCTCCCATCTGACCTCCTCCAGCTCCTCAAAAGTTGCCCTCCCAATCATATGTGTTTGCTAGCAGCACCCATTCACCGCTCCAGACTCCTCTGTCATCATCAGCATCCTGGCTGCCTCTTGCGCTCTCTCTTTATCACCATGCATATGGCATGCTGCAAGGTATGTCCTCCATGCACCAGCCCCCACATCCCTCGCCTCTTCTACTACATTTCTTGCCTCATCCAGCATCCCTGCTCGCCCAAGCATGTCGGTCACACATGCATAGTGCTCCAGCCGAACCTAAGGCACGCCTCTGAAGTTTTGAAGTCTGATGACTCGTTCCGCCTCCAGCCAGTTCCGCCGCGGTCGGTTGGTTTGGGGGCGTCGCAACTTTGCAACCGCGAGTGGAGCCTTTTCGGCAGACCTACCCACCGGCCGACACGCTAGATAGGGCCCAAACCGATTAGATTTGACTGATCTGAATAAATTATCATATCGTGTCGTGTTATGTCAGTTTATATGTCTATTTTTCGACCTAGGCACCATACAAAGAGAGCTCGATTCATGTCGGATCGGTCTGGCCTGGCGGGCCTATGCCTCCGTCCGTAGGGCGTAGCTGCATTAGGGCATCCATAGTGTATATAACCCAAGGGGCCTTAAGGTGGGTCCCATCTAAGAGTTTTGGTTCGGTACATTCACTTATTTTCAGCCGTTCAATATAGTTCATCCAACGGTTCTCATGATCTTAACACCTCCGGTGTCTCTGAGTGGTGTGCAGGAGTGGTGCTAGGTGCAGTTATACCCCTCGTTAATTAACGGCTAGATGCAGTGGAGGTGTTAACACCTCCAACACCTCTACGTGGACCGAACCAATTCTCCCCATCTAAACCTTAAGGTCGACTCCATAGTGTATATAACCCAAGGGGTCTTAAGACGGTCCCACTCGGCAGATAAAGAAAAATTGTATTTTAATGCTTGTGGCCAGGTCTTTAGCTTGAGGACCAGCCTTAAGCCTTTTTTGCTTATAACCTGCTTAAGGTCACCCCTGTAATGTATAAGGTTGATCTTAATATGGCTTAAGACCCTCTATTTTCATACACTACAGATGCCTTACGTACACGCCGCTCTACTTCGTTTTTGCCGTTCACCGCGGGCCCGCGCGTGGCTTACCATTACATACGCCGACAACGCGTCCTGCAGCCCACTCACCGATCGGGCCTAGTGCTGCCGCGGCGCCCCGCTCAGGGCCGGAGAGAACGTGGCGGGCCCAAGTGAACAGAGTGAAGCGCTCTCCTCGCGGTCTCGCCCAGACGCGCACACCAACCACCGAGGGCAAAACACGTACGCCGCGCCCGCCAGGCCGCCAAACGCCGAGGAAGATTAGATGGCATCGGTCGATTTGGGTTGCGTTTGGTTGAGTGGATCAGGTGGATGGAACAGGATAATTTAGAATTTGGTGGGATAGGATAGTATAGACTTTTATTTGGTTAGTGGGATAAGGGTGGATAGGATGGATCAGTTTTATGTTTGGTTAGATGAACAAAATTATATACGAAGAATTGGGATACCCTAATAAACTTACCACTTTTTCTTTTTTTTCTTTCTCTTTCACTTTTTCTTTCTTCCTTATCTTCTACCGTCGGTCCTTTTCTTCTCTCTCTCCATTCTTCATTCGATTCCCTACATGGCTGCCGCACCCTCTCCCTCTCACCCCGTGGATCAGGCGCCAACGCCTCCCACTGCGTGGTTCTGGTGGCAGAAGTCCTCACCGTCCCCACCACCGCGTGGATCTGGTAGCACTGGCTACGTCTCTCCTACCGCGTAGTTCCGGTGTCAACCTCGACCTCGACGGAGCCCCTTCCCCTCGCCTGCCGAAGCTCCCCTCCCCAGTGACGTCCTGCTAGCGGCGACCGTGACCTCAACCTCGGCGGCCAGCCCAACCTCGGCTCCCCTCCCCAATGACACCCTGCTCGTGGCGACCGCGACCTCAACCTCGGCAGCCGGCCCAACCTCAGCTCCCCTCCCTGGTGACCCCCTACTTGCGGTGACCTCGACCTCGGCGGTGAGCCTGACCTCAGCTCCCCTCCCTGGTGACCCCCTGCTTACGGCGACCTCGACCTCGGCTCTCCTTGGTGGCAACTTCAACCTCACCCGCCGGAGATCCTTCCTTTCTCACGCTCTTCCCTCGCGTGTCACCGGTGCTGCTTCCCCTCGCCACCACCGAAGCTTCATGCTTCGTTGGCGCTGCGTCGCCTCGCTGAGTGGTGACCGAATCCAAGCAACAAACTCACGTGCGCTCATGTGACACATGAACCCGAACTGAGACAGCGTCGTTCGTTTGTTTTTGCTGGATGAGGTCGTTTCGGATCTACGATGAATATTCCTATAGGTGGGATGAGTTAGTTCCATCTCGTCCCACTCGTTCCGCCAACCAAACACAAGCACCATCCCTCATCTCTAGACAATCCCATCCCGTTCAAGCAACCAAACGCCCCCTTGGTCACTGCAGCGTGCCCGGATGGTGTCGAGTTCTCTGACGACGTCCGCCTTGGAACTGCAAGGCCTCCGGTCTCGCCCCGGCAGCACTTCGTTTATTGCCACGGACAGGAACCTCCTGAGTCCTGGCGCGTTCCCGTAGCTTGTGAGGACTGAGTATTTTCCTCTCTGTCCAAACTTCGAAGGAAGGCTGCTGATTATTACATAGCTATACCATCTTTGTGTTGGAGAAAACTACACAAACGACAAAATCAGGTATGAAGAGGGAGGACCTTGAGTAGGGTGGTTAGAAATTGTAATATAGACACGGATGATGCCGAAACTTGGTGCCACGCTTTTAGGGCATCTTTAATGGTCTGAGTCAGTTAACTATATGTATGTACACATCAGCATATATCCTATGTAGAGGAAAGAGAGTATGCAAAAAAAATCGAGCCAGCTCTTCCTTAAGCACTAGTCTATAACGCAAAACGAGGCAGCCTCTATAAATGATAGTCCTTTTCTGTGTGTGCATGTAAGCATCAAATAGCTATCCTTAGAGCAAGTACAATAATGGTCTTATAGCCAAGCTAGTCAGCATTTTTGCTGATGTGGAGGAGAGAAGAGAGGAGAGAGATAAGAGCTTGGCTCTCATGCAAGCAACAAGCTAGGCACGGGAGTCTATGCAGTGGTGGGCCTAGATAATAAATGTATGTGAGGAGGAATAGGAAAGAGAATGTGAGACATGGTATCACATAATAATAAAAAACTTTTTGTAGACAAATTATTGTATAACTTGGCTCTTATAACTTGACTTATAGCCAAACACTTGGCTCTATTATTGGACTTGCTCTTATAGATAGTTCTTTAGAATGCTAGCTTTTAGCGTGTACTATATAAATGATGTGGAAGTCTTCTAGTTAGTTGTTAGAGCAAGTCCAATAATAGAGCCAAGTGATTGGCTATAAGTCAAGTTATAAGAGTCAAGTTATACAATAATTTGTTTTCTATTTGTCTACAAAATGTTTTTTATTATTATGTGGTACTATGTCTCACATTCTCTTTCTTATTCCTCCTCACATACGTTTATTATCTGAGCCCACCACTGCATAGGCTCCTGTGCCTAGCTTGCTGCTTGCATGAGATTCAAGCTCTCATCTCTCTCCTCTCTTCTCTCCTCCACATCAGTAAAAATGATGACTAATTTGACTATAAGATCATTATTGTATTTGCTCTTAGACGAGAGAGATTGGAGAGACCACGTGCATATATGCCAAAACCGGCTCCAAGCTAGTTCTAGTTGTCCAAACCTCTAAAAAGTTGTTGGTTTGGGGGAAAACGTCACAGGAGAGTATGCATACAAAACCTGACAGCTCTACGCACATCAAGCAATATGAGTACGACACCATGGTCGGCGGTCGCATCTCTGCATGTAATAAAAATGTCTCTTGCAATTAAGAATGTTGGAACCATTGTACTCTGCAGCAAGCATTAGGTTGCAACAAGCGTTACACCATAATTTGCCCCCAGACGCGGGCGCGCGGCAGAATTTCTGGTGAGGGAGATTAATTGAAGTGCAGTGCATGCTACTGCAATTTCGTCCAAAAGTAGCATCACATCGGCCTCTCAAAAGTATTTCAACTCATGCCAGCCGGGTCAAATTACATGTCTTTTTTCTTTCTTGCTTTCTTCACACGCCTCTCTCTCTCTCTCTCGTGTGAGCACTTGCTAGTGGGGTTTGGTTTTGTAACGGCACTCTTAATGCAGAAATTATAAGATAGTTTCTATACTTGTCAATTAATGTAGATATTACCCATAGAAACTATACTCCCAATAGATAGTTTCTACAAATAAAATTTTCATCCAATCATCTATCTTCTCTCTCCTATCATCTACCTATCACAGCTTTTTCTATCTTGGTTCCTGTGTAGACATGGTGTCTATATAAGAGCAAATACAATAGTATAGCCAACTAATGGCTATAACACTTGTCCATTTCATCTATAGCCTTAAAAAAATAGTTTATACAATAAGGTAGCTATTACAATAACTATTTGGCCCCACGTGTAAGAGAGTGAAATGCATATTTTTACGTGCTATAGCTAGCTGTAATTTAGTAGCCAGCTTCCTTCTCTCTCTTCCTTTCTCTCTCTACCACGTAATATTTGGTTAATATTATATTTGCTATAGCCTGCTGAGTAAGCCTTATTGTACCTGCTATAAGAAACCATTTCCTTATCTCTCCTCCTTAACTCCAATGACACATCAGCATTTTGCTTACTTGATACCTTATTTAATACCATAGAAATTATCCATAGTTTCTGCATTGAGAGTGCTCTAAGTATCGATTACCTATCGAGCACGCATTTAGCATCTCTCCATGTCCATGCGCTGTTACATACCGAGGAACAAGTCAAGCGCTACTCCGCGCATGATAGGTGGACGCTGGGGAAATTTGGACACTTGTGGACCCCTAAAACACCCAAAATTCCGGTTTTGGACCCCTAATCAAAAAAATTCCGATTTTGGACCCCTGCTGAGCGCGCGTTTGCGAGATGGCGCCACGTGGCGGGCGTGCGGTCGGGATTCCCGACCGCACGTCCGGGACACGTGGCGCCATCTCGCAAACGCGCGCTCAGCAGGGGTCCAAAATCGGAATTTTTTTGATTAGGGGTCCAAAACCGGAATTTTGGGTGTTTTAGGGGTCCGCAAGTGTCCAAAATTCGACGCTGGGTGAGGACCGGTTAGTTTTTTTTTGGAAGGAGAGGACCGGTTAGTTAATTGGATGGCTACCAGCGCCGTGGAGCGCGCAGTTTGTCTGAGTTTGAATCCGATGCATTTCATCCGAATAAAGTAGAAATAAGATATATATGTACGCGTTTAGTGTTAAAACGTGTATACGTGTCTTGTGAGATTTTAGCCTTCGCAAAAAATACTAGCGTGTGTAGAGAGTGTGTACGCATGTGTGTAGTGGCGGATCCAGGAAAAAATTTTGGAGGGGCTGAAATACCTTCAGCTCGACCTCAACCCCTTCTACATTATACATCCATGGCTAAAAATTTAGGGGGGGCTCCAAGGGGCTCCAAGGGTCCGGTAGCAGTAGGGGGGCTCGAGCCCCCCTGCCCCACCGTTGGATCCGCCGCTGCATGTGTGCATGTATAATATGGATAGGATGTGAGGTTAGTGTGTGTATTTCCTATACTCTTTTAAAAAAAAGTTGGATAGTGGGTGCTAGCGCAACATCTCTTAGAGTTTTTGACAGATTTGGCCATATTTGGAGGCGTATTTATAGTAATAATGCTCGTCGCATGCCAATAACAAAAATAGTGCTTTTGCCGTCTGGCCACTGTACAGCGAAGCCTGATGTGCCAACGCGTAAGAGGAATGCACGGCCACTGTGCGGCCAAGGACTGCCGCATGGCCACCATGCGGTAGAGCCCGGTGCCACACAGTGACCGTGCGGCAGGTGATTAGCCTTTGCATTAGCGTCATTATTGGGATCATTGGGAACTGGACGATCGCTACGTCCGGAGTTCTATGACTGAGATTTCTAGAGTCCCTCGTTCAGAGCTTCATCTCTGATGACCCCAAGTTTGGTATATCTTAACAGGAGGACGTTGACGCTTACCGGACCCAAGTTGCTCTAATTCAGCATACTAGTGCGTCGCCGGCCACTCAACAGACCGAACGGTCTCTGCACCTCCTCTGATCCGACATACACACTTCGGACCGGCTATCGTATTTCATGGGACATGCTCAACGAAAGGCAAGGCCGTGCCAATGGATGTAGACACGGCGAGGAGACAGTAGTAGCTCAGATGAATGAGCCATATCGTATCCCGTATTGTGCGCTTTTTGTACTGCTATACAATTTTAGACAATACAAAATTCTGCAAAAATTACATAATCAAGTTTACTACGTAAGGATCCTTTAAATAAAATTTCATAATTTTTGTGCTCATTTCCTACATTAAAAAATTCTTACAAATAGTTTACTTAAATTATTTTTCAAGTAAAATTCAGAATGGATAAAATTACGAATAAATTACACAATGTAGCACGCTACATCGGAAAGTTCTAAAAAAATTCTTAAGTTTTTGAGTCCATTTACTATATTAAAAATTTTCTATATATAGTACGGATAAATAAATTCCCTAATTACGTTATTAAAGTAATTAATGCAAATGTTAATCACCTACCGCTCGGTCACCATGTGGCTGGCCCTGGTTTGCACGGCGGCCATGTATTTCTCTGATGCATTAGCATCTCAGGCCCGCCGCACGATGGGCAAATGACAAAAATGCTATTTTTTGTTATTACCGTGCGACGGATGCTATTACTACATATACGTCTCAAAAAATCAAATCCACCAAAAACTCCTTCTCTTGCGATGGTACACGTACGTACGGGAGTTGAGTTGAATTGGAATGGAATGGAATTGTTGTGAGCCAATAATACAATATCCCACTGTACACCAATCTCCATGAAGCATGGTACAAGTTGGCGTGATCAGTCAAGCTTGGCGAGGCAAACAGCAGCACCCAGTCGACTCGTGAGTCGTGACCCCTCGCATGCCGACGCCACCATCATTCTTCCTTCACATACTCTCGCACTTCCTTCACACACACTTGACGTTCTACTCCTCCCCTCCTCGATCACCTGCTTGTCTCAAACCAATCCACAAACACTCGACTCCATCATAGTTCAGATTTGAAATCAGTCGTCTTCCCCACTCCCTGTGTTTTGCTTGACAAAAAAAACTGCAAAATGGACAGAACATAGGTAAGTAAATTTCAGCTGTGCATGGCATTGCGAATTTGCAATGAGCAGCAGCACGGCATGCTTTCGTTTGGGTGAGTGTTTATTGATGGAGATTTCTACCGGAGGCTCCAGCACTTAATACTTTCCGCACAAATTATAAATTGCTATGTTAGTACAGTACGATGTTGGTACAGTACGATGGTGTCTCTCTGTGAAGGAAAAAACAACAAGAGAAATGGAACAGAAGAAATCTGACTAAAACAAACAGGGATAGTGGTGGGAGTTAAGTTGGGCTTTTTCGTGCCAACCCGAGGCCCGGTCAGCCCAGGCACTGCACGTCCTAACACGTGGTGGCCCGGGCTGGCATGGTACAAATGGGGCTGGGCCGGGCCTAGAAAACTAGCCCGTTGGGCAGCCGGCATATCGTGTTGTGCTTAGGTCAGCCCGGCACGACGGCAGTACATGTGAACTGGTACTAGCTATATTTGCTTTAGTAGTTGTTAGTTGCTGTTTTATACTGGAGTGTATTAATATTGTTGATGAGTAGAAGATAAATTTGGCTTGTAATTCTCAAGCAAAAAATGGAATGCTAAAGTTTGCATTTTTTTGTTCAAGGCCAACCTGAAGTTATATGATCTGATTTTGCTGTTCTTTTTTGCAGCAGTGTGTAGCATAGTTAGAAAACATTGGCATCAGCAATTGCTACACCATTCAACACTAGGCCATTGAACATCGGAAGTTTTGTCTAAAGTAGCTTAAGTACTAGTTAGGGACTTAAGAGGTTTGGGCAAAAGTTGGTTATGAACACCTGCAAGCATTATTTTAAATAGCTCGATATAGCCCCGTTGTAGCTCCGATATAG
Source organism: Dendrocalamus sinicus (assembly GCA_036346575.1). Taxonomy (NCBI): domain Eukaryota; kingdom Viridiplantae; phylum Streptophyta; class Magnoliopsida; order Poales; family Poaceae; genus Dendrocalamus; species Dendrocalamus sinicus. Next base: position 15,157,279 of record CM070643.1, on the reverse strand, counting down.
CGATCAAGGGGTAGTAGCCGCTATGCAACAGTTGTCTGTAACCTTTTGTACAGTTACAGTGTTGCAATGGCCTGCTACAACCCGCTGTGGCCGCTATATTGTATGGTGTGTAGTGGTACAAATACATTTTAGGTTTTCATATGATTTATTGATTGCATACTTGTGCCATTTGTCACTTTAAATCATTATTCAAAAACTTGAGATATGCACAAACAAATAATCCGAATACAAGATATCATTCATGAAAGGATTGCCGCCGGGGTCGTCGCTTCTTTTAGCTCTCCAGTTTGTTGTGAATGTGGACCTTCCGCGGATGGATATCATTCATGAAAGGATTGCATATCCTTTGCCGAGAGGTCGAATTCGGAGAGTTGAAAATCGTAGTTCTCGATTCAATCAATTGCAAAATGAAATAGTAAAGAATAATTAATTTACTATTGAATCAACAAATAATAGCAAAAATTAAAATAAGACAGCACTATTACCTCTTTTGCAGCTCTCAGAAAATTCTTTGAAGATTTTTGAATTTTCTAAATTTCGCACGAATTTTGCCAAATTTGTGCATGCAGTACTGGATTTTTCACAGCTAAATAGATAGAAGAGAGTCAAGTTTGAGGTGTGAAGAATGGAGACGAGATGCCCTCTATTTATGGAAATATTTTCAATTTTTTTGAATTTTTTTAAATTTTTTACACCCAACGATCAAAAAATGGCTATGTTTGACGGGTCGGACCATGCCATGCCGGTATGGCCCATTTACACCTGTTACCAACTGAGTCGGGCCGTATATGTCAACACGGCCCACGACCATAAATAAGCAACCGGGCCGTATCAACATGGCCCACAAATTAACCGGGTGCTGTATTTGGGTTGAACCAGTAGTTACCGAGCCACCGGCCAGCGCGACAAAGCTCAGCCCACCGACCATCTCTATGCTTTAGGCTGAACCTCGCTGGAGACGAGTCAGAGCAGCACGGCATCGGCACAGGCCGACACGACCGGGCACGGCCCTTCTGCCAGGTCTAACCAGGGAGAAGGAGTATTTACTGCTCATGCAGAGAGCTGTGACATTCCATTCTCGCCTGGCTGTAACACCACCTGCACGCTCTTTTTTCTGTCCTCTCTCCTCAACCTTCCGCCTCACTTGGATACTGGAGCAGAATAATAGTCCCACGCCTGCTGAAGCACAGACAAACACGCAGACAGACAGCAGGGTAGTCGCAATTAGTCCAAGAGCCAATAGCCTCGCCAAAATCATCGATATGCGATAATAGCTGGGGTAAGAGAGAGCTAAACATTTTAAACTTTCCAATCCAAAAAGATCTTCTTTCGCTCGTTTCTCTGTTGCAAAAACCAAAAAGATTTTCTTCTTTCTACTCTCTCCTCTTCCCTTGCTGTTCTTGCTGCAGGCTTGTTCCAATCACGATTAAAGCTTGCCATTTCTGATCCTACCGTACGTACACAACCGAGCGGGGGAACTGGAAGGCGCCATATTTTCCTCCTCCTTTCCATCCAGGCTGCAGCCGCTAATCTCGGAATCGGGATCTGCCAGAGAGACTTCCTTCCATTTTACTGCGCCAAGAACACAACTTTCTCAATTCCCTTCTTTTGGCCCCTTCCAAGATGCCATCTTTGTGCCTCCTGTAGCGGGAGCGGTCGGCCGGAGTTATGGAGTGGGACAAGACCAAGACCTCCTCTGCCGCGGCCGGCGAGTCGGCGGACGAGAGGGGCGGAGGGGAAGGGCTGGGGTACGTCAAGGTGATGACGGACGAGCAGATGGAGGTGCTCCGGAAGCAGATCTCCATCTACGCCACCATCTGCGAGCAGCTCGTCGAGATGCACCGTGCCCTCACCGCGCACCAGGACTCCATTGCAGGTCGGTACACTTGTAGCAATTTCATACTTCTCTTCTCTTCTCTTCTCTTCTCTTCTCTTCTCTTCTCTTTGGTTGTTCTTGGGGGTTCGAAGGACGTAGACGGTAGACCCACGGAATTCAGAGGACGTGATCAATCGGGTATTTGGATGTGAAAAATTGGGAGATTGGAGAGTAGCATTCTTTTCGTGTTTTGCTTTGGCACATGCACTGTGAGGCGTTCCGCCTACTCTTTCTGCAGAAAGAAAAAAGGTTATCTTTTCATGGCATAATAAATTTTTTTAAGGAAGCGCCTTTGTTTCTTTATGAGTAGACTTAAATTCAGATGTTATGGGCAACTGTCAGATCTGTAGGAAACCTATGTTGTAATATGACTGGGATCTGTTTAACTCTTATGAAAACTACTACAGGATTTACCGCACTGCTGGTTGCAGGACCTTATTGGCCTATTCCCTGCATTTGTTATTACTGTATTGCTCGTGAATTAAACTGAAAAAACCATAAAAAAACACAAGAAAGTGCCAGCTCATCAATTTGATGCTTTGTTGACAATAGGTCTGGTCCACGCTAAACATCGGAAATCCTTCATTTATTGTTTTGAGTTAATGTACTTATGTTCGATTTATATACAAGTCGTATTTCATGGCTAATGCATGGATTTGTTATTTATACTAAGCTGTAAAATTTTTCTGTTTGATCAGTAACCATTGGCAGTTTATATGTTTAATTACTTTCTTAGCTGCTTTATATTATGATCCAGAGAGCAGCTCAAACAACAAAATAAATTAAATAGAACTAATAATAAATAGCTGGTGACACAGGATTGTCATGTGGGACCAATTGCCATTTTGTGCCATGTGCCCATGTGCACACCGATTATTCCGCAATCTTCTGCTGTTCTGCAGGATCTAAGCTTGACATGCATGAATCTCGTAACATGTTGCTTGTCTTTCTACTGGGTCAAACACTAATTCTTATAATGCAATTCTAATCATGGTATCACCAACGTACCATCGCATATCACTCACATACAATTGCCATACTTGTCCATGTTTTAGTGGAACAACAGTTTATATCATCTAACTAGATTTCTTCTTCACAACTTAAGCATATATATTTTTTCCAGTTGGCAATATTCATGAAGTCATTGATATATAATTCTGCCGATTCATCCTAGTTACCCAGTGGCCTTACACACGTTTTTCCAACACCCTAGGAATTTATATTTTTTCATTAATTCAGTTATTCTAATGCCGATAGAGGATTGTACTTATGAGACACACCCCCTCATTTAGATAAGACTCCTGAAACACAGTTTGCTGAATTAGCCTCTGCCCATTCTCAATTTTATTTTATTTTCTTGATCTATTCTACTGTATACATTGTTGATAGAACAGATACTTCCTTTTCTGGTCAACTGAGGTTCGCTTTCTTCTTCAGGAATGACGCTTGGTAATCTGTACTGTGATCCGTTAATGGTAGCTGGAGGTCACAAGATCACAACAGCAAGGCAGCGATGGACACCAACTGCGATGCAGCTGCAGATCCTTGAGAACATCTTTGATCAAGGCAATGGAACACCAAGCAAGCAAAAGATAAAAGAGATAACAGCGGGGCTCTCACGGCATGGCCAGATCTCAGAGACAAATGTCTACAACTGGTTCCAAAATAGACGTGCACGGTCGAAGCGAAAGCAGGCTGCTTCTTTACCAAATAATGCTGAATCTGAAGCTGAGGCAGATGAGGAGTCCCCAACTGACAGGAAGCCAAAATCAGATAGACCACTCCACCAGAACATGGCTGTGAGAGATCACAATTCTGAAAGGATCTCAGAGATGCATCGCTTTGACATGGATCATGAGCAAATTCATGGTATGGTGTATGGATCCAATGACAATAGCTCGAGATCGTCAGGCAGTTTGGGCCAGATGTCCTTCTACGAGAACATTATATCAAATCCAAGTATTTTCGTTGCAACAAATGCCATTTACTTCATTAGGCAATATAAAATTGCAAAGAAGTTACTGAAGTTGATATTGTTTGATTTGTGCAGGACTTGATCAATTCTTGGGGAAGGTGGAGAGCCCCCGGGGCTTCTCCCATCTCCGACCTAGCGGAAGCTTTGACATGTTTGGATGACATGGCAATTCTGATTGGTCTGAATTACGAGCACTCGGCTGGTTGAGTTTGATAACATACCCTTGAGCCCCTGTAAAAAGTGAAGGTCAGCATGCGTTCATTTTGCTGACATGAACTGAGAAGTTTGCCTTGGTCTCTACGTGTTGGCTGCCTTAGTCTCTACGTGTTGGCTATCACCTAGCTAGCTTTAGTGAAATTTGTTTTCTTGTTGAAATAGTTGTAAGAAGCTAATATATATAGTCTATATACTATCAAGTATGTAGTTTCCACTGTTTGCAATTTTAGTCTGAAACGGTTTTGTGCAGCAGCTGCTGCTTGTTGAACCGTCATAAGTGTCTCACCGAAAAGAGGTGTGAAACCATGTCGTGCTGTTCTTGCAACTAACTTTTACTGTCTATTGAATCAAGGTTGTGAGGATTGATTACCTAGCAAAAGGTGAATCAGATTGTTTAACCTGAGTTCTCGAGCAGTGCACTGACAAGGGAATTTAGTGTGACACCCAGGCCCATATTGATCCATGTGTGCGAATACATAAATTTCTGGGTTAATTTCACCTTGCTAGCTTACCTTGAGAACAGTGGCGAAGCCAGGAACAAAATCAAGGGTGGGCTAAGCCGCTAAACTAGATTGTCACAAACACAGTATTTTACAAATATATCCTTCTCACTTGATCTCTAATTTCATTGGCGTAATCTTCTATTGGTGACTTAAATACCTCGCACACAACATCAACCCCTGTTTTCTAAGTGAATAGGAAAAAGAGTAATATCCCTCAGATATTAGTAAAAGAATCTATTATACACCAGTGCCAATTCAGGAGTTACTGAAGACGGAGTAATTTTCATGGAAACAAGTTAAGGAGGGAGGGTACCTATTGGGAGCAATCAGGAACATAATGTGTGACAAGGGTCATAACTAGTGCCGTGATTAAACTACACTTAACATGGATGCACAATAAGAGAGGTAAAACGAAATGTAAATGGCTAAACAATCTATAATAGGCTTCCATCCTGTAAATTTAGTGGTTTAGCTGAAGCTTACCAAGAACAAAGCTCTCCAATGCTAATAACGTTTTTTTATCCAGACTCTCACATACATTGCCAGACGGGCAAACAATCCTCTCAGTTGTGCAATGGAGTAATGCTAGCATATATATAGGAGCATAGCATGATGACTTGAACAAAATTTCAAAAGGGGACAACAGATCCTTACCTCAAGGCTTTCCTAGGAGCTCCAGCGGGCTATCTAATTCATTGAATCTGTTTCTCACAAATTCCCTGCATACTTACGACCTTAAGATCGGAAATGCCTGAACTACAATCCTCACAACTGGCCACGGTTCATTCCTATAGCTCAAATTGAAGAAAAGCCATAAGATACATATTTGCATGGTTGATAAGCCAGAACTAATGAAAACAAGAAATGGGCATGCATGGATGAGAAATAATGATACATATTTCAACAAAATTATGTCCCGTGTCTCAGTTCTTCAGGATTTGCTGCTTTATCCCACTCCACAACTTCGCATGTGGGGAAAAAAGGTTTGATCTTTACAGAAAAAATAAAACAATAGTTAGTTACCACGATGAGGACGGCGTCGGTGAGGAAGAGGCAGAAGGTGGCCGCGTACTGCAACCACACCATCGCCGCCGGTCTGGCAGGCCGCGATGCACAACTCCTTCTCTTGCTACGCCGGCCCTCCCTCCTGGATCTGCTCTCCGCCAGCGCCGGCTGTTAGGCGCCGCCCTCCAGCCTCCCAGTCCTGGATCTCTTCAGCGTCTCTGTTGGGAAACGGACACCACTGCGCCGGCCTCCTCTTGCTAGCCAGCCCTCCCAGATCTCCTCTGCTCTCCATCGGTGCAGTGGCGAGGCCACCGCCAAGCGCGCCGACGCCGCCTCCCGGATCTCTCTCGCTCTCCGCTGGTGCCGGGTGGCGAGGCGGTACCGCTAAGCGCGACGCCGCCTCCCGATCCGTCGTCCCCAAATCGCTCTCCGACATCTCCGCCTCTCAGTGGGCTACGGTGCCGCCGCCAATGATGCCCTCCGGATCTGCTCAATGACTCCATTAGTGCTGGGCGCTGGCCACCAGGTGGAGGGGGACCGGTGGGGTTGTCGCCGCCGGCGCTGCCGCCATGCGGGGGCGCGGGAGGTGAGGCTCCAGCCTCACCAAGCCCCCCTGCTGGCTTCGCCCCTGCTTGAGAAGTATTTACATATAAGCCTAGAAGTTCCAATGGTAACACCCCCGGTTAATCGTTTTGCGCGAAGCGAGGATGAAAGTGTAAGCGGATTGCTACATGTGTTTGGTCTATCCAGAACGTGGTTAGTTTTGAGCCAGTTTGGACCTTAGTGCGTTACATTTACACACTGCGTTCGGCTGCACTTTCTCTGAGTTTGCTATGCCATCTCATTCCAAAATTATTGCTAAAAACTTTGTCCTAAATTACCAAAGGCCTATGTAACTCGTGGCAAACGATCAAGTTCCTCAATGAATAGAGTGGGCCTGTGAGGCGCGCTGGCTCGCTCGCCGACACCAGACACCGAAACACGCCGCGGCCGCGCCGACCTTTCCCACGCTCCCGTCTCGTTTCGCCTCCTGCCGTCCTGCGGCCTTCGCTCGCCGCCACACATCTCTCATGCCACCCGCCCGCGCAAACCGACGAGGCCCTCGCCTGCGTGCCTACGAATTCGCCAACAAGTCGGCTACAACCAGGTGCGCATACTCGCTCAAGGTGGATCGTTTACTAAGGTTCGTGCAATCAACCATCAGTCATGAGATGACACCGCCCGGGGCATGCCCTCAAGGCGTTCGACCAAATGCCACAAGGCGATTAATGAGGAGCTTCCAACTGTAACTGAAAAGATCACGTTTTTAGCATTCCTCGTTTGCATTCGTCGACAACGTCTGTCACTAGTACATACATCCTACAGTAGTTCACAACACCACCCTGGTCTCAATAATAATGATGATGATGATGAGTTCACAACAACACCCACTCTCATGTACAGAGCACATAACAAGAAATCAGTCACTTCGAAGGCCAGAGCAGAATTCTACAAAGCATTAGTTGCATGTCTACAGCCATTTACAACACGAAAAACGTTAGCCGGCAATGCTACCGAGGGGTCACAATGCCGGAAGGGATCCCGCTGTTCGTGTGGCCGCTGCCGGAAGTATGGGACGAGACGAAGAGGGCCCCCGTGGTCGCCGAGGCGGCCGACATGGATTTGGTCAGTGCGCCCGAGGAGCCCGTCTCCGTGGTTACGGACAGGAGATCCTCTCCTTCGGGCAGCGCGCTCCGGATGGCCTCGAGCTCTCTGACGATGTCGGCCATGGAAGGCCTCGCGTCGGTCTCGTCCCGGCAGCACTTCATCGCCAGCCAGAGGAACCTCGTGACGCATTCCGGAGGGTAGGAGGACATTAGGCTGTCGACGATTCCAGAAATGTCTCCTGATTGGTAAGCCGTGTTTACCTACAGTAAGAGCAAATCATATAGTTTCCTTTTCCACTGAATTGCCAATAATCTTACTGAATGGTCAAAAGAAAAAGGTTTCAACAACTCAATAATATACTATGCACTCTGTTACACAGATAATTAAATCAAAAAAATTAAGTAAGGATTAGGGTGGAAGCCTTTGTACCTCTCTAACAATGTTTTTGCCATGCTGGATTGGCTTCATCCCAGTCAATAGTTCAAGAAAGACAACACCAAGGCTATACACATCGCTTTTGTCTGTCAGTTTATGAGTTAGGAAGTATTCTGGATCGAGATAGCCCTGCCAAAAGGAAAAAGGATAGATTTGGTCATCTAAACTGGCACGCTACAAGTTAATGAGCTCAAAAGTTTCCTGTTGTCTGACATGAAACAGCAAAACAGAGATCATGACGAGTGCAGTGCTGCTAATTTGCTAGTTGTAATGGCACTTACTGGGGTACCCTTAACAACAGTGGAGATATGAGCTGGCAATGTTCCTTCAACATCCGGGACAGGAGCAAGCCTTGAAAGACCAAAGTCAGCCACCTTTGCTACAAACTTAGAGTCCAATAGGATGTTGCTCGCCTTAACATCACGGTGAAATATAGGAGGATTTGCCTCGGTGTGTAGATAGAGGATTCCCTTTGCAGCACCCAGTGCAATATGCAACCTCTGACCAAAGTTCAGAGGTCTTTTAGACTTGGCTGTGAAATTGTTAAACTAGATTAGGTGCTTGACATCCAACACAAGAATTATGCACTTTTGAATTTGCCAATGCTAAAACAAAAGCACAACATATACAAACATGGATTACTGATAAAAACACACTACATAAAATTCTGCGAGATTGGCTGGTATCATGATTGATCTTAAGGGCCTGTTTGGACAGGCCCTAAATGTACAAAAATCCATGATGGTTAGGGGTGGGGGGGGGGGGGTGGCTACGAACATTTGAACTTGCCACTTACCAGATAGATGATCACGTAGGGTGCCATTTGGCATGAACTCGTACACCAGCATCTGCAAAACACAATTCTCTATGAGCAAGTTACTGCAGATACTCTTTTGTATATATGATAAACTCGCAGATTTGAAGTGACTGCAGAGCCACTAACCCTGAGCATGTTTATCACCACATTACCAAGACATTTGTCTAATTCTTACATAATGTGTAGGGGGTTGTGGGATGATTTCTACAATATACTTTATTATACATAAATGATATCAAAAGGGGAGGTTGAGAAATGTACCTGTTCATCTTCTTCATCACAATAACCAACCAGAGAAACCAAATTACGATGATGCAATCTTGACAACAACTCTATTTCTGTGCAAAACTCCTTTGAACCTTGCAGAGAACCTTCATGTGCCCGTTTGATTGCAACAGCTGTTCCATCGGCTAGAGTTCCTCTGTAGACTTTTCCATAACCTCCTTGACCAACTTGAGCTGAATCATTAAAATCATTTGTTGCTGCAGCCATTTCTTCAAATGTGAAGCATCTCACACCATCAACCTTGACAGAAAACCTTGACAGTACTGCAAAATGATATACATCTTTAGATGTTGTGGCTTGAATTTACTGTCTACTAGAAGACTAAAACTTTAATTTCTATAGAGTTCAAACACTTGAGATGTTTTCTTTAAAACTCCTAATCTAATCCATTCGGACGAGGTCATGGAAGCAATAAATGATAACAGCTCAGTTCCAACTTCTAATATTACAGAAGAATTGTAAAAGAAATAGCTTCCTACTCCCTCCAGTCACAAAAGAAAGGCGTTTCGAGTGACGTGCAGTCAAACATTATAAACTTTGATTATTAATATCTTTTTGAATATTTAGAATGGACACATGAAAAAGATATGTGTAGATTTGTCTCGAAAAATACTTTCATAATATTATAATTTTTGTAGGTTTTATAAATATACAACAGTACAAATGAGTAATTAAACTTATATTTTGAAGACCCTGTCAATGTCCAAAACTGACTTCCTTTTGTGACTAGAGGAAGTATTAAAAGAAATATGCTCCTCTATATAACTGCTTGCAAGATAAAGCAGCAACGCATCTCTAAGTTGTCAGATAGCAAGGTTTTGTCCGTGTAGCCAGGGATCCAAATACCGGCAGTAACCGGTCTTACCGGTGCCGACCGGGAGAAAAAACCGCCGGTTTTTTATTTAATTCAAATTTAAACTTTTGAATGTAAAAATTAGTTTATCTAATGATATTTACATTGTTTAACACTAATAGAATGTATTAAGAAGATGCATATATTTCCCGTGCTTGATTTCATACTTTTTACCGTAAATGTATTAGGAATTTTCAAATTTTGAATGTAAATGTTAGTTTCCCCAATGATATTTACATTGTTTAACACTAATATGATGTATTAGGAAGATCCATGCATCTCCCGTGCTTAACTTCATACTTTTTGCCATGAATATGTTAAGAATTTCCAATTTCAAATTTGAAAAACCGGGTTTTAGCAGTTTTTTCGGTTTTTAGCGGTTTTTCTCCGGTTTTTTGGGCAGTTACCGGCCGCCTGGCGGGATTTATCCCCGTAGCGGTATTTGGAACCTTGCGTGTAGCACATGGTAAGCTATATTCATTAAAAAAATGTAATGACTTACATGACCGCCTCGTAATTGTTCTACTTTTTGAACGTCTTCTCATTATAAAAATTGTAGAAACCACAGACACTGCAATAGCAACAGTAATTGCTCCTGCCAAAATTCCAGCTAGTGCGCTCTTCTTTAAACCTGATGGCACCACAGTTGGAAATTCTGCAAAAAAAAAAGAGGACAAAACAATAAACTAGTGAATCATCAACTTGTACAGAGTATTTGCGTAGATCAGTATGAAACATGCAGTGGTGAATTGTAAACCAAGAAGAAAAATATTCTCAATTCCTTGTTAAGTTACTATGCCTTTGGAATCATCACAGTAATTTTTCATGGTTGTGGAGGGGTCCTTTCACCACTTTGGACTTTAGAGTTCGGGTTCCACATGAATCCAAGGGAACTTATATTAGGGTATGGATCCTTGCTCTCCACTCACTCACTCTGGACCTCCTGAGCCCGTCGTGAGGGGTTGAGGTATTCTGGGAATCCGAATAAGGGTAGTCACCTACCCACTTTCAAAATTTCATGATATGACAATTACCTTCGAAAAGATCGCCATAAAAATTCATGGCATATAGGTTGGAAGAAGGCAAATAAATAACCAATATTTATTATGTTGCATGAAATAATTATCTATTGCTGAACATACATAAAAAAACTCGTATCAACTCCATAGAGCATATAAAATTAAAATCAAATTAAAACTTCATGAAATTTCTGATTCTACTAGCATATGAAACAGTCACAAACTCTGTTGATATGATGATATCCCATTGTCTGTCTTGGCAAAAGAATTACACATATGCTGGTGAGTGGTGACACATTTCAACTAAGAGTTTAATATGTTAGAATTATGAATGGCATCCTTTGGTGCAAAGTAAATTCTACATACCGTCTGCATATGAACCAAGTGTGAAATTTAGAAGCTCGTATGGACCAAAAATATCTGATAGAGTAATCTCCCATCCAGCAAGTAGATTTCTGAGCCGCACAACCTCAGCCATATTGAATAAACTAGTATTACTTGGGAATAACTTCAAATGCATATTCAGCCTTGGACCAGGCTCCCATATGTACTGTTCAATGTATAGCTGATCAATAAGCAGGTTCAATAGAGAAGCTAAGTCGATCTCAAAGGCTTCTTTATAGGGACGGAAGTCTGAGATCCCTGGACTCTTCAGCCGAAATCCAACTCCCAAAGGCACAGCACAGAAACAAGGTATAAGGGACGATGGATTGTATTCATAATTTTTATCCATCGGGCAAGGAGCACACTTTAAACTAACTTGTGGTCCCTGTCCAGATGGTGCTTCGTTTACAGATGTGGGTTGACAAAGACCAGCTGCTCGAGCTGCATTAGACTTCGCACATACGGGGTTTCCATAAAGCCTGCAGAAAATGATAATGATGGTAATGATTATTTGTCACAGCAGAAAGATAGATTTGGTTGAAAAGTTAGGGTGATTTATTTTATTTTTGTTTGCATTCTTGGATCTTCAATAACTTCAACATCCGTTATACAGGTCTGCACTAGCTGTAACTTGATAGCTGGTGCTACTAGACACCAACTTGTTCAGATGTTCAGCAATGAAATTTCCATATTCCCAACAAACTATACAGCTGAACATGGGCTACGTATGAGTGTGCAGGAGGTGCAAACTGATAGAGAGATTTTTTGTGGCAAAGCAACATACAGAACGATGACAGCTTTTGGAGGTTCAAATGCAGCCGGAATACTGTCAAGGGAGTTATTTTGAAAGTCCCTGCATTATTTCAAAAAAATACATGACATATGCATATATCAAATAGACAGCAGAAAGTACATATGCAAATATTATCATACAGAACAAGGCTTCTATTTCCCGTAAAAGTGATGTTACTCCAAATAGCCGATGGAACAACACCTTCTAGGAGATTCCCTTCAATTGACCTGTAAAACAACATTTTCATATACCTCAAACAAAATAAGTAACATAATAGTGCTGGCTAACATACTTTTACTTGAAAAGTAAGAACACTTTTGGCGAACCAATTTTCTTACAACACTTTTGGCGAACTAATTTGCTTAATTACACTAGTACTTTTAGAGAAAAAAAAACCATGTTAATCTATAGTTCAACAGGGAAAGCATTCATCTTCAATGGTAGGATAGGCTAGCACTATATAAAGCATATTTATCAGGGATTGGAGCAGTATTTGTAAGTCAAGTGTTACTTACAAGAACTGAAGATTAGGCAGCCCTGAGAAATTTGGCGAAATAGTTCCATTAAGTAAATTATGCGACAGATCACTGCCAGAAACTAGAAGTTAGCTTGGTGATTTAAAAAAAATATGAAAGATTATCAAAAGCAACATACATCGTAGTGATATTTGAAGCAAGCCTGTTAGTTGGTATAGACCCTGTCAGTTGGTTCCAGCTAAGATCCCTGAAATTGCACTCCAGAATTAGTAAAGAGACGCAGAATAATGTCCTGGATTTCATAAACCAAATGGGTGATATTCTCATTGAAAGATAAGTACTGAAGGGCATTTTAAAAACATGTGCTGGATAAAACTGTGCCAAAACAGCTGCTGCAAACGAAGAATAAAATGATAATAATTGATAGTAGGATGTCAAAAATAGTAAAACTGAAAAGGAAAATGCAGCATTTAGTTTGATCTGGACTTACAAATAGCCAAGTTCAGGTATGCCACTTAGATCAGGAACAGCTCCTTGCAAACTGCAGTTCCTAAGACTCCTGATAACATGAAAAATGATTATCAACTGAACACATATCTTGATTTGAGTTTTAAGCGTGATGGTGATTGGATGCTGCTCTTATTAAATTACGTTAATAAACTAGATAAACTAAATTATTGTTTATCAATGAAAATTTCTTCACAGATGAGGGCCTGTTTGGATAAGGGGTGTTTTTTTTTCGAATCCTTAGGAATTAAATCCCAAAAATTCCCCCCAAAAACGCCTCATCCAAACACCCCAAGAGGGGAAAAGGAACCTATAGGGACGTTGAGATTCTAAAGAACAGACTGAGTGCATCCTGACCGAGCTGCTATATAATCTTATAAACAAGAGGATTCCAGAGTAACATGAATTGTCCCTTGAACGCCAACTATATCTCAAGCTTGAGTTTTTTTGTTGTGAGGGGTTTTTACTCATATCTGAGGTCTCAACACATGCATTTTGAACAAAGTATGTTTTCATTAACCAATTATATTATGTACCACGCTGATCGTCTCCACTCAAACTTGTGATAGCCACTTTACTTCTCAAAATGATTTTGTATGCTATGCAGTCCCGTGCATCTAACTCAAATACTAAGAAGAAAAGGACAATATGAAGGAAAACGGGTACACTCACAGCTTTAAAAGTGTTGGTATGTTGTTGTATGCAGCAGGGATGGAACTTCCACTGAAGTTATTATTATCAGCCTGACTAGAAGTAGAAAGATATAGATATAAGAAATTAATGTTGTTAGCTAACAAAAGTGCCAAACTTATCTAAAAGAAGAGAGAAAAATTATCAAAGAGAAAGACGGGTGCTTTGTTTAGTAAACACAAGAAAGGTGAAATCACATTTGATTTACGTGACATTTAATATGATAATCAACAGAAAAGTTATATTAGAAAGTATACTCAAGAAATTTGCAGTATTAATCTTAAAAAAACGTGTGAAACTAAACTAATCATCACTCAACTTCAAGCAACCAGAAACCGATAGATATTCTCTGAAAGAAACCAGAAGACATTCTGATGCGCTGTAACTTTCTATGTCAAGGAAGCCTAATTAGGGTACATAAAATTGCACTTACAGTATTTTCAAACTAGTCGTCTCTGCTAATTTTGGGGGAAGAGGTCCAGATAAATTATTGTTGTCCACAAGGCTGCACAGTTTACAGAATAAGACCAATTTAATCACAACTCATGCTGCAACTTGCAAAACAGAAAAGAAAAAAAAAAGAGTCGGACCATGAGCATAGGTCCACTTACAGATGGAGGAGTTGAGGCAATCTGGACAACTCGGATGGGATTAACCCACTTAATGAATTATTGTTCATGTGACTAAAGGTCAAAGGAGAGTCAAGATTACACAAAGCTTAAAATAAGAAGCAACATAGGGATGGAAGTAAGAAAATCTAAAGATACTTGATACTTACAGATGCCTCATGCTTGTTAAGTTAGCAAACGATTTAGGTATGGGGCCAGATATTTGGTTTTGGTCGATTTGTAATCTGTTTAAGTTCTGTAGATAGCCAATCTCATCTGGTAAAGAACCAGAGAGCTGATTTCCATTCAAAGTTCTGCAAAAATTGAGGCAGTAACAGTTAACATTATTTTGCATACAAGCATGTGAATGTTATTCTGAATTTTAATCATATATAAAGAAATGGTACATATCATCTATGCAGATTGAAGAAAAATACGAGACATTGACACATGTTTAATGATTTTAACAAAGGCGAATGGACAAGAGTAAGAAGTAAGAACAGTAATCTGCACAACAAATATCGCCACAAGAGGAAAAAAATTCTAAGATGTGCTACATTAATTAAGATGGGGTAAAAAGCAGATTGACTGCATGGCAACTTACACAACTATACAGTATATGTACAAAACTGCCTAAGCACCTAGGTGCCTTATGTGCATATATATTTGCAATTAAATTTCACTGAAAATAAGCATGGGACATTTTCGTAAGGATCCTCTATGTCCGAAGCTTAGTTGTTTTAGCTCATTTACTGCAGCTTTTAGGTAAAGATTGGGCAGATGGACCACTTCCCTGTGTAAAAATAACATTAAAAAAGATCCTAAACACAAATACCAACAGCAGTGAATATGCTCCTTATCACCATGCCATCAGTTGATGTATCATATAAGTCTAGGAGAATGATTTTTCCCCCACGCTAAATTAGATAAACAGTCCTTTATTTTGTTTGGTGGACAAAATGAATAAAAAATGATATAAAATGGTGTGCCATTTTTGGACCATGTGGGGCTTAGATGCTTAAACATATGTGGCTTTGCAAGATAAATAGTAAGACGCTGTGGGTTCATGTGCACACTGAAAAGAGAGTACATAAGTTCTGTTAGATAAGAAGAACTTACATAAGCCTTAGTGTTGTGATATTGCCTATCTCTTTCGGGATGTTGCCAGTCAAATTGTTCCACATAAAATCCCTTCCAATACAATAAAATATAGCAGTTAGCTAACATGTACTGGAGTCTGGATACATAATGGGACAGCTTGAAAATCATAAATGCAGAATAAAGAATTAACAATGGAGGAACATTTAAATGGGACAAGATCTAGTCTTTTGTGTCTGGTTATGTGACTTGTGATATTTTTGTAAGTTTGTTGTGACTTATGAGTCAGAAATCCATGCCTTGCTAAAAAAACACTTAACCATGTGAAACATGAAGTGGAACCCATGAGGTACAATATTTAAGAAACACTTGAAAGCGTTCAATTCAGTTAACAATTTCAACTGTCCATCAAATTAGTACTTACAGTGTTTTCAGCTGGGATAGAAGACCGACCTCTGGTGCCAAAGTTCCAGAAAGATTCATCTTAAATAACTGCCTACATGGGGCAAAAGTATGTATTATTAAGAGGAAATGAACATGCTATCCAATCATTATGTTACACATTATACAGAAATGACAAATAAATAAATGACAAACAGGTTTTAGGATGCAAAATAGTCTCAATCAACAAAAGCATTAGAGAATGACCCTTATTTTTTTACCAGGAATTGCAAACTTAGTCTGCAACGGTAACTAAGAGGATCTATGTACTGCTAATGCTAAAAACAATGGTAATATGGAGGAAACTTATACCAAAGCCATGGATATATCCTTCAATAGAAACAGTGGAAATGTGCATGATTTGTAGCTAACAAAGCAAATTGATATTTCAGTCATAAGTTAACTTAAGAGCTGCTTTTATGGCTGTTGCTATTGTTTGTGAGCAGTCTTTTGTTACAAGGTTAATTGCTTCAGCAGAGGGCTCACTGAGCAAGTGCACACAAAAGAACACATCATAGTTAACCAAAAAAAAAGGATGACAAAGGAAAGTGCGGATATAATAAACAAAGACGACGTGTTAATCATACAATTCTGTTACATGAAGAAATGTATCACTGGGTATCTTGTCGCAGAAGACTCCTGTCCAACGTGATGTGCAAGGATCTCCACTGTTCCAATTCTTAAGGTTATTCATAGGATCAATTAAACTGCCTTTGATAGCCCTGAGAGCATTTGCTGCATGTAAGAGGTGCAAAATTCAATTCACAGCAACGGTTTAAAATATTTAATGGAGTATCTGAGGACTGCAGGATACTATTAACATTTGAAACAACATGTAACATCTCAACAGGCAGAGTGGAAATGATAGCATAAAACCACATTTGACTACTCTTACTTCATATATCACAGCTATACTTGAGATTCTTTCAATAGAAGAGTTACCTGGGAGTAACCCCTTAAAAATTATCATTGGCCACTCTACTTCTCTAACAAAAAATCTCAATGAAAACCATTATCTGGTTATACCTACTAACTAATAGAATGTGATGTTTATTATTGACAAATCATATTTATGATTAAGTACAGTCTGTGAACTGCTTTGATTAGTTCATGAGAATAACTGATTACTGGTGATACAACAACTGGTGGCATATAAATCACATAAGTGAACCCTTATGAAAAATGAGCTCTTCAACATACTTTCAAGACGTCCAAATACACGAACAAAAACTCTTGACTAAATCAACACAAATAGGACATGCGTAAGTGAACGGCACTTCAGTGCTCCTGAAATCATGGCATTTTCATCAATAAACTGGTAGCGAACAATCAGGAACAAAGGGGTAGCATGGTAGCAAAGCATCTCTGAATTCTTTGATGGGAAGAGCAATTCCCAGCTGCCTGACTCAAAAGAAAGCAAACATATGAAGTAGATGACATGGCAACTAGAGGTTACCTTCAGTAGGGTGAGTGCTTTGTCCCCTTGCAACATCCACATGGCAAATGCACAAAGCAACCAGGATTACTGCATACGGGAAACCTCCAAAGTTGGCCATTGTCTGTACAAGATAATCAGCAGCAACTTGTCATCCCTGCACGATCCAGCACAATCGCTAACAGTCTGAGATCATAAGCAAGCAAAGAAACCGATGCTTAGGAGCATTATAATGATTGATGAGTCCAAATGGAGGCGATTATCCCTTCTGCACAGGACTGCCAGGTATATCTAAGGTGTGAAAGCATGTCAGTTGCCTGGATTCTTGACAACCCGTCTGACCTAACTCTGCTATGTTCAAACGAACAACCCGTGAGAAAATATGGCCCAGAGCGATCGAAATAAACCCCCTTCTTTTGACTAGAGAAAAGTAAGCGAGCTTACATGTTACTTAAAGTACACGACAGGTGATAACAACACATTAACACAGACAGTACGCGAGACCATCGTGATCAGCAATTAGGACTTGTCAACTAAATTGCCAGATACGCGTACTGTACACAAGGCAACTTAGCTAGTAAAGGCTTTACATGTCAATACCGGGTAAATTTTGTACGGGTAACAACATGAGGTTTCTGCATAAATACTAGCACAACGCAAGCATCTCTATCTTTTTTTTAAAAAAAAACAAAACTTTGATGATTGGAAGGTGCGCGTAAGTGGAAGAGGAACAGAAGCGAAAACATCAGCAAACCAAGAAAACCGTAAATAACCTGAAGCGAGATTCTATCCAAAGAAAAGAAAACAAGCGAACTGAACTCACCACCAGAGTTCTCGAGCATAATCGCACACACAGGGCGAAGAAAGAATCAAAAAGGGAACCCAAGAAAAACCCAACCGAAGAAACTGACTTCCAAACTAGACGGCCGAGAATTCCGCTCCTAAGTAGAAATCCAACCCAGCTCGATCGATCGGACAGCCGGGGAGAGCAGCGGAAGACGAACACCCGACCTGAGATCGGCTCAAGAACTCGAGAGCAGGCGGGCAAATGCGAACGCGTTCGCTTCCCTCCCCTTCGCCACAGTGACCAACCGCTAAAAAACTTATACTAGACTACCAGCACCTCTATGTTTTCCGGCTCGTCGTTGTGCAACTGTCGTATTCGCTATCCCAAGTGGCTCTTCTCGCCCGCCCCTTGGGGGTTGCGTCCTTGGCACGTACAGTCAGCGGCGCATCAGCGAGGCGATCGAGTGGGTGGGTTGTTGGAGCTTTGAACAGGGGAGCGGAACTGCGGAAAGAGGAAGAATGCGGTTGGCTGCTACGAGAATCCGGGTTTTAGCTGAGGAGGCCGCTAATTGTCGGCTTTACATTCTAACTTGTGGCTTTTAATTTACTATTTTTTATTGTATCTTTTTCTGGTTTTTGACTTTTTTATCTTTTCTTTTTTTCATATTCCTATGTATTGTCCGTGATAGGCTAATCTATTTTTTATTTTAATTTTTTTAAATTTAATTATGTCAAATGTGCCACTATCAGTTACAGTGAAAAAAACCAACTACAGTAAAAAAAAAAGCCGTAAGACATCACTAAACTGAACACCACTTAACGTTTTTAGTGGTATAGAGTTTTACTAATTTTTATCGAGTTTCGTATCCTCTCTCTCCCCCTCCTCTTTTGTCGCTCCCTCTTCCGGCCTTCTTTCCTAATGCCGGTTGTAGCTCTACGCCCCTTATTCATCTACCCCTTCTCTCATACTGGCAGCAACCTCGCCATGCTATCCCCGCCGCTCTCGCCCATCCAACCTAATATTTAGTGCTCCGCCGTCTCGTCGAGCCTTTGTTCATCGTCGCCCACCGTCAGATCACCACCTCCCTATACATCCAGGAGGAGTTATGAACCCATCGCCTGTAGCCCCACCACTCATCTTATTGAAGCTTGAGAAGAGAGGGAAGAGAGAACTAGAGCGCCTTTCCCTCCTTGCGCGCATCGCTGTGAGCGAGAGAGATCATGGTAAGGAGTTGTATTTTTGTTTTTTAGTGGAACAATGTATCGTTCTTTAGTTTTTCGCTTTATTAATGGTGCTTTCACTTTTTGTGGAGTACTTTTGATTGGTCTACTGGTTTATTTGCGCGCCATATTCTATTGCGTTGGAAGTGGAACGAGGTCCTCGAGAAACATCTTATTTGTGAGTAGGTCCGGGCCGCCTTCAGATAGGAACAAACAAGAGAGGATAAGGACCGGACAAGGAGAAGGCATTCGTGAACTATTCATACATATGACCCTGTAGGACCGAATAGGTAACAGAAGGGGTGAATGGTGCCTATAAAATCTCCCCAAGTATTCCCTTAACCCTTTTTCTCCAGTAGCTACTGAGCTATGAAGACAAGGGTTGAAAGCTCACAGAAAACCCGAGAAAACAAACCGAACAGAGCAAACCGACGTAGTCGTAAGCTAACAAGTGGTCGAACGACTACCGTGGTCATAAAGCACTCAGAAGAACAGAGGAAAAGCGGGAAGGCGCACGACCACAAGATCTAGATTCCGAATAACTTTTTGATTCACGGATCTACTGGTCATGAGACTTCAAACACAGCAAGAACATGACCTCAGAGGACTGTTCTAAACTTTAATTGAAAACTTATCAAGACAATAGAGATCTTCCTGGGAAATCGAGAAGAACACTCAAAACTGAGACTTAGAGAGAAGGAAGATAGTCATGCCATTAAAATGGGAATAGATGGGCCAAGGTGGCTTTAAGTATGATTTCCCAACTCCAGACAGGTTAGATAATCACAGAACAACTGAAAGCAAAGTCTCAGATCAAATAATGAACGAGCGAACTAAAGAACAGAGAGGAAATAACCATACCAAACAAAACCAGCTCAACTCCACACATACTAGCAAACATAAACATAGATCAAGAGATAATATATTGCTCAAGAAGTTGATTCTACAGCCACTCCTTCCAGAAGGACCAGGAGCACAAGCGCAACATCACCGAAAACAAGAACACACGCAAGAACAAAGAAAACCCTAGAGACTCGAATCAAACTGGTGCTCTCCATCCCTATTTATAGCCTCTAGATACCGGGGGGAACCCGTTAACCCCTGCCTACCACTGGGTTTTTCACGCATGCTTTACCCGCTAACACAAGAAGACAGCAATGCTTTGACAGAGACAGCTTTAACAGAAAGCCTTCTTTTGCAGATCCCGAGCATTTCTCCAAAATGCCCCTCTACACCTTCCTAGAAGCTTCCCGTTTCCTTGCTATCCAAACCTTGCAACCACCTCGCAAGCCTAGTCATCCTTGGCATCTTCCCAACTGTTCTGGACCTCAACACCTCCCTGTGTCTAGTCTCGGTTCTTCCATGCCTCTCCATGACTTAGCTCCAAAGTCCTGCAGCCATCACAAATAAGCAACACACCACATAGCACCGCACTATAAACAAGATTCAACAATCAGCATATTCCAGTGAACATTCATAGCAAAACAACTGGTCGTAAACCACTTACGACCACTCGTAAGCACTGGACATGAGGTGGTCGTAGCCCTAGAAGACTTCCCAGCTGCCTACGACCACACAATAAGTTGTTACGACCACAACGCAGGTTACTACGACCATGAAGGTAGACGATACAACCATCGCTAGCAGCTACGACTTTAACGAACATGGTCGCTATGACTTACGACCACTCAGACAGAGCCCTATGACCATCGCTCACAACCAGTGGAGTCTACGATCATCGACCACGGCCAGTAGAATCTACGACTATCGACCACGGCCAGTCGAAGCTACGACTATCGACCACGTAGTCGTAAACTCGACTGCCGATAACGTGGTTGTAAACTCAATTGTCGACAACATGGTCGTAAAATCAATTGCAACAACGTGGTCGTAACATCGATTGCAACAACGTGGTCGTAAAATCGACTGCGACGTGGTCATAAAATCGACTGCGACAACGTGGTCATAAAATCGACTGCGACAACATGGTCGTAAATGCCACTGCCGACCACGACGCTATCGACAACGTGGTTGTAAGAGCTGCTGCTGAACAAGTCGTAAAACCTTAAAACCTTCCAAAAAGAGCACACGCCTCAAAACCCCAACTCAATCTCTCTAAGACAAGTGTCAATTACTCAACACAAACATGGAGTCACCTCCACATAGTCTCTCATACCCTATAGCAACGTTTTTTCGATTTTAGCCCCTGACACTTTTTTGTTGCAAAAATGAACCCCTCCTCAAACTCAGAAGATGTGGTAGGCAACACGTGTCACCTGTTGCGCCCCTAGCTTGACAAGTCGGGTGGCAGCGGCAGTAAGTGAGCCATGGTAAGCTAGCTCCTACCGAGCCGCCCATGCACAGGTGCCTCCTGCCAAGCCGGCGGTTCGCGGTAGGCACTGTATAGCACTATAGTGCACTTTCGCACTGAGCAACAACTGTTCATCCATTAATTAGCGCTAATGTAATTAATTAGTACTAGTAATTAATTAGTGCTAATTAAAACATTAAAATAATAATATTTATTTAGTGTTAATTGTATTTAATTAGAGCTAATTAAGCGTGCATAGTAATTTATTGCACTCACAATTAATTAATACTAATCGTATTTAATTAGTGCTACTTTAAATTAAAAGTCTTCACTGGATAAAATTTTGGATTTACTCCTCTTGCTACCGTCTTGCTCTTGAGATAAAGCAGGGGATCACGGGTGTATCACACACTCACTTCTCTTGCTCCCATTACACGCATGTATCTCTCTCTCTCTCACTTTTTTCACTACTCGTCCTCCTTCTAAAAAACACTAGTTTCAGCTATCACTATTTATTTCAGCCATCTCATTTTTACCACTGCTTGCCCTCTCCTTCTAAAAGACACTAGTTTTAGCTATCACCATTTATTTTAGACAAATCTCATAATCCGCAGTCTATATAAGCCATTGGTACTCTGTTGATTGATGACGATGTCATTGGTGCTTTGTACCAATTAGTATCTATCGAGACCCGAATATACAAATTCGGACTCTCCGTGCATTCTACACTAGTCCAGGATCATGTTAGTGCACGCAATGAAAATATAGATAAAATATTGACCACATCACGATTAACTAAGAAAATATTCAAATATTATTTAATTATCAGAGTTGCGACCTTATGGCCAAGTTTACACTTTGATAACTTGAAGGGCTTAAGAACTAGCAATGGAAACACAACAAAGACGAAGTGGTCATTCAACATACCCACAGGCAATCGATTGGGAAACAAGACCCTAATCTGAGAAGTCGTCGAAGTATTCTCCTCCATGTACCTCCGATTCATATGGTTGTTCTTCTTCAACTAAGCAAATATGGAAATAGTCGTGAGCATATAGAATACTGAATAAGTCATTTGTAAAAAAAGGAAAAAGTTGCATATAATTTTGTCCGGTACATCTAAACTCGGGACTGCACCATTTGAAAGTTAGTTACTAGAGCAGAAAGTGATAAGCCAAAGTCAAAGCCAAAACGAACCTAACCAATATTATAGCCGAATTTTTTTCTGTTGAGTTTATTCTCGAAATTAAAAGCAGTCAGACAGATTCAGATTTCCAATCTGACCGGAGCCTTACTTTCGACCTCTTGTAAATTAATAAAATCACCTTCGATGTGTTAGCTGTTCAGGCTAGATGCGGCTTTATACCCAGATGTCGAGGAGTCTACAACAGATGTGACACGGACAACGAATCTGAGGCGAAGATGAAGAACATGCACTTCGAGGCGGCCACAAAGGCAAAGTCCTGGACAGGGATGATGAACAGTGCATTGGCGGCCAAATAGACGACACGTGGCACTAGGCGATATCCAACGGCCGGTGCGGGTGGTGACCCTGATGACCTACACATGGATGACACAATTGGGCTAGCAGGCCGGGCCGGAGAGATGGTCTTTGGTCCAATAGGCTTTTTAGGGAAATTCTAGGGATTTTCTAATTTTAGGAATTATCATAAATTCAATTGAGCTCTAGAAAATAGTAAATAAATCCGAAAAAATTCTTGAAAATTCAGAAGAGGGTCTCCACTTGTCTTGGCGCGCTGCTTGTCACAAAATATTGGTGATTTCTTCGCTACGTTTTCTTAATTTTTTTCACTGTATTGTCTGGAAAAATCTAAAATGTTTCTCACGTGAAAATCAGTTTCAGTTTATAACCTTGTAGGTCCAAACCAACAAACATGCCAAAATGATCTATATTCCGAAGCCACAAGAATACACTGACATGTTTATATTAATTTCTGCTTTCGACTTCTATTTGGAGAAATCAGAGATCAATATGAACATTCGGATTTCCAGACTTCTCAATTTCTCTCGCTATAGGCTGTGGCTTATGCCTTTTGACTGAAACAAATAGTGATGACTGAAACTAGTGTCTTTTAGAAGGAAGGACGAGCGGTGGAAAAAGTGAGGAGAAATACGTGCATGTGACGGGAGCGAGAGGAGTAGGGTACATGATGCATCCGTAACTCTCTAGTTTATTCTCATAACAAGACGGCAGCAAGAGGAGTAAATTGTGAATTTTATCCCACGAAAGACTTTTAATTTTAATTAGCACTAATTAAATACAATTAGTATTAATTAATTGCAAGTAAATAAATTATTATGCACGTTTAATTAGCACTATATGATTAATACTAATTAAATATGATTATTGCTATTTAAACAGTATTAATTTAGTACTTTAATTAGCACTAATTAAATACATTTAGCGCTAATTAAATAGATAAACAGTTGATGCACAGTGGCAAACAGTGCTGCCGCGAGCGGCTCGGCAGGAGCCGTCCTTTTATTTTTGTAAAAAAAAAGACTAAAATTGAAAATTTATATTAGTGGTATATGCGTGAACAGTTCGGCATTCGCCGTGGTTCAACCGTAGACGACTGCTGCCCAGCGTACAAGGCCTCGTACGTGTCGATGTTTTCTTCTGAATCGTAGGGACCACCTGTTCCAATCTGTAGATTTTTCATGGGAAAAGGCGGATGTGCCTGGCTGCTTGCTTCTCCTGTTCATACAGTGATGAGATGGGATGGTTGGTAGTTCTGGTAATGCTTTGGATTTTTGTTTTAATTGTGGTGTTGACCTCCATCTACACAGGGCTGTTTGATTTTGATATGATGTGGTCGTGACTGAGGTGACTGCTACAACAAAAGTTGTACGCCAAGGGATTGTGTTGTGTCTAATTAGTGAAAAAATCCACGGTCTATATCAATATTGTAGAGGGCTCCATAAGTGGTCGAGAAAGTGATGCTTTGATTTCTTGCCCGAAGTTATCATGGGTGTTTTATGAGATTAGTGAGGCAAAAATATGTTGGGTTTTTTTGTAAGTTTGATCTCTATGCGTCCTAGTTTATGAAATACAGCCATTTGACATACATAATCATGTGTGTCGTTTTCGATATTTTGGATACGGTGTTTCTGTTTCATACTAGAAGTATATTGTAGTTTTTATTTGTTCTTGCCTTGCGTGTGAATCTCTCCATGTATGCTTCAAGGGATACACGTACGTATGGAAGAAAATTCTCCGAGGGCCTTGTAAGGTGAGGCTTAGGTCCCCTACATTTCGCTACATGTTTCTATCACTAATCTCAAAGAAAGACTAATTTTTCCCTTCCTCTCTCCACACCTCCCTTGCTCTCTCCATCTTCCTATCTTTTTGGTGACGCACGGCGAGGTAAGGAGGTAGCGAGCGCGTCGGGCGAGTCTGAGGAGGCGGCGGCGTCCGACAGCATGCGCGGTTCCTACAGCCGGCGAGCGCGTCGCGGTGATGGCCTTTGGCTACCACGACGTGGTGGCGGCCGGCAAGCACGCCCGGCAGCGGCAGCGTCCGGTGAGCTCGTGTCCACCGCGCCATGCTCACCTCCCACGGCATGCGATACGACAATCCCTACAAGAGCCTCCTCGCCCCGGCCAGCGCCGGCCTCAGTGAAGCGCTCGAGCAGGTGCTTGTCCCATGGCCGTCGGCTCCTTCCTTTCTCGCCTCGTCCAACAATGGGGCAGCGTCCGGCGAGCACATGCATCATCGTCTCCCTCAGATTTGGGGACGTGTCAGTAATGGAGTATGGGGAGAGAGGTGTTGGAGAAGACGAGGGAACGGTTGTCTTCAGATCCGTGACTATGACTACACGTAGCAAAAAAATCAGAGAGAGGCTTAAGAGGAGGGGGTTCAAGACTCTCCCTGGAGAATTTTCTTCCTACGAGTCTACCATTTTTATTGGTCCTGTTCATTTAAAAAAAGGATATTGATAAACATCATCCGGATGTTTTCTTTCTAACTATCATCCAGATTTATGACTATTGGATTAGAGATCCAATGGCCACAAATTCTCCCCACCCCTCCAAAAAAATTCACCCCCTCCAAAAAAAATTCTCCCCCCTCTAAAAAAAAGAGACCATTAAATCTCTAATCTAATAGTCCAAAATTTGGATGATTATTGGGAAGAAAACATCCGGATGATACCTATACACACAAAAAAAAATGCACAAGAGAACAGCCATTTAAGACCAGGAACAATATATAATGTATGACAACTGTAAGTAATTACAACTGCCGTCACCACCATGTAGCATTAGCATAATGTTATGCTGCTCCTTTATTCCATTCCCGACATCCTACAAAGTACAGACAAAGGGTATCATACGGAAGCAGCATACAGTACAAAATTATGAGACTAAACTAAAGGACCAAAGAGATCATTAGTTCATTACGTAGTTCCTATACGAAAACTGTTTCGACAGACAAACTGGCAAAGGCAAACTGCCTAACTAGAGACAACTGCTACTAGTACTACATTAGTTGCTCATAAAAGCTTTGCATACAAGATAGTCCAACTAACTGCGTTTAGGTGAACCACAAAGATCACGAAACAAATAATCTAATAAAACTAGCTAATCAGGAAATATTAAACAGTTAAGCGTGTCGATTGTAGTTCAGTTGCTCTTGATATACGTCCATGCCGCCTTTTTTTTTGTGTGCATCATGGACTATGGTACAGACGTGCGGACCACTTCAGCAGTTCAGCTCTCTACTTCGCAGTCTTCAGGCTGAAAGATCCAGCTCTGAATTTCTCCAACATATAGGTGAGTTCTTTTAGACTATGACTTTGATCTTTGATTTTCAAATTCTAGCTATTTACAGGAGACAGTATAAAAAAGGAAAAAGTTACATATAATTTTATCTGATACATATAAACTCGGAACAGTGTTTACTATAATCGGCTTGTAGACCTTACTTTGAAAACATACACCGTTTGAAAGCTAGTTACTAGAGCAGAAAGTGATAAGCCAAAGAAAAGCCGAAACAAACCTAACCAATATTATAGCCGAATTTTTTTTTTCTGCTGAGTTTATTCTCGAAGTTAAAAGCAGTCAGACAGATTCAGATTTCCAATCTGACCGGAGCCTTACTTTCGACCTCTTGTAAATTAATAAAATCACCTTCGATGTCTTCGCTGTTCATATCTATACATACATTGCCTGGTTTAAACGCCATTAATCGATCATCATGTCAATCGCCGATCGAGCGTGAAGTCCTTGATCCCGTCCAAGTGCAAAGCGAGCCGCGTGTTGCATCCTTTACCAAGTGGTTGGGACAATTAATCTAGAGGATTTATAATGGGAAAGCAGTTCATTAGGAACAAAGTCAGAGAGACGTGTTCTCACCGTCAGCTCGAGCGTGACCAGAGAACATCGTCGGCAACACTGTATCGACTGATCCCGTTGGGAAGAATCCTGTATCGGCGACTTGCTTTTTACTAGTTCAGCGCCGTTGCTCAGTCCAAGGCAATCATACTTTTGACATCGTGAGGCTGTATTTTTCCTCGTGTACTTGAAGAATTCAAGAACCTTTTCTGTTTCTATCCATGGGAAGCCGGGAACAGTGTGACGGTACAGTGACGTACCGGTGATTGCTCGATCTCACCAGTGTTTCAGGAACGATATCACTGAGGCTCGTTTGGAACGGCGCTGATATCGTTGGAATTTCACTAGAATTCTACCGTTTTGTGCGAAATTTCTGTATTTGCAGGCACCTGAGCTCAGACCTCAAATATGTTGTTCTGGTAGCCACTGGATATGCTCTAGTAGTCGCAGGATGACAAATGCTACGGAGATATTATGGTATGTTCTTTTTTAGGCCAAATTATATTTCTTTTTTAAATAAGCTAGTAGTTAGTAGACAATTTTTCATGCCACGGATTTGAAAACAATGGCCGAGGAAAAAAGATAAGTTAATTCTTGGTAAAGTAGTCTAAGTAATGATTTGTGTGTGGAAGATGCATGCGTGTGTACTTTTCAGCCGCTTCTGGATGGTCCAGGTTTGGTTAACGTATCTCAACTGCCACATAGCTTCTAAAACCCATTTGTTCTTGCGGAAGCTGGGGATTCCATTTTCTCTTGCTAAGATTCGTAGCACGGTTGCTTCTCTGATTGGTACGTACAACCAACACGCCCTTAATAATAAATCTTAGTAAAATAAAACCTATTGGATAACCATAAGCCGGGTTGCTTACTTGCTTTAGATCTGTCGAACTGCACGCGCGTTGACTGCAGATGGCAGCTTCACACTGACGGCAGTGAAGTACGGGCTTGTCGTCCAGAAAACAGATAAATACTATCGTAAACGGTGCTGATGATGATTTTACTGGCTGATTAGTATACGATAAACACGAGCATATCAATGAATAAAAAAAAAGAAGAGTAGAAATTGAAGGTAGGAAACAGAGGAAGATTGTGGCTCACTCACTTAAACTTTCACGACACCGGTGGATCTCGATGTCGACGTTCTCTGCAATTTTATGCGTTATCTGATAGAGCAGTGCGCCGCTGATAGCTTAGCTCGATGGAATCATGCAAATGCGACGTCGGTTCACACACAACAACACATGTGAAGAAGGGTCATGCCATATTGCCGCTTTCAAGTAAAGAACTGTAGCTTCAATGAAGAGGGAACAAGCAAGCTTTGGGTACTTAAAAGTAAACGGCAAACCAAGTGCTAGTTTACACAGGTAGAGGATCTGTACATCTGATCTGACATTGACATCTGATATTCAGATATCCTCCAAGGAATTGCAGATGAACAGGGTTTGGTGTGGACCAAACATGAACATTGCAATAGCATATTTTTCGCATAGGGAACTGTTACATCGAAGTGTACTAGATCATTTGAACAAGATATTTGCAAAAACCATTGCCACTCTTGACGACAAGAATCGCAGAAACATTGATCAAAGCATCACTCCAACTGTTGTGGAGAATATATTGGTCATCATTCCAGCAGACATTTTTCTCGCCAGTATGAAGCTACCGGCACTGAAATTTGGGGGGTGGGGGGATTACAACTTACAAGAACATGCACTTTGACTTGGGGATCATCTTCAAATCCCAAGTTCTTGTATAAATATACTACTGCAAACTACAAAATAAAAAAGCATAAATATTACTTACCATGTATCTTGTGAAAAAATTGATTTTTCATGATATGAACCAGACAAGAACTGAATTATCATTCCCCTCACTCGAACGTAGTCTGGGTTAGAATCCCTGAAACAAAAGAGTTCATGCAAGTCGTGCGGCAACCCGCAACCGAAATGATATACGGCCGCGAGGCATACAGGCGGTGGAGGTGGAACAACGGCGAGCGGCGGCCGCCGGGGGAGGGGGGTGCTGTCGTTTTGTTCGATCAAACCGACAAGTGGTCCCGTGTAAACTACGCCCCGCATGTACGTTAAGTCTATCACTGCAGTAGCCGACTGCTGCTCAGGCGACGAGGCTAGATCGACCAGCGCGCATGGGTGCGGGTCACCGCGGCAGGCACGTGGACGGCGGAGAATGGAGCGCTGGACGGTAGCGCCGTCGTTCTGGCAGCAGTGAATCGGACGCGGTGGCGCGGAACGTCGCTGGACGGCTGGAGGCAGCGGCGGCTGTCTCGACCGACGAGCGTGACGGCGAGTCCGACGGCTGGTCCATTGATCGACCCGCTCCTGATCTCCGTGAGACGTTTGATTACGATTGTGCGGCTCAAATTGAATACGGAAACGGAGTGCGGAACTTTTTCACGAAGGACCCTTATAGTATTAGGTGTACCATTTACACCCCGTGCAGATTTGGATGGCAAATATCCTTCGCAATAGTCGGCCGTTCATCAACGTTTTGTGGCTCAGACTGAGGAGAAATTCATGTAACTTGGGCGGACGTTTTCACGTAGGCCCCTTGTATTACTCTCTATTATCTATTCATGCCCTCTCAGAAATGGATGGCGCATAAAATGAGTGATCTGAACCGTTCGATCCACGTTAGGCAGCTCTGATTGAGGAGTTAATGCGTATTGGAAATGCTTATTTGGCAAGGAGCTCTTCGAATTAAGAAAAACTAAGAAACGATATACCGTTCCCTCCAAAACAACGGTATAACAAAAGCCCATCCAATCACATCATATGCACACGCATCCTAAAACGTGATAGACCCGAGTAACCTGATCCCCATTCGTCCGTTGCACTCCAGTCCTCTTGCTCTCCTCGCTTAGGTCTTCGCCATGCGGCAGCCAGTGTGCGGCTGCAGTGGCTAGGGCCCAGCGTGTGGGCCGCCAGCCGCCGTGAGTAAGCCCCTCCTCCTCGAAGCCCTTTCCTCCCTCCCCAGTGACTGGCGTGGGCACGATGACGAGGGCTGGTTTGTGGCCATTGCGAGACATATGCGAATGCAGAAAATAGATAATACAAGAGAGTTTCACCGCCCCAGCGACCTCCATCCTCGTCGTTGATCTCCCAATTTCTCCACCCTGATGCCCCATTCTCAAAGCTGATACAGAGGAAATTTGGATTTTGTGGATATGTGTCCTATACTCTATTAGTGCTCAGATTAATGTGGTTAAGAAGTTTCATTCATAGTTACTACATTGATTACAACCACTTTTTTGCTCGATGTACTTGCTAAAACTTACATGAAACTATATTTCTACTGATACTTTTTAGAGGAATTTATGTTGATACTTCATATGTATATATAGATATGTATGTGAACATACGTAAGCCTACAATGGTACCACAGCTTCAATGATATATGTGATACGTTACATTTAGTTTCAAAATGTAGCATGCTTCTAAACCATGGTTAGATGTCCTATTCTACACTATACAAATGATGGGTCCATGTTCTTCTCTAGATTATATCTTCATATTCCTAGAATTAACATTGTTTATAAAATTAATTTTGTGTATTCTGTTATGATGCTTAACATTCTCGTCAAGAACTGTCTCAATATATTATTTTGTAAAATGCTCAAGCCTCACGAGGTTTCATGAGGTCTTAGCTTGTTTCATGAGGTTTCATTAAGTTTTAGGAGATTTCATGACTAAGTTTCATGATGTTTCATTACTAAGTTTAATGGTGTTTCATAAGGTTTTAAGACTGACTTTTATGAAGTTTTTGTAGCAGCTCCATAGAGTCGAATTCTAAGTTTCATGAGGTTTTATAAAGTTCCATGAGATTTCATTACTATGTTTCATGAGGTTTCACGACTAAGTCTCAATAATTTATTTTGTAAAATGCTCAAGTTTATGATGTCTCAGCTTATTTTATGAGATTTCACAACTAGATTTTTATGAAGATTATTGATGTTTCGTATCTATGTTTCAAGATGTTTCATGACTAAGTTTTACAAGGTTTCAAGGCTAACTTGAAGTTTCATGAAGTATTTTGTAGCGAATTCTTGAAGTGAAATTTTTTTTTGTAATAGATTCCTAAAGTTGAACGCCAGATTTCATAATATTTCATAAAGTTTCAAGAGGCTTTATGACTAAGTTTATGAGGTTTTATAACTAAGTTTCACGATGTTTTATTAAATTTCAAGAGGTTTTATGTTTAAGTTGACTAAGTTTCATAAGGTTTTATGTCTAAGTTTTATTGTGTTTCATAAATGTTTTGTAGTAGATTTATGAAGTTGAAAGTTTTTTTGTAGCAGGTTCATGAAGTTGAACTCCATGTTTTATGAGGTTTCATAAAGTTTCAGGAGGTTACATGACTAAGTTTCATGAGGTTTTATGACTAAGTGTCATGGTGTTTCATTAAGTTTTATAAAATTTCAGGAGGTTTCATGCCTAAATTGACTAAGTTTCATATGGTTTTTATGTCCAAGTGTCACGATGTTTCATGAGGTTTCATAAAGTTTTATCTATAGTGGATTCATGAAGTTGAAAATTTTTTGTAACGAATTTATGAAGTTGAACTCTAAGTTTTATGAGGTTTCATAAAGTTTTAGGAGGTTTTATGACTAAGTTTTATGAAGTTTCATGGTGTTTTATTAAGTTTTATAAAATTTTAGGATAATTCATGCCTAAATTGACTAAGTGTTATAAGCTTTTATGTCTAAGTTTTATGGTGTTTCATATAGTTTCATAAAGTTTCTGGAGGTTTCATGTCTAAGTTGGCTAAGTTTCATGAGGTTCCATGACTAAGTTCTATGACATTTTCAAGAGGTTCCATGATTAGATTTTATGATATTTTCATGTGATTTTATGACTATGTTTCATGAGGTCCTATGCCCCAAGTCTCATGGTTAAGGTTCATGAAATTTCATGAAGTCTCAAGTTCTATAAAATTTTCATGAATTTTCTATGTCTAATCTCATGATTATGGTTCACGAATCTTCTCGATCCATTTCTCCATTGTCTGCATCATTATCCCTCTAATCATTACTCGTGGTCAATAAAGCTTATGCAAAGACATCCTTCAATTCATTATCTTGTGCAATATTAATCTTATC
Source organism: Dendrocalamus sinicus (assembly GCA_036346575.1). Lineage (NCBI taxonomy): Eukaryota > Viridiplantae > Streptophyta > Magnoliopsida > Poales > Poaceae > Dendrocalamus > Dendrocalamus sinicus. Next base: position 15,125,427 of record CM070643.1, on the reverse strand, counting down.
TAAGGTCATATCGATACATTCGACCATGGGTGGAATGGCCTGCACATACACCAAACTTAAACACCCTCCTGAAACTTTTGAAATTTGTTGAAAGTCAGAAGAAGCTTGCTTGAAACCTTGAACCTAAAACCTACCTGACACTTACTTGAAACTTCTAAAACTTGATGAAACCCAGATAAAACTTGCTAAAACCCAAATAAACACTTGCTTGAAACTATTGAAAGTTGCTTGATACCTACGACTAGAAACCTAATACCTGTTAAGACCTAAATTTCCTATTTTATAGGAAACAATCTTAATGGCATACCGTGACCTAGCTATGTTCATTTCATGTGGCTCATTTGCACAATGATACTTTAAGCTCCTAAAAGCATAAATAAACTTGAAACATAAGTTAAATCCAATAGCCAAACTGATTTGTCAATTCATCGAACATCTTGCATGCAATAATTCTGACAATGTCTCCACAGCCAAAAAAATTTGCCTGAGGTGTAGTTAATCAATAAGCTACAAGAAATCAACAGACAGCAATCATGGGGAAGATCGGCAATGATTCATCTATAGTGCATGTAGGCCTAGGCAAAATACCCGCTACCCGTTACCCGTACCCGAATTACCCGGACCCGAACCCGAAATACCCGAACCCGAGGTACCCGATCCCAAATTCGGATAGCGATTCTGATTACCCGAAATTAGTTGGGTAGTTCGGGTAATATCCCCCGGTACCCGAACTACCCGAATTACCCGAATTGTCTTTGTGTTTGTGATGTGTTGTCGGTTGAACACTTGAACTTATCACTTTATTAGTATATGATTCTCTCTGTTTGAACAATCGCTCGTGATATATTATTCTATGCAAATTGTCGCTGAAATTCTATGCAAATTGTCTGCTGAAATTATGTGCAAATTCATGCGGTTGCTAGTTTTCAGAATTGGGGTATATCGGGTATACCCAACCCGACTATCGCACCAAATTGCGGGTAGTGTTTTTTTGGGGCTAATATCGGGTAGCAGTTTTCATTACCCGAAGTTTGAATTACCTGAACTACCCGACCCGAAAAAATCGGGTAACCCGAACGCCCAGGCCTAAGTGCATGGATAGGGCTGATGATATGAGGATGGTGCATGCACAAGAGGTATGTAGCAAGGTTTCCACACATGCGCACAGAGACAAATGACAATGTTTCGCACGCTCAAGCATGCAAAGAAAAGGGCGACAATGAACAAGGGGTAGGGCGTGTGTAGAGGATTCCAGTAGAGACAACAAGCGCACTGCCAGTGGCAAGGTATGGAGGAATGCAATGACAAATCCTTTGTACACAATGGTGAAGAATGAGTTGAGCTGGTGTGCATCCTCCTGTGAGTACGACGAAGGAAGATGGTGAGGAGCTGGCCTGTGTGCTCCCATGCACGTCAGAAGATGACAAGGGAGGTCAGCGGCTAAGTTTCATGCTGATGATGATCCAATGGTTAGATGCTATACCGTCGAAAACATGCCTAGATGGCATAGCGTGGTGTAGCCACATCCTTCGAATGAACACCAATGCCAGCCTCAGGGCCTCTTCCATTCATGTTGTCGAGCAGGGCTCTGTGGCCATGCCATCGGTGCTCCTCACCCACGGGCCACGGCTCCTAGAGCTCCAGTCATCGTGGAGCCGCTCAACCAGATGGCCTCCATTGCCTCTGTAGCAGGGTAGCCTCTACCGAAGCCCAGCCGGCCTGCTAAAGAGTTGTAAAGCCCAAAACGGGATGTGTGTAATGACATAGATACCCCTATGGAGGGCACATGGAGGACACACGAATGTAAGGGTAGGATTGTAAAATACATTTCATGGAAATATATATACACGCCCTAGACATAGAGAAGGGGCAAGCATTGTCCATCATCTCCACTCCACTACTTTCCTCATATATTGTTTGGTCAGTAGCCACAACAGCCCCCGATCTCTACAAAAACTATGACTCTGACGCACCCGCCACCGACTCCATCTTCCACATCGTCAGCGTCTTCGTCCTCGTACCTCAACCTCCCCAAGGCACATCATTTTTTCTTGACGTAGTGTTCGGTTCATGGTTTCAAATGCCGACGGCTGCCTCGTCGCCGAGGCCCTCGTGGACCTACTACATTCCTGACGTGTATATGCACCAATCTGAATGACTAAAAGAACACTCTTCTCATCAGGTTCCCTTTTGGTTAGTATTTTGCAGTCACATTCTTCTTCATTGTGGACATAATTCTGTTGCATTAAGGGCCCCAATGGGGGAAAGATCTTACTATTGTAAATAATGCATTGTAAAATAGATACGAGATATACAAATTTTTACGTGAAAAATTCTTACTGGAAAAAACCGTGGGCGTACGAAGGCAAATTACTATAATGAGAAGATGTTTACAATGGAGCTCTTGCACTTCCTATGAGCTATTGGGGTACATATATAGGACGAGTAAAATGAGTTCCATGCAAAGAGGAAACCGAATCAGAGTTAGTTGCTATATGTTGACACCATGTTTGATACAATCCGCGCATGGCCCTGGCACCTGTCATACCATGTCTAGCATAAGGCGATGCAAAGTTCTACATGGACATGATACGAATTCGGATCAACTTCAACAATCTCCACCTTAAGCCGAATTCCTTCTAGTAGTCAAAATACGTGATAAACTCCTCCAATAAAATCAGCATATATACTTTGTATGCCGAAAGTCCAAAGGACTAGTGAGTAATACCAACTAAGTCTGAGCAAAGCTCACACTTAGTGGCAGAAACTGACTTCGTCAATATATCAACTGGATTATCATGAGTACTTATCTTACTGACTTTAATGCCACCTTGAGTAATGACACCTCGAATGTAGTGATATCTGATATCAATGTGCTTTGTTCTCTCACAGAACATTTGATCTTTTGTAAGGAAAATAGCACTCTGACTATCATAAAATATTTATGTGCAAGATGTACTTTCACAAAGCTCAGTAAATAAATCTCTTAGCCAAACGGTTTCTTTGCATGCTTCAGAAATAGCCATATACTTAGCTTCTGTAATAGACAAGGTAATGATGTCTTGCAAACTTACTTATTAGCTAACGCACACCCTCCAATAATGAACACATAACCAGTAAGATATCTTCTTTTATCTAAATCTCCAATAAAATCAGAATCCACATAACAAACAAGTCCATGTCTAGTCTTCACAAACTATAAACAAGCATTAGATATGCCTCGCAAATATCTGAAAAATCTATTGAACTACTTTCCTAAGCTCTTTTTCAGGATTAGCCATGTATCTACTAACCACACTTAATGACTGAGATAAATCAGGGCGAGAACATACCATGGCATACATAAGCGAACCAACTACACTCGCATATGAAACTCTAGACATGTACTTAACTTCATCATTTGATTGTGGACATGACGCTAAAAAAAGTATAAAATGCGCAACTAAAGGAGTACCCGCTGATTTGGCCTTATACATGTTGAAATGACAAAAACTTTATCAATGTATTCTTTTTGACTTAGGTATAATTTACCAAACCGTCTGTTTCTGATGATTTTTATATCAAGAATCTTCCTCGTTGCACCAAGATCTTTCATCTTAAATTCACTGCTTTATTATACCTTCAACTTTGAAATTTCAGCATTATCTTTTGCAGCAATCAAGATATCATCAATATATATGAGCAAATAAATAACTGAACTATTAACAGTCTTCAAACAAATACAGCTATCATAATAAGATATTTTAAAATCCTGAGATATTATAAAAGAAGTCAAATATCTTGTATCACTGTTTTGGTGACTGTTTCAAACCAGAAAGAGATTTCTTCAATTTGCAAGCAAAGTTCTCCTTTCTCGAAATGACAAAACTCTTCTGTTGCTCTATATAAATGTCTACTTCCAACTCTCCATGTAAGAACACGGTTCTCACTTCTAATTGTTCAAGCTCATAATCATGCATAGCCACAATGCTGAGTGAAGTGTAAATAGAATTATGCTTCACAACAGAGGAGAAGACATCTGTGAAATCAATATTTGCAATTTCATCATATCCTTTAACAACTAACATTGCTTTGTACCTAACATCTTTGATTGGTAAAGCACCTTCTTTCTTTTTAAAGATCTATTTGTAGCTAACATGATTCTTCTCAATTGGCAACTTGACTAGCTCCTAAATACCATTCTTATTAAGAGATTTCATCTCATCATACATGGTAGTCATCCACCTTTCTAAATCACCAGAAAAAGATAGCCTCTAAATAAGCCACATCATTGGCTTCTTCAATAAATTTATTACGAGACTGAATGCTCCTCCTTTTTCTATCAGCAACAATGGAACGTTGTGTTGGCGGCACAATAATAGAAACTTCTGAAATTTGTTCCTTATCAACCTTTTGGTGTATATCCTAAATCAATAACATGCTCCACTTATACGCTTAATTGCTTCTTAACGAGAACATTAACAGATGGTTTATCATGCAACATAACAGATTCATCAAAAGTAACATTTTTGCTCATAGCCACCTTTTTAGTTTTAGGATTCTACAATTTATATCTTTTTACACCAGTTTTGTAACCAAGTGAAATGCACTTAACTAGTCTAGACTCTAATTTACCATTGTCAACATAAGCATAAGTAGGATAACTAAATATTCTTAACTTTGAATAATCTGCTGAAGAGCCAAACCATATCTTAATTGGAGTCTTCTTATTAATAGCTATATTGGCTGGCCGATTAATCAAATAACAAGCAGTGGAAGCGGCTTCAACCCAATAACTCTTAGATAATATAGAATTTGACAACATGCATTATATATTCTCTATGGTGGTTCTGTCATGTGTTCGGGTACACTGTTTTGTTGAGGGGTGCTTGGGATGGTATAATGTCTCACAATATGCTCTAGCTTTTAAAGCTTTAAACTCTCCAGAACAAAACTACAAACCATTGTTGGTACGTAGTTTCTTGACATGTTTGCCAGTTTGTCTTTCAATTGTAATTTTCCACTCCTTGAATATCCTGAATACATCCCATTTGTGCTTGACGAAATATACCTAAACTCTTCTTGAGTAATCATCAATAATGGTCAACATGTGCTTCGTAGATTTCACTAAGAGTAAAAGTATCTCGGCTATATAAAATAATATCTCTAAAAGTAGAGTATGAACTAGATAGAGAATGTAGCAGAATAAGACCAAATTTTTATCTTCATATTTTGCCTCCATAGACTCGAGGTCAGCAACAACTTCCTTAAAAGTTATTAGGTTGTTCAACAATGAGGCTCTCTTCACTATCTTGTGGGAATAAAGTTTCTGTTTTAGATGCATCTTGTTGGTCAGATTCTTAGTCATATAAATCTGCTCTAGTTTCAGCCATAACGCGGTGGTGGATGCTTCCTTCAAAACCTCCTGTAGAATATTATTTGATTGATGAAGCTAAATTTGAGATAAGATCTTACAATCTTTATGTTGCTTCTCCACAATGGATAATATCGTCGGTATCTTGTTGATCCCCAAAAGTATATCATCTAAATTAAGGTGTGGTAAAATAGCTTGTATTTTGATTTGCCACAAGAAAATCTTATGCTACGATCCAATAACAAAAGATTATACCTCATAGTCATCATACAAAAAAAATCTAAAATTTATTAGAATGAATTTGTGTGTACGACAGCTGCTGTTCACGGATGCCTTCTCGTCGATCTCGAATTCTGTCTCTGCTGTGAGCTGTAGCTTCCACGTCGCGCACGGAACGAGGCGACCAAAACGATGCGCTGCGCTTCACTTCACTTCGGCTTTTGGTTGCGCGCGGTCTGAGAGCGAAGCAAACGCTGTGCTACGCTTCGCTTCGTCTGTCGCCCACGAGACAGACCAATGAAAACGCTGTTGCGTTGGCTTTTATGGCGTGACCGCTGGCTCCGCCTCGGAGACGAAAAGTGATGCGCCCCGGATTCGGCGACGTGGCTTGGATCCGACGGAAAAACATGCCGATTTTTTTTCTCTTGAACCTCTTGCGCTATATCACTTGCTCTAAATAATGTGTAGAAAATAGAGATGAGAGCTACAAATTTTTTATATAGAAAATCTTTGTGAAAAAAATATAAATGTACTAAGGCAAATCACTGTAATGCGAAAATATTTATAATAAAGCCTTTATTTTTTCTATAGTTTACTGAGATACATATGTAAAATGAGAAAAATGAATCTCACATGAAAAGGAAATCGAATAAGAGTCAATTACTATATGTTGATACTACGTCTAATATAGCATAAATATGACCTGATACTTGTCATGCCACGTATGTTATAAAATGATATAGGTGGTGATCGGTTCGGCTGAAAAGCTTATGGCTGAAAACACTGTAGCTGGCTGAAAAAAGCAATATAGCTGACATAGGTTTATTTAACATAATTAAATTTAAAAAATTTAAAAATATAAAAATATATGTTAGCCCATTACGTATAATACAAACAAATACGGGAAAAAAAGAACCGGCAAAAAAGCTCAACAAAAAGCCAAAAGTTCAGAAAAAAATGAAACTTATGAATAGTGAAAAATAAGTCAGAAGCCGAAGCCGATAGTGTCATATACGGACATGGTATACCGTTACCATTTTTGGTTGTTGATCAAATTAAGCCTACAACTCTAGATTCGGTGACGGATAGTCAGATACACGCGCGGGGAGGGGACGAATTGACGAAATCAGAGAACTCGGAAAGGCCGCTTTTTTTTTCTCCCCTCTGCTAAGCTCTCCAGCATTACGCCGGCCATGCATGCTGGCGTCCAAAGAGCAGGACGGAAGGACCACCCGGCCTGACACGGTCACACCATACATGCGTACTCGCTGTAAGGAACAAGGATGCAACGGCATGTCAGCATGTGCATACACTGCAGCGATAATGTAGTATGTGCATGCATTCGTACCTTGGAGCAGGTTAGACCTTGCACGGGAGGTCGCTGAAATGAGTAAATGAAAGCTCGCGGCCATTAATAATAGGCCGTCGCTGTACCAGTTACTCCAGTTACCTGCCCTTGCACAGACTGAACAAACTGGAGTCTGGAGTAACGTACATGCGAATGCAACTATTTACCGTCCAGTTCCTCTCGTTTTTTTGGGACCAGTAACATGGTGAGCACCTTGAAGAAGACGACGATATGGTGCGACGGCGACGTCGCCGTCGCGCGCGGCAAGACGATGGTCTAGAGAGAGATTGGCCGGATCGATCGATCTCCCGAACTGTGCCGTGTTTTCGTCCACTCTGGATGCATGGGAAGCGCCTGAAGGCGACTGCCTGCACGTATCGTCCTGATTGGCTTTCAGGTGTGCATGCGTGGTGCGTAATTAGTATCGAGTTATCAACAGACACGATTCATTCATGACGTCCGTAAGTACGATCATGTGTGTAATGTCTGCACTTACTGGCGACTCGCGTTTTACTTATTACAGTGCTGTAGTTAATCGCTCTACCGTGTACTGTCAATTTCCCAGTGGAGCTAGCTAGCATTAAAATCTTGTGCTCTGTTGTGCTCCAGCTTGTACGTACCTACCGAATGTGCCGGGAAAAGGATTCAATTGGCAATTGCTATTGACCACGATGGAGTCGGCTCACCAGGTATGAAATGAGGTTGAATGATTCAATTAGTAAGACAATTTTGGTCAGCTATATAGCTCTCATGTGGAGTTTAAAACCTAAAAGCTAACAACCATTAATAGTGCCTTTTGTGGGTAAATACAAATGGCCCATAAAGAGCCATCAAGCAGTTAGTAGTGCTCACTCAATGCACTACATCTTCATCAAGCATTCATAAAAGAGTCTTACGGAAGCCAAACATCCGAATTCCCAGCTCTATTAGCATATTAACTCATGTGCTACACTATTTTGACCCCTCTTTTTCTTTGACGTGTGATACAATAAAGCTTATTGTCCCACACTTCTACTTTTAAGATAGAAGTGAGCATCGAGCTTGAATGTGTGTCTAGTCTATCATTGCACCTTAAAGAGAGCTCTCGTTTTAACCTCTTTTATTTTTGTTGTTTCCGTTATCGCCTCGCGATTTGACAATACATGTAATTAAACTACATTTGGTTGCGTGTGGACCGAAGGTGTGACATAACCTAGATACTTAGCGCAGCACGATGAGCTGAACATATTTGACTATCATTATGGCCAAATAATTAGGCTTGCCAAAGTTGCTGATTATGTAACAGCTAATGGTTATAGCTAGCAACTAACTATAAGATTTCTACATCATTTATATAGTATACACTAAAGCTAGCATTCTAAAGAACTATCTATAAGGATAGCTATTTGATACTTACATGCACACACAGAATTTATAGAAGCTGCATCGTTTGTCGTTATAAACTAGTGCTTAAGGAAGAGCTGACTCGGTTTTTATTTTGCATACTCTCTTTCCTCCATATAGGATATATGCTGATGTGTACATGCATATAACTAGCTGACTCAGACCATTGGAGATACCCTAAGTATCGTACGCCGACTCACACTCCTCAACATTCCAATTTTTGACCAGAGCCTCGTCAGTCTACGACGCGCGGGCCCCATACAGCTTCTGTAACTGAATGACAGGTAGGCCCGACGACACACCCTTCCCCACATGTCATCGTGTGACCCAAAAATCTCCGACACGTCGTCTCTATCCGAGCGAATTACGCCGCCGACTTTTGCAGACTTACCGCCTACTTTAATCCTTCCTTCCCCCACCACCCCATGCAGCCCACGACAGTCTATGCCCACTGACAACCGGGTCACTCATCGATTGGGTCCGCGTGTAATAAGCTCGCGTGACGGGTAGGCCCCAGTTTTTACTGCCCCGCGATTCGAAAAAGCAAACGAAAGAAAAAAAAAGGAGGAAAAAATAGCAGCGGGGGCATCTGAGTCAAATCTCTTCGTGCTTCCCTCTCCCATCTCAGTCGCCTCCTCCTCCCCCTCCTCGCACGCAGCCTGCACAGCTCATCGCCGCAAGCAAAGGCCAAGGCGACACGTGAGGAAGAGCTCCCAGCTTCTCGAAGCGTCGCGTCGGCGTGCGTGGGAGGGGGAGGAGGGCGAGGCCAGAGACCTCCTCCACCGATCCGGACCCCATCCCACACGGCCGAGCGATCCCCGGCCGCCTCGCCGGATCCGCGCGCGCTCCATCGCCGGAGGTAGTGTAACCGAAGCTATTGAATTCGGTAGCATGTGTTTTGAGTTTATGAGTTATTCTTCCCCTTCTTCGTTTGCAGTTGCGGTGTCGATCTGGTAGGGGCGCGTTTTGGAGTCTGAGGCGGGATTGAGATGGACTTGCTGGACACGGAGATCGGGAAGCACGACTACGACTGGTGATTGACTTAACTATTTCTCCCGTTTGGTGGTGATCTGGTTTGCTGAATTTGGGTGTGATTCCATGTTTTCTTGTAATCGGGAACACTTAATCTAAGCTTGGTGAAGCGGGTGGCAATGCGGTGTTTTGGAACGGTTTGGGGGGCGTTCTGTTGGTCGTTCTAGCACGACTTTATACCGATCGTGCTTGTGGTTAGGTGAATCGTGCTTGTTTTTGCGGGGAATCAGTGGTGCTGCCCAAATCATGGCTGGGTCGTTTCGGTTGTGACGGATGTGATTGTTTCTGGACAAGGTTGGCCTGGTAGGGAAGTTGTTTGGTTTAGTTAGAGGATTAGTTGCGTTGAGAGCAAAGAGAAGTATGTAACTGGATGGTTGGTCTGTGGGCTCCTTCCTAGAAGAGCAAAGCCCAAAGCTTAGGACATCACGTACTCTTTATCTCTACTTTTTTTCTTGGAAAGGTGGAAAAAAAATCAAACGCATCTGAAAAAAATGGCATACGGATAGCATTGCCAACTTTAGGATGTCTTAAATTAGCTCATGTTAGAATGATATCACAGCAGTTTGTTTGAAGTTCTGTAACATTTGGACAAAAGTGTTACATTGTGAAAGCCATTTTGGGGAATCGGAAGATACACTGGTAGCAATTGGGAACCTATAATTGACCAAATGTTTCAATGCAAGTTCAGTTGAAATATTTATCATCTGTAAATAACTACTGCAACGTTCCATTTGCACTTGTTGGGGATTTGGAACACTCAAAAGAAGTAAAGAATGGGACAGGAGGAATGAACAGGAGCTTTACTTAGCACACATACACACATACATCTTCATATGAAGCTATCAGGCTTGCATGGGGGTATCACAACTCAACTACTAGCCTCCATTAGCAGACGCGCATACAACTCTTGTTATATGTTGCATAGACCATCTATTTATAACCAAATCAAACCGACTCAATACACCAACTCAATACACAACCGACTTGGCATTGTTTACCAATTTTTATAGCTTACATGGCAATATACTTGAAGAAGCTAGCTAATAGCACACGCCACTGAGCACTAGATCTTTGCCAAAGCCATATCTCCATAAGCATCCAAAGCTGCCAGCTAAAACTGAGTTTCTAGCTAACTCTTGGACACGGCTAGCTAAGTTTCTAGTTATCTTTGCTTGTGTTCATACCTGTAGCTAGATAATTCTAGTACATTCTCTTGCCGATATGTAACATGATAGCAGCAGTTGAAACTCCTAAAGAATCCAAAGCATTACTTATGTTTGACCTACGCGGCTGTAGGTCCTTGCTTTTGCAGCTGGAAAGACAGCTTGTATTCATACTTTTAGCTAGTTGATTCTACTACTCTCTAATCAATATTCTACGTTAGGCTGATGAGATTTCAAGCGGATGGGTTTGCCGACATGAAGTTACTAGGAGCACTTATTTAGATATTTTGCATGTCGGCAACTTTCCTCAAGAAAATAAATTAACTATCAATAAAAGATATTGTGTTTGCTGCCAGTTTGTTATCAAGGTACATGAGTAGCCTAAGTCAATTAAATTTTTTTGCTGCAAAAAGAGTTTTACGATATATCAAAGGAACATCAGATCATGGCATTTGGTATAAGCCAATAGAAGATTCAAAACTGATCGGATACATAGATAGTGATTGGGCAAGATGTCTTGATGACATGAAAAGCATCAGGATATGCTTTTGGTTCAGGTATCTGCTCTTGGTCAACAAAGAAGCAGAATATAGTAGCTTTGTCTTCAGCCGAAGCAAAGTATGTGGCAGCAACCCGAACTGTCTCACAAGCAGTCTGGTTGAGAAGAATAATTGAAGATATCGGCGAAAGACAACATGAGCCAACTACAGTTTATTGCGATAGTGAATCAGCAATTGCGATAAGTGAAAATCCAGTCAGTCATGATAGAACCAAGCATATTGCAATCAAATATCACTACATTCGAGAAGCAATTGAGCATCAAGAAGTTAAACTGGAATTTTGTTGTACAGACCAACAAATGGCAGACATGTTTACAAAGACTTTGCCCAGAAGTTTTTTTTTCCCATAATAGAGAATTAATTGGTGTCTCAAGAAACTAAATTAAAGGGGGAGTTTGTTGATGGTTAATTTATTTCTGAGGAAAGTTGTCGACATGCAAAATATCTAAATAAGTGTTCCTAGTAACTTCATGTCGGCAAACCCATCTATTTGAAATCTCATTAGCCTGACGTAGAGTATTGATTAGAGAGTAGTAGAATCATCTAGCTAAAAGTATGAATACAAGTTGTCTTTCTAGCCGCAAAAGTAAGGACCTGCAGCCGTATAAGTCAAACACAAGCAATTCTCTGGATACCTCAGGAGTTTGAACTGTTGCTATCATGTTGCATATCGACAAGAGAATGTAGTAGAATTATCTAACTACAGGTATGAACACAAGCAAAGATAACACTGGACATGCTAGCCGTATATGCCAAGCAAGCAAACTCAAGTCTGGATGTTTCAAGTGATATCAAGCACATGCATGAAGTAAAAGAGCTAGCTGTGTTTGTGGCGTGTCCAAGCTGTTTTTTGCTAGTTAAAGTCGGTTCCTTAGCTTATATATAGACCATTTAATAGAGAGGTTAGGGTGTGCAGAAAGGGTGTATGTGTGTTCAAATGAAAGATAGAGTTGTAATACTAGTGTAGCTAGATAGCTACGTGTGTATGTGTGTGAGCAAATCAATAGAAGAAGTGCTGCTGTTTTTCTGAGTTACATGCTCATCTGTTAAGGTATTCTCTGTTCCTTGCTTCTTTTTACTATCTCATTCCCAACAGCACTTACATAGCGACATATAAAACCCTTATCACATCTTAATTGTATCACACTACTGTGGTGAGATAAATAGTTAGCCATCTAGGTGTATGATAAGGTTGATTTGGTTGCCATTTCCATGAGCTTGCCACGAAAATTGAGCCTTGTGTTGTTGGTCGAAGTGTATGCCTTTCATTTGTTTTTGTGCTTCATCTGATTTATGGTTCAACGCTTATGATATTTGATGTGTGCGCACGTGCGTTCATGTCATTGCTTATCTTCTTTTGTTCTTACATAGTTACATAACATTTGGAATGCATTCGTCAGGCTTTTGACTCCCCCAGGAACACCCCGTGTCACTGCATTGGAGGTTGCTGAGAAAGCTCCATCCTCAAATGTGCCTAAACGCACTGCCACTAGATCATCCTCGACCACCAGAACATCAAGGGTTTGTACTATTCTCCTCAGATATTTTTACATGCTGTTGATTCAAATTTCAAGTTTCTTTTAGTACAAACAGTATCAAGATATCTTGTGCAAACTATATGTTTCAGCCTTTAAGGATTATTTTCGGTGGCATTTGAATTCACTCAGGCTATGTTGGTTGGTTTGCTTGCATAAGGGATAACAAAGTATCACTGTATCCTAGTTGTATCAGATCAACATGTAGTTTCAAAAGCAGTATCTCTTGGTTTATATGTTTGTTACGTGCCTATGTCACTGTGTGCGTGTGTGTGAGGATGTTTTGACCAACACACCATACTTAACTGTCCTAAATAAACTAGTTGCAATAAATCACTGGAGTCATTTGAACCCAGCCCACTGAATGCGCTATTTCATCTCATAATTATAGTGACTGTTTTGGTGGTGCATATTGTTGCTAAGCTATCAATTTTGTTTTGTAGGGTTTTTTTTTATCAGTAGGCATAGTTTAAAAGGGGTTTGCAGGAGGTTAACACAAACCAAAGTGATTTCATTGAAGTTTTTTATTTAGTAATTATTCTCATCTTGTGTCAATTATGAAATGAGGGTTTTTTTTTGTGATAACTTGCAAATATAATATTGTTGACAACAATGTAGAAATCGTAACTGGAAGGATTCTATCATAACTTGAATAGTTGCTGAGGGCTGTTACATCTGATCTACAGTCTCACAATAGTAGAAACGCATGGCGGTCCTATGGCTTAATGGGTATTGCATATTTTTATTTACTAGACGCATCTTAATTTCAGGCATCATATGTATAGTTTTCACTTGTCAACCATCCTATCTTGACAATATTGTCAGCAGAACACCATTTAAGAAATAATTTTAATTCATGTAATAGGCAGAACCCTTTGTTCTTCTCCTTGGTCTGTGATTGGAAAACCAATACAATACATAGCATTCAGGCCTCTTGTTGACTTGCTGTATGATTGGGTTATTATTAAGTACATTTGGAATAATTTACAATATTACACATTTGTTCATATTCATAAATCACACCTTAGATTTTTCCCCCATATAATCTGCGGTGGTACATTTCATCTATAACACACTGGAATTTATTTTTGCGAAGCAATCAAGTTTCATGTAGTTAGGCATGGGCAAACGTCTCTCATCTAATTATGGGGACATACTTAGCTGTACAACTTCTTATTGCAACCTACTATTTGCTCAGTTAGCCATATGGTGATGATCATAATTAACAGAACTGTATCACATGTTTATTGCAGCTTTCCATTTCTGAAACAGAGAATGGGCATTTCACAGTTCCCACTAGACCAGCGCGAAGTAACTCTGTTTCTCGCCCTTCAATCCAATCTACTGTTATGTCTAGCAACAAGGGGTCATCAGTTCTCAATGCAAGCATTTCCCCTGTCAGTTCGAGACCTACAACCCCGAGCAAAAGGACTAGCACTCTTCCTTTATCAAAGCCATCAGTTCCAGCTTCACGTCCAGTGCCAACACGGTCCTCCACTCCAGTCAAAACCCGTCCGTCTACTCCAGTCAAAACTCGTCCTTCTGTGCCCAACGCTATGGGCAACTCGACTGCTGCGAAGACCACATCTGCACAAAACTCTAGGCGATCAACTCCACCCTCTCGGCCTCGAATCATGTCCAGCTCATCGTCAAGCACAGCTCCTGCAGTGAGTCATCCCGGCTCATCCTCTGGTACACTTCCTACAATCAGTCGTACTACCTCTTCCTCAAGTACAGTTACTTCAGTGAGCCGTTCTAGCTCTCGGTCATCTACACCTACGCGCCAGCCTGTCATGCGTTCATCAGCTCCGTCCGTTGGTCGCTCACCTTCTGTTGGGCGGATTTCTGGCAGAAATAACATAACATCTAATGGCCGACTAGTTGCCAGTAGTGGTCGAAGTTCAGCACCTTCGTCAGCACCATCATCCCGTCCAAGTTCCCCAAATCCACGGCCACGAGCTCCAGTGAGGCCACTAGATATTCCAGATTTCCCAAGTGAAGCTCCGCCTAACCTAAGGACTAAGCTACCAGAAAGGCCACTCTCCGCTGGTAGGGCACGGCCAGGAATAATGGGTTTGGGGGCCAGGTCAACCCCGAATGCTGAACCAGTTCCCTCAGCTCCTGTGAAAAAGATGTCTGTGCCTGCTATTACTCGAAGTAAATTTTCTGATGCACCATCCAAGGCACCTTCTCTTACTAATGGACCCCAGAAGACTGAGAGATGTGTTATGGGAGGTCAACCTGCTAGACCCTCTCGGTCTGTCACAAGCGCAGATAATGGATTCGGTAGGACAATATCGAGGAAGTCACTTGACATGGCAATCAAGCACATGGTATGTTCACCCCTCATGTTTACATTAAAATAAATAAGGTCTTGCCTGTTTTTACTTCTCTGCGATAGTGTCATTACAAACTGTTAATTTTCATTTGGATGTGGGCAAGCTTTCAACCAATTGTTGGCTTCACTGCATGGGTAATTTCTAGACTGACGCCCAAAATGGAAAACATGGATGTTTTTAGGAGAAATCTAGTATGGCTTGTGAATTGTAATATTGTAGGTCTAGAACCTAGTGCACTATTTATCTGATGTTTTTTTAGTTATTATAATATTCTTTAGAAGAAACTGAATCGGTCTTATTTATGATAGGACATCCGACAAAACCTGGGTGGCATTCGTGGTGCATCTCTAGTTCCTCATAGCATCCGGTCTACTGCTCCGAAGGGCCGGCCTGCTCGAATGTCGGACCCTGGCCATCCCATCTCAAATGGTGACCGACACTATTCCGACAATGGCAGCATCAATGGACACTTCTCTGGTGATTATAACGGGGCTCTTTCACACAATGGCGGGAGCTCAACTGGTTCCCCAGATAGGGAAAGCATTGGAACTAAAGAGAGATTGAGTGAACTGGATATAAATGGTAGTTCACGGTACGAGGCGATGTTACTGAGGGAGGACACAAGGAACACGAACTGGTTGCACAGTGTCGACGACAAGTCCGACCAGAGCCCTGTGTTCGATCACCGGTTCGAGCCACTCCCGGAGCCATTTGGTCCGCTATGATGGTTACCATCTGTAAAGATCTCGTTCCTTGTTCCTAAATTCAAAAAAAAAAAATCCCGTTCCTTGTTCTTGTTCCTTGCATTTGCAAGGTGGTGCTCTTATCAGTTTCTGTTTGGTTTTCCATTTCCCCCATCTTTTCATATATCTGCTAAAAGATAAGATTGCGGGGTTTGTACTCTGTACTCCTCTTGTATCTGGAGGCTCGGTTTTGAGTTAATATTGTACTGAAAATCCAAGTGCTGGAACACTACATATTTATATCCTTTTTATAATTATTGTTGCATTGACATTTTCAAGTTTCAACTGTTCACTGTACGAAATTATAAATTTCTTGCTAACCTGTTGGAATTTTTATCTGGCTTTCAACATTTATTGTGATTATTGTCTGTTTAACTCTATGTGTAATTATTCATATTATTGATACAAGTGATAGAGAATAATTTGATGCGGAATTTAACTCGAGAAATTAATACTCGAGGTGCCGAGGACAGGTGTGTTGGAATATGGTAGGCATATTTGTTGAGATCGAGTTTATTGGAATTTAATATGCATGTATATGTTTAACCTGGGTACAACACAGGGAGGAATAGTTGGGTTTGTTTTGCAAGATCGGTTCTACAGGATGTTGACATATCTGATTAGATTGGAATTGATCTCATAAACAATCTAATCATGGTGCATGGCTCACACATGTGTGCTAGGGACTAATATATTTTAGACTCATAAAACTGATCTATGATCGTAGTTGATGACATAGTTTAGGAGCCTCACAGTGTACCGAAAACAGATAGGTCACTTTGTAACACTTGAAAGTGGAGTCTATAAATATGTCCCGACCCTCTAGTCTCAAAGTGCAATAGCGAGCGACACCATGAAAAAGATAGAGAAATAAAAGGTAAACCTAAAAGCCTTCACAAAATTAATCTAAGATTTAGAGAAAATCAAACATTAGTATCAGAGCAAATGTGGTCTTGACCTGTGGTGTCCTCTCGCCCGCTGTCATGGTTCTCCGTCGCCATGCGCATGCCCACGCTTTCGCTACAGGTCACCTGATGTCCTCGGTCGGTGTGTGATTCGTGTCCATCTTGAAGCCAAGTCTTTGTCCTCAGCGCACGGATCGAGGAAACACAATTGAGGTGTCTTCATGATTGCTTTTCACAATGCACGGATCAAGGAAACACACCCCTCGCCTCGGTCCCACCATCGCACGGTCTCACGCACATCCAGCAAAGGAGCAAACGGCAAGGCGTCTGTCGGTTAAGATGTAGCAGTCGTGCAGTGCCTCTTCAGCGGCGTCTCTTTGTCCTCGGTGGCGTGATAATTTTTTTATTCTCCAACCGCATGCATTGAGCCGATTAAGGGAGTATTAATTGTTGAGTCTACATATTCAAGTAACACTTATTCTCGTAATGTCAACCAACAAGTTTTTTTCTGAACTGCTTAGATCTTACAAATTGAATGGCTCAAATTTGCACGGTTTGGAAAAGACAAATCATGTTTTTTGCTTTCTGCTGAAAATATAGATTATGTAATAGATAAAAACGAATCGAAAGAGCCAGAACAAATGCCACTATTGAGAAAAAGGAAAAATATGAAGAAGAACATGAAAATTGGGCTAGGGATAATAAAAAGGGCATGGATTTTTATGTTGGAACCAATGACTGGTTCTTTAGCTATTGAGTATGAGGTGAACGAAATGCATGAAAAATAATATGCAGTCTGGAATAAAATTTTGGTGAACTATCTCTTATTAAAGTGCTTACTCTTGTTAGTCGTTTTCTCTCTACTAAGATGTATGATAGCACTTCAATTAATGAGCATATATATAAACTCTGTATTTTAGTAAAGGAATTAAAAATGCTGGCTATTCTTTTTCTGAAGAAGTGCAGGTCAAACTTGTTATAAATTCTTTACCAAATTCATGGGAACATTTTAAGATATATTTCTGTCATTCTGAGAAGGTATTCAAAACGTGCATTCTGAGGTATCATTTGCTTATGAAAGAAGATAGAAAACTCTTAAGGAAAGGAAAAAATACTGACAATTCTGAGTTACACCTTGGAAAGAAAAAGGTAATAATAAAAGAAATTGGCAAAAGAGGAAGCCTAATTGTGCTTTGAGAGAATAGGTTAATAAGAAATACAATCAGAATTATCGTAGAAATTATAACTCAGTTCGAAGGAATAATAAGT
This sequence comes from Dendrocalamus sinicus, assembly GCA_036346575.1. Taxonomy (NCBI): domain Eukaryota; kingdom Viridiplantae; phylum Streptophyta; class Magnoliopsida; order Poales; family Poaceae; genus Dendrocalamus; species Dendrocalamus sinicus. The sequence goes on along the minus strand of CM070643.1, from coordinate 15,107,578 downwards.
ACAAGAATTTCAAGTGTTACAATTATGATTAGTATGAGCATTTTAGAGCTAATTGCAAGAAAAATAAGAAGTGGAATGAGCAAAAGAATCAAAATAATCAACCAGTTGAGTATAAAGACAATTCTTCGCTTGATGGTATGTTTGTTATTTTTGTATGCACTGAATCTTTGCTTATTACTATTTTTCCAAATAGTTGGATTGTCGATTCTGGTGCTACATCTCATATTACTAAAGATTATAGAGTTTTCACTTCTATGCGAATAATTTCAAAAGGAAATAGATATGTCTTTTTGGGCACTATCGGTAAAGCTGATGTACTTGGCATTAGAAATTATGTCCTAAAACTCCCCAATGGCGCAAAATTACTATTATAGGACACTTTATATTCACCTAAAATTAGAAGAAATTTAATCTCTATTGCTTAGTTAGAATCTACTATTTATAATGAGAAGAGTTAAAATATTTTTTTGAACGGGCAGAAGAGTTAAAATATTGCTCCATAGGAAATTAGTGCATACTGGAACTTGTCATGAAGGTCTTTATTTTTTTGGATAAACTATCAAATAATGGTAATATTGATTGCGTAGTTGATAAAAATAACTTCATAGGGAGAAATACTAACGATAGGAACACATACTCAGCATATTATATATGATATTTATGATTTGGTTACATATCTAAAAACAAAATTAAAAAGCTTATTAATTCCAAAATTCTGCACATTAAATGAGAGAATTTTGGTATTTGTGAGGCATGTATAATGGATAAGATGACCAGTACTCCTTTTTTAAAGGCAGAAAGATCTAATGAGCCTCTTGTTATTATTTATTCTGATATTTGTGATAATATGTCTACTCTCACTAGAGGTCAGAAGATTTATTTTATCACATTTATTGATGATTATTGTAGATTTGGTTATATGTGTTTCCTTAAATATAAGTCAGAAGGATTTGATATGTTTGAGACATTTAAAACTGAAATAGAAAATCAATTGAATAGAAAGATCAAAGTTTTGAGAACTGATCGTGGAGGAAAGCACACTTCAGGAATATTAAATGTTTTTTATAAAGAGCATGAAATCATTTATCATTATACCATACCTTACACTCTGCAACAAAATGGTGCTTAACAGAGGAATAGAATATTTATGAATATGATTAGTTATATGATGACTTATTCAGATCTTTCTTTGTATTTTTGTGGAGATGAAGCTTTACATACTACTGTTTATTTATTCAATAATTCACCATCTAAGGCTCTAAAAATTACTCTTTTGTGAGTTGTGGACTAGAAGGAAATCATCACTCTGCTACTTAGAAGTTTAGGGATGTAATACACAAATTTGAGTGCCAAATCAAAATTGTACAAAATTGCAGCATAAAAGCACCCCAAGAATTTTTATTGGTTATTCTTTGGAATCAAAAGGGTACAGGTTTTATGATCTAGAAAAGGATAAACCAGTGGAAGCAGAGATGCAATATTTTTAGATCAAAACACACCTCGCCATGTTAAGTGGGTGAGGGTGGAATTATTGGCAACTCCACTAGAAACACAGATGGATACATCTGGTATTAATTTTCACACTAAAGGAGGTTCTGCTCCAGAAGAAAATATAAATCAATCTCTCAACATTAACATGCTTAGAAAAATGGGAGGAATTTAAGTACACCCCATATCTAGATGATTATTATTTGTTCTTGGAGAAAGTTCACTTTAAAATTTTTAATTTATAGGAAGAACCAAAGACTTATAAAGGAGCAATAAACTACTTACAATCAAAATTATGAGTGGAAACAATGTGAGAAGAATTAAACTCGATGAAAAGGAATAAATTTTAGGAACTTGTTGATCAACCAAACAACCGTAAGTCCATAGGTTGTGAATGTGTTTTTAAAAGGGAATTTCTTGTATCACTTAAGGTTGTGGAAAGTGTATTACAATCTGCCACTATTTTCTGTGATAATCAGGTAGCTATCAAGGTCTTGGAGGTTTCTAAATTTTATAGTAAAAGTAAAAACATTGAAGAAAAATTCACTGACTAGCCAGTTAGTCAAGAATTTATTTTTTAAGCAAGTTAAAGACATGGGACTTAGTTTATTGACTGAAATGTTTCAACCAAGTGGGAGATGTTGAAATTTTTTTATATGGTTTTGAATATTTATTGTGGCTATTGTATGTTTAACTTGATGTAGAATTATTCATATTATTGATGTAAGTGATAGGGAATAATTTGATATGAAATTTGTCGTAATTAAATTTTAAAAAAATTAAAAATAGAAAAAATATGTTATCTCATCACGGACAACGCAAATGAATATGGAGAAAAAAAGAACTGGCAAAAAGCTTTAAAAAAGCAAAAAGTTAAAAAAAAGATGAAATTTATAAATAGTGAATATAAGTCAGAAGTCAGAAAATCAAGTTGAAATAAACGGGGCTTAAGTTTGAAAAGCATACTGGCATATGCTCGTCTACTGCAATTTTTTGCTCAGGAGTCAGGATCCAGTTAGTTTGGGTCAACTAGTGGTCCCATTGGGAGGAGTGTAGGGCAGGGTCACAGGGGCATCTGAGCATCTGGTTATAGCGAACCACCCGTCGCTGTTAAAATAGTAGCAACAGTGTTATTTTGTTGACCATTCCATGACGCCCAATCATTCTATATGTGTATAATAACTTTTGAGTCAGAACAGTTCCCTAAATTTACAATTCTTTTGTTTGCCCAAAGAGAAAATGTGCATGGAGTTTACTTGCCTATCCTTTGCTATTAACTTTGCTTATGTTGCTTCTTAATTTTTTGTATAGGTCTTCTCTTCTCCAACGTGTTGTCAGCCTCGAGCCTCTGGAATCAGATTTTAGGTATGTGACCGCGCTGGCCAAATGATCATTTAAGCCGGTTTTGAAAAGACAAAAGCGGCAAAGTTAGATGAACGCATAAATTTCATTCATTGCCACCAGGTGGTGGCCTAATAAATTTCGAGTTTGTTCACATTGGCTTGTAATCAAAAAAATTAGAAAATAATATAAACACTCTACTTCCCTACTCCACTCGCTCCGTAGATAAGATAAAAGATCATAGACGTATCATGTATACTAATCATTTCGCTCCTGTTCCACCTACATGTCTTTCTATTACTTTTCACACCGCTTACCCTCTTTTTCTAAAGTACTTTTTTTATATATTATTATTTATTTTTAATCAAAGGTTATCAATAGTAACCAATACGAATATACTCTGTATAATCAAAAGTACGAAGTTGTGTGTGAAAATGGCTAAACCGTAAAACACTGCAATTTTACTTATATCCGTGCTGAAAAACTTGAAGTACTCCAGTTGTCAAGTTCAATTACATCGTCAAGCACTGCCGTAACATCAAGGATTATCCTATTTTTTTACGCTGATGTTCGCAAGAAGACCTTTCCGATAATATGATGATTATTTATGAATCCGTACATCCTATTGTCAAATCGATGTTTGCAAGTTGCAACTGACCAATGTAGTAGGAAGGGAAAGGTCTATGATTACTTGTAGGCTGGCTGTTACCACCGATCTATAGGGCGTGCTCTTAAGTTAAAAGCCGATGGCTTTGATTTTTGCTACAGTACTTAACTTTTAAACGAAGTCTATAAGTTAAATAATCTACATGTTAAAAGTTTAATATCTGTACCAGCAAAAATCGTAAGTGAGTATCTGTCTCTTCGTAATATGTACCGTAAACAGCCAAAATTCAAAAATTTCAACCAAAAACCATAAACCGCAGTCGAAAAGAACATACCCTATGGACCACGAGATGCAACCGACCAATATAAAAAGATTACATGCATGGTAGTTCTTTTCTATTTATACCTTATAATTTATGTTTTTTTAAATAAATAAATTAAACAGTTTTTATATCATTGTTTTAAAGTAATTTATCAAAACATCTTTTTCAAAGCAACTTAACAGATTATCAAGATTCGATTCGTTTATATAAACATCCGCACTAAACGAAAAATCATCGATCATAACTGAAAAGAGCATACCCGCAACATTTTCATTGTCTTGGTGTGTTTAAGCGGCCTAGGCATGATATGAATAACACCAAATAATTCTTACACAAAATACTCAAGTTAATCGATAGAAGCTATACGCAAAACATAGCATTAGGTAGCTAGCTGCGGTTTGGAAGCCTTTGGTGTCAAACTGTCACACCTATACAAACAAACAATTTCACTTCCATCCTGGTACAATTTACCAGTCTATAAATATCCGTTCCAACAGAACTGTAGCTTTGCCTTTCGGTTTTTAGAAATTAGAAGCCATTTAAAACATACCAGCTTCTTAATTTTGGCTCTTTTTTGCTTTTTTTGTCTCTTTATTCTTTTGCACTATTTGTGAAGATATAAATACATTTTTCTTTTTTCTTTTTAATTAAATAACTAAAAAAATTAATACTACTATAGTATAATTTTAACTGGATAATAGCCGTAGTCAGTACCTGGAATTTAAAGCCGATCGGAGAGTAGAGATGGCAATGGGTACCTGATACCCGAATATTCGACGGGGTTTTACCCGATAAAGAGACGGGTATGGAAAATTTTATGTACCTATGGGTACGTTATTGGGCGAAGTCCTCTACCCGCCGGGTAGACGGGTGCGGGTGTGGGTATATACTACCCATACCCGCCTACCTGCGGGTAATGAATACCCGCATTAGACAACTAGACATCCCACTCAAGTGTTAATTTTATTATCTACTTATTGTTGATTGTTTATTTGTTTGTCATATGTTGATACGGTCATATCAAGTATGTTTATGTGATGTATTAATTTTGATCATTAGACGCTTTTGTGCTTGTCATGTATGATTAATGAATGTCTAAATTGATGATATTCTTATGTGTTGAACCGAGTATGCTTGCGGGTACGGGTTACCCGTCGGGTAGTAATACCCGCGCGGGTACGGGTATGGGTAAATTTTCCTACCCGCGTGTGGATACGGGTAACCCGACAGGTAAATTTACACCTAGCGGGTACGGGTATGGAATGGCAATACCCGATGGGTAGTTACCCGTTGCCATCTCTATCGGAGAGGAAGCAAATTCTATAGGAGGACCTCTCCACGTGGCAGGTCAGTCTATCGCTAGCCCTTTGCGTTTTTGCGAGTAGTCCTTTGGAGTTACTTCTGAAGGTAAGTCCTCCTTCGGAGTCTGGAGGTGGGTTGTTGATCTGAGACGTTAGCCATAAATATTTTGTTGCGTCGCTCTCACGGATTCACCAACCACCGATGCAGTACTACCCGTAGCCATAAGATACATCAATTAAAATCAATACCAACATGCTACAACACCCACCAAACATGTTCAAAAAACGAATTAGAAGAAGAAAAAAAACTCACCATTTCATACTTCCTGCCAATTCAGCACCAGAAGGCATGGAGTCTTTTAGCACAAATCTGCAACTGGTGCGCACAATATTCAAAGATTGGACCCCTTCCTTTTAGCTTCTGAAAGCTGGTTTTCGATTTTTCTAACTTTCAAATGAGATGTGTTTTTAAGGTAGGATCTGTAAATTGATTGCAGTATACTATAGTAACTTTATTTATATCAGTCAAAACCACACGTGAGTTTCTCTTACTCCGCACTTCGCACCCACAAACAGCTATAAGACGTAGCCGTAAACCATAAATTGAAGCAAAAAAAAAGATCCTTGTCCTCGCCTCCTGACGAATAAATGGCCCCCTTTCTTTCCTACCTATGACTTATGATTTTTCTCGAACAAATAGGCGAGACGATTTTTTTATCATCTTTTTGAAGCGATTTATCGCGGCAGTCTTTTTGAAGCGGTCTATCGATATTTAATTTATTCACATAAATGTTTATGATAAAATCAAAAATTATCGATTATGGCTATAAACCATCAGTCACGATGGAAAAGAACCGCCCTAAATCATTGTGATGGACGCGGCAACCACCCGAGAACGGCGTAGTATTATACACGCAACTGTCTACCGGGCGGGTGCGTTTCTGTACTGCTCCATCAGTGGGAATTGAACTTGATCAAACCTAATTTGTTCACATGAATGGCGTACTACTGGCTTGAATTGTAGCTGGCATAGCATAGTTGCAGGCCTTCAAGAACAGAAGCGACTGATTAAACGTGTAACTATTTTAGTCAACTGTAGTTGCAGGCATTCATGGCCGAGCGGCAGAAACCAGTCACCCTCGACATTTGCCCGGCTGCTAATTGCGGAGGATGATGATGCATTTTGCAACGGGGACGAGGGCGGTGTATGGGGTAAAAAGTAGATACGAATTATCTATATTGTTCAGTTATCGTATTTGATAGAATGTAAGTATAATATAGATTTTTTTTCATCTGATTAATAATTTTTATCATATTTGTATTTGTATTCGAATTCGCATAAAAAATATGGATACGAATATGATATGAAATTTTACCATATGAAATGTTATTTTATTACAATACGACTAATTAGTTGGACAAGTTTTTAATTGAACACGAATTCATGTTACTTTAGGTGAAGTAAATGAATTAGAATGATTAAGTGTGATTTTATAATAATAAAATGTCATTAATATCTTCGTATTATATAAGTTATGAGGATATCCAGATACGACCGAATTGAGTAGATAGGTGTTCGATTCGAATTCATATTTGTTATAATATTTAATTTGTATTTGTATTCAAGAATATTCAGATTTATATTTCTATTCGTTTACAAATACGAATACAAATGCAGTTTGAATACTGAAAAGATCTGTATCCGATCCGTTCTATCCCCTAGTTGGTGTAGACCAAGAAGGCCTTGTCCGGCTCTCCCGTTTTGCCAACTCTATACGTGTAAAAAGGAAGCCAAATGCTTGCATATTGGCTGAAAATTCACTAGCTTAGTGCTCTCTGAACTACAGCGTGGAATTGAACGGAAATCCTATACATTATCCTAGAATGCTGTTGTAGAACAAACATGATTGGTCAGCTCCCGTGCAGTGTGCAATTGATACGGCGGGCCTTTCTCTTTGCTGTTGTGTTCCCTCTTCGAACCGGAGGCCGCCCATAATAAAGAAAGTCCGTGCAGAAGCCAGGGCATAATTAGCCTTCGTGCCCCAATTATAACTCTTAACGGAGTACTGTTTACCAGTGACGGATCCAGGAAAATTTTTTGGAGGGGCTGAAGTACCTTCAGCTCAATCTCAGCCCCTTTTATATTATATATTTATGGCTAAAAATTTAAGGGGCTCCAAAGGTCCGGTAGCGGTAGGGGGCTCGAGCCCCCCGCCTCACCGCTGGATCCGCCGCTGCCATTTACTACTAGTAGTCTAGCAGAAAATATTACCGTCAGCACAACAATTTGATGCACCCATAACCACGACAATGTAGTTTGGTTGAATCCAAACGTAAACAATAAGTCTTCAGGATGACAAACCGGCTGGACGTCATAGACGTTGAACTAGTTTAGCAAAGCAATCCCGTTATTTAATTATCTAAGAAATATATACACCTTTAGTGACATATTTGGAACACATAAATTCTGTAAGACTTCTACATAAAACAATTTAGGTTGTTGATAAACATCATCCGAATACTTTCTTCCTAGCTATCATCTAGATTTGTGACCGCTGGATTAGAGATCTAACGGTTATGAATTCTCCCCACCCTCCAAAAAAAATATCTCCCCCCTCTAAAAAAATCTCCCCCTCCAAAAAACGAGATCGTTTGATCTTTAATCCAACGGTCCGAAATTTAGATAATTATTAGGAAGAAAATATTTGGGTGGTACCTATACACACCCATTTTAATCTCCGCAGGAGTCAGGAAAAAAAAATCCCGTATTCAAACGGGCCTAAAATAAAACTTATGTACCCCCTCGACACACCCCGTACACCCACTGATCCCGTATTTAGCATCTACTAGTTACTGCCCGCACCTTGACGTTACTGCTCCCTTCCACCAGCTGTCGCCTGCCTACCCAAGTTCTAGAATTGAGGCCCGGATGAACTCCATATGCTCAAATGCACGAATCTTCTGGCATATAAGTTATTTAAAAATGAATCAAGTAACCAATAAAAATCTTTCACAGAAGAAGCCCCTTTTTTGGTTGGGTTCGGAATCAGTTCATTTAGACTTTGACTTAGGCCTTATTTGGCACGGCTTCACTTCACAAATAGAGCTGTTTTTTTACTTCACAAGTGGAGCCGGGTGAAGCTACTTTTTTCAGCTCCTTGGGTGGAGCTACTTTTGTCTCAGCAGATTTCAAGGAACTCGTTGGGTGGAGCTATTTTGTTTTACCCCGTTTGGCACAAAACAGCTCCAAACAGCTCCTAGGAGCTGATGGTGGAGCTGTGCCAAACAGGGCCTTATGTTTACTACAGTAAATAATTTTTAAACGGTATATTTTTTAAGATGAGGTCTACAGATAGATTATGTATAAACTCTACCGAGTTCAGCTATATCAACTAAAATTACATACCATTATTTTTCTCTGCATACTATCTATTATAAATAATATAAAATTAAAAAATCTTAACCATAAACTATAAATCATAAAAAACACACTTTCTCATCTCGCGGTAGATGTCCATCCCCTGCAGCTCTGGTCGACGTCGGTCGGTCACCCTCAGGGGCAAATCCGTCACCCTCACAAATCCCCGGAAACAAACGCCCCCACACGCTTCTCTTATTAAATACACACCAAATTTGCACACAGCGGCGCACACACCCGCACCCACGCTTCACACCAACTCCGCCGCATCCCCACCTCACACCGCGCACCCCGACACTCCGCACAGAGACGCACGAGAAGACAGCTCGGTCGCAGACTCGCAAGTGAGATCGCTGGTCGCCCGCGAGGAGGAGGAGGAGGAAGGGAGCGGCGGCCGGCGCGGGCTTCGGTCGGAGCTATCCGCGGCGCCACGCCGCAATGCCGGCCGCTTCCGGGGCAGATCGGGCTGCTTCCTCGGGCTAACTCTTGGTTCCGGTCCTCCATCGGCACGCTCCTCACGTGATTCTGGCGGGAGGTTGGATCTTGAGGCGGACGGTGCGGGAGGGTGGTGGCCGTTTCTCGATGTCTGCTTGCCGAAGGTTGGGACCCTTCTCTGTTGTTGAGGCGCCTTGCGTTTCTTCAGTTGCTTTCTTGGATGCAACAGGGGGGCTCGGGGTTCAAATTTGGTGGCGAGATTGCAACTTTGGCTTGATTTCCACCCCTGGTTTAGGATCGGAATTGAGGGAGGGGAGGGTATATGGGTAGTGCATTGTAGTTTGCTGCGCTCGTTTCGTTTGCTACAGATTGGGCTTTGGTAAACTGTTTCGTTGGTTTCTGCTCAATTTTTTTCGAAATAAAGAGATAAAGTGTTCCTAAAAAAATGGCCTTTCTTTAATGCCCGAAGAGTTTGTTAGGAAGTAGTACTAATTAAAGGACCACTTGGTCGGGAGTACTCTCTAGAGTTTAGTGAGTAATTCTTATTACGTGCCTTTTCTATATGTGTTAATAATTCCTTTTGTTATGGCAAAGCTTTCTACTGTTGCAGTAATTTTGTTTCACAGAGTTTCAGGTGGTGATATCTTCACTTTACTCGGTTCACAATCTGTTATATGGTGTGGAATGGATTTGTGTAGGCCGTGCGAGGGTAGCCCATGCAGCCCACGAACACCCGCATTAACTTATCCCAGCCCCCACCTTCCCTCCAAAAGTCCAAAGCTCCCGTCTTTTCTCCCCTTTCCCTTTGGTTTCTTGCATTGCATCAGAGAGCTTTCGCTTTATATGTTCTGGCCTTTGGTAAGCGTTTGGTTCTTTAGAGTTTAGAACACAACCGTATCAGGTGTTAGATGAAAGGTCAGGTGAGCTATAATGTGGTGCTATGCGCTGCCTGAGATCGCCTCCATTCAAGGGAATCTAGCAATTTTCCCTTTGGGAGTCTTGTTGAAACAGTTCTTGGCATTATCTGTCCACTGTTTTCTTTATGATGGTTTGTTAGTCCGAAGTGCAGTGCTTACGCACTGAGGGTATTTGTTACGATAATGGGGTGCGTGCTTTATAAAAATGGGGCTGATGGGTGATGGCTACTTTGTGATGTGAGATGGGCGGTTTCCTTTTGTCATATGCGAATGATCCCAACTGCCCCGTTTAAAAAGATTAAGATAAACTAGAGCAGATCAGCTTGATGGTGGGTCTTAAGGTTGGGACTAGAGTAAGAGACAAAAGGAACCATGTGTGTTTCCTTTGAGAGGGGAGCTTACTATGTAGCAGTTGAAAAATATGAGGTGCCCTGCATAGAATGCCTCATTGTGGAAGCACTTCTCTCCTTTTTTTAATTACGAGAATGGTACTGCGCCAGCCTTTTGTGCTGATCATGAGAGCTCCAGTTGCACTTGCACTGCAAAGGGATTATTCCCGGTTATGCGGAGTGAAAGCTTAGCTAGGTACTAGTTGGGGGCACTATTTGTTGTTTATTAGACCTAATACAGTATCTTAATGTAATTTTGATAAGTCAAACCCCTGTTAGCTCATAAGAGTTGTACTTGTAATAAAATATTTACTATTTGTTAGCCGGCCTAGGAGTCTGTCTTTGAAATGATCTAAGATGGGGCCTTGATTTGAAAACTATGAATATGAATATGCTACTAGTAGACTGTTAATAGAAGAAATCGTCTCACTCATTCAGCTCGCGGTTCTCTTTTGTAACACCGTCGAGAACTCGAGATAGAATGGAAGCGCCACTCCTCTCATCTTGTTCTGAGCATATATTTTTTGATTAGGTAGTTAGTGTTGAAATTTTATCTTCGGGCAAAGTTTTATGCTTCATATTTCCTACCCTGAATTCCTTCCTTTTACCTGTACTAAGTAATATGGCCTCAATGTTATGCTTCACTTTCACTTACTTTTGATTTTTTTCCCGTTATGCTAGAGGATTGAAGAGCTGATGGGAAAGCTTGGATTACAGTGTTGGATATGATTCGCTTCCAGCAAGTCTCAACCATGCAACATCTTACAGTTGTAGCTTTTGTGGCTGCTCTTCTCTTTGCATTCGTTCCTCATGTCAAAAGTGCTGATCTGAACTCTGACAAGCAGGCGCTTCTTGCATTTGCTGCATCACTGCCCCATGGCAGGAAGCTCAACTGGAGCTCCACGGCCCCTCTCTGCACTTCTTGGGTGGGGGTGACATGCACACCGGACAAGAGTCGTGTGCACACACTACGCCTACCTGCAGTAGGACTATTTGGCCCAATACCCTCGGACACGCTTGGCAAGCTTGATGCCCTGGAGGTATTGAGCCTTAGGTCCAATCGCCTTACTGTTGACCTCCCTCCTGATGTAGGATCTATTCCTTCTCTCCATTCACTCTATCTTCAGCATAACAATCTGTCTGGAATCATACCAACATCCCTTTCTTCCAGTTTAACATTCCTAGATCTGTCCTACAATACTTTCGATGGAGAAATCCCATTGAGAGTGCAAAATCTCACTCAACTTACTGCACTGCTTCTCCAGAACAACTCTCTTTCTGGACCCATCCCTGACCTCCAACTCCCCAAATTGAGGCATTTGAATTTGAGCTACAATAACCTCAGTGGGCCAATACCACCTTCCCTGCAGAAATTCTCAGCCAGTTCCTTCTTGGGGAATGCTTTTCTATGTGGATTTCCTTTGGAACCATGTCCTGGAGCCGCACCTTCTCCGACACCATCAACGCCCAGCAAGACCAAGAAGAGCTTCTGGAAAAGGATCAGCACTGGTGTTATAATTGCAATTGCTGCTGGAGGAGGGCTATTGTTGCTTATCTTGATTATCGTACTCTTGCTATGTATTTTCAAGAGAAAGAAACACAGAGAACCTACCACAGCTGCGTCATCCAAGAGAAAAGCTATTGCAGGTGGAAGGGTAGAAAACCCTAAGGAAGACTACAGCAGTGGTGTTCAGGAAGCAGAGAGGAATAAATTGGTTTTCTTCGAGGGCTGTTCATATAATTTTGACTTGGAGGATTTGCTGAGAGCTTCAGCTGAAGTCCTTGGAAAAGGAAGTTATGGAACTACCTACAAAGCTGTTCTTGAGGATGGCACCACAGTTGTGGTCAAGAGATTGAAAGAGGTGGTGGTGGGGAAGAAGGATTTCGAACAGCAGATGGAGATAATTGGCAGGATTGGTCAGCACCAAAATGTTGTTCCATTGCGTGCTTACTATTACTCCAAAGATGAGAAGCTGCTGGTGTATGACTATGTCCCATCTGGTAGCCTTGCTGCTGTTTTGCATGGTATGTTCTTTGTTTTATCTCTTATATATTTGAACTATTGACCCGTAAGTACGTATTTTCTGAAGTCTGAACTTCTAGCCTATTCAACGTGTCCGTAAGCTAGGAAAGTGGCTAATTCAGATTTTTAGACTCAACTAGCATGCACTATTTCCAGTTTACAACTTACAAGCATATCCAACATTTAGCTGGAAATCAAGATATCCAAACTATAGATTCAATTTGACAGTTACGTGGCAAATCAAATTGCTAGCAGTGGGAGTGGCACAACACTAATTATTGTGGTGAATCCTTGTGTTACCTATGTGATTTTCTTAAAAGTTAAATTAAAATTCTGTGGTCACTGAGATGACTCCTCCAATTTTTATCACCGAACCATTTGCAATTAACCTGTAAAATACATGGATTTATTTGGCCTTTACCATTTGCCGAACTTCTGCAATCAGAATGTTTTTCTTGAGTAAGATAACATAAATACACTTTCACGTGATTTGTGCTTTTGAACCTTGTCATCAGGAGAAATAGGTGTAAGTGGTATATAACCTGATGTCAACTTCTACCTTTGTTGATTGACACAAAACTCATTGTAGTCTGACATTCTAGTGTTTCGTTCTGTGCTGGAGTTCCTACGTCTGGGAGACAGCATTTTCCATTTCTGTGTGCATATCCATGTCAAATTATTGCTCTTTTTTCCTTTGTAAAGCTGTATGGAGAGCTACTGCTTTTCTTCTCTGATTTACTAATACATTTTAAAATCATGCCAGAAAGAAGGAATTAAAGAAAGTTGTCTCTATTTCTCCTAGTTATCCTCTTTTTTTTCTTTCTAAATCATAGGTTAGAAAATGCATATATAATTAGTCTTCACTGTAATCATCGTACTGAAATATAACAGTCTACTTTAACCGCACTAGCTTACTTCAGAAGCATCAACTGTGGTTGATGAGAGTGTCTGCGGTGCCTGTTGACTGTTGAAATGAAATGACATGGTTGCGGTTGATTATAAATACCTTCAGGGAATAAAGCTGCTGGAAGAGCCCCATTGGACTGGGAGACAAGAGTAAAGATATCCCTTGGTGTAGCTCGTGGAATTGCTCATCTTCATGCTGAGGGAGGCGGGAAGTTTATCCATGGCAACCTCAAATCATCGAACATACTTCTGTCACAGAACCTCGACGGTTGTGTCTCTGAGTTTGGACTGGCACAGCTGATGACCATTCTGCCCGCTCCCACACGGCTTGTCGGATATCGCGCACCAGAAGTCCTCGAGACTAAGAAGCCAACTCAGAAGTCTGATGTCTACGGTTTCGGTGTTCTGCTTCTTGAAATGCTAACCGGAAAAGCCCCTCTCAGGTCTCCTGGGCGCGAGGATTCCATCGAGCACCTGCCAAGATGGGTGCAGTCTGTGGTTCGAGAAGAATGGACCGCAGAGGTTTTCGATGTGGACTTGTTAAGGCATCCCAACATTGAGGACGAGATGGTTCGGATGCTGCAGGTTGCAATGGCATGTGTCGCCATTCCCCCCGAGCAGCGGCCTAAAATGGACGAGGTGATCAGGAGGATTATCGAAATCCGGAACTCCTACTCGGGGACAAGGACGCCACCGGAGGACAAGCCCAAGGACGAGACTGCCCAAGCGCCATGAGGGCACGAGACAGCGTCCCTGATGATGTTTAGCAAAGGTATCTAACTGGGTTGGATAGTTACTTGCTTATAGAGAGCTTCAGCAAAGTTGATAGCCGCTTGCTTAGTGAGGTTTCTGTTGATTTCTGATCATTCTTTTTTATTTAGTAATTTTGCTGTGCAATTTCCACAGTAGTGATCTGATGGCCCTTGCCATTGTTCCATTTCGGCTAGATCAGTAGCTCTTCTGATTTTTATCGGGTGATGTCGTTCTGTAATTTGACATGCTTTTCTAGAGTGTGATTAATGAGTTGAATTTTCCTTGTGTTTGTCACTTGTCAGAGATCTTAGTTGCATCGGTCAATGTGAAATCGTGGAAGTTTAGCCCGTCTAGACGTAGTAGCTGTCATGTGGCAATCACGTCCGCTTAGTGGCTGCAGTTATAGTGCTGCTTACGAGTTTTGAACTAGTAGATTCACATGTACACGAGGCGAGGAGTACGCGACGGTGCGCTTGGTCGTCGTCAGGACTCGCGCCGTCGAGGCAAACGAGAAAGCCGAACCGAACGGGCAAGAGGCAGCTCGTCACGCATGGCATGCACGGGCGCGCGTCTGGAAATAGCCGGCCGTGGCCCGTGTGCCGTGCGCTCCCAAGACGGCCACTCTACATTCCCTCTCCGTCGACGTGCAAACCGGCCGGCCGTGTACGCCTGTAGCGTGCGGCACGTGTTGCCTAGGCCGCCCGCTACTGATATTGCACGCGCGGCAGCCGCGCCCGCACGGTGCTCTTTGGCGGGCTCGTCCGGACCGGCCGTGCCCCGCGATAGGCCGTCCGATGAGAACGCAGCTTCCCTGTTTTCTTTTTCTTGTGTTTTCGTCGACGTGATGATCTAGATCTTTGTCACATCAACAGGAAACACGAAAGAGATAAGAAAAAGGAATAGAGAAGCCGCATTCGTCCAATGAGCAGCGACGCGCACGGTTAGCATCCCAGCGGGAACCGGAGCGGCGCGCGGCAACATCGGGTGATCGAGGCCGCGCGACGAATGCCAAAATGGCAAAAAAATAAGGGCTAAATTAAAGAAAAAAATTACAGTGCAACCTTTGGGCTTGTCCTGCGTAGATTCGATGCGCGTCGGCGCCGATTCTGCTCGATTCGTTGATCAGTTGGTCGATTTGATGCGTGTTTGTTCGACTCCTTGGATCGTTGGTATCGATCGGTCGTGCGAGGTGATTTGTCCGTCTGG
Organism: Dendrocalamus sinicus; assembly: GCA_036346575.1. Lineage (NCBI taxonomy): Eukaryota > Viridiplantae > Streptophyta > Magnoliopsida > Poales > Poaceae > Dendrocalamus > Dendrocalamus sinicus. Next base: position 15,092,472 of record CM070643.1, on the reverse strand, counting down.
CGCGCGTCCTCTTTTGTTGTGTTTGCATTTATATTTATTTAGTATGTGTATTTAGTAGCAGTGGAGGACACGCAACTTTATCCACGGGATTTTAAAATAAAAGCATTATAATTTCTTTTAAATATAGGTTAATGTTCTTTTCGTTGCAAGTGATGTTTTAGAATATGTAAAATCAAAATTTCTAAATTTTGATAATTAGTATATTTACAGTAATCTAGATTGACATTTTTGTTAAAAGATTTTCATAATATCATTATTATTTATTTATACTAATGTAAAGTTACAATATTTTCCCATGAAAACATTCATATGGACCATAAGCCTCACGCGATAAGCTGCTTTGATGGCGTAAGTATCAAAAATCATGTAAGTATCAAAAGTCATCTTCCACAAATTTATTTATGTGGTGGTGGAATTTAGGCCCTATTCAAAAGTGATGTTGTTTTTGACTTTTAGTTCATTGTGAGAGATTGAGGGAGTAAGAGATGCTCACATTGAAAAACTATTCTATTCAAAAACGGTTTCTACAGTGACTTCTACAAACAACTTATAGAAACCACCTAAAGATGTCACTCCGTTTCAAAGCTAGCTTCTAAAAGTTAGAAACTGTTTGAAATAAGACCTTATTAGACGAGAAATGGTGGAGAACAAAATGCAACCCAAAATAAAAATGTTCGTTTTGTCCCAAGCCTCAACTACAAGTGCGTGAGGTGACAACAGTTGTGATTGCCGAAGCCATCCTCACCTGTTGTCCTATGACCAGCACAACCTATTCCCTCATAATCAGCACTGCCACTAGTAGTGCCTCGACAATCGCTACCACTCGTCCCTCCTCCCCCTCCTCTTCACCCCACCAAGATAAAAAATATATATTAATTCTAGGTTTTTGAGCAACATTTGCGATACCTTTAGTACAAGCAATCACTTAAAGGTTGTTCATATTAGCTACGACTTATAATTTTTTTTTACTATAACTAATGGCTTTTGACTAAAAATGAAATAGTAGAGATTGAAAGAGGTGGCCTTGAGAAGGAGGAGAGGAGCGGTGGAGAAAATGAGGGAGAGGTGTATGCACGGGACGGGAGTTAGAGAAGTAGAGTGTGTGATACGTTTATGACCCCTTACTTTATTTCCGAAGCGAAACGAGAGCAAGAGAAGCGAGAAAACCGTTTTGAGAAATCAGATATTCAAATTACCTTCTACCTTTTCTAAGTAGTAGAAGCAAATATAAATGGAGCCTTAATCATGGATCAACAAGCAAAAGGGTCCCATAGTCCTAAAATATCGTCATTTTTAAATCCAAATCCAACTGTTGCCTGTCTTTTTAAAGCACTCGGCCAAGAAGTAAGAGCAAGTCCAATAATAGAGCCAAGTGTTTGGCTATAAGTCAAGTTATACAATAATCTGTCTTCTATTTGTCTACAAAAGATTTTTTTTATTATTATGTGGTACCATGTCTCACATTCTCTTTCCTACTCCTCCTCACATACATTTATTATCTGGACCCATCACTGCATAGGCTCCCGTGTGCAGCTTGTTGCTTGCATGAGAGCCAAGCTCTCCTCTCTCTCCTCTCTTCTCTTCTCCACATCAGCAAAAATGTTGACTAACTTGGCTATAAGACGATTGTTGTACTTGCTCTAAGAAATCCGAAGCAAATATGAAGCATACCTTTACTCATGAATCAACACGCGAAAAGGTCTCCTGCCGTCCTCAAAAATATGGCCGTCCCCACCCAAAATCCGACCGTTGGCTGCCTCCCTGAAGCACTCGACCGTTGGGCACAACCCCTTCCCTTGGCCTCCGCACAAACCCTTAACCACACCGCTTCCGCTCTCTCCCTTCCATTTCTGCTTCCCCAACTCCCGACTCCAATCTCACATCAACTCAAAGCTCCCAAAAAAGACCGTCTCTTCTCTTTCCTCCCACAAAGATCCGTTCTTGCACATTCGCACCAAGAACCCACCCAAGAAGAGGCATTCCAATGGCGGAGTCCGCCAAAAACGATGCCCACATCGTGGAGATCCATGTCACCGGCGACGGAGCCGACCACGCCGGCGGCAGTGTGGTGGCGGCCGCGTTCCTTGACAAGGCGGCGGCGGAGTCTGGGCACCACCCGCTCGGCGAGATCGCCGGCAGCTCGGGGCACCTGCTGCTGCTCAAGCTGTGGCAACGGGAGGAGTCCCGCCTTGGCCGCCGAGTCTGCGCGCTCGAGGCGCTCATGGACGCGGCCCGCCGGGACGCGTTCTACCTCTGCGCGGCCTTCCTCGCCTTCCACGCCCTCTCCCTCGCGCTCCTCTTCGCCGCCTCTGTGGCCGCAGCCGCCTCCGCCTCGCCGCTGCAGCCGCACACTCGCGCCTGCAGGAGGTGGTGGGTGCCGTCGTCCCTGTCGCTGGCTGCCTCCCTCGCGCTCGCCGCGGCCGTACAGCTCCAGGTGTGCGCCTACTGGCGTGCGGCGCGGCGGCTGCGGCGGGAGCGCGGTGACGCCCGCGCGCTCGCGCGGTGCGTGCAGGAGCTGCGCATGAAGGGCGCGGCGTTCGACCTGTCCAAGGAGCCGCAGTACGGGGTGACGAGGGTCAAGTGCGCCAGCGTCGAGGGCGCCGGGGCGTGGAGCCCGCTCCGATGGTGCTACCAGAACGTCGTCACCGCCTGCCTGCTCGCCGTCGCCGCCGCCGCCTTGCCCTCCGGCAAGTTCATCTTGTGCGCGTAGGACGGAGGTTAATAAGTTCTGGGTGAGTTGTGAATCTAGTCATTTTAACTCCTTTCGATCAAATCTTTACAAAAATTTCATGACTAGTTCCCATTCAGCGACTAGTAATTTTGTAAATATTCAAAAGAAAAGCAAAATTGTAGACACATGATTAGTATAGGAATTTGCTAAATATTACTCGACTGTTTTTTTGTGTTTGTGAGTGCTCAAATTTTTTTTGTGTGTTAGATGTTGCTTTGTGATTCACGCTATGCTTTGAGATTTTTTTTGTGAACAATATGATAAGTAAGTAATCAATTTATTTAGGGTTGTTGAAAACGGCAACATATTTTACGTCTTATGTCAATCAACGCGTTGGATTTTTTTTTTTATGTTTTTTGTGTTCCTTGTTGTTTACTGTGCTCCTCCTCTTTACAAACTATCACATCATATTGTACATAATCTAAGTTACGATCATGCAGAAAAGAATATTATATGTTAGGTCATTTCTCAATATATCATATTACATGCTAATGACTAAAGAGCAAAACTGTTCAATGCAGACGTGCAACAAACTAGAGCATCAAACGTCAAAAAAACCTAAGTACTCCTTCATAAAATAGTACTCAAATAAAAGTGAAGGTGGTAAAGTGATTTCATCTATTATATCTAAATCTAATGGCTTAAAATTGAAGTACTAGACATGATCATTAGTATAAACTTTGTAGGTTTTTGATGATTGAAATTTCGATGCCTGAAATATTGCTCTTGATTACTTGATATTTGCAGGGCCACCGGATTCTTGGGTTGATTCGGAGGAAACGGGAGGAGGGGAATGCAAGTGTTTGTCATTGCAAGGCTGCATAGGACAGATCACTGCTTGTGCTCCAATGCTAGAGAGAATTAACAACATTCTTTTTGTATGATTTATATCAACTGCAACTCAAATGCTATATGATTTATATCAACTGCAACTCAAATGCTATGCCATCATGGTTTCCAAGCAATTCCGACCTCATGCTTAGCATGGCAGATTTATGCATTTTAACAAAAAAAAATGTTTTGTTAGTTCTTGAGGCGTGGTTTCAATTTAGTTAGATTGAACCTTCTTGCAACATCGACCTGTTCGCCAAAATAATCAGCTCTTCTATAGGTAAACTACACTTGAAAGTTGAAAACCTAGACAAAATGGACATGGTTCATACTCCAGATCAACCGTTCCACTATCTGAACATGTCAATACATGTCATGTTCACAAGATGACAATGACAAGCCACCAGCCAATGCCCTGACCCCAGTTAGAACACACATGTTCTTTTTAGAGGAAGAACTTCGATGATATCCAGTGGCGGAGCTTAAGAACAAATACAGAAGGGGCTAGTTCTTAATGGAGAATGAAATGCGTAAGAAAGAGGTGACTGTTAACGGACCCAACAGCGAATAAGTGAAGCTATGGGGAAGCCACAAAGGGGCTATCCGGAGCCTTAGAAACCGTAGGATGGGGTATAGAAGGTGTATGCATTACATAGACTTGTCTCTAGAAAAAATAAATCTCTCCTCACATGGCGTCCCGAGACATATTTATAGTCATGAGGATGTTGCTTATATAAACGCCATTATCTGAGTCTATAATTGTTAGAACAATCACGTCCTTTTCCTCGTAACAACTGTCATAGGCTAGCCACATTGTCACATGGCTACTGGGTCTCTTGGCGCAGTGGCCCGATTAGGCCAAGGTAGAGGCCACTCCCCCAATAGTGATCATTTTCTTGTATTTTTAAAAACACTCTACTAGCTCAATGACATTGTAAGATCGATAAGACCGACTAAAGAGGGTGAATAGATTGTCTAAAAAACTCCTTTAATTATCAAATGTTTATATTTGTCTAAACCAAATATATAACATAGAAGTTTAACTCAAAAAAGTGTAGCACAAATAACGTCTAAAATCAATTAAGTTCACCTAAGTGCATTAACACCCTAAGGTTAGTTCACTCAAGGTTTGCAATCCTAATATGACAAGCAATCAATTTAATTCTATGAATATAAATTGCTTAAATGTAAATTGAGTACAAGGAAACACACCATAAATGATACGGTTTCTTTTTACCATAGTGTTCGGAAACTTAACGATCGCCCCTAGACTACGTTGAGATAAACCCAAATGAATTGGACTGGCTCCACAAATTAAACCATTTACCTCAAATCCACTAGTGGTAGCTCTTTCTCACTCCGGATAGGTGAATTCCAACCTTTACAATCCGCCGGGCCTTCTCACAATCTTCTTTGAGAAGATCACCGCACACGACGCTCCAACACCGTCTAGAAGTCGGCAAACTCCAAGAGTAATAAGTCAAGCCTTTCACTTGACTCTCACTATGTGCAACGAATGCATAAGCTCGAGTGGATACTCAATCCACCTCTAGATACAACACATGCAATCTAGACATTTCTTCCTTACTCACAAGGTGCAACACATGCACAATTTAGAGGAAGACCTCACACTAGCACAAAGATATGTTAAGGGATGCAACACGCTCTCTTTCAAGCGACCACAAGAGGATATTTATACCCCACACTTCGAAACTAGTCGTTGGGGACAAACAACAGGATTTCCAGAAGTACCATTAGCTTACAACCGTTACTTCCGCTCCCTTTAGCATTGATCAGAAAACTAATCATTATCAACAAAAATCGATAGTTTTGATGACTAAAATCCGCTACTACCGACCATCGAGAGTACCACCGCACTCGTGCGGAACTACCATTTCACCAAGGAGGAGAAGACTACCACGAAGGTGTCTCTCTGGAAAAAAACAAGCCGCTACACAGGCCGATCATTTTGCAAATCGGAAGTACCGCTCACATAGAGCCGAAACTTCTGATCGTTGACTACACGTCAGATGGTTCGACCACTCAGGTCTCTGACCACGTTGTTCGGTTCGACCACACAGGTTTTCGAACACACTGGTGTTCGAGCTTGCTGGTCTCCGATCACATTGTCCGATTCGACCACATAGGTCTCTGACTACGTTGTCAATTCGACCACGCTGATTTTGATCACATAGATCTCGACCACGTCAGTTCAACCACGCTAGTTTCGATCACACATATCTCGACCACGTTAGTTTTGACCACTTTGGTTCGACCAAGTCGATTCGACCACTCTGTTCCTCGACCAAGCAGGTCTTCGACCACCTTGGCTCGACCACTCTGGTCTTCAACCACAGATGTTTCGATCACTCTGGTCTTGATCACTTTGGCTCGACTACTTTGGTATTTGACCACCTTGGTTTGACCACTCAGGTCTTCTGACCATCAACAAGCGCGGTAGTTCCATGATTACAACGCCGGTAGTTCCTAATATCGGTAGTACCACACATAACACTTTGGTAGCTCCAATTATCTTGAAAATTGCAGATACTTCAACAGATTTTGTAAACCATATTTGCAAACTTTAGTATCATGGACATAAGGATCAAACATAATTCTCAACAAGTTGCAAAACATATTTGCACACTTTTTAAATCATGACACAAAGATTAAATATGAGCTTTAACTATTTGCAAAACATATTTGTAAATATAAGCCTCATATCACAATGATTAGGAAACATAGACTTTAAAAGCTTGCAAAACACATTCGCAATGTATAGTCCCATGTTACAAGAATTCAACATACGAACTTCAACTATTTATAAAACACGTTCACAAATATAAACATCATGTTAAAGAGAGCTAGACGAGGTGAGGTTGAGCTATCAACATATAATGAGACTCAAGCTACTGGACATGACACTTCTTAATAGTACGGCAACCTATACTAGCAATCTATTCTTCCAACCAAACACCAAGATGGTAAAAGACTAGTAACACATCCTTAGCCTTAACTAATTATATCTTTACCTTAGCATCTTCTTGAAGGTTGATGACACACATTTTCACTTTAAATCCAGGTCCTTATCACTTGACTTCCATCAACACATGATGTTCTTCTCTTGACTTGATGATCAAAGCACGATCATCTCTTCTTGGACATGCATCAACTCTTGGACATGCATCAACTCGTGATGCATCCACCACTTGACTTGATGATTTTCAACACATGAAGTCATTCCAAGTCATCCTTATTTGTGAAACCTAACCTATTTATCCAACTCATAGAAAATGTTAATTCACAAACCAATTTGTCATTAATTACCAAAACTTCACTATTAACTCATAATGGAGGGACTAAATTCTATAATCTTCTTTTTTTGGTAATTCATGACAATCTCAATAGGTAATGAGATAAAGATTGATTTACAAATATACAACCATTAACACATAATGGAGGAACTAGATGATAACCCGATTATGAGTATATATAAACTACACAAGTTATATATACTCAAGGGATATGTTTCAAAGTAAATATCCTAAATATGTGGAAAGGGAACATGGATCAATACTAATAAAACCTCAAAACATAGAGTGAATCCTCCCTAAATGTGTACATACAATAATGTATTGTGAAAGCATATGCACATATTCAAGTTAGACTATTTGGTGAAGTTCAATCTATATTTTGGATTTGAGGAATGCAACAAGATATAAGAATGTGATGTTGAATGCATACCTCTTATGATTTTCACCTTTTCATTGAAATGAGACTAATCAATACCATAATCAATAAACAAGTTAGTCTCACAATTAAATTTATCATTATCAGCAAAACCAACTTAATGGAGTTTGAACTTACATACATCCAGTGGCGGAGCTCAATACTTTTAAAAATAGCTATCTAGCCCTCACACTCTTCTCTTTTCTTATGTTCTATCTTAGCATATCAACATACGAGAAATGAGATTTTTTGCTCATATATGATAAACTATTAAATTCATGACAACAGACATAATCATTCATTCAAAGAAAATATCTGAAGCGCTTATATATTTCTAAGGATTTCTTAATTTTTAAATTGGATAATCTAGAACCTTCTGATGAAACTCTCTCTCTCTCTCTCTCTCTCTCTCTCTCTCTCTCTCTCTTTCGATCTTTGAGAAACTACATGGGCGTATACACATTGCACGGAATATCATTAACATGGTATAGTACATGCTATCATTTTCTATAACAAAAAATAATTAAAAAACAATACAATAATTCCATTATTTAAAAGAAGTTGTGTAATGGAACTAATTAAACACAAATAGAGCTAAGAAGATAAATTAGCATAAACTATGTACAGAACAATTTGAGAAATATCGTTTATCTAAATCAATGGCCAAAACCTCATATTTGCAATTTTGGAAAGACATAGAAAAGATATATAAGATGTGTGTTCCTTTCTCAAGCTCTTCATGCGGTGGTACAAGGATTTCCATATTGATGTATCCAAAATGTGTTCATATATGTCTTTCCATAAACTTACGTGCTAGACCCTAATATATAGTAAAACAAGACTAAAACCTAATTATCAAACTAAGTTAACTATAGTATGTTTGTTTATCTATGTAGAGTAGTGAGGAGAAATATTTTATCTGCATAGTTTTAAGAATTGTTGTGCAAAGAAGTGTATAGATGGAATTGTAGGGTTTAGAGTAGTGCAGAAGTATGCAGTAACCAGATATTGCGTCCTGTGCCCTGTCTAATACTGTCATAAGTACAAAATACAAAATAAGCAGGACAACCGGCCTATTAGCTCAGTTGGTTAGAGCGTCGTGCTAATAACGCGAAGGTCGCAGGTTCGAGACCTGCATGGGCCAAGCCGATTTTTTTTTTTTTTTGCCCCATCAAACCTCTTCTACCTTGTGCAAAATTCAACTCTAGTAAATCCTGCATATCCGGAGTATCTTTATCTGTAACACCGTGATGAACAAACTTAGCATGCATTTGATCCCAGCCCTCTATATTTGCTCAGTTGTAGTCGCCACTACTGTAATGAACAGAAACACATTAGGCAAAAAAAAAAAAAAACGAACCTAGGTAACATACATGCAAAAACAATTGAGAACAATCACGAATTGACCTCGAGACAGCTCGGGATGAGCCATGGCGTTTGGTTCCGTACTACGACTAAACTTTTCCCTCTCTTGCTTCTAATAGTAAGCTCGACTAAATCCAATGATTTGTTTGAACGGTTCCCATGGATGTTCGGTTACCACAAAGAGAACAGAGAAAACGTCCAACCCTTGGGAGCGCGTAGAGCATGACACGGTCTCAGGTCTCGACTCTCACGAAGGCCGGTTAACTCAGATGGAAAGGAACTGTATGCAGGAGGGCCTCATGTGAGTCCCCTCACCATCCCAGGAATGCGTGTGAATGTCCTCGATTTTCTTCCAACTCAGATAGCGACCTGATCCCGGTCCTCCCAATGGCGTCGGTGGTGAGAGAGCACAAGTGGACAGACAGAAAATACTCGCAGATTCCTGAGTTGTTTTATCAATGGTCACATCTCAGTATCTCACATGTCTTCGTGGTTCAAGGATTCATGCTCCTTTGTCGATGTATAGCGCATAGACGAGCAGTACAGGCATGTAATTTTTTTTTCTCGATATATAGCACACAGAATTCTCGCCGTAAGCAAAGAACACTTCAAATTCATTGGTTATCTGAGACTGGGAGCATTCGAGGAGAAACAGCTGAGAGAGATGATAATATGCGAGGGGAAACATTCTGCACAAAGGACTGGGTCTCCTGTTCGCTTTCAGTACCTGTGCACCAACCATATATGCCGCGTCAACGGCGGTTTGGATGCAGCAATCTGCGATCCAACTCCTAATAGTAGCCTTTTTATAACCATCAAAAACACGTCTTGTACCTAGATCATTTCTTTGGTTGTTGCCTCCTTGCTGTCAAGAGAGAGGGAGACTTTTCTAGTTCTTCCTTGATCCTGCTGCTTGCTTTGGCTTCACGTTTCAGAAGGAAGCACCGCGTAATCTTACCTGCGGGAGATCAGCTCATGATTTGGGCATTCCTGCAATCCTGCCCTTCTTGCGATGAGTAGATGAAAAGGCGAAGCATTTAGGAGGATTCTAAGACTTTGGCATCAAGGTAAGCCTACCAGTTCTTTGCTATGGCTTGCTATAGCGCAATTCTTCTTCTTGTTGTTGTTGCTCAGGAATCCTTGATTTCTTGCCCTGTTCTTTGAGGTTGGGTAGGTAGGATAGCAAGGAGATTAGGAGATGATCATCTAGAATTATAGCTGCATATGAGACGATGTGTCCAATACTAGCTGCCATGTTGTTCTCCAATCAAACACGGAAGAGAGCATGGTTGCAGGGCATGAAGGAAAGAAGGGCAAGTTCATCGCTAAAAAAGCTTCAACTCTCTTTCTTGCAGGTAAGCACCAACTGGTGACGAGACGACCGCCGGCCATGCAGAGCGAGCAGGTGAAGATGCGCTTCGGGCGGTGCCCCTACTGCCGCGCCATGATCTACCAGGACCCCAAGGCCGTCATCTACTACTGCAGCAAGTGCCGCACGCCCATCAGAGGTACACGACGCCTGAAAAGAGTGTTCCGGTGCGCAATGCCGTTGTTTCCATGTTGCGAAGTCGTAGTATCTGACGCGATCTGCTTCTGCCCTGTCGCAGGCAAGAACCCGGAACCAACAGACGACACCGAGTACGCGCTCTCGCAGCTCGAGATCCTCTCCGCCGACACTGTCTCGGTGTTCTCCGACGAGCTGGAGCCGTCAAGTGCGAAGCCTTCGGTCGTCGAGGGCGACGGCGAACAGCCTCTACGGTTGAGCGGTCCAACTCCCTCCTCTTCACCATACAGAGCTTTCAATTCTGTCAGAACCGGTCCAAAAAGCAGAGGTCTGAATGGTCAGGATCGGAACGAGAAAACGGGAGCAGAAAGAAGCGGCTCGCCACTGCACAACCGCGTGAGTGAACTCCGGCCGTCGTCGCGGAGAACCAGGCGGCCGATGAGTGGTGAGTTGGACGTGCAGAGGGACGAAGGGTCGAGCGACGGCTCAGAGTTCGACGTGCCGAGGTCAGCTTCGTGTTACCGGGGCCGGGCGTCGCCGCTGAGCTCGCAAGAACTCGATGCATCCATGGACTTGTCGGGACATGAACCGGCCCGTGTCGCGAGGTCGCCACTGACAGACCCAGCGTTCCAGCAGGACATCCTGCAGGCGCTGGACAACCTCCGGAAGGTCATCGCCGCCGTCGAGCAGCCCTACGGCGTCGAGGGGCACCGGCACGCCCGCATGCCTCCACGGTCAAGCGCTTCTTGCAACGACAGCAGCACGCACACAACCACACGACGGAATTCCCGCCTCATGCGCCGTCTCGAGTCGCACCTCGTGCAGGCATTGCCCGCCGACGGCCAGCGCCGGGACGCGAGCACTTCCTCCTCCTCGTCGGCATCGAGCAGCCGGCGCGACGGCGAGCGGCGCAGGGCGTGGAGGCACCACTGCCGCCCGATACTGGGCGGCATGCCGTTCGTCGTCTGCGACAAGTGCTCGGAGATACTGCAGCTCCCGTTCGCCCTGTCCGTGGACAGAACAACCAGGCTGCAGTGCGGCGGCTGCGGGGAAATGCTCGCACTGACGTTGCCGGCGAGTGGCGCGACGGACCGACCGAAGAAGATATTCTCCGCGCCGCAGCCTGCCGTTTCCGGTGCAGACGACGCGGAGGAGCATGCGTTCGCAAGGAGCAGCTTGAGCGGCGAGCAGCGACGGCCGGGCGAGGGGCCGCTTCACCGCGTGCTCGGGTACAGCTCGGTGAGCTCGGTTCTGCGGAGCCGGCGGTACGGAAACTGAGCACAGCTCAACATTCTTTCGTCTTCCCCTTCTGATGGCGCGGAAAGATGCAATTGCACTTCGAAAATTCATGAAGGATTCTTCGTTCTTTACTGTGTGTTCGTTTGATTCATAAAATTGGGTATGACATGCGAAAAATTTTGGGTTTCGTGGAAGATGTACAGTTGTTTACATGTGAAATTCCATTCTTTACGTGTGAATATGTGATCATAAGGTGATTGTACCAAATTTTCAGTGTACTTGTTGGGAGTGGCCACACCTTGGCAAGACTGGCCCAAAAAGCCGGCCTATTGCTCCAAAAAAGGCCAATAAACATACGGCACATGACTGGCCCAAAAAAACTATAGCAAGTAAAAAAAAGATAGTATCTCTACAATTATAGTTCTAGATAGGAGTATTTATGTAATATACTTTCTTATAACTATAAATATAGGTCATAGGGAGAAGGGCTCTCTCTTTTACAAATTTAGGTGGAACAATTCTCTACCTCTGTCTCTATGGTTTTGTAAGGCTCTAGATAGCCCCTTTGTAGCCTTTTGATAGCCCTCTTATTTACTGTTATGGTTACAAATCAAATTTATGGGTGTTTTATGGGTCACCAAATTTACTAGGCACTTGCCTCGATAGCCTCTCGATGACCAGAGCCTCTCGATAACAGTACTAACATAAATAATTAGAGAAGTTTTATGAGTGGCTTATTCTTCCTCGAACAAATTCTTTGTTTCCATGACCTTATATTGTCCATAGCTCATCTTTATGGCAAAGCTTCATTTCTTCTCTGTCAGAGCTTCCTCATCATCAAGTTTCTTTGACCACTGATTTCTTCAACGATGTCAGGCGCTCTTCACTCGTCGTTGCAGCCCTTGGCTCCTTTGGCTCTGGCCTTTCTCCGACGAGCAACATGACATTGTTCTCGTCGAACGGCTAATGTAAGCATCATGATATGGTCCTATTCTCCATCACCACTGTCTTGGCTCTTTACTTCCCTGTAGATCAATATGTTCTTCCAGGATAGATCGACGACATTGCACTCTTTGATTGTTTCCTCCTACATCATTTATGTTATCCATGTTATAGCTTTTAATTTTATTCAAAATTTTAGTTATTTTTTATTGGAGTTCATATACAAATAGAATTGCTAATTTTATTTAATTTATTTTGAATTTATGTTATTTAGGGATTTTACTTTGGAATTCATATAGAAATCAAATTACAAAGTTTCCTTTTATTTTTATCCTGAATTTTAATTATTTTTGGAATTCTTATACATATCCTAATGCTAATTTTTCTTTGATTTTTATTCCAAATTATAGTTATTTAGGGATTTTGCCTTGGAATTCGTATTGAAATCAAATTGCTAATTTTATTTCATTGTTTATTCCGAATTTCAGTTATTTTTTGTTGGAATTCATTTACAAATCCAATTGATGATTTTTTTTGTTTAATTATTATTCTGAATTATATTTATGTAGAGATTTTACTTAAAAATTAATATGAAAATTAAATTGCTAATATATTTTTAATTCTAAATTTTAGTTATTATTCTGTTGGAATTCATATATAAATCCAATTGTTAATTTTTATTTAATTTTATTCTCAATTATAATTATTTAGATATTTTACTTAAGAATTCGTATGAAAATCAAATTGCTATATCTTGTTCTGAAATTCAGTTATTTTCTTAAAACTCATTTACAAATCCAATCACTAAATTTTTATTTAAATTATATTTGTTTAGTGATTTTACTTAAAAATTCGTATGAAAATCAAATTGCTAATTTTATTTTGCTTTTTATTTCGAATTTATGTTATTTTTGGATTGTGTTTAACATGAGCTCTTTTTTTAATCAGACGCCGTTATAATCTAGCCCTTAAGAGCGCACGTGGATGGATAGATATGTAGAAACTGCATTGTCTGTTCCGTGACAACAGAAAGCGGAAAGAAAGAATTAAAACGAACCCAAACCCAGAAAAATAAATGCAAGACCAATATATTAATATAAAAATTCAATGTCACTGTACCTGTGGTGTACATAAATCTTCTGAAGCTATCGTAACACACAATTGTGAAATAATACAGTGGGCAAAATCATGTCCATATAAATGGTCGGGCTAGATTACAAAAAAGGGGGATCTTCTGGACAAAGCAAAGGAAAAAAAAACAGAAAGGCAAATTTGCATCCTTGTACAACAATTAATATCACGGCATTCTACATCCCAGTTGAGGATGCCCTTGCTATTCTTTGAGCACCAAGTTTTGATTGTGCTGGCTTTGTTCCCCGACCCCTACCTGATGACGCTAGAGGCCTTGCTTTGGTTGCTGGTGGGGGTGCTGCGATGGCACCCCATAGGTCGTCATTGTTTGCTGCTGCTGGCTTCGAAGGCTTCCCAGATGATTTTGGCGGAGGTGCAGCTATTGAACCCCAGAGGTCATCCTCGTCATTGTTTGATGTCGAGGGTTTGATGTCTGTAGACTTTGATGCACTTTTGGGTGCTGGAGCAGCTATAGCACCCCACGGAGCATCATCTTCTGATTTTGGTGCCTTTCGTGGATTTGATCTTGATGAGTTTGAAACTACAGTTGATAAGATTGAATAGAAAACAAAGAAATTAAATTATTAAGTTTTTTTAGCAGAGCTGTGCATGTGCTTACTTGCCATAAAAAAATGCACTGAAGACAAAAGAATAAAACTTACCTGGTTGCTTTGGTTGCACCACCGGACGTTTCTGAGCAGTATGTATGTTAGAGAGAAGAGATGGTTGGGGCTTCTCCTCAAACGAATCTACATCATCCCATCCTTCCTTATCACTACCATTCTCTTCATGACGATTATCATCGTCAAGCTCATCCCATCCATCTACCGAGGACCTTGCTGATGCTGGTGCAGTTTGATCAAAAGAGCTGGATGTGGATGTTGCATATGCTACTGTGGCAGACTGAGTATCTGGGGCAATAGAATTGACAGTTTGACACAAGATGAGGATTCACATGCAATATAACACATTACACATCTATTACTTTGTTAATCCTTTTTTCAAACATTAATATCATGTCATCTTTGTAGCCCCTCAATTTTATGCAAGTGGTGAGAACCAAGCTTAACACTCTTGAGTATTAAAGAAATTTAGTAAATGACTAATACCTGATGTGGCACTGGACGATGCAGAAACTTGAGTGTTACTGGCATTTGCAGTAGATACTGGACCATGGTCAGCAGTTTTTCCCTTCTGAGTAAGAGAACTCATGGCCCACCTGTATATGAATGTGTTTCTAATAAATAATTCAATTGCATACAAAACCAGAATATTTAAAGAAAAACTGCACAAGTATAAAGATAGATTCCATACAAGTAAACAGCATCAAGGCTTCCTTTGGCAGTGCGGCAGCTAACTAAAAATGAAATCACTTCTATTTTTCTTTTTTTGTACATACTAACTGATTAACAACCTCTATTTTAGAGCAAAAAAATATTTTACTAGAGTTTGTAAAGATCCATGTAATTTACCCGTGGAGACAGGTAACCCAAAAAACCGGCCGGTATCAATTTTTGATTTTCGAATTTTAGCCGGTTTTTTTTTTCGGTTTTTCCGGTTACCGGTTTCAACACATCTCAAAATTCAAATTTTGATTTTCAAATTATGACCGGTTTTTTCGGTAACCGGCCGGTTACCGTTGTCGGCCGCTGGCCGGGATTTCTTCCGGTTCCGGTTTTTGGAACCTTGCTGGTGAGTGAACAACCACACACATTGGCATAAGACATTCAATATTATCTGCTATATCAGTTGCCCAGTTGATATGCAGCAAGGTTGTCACAGCGCTCCGGCAAGTCGCGACGAGACCGAGGAATCTGGATGCCTAGTTGACTAGGCGCCCGCCATGACGACAGTTAGACGATAGTAATAAATACAAGTAATACATTATATGATCGAAAATTAAATAACCATGCAACATAATAGCACAAATTATCCAAATAACTATGCAATCGAGCTCAGAAGGTCTAAATCAGAAAAAACCCATTGAGAGGTATCTATTCATAATTTTCAGAAACTCCAAGGGCTAAATCACAAAGAGACAAAAAAAATTTGCCCAACCCTATAACCCTAGCCGCCGGCAATTTCTCCCCTTGGCCCTATCATGCTCTCCCGGTCTCCCCCAACCCCAAATCCTCCCACCACTGGCCGCTGGCGTGCCACCTCATCACCACTGCCTCTCCGCGCTACTCTTGCTCTACCTCTTCCGCCACCTCCGATACTGCGGCCTCCTCTTCTGCCGCCTTGGGCTCGACCCGACGTCGCCGCCTCCTCAACCCGCTGCTGCCGTCGGCCGCCCAGGCCACTGCCTCTGGCCGGCTCCGCCTCTCCTCCGGCGGCCGCTCCCGTTGGCCGCCCCAGCTACCACCTCTACCTGCAGATCGCCCCCCTAGGCGGCCACCACAACGAGCTAGGTGACACCCTGGACGCCTAGGCGTCGCCCAGCACCGCCTAACTCGTCACACACGGGCGATCATCCACGGTGTCCTCCTCTGACCATCATAACTACTTGGCGACGCCTTAACAACCATGGTAAGCAGTCAACAAATATATAATGGTTTCTATTCTTGCCTGTCACTAAAGCATCAGCACAAGTAGGACAAAAAAATGATGACAGATGGTAGAAAATCCCCTAGAGAAGTTTAAAATAATGATGCACTGTAACCTAAACACATAAACCCATGATGCAGGGGAAGGCTTATGCATAGACAACAATTGCTAATTTCTCCATATTATTATACGAAAAAGAGGAACAAAGGATGTCCCATGTCATTTATGCAAAGCCAACCACACATATGCACTTGCGATATGAGGCAACTAAAGTTATTAAGACACTTCAGTATGTGTTGTCCCGGCTTTCAAAAACTAGCATAATTGATTTGATTAACAATCAAGACAACCCAATTTAAATCAATATTATTTTCTTTTGGCAGCCAGGATTGAGAATAACTTACAGTACCTATAGGGCTCCAGTTTCAAGACATAATGAAACAAGCATTCATGCGATGATTGGAACATATGACAACTTACCCAAGTAAACCAGCATTTCCAGGCTTTAACTGAATACCAGCACCTTCGGCTGCCCTGTTGTCTCCCATATTAAGCTACAATACACAACAAAGGAGAAGTTTTCACAACATTAGAACAGCAATATCAACAAAACATAAGGGTGTAGATGCAATTCTATTAGCAACAATGCAGCAGAGAAGAGAGAACTTTTATCTCAGCAATAATGTAGAGATAAATGACGCTATGTTTAGAATATTTTAGCCTGGGATGCAATAAAATGTACAGTATGAAAGCAATCAAAACTGAATGAACACAGATAGGGGTGATTAGCATAGTGTCGCAAATACAGTATGGGTTTGTGAATGCCTGGCACTTCCATTTTCTGGTAAGATAAAGAACAAATTGAGGCTACGATTTCATAGCATTGGTACTCATTTTTTGAGGTATCTCGAGAAAACTATTAATATTTTATAGTGACACTAAGTTACCTGCCAGCATATTGTGCCACAACCCACAAATAGGTGTTGTGGTAGTACATCTTTTAGAGCAAGCTATTAGAGGAGTAAAATGATCAAGCATAGTGGATATTTAGTAAGCAGATAAACTAGATATGCATACCTTTTCATGATGTTGCTTTGCTATTTGCAAGAATTGATCAGTAGCCTGGAAAGCCTTGGTCCTCACGTCACTATAAAACCATTAAATGGCTTAGTTGAAAGACCAAAATAAGATGTAGAGTACAGTTAAAACTAAAAAAACGAAGTTGTAAATGTGATGCTCATTTTGCCACTTGAACATAACTAATGATTAGTGATTAGAACCACACATAACAATTCCAGCAAATTTACAAAGATTTAAGCCTGCAATTGCCATGTACAACTGGTAACAATGAGAAACTAGAGACATATAGAGCTAAAGGTTGTATATTACCTATCTGGATCAAATGTGAGGACAACAATGTTAGGAAGGATACGAGTTGCAATCTCTGTCATTTCGTAGTACGAACTAGTGACACTCAGTGCCATGATTCCTGCCATGGTAAAACAATGGATTCATAACCTTGCTCAATAGTAAATTAATGGAAGATGGCTATATGAGTGGTATAACAGCACATCTGCACATGTTAATATACCAGCTGCACGAGCAGGAGGGAAGGTATCACGTAATGCACGGACTGTGAATGCATTGATCAATACTCGCTTCCTAGTCTGTCGAAACAACAAGCCCTTGTTAGCAAAGACTACAGGTAGAACTAGCAAATGAACTCCGTATCCAGGCTACGCAAGGAAATGCAAAATTAAGTTGCAGCATCAATCAAGAAAAGATTGTGAGATTGTTCCTGGACACATTTCTGTTCCCCATTTTGGGGCAAATCCTGGACCCAGATAGTTTTCTGGTAGTTTCCAGCTAATTTTGATCTTTCTTTCTTTTTAATCATGTTTTTGCATTTCCTCAGTCTTATACTGATACTGGTCAGGACTAATATGGCTGGTAGCCTCCATAACCAGCCAGTTTTCAACAGAAAATTGAACCCGCTCATGGAGACAAAAGGCTACACAAAAACATCTGGATTTCAAGACTTAAAAAAATGCTGGCAAAAATTTCCCTAAATATGCCACTGCTGCATCTTGAAGACAGCTTGTTTCAGTGAAATTTCACAACATCACAGGTGCAGCATGTCTAAGTAACACTTAAAAGGAAAATTAGTAAGAAAAACAACTAAAAAGGTAGGAGCATGCTTCAGACAAACCCCGTCATTCATGTAGTTTGCAATATTTCCAAGAAGAATTGTAGTGTTTGTTCGGATTGCAGATTCTTCATCGACCTGAAGGCACACAACAATGCCTTTACTACAACTGCAGTATAAACCTTATCCAACTAGGTAATAGGTATAACAAAGTCATCACCTGGAGCTTAGAGAGATACTTCAAGAGAGATCCTGAAATTGTACGCTGAGATAACTACAGTAAAAGATCAGCCAATTAGTCATAAAGAACTAATATTTTTCATGAAAAGAAAAGGACCATATGTATACAAAAGTCAAAATGTCAAGACAAGAAATGGGTATCATCAGTACCAAACTCTTCAATGAAATAAGCCTGCATTTCTTAAAAGCTTATTTGTCGTTGATTAGCTTCAAACATGACTTAATATTGATTTGCAACTAATTAGTGTAAATAAACATGGTTCCCAAACCAGCTGGATGCTGCTGCTCAGAAATCAAACAATGCCAGAACAGAATTAGATAAACAGCGGTAGAGTACATTTGCATGTAGACTAAGTGTAGAGTGCACCAATTTGAGTCAAGTCCAGGGTAGAGATTAAACAATGTTTCTAAACCTTGTACTGAGTACTGACTTCAGGATTGACCAGAAACATGCTATGTTTGATGAATAATTTCAAAAATAAAAGGCAGAACTAGAGGGAGCAAAAGCCAGTTAAAACCAGCACAGATCTACCAAGTTTGACCACAATTTTAACCAGGGTCATCTTCAAAAAAAAAAACAGTGCCCACCTAAGAGACACAACATGCAAGTGGATCGGTAATGAGAGTTGAACCTTGAGTGTCAAATTAAATTTAGAAGAACAATTTTTCAAAAGAAACTGTTCACATACCAAAATTGGTAAACAATGTAATACAGGCAAAGAAAATTCTTTGGGGTAAGAATGTTGATCATGCAACTAGCAAATTCAATATTTTTTTACAAAACAGCAAAACTTCTTCGCCTTAATTTGTATTCAATGGAACTCTCAGTTTACCAAGTACATGTCAGATGATAGACCTAGTCACCTAGACATGATCAAACCAAACTTAAGCCCAATGTGAAGGTTCATGCAACTCACTTTTGGTGCCAATACAAGCATCGACTTCAAAGTCAGTTCACGAAGAAAAGCAGAAGTATCAGAGAACCCAGTGGCAACATGAGGAAATACCTGCAAATACATTAGAGATATTTATCCTGTCAAGTGTCAACATTCCAGAAACACATATGCAGATGTCCATACAGAAACAGATCACATACTTGTTCATCAACTGTTTGAGCTGCCAATGACTCCCCAAACTGATCTATGTGCTGCAAAAGACTAACTCGGATAGATCGGTCGTTAGAGGCAAAAAGCTTCACAATAGTTGGCAAAACCTGAAAAAGGCCAGCGTGCTCAACTTGCATGACAATGCCAGAAACAGTGTTTACTGGGATGGCCAAAACTAACATATATTGAGTGAAAACAAAAGAAATGAAGACAAACCTTGGTACTAAATTGGTCAGCCGGAAGCCAGGAACCCATCTTTAACAACACAGTCAAGGCTGGTGCAGCAGCTGAACCAAATTCAAGAGCAGACGCCAAAACAGGGAGCAACTATTGACAAAGTAGCCAAGATATAAGCATATAAACAAGGCGTTCCAGTTGGTTGAACAAAAAAATCAACCAACATTCAAAGCATAATCATAAACAGGAAATTATGAGTACTACTGGAGACTTCCACAGTACCTTTTTCAGGACTATCTCACGAGGAAGTTGTTCAGCTATATTTGGGAGTTTCCGGAAAAAGCTATCTTTCTCAACACTGTCCTTTAAATTAAGAACTTCCATGAACTGGATGGTCTCTACCAACTTATTCTGGAAAAATTCTGAAAAAGAAGAGCCAAAATCGTCATTGAAGCTTCTTCAAAGTAGTGCAAGACATGAAACTCAGAAATACAGCATTAAGAGTAAACACTGAAGAAGATTGGCATTAATACAAGAAATGTCACAACAAATAAAGCAATAGTGCCTGAAATGACAAGGAAAAAATATTGAACTTACCACTGTTGTCAATAAGTTTTGAAGGATTCAGTCTACGAGAAGGTGTAGAACTCAAGAGCCTCTGGTAATCTGGAAGTAGCGACTGCGACACAAGAAAAGGAAAGCGATGACTTTAAATTTGCCAGAGTAATGTTCTTGTTCTACAGTCCAGATAACGGAGTGGGAAAATTCCAAAAACCAACCCCCCCCCCCCCAAAAAAAATCGGTAGTCCAATACAAACACCAGGAGTGCAACCATGCGAGCTAACCTTTGGGATTGAAGAAGTGTTGCGAAGGTCCTCTGTCCTGGTCAGCTTTGCACCAGAAAAGAGTTCATAGATTAAACACCCTACAATGAGTGCCATATGTTTTCCTTGTTTCATCATTCAGGAAAAAAAGACCAATGTTGAAGAAAAAGAGGGACTGTGTACCAAACCAAATATCACCAAGGGCAAACAGAAGAGTTAAAAGATCATCTCAGTTTATTGATTTACACTTTTTTTCTTTGGTCACTCTCACTCTTGGCTTGGTCTAGAATGCAAAATCTCAGCACTATTTATCATAAAATTTTTCAAACTATGAATATAGGCAGAAAGAGAGATAGCCATCAGGAAATAATTAAACAACTTTTCACAGTTAAAGAAATGAATATCGAGTGCACATCTGGTGAGGAACTGTTGAACATATTTTTTACCCATTTTGTAACCAAGGAAAAGAAACAGAATAACCAGACAAGCATGCCATGAAGAAAAAGGAACCACAATATTAGTTATAGAATGCAGTGAGTTAGATCTGCTCACCCAATCCCCAGGAATCAATTGCCCACGGAGGTGATTTTCTAATTGAAGCCCAATCTGACTTTGTCAGCTCCATTGGTTTGTACTGTGTTCCAACTAACCATTCAAATTGCTGCGAAGGAACATAAATATGAGAAGACTTTTCCATACAAATTTAAACATGTATATTGTAATCAAGGAATATAATACACATCTCCCTGCATTTCGTTACATTTTCATGGTATTAAAGAGCATCGAATCCTTCTTTCTAGAAGCAACTTTAACACAACATGTGTAAAAAATAACAAAACCTCCAAGCTTGACATAAAAGCATAGTTTGAACATTCACCAAAACATATCAGAGAGAGAGAGAATTGTGCGTCGTTCTATATCTAACTAATATAAATATAGGTGTGGACTAAGAATCCATACCAACATGGGGCTACCAGAGGCTTCTTTGTTGGCATCAAATTCTGACAGAACATCAAAAGCATGAAGCTTCCAATCCAGAGTTTGAGTAACAACTACACTGGCCAAGCACACATTCCCATGAACCTGGAATTGATGAAGTGATGGTAATCAGCTCATTTATGACCAAAGTATCTCTAGTATTTGTTATTTTCAATAATGCAGTAATGCAATATCACAATATCAGTTCAAATATGACTAAAGCACCTTCAACATGCTCTTGTTACCAACAGTACATAAAATCTAAATGTGTCATTGCAGTAAAGCAAAAACATGTATTGATCTTTAATTATATCTCAACAAGTAATGTCAACTAAGAGTAAAGCACTAAATCATTAAAGTAACACAATATAAGTTGGCTGATTGTATCCCAACAACAAATCTGTCAGGCCTCCGGGATCTCAAGGGGTAGCGATGGGTAACTGGCGGCCGTTCCAGATCCCGGCGATGGCCTGAGCGGTCAGCTCCCCTGTTCGCCAGCAGGGAAGGGTAACGAGACAGAGGTAAGTAACTAATCTTTATTACTTCTTGCTTGAGCCCAAACATTGGATCTCAAGGTCTATATATAACTGACGCTTACAAATAAGAGTCCGGACTGGACTCGTAGTCTAACTCCACAATCTGAACGGACTAGAATCCCTAATGGATTCGGCTCTAACTGAAATAGAATCCTTAATGGATTTAACTGCCAGATATCCGGAAGGCTAAGCCTTATGCCGGCGGCTGTAGACTATGACATTTCTCCCCTCCTCGCGAAGCAGCTCGTCCTCGAGCTGGAATTCTGGATAAGACTCCTGGAAGTGAGTTAGAGGTGTCCACGACGCCTCAGACAAGGTTGTGCCAGCCCATTGTACCAAGAGCTGCTGTTGACCCTGACGTCGCGTCGATTTCAGCACGCGTAATGGAGTTGGCAACACCCGGCCATGGTGAAGCTGCAGCAATGGTGGAGCCCCTTGAAACTTTTTAAGCACCCCAACATGGAATACGTCATGGAGTTTAGCGCCCGGAGGGAGTTCCAAACGATATGCAACCGAACCAATCTTCTCAAGTATCTTGTAGGGCCCGAAATATTTTGGCCCGAGCTTGCTAGCTGAAGGGAGACCAAGAGAAGCAGCAGGCCGATGAAGAAGACGTAACCAAACCAACTCTCCCACGTCAAAGGAAACATCCCGGTGATTCTGATCATAGTATTTCTTAGCATATGATTGAGCTTGAAGAAGGCGAGCTCGGATGTCCTGGAGGAGTTGATCACGAGCTAACAAGGAGGCTTCCACAGCTTGCACAACGGCCTCGCCCTTTTCATAAGTGCGTAAGGAGGGTGGATCCCTGCCGTAGACCACTTTGAACGGTGTTGCACGAAGGGCCGAGTGGAAGGAGGTGTTGTAGCAATATTCGGCCCATGGCAGCCAGTCCATCCATTGACGAGGTCGATCGCCAGTTAAGCAGCGTAAATACATGGCGATTACCTTGTTAACAACTTCAGTCTGGCCATCGGACTGTGGATGGTAAGCCGAACTGAGGTGAAGGCGAATGCCCGCCAAACGAAACAAATCTTGCCAAAAGTGACTGGTGAAGACCCTATCTCGGTCACTGACAATAGAAGTAGGAATCCCATGGAGGCGGACGATCTCATCAAAGAAGACACGGGCGACAGTTGTTGCGGAATATGGATGAGCCAAGGGAATAAAATGAGCGTACTTGGAGAAGCGATCGATGACCGAGAGAATGACGGATTTACCATGTACGCGAGGAAGCCCTTCAATGAAATCCATTGCAATGTCAGACCATGGTTGAGATGGCACGTCGAGCGGTTGAAGGAGGCCCGCCGGTTGTAATTGTTCAACCTTGTTGCGTTGGCAAACTTGGCAAGATCGCACAAAGTCTTGAACAATGCGTTTGGCCCCTGGAATATAAAAATCCTGACGTAGGCGGCACAAAGTCTTTTGAATGCCTTCATGTGCTGCATGGGCAGAAGTTAGAAGCTGCTGCAATGCGGGTGAAGATGTTGGTACATAAACCTGTCCGGAGTGCAAAATGAGGCCGTCATGAATCGACCAAGGCGCGGTCAATTTGCCTGAAGCGATGTCGGTCTGGAGCTGCTGGAGATCCCGATTTTGCAAAATTTCATTGCGCGGTTCCGGGAAAAGGGAAAGAGCTGGTGACGAAATGGCCAACAGACTGGCCGGAGAGGACTCACGTTGGGATAAGGCATCCGCGACTGTGTTGAGGCGTCCCGGCCAGAATTCCACTGAAAAATCATATCCGAAGAGCTTGCTCACCCAGTGATGTTGAGGAATAGTGGAAAGCCGCTGATCGAGTAAGAACTTCAAACTGTAGTGGTCTGTGCGGATAAGGAAAGCGCGGCCCCAGAGGTATGGTCTCCAATGGCGAACGGCTTGGACCAATCCGATCAATTCACGTTCATAAGCGGGAAGCTTGGAGTGACGAGGCA
Organism: Dendrocalamus sinicus; assembly: GCA_036346575.1. Taxonomy (NCBI): domain Eukaryota; kingdom Viridiplantae; phylum Streptophyta; class Magnoliopsida; order Poales; family Poaceae; genus Dendrocalamus; species Dendrocalamus sinicus. The sequence goes on along the minus strand of CM070643.1, from coordinate 15,068,512 downwards.
CCACCGGTCGACTGAAGAATGCGATAGGTCCCCGTCCTTGGTGGAGTACAGCCCCAATGCCTGTTCCTGAAGCATCGCACTCTAATATGAATTGTTGAGTGAAATCCGGCATATGCAAAACTGGTGCTGCGGATAAAGCCGACTTAAGGCTCTCAAAAGCTTGTTGGGCGGTAGGGGACCATCCGAATGCTTCTTTCTTAAGTAAGTTTGTTAATGGAGATGCTATCTTGCCAAAGTCTTGAATAAATTTCCAGTAATAGCCTGCAAGGCCTAAAAACCCACGTAATGCTTTGATTGTTTTGGGTTGTGGCCATTCAGAGATTGCTTGCACCTTGGAGGGATCCATGGCTACTTGGCCGTTGGAGATAATATGGCCCAAGTATGAGACAGAAGATAATCCAAAGGAACATTTGGACTTCTTGAGGAACAAAGTGTGCTGCCGCAGAAGCAAGAAAACCATTCGGATGTGTTGTAAATGCTCGGACCAAGATGAACTGTAAATCAAAATATCATCGAAAAAACAAGAACGAAAAGGCGCAAATAGGGCCGAAGAACTGCCTGCATTAAAGCTTGGAATGTTGCCGGTGCGTTGGTTAATCCGAAAGGCATAACCACAAACTCAAAGAGGCCTTCATGAGTCCGGAACGCAGTCTTGAAAATATCATCGGGGTGCATGCGGACTTGGTGATAACCGGACCGAAGGTCAAGCTTGGTAAAAATCGGCGCCATGATTCATCCAATAATTCATCCACCACAGGGATCGGAAATTTGTCCTTGATTGTTAACTCATTGAGAGCCCGATAATCCACACAGAAGCGCCAGGTGCCATCTTGTTTTTTAACCAAAAGGACTGGAGATGAAAAACATGAATGACTATGTCGAATCAGACCTCGGTGGAGCATGTCCTTGCATTGTCGTTCCAGTTCATCTTTCTGATGATGTGGGTATCGGTAAGGACGTACGGAGACCGGGGCGGCTCCTGGGCGAAGAGTGATCCGGTGGTCGAGAGGCCGAACCGGCGGAAGGCCCTGCGGCTCGGAAAAGAGGTTTACGAACTCTTCCAGAAGGGGCTTCAGTGATGCCTGATCGGACTGGGCGAGAGTATGTATGGTTGGGACAGTAGAGAGTCCTTGCCATTGCACCCGACGTCCCGCCAGCCAAAACATCATGGTGAGGTCGTCGAAATCCCAAAGAATGGGGCCCAATGTCTTCAACCAATGTACTCCCAGGACAATGTCGAAACCACCCAAAGGAATACCATAAGCTTGGATGGTGAATGGGGTCTGGTTGACCAAAATCTGTAGAGTGCTGCAGAATCCTGTGCAGGCAAGATGCTCACCATTTGCGATCTTGACGTTAAGGCCTTCTCGGGGAAGCAACTGGAGTGCGGCCAATTGGACAGCCCGCTCACTCAAAAAATTGTGCGTTGAACCCGAATTGACGAGGGCTATAAAAGAGTGCGTACCAATGGTTACTGCCAGTTGCATGGTACCCCCATTGGAGGATCCTGTGACTGCGTGGAGGGATATCTCTGGTGAAGGTTCCTCGGTTTCAATGGCGTGCAGTCCAGGCTGATCCACGCTGTCCTCGCCGTCCTCATTCATATCAATGTATGTCAGGAACGGTTGCTTGCAGCGATGCCCCGGTATGAATTTGTCGTCGTAGTTGTAGCATAAGCCCTTGGAGCGGCGGTCGACCAGTTCAGTTGGCGTGAGGTAGCGGAACGGCCTTGACGGGCGACCTCCTGGCACTGCAGCCGGTAGTGTGGATTCCGGTAATTGTCCCGTGACTGGAACCGAGGGAGCCGAAGATCGCTGCAGCGGTCTCCAGGGACGTGACGTAGATGATGTGGGAGCGGTATTGGCCGTGATTTGTGCCTGGCGCTCGTACGCACAAGCGAGGCTCATTGCCACCTGGAGATTAGCGGGTTGTTGCAGCTCCACATCAGTCCGGATCGGCTCGACAAGGCCGGCGGTGAAAATTTGCACCTGCTGCAGGGGTAGCAGATGATCGGCCCGGCAAAGTAAAGCCAGAAAGTTAGTTTGGTAGTCGCTGACCGATCCCGTCTGTCGCAGACGCGTGAGTTCCCCCAAAGGGTTACTACGAGTTGGTGGTCCAAACCGCATGTGGCAAAGATCTTTGAATTGGTCCCATGTCGGCTGTCCGTCGTCTCGCTCCAATTGAAAATACCATTGTTGAGCGATACCGGTGAGATGGTATGAGGCAAGCGGACCTTGTCATATTCTTGATCGTTGGCCGGAAGAATTGGTCACACCGATTAATCCATGGAAGAGGATCGGTGGTACCGTCATAGGTAGGGAATTCTAATCTGTGGTAGCGTGGTGCGTTGTAATGTGAGTTGAATGGCAAGTGTTGGCGCGGCCCCATGGCGGTATGTGATGGCGGCGGCGGCTGCTGAAAGGTTTGGGTGATAGGTGGCTGCTGCAAGAATTGTGGTATGGGTGGTGGGCGGCGAAGCATTGCTTCGTGTACTGGAGGTGTAAAGCCAGGGGCGGATGTAAGCGGTGGTGCATAGCTGGCGACAGTGGGAAAAAATGATGGGTCTGCGGAAGTGGATAGCGCGGAAGCGGCGGTGGCGGCTGGATTTGGAAGGGTCACGGAGGCAGCGAAAGGGGGGGGCTTCTCCGATTCGATTGCCACCAGCTTGGAGTTTGTGGCGATGCTCTGGCGAGTCAGATCGGAAATCTTGTCCTGCATCTCCACCATCTGCGCCTGCAGCGCCTTGAACATGGCGCTCACGGAGGAGGCATCATCCCCAGAATCAGAGCCGGGCATCTCTGATACCAAGTTGTCAGGCCTCCGGGATCTCAAGGGGTAGCGATGGGTAACTAGCGGTCGTTCCAGATCCCGGCGATGGCCTGAGCGGTCAGCTCCCCTGTTCGCCAGCAGGGAAGGGTAACGAGACAGAGGTAAGTAACTAATCTTTATTACTTCTTGCTTGAGCCCAAACATTGGATCTCAAGGTCTATATATAACTGACGCTTACAAATAAGAGTCCGGACTGGACTCGTAGTCTAACTCCACAATCTGAACGGACTAGAATCCCTAATGGATTCGGCTCTAACTGAAATAGAATCCTTAATGGATTTAACTGCCAGATATCCGGAAGGCTAAGCCTTATGCCGGCGGCTGTAGACTATGACAAAATCTCACCTCCAACATGTTATATTCTTGACAACATTTCATAGACAATAAATGCATCATTGCAGTAAAGCAAAAAAAAACACACGATTTGTATTGATCTCTTCAAACCTCTCAAAAAAGTAATGTCAACTGAGAGTAAGGTAAAGCCGAAATCAGATGATCAATGAAGTAACACAGTATAAGCTGGCTGACTGTAGAATAATGCCAATGTAGAAAAAACTTGGGTTTGTCTGCATCGACAAGGATTTGTTATGTAAGCCTTACAAATGACCCCAGTGTTAAGTTGACTGCATGATCTAATGTCGATGGTAACTTGTAAGTCCCGTATTAAAACTTAAAAAAAAGTGATCCACATAAAATCATTTTGTTGTGATGAAAAGGCTTGTATGATAAAGTGGCAGCCACATCAAAAACTAGAAACATTCTAGGTCAAGAACCATAGAACAAAAAAAAACTAAAACTTTTTGAATGACTTGTGCTGCAAGCATGATGCAACAAATTCATTGGCACATGTACAGAAGAAATTTGCTTCAGCCTAGAACGAAGCAAGCCAGCAGCCATTAGAGGTAATCAAATCTACAAGTAAATATCACATGGCAACAAACAATATCACATAGCAACAAACAATATCACATAGCAACAAACATTATAAAGTTTTAATAAACAGTTTGCATGAAACAAATAGCATATAGCATCTCATTCTTCAACTCTTAAGACAGGAACTTACGAGCTTGCAATCATTGTTGAGAAAGCTCACAGCTTTTGATATCTGATGTAGACCCCAAGCAAAATACTCATCCCTGAAACACAAATTACTAGCCATAATAAGAATAAATTTCACTGATAAAAAAATGCAGAACTGAATAGAAATCTTGATAAGAAAAAAAGCTAGCCAACTGCAAAAAAATTCTCGCGAAATGGCTAGCAACATGGCATGGTAAACCACACGGTGCCAACTCTGACCAGAATTTGTGTAGTAGCATGGCCTGGCTGCAACTACCATGGCCAGTTCCTCCAGTTCTGGAAATCATATTTGTTGCTAATGGCAACATTATGGTGAACACAGGTAAGCCAGTAAGAACTCATTGGTCCAAACTTTTCAGACATAGTGCAACTGGTTTGTCTACCACCAGATCCCAACATTGATAATTTGATAATTTTGCACAGGAAATAATTATTAAAATCCTCAGCATTATGGAATCACAGTAAAGCTTGGCATGCAAATAAATTCCCTTGAGGGTCAATATGAATTAAACAGCTCTAATCTATTTAGCACAAATCATATCACTCAGCTTTAATTAGCAGTAAGGTACTGCATCTCAGCACATATATGTCATTTTGTTAAACACAAAAAGACAAGAGAAGCAAATGGTATGATGGTACCTTTGTGTACCTCCCAGGTTCAGTTCCTTGATCTTTTCTGAAAGTGGTGTAACAGGCTCTGTCACTATATAAATCGTGTGCTTCACGGCAGGTCCATCGGGAACTTCTGCTTCGGTACTGTGAAGAAAGGATAAGATATTTGGATGGCGCACCTGCAATAAGCACAACAACATTGAACTGACATAGCAGATGTCTAAAAGAGGAGAGAGAAAAAAGTCCAGTACAACCGACAAGATATCCTCCAATACAATACAAAGTGCTAATTCTGTAAGAAGTCCATGGAAAGCAAGTCATAAAAAAATAATAAAAATTGGTGAAAATTGAACAGAGTATAGAAAGTACATCATTTGTAATGCTGAGATATAACACCATTATTATTAAATCTGCTTTATGCAGAGTTTTTCCCCTTTTTATTTTATCTAGACTGTTTTTTTAAGACTTGATAGTTTACCACCACAGACTTTGCTTTGATCTGTTGAAGTTGAGTACTACTGGTCATCAAGGATATTAAAGATCAAAATTAGTAACTTACCGTCCGTAATCTCTTAACACCATTCCGACCAGCAACCAAGTGCCTGTCCTGAGGATTGCTCCCTGATAGAGAAAAAATCGACACAGGCGATCCATCATCCTGGAGAAGACAATGGCATACTATGTTACAAAATTAAGGCAATCAGTAATCCTCTGGGAAAAAAGAACAAGCTGCTTAAATAATCAAAACTGCGCAACATAAAAATTCAACACTGATGCTTACAACCAGGCTAACAAACCTCCTAGAATTGTGCTCAACATCACGGTGACAATCACCTGGGTGATAACACGATGCACAAACGTTTTGCACTTCTACATATTGGATGATAACTGAAGGACCACTGTAAGTTATGCAATAGTTCAACCATAACATTCTGAAAGGTTTTAACATAACTGAACAAAAGCAATGAATTATTGATTTCTCAGCTCATTGAGAGACCTCGAACCATGCATCCACATTAGCATTAGCAACCTGATGCCTCCATAGTTGAATGGAGTGCCAGGATCCACATTAGCACAGCATGAGACCTCCCATGCCGCATCTATCATCAGCAATGTAAAAGCCAACTGCACATAACCACCACATAGAACGTACGAGCTCACATCGAAATGGCGCGATCCGAACCAAAATGCAACCGCAAAACTTCCCATTCGCCTAACCAGATTAGCCACAAACCAACTCAAGCACTGAATCCACCAATTCTACTTCCTGAGGCGTTACTACAGCTCGTACCAGCCTACACATGCTCCCAAACTGTACCACGAAACTGCTACAGAACACAGACTCACACGATCCAACGCGTACGCGGCCACAAAGCACCGGAAGCGCAGGCCAAAATCCTCATCAGAAAAGCGCGTACGATTAGCCCAAACTCAAAATTGCTCACCCGAGTCGCTAGTTCAGTTCAGAACCGAACCAGCGACACATCGAGAACCTCGCGTACGCTACGGGGATCTAATCGATCCGCCTCCGATCAGGAACCGAGAGGGGGAGGAAGGGTGCGGGCGCGTACCTTGGAGGCGCCGCGGTGGTGCGTCCAGGAGCCCCAGGCGGAGGCGTAGGGCTCGTCGATGGTGTAGGGGAAGTCCTTGAGCCCCGATCCGGATCCCGCGACCACCTCCTTCAGGAACTTGAACATTTTGCTCCACTCTCCCACTGTGTTTTCCCTCGATTTTTTGCGTGCAGTTCGCTCGGCGTCGGTCGGCTCCTCGCGGCGGTCGGTGGTTTGTCCAGGAGGAGGAGGCGTCGAGGTAGATCCGGGGAGGAGGAGGGGGAGACGGTGTCGAGGGAGGTAAGAGGGGAAGGGGAAACCCAGCACGAGGGGACCTACCTGCAAGAGGCGAAACTTTTTTGCGTTACACCCCCTTGCCTCTTGAGAATCTTGAGCCGGATTACGGGACAGACCGGCTGACAGCTCATGCTTACGAAACGTGATGGGTATTTTGGCTGGCCAGGTTGCATAATTTGCACTTACCGTGCACGTGTGACTTGTGAGTTGTATGTATATACCGAGGCACATGGTGTGAAAAAGTGAGAGAGAAGCTTCCTCTGGAGAGAATGGAAGGTTTCGAGAATCATTGGATCATGAACAATAGTGGCTCGGATATATCTTACTAGCATCAAATTGGTCGAGGCTACTAGTAACTAATTGTTGAAACCTTTCTACCCACATCATGTATGAAGATGCAACTTTGTTGGATCAATCCAACGGTTTAGGTCTATTAATTGTTCTTTGTAGCGTAGTTTTTTTTTTTTTTGGCTTGAGCACCTTATATGAGACTAGTTGAATGGCGAAACAAGTTTATGAGTATACATAATGCAGATATATCTGTTTCTAAAATAAGTTCTAATTGTTTCTTATTATGTGCATGTAGTAGAAGTATAGATAGCCACGTGTAGTCACAGAACATAGTATAGGTAGCCACACACAGACATACCCCTTAGGAAATGCATATGTAGGATGACACGCGCACAACAAGATCCGTACTATTGTCTTACATTAAACACATCATGTAAAAAAGTCACACGAAGTTTTACACTTTTCACAAAACTATAACTTTTATGTCAGGATTATCAAATAACTATGCATTTGAGTTTGAGTTCTCAGAAAACTACAACTCGTCACGTAGCCACATACTTACAATCCAATCCCACTCGTTAGCCACACATAGCACAAACGGCATTGGAACCTACGACACGTCTAGAGATGGCAATTATGTCCATTTATCTATATACTTGTGGGTAAATACCTTAATGGAGCTGGGTATGTGATATTTTCTTTACCCACGGGTATGGAAATGGGAGGAACACTCTACTCGTCGGGTAAACGGGCACGGATATAGGTAAGCTCCACCCGTACCCGCCCCGCCCCGCCCGTTTACCCGCGATATAGATTGACAGGTGGCGCAATCACAGCAATATCTCTAATTACTATTGATTGTTATAAACTTTTCCATATCTCTAATTGCTATTGATTGTTATAAACTTTTTTTATAGCTATTATATTTTCTAGCAACAGCTGTTGTTTATATGTATCTGTCATTAGTTCAACTCTCAAATGATGACTCTCAGTTCGTGGGTAAACGGGTATACCCATGGGCGACGGGTATGGGCGAGATTTTTTGCCCGTCGTCCTTTGCGGGTAAACCCGTGGGCGTAAATCGAGGTCACGAGTACAGGTATGGGCGAGCACTACTCGTACCCGCCGCGCCCGATTGCCATCCCTAGGCACGTCATGCGTTTGGGCTTGACACAATGAAACTAGCACCACGCACTCATTCCACGTTGGGCATCCCCAACCTGTGCGATGTGGTGTCCTAGGTGGCACCCCTTAACGGGTAGGAGTAAGCCCATGTGACCAACAGCGAGCTGACTTGTTAGATCTACGGTAATATGATGGAGTTGTAGTTTTGTGAGATTGGTTTTGTGAAATTCAAGCTCAATTATGTAGTTCTTCGATAGTTTTTGCTGTAAAATTGTAGTTTTGTGAAATTTACTCTTACATTTATTGATGTTTAGAAGGTTTTATACATATGTTCCATGTGTTTTGTTGAGACGTACGTGATTGAACTTGACATTTTATCTTTACCAAATCCAACTCTTAAATATGTAAAGGACCATATATAAAACCTGATGTTGGCAAATATCCCTAAATCTCTTTTTATCCAATAATTTTATCGCGAGTACTTAACAAAAAAGTTGTCTTCATTTTTCTTTAAACCAAAAGTTGCCTTGAAAGTAGGGGTGAAAACGGGCCGGGTATTTCCCACCAGCCCGCCCGCCCGCCCATATTAAAGCGGGACAAATTCGGGTCATAAATTCGGGTACCCGAGTGCTTATACGGGTATCGGAGCCAGATACGGGTATTTTTTGGCGGATATGGGATCGGGTTTGGGAAGTCGGTATCCGACGGATACGGAGTATCCGGTACAAAATACGGATATTACCCGGTAAACTATCCGGATATTACCCGAATTGCTTGCTCTCTCAAGACTCAAGGTACTACTTGAGTGTTAAAACTACTAATGAGTAATAATGTATGTCTAGTGATGCTACTACTTTAGTACTGACGTATTGTTAGGCAGTACTATGCCCTAAGCTCCTAATATAGTTGTATTATGGATGTATGGAATGGTTGCATTGCTATTGTCTATGTGGTATAAAATGGTTGTTGCATTGACTTGATATCCGAATAAGTATTCGTAACCGATAGTGTCTGTATCCGTCTTGGTACGTATTTGTTCCATATTTGTGCCCGATATTATCCGTGTTTGTATTCGTATTTGACACTATCCGTATTCGACCCAATTCCGATTAGAAAATATGGGTTAGGATATGGAAAGGGTGAGATCCGACTGTATCTGACCCAATTTCACCCCTACTTGAAAGTTGAGATCTGAGTAGAGCCACGACTTAGACCGACTTTATATCGTATCCATGTTTAGCCAAAATTGGCCAACAAAATAGGTAAAGCGCCAAACAGCCCCAAGGGGCAATTGATTCAGCAACCAGAAGAAAAGGTTAAGTTAGGAGAAACTGAAATATCACAACCAATTGCAACCTGTGCCCACAGTAGCTTTGCTTGAATCGGAAGAAAATTGCAATACTGCAATTGTCACTGTGGATTTTAATGAAAAGAAAAATGAAATAGACTGCATTACTTCCGCTAGAGCTCTACCACCGGGAGTTCTCGTGAAGCCCTCACAAGCGATCCTTACAAATTTACAATGATCATTCTGAGATTTGTTTTTTGAAAGATCATCATCTTGAGAATTTAATTTAACGCTGCATTGCACACTTTCAGATTTCTACATCTGATGAAAGCCCAGTCTTTTCATCCCCTCTTTTGATGTTTCCTCTGTAGCTTGCAAATAACATTAACGACACATGTATCTACTCTGTAGAGATAGATACCTATAATTAAGTAATTAAGACGTTAAGACAAACAAACATGAAGGTACATGGAGCCAAAAGTTGGAACAGAAGACTCCAGTACAGAGCATGGTACTGTTCAGAGTTGGAACATCCTCGGCTTGGCCACTATGGTGGAATGCTTCAAGATGTGGAGGCTGAACTGCCCACCCTTCTCGGTGGTGTCGAGCTTGTCCTGCCCGGGCGGCGGCAGCAGCTCGAAGTTCTGCACGAGGCGTCCGATGGTGATGCCGAGGATGGGCAGCGCAAGGATGATGCCCGGGCAGCTCCTGCGGCCGACGCCGAAGGGCAGGTACCGGAAGTCGTTGCCGTTGGCCTCGACGTGCTTCTCCTCCTCCAGGAACCGCTCCGGCCGGAACTCCTCGGGCCGGTTCCACTGGTCGGCGTTGTTGGCGAGGTACCAGGCGTTGACGAGGATCTTGCTCTCGGCGGGGATGTCGTAGCCGCCGAGCTTGGCGTCGTGGAGGTTCATGTGGGGCACCAGCAGCGGGATGGCCATGCGCAGCCGCAGCGTCTCCTTGATGACGGCCTGCAGGTAGGGGAGCCTGTGCGTGTCCGGCTCCGTGATCTGGTGGCCCAGCCCCAGCACCGTGTCCAGCTCGCGCCGCAGCTTCTGCTGGATCTCCGGGTGGTTCACCAGCTCCGCGATCGCCCACTCGATCGACCACAGCGTCGTCTCGATCGCTGCGCGCAACGGCCGACAGGTTACAGATTAGAAAAGGCAATCACCGGCTACCGACAATTTGCAACTGCTCGTACTACTGGCGTGGCATGAGGGAGATGCTGCCGACGAGGCGGCTAGAACTATTTAGGCTGGCCCGTATGTTTGGAAACACCGAATTCATGTTAGGTACGTCTTTGACCAGTGGGGTGACAAGTGCTCCTAGTACAGACAGATACTTCAACAACCTCCCAGACTTATAATAATACTCCAAGACCACATGTGACGCCATGGAAGAGTGTACGTTGTTGTTACGCGACAGGCAAAATTGCAGACGCAATCTTTGCCAAAACTAAAACTGAAGAGAAGTTAAGCGTACCGGCGACGTTGATGTTCTCGACGATGTAGAGCACGTTGTCCTCGTTGATCTCCCCCTTCAGCTGCGCCTCCAGGATGTGATCAATGGCGCACTTGAGACCGTTGTTGTCCATGGGCTTGGTGCTCGCCAGCTTCCTGCACACACGCGCACCAGGCAACCACCATGTGAGCACGTCATGCCGTCCCCATGGTTTCTCATGGACTCAGCAGTACTTTTCGATAAAAGATAAGCAAAAGGAATCCAACAAGATAGACGGGTACGGTGATGGACTCATCCTGCCTCTTGTTGGCCTCTCACTTTCACCTACTGTCCCAACTAATCAATGGAATGGAAGAAGAGCTGAAGACAAAAGTCGAGAAAGAACTCACTTCCTCTCCTCCAGGAAGAAATCCTTGAAGAGCTTGAGGCGGGTCTCCTTGACCTCCTTGCAGATCTTGAGGTAGCTGCGGAGGAACGGGCGGAGGATGGGGATGAAGTCGCCGTAGTTGTACTCGAAGCTCTGCGCGAGTCGGCTGCGCTCGCCGTTTAGCGCCCTGAGGCGGAGGAACAGGGGGTCGTCCATGCTCTCGAACCGCCGGTCGAACATGATGCGGTACATGTTATTGTACATCAGGAGCTGCAGGCGGCGGCGGAGCACGACGCCCTCGGTGGCGGCCTTGGGGTCGGCGCGGACGTCGTCCACGACGGCGGCGGCCTCGGCCTCCCACCCGGTGTGGTACTGCTGCACCACCTTGTTGGTGAAGAAGGGCACCGTCATGATGCGCCGCATCTTGCGCCAGTGGTCGCCGTACACGGTGAACACCATGTCCTGGCCCTTGCCCGTGAAGATGTCGAACACCACGTTGCGGGTGCGGGAGCCGAACTCCACGCCCTGCGTGTGGAGCACCTCGCGCGCCAGCCGCGGGGAGGACACCACAACCAGGTTGCGCTGGCCCATGCGGAGGAGGAAGATCTCGCCGAACTTGCGGGCCAGCGCCGCCAGGTTCCAGTGGTTGAGGTCGTCGCCGACCTGCAGCCAGTTGCCAAAGATGGGCACGGGGAGGGGTCCGGGCGGGAGCCGGAGCTTGCGGCCGCGGATCTTGGACACCGCGATCGCGACCACCACGGACGCGAAGAGGCCGACGAGGAGCTTCTCCAGGAAGAGAAGGTCCATGGCGGCGGCCGGGGGGTGGGAACGCGCCTCTTCGCTCTTGTGCGTTCGCGCTCTGCAACGGTGGGCTGGTTGTTTCCTGGAGAAGCGAACGGAGATGTCCGCGTGCATATATAGGGGAGGAGGTCGAATTGCCGAAACGGGGAGTTGCCGTCAGAGTTGACGGCGGTGGGTAGGTAGGGAGGCGACGGATGGATTTTGGTGAGTGGGGGGGTCCTTCACTCCTAACTCCTAAGCGCGCGCGCAGAATGGGACACCGTTTACATTGCGTAGGATGTTTGGTGATATAAAAAAGATATTATCTACTATTTAGGAGACGATTTTATAGATAATTTTTATTATGTATACATAGTTTATTAATGGTATGAGGTTATTGCAAATAACTATATAGATAATCCATTGTATAAGTTATCTTTAATCATAGGAATAAGTCTACATAACCCCTCCATGTATTGTTGCTTGATTACTTAACCCCCTGACCTAGTAAACCAGGTGTTTAACCCCTTAGCCTTATAAATACCGTTTACTTAACCCCCTAAGGTGGTTTTGCAATCTGGTTTTGCCTTGTTGGCGTGCCACGTTGGACAACAATACATAGGGGGTTATGTAGACTTCCTGGCTATTATCTATGATTTGTCATCTCAAGCTGCACAACAGATTTTTATAGGCATAAACTATTTATACATGACACAAACAGGATGCTCCACAATCATTCATGAAATAAGTAGCAAAAGATAAGTACGTAGGTTCAGCTCTCACAAAAGCATAGAGCAGCATGCATTCAATTATCAAAAGAGAACATATCTCATCTCCCCCACAAAACACATGTCTTTCATTGCTTCCAGGTCATAGCTTCATGCATTGTTGCCAAATAGGTCTTTCATTCAATTACCGTTCGAGTTTTTTACAGGGGCGTGTGACCAACGTGGCAATCTTGTCCAACGTGGCATGCCAACATAGCAAAACCAGATTGCAAAACCACCCTAGGGGGTTAAATAAACGGTATTTGCAAGGCTAAGGGGATAAACAACTGGTTTATTAGTTCAGGGGGTTAAGTAATCAAGCAACAATACGTTAGGGGGTTATGTAGACTTATTCCTTAATCATATTTATAGATGACATGAATATGTATTAGGATATGTACAATGATATAGATAACTGTTATATATAATATCTTCCATATCATCTATAGATAATACTAAAGACATTTCATAAATATGTTGTCTTTTTATGTCTTTATAGACAGCTTCTTTATGACACAATATATCTTGTGTATCGTATTACAATCGACTACTGTATGAGAAACGGCTCAATTATCAATGCTCCATCTCTCTCATTTATGTTATTTCATATCCTACGTGATAAAATTTATAGATAGCTGACACACACTATTGCATAGCCTTACAAGCAACCATCCTCTGTACCATTCTATATGCCCTAGGTCCTTAAACGATTCGGTATTTTTGTCTCTACCCCGCAGTCTTTATTTTGCCCAAGAGAGAGATGGTTGATTCACTCTTTTTTTAGGTGTGTATTCTCTACTTTGTTCTATTGGATAATGATGGAAAAGGTCTTCCATATTCCATACAAAAACAAGTGAAACGGTTGAGGAACATGAATGGAAACACTGAATTAGTTTCTTCAAATAAACATCGGATTAGGTGTGATGTGTGACATGTGGATTGTTTGAATGGTGGATGTGCAAAAACACCACGGTAGTGACTAGTGACGGCGTTAGATGAGTCGACATCTGGGGTCCACTGGCAGTGGGTGTTGCCGTGCTGGTGCTCTTGGGCAAGGAGTGGTTTGAAGGGTGGGTGTACGTTGACGTATGCAGAGACTTGTGGCCTCCATGTTTTTGGGGTTGAAACTGAGAAGGAAAAGGCGTAGAAAAGTGTGTTGGTGGGTTGGTGAGAGAGAGTTGGATTTTGGGTGGTTTTTTTTTGAGGTTTATAATTTATAGTTTAAATATTTAAATTCTAACTGTTCGTGAGAGAAAGTATATATAGAAAAATAGTCGTATATGATTTTGGCCGATACAACTAAACTTAGTATATTTTTTACTACAATTTTTCTATTGACTCTGTTTTGAAAAGATGTACTGTTTAAAAGTTAGTTATTGTAGATAGTACAAACATAAATCGGCTAGAAGTTGTTAATTAGCCTTTGACTCTCTTCCAAGTTTTTGGTGGATCTTTATTTCTCGTTTTTTCTGTAGATGTCATGTATAGTACAGATGTACTACGAATTACCAGACAAAACTCGTGCTTTTTTACAGTCTTTAAACCAGTTACAACGAAGCTTGGCAGTTTCAGTGCCAAGATAAGCATGGCTGTAATGATGTTTTTTTTTATTCCGAGAGGTTGTAATGGTGTTGGCAAGAGATGGAATAATTGAGACTTCAGATAATGTCCATCTCTTTTGAAGATATGCAAAACGTACATGATTTCTTTAGAGTTATCTCGTGAGTTAATTCATCTCTTAAATGATGAAAAACCAACCCAATTTAGCGAGGACTTAGTACTCGATATGTGACCACTTTACAATTACAAGCCATCTAGACATGCTATGATGCAAATGACAAAATGAGAAAATCTTAGTGGAGAAATTGTCCTTTTCAACATTGATAGGTCGTTGGATGCCAATTTATACGGTGGTTCTTTAGTATGACATATCCAAATCTTGGCAACGAATTTCACAAGGAGCTACCAAGTAATTATCCAAAAATGTGTTTTCGCTAGATATTTGTAGTAGCTCTTTGTATGCCTTGAGCTCCTTTCTAGGCTGCTAATAGGTTTAGATCAGTCTAGGCTTTTGGACTAGGCTGATCCAAAATTGTAAATGGATTAGATCAAATTTGGACCCTTCTTTATTGGGCAAGACTTGGCCTGGATTGGACTAGACCTTTTGGACCAGGTATTTGGCCTCATATTTTTGTACTAATTACTAAAGGTATATGAGAGTTGATCCTAATTAGACAACTAAGAAGGTAGAGGTGTTTGGTCTGAGCTAAGGTCTATATCTATTTTTGGGTCTAGATAAGGCCTAGGTTTACATAATTTAGGTCAGGTTTGAACCAGATCCTTCTTAATTTTAATTGGATTTAGGTTAGATTTGGACCATATTTCAGACCATTAACAGCCCTACTCCTTCTCCATCTTGTCCCCATCTCCACAAAATCTAGCGCTGGAGGTCGACGGCTACCACTGGACGGCAACAGCAAGCACTGACAACGGCTACTAGGGGCGATTCTTCTCCATTCCAACCTGCCAGCGCAAGAAATGCCCTCCAACCCTAGCTATCGTTCTGCTCCCATCCACCAGACAACACAAGAAGAGGACCGAGGCCGACTGATTAAGGTATTCATCATAGTGATTTTTTTTGGATCTTTGTGTAGCTATGTTGGTGGTCTTCATTTGAATCTAGCGAAAATAGATCCAACTGTGAATCTTGATCATTCCAAGGATTTGGATCAGGGTATGAAATTCAAATGCACAATTAGTTCGTTCATATCTACACCAGCCGGGACAAGGCCATTGGACAGAGAATGGAAGGGAGGAGGAGGAGTGAAGGGCAAATGAGTCATTTTATATTATTTCTATCTCTAATCAGCCAAATATATTATTTTAATAGGTAAAGTGTGCTACAACAAAAGCCACAAAATTGTCTTGGAGCAAAGCCACAATTTTTCAATCCTAGAGTGAACACCACAAATTTTGGGATTGAGTTTTAAACGATGCTTTCTGAGGTTGTCGAAAGTCTCCTACAAGTTTGAAATATAATTAGTCATTTGGTGCTTTTGACAACTACATCATCAATATAGGCTTCCAGATTTCGGCCCATTTGATATATAAAGGTTAATTGCATCAAACGTTAAAAAGTCAGGCCATCATTTTTAAGGCCAAAAGGCATTTTGACAAAGCAAAACACTCCAAATGGCGTGATAAATGCAGTCTTCTCTTCATCTTCTGAAGACATATTGATTTGGTAATAACCAGAGTATGCATCTAGAAAACTTAATATTTCACAACTAGTAGTTGAGTCAACCAATTGATCAATACGAAGAAGTGGAAAATGATCTTTTGGACAAACTTCATTCAAATCGGTATAATCTATACGCATGCACCACTTACCATTAGGTTTCCTAACCATTAGAGGATTAGCCAACCACTTTGAGTGATTGACTTCTCTTATAAAGCCTACTTTGATTAACTTGTCCAGTTCTGATCTTGTAGCCTCTCGTCGATCTGGTGCAAATCTCCGTAACTTTTGTTTTACAGGCTTGTTATCAGGCAGTAGAGCTAGCATGTGCTCAATCATCTCCCTAGGGACCCCAGACATGTCGGATGGCTGCCACACGAACACATTTGTGTTTGCCTAGAGGAAAGTGACGAGGGCATCTTCCTATGCGAGGTCAGAAGTAACCCTGATGCAAATAGTCATTGAAGGCTCCACTGGGTCTAGAGGAACCTCCTTGTCCTCTTTGTTTGGCTTCGGCGCAGCTTTTGTCTTCGAGTGCTTGCTCGAAGATGACACCTCGGTAGTGTCTCGAGTAGGTAGTTGGCTAATCATCTCAAGGGACTTGTGGTCACACGTCGGTGCCATTTTCTTATCACAGCGGACGTGATGACTCTCTTGGACCTGGCAACTTAAGACATTGATATGCATAGTGAGAGACTATTAGAAAACATGTTAGAGTTGGTAGTCTGAGTATGACGTTATACGCCATGTCGAAGTTGCCCGGAGATCCGAACGTAACAGGGAGAGAAATCTGGCCAATGGGCTTGGCCAAAAATCCTGATATGATTCCATGAAATGATATCATACTGGTTTTATTATGGTATGAGGAACTTGTATCTCTTCCAGAGCACTAACAAATAAAATATTCAAAGAACTACCACCATCAATCAACACGCAATTTACTTGACAATTGTTGATGGTGGGCTCGACCACAATCGAAAACTGATCAGGTCGAGTCAAAGGGATCGGACAGTCACTCTTCTCGAAAGAGATGGTGACTTCTGACCACTTAGGAAGATTATTGATAAGGGATTGGCCGATAGAGTTTACCTCTCGTTCGCTAGCCTTATACTATCGCTTTGACTCGTACACAGATAAACCTCCATAGATATGCTCGATCGTGTGCTTCGGATCCTGAAAAAGCATGTCCTCACCCTCGTCCGAGTGTTTTTGACCACTCGACTGCCCTACCTCATTGAGTGTGGGAAGCGGTCTCTTGGCAGAATAGTAATTCTCAAGTTTTCATTGGAAAACTTGGCAATTGCGAAGGTCGTGTCCCTCCTTCTTATGAAGTGGACACCACTTAAGCTTACTGTCCTTCCGAGCGAGGTGCTTTGCCTTTGCCCCGATCGGAGTATTGCTTGGAGTTCCGTGGCACCTTATCACCTATAGTCAAGACTTCCTTCGAGGTCACAGCCCAAGGCTTGTGAACTTTGGCCTTGTTCTTGGACTTCTTAGCCTTCTCCGAGGCTTGTGAACTTACAGGTTCGGGCCTTCTCCGAAGAGAATAATAACCCTACGTCCTGTGTAGCTATTACTCAGAAAGATGTTACAACTGAGAGTAATGCGAAAAGCCTAGCATAATCTCCTGATCCAATGTGTTCTGATCCCTTCCTCTCTAACGTCAACCTTTATATAGTCGATGAAGTGGTGGCCGTTGTCCCATGCCAAAAGACGCATCAATACTTCGAATGTTAACCGTCTAACGAAAGTTACTGTCAGAGAAACGTAGTGGCCCATTCGCCATGCGATGGTTGTTGTCCAAGAGATCGTGTGGGGGTATTAAGAATAAACAAGTTCTAACCGTCTTGTCAGACGACCCTACAATATAGCAGGGCGTCATTAGAGTAGTCATAGGAAGATTTACGACCGCAATGTGGTTATAGGGTAAGCTACAACTGTATGGTTGCAGGAGGACTTACGATTAGGTGGTCGTAGGAGGACTTACGATCATGCGGCCAGAAGGACTTACGACCATGTGGCTGTAGGAGGACTTACGAAAATGCAGATGTAGGAGGACTTACGACCATACGACCGTAGGAGGACTTACGACCGTCCAAAGAAATTTCTCTCTTATTGATAAGGAGTATACTCGGAGGATGATGTAATAACCAGAGGATTATTATATCCTCGTGCAGTCAATTTATTAAAACCTTGACCACATGGATCCAAAGAGATTTAGGTCTCGTTCAATCCGTTTTTTTAGCTACTACTGGCTTTTGGTTGAAATTGCACTGCAGCGGCTGTTAGTTTTTTCTGTGTTATTTAATTAAATAAAAAAAGAAAGAAAGAAAACACAATTATATCTCCATAAAAAATACAAAGAAAAAAGAAAAAACTGAAAAAGAAAAAATTAAAATTAAAAAGTTAATATATTTATTTTGGCTTCTGAGTCAGGAGATAGAAGCCAAAGCCGTAAAGAACGGGGAGTGCCACGCACTGTCGTAAATTTTTAATATTCGGAACACATCACACATGCGCAGCAGACGTATCCAGTAATTCCTCTTTTTTTTTGGTGAAGATTCCAGTATTTCCCTTGGTATTGTACAGTGTGTGCCACTTGGCAGAGGCAAGCAGGACGTGGTGAGGCAAACATGACACGGTACGTACCATGCGCACCAGCACAGTGGCGCACCAGCACAGTGGATGATTGGACAGCAGCACACGACACGTACCGTGCCATGCCGCCCTGCCGCCGCACCGAAACGAACGAATCACACGCGTGCGCCTGAATTCTGGTACGTTACGTCGTCGTGGCGCAGGAACGGACACATTTTTGTGGCACGCGGTAAATTGTGCATGGGCACGAGCACGGCCAAGTGGCGCAAGGTCCCCTCTTGCCGTTTAATTTTGCGCGCCGTTTTTTTCCAGCCATGCAATTCTGCAGCCACGTTCACATGTGATCTGGCCCATTTCGATCGAGAGCTCTTGTATGCGTACGTGTGGGTGGTTGTTGGTTGCGTTGCCTGGACTAGGCGAGGGCTTCTTCTTTTTAACTGTGTGCCTTCTAGCGTGTGTTTTTTTTCTGAATAAATAAATAGAATAATATTTGTATTATGATTTCAAAACAACTTATTAGGATAGTTTTTAAGTGATTTATTGACATTTAGTTTATTTATATAAGTTCTTATATTAGGATTAAAAGCTATAAACCGTAGCTGAAAAGAAACCACAATTCGAGCTGAGTGTGATCGCTTGTTGCTATGATGACTATATAGATGGTGATTGATCTCTCTCAGACTTTGGCCCTGTTCCAACTGGCTTAAAGCCTTTGGCTTATGGCTTCGAACTTTCACAAGCCAAAAGCCACTTGAAATGTATCGATTTCTTAATTTTGGTTTTTTGCTTTTCGACATTGTCTTTCTCTCTTATTATTTTGCATTGTCCGTGTGATATAACCGTGTTTTACATTTTTTTTCTTATTATCTTTATTTTTAATTAAGTGAATAAAAAAAACTAACCATCACTATGATAGAATTTTAGCTAGAAACTGACATCCCCATTGGAGCGGCACGTCAAGCAACTAGATTTATTTTATACTAGTAGTATACACTTAGAGGGTTCTCGGCGAACTTGGGTTATCTAGATCAGGCTGGGACGCACTTTGCTCGTCCCCTTTTGTTGCTTGTGTGCGTGTATCATGCATTTTTGTGTTTGTGTATGCTGGGCCGGATTCAAGCTTTTCTGTTTTCTTTTCTGCAGTTCTTTATATGTGGCAGCAGTTTAGGAGAGATGAATAATGTTATAAATCTCATAAAAAAAATAAAGTAGAATGAATAAGTTACTGACACGTATGAAAGAATAGGGATGAAAACAGGAAAACTGCATTCCCGTGCGGGAGAGCGATGCATTTGGACTGTACATTGTACTCCAAAAAAATGCAACATGCCGCGTGCACCTATCGATCGGTGAAAACGACTAGGATTGGAGTCTTCCAAGTTTCCATCGATATGTTTACCCACAAAACGGAGCCAGAGCTCGCCTTAAATTTATGGGGAAAATCCATAAATTTTCCCATAAGTTACCTGCCTTTTCAATTTGTTCCTTGATTATCCGGGTATTCTTTTGAAGTGTAGTTAATGGCTTTTAGCTATAACTGATAGATTTTGTCTACGTTTTTTGACACGGCAAGGAAGATGGAGACGCTGATGTGGATGACGTATATGGTTTTAGACCCAAGAAGCCGTTTAAAGAATCTGCTTCAAAATACCACCCCGTTTCTATATTTGATCTTTTAACTTCCAAAAACCAAAAAGAACATACCTATCGTTTACTTTAATCTCCATAAGTTAATTTGACATGTAAATAACCCTCCAGGTTACATGTTAGCGTTATTTTTTTTTTGTGGTTTTCGTTATCTTTGGGATTTGTTTTAGTGGTGCCAATACTTATTTCGATGATACTAATATTTATTTTAATTATTTGGGTGATTTTGGTACCAATAACGTCTTATTTTAATTACTAATGTTTCAATGCTAAACCGTGTATTATAAATACCAAAATCACTCAAATAATTGGTACAAATATTGATATCACTTGCATAATTATTAAAAATCATTAAAATAAGTGACAAAGATAACTAAACCACTACAAAATAATGCGAACATACGACCTAGAAAGGTATTTGCAGGCCAACTTAATTTATGGGGAGTAAAATAAACGAAAATGAGATATAGAGGGCAAATTGAAAATGTACTGACTTATAGGGTGTTTATGGGTTTTCCCCTAAATTTATTTAAGAATGCTACTCCTACAGATATAGGTTACTTATATTCATATGAGTGTTTAGGGCAGATTAGCTAAGTTCTGCACTTGGTTTATTAATTTGTAGTAGCCGAGGACATGGTCCAATTTTGTTGGGAAGCGTCCGTCAAAGCGGCATATATGGCCCCATTTTTTGACGCTGCATTTCATGAATAGACAGATTGAACCGTTGCGTGAGAAACAGAAAACTCATGTGTACCGATACATGGGAGCAGCTATGAAATATTTGGCAAAAGCTACCAATGTACTGCTCTCTCTTGGAAGGAAAATCTGCATATATACCAAATGATACTAAGCGATTCCAGTTCAGTAACTTTGCTTACGAATCGTCGTTGTAATCATCCATGACGTCTGGTAGATAAGACCTGTGTGGCAACTGCGGCCTTGTTCTTTTCAGCTTTTAAAAGTTACTTTTTTGCTTTTGTACAGTAACTAGTTTTTAAACGGAGTATTTTTTAAGATAAAATTCTACTAGTTAATTGTAGTACATAATTTATTGACTTCATTTATATTGATAAAAACTTTACGTGAGTTTCTGTTACTCTATAATATCTTATAAAAACAATCCAAAAACTACAAACTGCAGCTAAAAAGAACAGCTCCTGCGCCTTGCGAAGTATACCAACGTACATCTTTATGTTCATAATCTTCGTCTTCCCTACGCAATTATATGGCCGGCCGGTCCATCCGTGTCTTTGGTAGGTGACACCAACCGACGTCCGACCTTGGTAGGTTTCCCAATCGTCCAATCAAGAGGCCAGTGGTTGGGCTGGGCTGCAACATCACCAGCATGTAACGTAAATGCACAGAATCTAGAGTTATAGACAAGGGCTAGTTCAACGCCGGTAAACAGGAACAACTCATATTGGCTTCTTTAACGCCCGTACAAAGGGATAGCTTATGTTTCTGATTTCTATTTAAAGATACAGAAATCAATAGTTTTTTAAAACTGGTTTTTCACTCCTCTTACTCTCTGGAGACAAAGCAGAGGATTATGGATATGGACGCATTATGCATACTCTTCTCACTCCCATTTCGCACATGTATATCTCTCTTATTTTCTCTATAACTCACATCCATCTTCTAAATTAAAGCCACTTTTTTCAGTCAAAAGCTATTTGCCATAACCAAAGGTCATTGGAGTCGTTCTTTTGGGCTGTGGTTTATGACTGAAAATTTTGAATTCTGGCTATTTGAGAGAGAGAGTATGGAGAAAGTGGTACGCACGTGCGATTTTGGTCAATATAGCTGAAGTCGGTACATTGTGTATTTTAATCAACTTGTAGATCACGTGTTGAAAAGACACTTCGTTTGAAAGTTAGTTACTGCAGTATAAACTATAAACTGAAAAGAACAACCCTATTAACGGCTGCAAAGATGAATAGGCCCATACACTGACCACTATTATCATCAATAGGTTTCCCGCCCCAAATAGAACATTCCGCGTTGAGTTTTAGCAGCATGCGTGCGTGCGCTTTTCCTACCTAGTTTGTGTTGACAAAATTATTCGCGCACTGCAAAACAGCCGTCAGTGCAAACACCTACCACCACGACTCGGACGTCGATCGGGGAACGGACGCCGCAACCACAACACCAAAGTAGTTAGGCTAACCAGGACTACCAAACGCACGCGTTGTTTTTTCCGTTTTCCCTCCTAGGCGGCCACTACTCATGCTCTGCTCATACGAAGATTTTCTCGCTGTGAGTCCGAGACGATGCTACTGGCCAGTGCTTTTGTTGTTGAAGTAAATTGCCAGTGTTAGGCACTTACTTAGACACGATGTTTTGGAAGGACTAGTCACCTTGTCTTGTCGTGTGTTGCAATAAAATTTATTGGATATACAGAGAATTATGTTATGAAAGAGAACTGCTATGATTAATTAGAAAATAGAGAGCGGTGAGAAGTTGAAGGAACGTGCTGGTTAGAGGAGAAGGAACGTATGACCACCAACTCGTTCCTTTATAATAGTGGAAGGATTATGGGTAGGCTACGCTAACCTAAATTAATATTTTTATCACATAAATCAATAAATCATGCGAGTAAGATATCATAAATTATTATTACTAGACGCACAGTGCAACGAAAGAAGTGTTGAAGCAACCTGGTTCAACGTAGCGCTTGTTGGTATAGTACAAGTAGTCAATCCTCCAACATCTTTAGAAGGCAATCTTCAAAAGTTGATTGTCCTCTAGTAGTAGACAATTTCCACGAGCTAACTGTCTTGTTCTTGCGATCATCCCAATCAGTGCCATAGTTATAACAACGTCTTTACCGAAGTCCACATGTCTAGAGATGGAATGCCGTGTGTGCACAGTAGGGCCTTCAGAAGGAGATGACTTGGGTTTCGGTGGGTGGTGCAATAGATATATATCTCTCTCTCCATAACACAATGCATCCCTTTATATAGAGCTTCTGATCGGATGTGTTATCCAACATGAATAGAGATCGTATCCCACTTAGAAACTATCATCTAAACCCTTATTGTTTCAACCCATTAAATGTGTAGCCCTGAAGGTTCATGTATACTTAGTTGTAACCTGAAAACACCTTTCTAATCATCGATCAGCAGTAGTCCTTAGTAGGACATATCGACTCCAAAATATATAAAAGATCCCTACAACCAGTTCTTAGTTACTTACGATCAGTTCATAACTCCTTATGACCAGTTCGTGTTTAGTTACGATTTGTCTGTATCTCCATACGACTAGTTCGCATATCAGTTCATGATATGTTCGATCAGCTCACGATCAGTCAGTATACTCATACAATCAGTTCGTATTTGGTCGAACTAAATGACATGTTTACGTATTCTCTTTTTGTCTCATGATACCTGATTGAATTCTAGGTGAGAAATGTATTATCCAAAAACTATTCAATCTTTCCTGATGTAGTGATGGATAACTTCATGTGGTGGTCGACTTTTCGATTACTCATGGCATGACCATATACTTTCTTTATCCGACCAAATTGAAGGCCCGAACATATCTTTCTTGTTATGTAGTAAGGTAAATCTCATATCCGACCAATCACATTCCTCTGTATATTGCATAGCATACCAAAAACCTACCTTTATAACTATCTAGTTATAGAGGAGCGTTTATCAACATATAAGTGAACTATTATATATATAGGACGCTAAAATGGAGTACTATAGTGTCTGGCCACCAAGTCTCTCTGTCTTTGGATTGCTTTTAGATGCGTGCAAGTGCAATGATATATAATATATCAGACAAACCCGTTAACATTCATTAATTCGAAAAGACATTGATTTGAAAAGGATGTCATTGAGTTAGCATGTTAAATCAATCATGAATGACAAGTCTTAATCATGGAGCTTGGGCACCATGATGCCCTTTATTTACTCTCTCTCTCTCTCTATATATATATATATATATAGGACGCGTGTTTCATGCACCATGGTGCCTAGGCACCAATATCAATACCCGTTGATTTGCTTCGAGATTCGCAACGTTTGATGTGGGTATCTTCATATACCCATAAAAAAGTATATTTGAGATGTCAAACTCGGAAAAAATTTAAATTCAACTTCAGTTTAATTAGTTTGAACTATTTTATGGTATATACTCATCAGTAGTTGCATTGAACTCAAAAGTAGTTCAAACTAATTTGAACTGAGTTCAAAACTTACTTACCATAAATATATCAAGGGTATAAAACATTTTCATACCCAAACTCAAAAAATTATCAATCATACACGTGTATCGAATGTTGGTGCCTAGGCACCATGGTGCCTTATGTAATTTTCCTATATATATATATATATATATATATATATATATATATATATATATATATATATATATATATATATATATATATATATATATATGAAGCTATATTGATCTTAGCTAGAAGAATTATAATCATCATTATTTGAAACCAACTGATGATATATAAAAATATATCAACATTAACAGTGTCTTAAGATGGGTCAATTCAACAACATATTCTATGACATGTGTCCATATTATTGATTGATGTCTCTATATTCATGATATGTGAAACATGATCATCAACCAATACACGTGCTGATCTATAAATCACAATTATCCTATATAATGATATAAGATCAGCGATAATTTAGAATAACATTAAAACATAAATAAAGAATTTTACGAACAAATCACATACTTATTGATCAATATAAAAGATATCTATTCAAAGAATAAAATAATATGTTATTTAAAAACTATAAATATAGAAGTAATATAATCATTTCTATATCACAACGGTCTTTGTTGTTATTCATAAACACGAGCGTAAACAAACACCGATACGCACGCGAATACTCCCGCCTTTCCGAAAAAGAACACTATAGTAGGAGTACTACACAAGTCAGGCTTCATAGCCGACCAAAGATGGACGTACGGCATAGCGGCCCAGCGCAAGGAGGAAGCCCACTAAGCTTCCGAAACCCCGCCAGCAGCGCGCAGTCGTGGGAAGCAAGCGGCCCAACAAACCTCCTGCTCCATAGCGCAGCGAGGCCTAGGCGGGCGGAGGGGTCGTCCACCACCAAATTCCTCCTCGAAACGGCACGGCCGCGCGGCACAACGCGGGGAGGCGGCGAGCGACGCCGCGCGACTGGCGAGGCCGACCGGGCGCGTTCGCCGACGGACCGCGCGAGGCGGCCGGGGCTTCCGACGGATATGGGTCCACGAGCGGGATCCGGCGCGGCGTAAACCCCGCCAAGGCAGCCGTCGGAGGCGCGCGGGTTTCAGGTTTGCTTCCTTGCCCCTCTCTATCCGGTCTCTGTTAGCCCACTGGCCTGCCCGTTCCACGGTAGTGCTATTACTCTGGCCCAAGATGTTCGTCTTAACAACTTCGCGGTCCAAAATTACAGCTCGGATAATCAGATCATCTTACATTCTTACTTAGTCCGCCTTGACGCTGAAATCCTGGATGAAATAATATTCACGTCATCGCAGGCAACCGGCATATTTTGCGTCGAATGAGGTAACCATAAGCATACATGCCGTGACAATTTGGTAATTACTCGTATAGGTTTGACATGATATTCTCAAAGTATTTTAATTAATGTTCAAATGTTGGGATGCTACTTCATACTGATAGATTAGTAATTAACGATGTGTGTGGTTCTTAACTCTTCTAAATAAATAAAAACAAGATACAGGCAC
This sequence comes from Dendrocalamus sinicus, assembly GCA_036346575.1. Classification (NCBI taxonomy): domain Eukaryota; kingdom Viridiplantae; phylum Streptophyta; class Magnoliopsida; order Poales; family Poaceae; genus Dendrocalamus; species Dendrocalamus sinicus. The sequence continues at coordinate 15,042,870 of CM070643.1, read as the reverse complement.
TTGCGATCGCTGAAGTACTGATAATCTCTATTCCGAATCAGCTTACTTTGGGCATGGTATTACTTTGTGTAGCTTTCTTTTTAGAAAAAAAAAAGCGTTGAATCACTTTCATCTAAAAGATATTGTCATGAACAATACTATATGTCAGGATGACCTCGTGGGATGATGTCAATGGTACTGGTTTCGTAAATTAACTTTTACCAATGTTGGACCGGATGGTAACAGAGGAAGGATGATGGATGGTGTCAACTTGGACCGGATGGTAACAGAGGAAGGATGATGGATGGTGTCAACTCAAAATTTTCCTCCAATTATTCAAGATTCTATTATCAGACATCTACAGAGATGAACATAGATTCCTCAGCTAAAAATTAAACCAACTAGCTCAAGTCAACAAAACTTGGAATCTAACCCTTCTCGGTGGTCTAATCGGCCCGGGACATCTGACCGCTAGTATAAGGGTGGTCGCTGCTACAGTAAAAATCAAGGAATGAATAGTATTTTCAGCACGATTTCAAAAACCAAAATCAAAAGAAATTTTGATCCGTAGATCCAAATGACATGCAATTTTGCATGGATCTTCTCTAGATTATTGTGAATATATTCCAATAAATGATCATGAAAATCATGGCAAAAATTGAGATACTTTTCAGTTTATTGGAAGGTTACACAAAAACCGAGCCAAAACCTCAAACGACGAATACAACTTGTTCATGGGTAGATGATGACCAAGAAGGTTTAGATATATTTCCACACATCACAACAAGTTAAATCACCATAGAAACCAAGCTAAAAACCATCGGATCAAAAGATGGATCAAAGAGACTAAAATCAAGCAAAAACCGGGTTTCCTCAAGAAATTCCGCTAGATCGTGACTAGATGGATGGAATCCTGTCTCTAAGAGATATTTCTACCTCTTACACGTTCTTGGCACTACAAAAGCTAAAAAGAAGAGAAATCCAAACAAGAAAGACAAGAAAATCAAAAGCACATGAAAAGATTCATGGTACAACTCACTTGGGCAAAGTGTGGATGTCCATTTCACTTGGAAAGGAATGTTTTAAAGCCAATCTCTTAGAATAGTAGAGTTCTAAGGCTAGAGCACATACACACAAGGCTCCAACCTAAAGAACCCTATCTCACATAGGAGGGAGGAAGAGCTAACCACTACAAAGACTTAGCCAAAATTCTCAAACCCTAACCCTTGCCTCTCCTCCCTTCATATAGGGTTACAACCTGAACCAAAACCTGATGGATTCACCCATTGGATCAAACCGGGATAACCCATTAACCTCACATAACATCGGGTTTTACTCTCTTACACACACTTCTCAAAGCGGCTTACAACCATTAACCCATTAGTAAATCAACATCTGATCCACTTCACATTTTCAGCACATATAAGATCTAAACCACTTAGGCCAACATCACGGTTTCACACACCACCACTCTCTACCGCTTTTGACGAAGCTTTCCGCTTCCTTTTTCACGAAGCATTGCCCATGCTTCGCCATCTTACACGTGGCTTCAATGACTTGCCGCCAAGCCTCTTACGCGTTTGGATCCCACCGAACTATCCTTGCTTGCAAACGACCCAAGTTACTTGACGCACCACATGCTTCTCCTTGCGCATGAGGCACCCGACTTCCTTGACCTCACAGGACCTCGGCTCCTCCCTAAGCCTAGTCCTGGTCCATCTTGCCGTTGCCTGTTATGTCCACCACTGGTAGCTCTCACTCTGGTTCTTCGTCATCCTGGTTTGCAATCACCCCGCAAGTCTTGGTCATCTTCAACGTCTTCTTGACCGTTCTGGACCTCAGCACCACCCTGTGCTTAGTCTCGATCCTCCTACGCCTCACCATGACCTAGCTCCGAAGTTCTGCAACCAACACTAATAAGCAAACCATCATGTAGCACCGCACCATACACAAAGTCAACAATTGACACAATGCATCCATACAATACACCCTACAAAAAGTATGCAACAAAGTCACTGATCATAAATTTAGGACCAAACATTAAATCCTTGTGCACACAAGCAACGACCCAGGTCAAATCATATGCATGGACATACACACCATGACTCACACATGCATAGACTCCCCCATGACTAACTCTTGTACGGACACATGCCGTGACAAATATCCAAACTCACAGAACCAACAGACCAACTCAACAAGGCCGGTCTGATCGTGGCTCACACGTTGGTCAGACCGCCTATAAGGCAATCAGTCAGACCGCCTCCCTAGATCAGTCTGACCACACGATCCCAGCGGTCAGACCGCCTGGCTAGGCTGGTTTGATCGGGAATTTCAGAAGTGCACAAGCTAAAATTTAACTTTACAAAAATCAAACTCAAGCAATGACATCAATTTACAATCAATGTCAAATACTTATCACTGACATAGGCATAGGGTTACTACTACATGATCCTTCAACCAATATGGTGTGGCTTCCATGATAATTCTAACCGTCGGTTTGTCACTTGTGCTAGATAATTAATGCGCACAAGGAAGTCTTTGATACTGTTGTTGTGGAGTCGCAATCTGAAGATACAGTGATAAGCATCAACGAAAATGGCACCGCAACAAATCCAAATCCCACTTGCCGCTGCCCAATTTTCAGAAAAGCTATCTGAAGGCATGATCAGGAAGACGACTTTCGACTGTCGAAGGGGCCTGTCCCGCAGTAGCTTCATCACCGTGCTTACATCACCTGAAACATTAAGAATGCCGTCAGGGGGGGGGGGGGGGGGCGGGTCGCGCTGGGAAAGCATCTTGCAGTATTCAGATTGATTAAGCTCACAATGGGCCTACTTCACTGTCTCCAAAGAACAGATCACCTGAAAACTTGTGAGAAGCATTTTTGAACTACTATGGACCCGGAATTCAAAGGTAGATAAAATAGTGGGAACCGTATATATATGTGATTGAGATAAGTGAAAGACTTGTTTATTGAATTATTGTCTAGTGTTTGTTTAGTCATGGATGGTACAAGTTAGCAAACATACAATTAATGACAATACAAACGAGTAGTCCTTTATCCAAGGCTTCACACTAATCGTAGATTTGTACAATCAAAAGGTGGTCAAATAGAGCATAGATGACTTGGACTGATATACTGAGAAGACAGCGACTCTGGATGTTTCATGAGAGGTACCTTTGCGTACTGTTTTCAAAAGGTATAGATCTCGTATCGAGAAAGTCCCACACCAACCACACAGCATGAATCACATTTCACTTGATATATATAATTTCAGTTAATGAACAACAATATGGATGGGCGTACTTTTTTTGTTACATTATGCTCATTTGAATACAGAAATACTACACATTGCTACTTGCACTTTTGAGGTTTTTGCAAATTTTCACCTATACTTTGGATATTCGTAATTTTTCACCGTACGTATAATCTAAAATACATAAGATTGCTAATGTCGCATATGATTAATATGAATCTGGGTGGAAAAAGTTAAACCAGGAGGGGATCGAAAATCTAGACTTTAAGCCATATATTTTATATAGTAAAATGGAATAAGGTTATTGTGCTATTGGTCGTGTTTAGAATGATTAAGTTTATTACTTGGTGTATAACATAGCCATCATTGTCATCGACAACAACATTACATTATCATTCTGCCAATTAATCTAGATTATGCTAGCTAACGTTGAGAATTGTCTAATGCGTGAACTAATGAGACTAGCCATTCGGCCTTGGTTGACATAGAAGACAAGACCAATTGATTGCTAGTTGTGTAGAAACCCAATATTTTCTTTGCTTGAAGCTAGCTCCATGTATTTCAATTAACTGCTAAGGTAACTGCTTAAAATGTTGGTTTTAGTTTTACTTTTTTTGATCATAATTACTTGCAACGTTTCCTGTAAATTTTCTGCTCTCTCTTCTATTTTGTCTAATATGTTGAAATCCTGCTAAAACCTCCAAATTAAGAGAAATGAGGGAAAATATAATATTTTTTATAAAACTTCTATTTAACTTTCTTATTATAAACATTCTCATCATTTGGGGTCCATGACAGACAATTATCCCATGTGTTTGCGTGGTTTGTATATCTATGCGTAGATATTATTTGTGCACCTACAAGGAAAGCAAACACCTAACTATATTCAAAAGCAAACACGGAAGCATAACTTCTCCCACAATGATGAGAAGAGAACTGATAAACTGAAAAGCTAAGCTTAGACCCTGTGTAGTATGCATATATAGACGTTTAAGATAAAGCCAGAATTAGATCCTGTACACATGTCCCCATATGCGTCCCTTGAAAGGCTCTCTAGTGCTGTTTGTTCTGAAACATGAAATTGAAAATTTTGGATCAATGTTAATCTGGACGTATTCAGATTTCAGACTCCAACAGATAGTCTTCACAATTTTTTTTGGTGAGAATATTTTCACAAAAGCAGGCAGCAGGTGGTATTGATAAATTACTCTTCGGATCTAAATTCGATACAGCAGTGTTTTCCCCTGCGCCTGCACATCTGGATACATTATATATATATATATATATATATATATATATATATATATATATATATATATATATATATATATATATATATATATATATATATATATATATATATATATATATATATATATATATATATATATATATATATATATAGTGATTTACGATGAATTGTTACTACTATAATTTAATTGGGTAAGTAAGAGGTTGTTTGTATCAGCTTGTGAGTTGTGACAGCAGAAGAGCCTGTAGTACATCAGCTCTAGTCCTTCAAATGATAACTCTGTTTATACTACGATGAAGCGTACATATGGAGCAACTACATGTGGTTACACAAGCGGAACCGCGTCTCTTTTTAGGGCGCTTTCCTATCTATAGAACAAGTCTATAACATGGTACTGAATACTGATGTCACTGACAAGTAAGCCTATCGTTTCTTTGACTGGATTTTACCGAGATGTACATGTCACCTCCGGAGACTTGAACAGTGCAACCGCGCATGTCACGTTGCATATGTCGGTGAAGTTTGGAAGTCCAAAATGCCGCGTTTGTGGTTAAGCCCGAGATTTAATATTCTGGAAGCAAGCAGGCACCTACTCCATGCGTCCAGGTTCTGCATAGCATATATATGAGTGTAACAGTCATGCGCTTCTCTGCAGCACTAGACAAGGAGAATAAAACTCATCGTCTCCTCCACTTCAGGCCAGCGAAGGGCTCAGCGCCGACTGCCGGGAATTCGCCGGACGCTCCGCAATTTCAAGGTATTTTGCCGGCACCAACGACGCGCATCATCTTCGATCGGCTTCAGGACGTTTCTAAGAGGCCCTCATGGCTAGGAGGGGTGACAACATGATCAGCTCAAGTGACCGCTCTAATGGAACCCATAAAAGGCTGCTGCAGGATAGTGGTGGCTATGCCCAGGAGCACGCGAAGAAGTAAGTTAAATTCATGTCATATATATGAATTGCTATTCATTTCATGGACATTCATGCCTAAACTAAGTTAGCTACATATGTGAATGAAAGTGCGATCGAATTGCAATCAAGGGATGGAGTAATGAGTTGCTCTGATTGGTTCTGGATGTTCATCGTTCTCGCTACATGTGACATTCCTCTTGTTGTATTTTATATTGGCTCAAGTATTTAATGGTAGTTTCCTCAAATAGGAAGGTTCGCATATGCACGAGAACTGAGTACACATATGCACCGTACCATGATGGCTACCAGTGGAGAAAATATGGGCAAAAGATGATCCGGGGCAATATCTTTCCAAGGTGCGTGTGCAAACTATTCAATTATCTGTATATTTGCTTAAATTAATGGATGTATATTATAGGGCAGATATAGATAATTTGTGCATTAGGCCAAAGTCTGAATAGTAATATTAATAGAGAAAATGGGTATAGGACAGTGGTGTTATTTCTGTGCAGTATCAGAAACGTTTCAGAAAAATTCCACTCAACTATCCCGGCAAATTGGCTCCACTTCTCATTATATGCTCACCAAGCACACTTGAAAAACCAAAGGTGAAGTGTCGTCTAAAAAAAAAATTCATGTGCATGCTCCCAACTGAGACACACTTTTTGGGTTGGGATCTCACATAAGCATCTAGTAATTAATCAGGATACGGTTTTACAAAAGTTTCTAAAAAGATATCGAACTCTTACATGAATTAAATGTATTAATACAAAATATTACTGACACATACCAGCTGTAAATAGCGGATGCTTCCCGTATTGGTTGAGTGCATGTGATTGATCTCGTCTCGAGGCTTTCCCATATTAGTTAAGTACATGTGATTGATCTCATTTCAGGGCTTTAAGTTCTACTCAACTAATCGTCTCAGGCCAGAAAGCTGTTCTTTCTGGTCGCATATATATAGTTTAGTTGCAAGTGTGCATGGAAGCAAAAAGAAATGTGGTGCATGTATGGTTTTTATATTGCACTGCATGCCTTCCCCAGTAGCTACCTGTAGCTCCATCAGGTTGTAACGTTGACCTTTATGTTGTCGTGTATCTAAAAATCACATGCCTAAATGGGAATTTTTAAAAAGCAATGAAGCAAGGAACCAATAGGGAAAAGCAAAAGGAAACTAAGCACCATCATACATTTAGGGAATCATCACGCTCAGCTTTTGTGCACTCCACTGGGGGTTGTTTATTAGCCTAAAAGATGCTAATTAGTTTCCTAATTAACATGCATGAACTGGGGATTACCTATTTAATTGCTCTCCAGCTCAACTTGCCGTTGATTAACCAAGCTTTTGATTTGTTTTTTTTTTGCTATGATTGGTGGTGTATTGTATCATAGTTACGATTTCGAACAATGAAGTGGTGCAACATGCAAATTTTTTTGGGTGTTGATAAATATCATCCGAATGTTTGTTTTCCTAATTATCATCCAGATTTGTGGTCGTTGGATCTTCATGAATTCTCCTCCCCCTCACTCCCGTCGTTGGATCTATAATCTAACAGTTTCAAATTTGGATGATTGTTAGAAAGAAAACTTCCGGATGATACCTAGACACACCATTTTTTAGATGAGCATGAGCTAGTGTAATTAACAATGTGCGTCATAGATTTGTTCCGGGATTGTTAAATGTTTATTTAACAAATAGCTAGTGTGACTTATAAAACTCCTATTGACTATAGGGCCTGTTCTTTTCCTCCGAAGCTGGCGGCTTTTGGCTTTTGCTACAGTATCTAACTTTCAAACGGAGTATTTTCTCATGACAGGGTCTACAAGTTAAACGATCTACACGTTAAAAGCCCAATATCTGTACCAGCCAAAATCGCATGTGAGTATCTGTCTCTCCGTAATCTGTACCGTAAACAGCCAAAATTCAAAAATTTCAGCCAAAAGCCATAAGCTGCAGCCGTTGCCAAACAGGCCCTATGATACGAGCGTGTGAATCATAAATAAGCTTGTAATGAGGCGTAAGTAATTGTTTGCCAAGAATCACGCCTTGATCTTAATTTGGAACCGACCATCATTTTGTAAAGAATCTCACTCAAAAATAGCTTTAAGTTGTTCTTTGGATATAGATCTCGTAGTGATAGGAGTAGTTTAATTGTTTCCTCTAGAAGAAAATCCCTCACCCAACATGTACCGCAAGCATTTTGTTTAGATCCGGTTGCAACTTCTGCAAGGGGAAAAGTTGCAAATGTAGATTGAACGTCATCACATCTCGGAAAGATTTAGTTTTGTCATGTGAATATGTGATGACTTCAGCATATGTGCGTGAGATTTCTAGTCTCATATTTGTTGTAGCTGACTACATTCAGTATGAATTAAAACCTCTAAGGACGAAATAAAAACAAAACCCTCAAGATATAATGATATCAAGCTGCAGGTTAACAAATTGGGGCTAATATATGTTAGTAAATATCATTGTTGCTATATTAATTTGTTTGGTGTTAGAGCATTATAAATGAAAGGCACTACCAAAAGTTTTGTGCCTCACAAGTGTCAAAAATAGTTGGAAATAAAACTGATACAAAGCACCCAATATGCGGACGAGAAAGACTACACAGGTACTCCATTACTAATATCTGGGAAAGATATACGTCAAAAATACCTGAAAAATCAGATTGCCGAAAATTCTGATAGAGAGCTTTCCATCTCTCTGCACAGTGGGTAACTAAGGACTAGATTGGGCGCGCGTATGTATAGCCTATGTATGTGCCAACCTTGTATATATGTATATGTATGTGTGTGTATATATATGTATATGTGTGTGTATATGTATATGTATGTGTGTGTGCGCGTGCGTGTGCGTGTATACAGTAGTGCTATTCAGTGCCTGTGCACACGCTACGTGTAGATCCTGCTGCCTGATTTCCTGGTGCGTGAGTGTTGATTCGGCAGTAATTATTACACGTGAGTTACCATCAGGCAAACATGAATTTATTATCAACAGTTAGGCCAAACATTAGCTACTATCCTAACTAAATATGGTCTATTACACGTGAAGTTATTGTCACCATTTAGGCCAAAAGTTATACTCATGTAATAGAAAGTTAATTATGACCTATTACACGTGAAGTTATCACCAGTTACTTGTGACTGGTATAAAAAGCATGAATTTCGTAGCGTTGAATCATATTCAACATAGATTTTGTTTTATTAAGCTCGTAAATTTGAACACAATAGCGCAAACGGATCACAGATTGGACTTTCCATGTAAGAGTTATTGTATTTTTTAACTTGTAAATAAGAAAAAACCCCATGTCTGCATTAGGGGTGGCAACGAGCCGAGCCGAGCCCGGCTCGGCTCGGCTCGTGAAAGCTTGGTGGAATGGAGGCTCGGCTCGGCTCGGCTCGGTTAGGATATCAAGCTTTTTTGTGGGCTCGGTTCGGCTCGTGATGTGGCTCGAGCCAACTCGCGAGGGCTCGCGAGCCAGCAACATGTTAGATATATATATATAAATCCAATTAAGCATTAGACTAATACGAGATTTTTGCAATGCAAATACTTTCCCAGCAACATGTTAGAATGGCAAGCATGATTTGTGATGTTAAAAATCAACATTTTGCATCACATTAGATGATTATATGACACATAACTTTTACTTTTTAGTTGGCTCGTGAGCCAACCGAGCCGCCATGAGTGGCTCGGCCTCGCTCGCTTAGATCCCAAGCTTTTTGCTGGCTCGGCTCGCTCGTTTCATTCACGAGCCGAGCCAAGCCCCTCCACGAGCCCGAGCCGAGCCCGAGCTGGCTCACGAGCCCGAGCTTTTTTGCCAGCCCTAGTCTGCATGCATGTTTCTCTCTCCTGCTGCGCGAGACATTTGGTAGTAACTTCATAGGTTACAAATGATAATTTGATGTACATACGATAGTAACTTCACCATAAGAATGATAACTTCATATGGGGATGGTAACTTTATTCCATATGAATGATAACTGTATGTGCAACTGAAAGTAACTTTTTCGAAATACGGTGGATTGGTGGGGCTTCACCATGGGGATGATAACTTCATTTTATATGGATGATAACTTTATGCGTAAACCGAAAGTAATTTCATGTATTACAGATAACTTGATATACATTCGATAGTAATTTTATTGTAATTAACAAATGCTATTTACTGAGCATGGGGTGTAATGGTAGAGCGGTTGGCTGGTTGAGCCAGTTAGAGACGCATGTTTATTTTACACCTACGCGTCGTTAGTGTGTGTATATAATAGTTTGTCTTCTATACATTTTGAGAAAGAAAAGACACAACTTTCTATTCTAAAAGACACAACTTTCTATTCGTGCTGTGCATTTGTTCCCCGTGAGTAACTATTAGCTATTCTGTTACATGCATATAAAGATTTTGAACATGAAACTAAAATTCCAGGATAACAGTTTTCTACTCAAATTTGTAAAAATTAGGACTTAAATTTATAAATTACTGCCCATAAAATGATTTAAGAATGCAGTCCGTGTAGATGCACGAGTTGATGACTAGTTTATCAAATAGGTAGGACGCTAGATCCTTCGGTGCTGGGTGCATGTGAACGTGACGTCCCATGCTTGGGGATGCTCCCCGCATTGTGATGTCCCAAGCATGCGTGCATGGGAATACTCCTTAGACTAGTCTCAGTGGAGGTTTCATGTTCCAGTTTCTAACACGTCCATATTTTAGAAACAGTGCAGAAGAGTTTCATCTCCATGAACCTCTCTCTACTCCTATGAAACTTTTATCATCTCTCTCTTCATCAATACAGTGTCATGTCAGCGTATTTAATACCTATAAAACTCCATAAAATCCCCACTGAGACTGGCCGAGCTAATAATGCATGTCGGCAAGATTAACAATTCTGATCCAAGTGGACAGTGCCAAGTGTCCTCATGTGCCAAGTTTTTGGCTGCCACATGCATTGTCGATGGCCTATTTTCTGATCATTTGTTTGCCCTCAAGGCATGGAAAAGCGAGCACTAAACAAGTGTAAGCATCGTTTTATGCAGGTGCTACTATAGGTGCACGTACCATCAGGATCATGGCTGTCCGGCAAGCAAGCATGTGGAGCAGCACAACTCTGAGGACCCGCCATTGTTTCGAGTAATCTACACAAATAAGCACACATGCAGCAGTGCTGCTGCCTCAGACTACATGGCTTCATCTATGCATATCCAGCAGATTGCAGACGCCTCCTTGAGAAAGCTGGAGATGGAAAGACCACCTCGCCCGCAGGCTCAATGCGGTGGTGGCTACACCACGGTGATAAAAGAAGAGAAAGATGCCATCGTCTCCTCCTTGCTCACTGTCATCACAGGCTGTGATGTTGCAAAGTCTGACGCTGTGCATGAGAATACCGCTACCTTGTTGGCAAGAAATTGTTATAACTTGTCACCGACGGTGGCCAGAAGCAGCCATGAGGGTAGTAGCTCTACGATTTCGCCCGTTGTGCTGCCGGCATCCGATGACCTGAAAATGGACTTCTTGATGGAGTCACATTGGTTTGAGCCTTTGGACTTGGATTGGTTCAAAGAATCCACGCACACCAGTTGAGTTGAGTATGCATTCACCTAAAGATTTAGAAGTAATTAAGACGTCATACATCCATCCTTTTTTCTCTTTAGAGAAAAGTATGTATATTCCCTTTTGCAGAATATATGTATGTTGATATAGTGTGTATAGAGCTGTTTCGTGGAGTTAAATGTAATTAGACAACATGCTATTAAAAATGTCCAACTAATATATGGTTAATGTATGGGTCCCACTAATTACAAGCTATGTGGATTTATTTGTGATTTATTTAGGATCTTATCCCATCCCGTGATCTGTTGGTTGCTCCAGGAAGGAATTTTGTATGCGTTGTTTCTCCAATATTAAAGAAATTTGCAAAAGTTGCCTTATGATCATTGCATCAACTACATATAATGGTGATCAATAGATGCTGTAAGACCATAGGTGGCAGCTCCATGAGAGTAATGAGTACTTAACATTGCTTATGCCTTACTTTTGTTGTTTGGATTTGATTTTGAGAAATTGCATTTTGAGTTGTTGCTGTGTGAAGTTGCAGGTCATACCAGCAAGGGTGCCGCATATGACCGGCTAAAGCAGTAGTACCGGCTTGTTATCGGTAGCTATTTTTCAGAGAGATCCTTGTTAAGTTGTGAGATGTTTTCAGGTGCAGCAGTACCGGCTTTTGGTACGACCGAAGTATAGAGGTTTGACCGGCCTTGGCAAGGCGGCCTGACCGGTCTGGAGTTGGTGATCTGACTGGCATGGGTGCCATGGTCAGACTGGCCCCTATGTTGAGTTGATTTTGAGTGTTGATTTTAGTGATGTTAGTTACGATGGCAGTTCGTGCAAGTGTTAGTCATGGAGAGTTCATGCATATGTGAGTCATAGTGTGTTTATGCATATGTTTTGTTAATTGAGAGTTAAGTGCATATTATTTATACTTGTATTGATTGTTTTGTTCTTTGGTACAAATATGCATTGATGATTGCTGCGACCAACGGTAAAATCGAGGCTACAGAAGGGGTTCGAGGCTATGGCATGTTGTGTAAGTCTAGGTGGAGCAATATCTCAAGTTGAGAAGCACGGGAGAAAGACAAGGGTCTGAAGAGACAATGTGTGTATGTGGTTTGCCAATTGGTTTTGTGCGTTTCAAGTGGTGACGTTTCTCGGAGTAGGTGTACGATATTGGTGGCAAGGCGTTGGGTATTACAGACTGTGGTGTGATATTGGTTGCCATGGGACTTGGGCATTTAGTGGTGACAGCCTCGACGCAGACATACGATCTTGATAACAAGTTATGGGCATCACATCGTTCATGAAGACCATTAGGTGGCAATTTGGAAAGTTGTCTAATACCATGTAGAGTGGAAGTTTGCAAAACACAACACTGGCATAAATGATTTAGGTTATGTCTTTGTGGTTGGAATGTCTTATTGGGCTTATAGAGCATTTAGGAAGTCACGCTTTGAAAAAGCATGCAAGCGTGTGAGTATAAAATCCGTTTTCCATATGTAAGTGGTGTGTTCCACTAAGAAGTGGTTGATTGTTAGGGTTAATTGAGAGGTTAGGAGCTTCAACTAGCCATTCTGTTGAGAGAAATAGGATTTTGGAGAGATTAGTGTTAGGGTTTTCTTATGTTGGAGCCTTGTGCGCGCGCGCTCTAGTCTTAGAGTTCTGTTATCCTAAGAGATTAGCTGCAAAATATTCCTCTCAATTGAAATGAACATTCAAAGCTTGCCTAAATGAGTTGTGCTATAGATTCCCTCTTGTGCTTCTAATTTACTTGACTTTCTTGTTTGGATTTATTTCTTCTTGATCTTTTCTAGTGCCAAGGACGTATAAGAGGTAGAGATATCTTCTAGAGATAAGATCCCATTCATCTAGGCATGATTTAGACGAAGTTCTTGAGTTTATTTGGTTTTCCTTAAGAGAAAGGTGATTTGAGGTTTTGATCTTGTGGGTGTGTTGGGTTGAATTCGTGCTGTGATTTAGCTTGCTATGATATGTGAGAACCCATCTAAGGTCACCTATATCATCTAGGACTCACGAGTAAGAGTAAATCAAGATTTTCTCTTTTTGCCCAGTTTTAGTGTCTCCTTCACTCAAATAGAAAAATATCAGAACTTTGGTAATGATTCTCTTGATCATTGATTAGAATATATTTCTGACATCCTAATGAAGGTGCATATCAAGTTTCAAGTCATTTGGACCAACGGATCAAAAATTCTATCAATTTTTATTTAGAAATCTTGTTGATTTTAATGTAGTGACACAACTGATTTACCATAGCGGTACTACCGATTCTACTATAGCGGTCCTACCAATTTTGCTTAGTTTTGCTTGGATCTTTTTGTGTGGGTATTGATCTTTGAACTTTATAACTTTTCCTAGTTATTAGAGTAAATAATTTGAAGTTGTGCTTTCACTTTGAGAAAAGATTTTTAAAAAAATTTTATAATCTTGTTGCCTCCTATTTATCCCCCTCTAGTCGCTATCTTTGGTGCTACAGATGCAGAAAAAGATGGCATAATCTCTTTATATGCAAACAACCACTTCAAAAGCATGTTGATGCCTCAGATGATGGTGAGGCATATGGTCATCGGGTGGGTGGGTAGCACCTACCGGTGCATGCATGGTCGGGGTTGAGACGATACATCCGATTTGGTGATTTTCTAGGCAAAAGGCAAGCCACGCGCAGTGGTTAGTGCACACATCAACACAGTTGTGTTCCTGGATCGGCAGCGTTCATAGTGGGTGAAGCTGCATTGCATAGGCGTGCTGCTGGCTGCCGCACCTAGCAGGCTGCATGAGAGCGCGTGTAGTGGCGGGGCTAGGATTTTTTGAGAGCCTAGGTGCAGCGCAAGGCCATGTATAGCTAATAAGCGCGAACAAATCCATATACATATGACCTTCACCTTGTGGTTTTGGAGTTTGCAGTTGTGCTAAACGTGTGCTTTCATGAGTTCCATCATTTCTGAGACTTTTCGTATTAATCAAAAACCTCCTATTTTTGAAAATTGACAATTCATAGTTCACAATTTAAATCCACATAAATTCATAGTTTACTAACTTTAACTCATATAAATTTTTTGGTCATTGCAAAATCCTTTCAACTGAAGTACTGAACCTAGATTTGAATTCTTAAGCAGTTAAGTTTAATTCTTAAGTAGGCATAGACATAATAAAACATCACAAAAGGCACAGTCGCATAGACACAATAGCTGAACATCATAGATGCAACTCATCTCTCATCTAACAATTCAGAGGTAATTCCACACGGCACAAGCATCAGTACATCATAAACATGAAACATCTAAATTCTTAAGCAGTTAAGCTAAACTTGTCAAGTACTCAAGTTCAACAAGCAGAGAAATGACCTGGCTTGAGCAGAGCAACCGCAGCACATTGTGACCCTTGCCCCCTTGTCGCCCCTCACCGGCTCGCTGAAGTGCCAACACTGGCCCCTTGCCACCATGCGAGATGAGATCTGAGAGGGGGAATGTCGCAATGATATGGTGATCTGACCGAGAGGGGGAGCCAGGAGCCCAGCCGTCACGCTGAGGGAAGCAACAAACAAGCAGCAGGGAGAATGGCCGAGCCACTAAGGTCTTCACCGCCTGTCGAATTGGGGAGGGTTTGGGGCTTAGGGTAGGGGAGTGACCGACTGGGTGGTTGCTCTTAGTGCTCTGCTTGAGTGCTTATCTTCTCGAGAGGTCGGGATGGAAATGGATCATGGACTAATCACTGATGGAGTCATGCAGACGGCGCCGGCTTAGGCCAAGCCTGCAAGTCATGATGTATGATTGTATGGGTTGCCTCCCCCGCCTATCGGCCCAGCGCCCCAGCCTGGCTTGGCACCTTGGTGCCCTGCCTACCGTCGGCTTCTCCCAGTCGCCCCCGTGGCTATACCAATGCTGGCTGGAAGACTGGACCCCCCATTGCTCGTCGCCGCTGAGTCCAAGTAGCCGCCCAGGATCATTGGATGGTGCCTCCGCCCCTGAGCGCACGGTGAGGGAGGCATGCCAACTAACACGCTTTACCAACCGGTCACATGCCAGATCCCTGTCAGCATCTTTTGTGAGATGGATTTGGATTAACTACAAACCATTTTTGTGAGTTGGATTTGGATTAACTATATCGACTTTTGAGCCATGGATACAACTTTTTTTTGGGGTATCTATTATTTGTCGTCTAACAATTAGTACTTCAAGATTTACCACTACTTGTATCATTAACTTATCAGTCCTAAGTGATGTATCAGTCCTAAGTGATGTGTTAGTGATACAATGGCCACTAGATCAGTGCCTCAACGCGGGTTGGGGTGGTCGATCCGGCCTGGATCCCCACGTAACCACAATATCTTTAATTATGGGTAATGGGTAACAAAATTTGTTTACGGTTGCTGCCACTTGATATTAAGTACGCTATTTCGGTTGCGATTTATGATTTATATCTATGATTTATAATTTTTAGTTTTAATATAAATATTTATATGAATAAATTGAATGCTGATAAATAAATAACTATTTTAATAAATCATTCTAAAATAACGACGAAAAAATTATTTTATGTATTTATCTAAAAGATAGATTGTAAGTTAAAAAGAATGGGCTATTTTCTTCACGGGGCCTGGCTCTGCTCCCAAAACCACTTGCGAATTCGTCAGGGTAGTAAATGCCCTGTCATACTCAGCGGACGAGCTTTTAACGAAACCTCGCCGGCGTCGACACCTCGCGTTGTTTAGTTCGCCAGCTGCATTATTTTGTTCCTGTGTCAATCCCGAGTCGATAAGCCAAGATAGCAACGAAATTAGACTCATTATATTAGTAGCCATTTGGATCTAATTAAAGTAGATGATTGTCCTCGTCACTATGTCCCCAACCTCTTGGCCACATCTCATGTTCTCTGCTCCCTACCAAGTGGTGTCAGCCTGTCAGTTCAGATTGTCAAGCAATGGAGATTTAGCATGCAATGAGGGAAAACAGCTGGGGATTATAGACAAAATAATTAGCACTATGCATTTAATAGCATTCTAACTTAATTTTAGACCAAGCAAGTGTGGGTGTAACGGCAACGATCGATACTATATAATGGCGACAGCACTAATGGTACATTGTATCTAGTAATATGTTGGCAATGTTGTCATGCTTACATAAGAAAAGTGAGTGCACACACTGTATATACTCTCATACTAAGGTTCCGCTCATTTCAGCTTTAGCTTTTGATTTCTGATTTATTTTTCACTATTCATAAATTTCGTCTTTTTCTGATTTTTTTTTCGCTTTTTTAGCTTTTTTACCGGTTCTTTTTTCCTGTATTCATGGGCATTGTCCGAGATGAGCTAACATATTTTTTCTATTTTTAATTTTTTTAAATTTAATTACGCTAAATAAGCCACTTTCAGTTACAATGAAATTTTAGCCAGCTGCAGTGCATTTTCAACCGTAAGTCACAGCTTTTCAGCACAACCGAGCAGGGCCTAAGCAGTGCTTTTATGCTCTCCCTAAAAGTGGAAATCATAATTTCCAAAGCACATTACTATATTAAGTCATTACTCCCCTATATTACTACACAATTTCTAAAGCACATTACTATCTTAAGAGTCATTACTCCCCTATATCATTGCATGTGTAGGTATAATTTTACCACCCCTTTCCTTTGTAAAAAAGGAAAAACAGTAGGTTATACCTTGATATAAAAACAACATTTAGCCATCATACATGTCATTTACAACAGCCATAACCATTGGGGAATCTAAAGGGGTGCCGTGGATGCAGGAGCGCCTCCACAATCTTGAGATTTTGATACATACCCTAGCTTCTTAGCCATTTGGTCTTGTTGAAATTATGCGGATGTTGAGGTTGCGTGCCCTCTCCCCTCCTCTCTACTGAACACAAAAAATCTCTTCAACTCTACCGATGGCATACATAGTGCATCTCAACTTGTGGGAGTTTTTGGCATACATAGCACTGTTTACATTCGTATTTATGAAAATAGCAGTATGCGTATCGTATTTGTAAAAGTGACGTTTTTGCCGTCTAGTGGCTGGGCGGCCACGCCGTAAAGCTGACGCGTGGGCATGCCGCCGGCGACAGGCAGCCTACTGCCCCACCACCAGATGGCTATGGCTTGCCGCCCTATGGGTAAACGATAGTTAATTACGCCATGCTACAAGCTTTACGAGATTGAACATAACCACGAACTACAGGGAAGAGTACCATGCTACAAGCTTCTCTGTGCGTGCCTATTGGTAGAAGGTGTCTCGTGGTACACACATGGAGCGTTGCAGTGGGGGGCGCATCGGACGTGGCTAGCCGTCGTTGTAGTGGTATACACATATGCAGTTAGGGTTTACATAGCAACATGTGGGATCATATGAACTTTCTATGTTGACGACCTCCTCGCTAGGCCGTCGTTGTAGTGGCATACACATATGCATTTAGGGTTTACACAGCAATATGTGGGATCATACGAGCTTTCTATGTTGACGACCTCCTCGTTGCCCCTCTCACACTGCATATGTTGCCGGAGGTCATCATTCTCCTCATTGAGACTATCAACCCACACTTCCATCTCTAAGATTCGTTCCCATAGTATATCCATGTACCTCACAAACATAGTGTTCATGGGGAGGATGATCCAACGGACGAAGTCACATTTCACCATCTGCTGAAAAAGAGGGTTAACATGAAAGCTGTATTAGAAGTAAGAGAAAATAAACTATTGGCTAATTGTACCCCAGAGTGTGAGTATCGAAAGAAACATTGCCCGTCACCGAAATAGCCTTCAACGACCTGCATGACTGTGTCCTTCCAGTGTTTATATTTTGGCCATACCGGTTGAGCCCGTCCATTTGACGTCAAGCGGTAGTTAGGGCTGAAGTCCTCTATTCTTTCCAAGGAAAGGTATTCCTTTGACAGCCCTACTTCGACTGGCCCCTCGGTATTTGCCATGCTATGTTATTGTATGATGGAAAATATTCTTCTTTCTACAAAAAGCGAACACAGTTAGATGAGCGATGAGCGATTGCGAGAGCTCCATATTTGAAGCCGAGTGAAAAGAGAACCTGGTGCGTTGCCACCAGAAATTATGGATGCATTGTCGAAACGTAGCAACACGGGCGATAGGGGATAGTATAGTAAGAGTGACATATGTGCGCACGAGGGAGCGGGTAAGACAGGACGACATGGACAGACTAACATTTGTGCGAGCGAGGGGGCCAGTATGGTCAAGCCAACACATGTTCGAAGGAGAGAGCAGGCAAGGGGAAATAGTATGGGCAGGTTGACATTTCTGCAGGCAAGGGGGCAGCACCAAGGGGGGACATCCCTCCTCGCATATCGCTAATTATGATTAAATTATCATAAATTAATATGACAAATTTAGATCACATAAAATTCTTAAAAATTTATTCAATTAGGTTGACTGTGTTGGAAGAATTCACAAAAATTTTGTAATTTTTAGAGCTCGTTTACTATTGTAACAACTCCTACAAATATCAAAATCGTATAAATTTTTGAGTAATATTTAGAGTGAATAAAATTGTCAAAAAAATTACACAATAAAGTATGTTGTATCAAGAGATTGTGCATAAAATTTTGTAATTTTTAAGCTCATTTGTTGTATTTAAAAATTTAAAAAAATATGATATAAAATTACAAATTTAGATAGGTAATTAAGTCGGCTAATTCACCTACCGTTTTATGGGTGGACGACAGTTGGCCTGCCGTCTGGTGGCCGGGCAGTAGGCCACCTGCTGTTTGGTGGCAGGCACCTGCCGAACGGCAGGCGCCATGTGTCACCTTCGGAGCGTTGCAGCCGAGTGACCGGACGACAGAAGTACTGTTTTTGTCAATACCATGCATATATGGCTATTTTTGTACATACGAGTTCAAAAGGCACTATATATGGCAAAAATTCAAGGAATTGATACTGTACATATGTACGAAGGGAAGATTTTTATCAGATGACACGACACCCTAACCCCATTCTCCCTCATTTGCTCCGTTCGCTCACTCTCTTCATTCTCTCCGTTCGCTCACTCTCTTCCTCTTTTTGTGCGACATCCAACTCCACGCGAGCCATAGCCACCCCATCCCTAGCGTCAGCATCGCTGGATTGGGCCATCACTGCCATCGACTTTCTCTTCGGTCGTCCTTGGGTGCGGCTCCACCAAATTCGGTTGTCGCTATTGACTTCCTTTTCGGGTGCAGCGCTGCTAGATCTGGCTATCCTCGAGTGTAACACCACCAGATCCAGTTGTCCTTGAGTGCGGCATCACCATATCTGGCTGTCCTCGAGCGTGGCGCCGCTAGATCCGGCTGTCCTCAAGTGCGATGCCGCTTGATCCAGCCACTGCCGTCGGCTTCCTCTTCGGTCGTCCTCGGCCACGGCGGGGAGCCTCCAACGAAGCGCAACCACGAAGTGTGTGGTGATGAACCCCTGAGTTCTTCGCGCCCGGTGTCGATGCTCTCTTAGTGACCATGAATCAAGTCAGTGCCTCGCCGAGCCAGCATCCCAAGCACACAGCTAGTATGCAACATTTTTTGATTTTCATGTGTGCAACATTTTGATTTATGTATGCAACAATTAGCAACAACTAGTGCAATATTGAGATTTTCATCAAACATCTTTGTTGCAAACATAGCTGAGGAATGTTGCATCCATGGGCATGAAATGTTGCAAGTGACTGTATGATGCTAGCGCCCGGATCAGACATCCGGGCACTAGCAACACCCTTGGGTAAAAGAAAAACTAAGTCAATTGGGAAAACTATTCCAAAAACTAAGATGGGGTTAGTTAGGTTCAATCTCTCCACTTTGCACTATCTCCAAAATTACCGGAAAAACTATGTATATAGTAACTACACTTCAAAAGTTGTACAGAAAGTCATTTGTAGTGATGAAAATAGAAAAAAAATGAAAAGTTGTGAATAATACATTAACTATTTATATCTGCAACTTGTCCTTTTTGTTCTAATTACTGTAAATGATTTGGTACCCAAATTTATGCAGTGCACATACAGATATATGTATTGTACCCAAGGTTTTTTTGATGATATTAGAAACATTGCAAAGTGTTTATCATTAAAGGCGAGAACACACTCCTGCTCAATGAAACATTTTTCTATATAAAAAAGAGAATACTACGTATTATTGAAAGATCGAATATGGCAACAGAGGGGGAGAGGGGTGGGTGAATGGTGCCAACTCGAATTTTCCTATAAGTATTTAAGATTCTATTCTCACAACTACAAAGTTGCAGAAAATAGAGTTTTCATCCAAAAACTCAAGATAAATGGCTCAAAAATATAAAACCTTAAAATAACCACTTTCATGTGGTTTAACCGATATAGAAATGGCGGTCTGACTGGTCTGGGTGGTCTGACCACTCCTTCAATGGCGGTCTGACTGCTACTACAGTAAAATCAGCCTAATGAATAGTGTTTTCAGCACGATTTTAAAAATGAAAATCAAGAGAACTTTTGATCTGTAGATTTAAATGATATGAAACTTTACAGGGATCTACTCTAGGATATCAAGAACCTATTCTAACAAACGATTGTGAAAATTATATCCTAAGTTGAGACCTTTTTTGGTTTGAAGGAAAGGTGCACCAAAACCGAGCCAAAACCAAAATCTGTGAATACAACTTGCTCGTGGGTGAATGAAGGCCAAGATGGATTTAGATATGTTTCCACATGTCCTAGCATGCAAGAACATGAAACAAAATGCATCAAAAACACTCGGATAAAGAAATCACACTTTGAGGCCAAATCAAGCAAAATCGGATTTTCTTCATAAACTTGCTATCAAAGTGCCTGGGTGGAGATAGATTTCCAAAGGTTATCTCCATCTTTTACACGTCCTTAGCACAACAAGATCAAGAAAGGAAAGAGGAGAGATAAAAAAACACCCAAATCAAAAGCAAATTAATCAAAAAACGAGGGATCCATCACTACTACAGAAAAGGTCATCACAGACGGTTCGAAAACGTCATCAAAGACGGTTTTGTGAACCGTCTGTATTTATGGGTCAGTGATAATCGAAGGTCATCACAGACGGTTTTCGGACCGTCGTGATTATCACTATCACGCATGCTTTTGAGTAAAACCCGTGCGTGATAGTCGATAATCACGACGGTTTTGACTCAAAACCGCTCAGATAATAAATATCGCTGAGCGGTTTTGAGTAAAACCCGTCGTGATAGCTTATTATCACGAGCGGTTTTGAGTTAAAACCGTCAGCGATACTTATTATCGCGCACGGTTTTGAGTCAAAACCGCTCGTGATAATAAGCTATCACGCACGGGTTTTACTCAAAACCGTCTGTGATATTCCCTTCAACCCTAAATATATTTCGCTTTATTGGCTAGCCTAAGGAAATGCTAGCCATGCCCTCTCAAACAAGCGATAATCACGGACATAAAACATATACAATTCACACATCTCATTTCATTTCGATACATTTCACATCTCAATTCATTTCACAGACAAGGCACTTCATTTCACAAACATAAAGCATCCATTTCGCAAATCAATTCATTGAATTGAAATAAAATATCCATTAACAAATACACAATTGTAAAAGATCTACACTGCATTTGCACTTAGAATTACAATAAAAAATCATTCTGGGTTGTGGAACTCTCCATCTGATCTTACGACTTTACTCCACAAAAACCAAATGATCTCTCCTCGAATTTTTGCAAAAGCCGGCTGTTTCAATGTAGATGTAGAGATGGGCGCAGCCTGTCGATAGGAATATCAACGCGCGCGCATATAAAACTTGACATGTATGAAATAAATGTGGAAAGATTGACAAACCTTAGGAGTGGAGATCTTGCTGGAATCGAGGAGTAGTCTCATATGGTGGCACACGTAGTATCCACACGTGTTGCCCGGCTGCTGCTGGTGGCACTGCAAAAAATAGATGTGTTAAATCAAGTGGCATTACTACTAAGTGTTGTATATGATTAATTAATGTATAGCTAGCCAATACCCGAAAATTGCGATCATGTTTCAAGGGCTTGGCAGCTGTCGTCGAGCCACTTGTTTGTTGAACGTATGTGACGAATGACCTTCGTTATTCGAAAAAGTTAGATTAGTCATTCGGAAGGAAAGAAAGAGTACAATGTACAATGTACTTACCTATCGAGTATTTCGGCGATAGCTGTGTACTTGGATTTGTTCTTACTTAGAGAATCAAGGTATATAACCTTGTTCCATTTTGGTATAATTACAATTAAAATCCAATGGAAGTTCTCATTGTATGGCATAAGAACAAATTTCTTATCGCGGTGAGCCAGCAGTGCTTTTGTAATATAGTCCTCGACGAAGGATGCATTCTCGTTGATGCATCCATCAGCTCGACCTGATCATCCACCGTCGACGGAGGCGTCTCGCTGCCGCTCAAGAAAGGGAAACAACCCTCACCCTGGTTCTTCTCCACAATGTGCGCAATGCGGAAGAAGCTCTACACACATTGAGAGATCGATGGATAGCCTTGCCGATCAAGCAAAACGGCAGATTCGAGGAATCTTATCATGCTATCCTCACGACATTATGGATGTCGATCATTTGCCCAGCCGGAGGAGGAAGTGCTGAGAGGACAAGGGCAATCTTAACGGCGTTCGAGAATTCAGCCACGACCCTCCAAGTCCCAAAGTCGAAGAAGAAGCGTCACGAAGCCCAAAAGATTACAACTGGGAAACTCTTTACTGTGCGACATTTGTAGTAAATTTGCATCTAATGGAAACTAATAAATTTGCCTTTAATTTGCGATCTCTTATCTCGTAGTTCGTAGTTAAGTTATTAGAAGCAATGTGTACTTATATATTAACCTCGATCATGAACAGTAATATGACAGACAAAGGACATCACAGACGGATCTTGTTAAAAACCGTCATGAACATTAATGACGATTCTTAACAACAACCGCTTGTGATAGTCTACACAACACAGACGGTTTTTAATAAAAAATCGTCTGTGATAATCCCAGATTATCACAGACGGTTATTAATAAAAACCGTCTGTGATACTTTAGTATCACAGATGGTTCATCAGTAATAACCGTCTGTGATACTCCTTTTATCCGACGCCACTAACACAGACGGTGTCCAAATTAAAACCGTCTGTGTTAGTGTCAATCACAGACGGTTTGACAAAACCGTCTGTGATTGGCCGTCTAGTATTAGGCTTTCTGTAGTAGTGCATGGAGCTGATTAATGATTGATGTTTTTCTTGAGAAGGTAGGTTTTACAGCCATTCCACCTTAGAGGACAAAGTGCACTCAAGGCACTCACTCTTAAGCCATAACCCTAGAGAAGAGAGCATAAGCGATGGGTTAGATGGTTAACCTTACATGTCTCCATCCCAACTCCTTTTGTAGGTGGACAACCAGCCACCCAACGTTCAAGAAGGCGGTCTGGGCGGCCGCCTAGGCGCCGTGTAGGCGCTGGGCAGCAGGGTGCTGCCGCCCGGCCTTGGCCCCTAGTCGGGTGGCTGGGCAGCAAGGTGGTGCAAGGCGGGACCAGACGGCATAGGCATGGCGGATGGCCGGGCAGGTGCAACGACCACGTGACGCTAAGGTGGAGAACAAAGGAGGGAGTATATAAACTGAGGGAGGGGAAAAGAGTTACCACACACGAGGTCGCCGCCACTGACTCACCGGATTTTGCATCACCAGTAAACGTCGTCTCGTCAGATTCCACCTCGCCTAGGTGTGTTCCTCCTCTGCCTCCCCTCCCCTTCACTATCTTTCCTCTGGCCGTCCGCCGCTTCTCCGCCTCACCTCCCCTCCAGCAGAGGGGACAACTTTCCCCCGCTCGGCTGCCTCACCCGTGGCCGCCACCGCCGAATCTGGACTCCCCGCACCAGATCCTGCCATCGCTGCTTCGTGGCCGCCATTGAGGGAGACGTCAGGTGGCGGGGGAGGCATGTGGAGGGGGTGGTGCGGAGGGGGCGGCGGGGAGGGAGCAACGTGGATGGTCTGGTGCAGAGGGAGGTGTGGAGAGGGCAGTGCGGAGGGGGCGGTGCTGAGGAAGGCACACGCGGAGGGGGCGACTTAGGGTGGGAGACGATGTGGGGTGGGGCATGGTACGCGGCGGGGTCGGGGTGGGATGGGAAGGGGTTAGGGTTAGATAGGCGGCAAGGTCGGGGTGGGTGGGAAGGGGTTAGGTTTGGTTAATTTTTGTGATATAGTCCTCAGAGTTTTTTTAAAAATTATGAATAGACCTTTTCTCAATGGATTTCTTTCTATTTAAACCTCTCTCTCTATATATATTAGGTGAATTCTAGAATCTTAATTTCTAAAGTTTGCTGAATCCGACACCCGAATCCGAGTCAGACTCCGACACCCATGTCCGAGTGCTGCTAACACTGATCATTGTTGCTCAAGGTAAAAATATTCTTCATCTAACAATCAAATATATATACATGATTGTTTATTTTCGTCTACTGTCCTCATTTTTAATTCGGCCACCTAAGCCCCGCCTAAACCCCCTAGGCGCTAGGCCCTACCTCGCCGCCTGCTTAGCGCCTAACGCCTTCTTGAACATTGCAGCCACCTATTCACCTTAGTGGATGCTATCCACTATTACATTGGGGATATCCATTAACCCTACACACAGCTTTTATTCACACAAGTTCACTTATGCACGCTTTTTAAAGCGTATAAGTATGCATCCGCTAAATCCTTAGTCTTGATCCGCCTTGATCAAACCAGCTCCACCTTGACCTAAACCTTTTTCCAACGCATCACCTATGCACCGTGGTTTTGATCCAAGATGGTTTTTGGTATTTTGGTCAAACTACCAAAATACTCTTTCTTAGCCCGATCATCACCAACCACTGCAAGCAATCGTCATACTTGCCATATGTAGGTGCATCACTAACTTACCACATGTTGCCAAGTCTCTCATGTCCCGGTTTTATTGAACCATGGCTCACTTAGCCCGTACAAGCCACATTGCGCCATCCTGCTGGTTGAACTCGCCTTCAACATTTCCACCCTTTCTTGTGCCATGCTTGAGCTCACCATCTTAGCCGACATCTTCAATTGTTCTGGTCCTCAACTCCTCCATGAGTCTAGTCCCGATCATCGCCATCGACCATTATTGACTCCAAGCAATCTTGCACATGCAAAGACAAATAAATCGTTTCCAGGCATAAATTCTTTACAACTTGACCTACATTAGCCAAGACATGCATCATGTAACCTTAATCCAATGACTTAGATCATCCCAACTTAATCCATGACTCAAATCTCAAAACCCTATTTTTCTGGGAAGATCGGTAGTACCGCTCCTACAATGCAAGTACTATCGCACTGCGGTACTACCGTTCCCAACACGGAACTACCGCACCTTGTAAACCAACCTCTCTGGAAAAAACGTACCACCACATAGTCAGAACTATCGTCTTGTGGTACTACCGCACAAACCCTTCCGGTACTAACGCGTAAACACCTGCGGTACTTCTGATTTTGCTGACACTTTCAGAAAATAACTCAAATCAAATGCAATCTTTGCAAAACTACTTTACTACTCCAAAAACTTATAATGGTTCATCGTAACAGTATCTTGAACCGTCTCACATGGCCCTTCAATTACATTGATATAAAACAACATTTAGCCACTTTATATGCCATTTACAACCAGGGATGTAGCCAACATTGGTGCTAGTGGCATGGGCGCCCGATCTCGTCGCCAATGAACAGTGGACTATACGAAATGCTTATGACAGTTGTTGTACGTGTTCACCCATATTTCTCTCTAATTCAAAGGTATGTACAGGTGCTAGCTGCAACACAAATCTCTCGCTCCGCCACTATTAATTTACAGCAAGCAACCGTAAACATGGTCTGATCTATTAATTAGAGTAGATATTAAATGAGACCGTGATTTTCTTGGGACCATTCTCAAAATGATACTCTGCTGATGGTCGTCCAAATTGATCCAGACCGTGTCGATTAGATGACGAGGAACTGGGTCTTGCATTGGCATAACGTTAGGACAGAATGACAGGATGCCGCATATGTTACATTCAACTCTTAATATGGCAGGTCCTAGGTTGCCTTTCTCAACTGATCGAAGAGCGCACATATTAGAACTCTACCTCTCAGCACTGATATATTTATGACTCTACGTCACTAAGCACTAACTACTCTTATAAGCAAATCACATTCTACAAATGATTTTCTAGGACAGCTAGCACTACGATATCAGTTAATACATCGCGTAATCAACATGCACAATTTAAAATTCGTAGCAGCCGTACTTTTTTTAAAAATCAAGTCCACTCTACAGACAAATGCACATGCACACCATAAACATAGTTTTAGGCATCCTCTTTTTAACTTCTAGCTTCTACTTTTGATTTTTATATAGTAACTAGCTTTTAAACGGAGTGTTTTTTTAAGATAGAGACTACTAGTTAATTGTAGTATATACTGTACTGAGTTCATTTATATCGGCAAAAACCGCACATGAGTTTCTATTACTTTGCAATCTTTCACACGAACATCCCAAAAGCCACAAACCGCAGTCAAAAGTCATAAGTCTCAACCAAAAAATGCATACCCTTATTCTATTTTTTAAAGTTAGACACGCATACAAACCACACACTAGCTATGTGCACCATGCATCACCGTATCTAATGAAGCAACTAATTAAGATTGCGATGCATTCACTCGAGAGAGTTACTCATGTGCTGTTTGGCATTGTAGTGGCTTTGCAAAAACACTTATTCACTTTTGATATAAAAGTGAGTTGAAAACATCTTTTGTGAACTATAACAACAAAATTTTACTAGAATCAATAAAGATACTTGTAACTAACTAGATTTACAACGCAGCACATAGCCTTAACCAATAATTGGCCCTTAGTCCTTGTTCTTCGCCCAAACCTGAGAATGATCCTCAAATGAGATTCTGAACCTCTTTTTTCATGAAAAAAAAAGCAAGGTCGTTAGCTTGGATACACGCATCCTTAGGTCTTAAAAATAGTGATGCTTCACAGATCAGATCATAAGTTGCCGATGCTAGCTCACGGATGCACACTTGACTTAAGGGTTCAATCACTTGACTTAAGGGTTCAATTTTTTTTTAATTGTTGAATAACTAGTCTGGTCGAGTGATCCAATAGCCAATCAACGCAACTAACAAATAAGTGTTATCAATTAGCAATAGCAAAAGTAGATAAACAATAGACAAAGATATCAAGAGAGCAATCTGATGATCTTCTTTATTCATATAACTTGATGTACAAAATAGATATCATCTCTCCCATATTTATAGTCAGCTAACCTAAAGAATCTTTTAGTATACGCTCACATCTCTTTTTGGAGATGAAGTTGAAACCACGGGGCCCACCAGGGCCGATGCGCACCCCAAGGGGTGCTGTTTATACAACACTCCCCCTTGGGCGGATACTATGACATGCACATGTCTCATCGAGAGTTACTTCCAAAAACCTAGTGGAAAAAAAGTAATAGAGAAAAGAGTATATTGCACACGCAAGATGTACTGAATTAGATGCCTCGTTAAAAACTTTTATGAGAAAACTTCTAGTAAAAACTCACTAAGAGAAAAAAAAAGTACAACCTTTTGATCTCCATGATCACATTTGATCTTCAAGATTAAAGAATAGGTATCGATCTTCAAGACGTAATACATATGGGTTACTTATTCAAGGAAGTGCTCCCCTAAATTTTGCATATCTTTAAGTCACCTCATTTTAATGCCACAAACACATCTTTCAAAGCTAGATGTTACCAGAGACTTAGTAAATAAATCTGTAAAATTTTCGCAAGACTAGTGTGTAGTATCTTTACTTCATCTTTCTTCTGGCATTCATGAGCAAATAATAATTTAGGAGCAATATGCTTCATGAGATTACTCTTAACATAACACATTTGTATTTGTGCAACACATGTAGCATTGTCTTTGTAGATAATTATGGGGGTCTAAACGATGCTCACGCCACATGAATGATGGATATGGCTGATCATCCATATAAGCCAAACACATTCATGTAAAGCTTCATACAAAGCAATAATCTCTGAGTGGTTTGTTGATATAGCTACAATTCTTTGTTTTGTTGATTGCCAAGAGACAAATGTTCCACCACATAGAAACACAAACACAGTCTGGGATATGCTTTATGGGGATCAAAAAGATATCTATCATCTATATATCCTGCTATGGCCAAGTCTTGACTCTTTTTGTAAAACAATCCAAAATCTTGGGTTCCATGAAGATATTAGAGTATTGTTTTAATGGCACTCCAATGTCTTCTAGTTGGAGCAGCACTGAACCTTACTAATAGGTTAACTGTAAATGCGATATTAGGCTGGTGCAATTTGTAAGATATATCAATACTCCTATGGTGCTTAAGTACGAAATCTTAGGTTCTAACAATTCCTCCTATTTCCTCCCTTGGTTTAAATGGGTCTTTCTCTACTTGGAGAGATCCAGTTACCATGGGTGTTCTCAATGTATATGATTTATCCATGTTGAATTTCTCTAATACCTTCTTGGTATAAGCAGATTGGTATATTAATATTCCTCCAGAGCAATATTCTAACTACAAGCCTAAGTAAAACTTAGTCTTACCTAAATCTTTTATCTTAAACTCCGTCTTAAGGTAAGAGCTAGCTTACTTAATGTATTCTATAATTCTAATGATATTCACATCATCAACATATACAAAAATAATATAAAATCAATTCTGGGACTTCTTGATGAACACATAGGAATAATATTCATTTTTAGAGTATATTTCTTTAGGAGAAAGTCACTCACCAATTATACCACATTCTACCAGACTGTTTTAACCTGTACAACGACCTTTGCAATTTGATGCTATATATGTCATGATTTGATTTATTAGGATCTAGAAGTTTAATTCCTTAAGGAACTTTCATGTAAAATCTGCATCCAAAGACCCATACAAATATACAGTTACTACATCCATCAACTACATTTTTAGATTCATATTCACTACCATAGATATCAAGTATTGGAAATGATTCCACTCATAATAGGAGAGTAAGTCTCATTGTAATCAATGTCGGGTCTCTGCTTGAACCCTTGTGCTACTACCCTCGCTTTATACCTCACCTCCTGGTTCATATTTCTCTTATGGACAAATACCAACTTATATCCCATCGGGAATACTTTGGGAGTGCAAGCTACTAGTCCAAACTCTTCTCTCTTATTTAGCTAGCTCAATTCTATCTCAATTGCTTCTTTCCGTTTGACCCAATCTGAGTGCTTCTTGCACTCTACTATAGACTTTGGTTCTAGATCTAGATCAATAATATCATCACTTTTTGACAATAGTTGTCTTTCTATTAAATGATTCTCCTGAATCCACACAGTTAGTGCACATTTCTTCAATTATTTCTTCTTCCTACTCCTCATGATCTCCTATAATGATAAAGTCAGGTATATCCGGTATCCTAGCACCTATATGTACGCACAATGTCTCGTTGGGTTGTTCATCTACATGATTATTCAAATTATGTATTTTCTCAACTTTTGGATGAGATTCTTCAACTATCATTTGGAGCAAAGTATTCTGCTCAGTCTTTTGCTTCTTCGGACATCTTTGAGAACCTTGGATTGAAGCTGCCAGAGTTCACCCCCCTTTTCCTAGGATTAGGGGCAAGAGTGGTATTAATAGCCCCTTCTCAGGGTACTTCTACTCTCTTCGGTGAGCAAGTACGTGCAACTTCGTCACACCTTTGTGGTCAGTGAGTGCATCTGTCACATTAATTGCTAAAAGTTATAAATTAATTATCCTCTAAACCTCTTGTTTAGCTTCCTTAGTATGCGGATCTAATGCATTGATCCCCCCATGGTTTCCCACGTTTTTTTTCGGTGTTCATTTGAATCTAGGTACTTTCCTCCCCTAATGTTGGGAAATAATCATCATTAAAAATACTATTAGCGGACCAAGTCGTATGAAGATCCCGAGTCATAGGATCTAAATACTTAATTATTGACGGAGTTTGAAATCCTGCATAGATCCCTAATTTCTTGTGAGGACCCATGGATGTACGTTGTGGTGGTGGAATCGGCATGTATATAACACAATCAAATTTACGTAGATAGGAAATACTTGGTTCTTACCATGTACTAAGTGAATAGGGAAAAACTGTGATATGCAGTTGGTCTAAGTTGAATTAAAGCTGTAGCATGCAATACTGCGTGACCCTAACAACTAGTTGGTAATTTACAATTATGCAAAACTAGCATAGCAATAATCTTTATTCTTTTAATTAATGACTATGCAAGGCATTTTTGAGTGTGGACATGTAGTACTGAATACTCTAATTTTATTCTCAGTGCTATACAATAATCATTATATGCTTTTGAGGTGAACTCTCTAGTATTATCCATTCTCAAGAATTTAATATGA
Organism: Dendrocalamus sinicus; assembly: GCA_036346575.1. Lineage (NCBI taxonomy): Eukaryota > Viridiplantae > Streptophyta > Magnoliopsida > Poales > Poaceae > Dendrocalamus > Dendrocalamus sinicus. Next base: position 15,012,503 of record CM070643.1, on the reverse strand, counting down.
TTATGTGGGAAGTTGTCTTTCAATTGAATTATTTGGGATATAAGCTTTGCAAAAGTGTGGTTCATAGTAGACAACAGGCATACATGGCACCACTTAGTAGAAGCATCTATTAGTACCATAAAATATTTACATGACCCTGACAGAGGCTCAATTGGGCAACAATTATCTCCTTGAATTATTTCTAAGAAAGCAAGAGATTCATCTTTAACCTTAAGGGAAGAAGGTCTAATTTTTTTATTTTCCCTTTGCACATACAGTGCATACAAAGTCTTCTTGATTAGGGAAATCCTTAGTTTTTAGTTTATGGCCAGCATAATTATTTATGATTTTTCTCATCATTATCAACCCAAGATGACCCAGTTTATCATGCCAAAGTTTAAATGATTTTGTGTTTCTAAAAATTGTTTTCATTGCAACATATTTCTTTAGTGTGTTTTATATGTGTAGTATAATTCTGATGAGAAGGAAGGGATCTTTTCAACCACTTTTCTTCCATATCCAACAACCTTAGTCATGAATAGATATTCAATATCATGTTCTGCATTAGTTTCTACATGAAAACCATTTGCACGAATATCCTTAAAACTCAAGAGAGTGTGTTTAGATTTAGGGTATAATAGATCATCTTCTATGATTAGTCTGGCACCTATTGGTAGAATAATAGTGGCTTTTCCTGTGCCTATTGTATGAGCATCACTCCCAGTGATTGTAAGGATATTTCTAGTCTTTTTTCTGCACTGTCTAAAAATACTTAGTTTCTCCAAGAATAGTGTTAGTGGTACAACTGTCTACAATATATATTTTCTCTCCCTCCGCCATTGGGTCTCATTCGGGTTCTATAATAAAGCATTAATAACAATTAATTATCAGCAAAGATAAGACTTTAAAATAAAGCTAATTCATTAATAATCTAGGGAATAAATTCATAAGTTGCAAGCACCCCATAACTATGCTCTCATAGAGCTTACAATAACCAAAAGTTCATCATGAATGAAATCTAAACTAAGTGAACAAACTATTAATGGATAAATGTTTGATAATAGCTAAGTCCCTATAGATAAATTAGAAGACTACACTAAGTCCCTATAGAGATCATCATAGTCATCACTAAAGAGATCATAACTGTCATCATTTTCTATCTGGACATATTCATTAGTGTCCTTGATGGCTAGTTCTTCAATCTTCTCATCAAGAGCCATAGCATCAAACTACATATCATTTGCTTGTCTAGGAGCAAACTGTGTCTCATGATCTCCATGTGTCTTCTTCTTGCCATTCTTCTCTTGATAGAGCTCAACGAGAAGTTTCGGGGTGCGGTACATGTGAGACCAATGTCAACAGTTCCACATCTAAAGTAGGCTTGATGTTGTTCCCCATACTTACCACCTTAAGGTTCTTTCTTGTATTTCCCCTTTCCTTGAGCCATAGTCTTTCTCTTGAAAAACACTTCCTTTCTGCCCTTTCCACCCTTTTGAGCAAAACCTTTCCCATGGTTCTGCTTGTTCCCTTTCTTGTAAGCACTGTCATGAGTTTCAGGTGTAGTAATTCTTCCAGTAGGACCAAGCGAGTAGTTCTTCAAGACCAGCTGATCCTCACTTTCTGCAAAACACACCAACTAGCTCCAAGTACTTCTCATACTTTGAGTGACGGTACTGTCTTTGCATGTTCATGTTGTTAGCGTGAAAAGTTAAAGCCGTCTTGTCAATGATATCTTCATCTATGATATCCTTACCACAAGTTTTAGTTGAGTGACAATACGGTATAGAGCAGAGTCGTAATCAACCACAATCTTGTAGTTTGGAAACACAAGTTTACCCAGTCACGCCTCGCCCTAGGGAGCATGGTTGTCTTACTTTACTTCTAAGTTCCTTCAGAGGATCCCACAAGACTTTTAGATCTCTCTTAGTCATGTAGTCATTCTTTAGAGTGGATTAAGGTGATGTCTCAGAATGTGCAAAGCCTTACTCCTTTCAGAAGAAGTAGGCGCAACAACAACAATTGTGCTCTACCAGTAGCATCCTTAGTGGTTGAGAGGAGATCCTACGCATCAAGTGTGATTTCAACATCCATAGCACAAGTAAGGTAGTTGTTGACATCCAGGGCAAGCTCAATAAACTTTGTTTTGGCAATGTTAGACATCCTACATAAATCATGTAATATTCATAAATTTACTACGAGTAAACAATATTCAAAGAATATGGTACTATGTGCAATAGCAAAGACATGGTTACCTAAGTATAGTATTTTTGTTTTTTATAAATTTTCCAGATTTTTCTAGCATCATCCTTATACTTGGAATCTCATGCCAAGAATGTTGGGACTACACACCCGAGAATGTCCGGAACCATACGTCTAGGAGCAATTAATTATGCATTCTAGCAATTTCCTAAATTACTAAAAACCTCACAACTAATTCCCCAAACATACCTATCCGGTAAAATTTTCGATTGCGTTTAACTTCCTATCTGGTCTGATTTCCAAATGGGCCAGATCCGATCCAGCCCATCATCGTTTTGGGCCAAAAATCCGGCATGTCTCCTTATGCAGCCCATCCAGTGTGCCTAGGTGCAAAAAATCTGACAAGTCTCCTCATGCAAACCCTACGATGACAGCAGTGGTGGTAGCACAAAGCGCTACAGCTGCGGGAGTGCATGCGGGCGCTATGGCACATGCGTGCACGACGATGGCGAAGATCGGTGATGCAACGATGATGGTGCTTGTGGGCTTCGAGATTGGAGCAGAGTAGCAGCTTGCGCTTCACGCAGGAGGCTCGAGGAATGCAGCGGCATGCGAGAGAGCAACGACGGAAGGCGACGGCGGTGGTGGATGGATGCGGCACGATTTGGGCATGGAAACGGTGCATGCGGGCATCGAAGGAGGTGGAGCAGAGGCAGCGGTGTGCTTCTCCTGAGGAACCGAAACAACATGGATGGCATCAACATCACACAAGGGGCACAGGGGATGCCGATGTTGGTGGTCCTTGTGCGTGTGGGCAATGACACGCTCAAGATGATGACATACGCATGTGGAAGCAGGTGAGGTCAAAATGGGGACACAACAGAGGCAGTGCCTTCGCGATCAGGAGCAGCGCCGATCCAACACCGCCGAGGTCAGGAGCCACGTGCAACGTGCAGGCCAGCGATAGTTTGCAGGGTGCGCGTACAGGCGTGCTGGCTAGGCGACAGTGATAGTTTCCAAAGCCAATAGATTGAAATGAAAACGATGGACACATCTATGGTTTGCATAGCTGATGACCAAACTCGCAATATGAACCATCTCCATGCCCATGTCGTGCATGGAGAAATGTGCCGCTAACTCACTGGTTGCGTCAACTAGGGTTATACCCTAGGACATGACCGATCATGATAGTGACATCAATTCGTGCAAACAAAAGTAAAGCGAGCTAGATTTTTGAACCGAGTCCTGTTGGCTATCCCGAACCAAATCTGAATTGGATTCAAATCTTCTTGTCTTAAATTTCTTTGTTTGGGACGAACTAAATTCATGAGAAACAGGAAAAATAAAGTCCTCCAAACCTTTGAAAAGTCTTGGAATAAACAGATATCACCTAAGAGCAACTCCAGCAGGGCCCCTACTTGAGCCCTCAAACCTCATATTTGAGGGCTTGAGGCAAAAATAGAGGTCCAGCAGGGCCCCTACTAGAGCCCTCAAATTTGAGGAGCCCCTCAAATCCCCCCTTCAGCCCTCATTCCTAGGGGCCCCCTACTCTGGCTCTCATTTTTCAGCTCTTCGGCTCTTCCCCATCGCCTCCCTCCCCGCCGCTGGCCCGACGACCCCGCCACGCCTCCTCCTCCAGTCCCTCGCCCTCGTCCTCACCTCCGGCCTCTCCTCCCTCCACCCCGCCCTCTCTCCCGCCTCCTCAACTCCCTCCTCCCCACCTCCCCGCAGCCGCCTCCGGCACTCCTCCGTCTCCTCCCCGCGACCACCTCACGCTTCTCCTCCTCTCTCCAAGCACCATCGCCCCGCACCATCCCCACCGCCTCGCCTCCACGCCTTCGCCGTCTCCTCCGGCCACCTCCTCCGACCTCCGCCGCCAACTCCCTCCTCTCGCTCTACCTCTCCTCGGCTCTCCCGCCTCGCGCGCCTCCTCGCCGACATCCCCGCCGGACACCGCCACTGCGCGCGCTTTCTTCCCCACGCGACGCCAGTACCACGTCGCGCGCCGCCCGGCATCCCCGCCCGCCTCCGCGACTTCCTGTCCCCGGCCGCCGCCTCCTTCCCCCCGCCCTTCCCCGTCGAGCCCCGCGGATGCAGCTCCCTTCCCCGGCGGCGCGACCCTCGTCCGGATCTGGCAAGTCCGGCGAGCCCTCTCCTCGGCAACTCCCTTTCCCCGGCAGCGCAACCCTCGCCGGCATGGCCAAGTCCACGAGGAAGAAGAAGAAGATGAAGAAAGAGGATGACAAACGGGTCCCGCGTGTCATTCCCTACTAGAATGAATTTGAGGGCCCTAATTTGAGGGCTTCTGCTGGAGTTCAACTCAAAAAACAGGTCCCTCAAAAGTAGGGAGAGCCCTCAAATCAAAAGTAGGGGCTCTGATTTGAGGGCTCCTGCTGGAGTTGCTCTAAGGATGCCATACACGCCACAAACTCGTCGAGTTGTCAACTCTCGCATGTGTATGTATATATGTGTATATATGTGTGTGTATATATATGTATATGTGTGCTGGACATCCTCATCATGAACGATCTACAAAATTAAACTCGCTATTAGAAGTAGGGATGTCGGTTGAATTCGACCATATACCATGGCTTGTAGAGTAGTCGATGTTGATGATGTATAATTAGTGCCATTGATCAATTCAATAGTCAGTCAACACAACAAGCAAGCGAGAATAACAGAAGCAATTAGCAATAGCAAAAGTAGTTGAACAATGAACAGAAATATGGGAGAGAGCAATCCGACAATTTTCTTTATTGATATGATTTGATGTATATTTATAGTTAATTAGCCTAAAAAATCCTTTTAATATACGCCCACATCTCTTCCTAAGAGAGGAAGTCAGAATCACACGCTTGGATCGGCTTTACTTATGACTAGGCAAGGAACTGACTTCCGCATCGGGCTGTTCCGAAGGCGTCGAGTGGAAGTGGAACGCCGCCCGTGCGCGCGTGAGGTTCGTTGCAACGACAGTACAGGACGCTATGCCATTCCAACCCCCGAATTCCCCAACCGCACGCGCGGCGCGGGCACGGGCGCACGGCCTAGCTAGCCGGGTGCCCCGGCTTTTCATTCTGCCGCCCCCGTCAGTTGTGGCCGCGGCGCGGGCGGGCGGGCGCCCTTCGATCCCACCAACGCACGGGACGGCACGGCACGGCACTGCTCCTGCTCGACGTTACACTCTGGATCAGGGTGCTAGCTAGCACTAGTTTAACTGAAGATCAGATTTGTTTTTACGCTTGTTCGTTTGCTCAAACGAAAGCATTCTACTGTTGTACGTCTTGTTTGATGCACCAACATTACTTCCTCCTGAGTCTTGACGCATGTCCAATTGGTTTTTTTCAGCTGTAGAACCTAGCTAATTCTTGCACGCCCTGATGTAGGATTTTCACTTCTGTTTACTGTTCTGTTCGGCTAATAAAAAAAAATGGATCGAGCTAGCTCAGGTCAAAGCCTAACTATGCCGATTCCATATTGATTCTTGAATGTTACCTTAATCAATTACGAATCATACAGCCACAGGTACGTTTATAGCGATCATGATTCGAGAACAATGGTGCAAACTCCTAAAGAAAACCTATATATGAAAATGAAACAAGGGCTAGATCAGAAAACAAGCAGTAACAAAGACTGAATTCCAATTTACTCACTGTCAAAATTCATCGGCAAGAATTATTGTCGTTCGCTTAATTCCCTTCTTTTTGTCGCTCCTAGTCGATTCCCCCCTTAACACTGTAGGTCCTCTGACTGGACTGTGAATAGTGACTGCTTGTTCACCTTTTCCTCTTAATGAATAAACGCAAATCTCCTGCGTTTTCCAGAAAAAATTAAATTCATCGGCAATGGGCTGGATAGGCTAAGAGGTTCACTGAAAACTATAAATCTACCGCTACCCCTGACAAACCGTCAGACAAGACCGAAGATATATGCATGGCATGAGTATATCAGATCAGATCAAATTTTGCAGCAAAATGTTGCAAACTGCACCGAAACGTGGGAGTGGCTCGGGATTGGTAGCCTCCACTGTCCTGATTAGCAATGGCCTCAGTATTGTAATCCCAATTGGCAATACATCTAATCCGCTGGCACCCATTGTTTGTGTCCCCTTGCTGCAATTTGCCTATAAACAAACACGCACGCATCGCACCCCGGGCGCTTACGTAAGATCGAGGCTCGCCAAGAAAGCAAACAAGAGGAATATCATAGTAGTAGAGAAAACCATCTTCAGAAATAAGAAATGAAATGACATTGAACATCGAGCAAATACTTGTATCCATTCTGGTGGCCAAATTAAGGACCAAAAGAAAACGAGAATTCCCATCTCGAGGCCATATAATAAGCACATGATTAATTGGCGGCAGATTCGTCCGCTCGAATATATTACCTGTAAACATTAAACATATCAAAAGACCCAGCCACGCTTCTTGACTTGACAACAAAACGAAACCATAAAGTATTGCCCGTGTTTGTACTGCACGCCGTTGAGCTAGCTTGCTCCTCGAAACTAAAAGTCTTCCTCCGGTGAGCGGCTCGAAAGCGACAAAGGTGGCCGCCCCATCTCCTCCTCCGTTTCCCACACAACTGCTGCTTCTTGTTACTTCTGCTATCTCGTTCTAGCTGTAGTTCAAAGATCTGGCTAGCTAGATAGCTGGGGAGATCGACTGAATGGCGTCGCCGCGCCTAAAGAGGGAGCAGTCCTTCGACTTCGAGGACCCTGGCGCACAAGAAGCCATGGGGTCTGCCTCCGCGTCTTACAGCCCTGTCGGAGGCGCCTTTGGCCTCTCCCCGCCGGAGTCGTGGCCGCGCGACGGCCGGAAGAGAAGGTATGTAACTACACTGTCTTCTGTCTTGATTATATGACAGGTCCTAATTATATACGTGTGCCGAGCTGTTTGTTACCTTGACGCCTCCTTGCTTGCTTGATTTCGTTGTTTGAGTCTCTAGCTACTAGTACTCTTGTTTGCCCTGGGATGGGTTGATTCTGAAGCAGATCCTGAAACTGCCTGTTGGATTTGCGTTCTGTGTCTTGCACAGTTTTAGCTTTCTCTTGCTCGTGTACTAAATCTGTCAAAATGTGTAGAGCCATTTGTGCCTTTCTCGGTTGTATACTTGTATGCCAATAAGGGAAAATTACAAGACCAATTAATAAAGAGGAAATGCAACTCCTCTAGAAATTTTGAGTCTTCCTGCATGCCCAAAACACTGATGTTTGAAAGTGATAGCTAGCGCGTCTGCAGAACTTAAATCAACAGAATGAAAAGGTCAATTAAATGGATGCATAATTGCATACAATGCCAATTAGTTTTTCCTTCGTTTCATCTTTCCTCCTGTGAGTAGTCCTATTTCTGAGTCGAGCTATATTTCATGGGCTGAGGTAAAAGCCGAAATGCACATGACATGATTTTGCTCAAAGTTTGTATGGAGATTCCGCACTACAACAGTAAAAAGACAACCACGGATTGTTGAGAAAACTTGTTGCTGTCATGCATGGAGTATATGCTAACCAGCCATTTCTGGAAATTCTTCATAATTTCCCAAGAAGATGCATATTCTCCTCCTTTCAATGAAGGCCATTTCTTTGCGAGGCTTTGGAACCCGGATTCATATTTTTCTCCCCTTATCTTTACCTATACTTCTATCTTTTGCCATAGTGGAGGGCTCCATTGCTCGAGAACGCTCTATTACTAGTACTAAATGGAAGTGCTTACTGCACATTTTAAGCATGATAGCTTATAAGAAACAAAGCAAAGACTCAATATACCCATTTGTGATATGAGAGTGTCTAGGTATCACCTGGATGTTTTCTTCCTAATTATCATCCAAATTTGTGACCTTTGGATTAGAGATCAAAGGGCCCTTGTTTTTTAAGGGGAAATGTTTTTTTAAAGGGGGAGGCGGTAGAATTTAGGGGGGGGAGAGAGAATTTATGGCCATTAGATCTCTTATCCAATAGCCCTAAATCTGCATAATAGTTAGAAAGAAAATATCCGAATGATATTTAACAAAACCCTTGTGATATTGTCATATTGCATCACTATACTGTATCCACTTGTGATTTTTTTTCTTCCAAGTAAAAGTCCATAATTAGTATTTTATGACTCAAGCATATGCTTTAATTCCTTTTCAAAATGGTAAATAAGGACAGAAGCCTAAAGCTTATGCATGGTCGGCAGCGATGTTTTCATGCAGCCTAAACATGTTGTGAACCATTTCTCCTTTCTAGTTTAAGATGTTTCCAAGCACATGTATACGTCCTATCATTTGTATCTCCTTAAGTAGTAGTGCCGGTGTCATTTCCTATTGATCCATCGATACCTTGATTGTAGTTTTGTGATTCTCCATATCTCCTTCTCTTTTGTTAATCGATTTCTTAGTTTGTCGCTATGAGTATTTTGAAGCACCATTTCCTTCATTGCCCAACCAAATTTACATGAGTTAACTGCATCTTTCTAGGAAGAGTTAGTAGATCTGAACTAGATCATGTGTATCGGTGTATATATATAGCCGACAGTAGTTAAATAATACTCTTGATTACCATCCTGTGTTGAGGACTTGTTGAGCGCCTCTGCGAAGTCCAAAGAGTAAAGCAAGAGAGTAAGCAAGTAGAGCTAGCGGCATAAAACTCCTATAAATCTCTCTATTTATCTGTTTACGTAACCTATCTATCAGTAATATATATATCGTTAGCTCCGATCCATAATAATCCAACTCATTTTATACTTAGCCAAGATTCACAGTTAGTGCAATAATCATCAATTCAAGTTTCATCACGTAATGCTCTGATATTGTTGAACATTGTCTAGTATGGTTATCATGTAGCTTAGTATAGGCTCATGCACTCGTAAATACACAGGCCCGCATGAATACAACCCGGGGCCTGGTTTCTTTGATTGGGAAAGGATGAGTGATGCATGCATGTAGAAAATGTAGACGTGGAAAAGCATTTTCAAAGCTATACATCTCATTGCACTTTAGTGTCCTTATTCTACCTTAACAATCTTTAATCCATACGACAAATATGCTTCATATGTGTTAATCACTCCTCTAATCACTGGCTAACTCATGCACTCATTTTGAGCATCCCACCCAATTAACCTAGCCCACAGGGCTATTTTTGTATCCCATACATAGAGATTCTAAAAAAAAGAATCCCATACATATATAGCCTGGTTCACTCATGTTGGTAAGGAAACCCAGCACCATCTCCATAAAAGATGTTGCATGGATAAGCCTGTCAGAAGTTGTGACTCACGCAGGTAAACCGATCATGGCCATCATATATGACAGTAGAATGTAGCCAATAACCATGCATTTTAGTTGGAGAAAGATCTTGTCGATTCATGCATAAATATGCTTGTGTGCGCTTTAATGCCTCCATGTGGTCGATCGCATGAAAAGAAGCATTTCTGAATCTATCTGATCAAAGAATCTTTAGTAGTTATGCTAGATTCTTCATGTCTCAAGGACGCTTTGTGGGAACCCAATTAGGTGGACCTGTACCTGCTAATTAATATATGACATAGATCTCTCTTTTTTTACCCTAAAAAATAAGTCAGATCTGACAGATGGAGAAATATGACATATATAGCCTCATGCTCGAAATAACTCTCTATCTCGCTCGCTCGCTCGCTTGCCGCATGAATATATAATCTTTTGGGCCATTTGTGTATATTTCCGTGTCTATATATATATATATATATATATATATATATATATATATATATATATATATATATATATATATATATATATATATATATATATATATATATATATATATATATATATACACACACACACACACACACACACATGTATCTCCTTGTTTCGTTTCTTAAGTTTACATGTACTGTTCATGTATGATTGACCATGAGTCCTTGTGCCATGCACGTGGTCTCGTTCTTTTCTTAAGTTTAGCCAATACTCCAGCAATCGTACAGACAACAGACAACCGAACGCGCAACTTCAGATGCACTTCAAAGCTCAAGTGTTCCCAATGCAGATGCATGTGGTTCGGATGTATATAAACCACTAATGAGAAGAATTTTGGAGAAAATAATAGTCATATTGAAATTTGCCTATCCGGGTCCTGGAAGAAAAATGACTGACCTTTTAGAACTCCTACGAAATTTACGTCGTATGGCTCTTTTAAAGAAATTGAAGTATATCTTCAAAAAAAAAGAATCGGAGGAAAATTAACACGTACGACTTATAATTTCACATATATAATTTTCCTTTTAGGCTTGTACGACGTATCTGTCTGTTCAAATTGAAGTATATTTCCTATCAACCACCTAAATACTGATTGCTATATTTTTCCCCTGTGTTGTTTCAGTCTTTATTTTACATTACTATACTATTTAAATATTATCCTATACTGTTCTTATTGCATCCTACACAAGCCCTACAATTTAAGGAACACCTGCAAATCCTAATTCATTCTATTTGACCTATATAGTTCTGGAATATTGCTGCAGGAAGGATAGACCTTCATGGGTCAAACATACGTTCACACCTCATTTTGACGGTCACCTGTGGCGAAAGTACGGCCAGAAGAACATCAAGGACTCTGCCTTCCCTAGGTAATTAATTTACCTGTTGACTGTTAGCAGTGAGGTGAAGTCATAGGAAACTCCATTCATTGGGAGAAATTACGTTGCGCTTTGAAAAAATTGGTCACGATTATCTTTTACCGATTCCAGAAATATTTTGACAAAAAAACGCTTCCAATTAGTCATTTTAATTATCCAAAAAATAGAAGACAAAAATCTATCTATCCTAAATTCAAATTTAGATAGCAAAATATAACTTTTAAATTTAGAATTACATAAAATTATGGGAGTGTATAGGTATCACACGGATGTTTTCTTCCTAATTATCATCCAAATTTATAACCTTTGGATTAGAGATCAAGGGGCCCTTGTTTTCAAAGGGGGAGATTTTTTTTCAAAAATGAGGGAATAAATTTCAAGAGGAAGGGAGAATTTATGGCCATTGGATCTCTAATCCAATGGTCCTAAATCTGGATGATAATTAGGAAGAAAACATAACAAAACCCTAGGGGGAATTTATGGCCATTGGATCTCTAATCCAATGGTCCTAAATCTGAATAATAGTTAGGAAGAAAACATCCGGATGATGTTTAACAAAACCCTAAAATTATACTATACTACATCAAACCGTACAATTGCATGGGCCAATTGGCTATTTACTTTAAAAAACCATCGAAGTGCAAAACGGAGCTTTAGTAGACTTGTTCAAACTAATTTTGTTGATTCCCTTATTCATATATGAATATTTCTACTGAACTATCGTGTACGGTTAGGCCACATTGCACAATGGTACTAAACAAGTTTAGAGATCAAAGCCAAATAAAACTCATGCATGCTTGTGGCACAATGGCACTGCAGGCTATATTACAGATGCTCTTACCGTGAAGACAAACAATGCCTTGCCTCGAAGCTGGTGCAACAGGAGAACAACGACGACCCGCCGCTGTTCAAGGTCACCTACACGTACGATCACACGTGCAACACCGCGCCCGTCCCGACTCCCGATGTCGTGGCCGAGCCGCCGGCCCCCGCGAGCGACGCGTTCTTGCTCAGGTTCGACTCCACCAGCGGCCACGGCGATGCGCAACAGCTGGAGCAAGAACGGCACTACCAACCTACGCCCGGGAGGCCGTTCTTGATGCTGAGCTTTGGTTCCAACAGCCAGCTGCACGAGCAGCCTGCCTTCCCTTCCGAGCTGCCGCCGGCAGCATCGTCGTCGTTCCCAGCCGAGCCGTTGCCAGCGCCGCCGCCGTCGACAACCGATGGAGGTGACATGCTCTCGACGTGGGACTCGTTCAGATATGGTTTGGATGACCATGTACACTTCGGCGACCATGTGTATCTCCATGATGATGGTAATGGTGGTGACGATAATTGCTGATCGAGTTGCTCATTCGAGCAGGGGAAGAAGGTTTTCTAATTGGAACCAACTAAGGGCTTTTCGGAGCTGAAGTGGAGTTGACTGTTATGTGTATCCCGTTGTTTCCCTGATTGAAAATGAAATAAAATGCGCTCTGTTGCTCTATCGCTGGCTATTTTAGGAGCCAAGAGTGTTTGGTTGGAGCCAAATTTTACTACAAATGAGCGTGACCAAATGAGGCCGCCGTTCAGTTCGTATCTATAATTGTTTGTTTACAAAAAATTATCACAGTTGTGATGAACAGATCATCCACCACAAAAATATGTGGCAGGTCACACTTTGTGGATAGCAACCAAACAGGCCCAAAACCTATGGAGTGTATTGGAGTTTCGAGAGTATAAGCCGGTATTCAAAAAAGTTGTGGCTTGATTGAACTGAACCCCACATCCTGGGCGTCCTACTCAGTAGTCATAACACTACTTATTTGTCAAGGCTGCCGCTCAGTTTGACTGAAATAAACTAAATTATGATTTACTTTTTACTATAACTACTGGTCATTTTTTGACGTAATTAAATTTAAAAATTTTAAAAATAAAATAAAAATTGGTTAACCCATCATGAACAATGCAAAAGGAAAAAAAAGAGAAAAACCTCCAAAAAGCTAAAATGCTAGAAAAAGACAAAATTAAGGAATAGTGAACTAGAAGCCAGAAACTGAAGCTGAAACGAGCGGGTCACATGTCCTCATTTAATCTATTTTTGAAAGCTAAGGACTAATTTGACACTTTTCATAGTTAAAGGACTAAATTTAGTCTCAATTGAAACTTGAGGGACCAAAAAGTGCAATTAACCCCTTATACTTTGGTTGCAGGGTCTACTCTCGTAAAAAAATATTGTTCAAGGTATATTTATTAAATTATACTATATCTCAAGCTTTTTCGCAACCCCATATATAGCTTTCCATGTGGCTCTACCACTGCGGCCACAATCAACAGTGCATATCGAGGTATTGTATACAAAAAATAGGGATTTAATCTACTATAATTCTATATAGAATTAGGCTTGGACTCTTGATAGGTGAGATTAAAAACATCTCACATGATTTTAGAATTTAGAACAGTCGAGATTGAGTCGCTGCCGTTTCTAATTGCTGGTGAGATAGGACTCCTATTTCTAATCAGAGGCACGCTAGCTGATTGGTGGGCTGAGGCATAAATTCTCACAGATTTGTCGAACAAGACCTCGATGCTTCGTCAGAATAGAAATGCAATCAAGGACAGAGATCACTCTCCTTGACTGTCAGACGATCAGCAAAGTTAGTGGCAGTTAAACTTCTGATTGGGCATAAGCGTTTGACCTGTACCATATCCCTGCAGGATCAAAGGTTTCATACCATATTCCTGCAGGCCCAGTCTCTTGACCTGCGCTGCACGTGTTTCATACTACGCCGAATTTTCTATCCAGTTTTACCACACAGGAGTCCACTGTCCGACGTCTCTTCTGGGAGTGAAAGTTATAAAATCAACGCACAAGAGTTTTGAAAATGCCGGTCACGCGCTATATTGAAAGATTGCAACGACTCGTACAGCTGTCGTACTACGACATCTCACATATATGTCAAACGAAGGGGTTGACGGCCTGAGGCAGAGATCGAAATTTCTGCTACATGTACCATGAGAGAGCATGCACCAGCCAATTTATCAATAATAGGACTGTTCTTGTAAGCTGTGATTGATAATTTTTGTCTGTATTTTTAAGATAACGGTAGACGGCGGAGACGTCGAGAGGACGGCACACACAATTTTAAATCTAGAAAGCTATTTGGAGAAATGATTTCGAGAAGCAGCTTAGAGAAGCCTCCCGTTTGTTTTAGCTTCTAGAAAAACCAAAGCCAAAAGCGTGGGACTGGTATGGCAGCGGAGGGGGTGAATGATGTCTTCAATTTTACAGTACATTCTACTGGTAGTAAAAGTGTGGTAGTAGAAATTAAATTAGATCATTGATATGCGAGGGTATAATAGACTTTTCTTATAAATCTAATTTTTTCATGAGGGTATTATAAACTTTTCCTCTGAATCTATTATTAATCTTTTCCGTCACCACCGCCCTGCCTCTCGCCTATTCCGCTGCGCCGCCGCCACCATCTCTCATGTGCGCACTGCCGTGGCGTTTATAGAAATTACTTTTACGCCATGGGTTCCCTTTACAATTTTACTCATATCGGAATTCTACTACTAGTACTGTCGACGGTAGTATAACTAAATCCTAACTAATCTGGTCCATTTGATAAAAAAAATAGATGACTCATATTCATTTTTAGGTGCCGTAAAAGAGCTCTCAAATTTTTTACAAAGTATTCACCGATCTTTCACTCTAGTAGCTACTGAACTACGAAAATTAGGATTAGAAACCAAGACCAAATCAAGCGACTCAAGAAACCGAAAGCCGAAATACCAAGGCACTGGCGGTCAAACCGGCTACTAGGGGATGGTCTGATTGGTGCAACTCCAAAACCCTAAATTCAAATGAGATGAGATTTTGCACATAGCTTGCTTGAGGTCTCATAAACCTATTTCATCTAAGGATCTTATGAATCCTCGACAAAGTTCAAACCTTCCTCAATAATAAGTAAGGTTGCACCAAAATCAGGCAAAAACTAAAAACGAGAAATATGACATGCTCGTGGGTAAAGAATGGCTAAAATAGCTCTAGATGCATCCCCACATATCATAGCAAGTAAGAATTCTCGAGGATAAGGCAAAATCCCTTGGAATAAGAAATCTAACGATGAAGTTAAATTCAAGCAAAACTGGACAACTTCAAGAACTTGCAAGACCTGATGTCTAGATGGATAGAGATTGATCTTCATGAGTCATCTCCATCTCTTATACATTTGTTGATGTTTTAATATCGATCTTACGTATAATTTATTTTGGATTCGAGGAAACTTTAAAAGACTCGGTGTATGAACATGCAGAGTAGAGATATAGGAATTTTTATACAGATTCGAGCCTTCTCCTGGGAGAATTGATTACAACTAAGTGTAATGCGAAATACCTAACACTATCTCCTGATCCAATGTGATCCACCCTATTTCTTCCTGACGTTAACCTTTATATAGTTGATGAAAAATGTCTCAATGTTTCGGGAGATAACTGTCTGGCGGAAGCTATTGTCAAAGAGACGTGGTGGCCTGTTCATCGTGCAGCGGTTGTTGTCAGAGAGAAATCGTATATGGTTATTAAGAATAAGTGCACGATCTAAACATGCAGTAGGCAATCGTAGATAGGCCCGTTGAAGATTGAGTAGTCGTAGGAAGGCTCACGACCATGATGTGGTTATAGAAAGACTTACAACTACGTGGTCGTAAAAGAACTTACGACTATGTGATGGCTGTAGAAGAGCTTACTACTAAGTGACCATAGAAAGGCTTACGACTATGTAATTATAGAAATACTTATGACTACATGGTCGTAGAAGAACTTACGACTACGTGATCGTATAAGAACTTACGACTATGTGGTGGTCGTAGAAGGCTTATGACTAAGTGGTGATCGTAGTAGGGCTTACAATTACTTTATGAAATCTGTCCCTTATCTATAAGGGGTATACTCAGATAACATAATGACGTAATAATTAGAGGATTATTATATCCTCGTCATTTAGCCCCCACTTCAATTAAAAATAACTTACTTGAGAAAGTGAGATCGTGGACGAATAATAGCTGAAAGCAAGGCCTTTTTGACCCTCATCAACTAGAAAATGAGCTTGGACAATAAGGTAATTTAGCTTGAGTTGTAAAAGATAGACGGACTTCAAACAGGTGAATTCCAATCAATTCTACCGTCTTGCCCGTCGGTTCCCAAGATAACCATTCAGTTCCTAAGACTAGTAATCGATCTGCACAATTATAAAAACTTACCTCAGGGTAACTTTTAGTCTTCTTACTTTCCCTTCCATTCTGATCTGCTTCAAGCTTTCTACTGCTAACCAAGTCATCTTCCTTCAATCTCTTCAAAATCCAAACCAAACACTCGGGAAAATGGCTAAGTCATCATCAAATTGGCTGGTGTCGGAGATGGATAGTGTGAATTGAGGGCATTGGGGGATGCTAAGAAGACTTATGACCGTCATGAGAATCTCTCCCTTATTGATAAGGGGCATACTCGGAGGATGACATAATAACTAGAGGATTATTATATCCTCATCATCTAGCCTCCAACTTCAAGTGAAAATAACTTACTTGAGAAAGTGAGGTCATAGACAAATAGTAGTCGAAAGCAAAGCCTTTTCGACCCTCATCGACCAGAAATGAACTTGGACAATAAGGTAATTTCGCTTGAGTTGTAAGGACAAACGGACTTCAAATAGAGGAATTAATGAATTCCAATCGATTTCCTCCGATCTGTCCACCAGATCAGTTCCCGAGATAATCATTTGGTTCCCAAGGCGGATAACTCATATGGTTATAAAAGCTTGCTCTAGGGTAACTTTTGATTTCCTTACTTTCCCCTTCTATTCCAATCTACTTCGAGTCTTCCGCCGCCGACCAAGTCATCTTCTTCCCTCAATCTCTTCCAAATCCACACTAATCAGTCAAGAAAATGACTAAGCCATCATCTAATTAGGCGGTGTGGAGATGAACAATGCGAAATTGAGGGAGTTGGAGAGTGCTAAGAAAATTTGCCAGATGGATTGAAGCTGCCAGGCAAAACTAGCCATTGGGGGAGATTGGACAGATCCTTGTGTTCCAAGTATACTATGAGTGCGGCCTTCATCTTCCAGCTCATCCTTTTCTTACAGTTATACTCGAACACTTTGGGATCGAATTAGTGAACTTGGTTCCTAATTTGATTACCATGTTGAGTGTGTTTGTGTACCTGTGTGAGGCTTATCTAGGGATTCTTGTGGATCTTAAGCTCTTTCAGTATTACTACAAAGTGGGTCGGTAGACTGGAATTGTCAGGAGCTGCGGTTTGAATCTCCATGAAGACAAGACAGAGCAGTACATTCAGATGTTCACTCGGTCTTCATGGTTGTACTGGAAGAAGTGGTTTTCCTTGGAGACGACCAGTGAAGACATCCTTTCTTTCGTGGAGAAAGCTGTGGAGAAGAACACTTCCTGGAATTCGGTCCCCAAGGACCTTACTCGGATAGGCCCTTACATCTTAGCCATCAAAGAGCTAAGGGACAAGGGACTCATCGGCTGGCATGTGGTGAAGGACTTCATCACACGTAGTATCAGCCCCCTGAAGTGATGAGCACATCCTATGTGAATATACTCAGGAGCTAAGGATACGAGCAGAGATTATGAGAACGATAAGTAATAATCATACTCGTAATTAGATTTAGGTTTTGAGCATTATGTATTGACAACTTTATCTGTATGAACAGGTCTTACTTTGAGGGAAATTGACACCCAGGTCAAGCTCATTTGCGAGAAGGCTCCATCACTCGAAGTGGAGGCTCCTCATATCCTGGTGGATGTATCCGTCAAAGAGAGAGAAGAACGCCTAAAGGTAATCAGAAAACTGACATTGTCTTTAGGACTACATTGTTGTAGAGAACGACTAAATAGTATCCTTCCTTCTCGTAGAATGTAGGCATGAATAACCGTTAGGATGACCGAGGGGTCAAACTGGTTTTCATAAAAAAAAAAGTGGCGGAGAAAGCCAAGGCTCCTCTGGCCGAGAGGTGTTGGCTGACAAAAGCCACTGACAAGAAGAAGGGAAGCATAAGTGTTGTCGTTCCTCTTGCCATCCTTTCTCCTGCTGCTCTGACTAGCTCCATCAAGAAATTCTTTGCAGACGTGAGTGCTGCAAATGAGATAGGGGCAGCTGTACTAGAGAAACTGACTCCTAAGATCAAAGTACCCTTCTACAACAATACTGAAACTCACTCAGTAGGCGCTTCTCGAGGCCTTATCAAGCAACTCGAAATGGAAAATAGTAAAAATTTGTATTTTTTTGTGATGGGGACTACTGCAACAGTAGAACCTATGATAAAAAAGGAGACTACCCTCTAGGTAGTCGAAACTGGATTCGACTACCAGGAGAAACAAGAGGGATAAGGAGCAGTAACTCTTGCTCCAGACCTTCGACCAGACATGGTCGAAGATGTTCTCATACGACTAGACGTGGTCGATGAGAAGAAGTCAAAGAAACTAATCTTTAGAAAAGTTTCTTCTGAATTCAAGATAAAGGCTAAAAAGCAAGGTATGAAAATACAACATGAACATTGCACT
This sequence comes from Dendrocalamus sinicus, assembly GCA_036346575.1. Lineage (NCBI taxonomy): Eukaryota > Viridiplantae > Streptophyta > Magnoliopsida > Poales > Poaceae > Dendrocalamus > Dendrocalamus sinicus. The sequence goes on along the minus strand of CM070643.1, from coordinate 14,994,169 downwards.
TTACCTCTATGTCTTTTTAAAAGCCAACTTACTTTTCATGATTGTAGTTTGGCTTCTCCACTACTTGAGGATACTTCTCTTGAGAAGCCCCTTGCAGCTCTACTTGTGGTCGAAGAAACAACTACCACAACAACAGAGGCTGCTACCGAAGCTGCAAAGACTAGGACCACCGAAGTGGTCGTAGCGACTAAAATTGAAGCTACAAAGACTAGGACCACCGACGCCTCCTTTGCGGGAAGGGGTAATTGGTGTCACCAGGCAATCATACTCGGCGATGCCAAATAGTGGACAGACTTGACCTGTAGTAGGCCTTATCCATACGAGGGTAGTACTCCCCGTACTACATCTACTGTTGCATATTCCTCGTTCGAAGTGGTGATTGATCGCCTCCTTGGTCAACTCATCAATCTGGAGTCATTCAAAGAACTCTCCTATTAGGAGACCGTCACGACTTGTCATCATATGAACGACGGTTTTAATCTAAAATAGTTTTTGGTATTTTAGTCAACTTACCAAAATACCCTTCTTTGACCTGATCTTCATCTTTATCGAAAGCAATCACCATGTTTGCCATGCATAGATGCACTACTAGCGTACTACGTGTCAACAAGTCTCTCCTGTTCTGGTTCCACCGGACCACGTCGCACTTAGACTGACCAAGCCACATGGTACAACCTGTCGTTCGAATTTTCCTTCAATGTTTTCCGCCTTTCTTATGCCATTCTTGAGCTCAGCTATCTCACTCCCGCATCCTTTATCGTTTGGGCCTTAGCTCCTCTATGAGAATAGCCCGATTATCGCCATTATCTATGGTTAACTCCAAGCGTTCCTGCACATTTAAAGATCAAAAAATTATTTTTGGGCATAAATTTTTCATAACTTGACCCACGTTAATCAAAACTTACTTCATACAACACATATACACCGACCTAGGTCAAAACAAAACCCACAACGACTCAAATTCAAAAAAAACAATTTTTAGTCGAAGCAAAAACCCTGGCCGGTCAGACCACTGCCTTCAGCCGGTTTGGCCACCACATCTGACCGGTTAGACCGCTAGGTCTGTAAGATGTCTAGAAAAACTGCAAATTTGTATAATCCAAATTCCAGCTCCAAATTAACAATAGTTTATCACAACAAGTACCTGGATATTCTGACATGGTCCTTTTAAAAAGCCAAAATAAATAAATAAATAATAGCATCAAGATAAATACTAGCACCATGACCATCTCAGATGGTCATAATCTATCGACGCATCCGTCGGTCAGAAGACCAGAATCAAATGCCCCAACCGTTGACATCAATGATCAACATAAATAAATGAGGAGTTTGAGCAGGTCAGACCCAAAGGTGAACAGAGTTCAAGTAGTTTCAAGGACCTTGATCGCTGCAGTCTGTTTATATAAATACTAGCTTCACCAAGACCCATAGCTACGCAAACTCAACTCCTACAATACTTTGATTGCTAGCTATAGTCAGCAACTCAGAATTCAATATGGCATTTGATCAAAAGGCTGCAAAGCAGCTGTTCCAGGAGCTAGTCGGCGGCTACAATCTCAACGCCAAGCTCCTTGCATTGCTCGGCCATCCCCTGGATAGCCTTGGCCAGGAGGAAGCTATGGCGATGAGTCAAGAGCTTTCTCGAGTGTTCATGGTGTCTTTGTTCATGCTGAAGCCTGACGACAATAGAGTGGATGAAGTGAGGACGACGCCGGAGATGAGGACTGACGATAGCATTGCTCTGCGCACTCCGACGAAAGATAAACGCATTAGGTATACTAATTTAGTAATACTGCACCATCTTAATTAGTACTTTCCTGGCTAGTGGCCGGTGTGTGGTTTCTTCACTTGGGTGCTTATATTTACTGTGCGCTCTGCTCAATTACTCTGTTGTTTATGTGCAACAATATAGTGGAGGAGAGGTTACTCCCCTCAGAATGGGTAGAGAAGAGGAGGTTACGAGGAAGGAGATTACACCCTCGCCACACCAGGATGGTTACCAATGGAGAAAATACGGGCAAAAGAACATCCGGAACAGCAATTTCGCAAGGTGAAGCTATAGTTTCTGATGCCGACTTCTCCCATTTCTCTGGAATATGCATGGTCATGCCCCCAACTTTAGCTAATGACAAAACCAATTAATTCATAGAAATATCACTAGCAAGAACCAAAATAGTAAGTGGTGTGCATGGTTGAATCAAGAAAACTAGGATTTATCATATATTAAAGATCGATGACATGTCTTTTACAACTGCTAAGAAAAAAGAGAAATGTATTAGAAATTCTCAAAAAAAAGAGAGAGAAAACATCTAACTTTTAAATTGGTGGAACCTAATTTTAATTGTTTAGATTTGATAATTGTTTTAGAGATATATTAATTTGAAGAGGATGTAAAAACATCTAACCATTTATTTGGTGTACCATAATTTTAAAGTCTTAGATTCAATAGTTGCCTTAGGGATATATTAATTTGAAAAGAATCTAAAAACATCTAATCCTTTATTTGGTAGACCCTAATTTTAAAAGGCTTATTTTTAATAGTTGGTTTGGAGATATATTAACTCTTAAAAAAATAGGTAGCACTACGTTTAAATTTAATTTAAAGGTTGAGAATGTAAATTTCCTCTATAGAGCTCCCTCTCAATCCTCTCCTTTGCATGTAAAGAGATATTTCAAAATAAACTTTGATAATTAAATATGAAATCAAATATCTCAAATTCAAATTTAGATAGCAAGATATAAATTTTGAAATTTAGAATTGTGTGAAGTCATACCATAGCATATCAAACGCACAATTGCGTGGGCCAATCGACTAGTCAATCAAATTAGAGGTAGTACCATCTTCGCTCTAGTATTTTTTTTCGAAACAGGATCATTTCTTTAGTGCACTTGAGTTAAACTATGTAGATTAATCAGGAAATACTATAACTTCTGTACGGAACATGTGTTTTTTAGTGTCGCCCTCTAGGTCTCTGGTCACCTACGACATAAAGTCCAAGCCATTTCAGAGTAATTAACTTAGTTAACTGAGTTCACTGGACTCCAAACTGAGTCAATTTAGCTACCATGATTTGCTTTCTGGAACACACGACGACACGCATGCACGCACCAATGACTTGACTTGCGTCGTCAACATGGTCAAGCTAGCTTAATCTTCAATCATTCATATACACACTCGATCTGAAGCAGATAATAATTTTGGTGGCTCCCTTTTCCTCGCACACGCCAAAACAACGTATACGCCGTTCCTAACTCCACCCAGACACCTCTCTACCTATGGCAGGTTCTACTACAAATGCACGTTTAGCCGCGATCGCCGTTGCATGGCGAAGAAGCAAGTGCAACAGCAGGGTAACCGCAGCGATCCTCCGATGTTTCAGGTCACCTACGTGAACAAGCACACATGCCAGGAAGCTGTTACCAACGACAATAATATTACCACAAGTTTGGCCACGACGACCACGAGCCAGTACGCCCCCAAAGTCTTGGACTCGACAAGAAACGGCGCCTTTGGTCTTTTACCCCACTACCACATCGGCGGCAGCGTCGAAGAAAACGAGGCCATCGTCTCGTGCCTCGCGACGGTCATCAACGGAGCTGCTCCGCCGTCGTCCTGGCCGCCGGGCGCGGAAGCGAGCCTGAGTGATCTGCCGGCGTACGTGGCGCTGGCCGGACATTCGCCGAGCCTGGACGGGAGCATGGCGGGTGAGATGACGATGGCGGAGATGGATTTCTCGTACGATCTGTCGTTCTCTCACGTTGAGGCGGCTGAGTTGATCGGCCACTGCGATTAGTGCGAAGTGCCCATGGATGTGCTCCGGTTCGTGGACACGGTGTGGCACAGTACACGTATGTGTAGGGCGCTGAAATTGATTTCACATTAGGGTTGCGTTTTTGCTCGTCTGGGAGTTGACTGGTGAGTTGCGAGCAGTGTGGTGGCTTTGTGAGTCTTGTGACCACCATGGTCGTCTCGGCCTGTCCTCCCGGGCTTCCGAGGAATATTCACTATAGTATGCTGTTGCTAATCGTTGGTGACATATTTGTGCCCCGTAGTGTTCAGTCTCAACCGAAGTTCAAATAATAAAAAAAAGCTTTCAGTCTCAACCTGTTTGTTAACAGGAGCCTTCTGACCGTCGCGTTCGTATTGACTGATGCTAATAGATTTTAGCTAAAAATAAATAAATAATAACTAAAAAGTAACTTTAAGAAGAAGACGCGAGTGATGAAGAAAGTGGGAAAGATATGTGTACTCAAGACCACAGCGAGTGGAGTAAGGTATGTGATGTATCGGTAATCTCTACCTTATATTTGGAGCGAAACAATAGCAAAATAAGTAAAGGGAGTGTCTAGGTATCATTCGGATGTTTTCTTCCTAATTATCATCTAAATTTATGATATTTGGATTAGAGATCAAGAGGCTCTTCGTTTTTGAAGAGGGAGATTTTTTCAAAGGGGTAGAATTCAAGGGAAAGGAGGAAGAATTTATGGCCATCGGATGATTAGCCGTTTCGAAAAAAAATAGGTATTACCGTGCCGATCAGGAAGCTATCAAAGTAGCAGGTACAAATCGGGAAAAAAAACAATGTAGCATCTGATGGGCCAAAGCCTAATATTTATGGCCTATCGAATAGGAGACGCCTGGTAGTGATAGATTATGTCGGCAGCCCAGCGTCAGGTTGTTCAGCGAGCCGTTATTTTCTTGTTCCTTTGTGGTAGTCCTCAAAAAACGACTTGGACTAGTTCAGGGCTTATTGATAGTAGTTTGGGCCCGTTCCAAAGAGGTGGTCTCTTTCTTTTTTTACTTCTAATAACTATTTTTTAGTTTTTCTATAATAACAAAATATTTTTTTAAGATGGGTTAAATTTATTATAGTATACACTATAACAACTTCATTTATATCGACTAAAACTGCATGTGAGTTTCTAATACTCTATACTCTCTTACGAACAGCCCAAAAGTCATAAGCCGAAGTCCAAAAGAACATACCAAGTTTCTGGCTTATAGCTTTGGCTATTAATTTTTGGTTAAAATTGCAATATAGCGGCTGTTAGCTTTTTCTGAGTCATTCAATTAAAAAATTAAAAAAAGCAAGGAAAAATAAAAAAACATTATATTGTCATGAATAATATAAAGAAATAAAGAAAAAAAATAAAAACCAACAAAACTAAAATAAGTTAAAAATGAGAAGCCAGTCGTCATGCATTAGACAAGTTCTATCAGTCCATACACGTTTTCACTGCTGTTTCTTAGCGTCCTCCGTAGGTAGCGTGTTTCATTCTTTTGAGACAACCGAACCAGACCGAAGCCGCACAAAAGAAATGCCTCAGCGGGTGTTGAAACATTGATCCTCTTCTTTATGGCTTCTAAAAATGATTTTTAGCTTTTATTACAGTACCTAACTTTTAAATAGACTATTTTCTCAAGACGAGATTTACAAGTTAATTGTAGTACACGTTAAAAGCCCAATATCTGTATCAACCAAAATCGCAAGCGAATATCTTTCTTTTTGTAATCTCTGTCGTAAACAACTAAAATTCAAAAATTTCAGCTAAAAACCGTAAGCCGTGACTGTATTAAACAGGGCCGTTGGTAGGCGCATGTACTGTTCGGCGACGATGATGGGGGACATCACTCGTGTACGTAACGTCCTGTTCGACGATGACCCGCTCGGACTTGCGACCAGCGCGATGGTTGACTACCCCTAGCTTCCTTGGTATGCACGGGAGGTATCAGATCATAACTCACGATAGAATGAGCACTATTGTTGATTTGTTGTGATATAACGCCAACTTATGGAGGCCGCTGAAAAGAACTTGGTAGAGAAAGGGTAAAAGAACAGAAAAGGTTTTGGCAATAGCAGCACACATGGCTTTGCGCAGAGAGGTCAATTATACATACTAGTCGGTGAACAGTACAAGAAAATACAAAAGAAAACAGAAAACAAACTAATCTAACTAAGGGCCTGTTTGGATGGACTAGAACTAGTTGTTAGCTAAGACTAGTTGTTAGCTGACTAGTAGTTAGCTGGCTAGTAGTTAGCTGGCTAAAGATTAGCCCAGTCCTGTTTGGATCCAAGGACTAATAAGTATTACTATCTCAGTACAAAGTCTGTTATACCCCTGAGCCTCTCGTGCACGCACGTTTTCCCTAGCGTGGGTATCGGCGTCTTTTTCCATCCGGCTGGTCCTTTAGCCCTCATTAGCTGGGTTTGGCCAACTAGTTGGCTAACAACTAGTTGGGGTTTGGCTAAACTTTAGCCCACTCATTAGCCCTCCTGCCTAGATCCACAAGGACTAAAAATTAGCAACTAGTTGTTAGCTTATGGGATCCAAACATACCCTAATTTATTCAGCTAATGAAAACATATTTGTACGCATCTAAGCAAACAGGAATACAATCCCAACAGACCAGAGGGAAGATACCTTCGCGCGGTCGACAAGGAAAGATATCTTCGGTTGCTTAACAGCCGCCACCAATTGATCAGTCTTGAGAAGCAATCATGTTTCTCACGCGTGGATCCTCTACATCCATTATCTATATATATTATCTATTTTGTTATTGAAACGTGGTTAAAGGAGCTTCTATGTTTGCGGCTATAAATTCTCACGTTCATAAGAGAGAAATTTACATCGCTCAACTTAACAGGTCCATATCATAACTGTACAATTAATCCGATATAATATAGAAATATATGTCAGCATTCCATGACGAATATAACTCTTTTTTGCGGGACTCGTCGCCAGTTGCTTTAAATAATGCGTAGCTATTCCTCCAAATGATTTGGACCGGAAGTTTACATCTATTTTTTTATATATTATTAAAATAATGTTAAAATAAGCTTTGACGTTCACTTCAAGAGAGTAAAATTCCTACATCTATTTATTACTAAAAGTCAATAACAAATGTTTTAGAGCTGCTTAGAAAAAAATAACTAAAAATTCTGATAAAAAAAAGCAAAACATCTGACCATTAATCCTGTAGAACTTATTTTAGTTAACAAACTTGAACCATTGGATCTGCCAAGAGACTATTTAGCTCGCACGTAGAAAAGGATGTCTGTCTTGCGCACGCAGAAAAGGACGTCTGCCTTCCGCACGGCTCTTAACTATGTTTAAAAGTTGTATTTATTTTTGGTTCATGGATGTGGATGTTTTAACTATTGGAGATTGTCGCATATACGTATCAAAATCCTATTCGGTCCAGGTGTCAATGGAGCTTCTCCTCTAAATTAAGAAATATATCTTTAATTAAGCACAATCCTATTCGGAGAGGCTGTTGCATATACATATGAAAGTCCAAGTCCGTTTAGTTTCTATCCTAGAAGATATGTATAGAAAACAAAATCGTAGCGTGCACGTAAGTGCATGGGCCACTTTGCTAGTAAATAAAAAAGAGAAAAAAAACTACACCATTTATTCTGGTAATTCTGAATTAATTAAACATATATTAAAATGGTTACAGTTGTATAAATAAGATAACTATATTTTAATAATAAGCATTAGAGTTGTACATTTTATTGTAGCGCGAAAATTTTAGTTAGTTATCCTGCTTTTAAGGGCAGTAAATCTCCCCGAGTAAAAGGACCAAAATATTGCAAGAGATTGTAACAAGTGTTTGAGAATGAACTGTTGTTTCTATATTAATTCTGAATCTGTACATGATGATTTATAGATGATGAGGGGTGGCATGAAAAGGTGTCTGTTTGAAAAAGACATCTGTACATTGGGAACTTTTTGCTTTGTAACACTCCCCCTTGACCAATGTGTTTTCATATGATCACCTTGATTCATCATCTTGGAAAAACTCCTCCAAAACCCTGTAGGGAAAACTATGAGGAGAACTGATAGAGTAGATATGCCATGAAAAACTCCTTTAAAACTCAGTGCGAAAATTTAAGGAGAAAATAATATAGCATATATTTGATTGTATCTCCTTAAAAACCCCTGTGGGAAAATAGAGATTTAATATATTTATGATTACGTTGTCATATTGGCTCATTAAAAACCTTGATGAGAAACCTTAGAGGGAAAACTCATAAAGGGAAAAAGAGCACAATATTTATATTTGAACAAGTTAAGTCTTAGGAAATTTCTCCCCCTGATATCTGCAAATCATGTAGTCTTCGCATACCAATTCCATGAACATATTTTTGGAATGTGGAAGTTGGTAATGACTTGGTGAATAAGTCTGCTAGATTATCACAAGACTTAGTTTGCAGAATATTTATTTCCCCACTCTCTTGCAATTCATGTGGGTAAAATAGTTTAGGTGCAATATGTTTTGTGATATTGCTCTTTATGTAACCCGTTTGCATTTGAACAACGCAAGCAGCATTATCTTCGTAGATAATGGTAGGTGATGCAATAGCATCTATACCACATGATTGTTGTATGTGGTTAATCATTCCGCCATACACATTCACGTGATGTTTCATATAATGCAATTATTTCAGAATGATTAGTGGATGTAGCCACTAGAGTCTGTTTCGAAGACTTCCAAGAGATGGCTGTTCCACCGTGTAAAAATACAAAGCCTGTTTGAGATATGGCATTATGGGGATCTGATAAATAGCCAGCATCTGTATATCCTATTAAATCCATATTTTTATTCTTCTAGAAAAATAGACCGAGATCTTTAGTGCCTTGAAGATATCTAAGGATATTCCTCACTCCTATCCAATGTCTTTTGGTTGGATCAGCGCTATATCTAGCAAGTAGATTTATTGCAAATGCAATATCTGGCCGGGTGCAATTTGCAAGGTACATAAGCGCTCCGATGGTACTGAGATATGGAACCTCAGGTCCCAATAGCTCTTCATTGTCATCTCGGGGTCTAAATGGATCTTTGTCCCTGTCTAGAGATCGAACAACCATGGTGGTTTTCGATGGATATGCTTTATCCATATTGAATTTCTCTAATATTTTCTGGACATAGGCTGATTGATGCACTAGGATGCCTGTATGAAGGTGCTCAAGTTGTATACCTAAGCAAAATTTGGTTTTACCTAAATCCTTCATTTCAAATTCCGTCATAAGATGATTACGTGCTTCATCTATATCCTATGTGTTACCAATGAGATTAAGATCATCAACATACACAGATATAACACAAAATCATGTTGAGGATCTTTTGATGAATACGCATGGGCAATCATCATTGTTGGAGTATCTGTTTTTGGTTAGGAACTCACTTAGTCGGTTGTACCACATTCTACCCGACTGTTTCAAGCCGTATAAAGACTTGTTCAATTTTACATAATACATGTTGCGATTTGCGTTTAGATTCGGAATTGAAATTCCATCGGGAACTTTCATGTATATTTCTGAATCAAGTGACCCAAAAAGATATGCAGTCACTACATCCATCAACTGAAAAGATAGATGGTTTTGTACTGCCAATGAGATTAAGTATCGGAATGTTATTCCACTCATTACTGGAGAATAAGTTTCATTGAAGTCAATGCCGGGTCTCTGCGTGAACCCTTGTGCTACAAGCCTTGCTTTGTATCTCACCACCTCATTGTTTTCATTCCGTTTGCGGACGAAAACCCATTTGAAACCGACAGGGAATACTTTGGGAGGTGTATGTATCACATTGGTGAATACATTTCTTTTCTTGAGCGAGACTAACTCCACTTGAATTGCATCCTTCCATTTATTCCAGTTCGAGCGTTGTTTGCACTCTGCCATGGTATTAGGATCTGGATCATTTTGAAGGTTATTTGCAATTGTTGTGGAGAAATAAATGTCGACAAGTGTAGTCTTACGATCATATGATTCTCCAGAATCAGTATAGTTAGTGGAAATTTATTGGACCCCTGATGACTCAATGTTATTTCCCAAAACATTTGAGTCGGGGTATTCCGATGTCCCAGGATCATAATTTGAGTGCACTGTTGATCTGGGTTCAAGGATTCTTTTGTTTCCTTTGTCGCTTGTTAGAAGCTGTATCCGCCATTTGTACCGTACTTCTCCCCCTCTTATTTTGAACTGGGAGTTGAGTGGTATTTTGTGGTATCTTCACTTTTTCAGGTACATTTTTTGCAGGATTATAGGATTTTGTGACACCCTTATAATCAGTAAATGCATCTAGCAGATTATTTGCAATGTTTTGCAAATGAATGATTTTCTGAACTTGAAGTTCAGTCTCTCTGGTATGTGGGTCTGAGGCAGGAATGCCTTGTACATTCCAATCAATTTCCTGGTATTTAATTTGGTACTTGTTTTCTCCCCCTAATGCCAGAAAATATTCCTCATTGAATATGCAATCAGCGTACCGGGCCGTAAACAGGTCCCCTGTTAGGGGCTCGAGGTATTTTATAATTGACGGATATTTATACCCAACATAGATCCCAAGTTTCCTGTGCGGTCCCATTGAGATACGCTGCGGTGGTGAGATCGGTACGTGTGTAGCGCAACCGAACTTTCACAGATGGGAAATATCTGGTGGATTTTCACGTACTAATTGTAGCGGGGAAGTGCTATAATATGCAGTTGGACGCAGTTGGATTAAGTCAGCAGTGTGTAAAACTGCATGACCCCAACATGATGTTGGTAAGTTGCAATTCTGCAGTAATGGTCTTGCAATGAGCTTGATTCTCTTGCTAAGGGATTCTGCTAAACCATTTTGTGTATGGACATATGGAACAGAGTGTTGAACTTGTATCCCAAGAGCCATACAATAGTCATTGAAGGCATGGAATGAAAATTCAGCAGCATTGTCCATTCGAATTGATTGAATTCGATATTCAGGATAATTTGCTCGTAATTGGATAATTTGACCAATTAACTAAGCAAATACATAGTTTCGTGTGGATAAAAGACACACATGTGACCATCTAGTAGATGCGTCAATGAGAACCATGAAGTATCTGAACGGTCCACACAATGGTTGTATAGGACCACATATATCTCCTTGAATGCGTTTAAGGAATTTAAGTGGTTCAGCTCTGATTTTAAGATAAGAGGGTCTTAAAATCAATTTTCCGGTGGCATAGGAAGTGCACACAAAATTTGAGGATTCCGGAAATTTTGTTTTGAGGTATGTATGACCAATTGAATTCTAATAATTTTCCTTATCATTCCAATGCCTGGGTGGCTAAGGCAATCATGCCATGTTTGGAATGTGTTAGTGTTTTGAAAAATTACTTTGTACGCAATATGTTGAACGGGTTTGATGTATGTATAGTACAATCCGGAGTTTAAAGATGGAATTTTTTCTAGTACTTGTTTGCCATATCCGTTGTTTTTGGTTAAGAGGAGATATTCCTCTTTGTTGTCATTTTGGGTTTCAACATGGAAACCATTCTGACGGATATCTCTATAACTAAGTAGGGTACGTGTTGAATCGGGATACAAGAGTGCATCCTCAATTTCCAATTGTGTACCCATAGGGAGAGTGATAGAGGCGCGACCAGAGCCTACTATCGTTGCATCGCGTCCAGCGATGGTTAAAATATTTTCTTTCCTCCTAGTAAGAGTTAGAAAATATTTTGTATCCCTAAATATTGAGTTTGTGGTACCACTATCCACAAGGCATAATTCCTCCTCCATTGGATCGACTCCAAAAATCTATATACACAAAAGAAGAATTTAATGAAATTCTTATAGTAGTATATATAGAATACATACAAACTTTATTTTACAATACCGAATATGTTTGATATATGATTGCAGCATACAAGCTTACAATATAGATGACAACATTGTTTATATTACAACACTATAGTACTTAGTAGCTATGGGACTAGGAGTCTAACTAAGATCTCTAAACATGTCTTGAGAAGTAAATTCTTCAAGTGTGTCCTCAATGCACATGAGATCATCCTTCTTTGTGGAAGCACATGTGTCTTTGAGTTCTTGAAGGAACTTTTGAAAGCATCCGGCTTCATCATTGTTGGATGTGAGATTGAAGTGTGTTTCAAATCTCTTCTCTTGAGCATTCTTGCCTTGAGCCAAAGACTAGAGGTAGAGGTTCACAAGATGCTTCGGGGTGCGGCATTTCTAGGTAGGATGGTTATAGCAACCACACTTTTGACAAATTTCAGTTTTGTCAACTCTCTTACCAGAATTGCATTTACCTTTCTTGAATCCACTTGATTTTTGCTTCTTGTTGCGTTTGTTTTTACCTTTAAAGTTCTTTGAGTGGTCTTTTGAACCACTGAACTTGTTGTTATTTTGATTAACATGAACTTCAAGAAGTGGAGCAGCCCCAATGGGATGTTGCTGATTGTTCTTTAAAAGAAGTTCAGCATGCTTCTCTGCCTAAAGTAAAGTATGCATAAGATCAAAATAAGTTTGGTAATTTACAGCACGTCATTACTGCTGTAGGACCCTGTCAGATGGGAGCATAGTCGAGAGAGTCTTCTCTATTTTGTCCGCATCCGTTGGTTCCTTTTCACAAAACCGCAATTTGGAGCAAATAGTATGAAGGGCATGGTTATAGTCTCCAACAGATTTAAAGTCTTGGAGTCTAAGGTGTGCCCATTCATGATTAGCCACAGGTAAGATAACAGATTTCTGCTGTTCATATCCATTTTTGAGGGCTAACCATAAAGTGAGTGGATTCTCCCCGTACAGATATTCAGCCTTCAAATCTGGATGTATGTGATTCCGTATTATGCTCAAAACGGAATATTTCACAATATCCGGAGGAATTTGATCATCTAGAGGATCGAATATCACCCTTTGCAACCCACGTGTGGTTAGGTTGATCTTTAGGTCCATAGCCCATGTAGGGTAGTTGGTACCATCGAGAGCGAGGGCTCAAAATCTTTGGTAGCCATTTAAAACCTACATGAAAAGTACACCATAAATGATTAATTTACATGAGGTAAATTAATGTGTATGGTAATGTTGTAATAAAATGCAAAATATGTGGAAAGCAATATGCGTATTGTAATCCGAATGAATATATATATATATATACCCAAATTAAATAAACATGTGGTTATATTTATAATACCGTGTAATCACAATATTGGTGGTGAACACCAATTTATTGTATGGCATAGCGTACAAATAAATGTAGCAAAGTGCTATAAATTGTAATTATGGTATTTATTGTAGGTATAATATTTCGCAAAAATTCCAATTTATTAAGTACAATGGTACTCACTAAACGGGAATTTTAAGTTTAAATTTGCTAAAGATAGCAAAATTTAAATATGGTCGCAATTCATATTGTAAGTAAATTGCAATAAAGTAGTAATCCTACATATGTAAAAATTATAGAAATGTGCTTGCACATTTATTTAAACAATTACATAATTTTCAGGTCCTATAGGGACTGAAATGCTAATTTATAACAGTACAAACTGACAGGTACAATTATAAATAAGGACAAGGACTACACTGCAAATACTACAATAGAAATTTACTTTTAAAAAAATTCTGCATTTTCCACGAAATAAAGGGGAAAAACTGCAAAAATTCAAAAACCTGGGCTAAAGCCCGTTCGGCCTTTAGGCCCAAGTGGGGAGGTGGGAAATTTTGGGCCAAAAGCCCTTTTTTTGTGCAGTCATATATAAAGGAAGGGGAGGGTTAGGGTTTCCCTTACCCCCAAACCCTAGCCGCCGCCAGCCCTTTGGGCGCCGCCGCCGTCGCCGGCCGTCGGGACGCCGCCGCCTCCAGCCTTCGAGCACCGCCGCCGCGCCTGGTTGGGCCGTGCCACCGCGGCGCCTCTTGGGCGCCGCGCGCCGCTTTGTCTCGGCGCCGCCGCCGGCATCGCCGCCGCAGCGCAGGACGCGCGCCGCCCGGCCGGCCGCGGCCAGACGCTGGCGTCGCGCGCCGAGCCGCCGCGCTGCGTGCTCCTCCTCCCCTCTTCTTTTCGATTTATGTAGAGGAGAATGCCTCCTCTGCGAAGGAGGCCGGTGGAGGAGTTTGGGCCCGGATCCGGAGGCCGGGACGGCGGTTAGCCGCCGCGGAGGCGTGCGACGGTCGCCGGTAAGCGCCATAGCGCGGAGCCCGCGCTGGTGGGAAGGTGCCGTGCGCCTCCCATAGACGACGACGAACCGGCCTAGAGCCATGGCCGGTGGCGATGAAAGTGGTGGCCACCGGACGTGGTGGTGGAGGCTCTCATGGAGAGGAGCAAGAAGAACGTGTAGCGATTCACGCAAAGAATCGACCAAAGTAAGAACATCCATAAATGCTTTTTGGTGTTTCTCACATAGGGCCATACCTTGTAGTATTTGTCTGTTTCACTTGTGTGTATGTGTGTGCTGATAACGTATTTCAAGATATTGTAACAAGTGTTTGAGAATGAACTGTTGTTTCTATATTAATTCTGAATCTGTACATGATGATTTATAGATGATGAGGGGTGGTATGAAAAGGTGTCTGTTAAGAAAAGACGTCTGTATATTAGGGCATCTGTACATTGGGCACTTTTTGGTTTGTAACACAAAACATGCAGTACGTTATACTGCCAGCTTGGAGTTACCCCGTACGATCCATGTCTGTAACCGTTGCACAAGCTGACGGTGAAAATGCAGGACTAGGAGGTACACATAAAGGTGTGTTGCTTTAGCGGCTCAACGTTTTGCACGCGCGGGAAGAGCTCGCGCCGCACGATCCGCAGCACAGCCAACGCACGTACACACGCATGACGTCGACGCAGCGGCGCAGCGTGACGTGCGCGGCAGCTAGCTAGCGCGGCGGATGGACGGAACCACCCAATGGCCAACGACAGATGCGGCTCATTATTGCAGTATGTACGACTTTTTACTAACTTGGCCAGTCGCCAAGTAGAAAAGCAGGGAAAGCTAGAAAGCTAGTACATGCGCGCGTGATCGAGAATTCCAGACAATTAACCCAAGCAAGCACGGGCCCCAGTGCTCGATCGAGCGTGGGTACACACACTCCTCACATCTGTCCATGCGCTATTCATATCAGACTTTCTCCTTTTTCACTTATAACTCATATCTTATAATTTTTAGTATAAAATTAGCATTTAAATGATGTATTTTTCAAGATAGAATTAACAAAAAGATTGTAATAAAAAATATATTGAATTCTGTTGTATCAATTAAAATCGTATGCAACTATTTTCCTTTGTGTACTGCCTCACACGAATAGTTAGAATTCAAAATTTTAAACTATAAATCATAATCCAAAAAAACTCACCTATTTCGGTTTTCGACTACTATTTGAAGAAGTAGAAAGTCAATTTAAACATCTTGGTTTTCAAAACCAGTTTTTCCAAGCCGTTTTTAAAAGCCACCGACCAGCCTCTGTCGTCTTCTCCACGTTTGCATATTTCAAAAACTGTTTCAAAAATTTATTCCAAAAGCTACTTCTTCTAATATTACTATTCTATTTTATCCAAAAATCATCATCTTTAGCCTATTAAAACACCCACGTGTTATATCTTCTCCTTTTTTTTGTCTTTGTTTTGGTCTGTGCAGAGCAATACTGCTGGTAGCAAAGCAAACCCTTCGGTCAAACCATAAGGTCACTATAGATGGTCGCAATCATCGGAGAGTGCAAATTTTGTCACCTTGCTATGTACATATATATCTGGTTTAAATGCAACACTATAGGACTTTATATGGTCTATTTGGCAATGCTTTGATTTGATATACTACAACTCTTGATAAAGCAGCTGTTTACGAGAACATAACAAAATTCACACGGCCGGTCTTTGGAGGCTGCCTATTTATGGTCTGTTTATTTTTATTTTTCAGTGACCTTTTGACTTCTTTCAATAATTATTATCTATTAAACTAATAAATTATAATTAAAAGCCATAAGCTATAGTCGAAAATGTTATTGGTAACCACTGAATTGATATAAGAATTGTTAAAACTTTAATCCAAGAGAAAACACACATATCGCGAATAAATGGAGAGAATACATAATAATTTTTGAATTTATTTATTTTCTTACTTGCTCACCCTTTTCCTTTGCTTTTTCTTACAAAATTGGATACAAGCCTCCTTAATATATAGACTAATAATCTCTTACTAACATACGTATTCAGATTTCAAGTTTGACACAACTTCAACTTGAGTTACACACGGAGACGGACTCTACTACGTCTTGAACTTTAAGTCAAGATTATTTCTAACAATCTCCCTCTTAATCTTGACTTGACATATTATAGTTTTAGTCTCAATGTATTATGAACTACCAGCCACGCCTCCACATGAAGTGTTCTACATGAAAGTTACATATAGGAACTCAACTCAATTGGCACAGATTCATCTGGATACAAAGATTCTAAAACATTGAGACAGTCGATCTCAACTATGGCTTACTAAACTCATACTTGATACAGAACGGTGACATATCTCCTCAACGTTCCGATTTTTCCACCTTACTTGAGTTTGTTGCTGGACGATGGTCTCGGACGAAGCCGCGCAACGGGTGCTCTGCTGTCTGTCTTTGACTTTCTTGATGAACCAAGCGCCCTGAGTCGGGAGCATCGCGCGAGACGAGCGCAAAACAGAATCGCCGAGACGATTTTTTCAACGACTCGATTCTCGCCTAGGTTCTGATACCACTTGTTAACTTTATTCAGGAGAAAACGCACACATCGCAAATAAACGGAGAAAACATAGGAGAATTTTTGAATTTCTTTATTCTCTTACTTGCTCCTCATTTTCCTTTGCTTTTTCTTACAAAATTGGCTACAAGCCTCCTCAATATATGGGCCAATAATTTCCTACTAGTATACGTATTCGGACTTTAAGTTGGATATAACTTCAACTTGAGTTACACATGGAGACGGACTCTACTACGTCTTGAACTCTATGTCAAGATTATTTCTAACAAGAATCATCTCAAAGCTAACGGGTAGAAAAATGGACTTGTACTTGACATAAAATCAGGTAATTACTTACCAATTGCAAAACTGTCCCTCTTTTTATATTGGTACATGTAACTTGATTTGCATACATCTAATAGGCTAATAGCAAAACAAGTGTTACAAGTCCACATGGCATCACGCCAACAACTTTTTTGAAAAAGAAACTCTGTAGGTATAGTTAACACAGACGTACATACGTGATTTTTTTTTGCGAGAAGTACAGACGTGATAAATTACGCCAGCCTGATCACAATAAACTGCTAAAACGCACACAGTAAGCTAGTGCGAGTAATTAGTTGCACAAATAGAACGGTTTTACAACAGGGTATATATGGATTATGGAGTACTTATGTAGTTGTATATCCAACCTAGCTGGCAGTGTAGTCGTCGTCGTCGTAGACACACCGCACGATGACCGCCGCACGCGCCTGATTTGAACTCTCGAATGTGGCAACTCGGTCTATGTATAGCATGGACGACGCCACACCCTCAAAACAGCATGCCATCATCGTCACGAAGCCCATACGAAGTACCGAAAAACATCGCGTCCGTCACGTCGTAGTCCGTGACATCCAACCCCTCGTCAACGTCGAGCCTCGGCAGCTCAGACGCATCAGCCGAAGTGGCAGACGCGCCGCCTGTGCGGCCCTGCGATGATTCCGGCGCGCCGCCGCAAGACAGCACGCGGGCGAGGCACGAGACGAGCGCGCGCTCGTGCTCCTCCTGGTCCAGGACGCCCTGCCGCGATAGCCCGGAAAAGTCGAGCGGATTCGTCGCGCTATCTGCCGCCTCGGGCTCGGACGCCGACGTGTGGCACGTGTGCTCGTGCACGTAGATGACGACGTACAGCGGCGGTTCGCCGGTGCTGCGCTGCTGCACCTGCTTCGTGGCCGGGCAGTTGCGCTCCCGGTGGTAACTGCATCTGTAATAGCACCTGCGTATATGCAGAACACGAGTAGGTAAGAATTGAGATTATTAATTCGGTTAGTATACACAAGTAGGTGGTAATCTAATCTTAGCACATGGCGGCTAAGCTAGGAAGGAAGTACTACTGCGCCGTCTAAAGAAATGCAACTAGCTGGTGACGTCGCTTCAAACGAATTGATTAGTGGCTAGTGATATACTAAGAAGATGCCTATAATAAAGTACCGTTGCTACAAGTCAGCAACCCGACCCTACCCAGGGCGCAGAGTTCACAGTGATACACACGCGAACGAGGATTCCGCGCGCCACAAAACGTTACTTTCGGGGACAAAAAGCTGGTCAAGAAAAAAAAACGTACTAAAACAATTAGTTTTTACTTGAAAGAAGAAGAAAAAAACACAGGCGTCAGCATCAAAACTGGCTTTAGCTTTGTTTTCCCCTACTGATAAAGGATTTTACTTTGCCGATGATTTCAACCGTGTGGGATTTAGCGGCTGTTCAAGAATCTGTAAAGGTGTACGCGGTCGTGCGTGTCAAGCAACATTTATTGTGTTTGTCCCTTTGCGTTCCCGGTGCCACGCATTCGCTATCCAAATCCTACATCTGGGAGGAGCATCTCTCTCTGTACGCTGTCCCTAGAAGCGTCACGGTCTAAAACTTACCATCAGTTTTTTCTCTTACAGCGACATGGCACCTTACTGGTTTCGCTATAGCCGCCGTGCATAGTTATTGGATCGAGTAGCGGGTTAATTTGGTATGAGCTGTGTGGTTAAAGATAAACTAAGAACCGATCGAGAGAGAAATTAATTAACCTGGGGAAGTTGGTCTTCATTATCCTCTTCTGCCCGTACTTCCTCCACTGGTACCCGTCGAAGTGCGGCGTGGATGTCACTGTTTCCCTGATAAACAGACAATGCGCTCGACGAATCAGATCTACACGTACCTACTTACTGGCTAATTTTAATTGTTTGAAGAGTTGTTTCTTTTACTAGTTATGCAGGCATATTAATATATCGAGTACTACCAGTAGACAACTCACTTTCTTGGGACGCTGTCATCCCTAGCACGGCGCGCGCCCATGGAGACGCACGATTCGGGCGTTTCCGGGCGTGGCGTGCCAGCCGGGGCGGAGCCGGCCAAGATGGAGAGGCAGACGGTGAAGGCGCGGGACACCTCCTGCAGGATGAATGCGGCGGTGGCCTCGGCCTGGCCCTGCCCCCGCAGCGCGCGCAGCGCCTCCGCCTGCAGCCGCGTCGTCAGCTCGTGCCCGCGCGTCAGCTCCCTCACCACCGCCTCGTGCTCGTCCGCGGAGTCGAAGCTACCAGTGCTACCGCCGCTCACGCTGAGACGGGACTGCGCCTGCATGGTGGCTCTGCCTCTTTGCCCCTGTGCCGCTGTTACTTAGAGCTCGTGCGCGCGCGGAGGCGGCGGAGGTGTTGAGCTAGCTGGTGGTAGCACGGACGAATTGAAGTCCTGACTAGGTGGCCAGGCAGTTCCGGTGGCGGGCATGGGCAGAAGACCAGAAGTAGGGGAAGAGGTGCGGTGGCGCCCTTATATAGCGCAGCGGCGGGCATGGGTGGGATGGGAGAAACGTCGTGGCAGCTGCACAGCTCAGCTCGTGCCCAAGTTGGAAGCGCCATGGCAGGCGACACTTCACGCGGAGTTGCGGACTTGGCGAGCGCCGTACAGGAAGTCGTTTCTTAATACAACCGTGGACCCCGCAATTTGCAAATAGGTTCCGAACGCTCAAACAGTGGTGGCTTCTGTACCAGCGCGCGTCTCTTTCGAACTTGGAAGCAGACTGAACTTTCATCCTCCTCATTCCGTTGAGAGCGGCAAGTAACAGGGTTGGGGTTATCTGCGATATTTTTTTCTAAACTTAAGACCAAGGGGAACTACTGCTTCTTAAGCACGGATAAAAACAACTCGGGTAAAGTGATTCTTCTCCGTTCTAATATCAAATCGATTGCAAAATATAACTCTATATGGTCGTGCTTAGCTTTGTATTTACTGCAATTCCTGTATCCCAAGCTAACCGGGCCTGTTCTTTTTGGCTGCGGCTTATGGCTTTCGGTCGCGGCTTGTGGCTTTTGGGCTATTTGTGCGAGAGATTAAAGAGTAACAGAAACTCACGTATAGTTTTTAACGATATAAATGAAGTCAGTAAAGTATGTACTACAATTAACTAGTAGATCCTATCTTAAAAAAATACTTTATTTAAAAATTAGTTACTATAGAAAAACCGAAATACAGCTTTTAGAAGCTGAGAAGAGTAGGGCCAGTACCTCCCCTAACAGTGGCTAATTACTACACAACATGTGTGACGTATTGACAGGACTAGCCACAGTAGGGCGAACCTATTGTTACAAATAACTCTTAATCATTACTTTATTCCTTCGTGCAAGTATAGTCTTTCTCGTGAATATATAGTAGAGTCCTCGATGCTCATCCTAGAAACAGTTCGAATTTGGAGTCAGTGTCGTACTCCTACGTCCGGTTTTTCTTATAATTTATAGTTTATGGTCTGATAAAAAAAATAAATAGGACGATTTCTTTGTCACTATTTTAAAGCGGTTTATCAGACAAAACCTATTTAAAGCGTTTTATCGATATTCGATTTATTCGTATATGAATTCGTGTTAAGATCAAAAGTAATAAGTCACAGTTATAAATTATAAAACACAATTTCTGTTGTCATTTGATAATAGACTATTTTTTTTCTTTATGCGACGTTGACATATTCAATGTAGTAACAATATGTTACGCAGCTCCAAGCTACTTGTCCTGTTGTATAATTTGTTAGTCATTGTCGTTCTCTTCCAGCATTTTAAACCTGATCAATGCTTCTGGCTGATCCCTTGTTACACTTGTCTTTTTTTTTTTGGCGATATGACCTTTTTTTAGACTTTTTTTTCTTTTATTCTTTTTCATTATTCGTGATGATATAACCTTTTTTATTTTTTATTTTTTTAAAATTTAATTATGTTTAAAAATCTACCAACAATTACAGTACATTTTTAATTGTTATAATACAAAATAAATCATGAGCCAAAGATTTTTAAATTTAAATGAGCACCACCAAGTACGGAGTTTCATTAGCCACGAGAGCAACTATGCATCACTCGGCCGATCGTGCTACACGTGCCGCTATATACTCATAAATGCACCATCTCACGATCTACAGGGCGGCAGAGTTGATGTAGTTCATGCAACACGCTTTCGTGCAACATATATTACTGCCACATAATTTGACCATCAATTACTGCGGACCACCGGCCAGCCAGTCACGCAAGAGAAGTCTATGGATGAAATTAAAAGTTTTCCAAGTCTCTGATGGAGATATCTGGCGACTGTAGATGGCAACATGCACCCGACGCAATCATTCACAAACTGGTCCCCAATTTCATTTCTTCAGAAAATCTCGCGTTGCCAAAATCAGTTGCTCCACAGTACTATTGTACGCACTAACTTATGCATGCATGTGATCTGCCAGCTGCCTGTGCCTCCATTAGAACGTACTACTTCATTTATTTACAGCAATTTACCAAATCAGTTAGTAGTGCTACAGAAACTACAGATAGCAATTTCTGGCATAATTAGCTTTGACATCCATTCGGACCATTTCAAACGGTAGAGTCCAGCTTGCAAACGACATACAACTAGTTCGTTTCCCTTGAGTAGTGTCATTTTCTTGGCCGGTAATTACCCGTTGGAAGCGTTAGCCGGTTTGAAGCGTGTGTGCATGGACCATTAACCTTACCTAGCTAAGGCCAATCAATTGGAAGTCGCTTTAGGCCAGTTCAAATTGGCTTTTACTGATAGCTTTTGGTTACGGCTGTTAACTTTCAAAGAAAGTAAAGCTTTGTTAGCACTTTATTAGAGAACCAGTGGAAACTATAAATAAATGTTTGAAATATAGGATCGGTCAATTTCTAACTAATAAAAAGTAATAAGATAAAATAAATAGTGGCAAACCATAGTGCTGAAAACTCGAGTGCTCCCACCCATGCATGTTGTAATCACTCTACTGGCTTTTTACCTAAGAATGAAAAGAGCAACATGAGATTTGAGAATTTTAACAAGTACCCAACAACGGTCTTAAGCAAAGTGAGTAAAAGACAAGTAATTCTATCAAGTAATTGACACAGATTAAGTGAATATAACTAGGTTACCAGAAACATTAATAAGGGTTAGAGATAGAGGTAACAGGAACAATGAAATAAAAGATAATTCTTGTTTAGCAAATTATGGTAACGGCACCGGCGATTGTTTCCCCACATACCCGATTATACGAGAATAGTCAGGCACGCCATTGTCCTCAACTGCATAACCGCAGACAGGTTGTAATATCCTACATAATGAAAGTGTACGCCCCTCCATACTTACCAGGTGGGTAAAAATCTCGGCTTGAAAACTGCTATGTTGTCAACAAGTTATAGGTATGGAGTAAGGAACCTACGGAAAAAGCTAAGATCAGGAAGGATTCGCCAAAGGGTTGGAATGGAGAAGCACTAGATCCCGATAGAGGTGATGTGAAATGATAACATCACGATAGTGATCTATGAATTATTCTACAAGAGGTATTATAACATATCTCACACAAAGGTTGACAACCAACTAAGTTTTATTACGTGATAATTGATTATTAGTCAAATTAACAATTATTAAGATATATCGGTCATAACTCACATAAGAAATCATACAAGCAATACATCATGATATCAGGAAGATAAAACATAGAAGCTTTGATATTAAAGGTTGCTAGTGGTTTAAAACTACATCATAACCTGATCATCCACTACCCTAAGCATGAATTCTGAACACTAATAACTAAGTATACTAATAAACATACAAGCATGCAAGCCCAAGTAAATAGAAATATCATGGCATGGTAATAAGATTAGAAGTCTTTATCTAGGCAAGCATTAGTAATATGGTAGATGTACTCAATGGCAATAGTGATAATTAATCATGGAAGATGAAATATGCGAAACGGACAGACTAACGACCGTGAGGTACTTACCTTGAGTGCATTCGGCAGACTCGCTGTATGAAGGATCTAGAATGCGCAACTGCCCGAACATTCCTTCAAAAGCTACATGCGAATCTACTCGATGGAATGGAAGTGAATCAGATACGGTCCAGTTAGAATTGATGAGAGATGACAAGAGATTCACTTGCTCAAAAAGAAATAGGTTCGCTAGCCACTTTGCCGTGCTAATTGCTGTTCAGCTGAGCGAACCATTCAATCGTCCAAGCGAACTATGTTCCACAGCACACATTAACAGAGCTGTGCGCGAAACATGATTCGGCTATGCCCCCGGACGGCCGAACCATGATAGCATGTGTGACGGCCACCTGACACCACCGGCCACCGTCGCCGGCACTGGCCTCTGCCGTCACCGCCGTGCTGCCATCCGGCTACACTATGCCTGGCCGTCGCCCGGCCATGGCCGTAGCCCGGCGCTCGACCCACAACAGCCGTCCTGGCCATGCCGCCGCCCAGCCGCACTGTGCCTGGCCTCACCGCCGCCCGATGCTTGGCTCGCACCAGGCCATCCTGACCACGCCGCCATGCGCTCGACGCCACGCGCCACCATCAGCCAGCCGTGCCTCCGGCCTGCGCTGCGTCACGTGATGAATAATAAAGAGAGAGACACGGGAGAGAGAGAGAGAAGGGAATAGACCTCTGTTGATGGGGATGGAGGCATGCGCAAGAAGAAAAGGATACCCTCTTGTAAGATCGAGGAGGCCGACTAGAGGGGATGAATAGGTGGTCTAAAAAATTTCTTCCAATTATTATCAAATTTTATTTGGGTAAAATCAAGTATATAATGCGGAAGCTTAACTCAAATTTGTTTAGCTCAAATAAAATTTAAATCAATTATATTCATCTAAGTACACCATCAAATTAAGGCTATGTCAAGGCTTGCAATCCTAGGATGATAATCAATCAATTTAATTCTATGAATGTAAATTGCTTAGAGGTAACTTGAGCACAAGAAAACAAACCACAACAGACATGGTTGATTTTAACCATGTTGATCAGAGACTTGCTGGCCTCCCCTTATCCACGTTGAGGTTAGCCCAAATAAATTGGACTGGCTCCATGAATTAAGCTAAAACGCCTCAACCCACTAAGGTTGCTATTCCTCCACTCCGGAGATGACTAGCACCACACCACTCACAATTCGTCGGGCCTTTTCACAAGCTTCTTAAGAAGATCACTACGTACAACACCTTCAACACCGTCTAGGAGTCAGCAAACTCCAAGAGTAATAAGTCAAGCCCCTCGCTTTACTCTCACCACATGCTATGAATGCACAAGATCGAGTGAATACTCAATCCATCTCTAGATGCAACACATGCAATCTAGAGTTTTTCTCCTTGCTCACAAGGTACAAGACATGTATAATTGAGGGGAAGATCTCACACTAGTTCAAAGGAATATCAAGAAATGTAGCCAGCATTGCTCCAACCGGTCACAAAGGGGTATATATACCAACACCATAAAAACTAGTCATTCGAAGCAAAACCCCTGAAAAACATAATTTCCACAAGTATTGCCGGCTTACTACCAGTACTTCCGCTTCTCTCTGCAATGACTAGAAAACTAGCCACTGCAGGCAAATCCGGTAGTTCCGACATACGAAGTTTGGCACTACCAACAATCGGAAGTACCGTAGCACTCGTGCGGAACTACCGATTTCCTCAGGGACAAGAAGACTCTACGAAGGTGTCTCTCTGGAAAAAAAATGTGCTGCTACACAAGCTGGTCATTCCGCAAATCGGAAGTACCGCTCACACAGAGCTAGTAGTACCGCTCACTGGTCGTATGCTCACACAGAGCCAGAACTTTCAATCGTCGACTACCCTGATCCTAGACCACGTCGAATGATTCGACCACTCAGGTCTCCGACCACGTTGTTCGGTTTGACCACGCAGGTCTCCGACCACGTTGTCCGGATCGACCATACAAGTCTCCGATAACGCAGATCTCAGACCATGCGCGTCTCCGACCACATTGGTTTTGACCACACAGGTCTCAACCACGTCAGTTTGACCACGCTAGTCTCGATCACATAGATCTCTGACCATGTTGGTTCCAACTACGTCAGTTCGACCACGCTGGTCTCGATCACATAGATCTTCGACCACATCAGTTTTGACTACGTTGATCGACCACGTTGGTTTTCAATCACATTGATCTTTGACCACATAGGTCTTCGATTACATTAGTTCGACCACACTAGTCTTCGACCACTTTGGCTCAATCACTCTGGTCTTCAACCACACAGGTCTTCGACCACCTTTGTACGACCACTCTGGTCTCGACCACGTTAATTCTCCACCACATTTAAATTGGACCACATAGGTATTCGATCACATTGGTTCGACCACTTTGGCTCGACCACTCTGGTCTTTGAACACCTTGGTACGACCACTTTGGTCTCGACTACATTGGTTCTTGACCACATAGGTCATCTGACCACCAACGCATGTGGTAGTTCCATGATTACAACACTGGTAGTTTCGTCCAGCGGTAGTGCTACGGAATACATTGCGGTAATTTTGATTGTCTTGAAAATTGCAGATACTTCGATCGATTTTGCAAAACACATTTACAAACTTTAGTATCATGCAAAAGAGGATCAAACAAAATTTCCAACAAGTTGCAAAATACATTTACACACTTTTGGAATCATGACACAAGGATTAAATGCGAGCTTCAACCATTTGCAAATGTAAGCCTCATAATAAAAGAAATAGAAAATATGGACTTCAAACACATGCAAAACACATCCGCAATGTATAGTCCCATGTTACAAGGAGAGCTAGAAGAGGTGAGATTGAGCTATCAACACACAATGAGACTCAAACTACTAGACATGACCCCTCTTAATATTACAAAAACCTATACTAGCAATCCGGTCTTCCAACCGAACACAAGATTGGTAAAAGACTAGAAACACATCCTTATCCCTAACTAGTCATATCTTTCCCTTAAGTCATTGTCTTGATATGCATCAACTTATGATGTATCATTTTCTTCAACTCCATCAATACATGATGGGTCTTCGCTTAACTTGATGACCAACACATGATCATTTCCTCTTAAACATGCATCAACTCATGATGCATTTTCTTCTTTATGACCTACAACTCATAAAGTCATCTTCTTCTCACATCTTCACTTGATGATCTTTAACACACGAAGTCATCCCAAGTCACCCTCATTTGTGGAACCTAACCTATTCATACAACTCATGAAAAATGTTAGTCCACAAATCCATTGTTATCAATTACCAAAACTTCACCATTAACTCATAATGGAGGGATTATATTCTACAATATTTCTTTTTCTAATAATTCATAACAATATCAACAAATAACGAGATAAAAATTGAATTTCGAGTATACAACATTTACACAACACTTGTATACTCTAGGATAAGCTTTTTAAGAAAAGCTTATTTATCTGGTTGTCTTTAATCATTCAACTATTAATATATAATGGAAGAACTAGATGACAACCCGATTATGAGTATATATGAACTACATAAGTTATATATACTCAAGAAATATGTTTCAAAGTAAAGATCTTTAATATGTGAAAAGATGAATGTGGATCCATACTAATGAAACCTCAAAACATAGAGTGAACTCTCCCAAAATGTGTGCATACTAGAGTTTATAATAAAGACATATGCACATATTCATGTTTAACTATTTGTGGAGTTCAATCTATATTTTGAATTCAAGTAATGCACTAAGATGTAAGAATATGGTATCGAATGCATACCTTTTATGATTTTCACCTTTTATCTAAATGAGACTAAGTAATATCATAATTAATAAATAAATTAGTCTCACAATTAAATTTGTCATTATCACTAAAACCAACTTAATAGAGCTTGAACTTACACCCCTTTAATTAGCTCCTTAAGCCCAAACAAAGGAAGGTAATCAATTGGCTTAATTGCTAATTAAGAGGATTGCCAGGTTTTTGAACTGATGGATACTTTCCTATTTTCGAGTGATATAGCTCTTCCCCTTTAGAAAAGATTTGGCCTTGAATCAATTACCTCAAAGAAATAAGATAAATGGAATTTGGGTAAATTATTTAGGTGGAGGAAGTCATATGTACTAAACCTGAATTAAAAGAGATAAGGGTATTTCTCACGCATTTGGGACTCCAATTCCCAGGTGGCTTCACGTTCCGTTTGATAAGACCACAGAACTCTAACATATGGGATAGTCCAACATCACAGTTGACGCACTGAATGCTCTAAGATATGAATCGGTCGTGCAACGACGGTCAGGTCTTCCAAGACTTCCAAAGCACGTAGCTACAAAATTTGATCAGGGCCATTTAGATACTTCCTCAACATCGAGACATGGAAGACATTACAACCACTGGACAATGAAGAGGTAACTCCAAACGGTAAGCATGCTTTTGGATCCACTCAATGATGGGGAATAGTCCAACATAATGAGGGTTCAGCTTTTCTTTTGCCTCGAATTGAACCACACCCTTGGTCAGGGAGTCTCTCAAAAGAACCTGATCACCCACTTTGAATTTCAGTGGACGATGGGAATGATCAGTGTAACTCTTCTTGCAACTTTGGGCTGAAAGCAAATTATTCTGGATGAGTTCGATCTGCTCCTTCCAATCACTGATTTGTTGAGGACCAAGTAAACCTCTCTCCAACCTCATCCTAATGGAGGGGGAGCGGCAAGGCCTACCATAAAGTGCCTCAAAGAGAGCCTTGCCAATACTAGAGTGAAAATTGTTATTATAAGAGGACTGGTATGTGGTTTTCCCAACTGCCCTTCTATGCAAGTATGCAAGAACGCAATATGTCCTCCAATATACGAATGGTCCTCTCAGACTAGCCATCAGTTTGGGGGTGAAAGACAATGCTAAAGTTAAGTTTAATGCCTAGATTCTGATGCAAGCTCTTCCAGAAATGTGAAACAAATTTGGTACATCATGATCCGAGATAATGGTTTTAGGAACACCATGAAGATAGATAATTTCTTTGACATAGATATTAGCAAGATCATTGATAGAATAAGTGGTTTTAACTAGAATAAAGTGATCCATCTTAGTAAGACAGTCAACAATAGCCTAAATAGAGTCCATACGCTGAGGTGACTTAGGAAGACCAACAATGAAGTCCATAGCAATGTCCTCCCATTTCCACTGCAGAATTTCCAATGGCTGCACAAGGTCGATGGGACTACGATGTTTTGCTTTCACTGTGTGCCACACTGCACACTAAGACACAAACTTAGCTATGTCCTTCTTCATTCTTGACCACCAAAATTGCCACTAGAGGTCCTTAAACATCTTAATCTTGTTAGGATGAATAGAATAAGGAGTTTTATGAGCTTCACGAAGAATATCTCTCTTCAATTGCGAATCAGATGACACCCAATACGATCACCGAAGTGTAACAGCCCTTTGCCATCGACAAAAATATTTGGTCCATGAGGTTTAGCCCAAATGACTCTCCACGAGAGTACCAGGTCTCAAAACCTAAGGCTTGAGATTCTAGCAAAGCATCAAATAAAGGGGATGGAGCCTCCGATTTCTTCAAAGGTAGTGATGAGAAAACGAAACAAAGTATAGTTTGGAGATCCTCAAGCTCCTCCTGGATTGATGTAGGAATAGAAACACCATCACTTCGCTTTCTGCTAAGGGCATCAACCACCACATTAGCCTTGCCTAAATGTTAATGGATAGTGAGGTCATAATCCTTGATTAACTCTAACCAACGGTGCTGCTTCAAATTCAATTCCTTCTGGGTGAGGAAGTATTTCAAGCTCTCATTGTCAATGCAGATGTCGCACTTCTCTCTATAGAGTTAGTGGCTCCAAATCTTAAGAGCGAAAACCACTGCTCCCAACTCCAGATCATGGGTAGGATTGTTGATTTCGTGCCTCTTAAGTTGATGAGAAGCATAAACTATCACCTTATCCTCCTGCATCAAGACGCAGCCCAAACTTAATCGGGATGCATCATAGTAGACAGTAAACTTCTTTCCTCCCTCGGGCAAAGCAAGGATGGGAACGGTAATAAGACGCTCCTTCAAGGTCTGGAAGGTGGAATCACATTCCTCCGTCCAAAGAAACCGCTAGCTCTTCTGAGTCAACTTGGTCAATGACTTGAAAATGGAAGAGAAATGCTGGACAAAGCAGCGATAATACCCGGCTAAACCAAGGAAACTACTGATCTCCAAGGCATTGCTAGGTCTCGGCTAGTCCACCACTGCAGCAATCTTAGAAGGATCCACGGAAAGTCCTTTGCCACTTATGATATGGCAAAGGAAACTGATTGATGAAAGCCAAAAGTGTATTTCTTCAGTTTATAAAAGAGTTGATATTTTCGAAAAAGATCAAGCACAATACGAAGGTTTTGCTCATGCTCCTCCGTTGTATTGGAATAAATCAATATGTCATTAATGAAGATGATGACAAACTGATCCAAGTACTCATGAAATACCCAATGCATCAAATCCATAAATATCGCAGATGCATTGGTTTGCCCAAATAGTATATCTAGGAACTCGAAGAGGCCATAGCGAGTATGAAAGACTGTCTTTGGAATATTAGAAGCCTTGATCCGGACTTGGTGATAGCTAGACTACAGATCTATCTACGTTGCACGCCGACACTACTCGGCTCCGTGCAACCCACCGCCGCCTAGCCCGCAATTGCCGTCGGCCCCGGCCGCCTGCATAGCCGCCGGCCTCCTGGCCGCTCGTTGTGTGACACCTTGACCACCGGCCCTCCACCCGAGAATGCACGCACGCACCGTCAACCCCGATTGCCCACAGCGCCGCCTGCCATGGCCGCCAGCCCCTGCCGCTCATCGCGCCTCCGACCCCACTCGCCACACCCGAATGCGTTGCCACTGCAATGAATAGGGGTAGATGAAACCCTACCCCTTGCTCTTTTGACTCGGATGGAGTAGGCCATAGGCTGATGACCGGGCTAGGAAAGGCCCTGTTGGGGGTGTAGGGATCTCGAATTGTTGCAAAAGGACCCTCAGAAATCAATAAATTACATAAAAAAATTCTCAGGACTAAAAATTAGCGGGTAAGCCCTCGAAAATTGTAGAATTAACTGAAAATTCATATCCTAGCATAAAAGAGCCTTGGGAGTTCAAATTTTGAATCGTTTTTAGCATTTGAATCATGTTTAGCATTGTTATTATTACTCTCCACTTTTGTATTTATTTACTATTTTGATTAATTATAATTATTTAAATTGCCTTTAATCACTAAAATTAGCAGTAAAATTATAGAAAATGCATACAAAATTTTCTGGAACATTACGAAAACCTTTTTGTACCATTTTCCAATTTATTCATGCATATTTACCTATAGTAAATTTATATATACCTTTCATGAACATGTAGATGACGGACATCATGAACCGGGAGTACATGAGTATATGTCAAAGAAGAGCGTGCTAGCCTTATGAACTGCACTAAAAAAAGCGGTTCGATAAGCTAAAATACACCGTTATTCCTTAGGCGGAGTAGGAATGGATCTGGCTCAGATTTGCTGATTTCAAGACTATTGGGGAGTATAACTCTGCTCTACTCAGAATTTGTACCAATCTTCAACTCTGTGGTAAGCAGGTCACAGATGAGTAGTAGATTCAGAAGACCCTTTCCACCTACCCCCAATGCAATGCAGTCTACACGTAACTATCATCAAGACGACTAGAAAGAATATGCTGAATTAATTGATATTGTGCAGGTTGCAGAGGCTCAGGATGAAGTTCTCTGCAAGAACTTTATCGCACAACCACCTGGGAGCTCCGCTAGCCGTGAGGCCAACGCTGAGAACTACAAGGTGTGAAAGCCTATAATGAAGAAAGGGGAAGGAAGGGTAAAACCGCAACCTAGAAAGGCAAGTCAAATGCTCCACAGAAGAGTAAGGCTAGCAAAACAAAACGGGATGACAAGCCCTATGGTTAGTAAGACCAAACCTGTTACAAGTGTGACAAGTAAGGGCACTAGTCGTGGATATGTAAAGAACTGCAACACATCGTCAATGCCTTCCAGGCCAAAAAGAAGAAGGGCGGCAAAAGGCATCATGAAACCCACATTGTCTTCATTGAGGGGGAGAGTTATTAGCAACTGCCTACACCAATGGAGATTGACTCCACTCCTTCAGCAGCACCCCCTCTTGACATTGCAGCTACCGCCGCCTTGATTTCTCAGAAAGAGTATCTCACCCCTGAGAAGATAGCAGCCAAAGTCTCTAATTTCTTAGCAGATTTAGTCTAATGCACAGAATGCATTTAGATTTTAATTGTCATTTATTTCAAGTGTGGAAGGAATAAGTTAGATTTTGCATTGATGGTACTCAAACATTTTTTCCGTGATGGTTGGACGATATTAAATAATTCATTCATTTATTCAATTAATAACGGCATGATATGTTCTGATATTTGAAGTATTTTATTTATATGTTGATTGTCTTCTACTATATATTAATAAAGCATTTTGTATTAGAACACGTGTCACACCCTGTGGAGGAAGTGTGCTTAGTTGATAGTGGCGCAATGAATACCATCTTGAGAGAGACAAAATTCTTTCAATCAATTAGTAAAACTGCTGGCAGTCTTACAACAATCGCTGGTAGCGATGCTTACATAATATGCTCAGGAAGAGCCACAATTATACTCCCAATAGGCACAACTTTGGTCATTCGAGAAGTCTTATTGTATCCAGAATTGACTAGAACTCTCCTCAATTTCAAGTATATTTGTGCTAACGATTTCCATATTGAAACTGAAGAAGAATATAGTAAGTAATACGTACTCATTACAAAGCGTGAAGCAAATAAAAAAGGGTGTTAGAAAGACTTCCTTGTTTGAGACTGAGCTATACTACATAAATATTAAGGCACCCATAGCCTATACTACCCTGAAAACTATATTTAGAAGCTCTGAACTCTTCTGTCTCTGGCACGATAGATAAGGCCACTCAGGTCTTAGGATAATGAGAAACATAATTAACAATTCATGGGGACATAATATCAATATAAAGGATTTTCCAAATCAAGAAGATTTTATGCACCCCGCATATGCCGCCGGGAAATTAATTACTAGACCTTCTGCTCTGAAAGTGAAGGATAAAGTCATTGCATTCCTAGAACGCATCCAAGGAGATATTTGCAGTCCTATACAACCACTGTTAGGGCCATTTAAATATTTTATAGTGCTTATCAATGCTTCCTCGAAATGGTCGCACGTATGTTTATTATCTATGAGAAATCGTGCTTTTGCAAAGCTAATTTCTTAGATAATTCAAATTAAAAATAATTTTTCTGATCATCATATAAAGTGAATCAGAATGAACAACACTAAAGAATTTACTTCAAAAGCATTTGATGATTATTGCATGGCAATAGGAATAAAATTGAGCATTCTGTACCGCGTGTACACACCCATAATGGACAAGTAGAAGCATTAATTACGAGAATTAAATTTATTATCCAACCGCTTTTGCATAATTCTAAATTACGAACTACATATTGAGAACATGCAATCTGCATGCAGTAACTCTCATTAACTTTAGATCATCGGCATATAACATCTATTCTCCTATGCAACTAGCGCAAGGGTCAGCACCAAAAATTTCTTATCTCCGTAGATTTGGTTGCAAAGTTTATGTACATATACCTCCACCATAATGTACTGTAATGGGTCCTCTCCAAAAGTCTGGGATATACATTGGTTTTGAAATATCATCCATAATCAGGTATTTAGACCTGATGGCAGGCGATTTGCATACCGCCCATTTTGCTGATAGTATATTTGATAAGGATAGTTTTCCAACATTAGGGGGAGGAAATCAATCTCTTGATGAAAGTATCAGCAAATTATGTGGCAAGCCACGGGAATTCATGCACATGACCCGCGCACTAGTTAAGTAAATAGAGAAGTCTAGAAGATCAATGATTTGCAAGCATTAACAAACCAACTGCTGAACCACCTTAGTGATTTAAAGAGCATGACCAAGTCACATGTGCCTGCATGCAATGCAATGGAGAGGGTTGAAATACCAAAAGAAATTGAAAGTATCCCTAATCCCGTCTAGAGACCTCAGAATAAAAGGACGAGAACACTGGCTCCTCAAATCCCAAGTAACCGGAGACGCCTGGTGAAAAGGATAAGAATGACTTGACACAACCAATTACTAAAGTTTCCTAGAACTAGAAAGGGGAACCAGTTGAGACCTGGCACTGGTATGACACCTTCAAGGAAAAGCATACCAGATTTGAACATTCCTATAGATGGAAAAACCAAGATGGATGTGTGCGCAAGTAGAAGGAGCGGTGAGCAAGTAGAAGTACCAGAAGAATCAACCCATGATGAAATAGCTATAAACTATGTGTACACGGGAGAATCCATGAATATGACAATAGTCAATGTTGATATTTATTTTGCAAAGAAAAATTATCACAATCATCGATTTTGATCTAGAGCCTGCATCACTCGCTAAATGTAAGAAAAGATCATATTGGGAGAATTGGAAGAAGGCAATAGAAACTGAATTATTATCTCTGAATAAAAGAGGGATGTTTGGACCCGTAAACCGCACGCCTCCCTATGTGCACCCCGTAGGGCATAATTGGGTATTTGTTCGAAAGAGAAATGAGAAAAATAAAGTTGTAAGACATAAAGCAAGGTTTGTTGCACAAGATTTCACTTAACATCCAGGAGTTGATTATGAAGAAACTTATTCCCTGGCCATGGGTGGTATTACTTTTAGATACTTAATTTCAATGACAGTAAACCTGAATTTAGAAATAAAATTGATGGATGTGGCTACGGCATATCTTTATGGAAATTTGAATTTAGATATTTATATAAATGTACCTTAAGGTATCTCTGTCCGAAACCAAAATAGAGCAAATAGAAACCTGTACGGTATGAAATTCAAAAAATCACTGTATGGACTTAAGCAATTAAGTAGGATGTGGTATAATTGCTTAAGCGATTTTCTATGCAAGAAAGGCTACACAAATAATAAGGATTGTCCCTGTGTATTCACATGACGATCCTAGAATGAATTTTGTATAATCTTAGTATATGTAGATGATCTGAATATTATCGAAATCTAGGAAGATATAAAGGATGCGAGTTTTTACCTGAAGTCAGAACTTGAAATGAAACATTTGGGTAAAACCAAATATTGCCTAAGCTTGCAGCTTGAGTATGTCCCTGAAGGAATATCAGTACATTAGTTCGCATACACCTAGAAGGTGTTAGAAATGTTTGGTTTTGAAAAGGCGTACCTATCAAAAGTACCAATGATCAATAGATCTTTACGGCAAGACAAAGATCCGTACAGACCTAGAGAAGAGGGAGAGAAAGTTCTGGGACTAGAATCCCCGTACTTAAGTGCAATAGGAACACTTATGTATTTAGCAAACTGCACTAGACCTGATATTGCATTTGCCATAAACCTATTAGCAAGATATTGTGCAGAAATTATCAAAAGGTATTGACAGGGAATAAAAGATATCTTCCAATACCTGCAAGGAAGCAAAGTCTTGGACTATTCTATAGAAATAACCAAAACCTAAATATGACTGGCTATGCAGATGCCAGATACTTGTCAGACCCGTATACAGTTAGGTCACAAACATGCTATATATTTCTTTGTAGTGGAACTGTAATTTTATGGAAATCGTCTAAGCAAAGTCTTGTATCAATTTCAACGAACCACTCAAAAATCATAGCGCTGTACGATGTCACACGAGAATGTGCTTGGCTTCAACGAATAATTCACCACATCCAGCAGTCATATGGATTGAATATCGTGCAAATTCCCACAATTATCTATGAAGATAATGCAGTTCGTGTTGCACAAATGCAGATAGGTTACTTGAAGAGCCATATTAGAAAACATATCAATCATAAGTTCTTATATTCTCATGAATTACAAAAGATGGATGAAATTAAGATACTACATACTAAGTCATGTGAAAATTTTGCATATTTGTTTACTAAGTCACTTCCAACATCTAACTTTGAAAGATGTATACATGGAATTGGAATGATGAGACTTAGAGAAGTGCAGAACTCAAAGGGGGATTCTTCTCGAGCTTACTATTAAAACTTGATCACGAAGATCGAGTATGTACAGAATAAATCCTGTAGATTAAATGAAATTAGGTGGATTGTACTCTTTTCCCTTGACGAGTTTTCCGGAAGTTTTTCGGCCAAGGTTTTTAATGAGCCAATTCGTGCAACACAATATAACATGTATTATATACTTTTTCTCTAAATTTTTCCACTGGGTTTTTATGGAGTTTTGATGAGGCATCAACATGTCGGATGAGTGCCTAAGGGGGGTGTTGGAAAATCTAGGTCTATACCTGCAAGCGTGGCTCATTAGTGGGCACCCTCCACTTAGTCTATAAATAAATGGCCCCAATCATTGTAAAGTGTCTTTGAAGTAGAAAGTAATAAATAAAGGAAGAAGGAATTCCCCTATCTCTTGTATTCAATTTATTATTTCTTGCATTGCCTATGCTTGATCCATCTTTTTGTTTAGGAGGAGTTGATCAGACTAGACTTGCAGCGACGATTCCTCAACACGTACATACTGGCCCGCTCCAAATGACTTCGGCTTCTAACTTTTTGGGTATCGGTTTTTTAAGTTAGAAGCCACTTGGAGTACATCGATTTCTAATTTCGACTTATTTTAACTTTTTTTGGCCTTTTCTGCTTTTTTTGCTTTTTCTTTTTCTCTTATTCCTTTGTATTATCCATGACGATATAACGGTTTTTTATTTTTCTCAATTTCTCAATTTTTCTTATTTTTCTGAAAAACTAATAACTACTAAGTATAGTTTCAGCAAAAAAATGAAACCCACAGTTAGTCAAAAGATAGTTCAAGAACCTCGGTAAACTCGCTCGCTCACTAATGTTTTCCGGACATCAAAACGAGTAATTCCTGGATGAGTAGGCCCTACCGAGGTATTGCGGATCCTTCAATTATCGACGCACTGGCGCTTCGTGGCGGCGTTGGTTTCGCTCGTCGAAGGGGTTACAGTGAAGTTATTGTTGAGACGGACTGCCAACAATTAGTGAATCTACGCGAGAGCCGGCAAAGGAGTCCACTGCTATTGGTGCGGCGATTCTTCACGAAGTCTTAGAGCTTAGTTCTGGTTTTTCTGACTGTAACCAGGCCCAGCTCTGGGGTAGGCCGGGGCCTAGGGCCCCAGGCCAGGGAGGGCTCACCTCCGCGCGCAAGTCGTAACAGCCCAACGTCCAACGCCAGAAGGTAGAAAGCGCGACGCTTCAACTACTATCGGCTGAACGTGAACTCCGTCCGTGGCAGTTGATTTGAGCAGTTGAAGGCATTTGAAAATATGTTTGGTTTCTTATTCAACTCAAAAAATCTAAAGTCTCTGGATGATAATGATCTACGGAGGTGTTGCACTACTTTTGTACAAGTTTTTTCTCATGATGGGTCATCTGACGTTGAGTTCAATGATTTTTTCTCTGAATTAAAAGTGCTGCAAGTCACCTTGCCAAATGATAAGATGTCGGCATATGAGATTCTTCAATTCGTTACAGCTGCAGATTGCTACCCAAATGTCTCTGTTGCATATCGAATTTTTCTAACTGTACCTGTGATTGTAGCCTCAGCTGAAAGGAGTTTCTCAAAATTGAAATTGCTGAAAAACTATTTGCGGTCTACTATATCACAAAAAAGATTGAATGGCTTGGCTATGTGCTGCATTGAGAAAAATATCTTGAACGATATTGATCTCGATGTTATTATTAATGATTTTGCATCAAGAAGTGCTAGAAGAAGTTCCTTTTTATGAAAGACATTGGATATTTGTCGCTCTTATTTGAGGTAAATTAATTCTTACTAGTTACATTTGGTTTATAAACTAGTTAGTACCTAATTAGTTTATCATGTTAGAACTATTGATTTGTGTCACTTTAGACAATATAAAGTTTAAATTACATATTTTATAAGTAGAAAAAATTTATAGTAAAAAATCTATAGAGTCGAATTCACTCTAGGGCTCTTGAAAACATTGAGCCGGCCCTGATTGTAACCGGAACGTTTCTTACGAATGAAAGCTCGTAGCTTCCCCTGAAAAAACGAGTAATTCCTGGACTACAGAATAGTAGTAGAGCATGGCATGATGTAATCCTAGCTACAAAAAGTACTACTCGTACTATATATAGTCAGCTAATAGATGAACAAGGTATCAATTCTCACTCAAAACATGTATAGGTAGGCCATAGGTGCCAATAGCTGAAGCTGAGGCATATCTGGATAGTCTGATTTTGGCTCGAAGGAGGGATGTGAACTGGCAGCTGGCTTGCTGGGTCTCGTGGACGAGTTTTTTGTTGGATGTAACAGCCTCTAATAAAGGGGAGGCAATCAACGCATGCAGCTGTCAACTGAGCCTTTGATATGGATTTTTTGATCTGTCTTATAACTTTTGAATTTTTTACTGTCATAAAAAGAGAGACTGTCGAATGTGTTTTTAGCTAATATAGATAAAGTCGATACAGAGTTTACTATAATTAACTTATAAACCATGCCTTAAAAAGATGCACTATTTAAATGTTCATTACTATATCAAAAATTAAAAATCATAAACATAAAGTCTACAATTATCGTTTGGTACTGACCCTAATAAAACAAAACAAAAGGATAAAGTGTGAGTGTGCAAACCCTCGCAACACCTTCCGGCTTCCGTTGGTATGTCTTACTCAGCGCTCACTGAACGAACCAGGAGCATCCCGGTCTCTGAAAATGTTTTATGTTTTCATGTCAACTTGGAGACAGAACATTTAGTACTGATGACTTATGAGAGAGTCCACTAACGAGCAGTGACTAGACCAGTTCTTTCAAGAGAAGAAGAGCATATTGGGATTTTCAAATCCGGACAAGCATTATTGCAGGCTTGCAGCACATGTTGGTAGTTCTAGTGAGAAAGCGTGGCCTCACCAGTCACCACCAAACCACACCTGCCACCCAATCACGCTACTTAAGCACCACTATCCCAATTATATTAGACTAATGGAAGACTGTTTACTCTCGGTGTTCTCACGTCCCGGTCGATCAGCTTCAGCTACATTTCTCGTGGTGCACATTGTGCGTGCGTTCTGAATGAACTGAAGTAAAGATCAATTATTGGCGTTCGTTTCGTCTCAGAAAGCGGGATGCAATGTACGTGGGCCCAAGAATGGTACACGGCTCCTAGCAAAGAAGAAGAAGAAGCAAAGAAGAAGAAGAAGAAGAAGAAGAAGAAGAAGAAGAAGAAGAAGAATTTACGGCTACTTTGAATCTGTTTGTTCAGGACTCGAACGGTGGGTTTTCGCGCACCTGGTGGTACATTGAATTTGAATCCGAGTCTTCAGGGTAACACGTTGACACCACAAGCGAATCTCGGACACTTGCGTTTCTTCTGATCCTTCCGTCTCTCCGTGCGCGCGTACGCATGCCAGCATGTGTGATCGTTAGCCTTCAGCGTTGATTAGGACTTGGCTTGCCACGACGACCGCGGAATCGGTCGCTAGCATCGATCCCATGCGTCACATGAACAGGTGTTATTGTTAATTCGCCGACATACAGGGGACTCGACATGTATAAACACAACTGGACTGAACTGAACCCACGTGACGATTCACGTACGTACGGTATAAACAAGTGCGCTACACGTCTTCGTCGATCGTACTCGGACCCCGGGTCGCCCTGCGTATGAACGTATCTCTATTAGCTCCTCACAGATTATTTATTATTATTATCGCATCTTGCCGTATATAGTTCATCAGCTTCTCTTCGTTCAGCTGCAAGGGAAGGGTTGGGCTGGGCTGGGGAAAGCAGCGTTGAAGCACGTACGATCCGAGAAAAGACGGCACGTGGCTAGTGAGATAACGCCAAACCGCCAACAGTTCTACCGGTACTAGGGCGTAAAATTTTTGCTTTTTAGCCCAAAATTTGAAAGTTTTTTACATATAGACCCCTGGAGAAAAAATTTGCAAAAATAGACCCATCTCTCGGCGCCAAAGCATATGGCGCCCAGGGTACATTTCACGGCGCCATATGATTTAGCGCCGTGTATTGACACGTCGGGCCACGGTGGCATAGAACGACGCCAAGGCACACGGCGCCGTGATATGCACATACGGCGCCAAGGCGATGGCGTCGTGTCGACTTAGCTTGATCGAGCGTGGTCGCCGTGCCTTGCTTTGCAAGACCATCTATGTCGGCGCCAAACATGCGAAGCGCCGCCGAGCTTACGGCGCCATATCCTTTGGCGCCGAGATGTGTATATCGCGCTCATCGTTTGGCGCCAAAAGAGGCGCCAAACAGTTGGGCGCCAGATATACACATCTCGGCGCCAAAGGATATGGCGCCGTAAGCTACACTGACAAAAAAGCAAATTTTTCTATAAAACATATGCACATACACAGACATACACACATACATTCACACATGAAACATCTGAAAACCTAAATAACAACATCGTTATCAATAAGTCTCAAAATACCACATAAATATACAAAAGTCTCAAAATATCACATAAGTCTGAAAATATGACATGTCTATAGAAAAAGTCTCAAAACATCACCGCCTCTTGGCCTTCCCCTTGCCCTTGGCTAGAGCATCACTCCCTGGAGTATACGTGCTCGGGGGACGAGCCGAACGACGAGGCCGCTGCGAAGCCTGAGTAGACGGTGCGTCAGGCATCTGCGACATCCCAATCTCGTCGTGGGTAGATGCCTCCTCGTCCTTGTGCTCCTCGTCGACGTCGTCACCCTGCTCCTCCTCGACGTCGTCACCCTGCTCCGCCTCGTCGTCGGCATCGCCCTAACTAAAAGTCGGAGTGCGTGACGAGCTCCTCGTGGACTGGCGCGTGCCGACGTGTGACGACGAGGCTGCAGCGCACCGTGCGCCGGGAGGCGCGGTGGTGCGACGTCCGTCGCGTCGCGCGCAACCACATCGACCGCCGCTTGATCGAGGCGACGTCGAAGTCTCGCAAGTAATGATATGTCACAATTGTATACATGCTGAATGGATCTAACTTAACAAACTATCTTCGCACTGCAGGAGGTCCTCAGTGCAGCTCTCCGCCCGTCAGTCACCAACTGGGTGGCTGAGAGCCTCGTCGATGTCACGCACCGAGGTTTGGAGAGAAGTCCCCTAAAGAAATAAGGAAACATAAGTAAGTGCGAGATAAACGTATTGAACCAAAGTAAGTGTAAATATCATGCATTCCGTACCACTCGATCAAGAATCGGAGCGGCCTCGATGTAACACCCTGAATTTTGAAGCTAGAAACTTATGTAAGATTTGAACTTGTTGGAACATATTGGTTTTGGTATTTGTACTCTGCTGGAGTTTTCCTTGGGAATTTGGATTTTATGGTGTTTACCTGAATTGGTTGAGCTTCCAAAAATTAAGGAGATTCATAGAAGACAAAGACAAACATTAGTAATACCAAAAAGGGAATATGCAAATAATAGAAAACTAAAATTTTAAATGCGAATCTGAAAAGATGATCCAGTATAAGGAGGGAGAAACCTAAATTTAAAATGCAAAATCTTGCTGTGGAAATAACGGCCTAAATAGTAATATAGGGAATATAAATATTACAAATTTAGAGAGCAAGCAAAATAAGAAAATAATAAAAATATATAAATGCAACCTTGTATATCTATATAAAAATAATAATAAAAGAAAAAAAAGAAAAGAGAGAAAGGGGCTGGCTGGCCAGCCGACCAGCCAAATAGCCAGCTAGCTCAGTCGGCCGCCCCGCACCCCTGTCTTCCTCCCCTCTGCGCATGCCTTCGGACCAGGGGCCGACGACCCCTCCCTCGCGACGCCCTCGGAGAGCAGTACCCCGGCGTCACTTCGCGCGCGTCATCAGGGGCCCCACCGCCATCCCGTCGCCCAGATGGCGCTGCGTCATCCTCTGTCGCACCGGCTCCCGTCTACTCCCTCTTTTCCCGCGCGGTCTCCGCCGAGGAAGCTATGATGTTTCATCCCTGCTGTACGTCTCCCCGTCCTCGGTTGATGTCATCCACAGCTGCTCCCTGCAGCATTAAAACGGGCGGTCCAGTCGGTCGGTTGGCTCTGTATCCATGCCGATCCAGCACCGTCGTCCATGACCGGCCAACAGCCCTCCTCGGCGCCCGCGTGATTCGCCCTCTATAAAACCCCGGCCAAGGCCTCCATCCGCACCGAAACACTCTCCACGTCCTCTCCCAGCGAGCAATTGAGCTCTAGTGCCTCCGTTGCTCGCCGACGCCATTTCTTCCTCAAGTCCGGCCACCGAGCCCAACTCCCTCACCGAGCCATCATTTCCCAATTCCTCCCTCTTACACCCCATTCGGGACCAGCGGTTAATCCCATCTTCGCCGAGCCTCCCGACCAGTAGCTCGCCGCGACGATCTCCTCCTTGGACCGCGCCACCGCCACGCGCCGACTTTGCTCGGTGACCCCGTCCGCCGCCGACCGCACCACCGGGTTCCTTGACGCGCGGTCATTCCATTTCGCCCGCCACCCGAGCCTCCCCGGCCCCTCCCCGCCGACGAGCCCGGCGCCCGTTCTGGCCCGAGTTCCTTTGCCCTGGCCTCTGCTACCGCATACCTTAAGAAAATAAAGCGCCCTCTATTGGTAAGCAACATCCGAGGGAACTCCGGCTAGCAGCGCTAGCGTTCACTTCAGCGGTCCGGTTCGATCCTCCGGGCGCGCGGAAATAAATAGGTTTTTGGATTAAATTTTTGCCATGCGTTTTACTCAAATAAAGATCCAGAAAAATTAGAAAATAATCCATAAGTGATGCAAGAATTTAATTAGGGAATTAGTGAGTTCTTAGAGCAGTTGACCATGGTTATTTATCATATGTTATTGAGTAATATGACATGAAAAATTTCCTTACATCCTTAGCAAATAAAAGTATAATGAGTGATTGAATACAAGTTAGCATAGCACATGTAATAACGAATACACCATGTAGCTTTATCAAATGAGAGGGTTTAGTGATAATATGATTAGGGTAAGCATTCACATGAAATGATGGCCATTTGGAAAATAAAGATTTACTCAACAAACACATCTCTGAATTCACCCAAAGGCTCAGAGCCTACTTAATGAAATTAAAATATGACATTCGGAGTTATTTGGATTTTCTCACAAAGGTTTATTTGGTTTGCTGATTTTTATCCAAATTTTCGCGCACGTTAAAAATAGCGTACGAGACACAGGAGGAGGAAGCCGAGGCAGCAGCACTAGAAGCTTCCGACAACCCAGACCCATCCTACTGTGACCA
The DNA here is from genome assembly GCA_036346575.1 of Dendrocalamus sinicus. Lineage (NCBI taxonomy): Eukaryota > Viridiplantae > Streptophyta > Magnoliopsida > Poales > Poaceae > Dendrocalamus > Dendrocalamus sinicus. The sequence goes on along the minus strand of CM070643.1, from coordinate 14,952,091 downwards.
AGGCGAGTCAATACTTTGATCATGTTGAACCTACATTTCCTGCAAATTATTTTGTGTTAAATTATCAAATTGCATGTTGTTAATTTATATGCAAATATATGTTTAATTTAGAATTTTAGTTAAATGCCTATTATCTAACTTGATTAATATTGCCCATCCTTTGGAATATTTGAACATGAGAACCTTGTCGCTCTAGCAAAATTATAATAGTAACCTTTCTAAAATAAGTCCGTAATTATATGTCATGCTTAGTATTGCTTAGATACTCATGGGCGCGAGAGCGCCCAAGCATCACTTTTAATCATAAGAAAAGTTGGTTGGGCAGTCATGGTAGTAATGACTGGTGTATGTTGGATATGGTTATTTTATATTCCCAAAAACCTCAAATTGCTTATTTATCTGGGCGGAAGGTTCGGGGTATGGTCTTTGGGTGCAGAGTGTGGTTTGTGGTAGCACCGCCCAGATAACCCTAAGGACTGAATCTTTTCATGACCTCCTGTGTAAAACAAGTACAACCACAAGTCTGTAAAGTACAACTTGGCTTAGTAAATTTACCGGACCCCGAAAGTCATCATCATCGGTGGGGGAGAAGTGGTGGTGCAAGTAGCGATTCTGGGTGACGGCTTGAATGGGACACCCTTTGTGAGTGAAGTTCTTCTGCGGTGTGCTAGCAGTACGGGGAGTCAGCTGCTAGGCGCATAGGAGGGGAACATCCCGCACAACGTATGGGCCCCATTGCAAGTGGGAGTGGCCCATCGGGTGAGATGATGGACGGGGCGAGGTACTTTGAACGGTTACTGTGATGGTTGGCTCAACCGCACGGCTAAGGAATCGTACGGGGCAACGAGTAAACTGTCTCTTGTGGGTAAGGTGTGCAAACTCTGCAGAGTCAAAACTATTCGAATAGCCGTGCCTACGGTCAAGGGCGGACATGGTAACTTAACCAGATATAGTTCTATTTCAAAAATCTTGGCAAATGAAGTGTTAATGGGAGGGCAGTGGGAAGCCCTAAATGGTGTTGTCCTGGGTGTCGTCCCAGTGATAATGTAAGCGGTTATAACGCTGAAAGTGTAGCATATGATTTGGAGGCCATGTAATGGTGGATGGCCTCTAGATCACTGGTATTATAGCATTCTGATACTCACTTACACTTTGGCGTAAAAATTGCTAGGTCATAGGGATTTTAAGTAATTGTATTCAAAAGCACTCCTTGCAAAATAAAATAAACCGAGCCTTTCCTTTGATAACCATGCATACTACCTACTTGCATTATGTGTATTGGCTCGCGGAGCACGGGGTCGGAGTGCTCATGCTCGCATTACCAAACCAGATTCTGGAGCCCCGGACCACTACGCCTATGAAGATGTCCCCACTGCAGAGGAAGGGAACAACGTGGAGAGTTAGGGCGTCTTTTACGCTTCTTGAGTCCTAGGTGGTTAGACTAAGGTATAGTGTGCCTGTAATTATTGCCTTCACTTAGGTAATAATCATATGGCACATATTTACCCCCAGTCGCTGCTTGTGGATTATTGGCCCTACTTGACTTTTGCTTCCGCTGGCTTACTTTTGTAATGTAAACATTTGGCCTGGTCGGCCCTTATGTAAACTCATTGCCCGACGTGGTATAATTCAAACCTCTGTTATGTAATATTGGTATATGTTGTGATTGTCCATGCGATGTATGAAATGATGCAGCAATGTACCTGTGAGCACTATCTACTGATCCAGGGAATAGTGCAGTGGTTTCACAGGAGATTCTGGATTGAAAAATCCGGGTCTGACACTCGACCACTGTGCCCTCCCTCGCACGCTTGTCGTACGCGGTGTCCTCGTCCTCGGACGAAGCGAGGTCCGCGTAGTCGACATCGGTCCACTGCTGCCTCAGCCTGTAGCGGGTGGCAGTGTGGTACCAGGACAAGTAATCCCAAAAGTTGGCGTTGCTGTGGGGGGTACTGTCCGGCTCGCAGTTGTCCTCCATCCTTCTCCACCACTGGATGTAGTCTCGGTGGTAATGAGCGAAGTCCGTCACCTTTCATTGGCGGACCCTGTCGAACCTGTACATATAGCAGATGTCAACAATAGTTGTTAGTACGAACTGCAAGTCAAAAATTGTTACTTACTTGTGCAAGTCAACAGAAGTCGACATCCCCTCTGGAGGGAAGAACTGCATGAGGCCGAACTGACGCGCAACTCTGTGGGGGAGGTGAATCTCCACGGCGTAGAAGCAGATCAGCGGACACCTCATCCTCCAAATATGGGAGTCCCTGCGGCACATGGTGCTGAGCGGTAGCGCTACAACCTGTGGCTCGGAGTAAGGCTCCCAGGACACCTAGTAAGCGAACACACAATTAGCCATGTACAAAAACCAAGAACTGTAGAAAAAAATAAATACAGTACTAATTACTTACCATCGTGGGAGACAAGGTGTCCAGCTCGTTGCTGAAATCCACGTATGCCCGCTCTGTGGTCGCGAACGGGCCGAGACGCTATCCGCAGTGCGCCATCGGGGCCGAGGTCATCCACACCCTGTGGACGCCAAGGCTGCGCTTGGCACACTCGAGGGCGTCCAACAGGAATGCGTGTCCACATCCACACCTACCAAGCAAACATAGAGGCAAACACACGATTAGCCATGTACGAAAACAAAGAATCAGAGGAAAAATAAATGCATTACCACACTGCAGGAGGAAGACGCAGCCACCGAAGCGTTGGCGTGGCGCGCTTGCGTCTGCGAGCCTCGCAGAGTCGGGCGGTAGAGGAACACGAGGACCGCCGAGCCCCACTGAATCGCCCAGCGTCTCTCGATCCTCGGAGGCGGTGGATGTACATCCACGGCAAGCATCCCCGTGGCGTCCGGAACAAGATCGCTCGAACATGTGCAAGACCCAGGCGCAGCAGTGGAAGGTCACCGTGGCGTCGTCCGCGGCATCAGGGCATTCACCAAAGGTAGTCTGCAACCATCTAAGGTGGACCCCCGAGACGCGGCCTCGCCTGGTATTATCTGGGACAGGAGGCAATGGCGTGCTCAGGAAGGCCTCCACACGTGCCCTCCAGCGCTCAGACACCGCCGGGCCGACCACCGGCTGTCCCCTGATGGGAAGTCCAAGTATCATCGCCACGTCCTGCAGCGTGATTTCGTCATCTCCCACAGGTAGGTGGAACGTGTGTGTCTCTGGCCTCCACCTGTTAATAGTACAAGGAGAAAAGAATTAGTTACGTACGTAAGAATATAGAAGCGAAAACAAATATACCCGATAGAGAAAATGCACCTGTCGACAAGTGCGGTCAAAGCTGCGGGGTTGAAAACCGGCATGCCCCGCCGTATTAGGTTAGCGACCAAGTGAAGCCCAGCACGACGCAGCAGTGGGGTATAGTGGTTGTCGTATCTCATCAACTGGACCCCATCATGGGTTCAAGGACGAAGTATGGGTATATCCTAAAAATTGCTATAAAAGTTAGCTGCATGACCATCAAGTTGAACACATGTACATTTCGACCACACACATACCTGGCCGTCCTCCGTGAGCCTGCCGCGGTGCTCCCTCTCGTAGAACTCGTCTAGTAGCCGGTATCTCGCCATCCTGTGATAAATTTTAGAATTCAATGTTTAAGAAATATTCAAATAAGAAATTTATAAAACATATTTAGTGTCCCATTTACCCTCCATCCCCGTTTCTCTATCCCCGATGTCCCATTTACCCTTCTCCCCAATGTGATGCTCATATTAATGTATATGAAAAATGTATATATGAAAAATACCTTATACTCCCGATGTAGTTATGCTCAAATCTGATATACCATCTAAATGAACTTGATATAATCTTTGATCACTTTGGATATACTCATAACTAATTATAAGATATATGTCAATATGAACCAAACAAAAATTGAAAGGAATCTATAGAACCTTTATGAATGGTTTTCACTGGTAGCTTATTGATAATGAGGGCAACAAAATGATATAAGTCTCACCAAGAAACGATAAATGCATCTATTCTCCGACATCAATCTTACTCAAATTTCTAAATATTCATCAATCCCACTCAAATCAAACTCTCAAAACGATTCTATACGCAATACTACTCTTACATTACGCATTTCTATTGCAAATCTAACCTAAAACCGATTCAAATTGAACTAATTTCATCTAGGGTTTCAAATATTCCCCCACGAAATGTAGCTCAAATAATCCATATCTATTGCAAAAAATCAAGGGAGGGGAGAGAGTTCACCTTACTTGTTCGATTTGGAAGCAAAACCGTGAGAAAAATCGGTGGATTTGAGAGGATTTGGAGGGGAATAGAGGAGCTGCGCGCTTCATCGCTTGAACATAGCACGGTCATGGGGAGCTGGGTGCAGGGGCCGTGCTCGGGCTTAAGTCCCGAAGCACGGCGCCATCATAGTTAGCGCCTAGGGTATATATCACGGCGCCATGGTCTGTGGCGCCGTGCTGTGCCACCCTGGCTCCAACGTGTCAATTAACGGCGCCAAAGCATATGGCCGTGACATGTATAGTAGGCGCCATATGATTTGGCGCCGTGATGAGGGTCCATTTTTGCAAATCTTTTCTCCAGGGGTCCATATGTAAAAAACTTTCAAATTTTGGACTAAAAAGCAAAAAATTTTCTACTAGGGCCGTGTGCGGGCAAAATTAAAGGACATCAACGGATGCAAGCACCCGAGCTACGTGCGGCTTCACAGCGGTTTTTTTTCGGCTTATAACTTTTTTTTATTGTAGTTCATAATTTTTATGCTATTTATAAAAAAGGTACACAGTAATAAAACTTATATACGATTTTGATCGATATAAATAAAGTTACTATAGCGTATACTACAATCAACGTGTAGACTTTATGTTAAAAAGATGCTCCATTTAAAAGACAATAACTATAGAAAAAATCGAAAAATAGTTTTTAAAAGTTAAAAAGAGCATTTTGTTCGACTCCAGTGTGCTAATTAGTCGAGAGAAATGTGTTGCATACGTGTGTGTGGCTGATCAGACCTGATGCTGCGTTTCTCGCAGGCTCCGTTACCGCTGCGCATACAGAGACGGGACGGCGGGTGCAGCAGGAGCCCACGGCGTAGGTGATCGCCTACAACGGGGACCAAACGTGCAGAGATGGCGCCGCGTGTGAGAGAGGGAGACTACTGCCTCCGACCGTTGTCGATTTCGGCTCAAACGCTTGGGGAGGCGTTGGTGCCGATCCGAACAGGGACTCGCCCCTGCCGTTGCTCTCCGCCGAGCAGAAGTGCTGCGACGGCGAGGCTCCCAGCGAATTGAATAGCCCCTCTTCTGGGAATTGAATAGTGTCCAAAGTTCTGCGACGTGAAGTGCTGCGACGGCGAGGCTCCCGCGTTGACCAACCTCCGTTCATTCCTCGTAGTCCCGAGTGTCTACGAATTAAATAGCCTAGGTATAAATATCAAATAAAATAGATAATAAAAATATAAGCTAACACTTTTTAAATATTAATGTATCAAATACGAATCGAATAATCTAGATATATATACCAAATAAAATAAATAATTCAGATCTGATTGATACCCTTCTCGTAGCTAATGGTAGCAACAGTAGTAGCTCACGAGCAAAAGCATGCCTGGTAAAAAGTAAATGGTTACTTTTGACTGCCAAAGGATGACCATTTGCAGTGGAAATTTTGCAATGAGCAAAACTTTTTTATTGATGCACCGAGCAGATTACAAACGCTGCAAAAATACAGTCTACCAATTGTTATCCACCAGATTTAATTGAGGCCAAACAGCTACCCACTGAAACGAATACTGTTAACAGTTTTGCTAGATTTCACTAAATTTTAAATGTGTTACCACACAAATATTAAGCATGCAATAAACAACAGAAATAATAAACAGCTAGGTACATCTTATGACCTTCGAGGGTCATTTCTTATTGTGTTCCAGGGCAGCGTCTATATTACATGAGGAGAAGAACAAATGAGCGTAACTGTAAGGGGAAAGTATGCAGGAGAGTCTTCTGAATCCAAGGCTCAGCGTCACCGTCCAGAGCCACTTAAGGCTACAGACAAGCTAAGGGTTGCTTGAGTTGAACGCTGAAGGAAACGGAAAAGCAAAGGGCCACAATCAACCCTTCAAACCCAAGTTTCAGTGATCATCTGATCCATCGCAGTATTATATAACCTAGAGAAGTGTTATGCCGTGAGATGAAAGGTAATTGACTTCAAGCATTTAAGGATACCCATCATATAACTAGTTCAGCTATCAAAGTGCATAGACTGTAATACTCCTATTTGTACAATGTACTTGGGAAATGGCATAGAACTGAAAGATCTTCCCGTAAATCAATGTCGAGTGTTACCATTAATTCTGTGAACCACCCTCGCTGCTTGGACCTTTGTGGCCACCAGTCACAATGCGATTAATGTAAAAGGCTGACACCATTCCACTGCAGCACAATTCAAAATTACTTAGTGATATGATGTTTCTCATATATCTATAACAATTTTTTTTGGTTTCATTTTAAAATGGACTGTAACATGGCCCCTAACAAAAGAAAACACAGAGAGATAGTCAGCTTAATTATTGAAAGAAAAACTCCATGAAATCTAGTATTTAAGCTACCAGACGTTTATGGGGAATAGTACATGGCCAACTATGATTAATGCTATCATACAGATGATGCATTTAAAGAAACATTCGTCACATTTTGAGTCGATAATAGTATAAAACTTGTACAATAAGACACATGCAACGCATAGTAGGAAAACTTGAGGAACATAAAAATCAAAATAATCTATCTACCAGTCCAGCCTAAGTAATCGTCAGCTTATAATTCAGTTTTCAGATATAACGCTAGCAGTAATGTGTGAAATCAAGAAAAGCACTCTTAAGGTGATATTCAACAAAAAAAAAGGATTTCTAACAGATTAATGAAGAAGTGCCGCACTGTCATGTTGGTTTGAAGCACAGGTGATCAATATGGTTTGGGGAAGAACTGTGGAGTGCAGTAAATGAGAGGTGATCTATCACAAAATCATGGCTTGACAGAAAAGGTCAAATGCATATGGGTCGGAAAATCATTACATCCACCAAGGAAAATTCTGTTTACCAAATCGACCCCTTAATCCTTATAGCCACAGACACAAGCCACTTTGTGCAGTCTTGCTGCTAAATACACCATAACATGTAAGAAGCACCATAATTCACAACAACTGTTTATATATCTCAATATGTTTCTGGGAGTCTGAATGAAAATACTCCAAGCAAGAACAAAGGTTAAATGTGTACTGACCTGAGTAGAACCACGAAAATATTTGGAAACCACCCATTCTACACAAAGAAAATAGTCAAATTAAACTCTGACAGTGCTAACAAGGGAGAATACCATAGTTTGGCAATACAATTACAAACAAAGCTAGAAACTTTACCCGGAAGAAAATTGATAATTCCCTGAGGAAGATGACACTTGCAATTGCTGCATGCCACCAGTCAAACATGTCAAGCAATTTGCAAGTTAAAAGGATCAAAATCCAATGATTTATCAGAGTTCCAATAAAAAAATTGAGAACTAAATCTTGAGTTCATTATTCAATCCAATGATCCATACTGTTTGGCAGTCAATACAAGTTAATGTAAACAATCATAAAATATGAAATCATACTAGAAGTACATTGCATGTTCAATTTGAAGCAGTTGGAAGCTTGGATGCAATGTGCCTAAGACCAATATTTTTTATGGCATTCAAAAATATCATTATAGAAGTCCGGTCTAATAAACTTAAGCTACACCAGATAGAAAAAAGCTTTTTTAAAAAATAAAAATGGAAATCATAATAAATTAGCAATGGACACGATTAACTGTTGTAGCATAAACTTTAATCTAGTTCAAAACCACAATACTAAAGTTGGGTACTAAATGGTAGGTCAAGTTTGGACAAAGCACAAAAGCAATCCTTAAAAAGTTAAATTCCAGTTGGATAAAAAACCAGAAGTCAGACATGTTAATACTTGTCAACAATATCATGCAGCATCCCTGTTTAGAGTTAGTTTGAACTAATCTGATTCTGATCACATTCATCAGAAGCTACCAAATTTAGATGCAGCACATCAAAAGTCTGGTGAAAATGCTCTTCTACTACTTTATCTGTGGGATACATGAAAGTTCAATACTTATTGCAATGACCTTATGAAACAATTCATATCTAGAAGCAGTCACTGATGTTACTTTTGGTGGAGTTATGCCAGATCCGATTAGTATGCATAATGGAACAATGGATTCATATCACTTCACTAAACAATAAAAGCTATTAAAACATTAGATTTGGAACTTCCACTGCAGTACAAGATTTTATATGTAAAAAGGAGTTCACCCCGCTGGTTCAGCTTCAGCTTCTAGCTTTTAATTCACTATTCCTTTATTTCATCTTTTTGGCTTTTTTGTGTCTTTTTTGCCTTTTCTTTTTTCCCGTATTCCTACGTATTATCCGTGATAGGCTAACTTGTTTTTTCTATTTTTAATTTTTCAAAATTTAATTACACCAAATAAGCCATCATCAGCTACAGTGAAAAATAAGCCAGCTACAGTAAAAGCCATAAACCATCGCCAAACTGAGCGGAGTGTAAAAATTGTGGTAGGTTACTGGTCATCAGACAGCATAAAACTCAATATAAATAAGCGTACGAAACCATATAACTCCTAAATAAACAAAACAAATAGGTTTTTGGAAGAGTGATCTTCTGAGCTCTCAATACATCACAAACCATTTCCTTCTATTTTACTTTTTTTTCTTCACTCTGTTTTGGTTGAGGTTGCAAACGTTAAACATATCATGACATAAGAATACACAGCATCCGTATCAACGCAAGTTATAGACCATGGGTATGCTACTCCTATGCCACTTCAGTAATGGAAAAGCAGAAACAAACTCAAGCAAGAAAAGGATGGTGAGAACTGAGAAGAAATGGACTAACCAGCTTGCCCTTTCAGCACAAGACGAGGCCGACGACCACCTGCTCTTTGTGATCTCAAACTTGAGATACCCAGAGCCAACAGTGCAAAGCCAAGAACGAAACCAAAGCGAATTGCAGATATACTTCCAGTAAGCATGAAGTTCAGAAAACCCCCTACGGTAAGAAAGGTACCTACAAGAAATAAAGCAGGCTCGTGAACTACTGTTCACCCTTTACATAACAAGGCAACACCAAATTGCCTATAGAATGGATGATTTACCAAAGCCATTTTCTCGATGTGTTCAATGTTTGTCAACTCCCAGCATGGGAATTAATTATAGTTGGAAATTCTACCAATATATTGCATTTACATACCAAAGGGAATGCCCACATGATAATCCTGGTACTCTGATAGCCCATTCAACTTGCCAAGAGACCTGAACGTCTCCGTGATATCCTTGATCGAGTCTGGGGAGTTCTGAGCTGCCAACTTTAGATATTCCTGTCCCTCCTCACCAACCTCTGCAGCGATCACGCTTAGGTCCTTCTGCGCTTTGTCTGCCTGGATCCTCAGCTTCTGTGAGGCCTCCAACAGCACCTCCCTCGTCCTCTTGGAGTAGACATCGTATATCTGCATTGTCCGGGCCTGCATTCGCAGGGCCTCCTCCTTGAACTGTTTGAGCATTTCACTCCACACTTCCTGAGCCTCCTCAGGCTTTATCTCGTCCTTTGCCTTTTCCTTGTCATCACCCAATTCTGAACCCCTCTGAATTCAGCAGAAAAACTCGATCACATAAGTTGTGTACTCTAGATAGATAATTTGAGGACCACAGTTCAGCCACGAAAATATGGAATTTGGCACAAAGAATTAATCAAAACACCTCAAGCAACTCATTAACAGAAATCAACATCACCATACGACAAGGATCCCATTTGGCAAGATACTCCACGCATTACATTCAGAATAGTCAAACAAAGCACTTGACGCAGAAAAAAAATCGAAAAAGCGCACAAATCTCAGCCGCGCATCACGCACAGATAAAACAGGTGAGGCGGCCAAGTGAAACCACGCAGATCAGATAGACAGGAACAGAAGAAACACGCCCCAGAAGTCAGAACAATAGACCACCACCGAAAACAGCAACAAGCTCAAGGATCTCGGAGAGGGCGATTACTCACGGGTTCCTCCCCCGCGAAGGCGGCGACGACGCGGCGAGCCCAAGGTGCGCCCCCTCCGGCGGTGAGTTGGGGACCGGCCGAGAGCGCCCGGAGCGGGGCGTCGAGGCGGCGGGTGGATGAGGAGCGCGCGAGGCGGAGGAATGGGGAGGAGGCGAGGGGGTGGAAGGCCGCGCGGGCATGCGGGCCGGGGATCGGGAGTGGGGAGGAGATGGCGTGGACGAGAGAGGCGGCCATGGGGCGAGGCGCTCTGTGGCTGCGTCCCTCGGGAAGGGGAGGTGGGGTGGCGAGGGAGAGGAGGGAGGGTGGCGAGGGTGGAGCGGAGAGCCGTGGACGGGACGGCGGAGGCGGACGGCACGACGGAAAGAAGAGGAAAATGGAGGAGAGTTTGGTGGTGTTTCTTCGGGTCTTTTGGTTTGGTTGAGTCGGAGTCTCGGACGGAGGCTGGGGCTGGCTGTTGTTTGCTGGCTCGGCTGCAGCGGGGTCTTTCTTTTTCTACTTTCTTCGGGGAGGGTTTTGAATCGGACGTTTTTGGTGGGTTCATTTTGTCTCTAATTTATAATTTTTTGTTTTAAATTTTTGAATTCTGATTATTTATAAGTGATATTACGAAGAGAGAGATAATCACATGCGATTTTGATCGGTATAGCCGAAGTTGATACGATATGTATTACAATCGACTAGTAGACCCCATCTTGAAAAAGAGAAAATTGCTATAATAGGACTCCAAACAACGTGTTTCGCTATAATGGGACTTCTAACGTTGACATCGCTAAAATGACACCCGAAACATTGGCTTCTCGTAATACATGACATTTGGCTCTTTTAATTCCAATGTTCGGGTATTTTGAAACATTAGCCAAATGTCATGTATTACGAGAAGCCAATGTTTTGGGTGTCATTTTAGCGATGTCAACGTTAGAAGTCCTATTATAGCGAAACACGTTGTTTGGAGTCCCATTATAGCAATTTTCTCCTTGAAAAAACAACTCGTTTGAAATGTAGTTACTGTAGCAAAAAGTGAAGAAAAGCAACAGCCAAAGCCGTGCTGAACCCAGTCTTTGTCTACTCACGTTCGGGTGAGCTTTTTTGTCTATAGCTTATGACTTTTGGTTTATGTCTTTTGAATTCCAACTATTTTCGAAAGAGACTACGAAGAGAGACAGTCCCATATGATTTTGGCCATTATAGCTAAAGTCGGTATAATATCTACTACAATCGACTTGTTACTATAGCAAAAATCAAAAAACCATAAACATAAAACCCAAAATAACAGTCAAAGTCTTGTGCAACAAAAGAGCTTGAGCTTCCCACCGCCGTTTATTGCTCGAGCTTGAGCTTCCCACTGCCGTTCATTGCCCTCCTATGCTTGTCCAGAAGAATTTGCACCGTCAAATGACAAATATATGTACGACATCTATATATCCATATATAACTAGTGATGGAGCCAACATTCTATGGCTCCGCTATAAACAACTTTTATTTCTATCTTTTGAAATATGTCAATTTTTAATTTTTTTTCTTTTTTTTGTTTCCTCTTATTTCTTTATATTATCCATGATGGTATAACTTTATTATTATTATATTTTTATTAAATTTAATTATTTAAAAAATTAATAATTGCTATAGAACAATTTTAACCGCTAAATAACAAAAACGATAGAAATCTACAACTATTTAGACCACTACCTATAAATGGTTAGGCGAGCTTCTAGCATTATATGAGTATGAGGTTAGCTTTCGAGGTTGGAAAAGCAACACTTACCAAGCTGCTACCGTCCATCTAATCGGCGCAAACAACAGCCTAGGTTCCTGGTTCACCGCCACTAAGATGGGGCCACCGCCCAAGCTGCCTCTACAGGTGCCTCCGCCTCTGTCAAGGACCAGGTTTCCTTCATTTTAGTGGTTTCGGCTTCTAATTTTTAGTTTTCATAAGTTATTTAGAACATGTTAATTTCTTAATTTTTTTGGATTTTATTTTTTTCTTATTCATTTACATTGCCTATGAGATATAACGTATTTTTCATTTTTTACCTCATTTTTCTTTTTTTAACTGAATGATTCAGAAAAGACTAATATTCACTATATTGCAATATCAACTAGAAGCTACAACCACTTGGAGCAGGGTCTTAGGAATAAAACCGAGTAGGAAAAACTCAATCTAGAAATATTTGTATTACATACAATTAAAGCTTTTTTTACAACTATTGGCATAAAAATAACTAGATTTGCCAAATAAGAACGATGTTGGTAGAAAATGCCATCAGTTCTTCTAGAATGATATATTTGCTAATAAGTTTTATTTACATCTTACTTAAAAGTTACTAAATGTATACATTGAAGATCAATGTCAATATTAAAAAATTACAACTATTTAGTAGCAACAAATGAAGTACCATCCACTAAAAACACACAGGTAAGCATCGTCTGTGAAATATCTTCCCAAACGTCGGTGCAAATGGTTGGTTGCTTGAAGACACCAAAAGAACACAAGTATAGACGTTAGCACCCTCTTTACTTAAAGGGTGCATACCACAGGTGATCGTGCCGACTGCTGGCTGCTTCACCATGGCAAAAGATCACAGCTGTACATTATATATCTAAAATATAAGCTACTGCAAGTTTCAATTCATTTGCAAGCCATTGATAGTATCGCGGATGTAGTTACTGCAATAAAAAAGAGAGCACAAATTAAGCCAAAGCTTTCATCCCTTTGCCGGATCTCAAATTTCAAGTCTTGTTGCTGAATCTCAGAACTACCAAACTACCAAACCGGAGGAATCAAAATGGCCATTTTTTAGACGCATCCAGCTTCCGGGCTAAACCTGCGATGAAGGTTGGAGGTCAAAAGCTAAGAATCAAAAAGTTGATTTATTCCTTATGGTGGGAGCAAGGCAAAATGATGTCCAGTTTTCGGCTCATGATGTCCTTTTGGCGCGAGCAAGGCAAAAGGTCGGAGGAAGGCACGGAAAAAAGCATAATGTCAACTTCCCAAGAGATGGGCATTCATTCGCCCTCCTCCGGAGGCAATGTCAATGTGTCCTCAGTCGTGCCGCAAGAAACATATTCCAAACAGCCTGTTATTTTCAGATGTGGGTTATGGCCTTTTGCTGTTCATTAAAAAAAAAGTACGAAGATATAGACATTCATACGTGATTTAGGTTAATATATATATAATCGTTACAGTATCTACTATGATCAATTTATATATCTCATCTTGAAAAAATACTTCATTTAAAAACTAGTTTCTGTAAAAATAACAAAAACCAAAACCAAAAAGAGCCCAAAGTTGCTTCTGGCGAACTGTTGCAGGTGAGAAACAATAAGATGCAGGACAGGCAAAACGGGCTCCACAAGAAACAAATCGATGCCCGTCGCCTCGTGCTTACTCATGCTAACTCTCCAAAGAAGCAAGGTATTACTTCTAACAGCATCATGTTCCAAATAGTTTCTGGTTTTTAAATAAAGTAGCTTTTGAAGGTGATTTTTATAAATGAAATCATTTATAAAAATCACTGCAAGAACCACTTTAAACAGATTAGCTTCTCAACACGAGTGCCGCTTACTCCCTCACTCTCTCGCAGTCAACTAAAAACCAAAAACCACAATATTTTTTAACAGGGTCTAAAGATAATGATCTAGTAGTGAGATAAGTGGTCCTGATTCCTAAAAATAGCTACCTGTAATTTGCCTTCCATATGCCAATTAGAGTAACACTGGCTAACTGAGAAAGGGTAAAACAATTGAGCCATCACAGCTCTCATGGCTACATAGAACTGTGTGCACGAAGGATCTTTGCTTTTTGCGCAGAAGTCTACATAGTAACAGAAATTCTTCGCAAAAAAACTAGTCAAATTTTGCTTTAAGATATTAAACTCAATCAACTCACAACTCTGTTGACATTTAGCAATACTTGATATGGGCATAACAAGATGTAAGACAATGTTACAGCCACCTAGCATGTGTTTTCGCACATCAATGTTTGAAATCCGCATGTCTAATGAGTTGCTCACTTGATGTCTGCATTGGGAATTGAAGATCTACATTGACCAGCTGATGTGGTGAAGGGTATCCCTCGGAACGTCGCAATTCCATTCTCGTCAGTACGAAGATACTTGATGCATAGTAAAGCAAAGTTATTGGTTGATTCATGCTATGTATACAAATAAATACGCAACAACATTCAGCAAGGCATAACAAACATGGTATGTGAATTATCTGTATTTGATAATTGAATATGTTAAAGGTAATTTGTCCAACTAACGACAAAACTGATTGAATTTACCCAAATCACGCTGAAAGGCCAGGACAACATTTGATTAGCAAAAGTAAAAAAGAGAAGGCATCACGAAATAGGCCATTATAAATGCATACCGGTGTGATCTTGTCCAGCTGTTTTTTCTTCGGATTTAGAACATCTTCCGGCTTCCCATCAAACCTACATGTGAAGGATAATTTAGTTGAAAACAATTGAAAGATGGAAAATTGGTGGACAGAAAATCTTTGCAAATGATGCAGACCGAATACAAATCAAATAACTCCAGAGGAACCCAGCAGAATTTGACAAATTATTAAATTATGTTCTTTCATTTCAGTAGTGGCCTACCAGCACACGAATTATCTATACTATAAGACACCACTCGTTACAACCAATTTGCTAACCATGCTAAATTACAGATTTTTCCTAAAATGACAACATAAAGCTTGTCACATGAGTTCATACAAATTGCACTTGCAAATATTTTTCTTATGACCAACACATTGTGCAACAAGCCAACAGCTTACATAACAATCTCAAAAGTATATCAAATGGCATATCAGCTGGCACAACTTGACTTTATAGCCATGAATACAAATAGGAATAATTGGACAGAACACATGCTCTATAGAACTGCACAAACATGCCTTACCCAGCAAATGAAATGTGTTCTCCAAGCTTGGCTCCTTCTGGAGGAATCAAAGGCTCCACAACTGTATGATCTTTATTTGAAGCACACAGGACCTGGCAATTTTTTTAATGTAAAAACAACATTTCAAAATGAAAACTTCCTATTATTATTAAAGAAACAAAACTTCTTAGAAACAAATGGGTGGTTACAGTTTGGACTGGGGGTTGAGAAATTTCACAAAGCTCAATGGTAATACATGGTGAGATGTAAATGACTAAATCAGTGTTTCACTTCAGATGCTTTAGGGGCATGGTGAGGAGTGAGGACTTCACGTTAAAAGTTCATTACTAAAGTAGTTCATTATTTCCTTCAGTGAGAAGTGTTACATTGCCTATTTTAGATGATTCTATTAGTATCAAGTTCAGTAACATACACATGGCCTAATGACTTGGCAGTGTACAGCAAGGCTCACTTGAAGCTTGTATTCTGCCACAGTAGTATTTTGCAAAATAGTTGATGAACCAGCTAGTAGCTACATTTTAAGATGCTTTGTTGAGGTACACAAACACAATTACAATAAATGGAAGTGGAACAGAACATACCAATCCAGCAGACATTACGTCCCGCAGCTTCCCAGGCTTCACATTCGTGATCAAGACAACATGCCGATTCTAAAAGGAAAGGGCAATGTTTACAACACAACACAGCATCATGGATGAAAGAACTTCAGAGAAATCAAAATGAAAGAGAATATTTCAAGTTCCTAGTTGCTGTCAACTACTCACAACAAGCTCATCTGGGCTTATTTAGCAAGACCACTAACAACTTGACGCACATTGCCATCTCCCAAATCTATCTCCTCCACCAGAAGACTGCAAAAACAATCAGTTAGAATATTACATGGAAGAGTGCAATACAACTAGTGGGACCTTTCAGAAGTGTTGTAAATGTAGAAAAATACGGTTACCTGTCAGCAGATGGGTGCTTCCATACTTTGCAAATAAGGCCAACCTGTACATTCAGGATACTGACATTGCACTCTGAATCCTTTTCTGCGGTTTATTCTGGAGCTTTCTCTGCAGCCCCCTCTTTTGTTTTTCCTGCAGACTTCTGTTGGACATTCTTTTTATCCCCAGAAGGTTTATTGTCTTTCACTGAAGTAGGATTTGCCTTGTACTCAGGAGGCTTATTCTGATAGTATCAACCAACAAAAGAACTCACCAACCAATCGAAAATAAGACATCTTGTACAATAAAGAAATGTAAATCAATGCTGCTCAAACATGAAAATCAACATTGTTATGTGAAACCTGTACATGAATAAACATTTTAATATTTTATATGGCATTATATGTCAGTTGAAGAGAGTAATAATAGATCTACAGTCCACCTAATTTTACGGAGCATTGCACATGTGGCTACATGAATCACAAGTAAAATATACCATGAATTTGAGTATGCAATACTGAAGCCAGACAATGCAGCAAGAGAAGATATGAAAATGCAGTAAAATGATCAAATTCCAGCCAAATCTTCACAGCAGCAAGAACCACCAATTCCTCTCAAAAATAATGGTCCAGAAGTGCCTATAACTAATGAGAATTAGTACAGTTACATCATAAACTACCTCTGCAGCTTGTTTGGAGTCAGCACTTCCATCTGACTTGTCCGCAATCTTCTGTCCTGAAACAGCTATCTTTGAACTTGGATCAGCATCTCCTTTATCAGCTTTCTTCGGGTGCTGTCATATATAATTAGGAAATGGTGTGATTACTGTCGTGATCTCAACATAATTGTTTTTAAAAGAATTGAAGATAATTGAAAAAGAAATGGTGTATCATCATCTTATTATTTCTCTGTGGATAAATTTTTCCAGCACTTTAGTAGCACTAACAGTAATTTTGTATCAGTCAGATCCTAAAGTTAAGCAATACTAACACATACAAGGTTTATCAGACCAAACACAACGTGATTTTGTAAGCACGGTAAATAGCAACAGCATGTCGACAGAGTTAATTTTCCATAATTCCTATTGTATCTGGAAGTACATGTAATAAAGAAGTGAAACAAAATGGGTACCCCCAAATTATCAAATATTTCCAGCTCACAAAAAAAATACTTACAGAAGGTGGATCAAAGACAGACTTGGTTATGTTTATCTTTTGCACTGTTGTACCAAAATCGACGATGTTCTGCATAAAATAGTAGAGATTCACATAAGATGGTATAAATGAACTAGCAATATAGTATCCAGTTAATTACCATGCGGTATTTATTTTTGAAAAGAGAATTCCACCAGCACAAAGCTATGGTTAAAAATCAGGTATGAAGGCAACAAGCATTAACTTTTGTAAGAAATTGTAATGACAGTAGAATGATAGCCTGACTCAGCACTTGTACAAATTACAATGTAAAACACTAATTGATTTGAAAAGGTGTAAAAGCTAGCTCTATCAGAGTGGAGCTGAATGCCTGAATCAGCTTTGGATATCAGATAAAGTTAATACTTCACAAACATGGCTAATTCCAAAAGTTGGTGGAAGGAAGTCCAGAAACAAGAGGAAAATGACATCTTTGAAATGATGAATAATATTGTAAATCAACAATCTACAGATACCACCATAGAGCCAGATAAGAAACAAGAAGAAAAGTAGAAAACCATGTGTCTTTGACTCTGTGTTGTCAATAACACATAGGGAACCATGAAGAGAAAAATAATACGCATTCGATTCTTTTATTCCAGAAAAAGGAGCATATATAGTTCATGATGGCAACATATAGGAACAAATCAAGAAAACAGGTAGGAATAGTTTAGTAAAATAAATAGAAATATTCATTTTAAACCTGAATGTAGTCCATCCACCGCAATATATGTGGGTATTTCTTCAATTCGCTGTCACTAACATAACTCTAAAACAAGCAATAAACAGTTAAAATCACGGAAAGAGAGTTTATAGATTTATAGTATTTCTTAATAACAACAGATATAAGAATAAAGAAGCAAATAGTAGCCCTAGCCCATAAAACAAGCATTTTACAATTTGATCATCCTAAATTGCACTTAAGCAAAAAAAAAAACTAATAGTCCCTCAGTTACAAAATGGATGCTGTTTGAGATCAAAAGTTCTTAGATTAACCACATTAATAATATTAGTAGAATTGTCACTGAAATTGCTTCCAAAATATTATATTGTTTTGTAAATTTTTACTAATATATGCATTTGAAACCATGTAAAGTGAAAAGACATCTAGTTGGTAACAGAGGGAGTACAAAATTACTGGCAAATGAAATGGTGGTCATACAAATGGGTAAAGTTGCATCATACATACCATGAAATATTGTACAGTTGCAAACACAACAATGTCAGCATCCGATGGTTTAAAACCACTAGTTAATAGTACAGACCTCTGGGACAAATCTTGATTCAGATTGCCAAGCAAGACAAGCTGTTCTCCATCATTTCCAACAAAATTGCTGGAAAATTCAACCCACTTCATTACCTATCAATGAAGAAAAGGAAGTCATGTGTCAGTAGATAAGCATTAGCAAGTGGAATTAGTGGAGACATGGGAAAACAGTTACCTCACCCTGAGATTGAACATGTGAGAACAGGCTGGCAATATCACTCTCTTCAATAATTGTATTGGATATGGTATTCTGTAATATTCAGCACAGACATTAGTAACAGTTTCCAGCTATAACAACTCACCTACGCAAATACAGCTTGATAAGAGTGTGTTGGGCGAAATTTGCTCAAATAAAGTAGCAAAGTACAAGAAATAATGCAGTACATACTAATCATCAAAGGTTGTGCATGGAATACTGGACAAGTCAAAGTCCAGAAGTATCTAAAATACACATCATCACAAGGTTGCCTAGTTGGCGCTGTACCAAACCATGATCAGACACCATTCGAAGAGATGGGCAACGCATTATGCAAACTTTTTGAAGATAAAACACAAGTAACAACCAAGAAGTAATAGAGAGTCTGTCGAGGGCGTATGCTGCATTTGGTCAAAGCCACTGTAAATCTAATCTACTGGAGCAGTAATGTTGCAAGCTACGTCTCCATGTGACTAAACCATACCAAAGTCCTAGCTATGTGGCAGACAGTAGCTCATCTCAAATACACTCTTGGCAAGCAAAAGAACCCCTTTGCGGTGCTTAGCCTAATTTAAAAAACTCCGTAATTGATCAACCGCACACACGATCTCGTTTATTCCTGATCTGCGTAATTGTCACCATTTGATGCATACACTCCACATTTCGCAACCCCAAAGAAATCGAACAATTGTACCGTAGTTAAGTACATATCTTCCTACTTCCCAACCACACAGCATGCATGAAATCACCATACCATAAATCCCACATCACAGTATAATTATAATACATGACATTTAATCGGCGAAACTATTCAAACTTGATTATTGGTGAACCAACCATGCACAGAGCCCAACAAATCTGCCTGCGTAACATAACCCATACAGAGCAAAAATCGAACGGTATCGCTTCGAATCAACAAAAATCGGAAGCCTAGGGCTTAGGAGTGAACGGCTGGGAGCTTACCGGATCGAGGTTGAGGTGCTTGCAGAGCGCGTAGGCCATGGCCCGCTTGCTCTGCGCGAAGTCCCCCGCCGCCGCCATTAGCACGTCGAGGTCTTGCGGCGAGCTCGGTGAGTCAGGGAAAGTGGAGAAGAGGGCAGATGGTTTAGGGACTAGTGGGAGCGGCCAATGGGCTATTGGTTTCCTGCGACGAAACCTCCAGTCCAGTTGGGTTTGGGCTTTATTGAGGTTGTATCTGTTTGGGCTTGGCTTCTTGGGCTTAGCCGAGCTGGGCGTACAATTTCTTTCGGGCTGCTTGGAGTCGGAGTGAGATGCCAAATCTTCCGTGTGTCTACTGATGTAGTATAGGAGGACAAACTTTGTGTTTTTTTCTTTTGCGAGGAGTACAAACGTTGTGTTATGTACTATTTAATATGTGAAGCTTGTGCAACTGGCATTGTAACGGCTTTGTGTACGTCCATGTTTTCCTACGAAACTGGAGACGCGAGGCAAAAATCAGGTCAAATGCAGGAAACCACGCACGCAACGTCACGGTCGTGATCAATTCTAAAGCGCATCTAAGCAACAAGGTACTGTGGTGCTGTTGCTGATGGTTGACAACCTCGTGCTGCGAGGATCTGACGTAGGCCTGGGCAAAATACCCACTACCCGTTACTCGTACCCGAATTACCCGGACCTGAACCCGAATTATCCGAACCCGAGGTACCCGATCCCAAATCCGGAACCCGAGGTACCCGATCCCAAAAATCCCAATTTTTGGGAACAGGGACGTCGTACGGCCTGCAACAGCCCAGGAGTTCTGTTGCGGCTTAACAGTGTATCATGCCTACTTACAAGCCATTTAAAAAGAGTTAATTGGATTAAAGTAAGGCCTAATGGCCAGCTTTAATGACAATACGCGTTCAAACCCAAAACTTAACTTACATACGGAAGAGCCAAGAAAACTCCACAGAACGCTTGAGTGCGTCGTAACCCTAATGCGAAATCTTGAATTGCTTCCTTTTTCTTCCGGTATCGTTGGGAGAAAATCAGCAAGCTCGAGTACTCCCACCCGCACTCAACAAATCACATGTGGAAATACTATATAACTAATTGTCGTGGTTCTCGGGTGGAGGGTGTATAGTAGTTTTATTATGAGGTGGATGCGTTTTATTTGCAAACAAATAAACTTTTAAAACAATTGCTCCTTAAGATCGGGGTTTTCATTATCGATAAGATCTCATCATTACTCAATTTAACAACATCGAAACACTACTTATGCCTTGTTTTTGGAATCACCCAATTAACATGCTTCATTAACCTAAGCACGGCGTATTCGAATACCATTTATTTCACTCTGCAGAGTCACCTGCTTTACCCACAAGATTTCTTAATTCCACGTCCCGACATTAAGAAAACAAGGCTTTTCACGCTCAATTCTTTATATAGCCTCTACCTAGTAGACTTCCTCAATAAGCCTGTGCCACTCGACTTACACCAAGAAGCTCAAAATACCTCGACTTATCTCACCTACTATTGTGCGGCTCACATAACACATGATCGAGGTTCGATCGATCGGTCGATTGTTCAAATAACATAACCAACTTCCATACGGCCTACTCCGCCCCTTCCGTATGGACTCAAGACGGTGCCTCCCGATCAAGTCGTCAGAGGTTCAATCGAACTTGAGCGGCTACTAGACCGGGTTGACGATCAACACTTGTGGTTGGGCGACATCGTGTCTTTTACTTAGCACAAGGTTCTTGCCCTTATACTTTTCCTGAGGTCCGCAGCCTCAGGCTTAGGGTAAGGCGGTGGACGAAGTCCTACACGGACCTCCACACCATTTTTACCCTAACTTGCACACCAGCATCACCGGCCTAGGGCACGACGTCCCATACCACCCTACCCTAGATCCGGGTTTTTCAAACCTACCGGCCAACGGCCAGAGTCACTTAGTAGTGTATCATACTGCATGAAATGATCTTGTATACATTTATATCATATGTTAATTCTTACTAAGGTTGTCAAGGTGAATATGGCCATCAAGATAAACAGGGCTATTTATCAGTGGTAGGATTATCTAGATAGCATGCTATTCTAAATCTTTGTTTTAAGCAATTATCAGTTCGCAACTATCCATAATAAAAATACATTAAATAAATAATGTAATTTAATGGGATTCAATATGATCAAAAACATGTGACTTGCCTTGCGGACTTATGATTTCGACAGTTTCGTATTCTTCAACTTCTTGGCCTTGACCTTGATCCGAGGCTTCGTATTCTTGAATCAGCTGATCCGCGATGTCACGTGCTAGCGTAAAATAAAGAAAATCAATTTAATTCCACGCTCAACGAAAAATGAGCTAGGAATAAAGAAATGGAAATAACCAAATAAATTCACCAAAATTCAAATAAGATAGGTTTTGGGATTTTGGAGGCTTGGTATGAATATTTGGAGCTAAGAAATGGGTTGGCGGGCTCAAACGGATCCGGGAGTATAAACATGTATTTTGGGTTTGGGTCAAGTACTATTCCTTGGGCTCAGTCGCACTATTCATCGGACTCGGGCGAGTTGGCTCGGTCGGATCACGCCGCCGGGCTCGGGTGCCTACTGAACGGCGCGGGCGAAGCGGCGCGGCCGGCGCGCTGGTGCGCGCCGAGTCGGCTTGGCCCAACCAAGTCGGGCGGTTGGCCGGGAACAGATCTTGCGTGCGCGTCGTTCTTCTTCCTCGCCGCTCCGCGCGAGCGAGCGAGAGAGAGGAGGCGGCGGTCGGCGACGCGCTCCGGTGAATCGCGACGCGAACCGAGGGCATGGTTGGGTAGAGGTACTAAGGGGAGTCCATTTTGGGTGGCTAGGAGGCGGCGAGGCGCAATCGCGGCGGCAGGACTTCCTTCCGCGCCATTTTTGAACTCGTGCTCTAATGGGAGAGGTTCCAGCCATTGGGTGGATGCTAGAGCATCCTTGGGCGTGGGGGCTCGGGAAGGGTCGGCCTAGGCTAGGGAAGCTCATGCCGAGCTAGCCACGGCGGGCGGCGCGGTGAAGTGACTCACGGCGCGGAGAAGAGCGGTGCTCGGGAGGCTAAGGCGGCGCACAGGAGGTTCCTAGGGGCTTAAGGTCACTACCAACAAGAGGAATTGAAAAGAAATTGGCGGAGGTCTGACATTGCGCTAGGGCTCCACTTTGGGAATTTCTCCGACACGCGATGGAGGAAGGGCGGCCGGGGTTGCTTGGTGAGCTGCGGAGTGTAGGGTTTGCGGTGAGGGCTCGGCGTGCTTAAAGAGGCCCCGAAGGCGCCCGCACCGAGGAGGCGGCGGCGGCAGGCGGCATGGCATGGAGGCGGGGCAGGTGGCGGTAGGAGAGGTGTGCCCAGCACTCAAGCAAGGTGGCGGTGAGCTCGCAAGGTGGCAGGGGAGCTGCCAGAAGGAGGAAGATGCGAGAGCGGATGGGAGGTGGAGGCGGCGGTGGATATTTTCGGTTTCTACAGTGCCACGTGAAAAACCAGGTGGAGGAAGGGATTGCTTTGAGATTGGTGCGTGATTTGCTTGGTGATTGGTGAGGATTAAGCTCTAGTTTGAGATTTTGCACTAGAATTTGGAAATTCAACTCAAACTCAAATTTTTGAAAAATTTGGGTTGTTTCAGCGACGGCGACACGGGGGCATGTGGTAGGTCAGCAGCGCCCCAGGCGCCATAAATGCGCCCCACCAGCGCGTGTCCTCGTCCCTCAGAGCCGCCATAAATAAGCCTCCCCAAGCCACAAAGGCTGGTGCCTCGCCACCGACGGGCAGTAACGAGCATGTGCGCCAGCTAGGAGTAAATGAAGCCCAACTAGCAGCTACTACTACGATGGGTACATACAGTCACCAGCGTTGCGTCCGCCTGCGATCCAGGGGCCGAAAGCACGGGCGCGATGCCGTGCCGTGCGATGCCCGCGCCTAGGCCTAGCCGGCTGCCATCCGCCCGTCGCGCGGGATCGACGCATCGTTCGGATGGATGCAATCGCACGCGCCGCCGGCCGGTCCAGGCGGAACGGACGCGGTGATCTGGGTGCCGTTGCCCTATTCCGCTCGGCCTACCACTCAGTCCTAAGAGCATCTCCAACAAATCTTCTAAAGTGCCCATATCCCCTATATTTTAGAAGAAAAGGTAAAAAAAAAGCTCCAACAGATCCCCTAAATGGTACCCAAAAATATAGAGGACTTCATTCCTGATTTTTCGTCCCCCATATATGGAGGACGTACACCATCCCCTAAATCGGTTCCAACGCTCCTGCGCCGTCCGATCCCCTAAATTCTTTGGTTGGTAGTTTTTGTGGACCCAGATTTTAATTTAGGGGACCATATTTAGAGGGCTTGTTGGAGGTTACATATTTTTAGTCTTCTATATTCTAGATTGTGTCCTCTAAAAAGTGATTTAGGGGATAAGATTTAGAGAACATTGTTGGAGATGCTCTAAGGGTATCTGTAGTATATATAACCCAAAGGGTCTTAAGGTGGATCCCATCTAAACCTTAAGACTGACTTCATAGTGTATATAACCCAATGGGCCTTAAGACGGTCCCACTTGGCAGATAGAGAAAAATTGTATTTTAATGCTTGTGGCCAGATCTTTGGCTTGAGAACCAGCCTTAAACCTTTTTTGCTTATGGCCTGCTTAAGGTCACCCCTGTAATGTATAAGGTTGACCTTAAGGTGACTTAAGACCCTCTATTTTCATATACTACAGATGCCCTAATAACACGACGCTCTACGGCCTACTGGCTACGACCAGGTAGGCAGGGCCTTCTTTTCCGTTGCACACCACAAATGGAAAAGGTAGAGTGATGTGGTTACTAATCAAACAGTAAATAATAGGAGTTATGGAAAAACCATAAAAGAGATATTCGAAGCTTCATGAGGATTAGATGTAGAAGATATATGCATAATATGTAGTCTATTACCTAGTCCTTTCTCTGAAAAATATGAATCCTATATGGCGCCGTACAACACATACTTATAGCTGGGAGGAGGTAGTTTACACAATTACCCCTATTAGGGTGTACAATAGTGAGAGCTAACATGTTCTTTCCCCTGTAATAGCCTTTTTACATCTATTACACGGTTATATACTTAATGGACTTTTTAGTGTAATGGGCCGATTGGACCTAGGTGGAAGCCACTCCCTCAACAGTAGTCTCTCATGATAAAGGGCTTCTAATTCCGGTAGGCCAAAACCATGCTGCTTGCTCCTTTGGCCATTTCCGTCCCTTCGGCTCACTAGGCGGTTGCCTTTTTGGTTTCTTGCCTTCTTTACTGCTGACATGGGTGTGATGCCAGCGGGTGACACGTTGCAACAGTATCATTGTTGGTCGTGCAACAGGGGTCAATGTGCCAGTTACGGGGGGCGCATGTCCCCTGGAATCCTATGCACGCCGTACCAGCATTAAATGGGTGTGTCACACTTAGGGTTGGACGAAAAACTCGAAGCTCGTTAGCTCGCTCGGCTCGTGGCTGGCTCGGCTCGGCTCGGCTCGTTAGGATAATGAGCCGAGCCGAGCCAAGATTTTAGCTCGTTAGCTATAACGAGCCAACTCGAGCCAGCTCGCGAGCTGCTCACGAGCTAAACGAGCCATACTTCCAGGAATTTAGATATGCATATGCTGCTTCCATGGACCTAATTTGTACTCTATTGCATGTGTTAATGTGTAAATTTGTACTCTATTGTACCCAAACGAGCCATACATGTGTTAATTTGTACTCTATTGTACCCAAACGAGTCAAACGAGCCATGCTTCCATGGATGAATATATAATGGAGATATTTTTTGGCCCTGGCTCACGAGCCAAACGAGCTAACTCGAGCTTTTTACGAGCCGAGCCGAGCTAGCTTTTTAGCTCATTAGTTATAACGAGCAAGCTCGAGCCAGCTCGTTATCCTACCGAGCCAGACCGAGCCGAGCCAGCTCGTTATCCAGCCCTAGTCACACTCGGTACTTAAGCATTGTACCGATTAACTTTTGAATTATTTGCTTCTTCTCTGTTGCGCCTGCCGATCATCGCCTATAGTTGCTTTCATCGCCACCGTCTGTTCCCCATTGTGCTCTCATTGTTCGTCTTTTCCCCATCGCGCGTTCGATGTGTAAGATGGGCCGTGGAAGCGATCGGAGTGGTCACAACGGCGCGCCAGTCGCATGGAGTAGCCAAGGCGGTGAAGATGAGCGGTCAGAGGCTGCCACCGACAAATGATGGAAGGTGTCAGAGAAGGTCATCGGCGCGTTCATGAACACCCTCGGTCCATTGGTTGCGATGGATGAGCTACTGGATTCTCTCATGCGCGACGGCAAGATTTCCTCCCGTGAGCTCATTTGCCTTCCCGCCAATGATGAGGTCGCCCTACAACCACGGGAGGGCACGACACTAGTTTTTGCAACCTACCTCGACGTCGGGCTCTACATCCTCGCCTCATGCTTTGTGGGTGATCTCCTCCGTCTATATGAACTAGAGCTACAATAGCTAACGCCGAATGCCATCGCACGCCTTGCTATGTACTCCTGGGCGGCCTGCTCAGAGGGATTCATGCCAGCGCGGTGGTCTTGCATCCCTGCACGACACGTGGTGCCAGTAGAAGCACCTAGGTGCGGGGTAGAACTCAAATTTGTGTAGCTTCAGCTTGCAACTGTATGGTGCTACTTTGAAGGGCTTCCCTTCAAATGCCACGTGGACGAAGCGGGAGTCTCCTTGGCTACAAAGGTGGTTCTACCACAAGATTGAGCATGACAGTAGCCTTCACTTCACCAAACGCATCATGGGATTTGTCCAGTCATCTGGCGTGAAGCTTGATTGGGATGATGAGGCTGCATATGCGGGGCTGCGTCGAGGAGTTCTGCATGCTTCGCCTTTCCCCACTAGCTCGCCGCTGGGAAGTGAAGATAAGGCCACATGGGGCAATGCACGTGCGGCCATCATTGACGATGCTGGTGAAGCCTACGGGTCCAGTAAGCTTTTTGCCCTTTGCCTGTAACATTCTTGCTAAGCGTCCCACCTTCAGCTGACCCTGCGCCCTTACAGCCCTCTCCTTGGCAGAGGTGGAACGCATAACGGTTTTGTTTCTTGGGCCCTACATCTTCAAGGAGCATAGCATTCGAGTGACGACCACATCGAACGATCCATGCATCAACCGTGTGTGCAAAACCTTGGGGCTCCTCATGCTTGATCACCCCGTACCTGCCCCGAGTGGCAGTTGCCCCTGCGGCGTGAGCGAAAGTGATGGTGAAGACGCCGGAGACCAAGATGACCCCGACATACATGACATGTTGCCCCAGCCATCGCAGTTGTGCCTCTGTCATTGGCTCCTCCTACCTCGTGGGAGACCAATATTAGCCTGGATGAACTTAGCGAGGTGCGATGACTCTGATGTGGAGGAAGACGACAAAGTAGACGATGAGGAGGAGGATGAAGTGCCCAATTCACGTGTGGAACGAAGTCCATGATTCAGACACGGATGAAGGACGCAGAGCATGGTGCGGATGCTGACGAAGGGTGACCCACAGACAAACCAGAGGCACACAAGCGGGGCCCACCAAGGACGCTACTATGGACACCTCTCTGCTTTCTTTGATGGCTTTGCTCCCACCTACATAGCCTGCTTCATCGACGTTATAGGGCCATCCTACGAAGCGCGCCTAGTGGAGCACTCCCTAGCGGCCCGGTGGGTATGGTGAACGAGGATTCCAGTTCTAAGGCCAGGACCCCTCCACCCCTCCATGCATAGTGAAGACGATGTTCCATGCCTACCTCCAACAGGCATGCTCTAGGTTTGAGCTTCTCGTTCTATTCCCAGTACTTCGCACGGCTATCACCGCTATTCTCCCTAACGCTATCGCCATCATCAACGGCACCACCTTCCTCTGCAGTGGATCCACAACCATCTAGTGATGAGCTCAGTCTAGGACTCGAAGGCACCCCTGGCGTGAAGCCTCTGTCACTTAACTGCTCATTATGAACAGATGTTATGACTGCTCGTCCCGAACGCTCGTTATGACCACTCTTTATGATCGCTCATCCCAAATGTTTGCTTACAATCGCTTGCTTACGATCGCTCACTTTTGACCGCTCGGATCGATCGTCCGCTCGTTCTGATCACTTGGCACGACAACAGATCGACTGCCTGCTTGTTCCGATCGCTTGGTACGCAGTAGATCAACAGCTTGCTTGTTCTTATCACTCGGTACAACAACGCTGCATGAAGTTGTGGCCTCCTCCTGCCTGAAATCCCCAGCCATTCGACCACCGCCTGGACGAGATGCGCTGAAGACAAAAACAGAGGAAAAGCAGCGATGCTTTGGAAGTTGTCGAAGATGAAAGAAACTGATCTATTATTTCATCATCAAGATCTTGGTTACAAAGTGCCTCACGGCACCCCTAAAAACCTTCTCCACAATAGCCCTAAAACCCTTGTCTGCTACCCTATAACTTCCTCTGCTTTTATAGGCCAGCGCACAAGGCGTATTTAACTTGAACACCTCAAAACCATGTCCTATCCACCTAGACATGAACTCTATCTCTTCCTTAAATCAAGTGACCCAAAACCCTTCATAACACATGTTTTAACCAACTCGTACAGATCATGGACTTCATCCACAACTCCATACGACACACACAATAAAGCCTCCAGGATATCTCCTCCTGTATCTTCATTGTGCACCATCACTGCGTGCTCTCGTGTGAGCCCGATCACCTCGCGTGACCACCTGACCGCCTGGACCTCAGATTACCCCTTCCTAGTCCCGGTCCTCCTCATCACTGACCGTGATCGTCTCCACGCCTCCACGCAGCATCCACTTTCGACCTCCATGTGCTCCAGCATGAGCTCGACCACCTCGCGTGACATCCCAACTGCCTGGACCTCAGATTACCTCCTCCTAGTCCTGGTCATCCTCATCACTCACCATGGCCGCCTCCATGCCCACCTACACATGTAAAGATCAAAGAAACCATCTCCCTGTACAACACATTAGCAAAACACACTCTTGTCTACCCCCAGGCAAGAATCAACTCAACTACGACCATCCCCAGATCGTTTACGACCATGCCTCCGAGTGCTTACGACCATCGCTAACTGAACCAGACCCTACGATCACTCAATACGACCGCTGACACAGAGTACTCGTAATCCACAAGTACTCGAAAACCACTCGCACTGCTACTGACGACTATCGAGTATTGACCAGCCGCAACACGTACTCGAAGCCTATGAGTACATACAACATTCCAAACACCCAACCACTTATCATGATCGTGAAACCTCTTCTACTGAGTACCGAGTCCTTCGACTACAAGTACATCAAGCAATGACCATCCATCATCGACCACTACACATCGACCAGTCAACCACTGGCCCAACACGAATACTTCATGTACTTGAAAGTCACAAGAGTGAAGCACTCGTATCGACCATGAAGGTCTATGAGTACCGACCGAAAAGCCTACAACAACCGATCACTAAGTCTCCGACTACCGAAGATAGAATAACAGACTGTAAAATCTACGAGTATCGACAAGACTGCCAAATCTACGACCATGAAAACAGTCTGCAAAACCTACAACCATGAACGCAGCCTGTAAAACCTACGACCATGAAAACAGTCTGTAAGATCTACGACCATGAAAGTAATATGCAGGACCTACGACCATGAAAGTAGCCTGCAAAATCTATGATCATGAAAGCAGTCTACAAGACCTACGACCATGAACGTAGTCTGCAAAACCTACGACCATCGAGTACTGTAGCTACGACCATGAAGGTAGTCTGCAAAACCTACAACCACTGATCGCAAAGCCCTCGACTATCGAGTATGACCAGTAAAGTCTACGACTATCGAGTACTGTAGCTATGACCATGAAAAAATATTGTAGCTATGATTACCTACCGTGATCGTAAACCGAAGTCGTATTGCCATGGTCAAAAGGTTGAAATTGTACTGCCGTGGTTGAAAGGTCAAAATCACACTGCCGTGGTCAAAGCCAGACATGATCGTAAACTATCGTGGTCGTAAGGTCGAAGTCGTACTACCATGGTCAAAGACAAACATGGTCGACAACTGCTGTGGTCGAAGACTATAGTGTGTAGTCTGAAGACTGTGGTCATAGTATGAAGTTTGATGTCTGAAGGCCATGCCATGGTCGTATAGAGTCTGTTACCGTGGTCGTAGACTAGCGTCTGTGATCTAAACTCACTCGTAACTATGCAAGACCACTCAAGGGCGACGACTTCAATTGCAAACGACCAAGTCTTTCACAAACGCAAAACCCAAAGCAAACCAAATGTCAATTATTAATCATCTCTTTATTTACGACCATCCACATGGTCTAACACTTTTGTAATCGGTAATCATAGGCTTTGCGATCGGTAGTCATAGACTATGCGACCGATAGTCGTAGACTTTGCGATTGGTAGTCATAGACTATGTGATTGATAGTCATAAGCTTTGAGACCGATGGTCGATGGTTGAAAGCTACAGTGCTTGACCGACCACGGATGGTCGATGGTCGGTAGTCATAGTCGTAGGTATTGTGATCGGCTATCGTAGACCTTGAGTACTCGTGTCAGACCAGCCATAGGTCTGACCAGCCTGTGCATTGTGGTCATACTGGTCTCTTAGTGGTTTGAGGTTGTTTTCTGGAGTACATGGAATTTGGATCATGGTTTGACCTAGGTGTTGTTGCTTTGTGCACATGGGTTTATTGTCTAGTCCTAAGCTTAGGATCAGTATTTTGGTTGCATAATTTTTGCATGGTGCATTGTATGGATTAATTGCATAAATTCATGTATTTGTGTATCGTGCGGTGGTACATGACGATTTGCTTGTTGGTGTTGGTTGCAAGACTTCAGAGTTAGGTCATAGTGAGGCGTAGGAGGATCGGGACTAAGCATAGGGTGGTGCTGAGATACAGAATGGTCAGAGAGATGCTGAAGATAATCGAGCCTTGCGAGTTGATTGCAAGCTGGGACGACAAGGAACCAGAGCGAGAGCTACCAGTGATGGACATGACAGGTAATAACAAGATGAACCAAGACTAGGCTTAGGGAAGAGTTGATGTCCAAATGGTCAAGAAAGCCGGGTGCTGTCATGTGCGAGAAGAGGCATGTGGTGCACCAAGTGACTGGGTCGTTTGCAAGCGAGGACGGTTCGATAGGATCCAGACGCGTGAGAGATTTGGTGGCAAGTCATTGAGCTTCGTTTTGATCAGATCTTCCCTTGAGATTATTTGTCTTTGATCTTCATAGTTTCTATAGCTACTAGAGTGAAGAGTGTTGCTTCCGTTCAAAGGAAAAAAGATTTTGAAAAGTCTCGAATTGAATTTAGACTCCTATTCCTCCCCTCTAGTCGCCATACTCAATCCTTTGCTTGAAAAAACCTATTGAATTAACAAAGATTTTAAGGTGGTGATCATTTGGGCTTTTTTTTGGCTTATGGCTGAAAAGCACTGTAATTGGCTGAAAAAACACTGTAGCTGACAAAGGCTTATTTAGCATAATTAAATTTAAAAAATTTAAAATATAAAAAATATGTTAGCCCATTACGTATAATACAAACACATACGGGAAAAAAGAACCGGCAAAAAAAGCTCAACAACAAGTCAAAAGTTCAGAAAAAGACAAAATTTATGAATAGTAAAAAATAAGTCAGAAGCTAGAAGCTGAAGCCATTTTGATCACACTCAGTTGGGGCGTAGGGGGGTGTAAATTAGCAGTAAAAAGTATTTTGCGTAAACCTATGCTTTAGTATTCCAATCAATGTCCCGTGGAAGTTCCTTTTGAGTGAATCAAAAGCAAGACTCTAGAGCAAATAAAAAGTGTATAACCTTTCTATAGGTTGCAATAGGATATGAACTCCATATACAATGGACATGCTCTACTCGATTTGCCGTGATTGAAGGTAGGTAATGTGAGTGCCTATTTAGTCGATGCCTACGTGTTTAACTTATGCTGATTTGAATCTTCATCATCACACCCTCAACCTCGACAATGTGTAAAGTATATTTCATTCTGTCGGTCGTTTTCCAGCTGTCAATCAAACAAAGTAGGCAAGTTGCAATTAAATTATTGCAGTGACTAGCCAAAGTTGTACAAGCATGAAAACGAGCATTCTCGAAATCGTTCCTCGTATAGAGTTGGAGATTCTGGAGCACCAATTCTAACCACAATTCACAAGCGTAGAGGCCCAAAATTTTACAGTACGGAGGGTCTGTTTAGAACACACAAATTTTACACGGTTTTTTGCAAATAGTTTTATAGAAAATACTAGTTCAATTCCTCTAGTTCCAAACTAAACAAGTACTTGTTTTATTTGAAATAGACATGTTACATTGGTCCATGGTACCAATATGCAGATTTACACCATTTGGGTTGCTTGATTGGATCGATGCATCAATACCTCTATTAGCAACTTGTTGGTTTCCCTGTGGGGAAAACACTCGTCACTCCATTGATTTTTAGATGACTGGAGTTCTTTTTTAAGAGGAAAGGGGAGAGAGAGGATGCAGCAGCAGTATACCTGGCTATTGGAAAATTGAGTGGCCGGCTCGGTGGAAAGTGTGTGGCTGCGCAAAAAGGCATCAGTTTCGGCAGATTCGCAGCTCCCAATCGAGCCGGCAGCCTCACCCACACCACACTCATGCTGCTGTGAGTGCTGTCTTGAAGCCTTTGCTCGCCGCTATGTTTATGTGTTACTTCTATCAGCAACAAATCAGGGGGCAGCAGCAGAAGAGCGAGTAAATGCTGCCTGCTACTCCTGCAGTATTATTGCACGAGGTGGAGGAGGAGGAGGAGGAGGAGGAGGAGGAGCAAAAGGGTTGGTGCTGCCATTAAAGACCTCTATTCAAT
Organism: Dendrocalamus sinicus; assembly: GCA_036346575.1. Classification (NCBI taxonomy): domain Eukaryota; kingdom Viridiplantae; phylum Streptophyta; class Magnoliopsida; order Poales; family Poaceae; genus Dendrocalamus; species Dendrocalamus sinicus. The sequence goes on along the minus strand of CM070643.1, from coordinate 14,919,692 downwards.
TCCTGCGGTGGTGGCGGTGACCGGTGTGGTGTGGGGAGCGGTCACTGCCTGCCCTTTTGGAAGCTTAACAGGACAGGTGACATTTGTGTACTCTTGCTAAGGGTATCTCTGATAGGATATCTTAACTTTCTTTTAGTTATATTAGATAAATAAAATTCTATATAAAAGAGATAATATGTTATCTTTTATGTAAGAGATGATGTGAGGCAGGAAGTTATAGTAAAAATAGTATAAAATAGTTAGAGGAAAAATTTACTGTTAGAGAGGTTACTCTAGTGTTGTCTTTTAAGTGAAGTGAAAATCTTAGAGACAATTTTAAGAGACAAACTATTATACATCTCCAACGAGCACTTTGGGAGGGAAAACTGAAGGCCGACTGTTCCTAATTTTTCCAAAGTCAACGGCTCCAAATGCTTACTAGACCAGAAGGCTACTCTGATGAATGCATGTACATCATCTGAGAGACCATGTGAAGGTTTAGAATATGTCTGTGATAAATAATTGATACTTCAGTTTAATTGAATTTAAATTTTGCAAAAGTTTCATAAAATTCCAATTTCATATTGTGTTGTCAAGATTCAGACAGTCTGACTGGCTAATGGATAGCGGTCACATCGGTCTGACCAGTTGATGGATGGCGATTTGATCGCTGTGGGGCGAGTGGTCAAACTAGCCATGGATTTTTAGGAAATTGAAAAACAAACACTCGTGTAAGCTTGTTTAGGGATGCGTTTACATTAGGTGCCACTAGAATTGAAACCTAGAGCTGAAACTAAATAGGGTTTAACTGAAATTTTAGAGATGATGTTTTTTGGTGGTCTTAAGCGGTCAGACCGCCATGGGGAGTGCAGTCAGACCGATGGTTATGTCTAGAACATAATGAAAATTGTTTTTGAGTTGGATGAGTGTGTGCACGACATGGGTGCCGTGGATGTGCAGGTGGTTTGAAGAATGTTATCGTCGACAGCAATAGATTGGGACTAGGTGAGGAAGCTAAGGTCCGAGCGGTTATATAAGTTTGGGTGAGGCTATTTGGCTCAAGGAAAAATATAGAGAAAGACAAGGATTATAAAGAGACGAGTTGGTGCATATGGTATGTCAAGTGACGAGGCTGATGCATATAGAGACAATTCAGGGGAGATCGAATACATGAAGACGTGACGAGTAGTTATTGGGCACTACGGGGTACATGTCCAAGCACGTGGATGATGTTTTGAGGTGAAGAACAAAACAGAGTCAAGGGAAGATGATTGGAAGTTTCATCAGGGGTATTTTGGTAGTTGGCTAAATACCGATTTGGTGTCTTGATCAAAATAGCGGTGCGCGGGAGCACAAAGGAGAAGTGGTTTAGGTCAAGGAAAGTTAGAATTGCTAAGTGGATCACTCGCTAAGTTGTTAGCGGATTGAGTCTTGTAAATGTTTTAAGAAATGTGTGTAAGTGTGCAAAACTTGTGTTAGTGGTATTCATAGGTTTCCTCGCCATCTTAATGAGTTGAACCCATTAGGATTCTTACTAGTTATTAAAGGGAATGAGAGAATACGTTAGATCTAAGGATTCTAGGTTTTTTATTTTTGTTCTACCACATTTTCTCCTTCCATGATTGCATGAGAGAGAATTTGAGAGAGAAAAGGGTGGTACTTTGGTTACACCTTGTAATCATTTATGCGTATGAAAACTTTATCATCTATTGGAAATAGATAAGGCATTATCTCAATTATGTTTTTTTTTTTGCATTATTGTTTAGTTTTGTTTGTTCTTGAGTAAGATTTGTGATTTCGTATTCGTGGGGTTTCTAGCCCGAACTCTTAAATTATCTTGCTAGGACACATGAGAATATATCTAGAAGATCCCATGTCTTAGATCCTCACAAGCAAAATGTAATTTGAGTAAAGACCCCATGCCTTAGATCCTTACGGGCAAGATGTAATTTGAGTGTTAGGGTTTTTGGTGTTCTTGTGACCTAAATTAGATTATCTTTGATTTAGTAAACCTGAGTACAAGAATCATGTGATTCTTGATTGGTCTAAGTTACTAATGCCTTGAAAAAGTCTCATGTAAAATTTGAAAATGTTTGGATAAGAATTGAGCAAGTTTTTGATATATGAGTTTTGTTTCTAAAAACTTTCAAGTCTAGAAATAGATGACTGGTTAGACCGTCCATAGACTTGCAGTCCAACCGCCCCCAACGATTATAGGGTCGTTAGCCTTGCGGTCAGACCGACCGTAGTGGTCAGACTGGCCTTTCTATAGTGGTCGATTGGCCTTGTGCTGAAGATGGCTGATTTTGTTGGCTTAGGTCTTTAGCCTTGTTTTATAAAATATAGTTGGTGCAATATGAACTTAGTGACTCTTATAGTCACTTGAATAAAGATTTTAAATATCATTAGAGAAAATTTTAAATAATCATTCACCCCTCTGATTACCAACATCGGGCCTTTCGGCATTAACACAACCAGCAAAACCAAAATTACCACACATTTTAAAGCGAACGATGTTGAGCAATATAGTAGTAATCTGTAAAGCAAAGTCATATTATCAGCAGAACTAGCTAAGAACAGCATCAGTCATTCAGTTGTGCATAATCTGGGTTGCTATGTTGCATTGAGGCAATACCCACATGAGCAGACGCGCTACAATTTCTTCCAAGAAATGGACCAAAGAATTGCAGAGAAGCAACAAACAGCCTTGCACCCCTAAAATTTCAAACAAACTACAAGCATTCCACCACAATCCATACCACTCTTTGCTTCCTCTCACTCCAACCCCCCCCCCCCTCCCCCCCGGGCATCATATATGCATCTCAGAAAACAAAACCAAAAAAAGCTCAGGAACATTAAGAACAGAGTTGGAAAATAGGCCTTAAACCAGCTCATCCCCTGGACTGTCCTGAGGACTCCTCACCAGCTCAAGTATGCTCACCACCTCGCCCATGTCTGGCCGGTTCGATGGCACCTGCGAGGTGCAAACAAGGCCCAACTTGATGATCGGCAGGACCTCTTCCATCGGGAATTCACCGCATAGATGTGGATCCATGCAATCCTCCAGCCTTCCTTCCTCCAGCGCGCTTCTGACCAAGTCGCATAGCACGATAACATCATCTTCCAAGTACTCGACGGGCCTCCTGCCCGTCAAGACCTCCAGCGCAAGCACCCCAAATCCATAGACGTCGCACTTCTCAGTGATCTTCACTGTCTTGCATGCGAATTCTGGTGCCATGTACCCAAGTGCACTCTGGATCTTACTGCTCAGCACATACCGGTCCAGCATTGGCAGCAGATTGGCGAGACCATAGTCACCGACCCTAGGCTCACCATTGCTGTCCAGCAGCACATTGCTTGACTTGAGATTGTAATGGATGATCCCATGCTGGTGCAGGTGTGTCAGGCCCCTGGCAACACCGATGATGATGTCAAACCTCTCCATCCAGGAAAGTGAGTTCTCTTCCGTGCACTCGTGCAGGTACTTGTGCAAATTCCCTCCTGGCAGGTAATCATAGATGAGGAGCTGCAGTGATGAAGTCCAGTAGAAGCCTCTGAGCGTGACAACATTGTGATGCCGAACCTTGCTAAGCAACTTCACCTGTCGCTCAAAGTCATCCTTTGACTTGACCAAGCTAGACACAGTGAGCTTCTTGATGGCTACCGGCTGGCCGTCTCTGAGCACTGTCTTGTAAACTGCACCAAAGCCTCCTCGCCCAAGCTCACAATCCTTATTCAACAAGGCATGCCCACCCGCGCTGAACTCTGGGCTGCCTTTACCAAACATGACCAGCTTCCCGGAGCTGGCATCATTCTCCGGGGATTGGCTAAGGTAATCATCAGAAAATGCAGTAGCAGGCGCTGAGCGGGAGGCGGCTGCACGGGCACGACGGTTGAGCACAGATACGATGATCACTCCGATAGTAATGGCAGCCCCACCTGCAATGGCAATGAGGGTGGAGACGCTCAGTATGATTTTCTTGTGGTGCATGTTGCTAGGGGCACTAGGTGTGGCTTGCGACAAGGGATTTGATGACGAGTTGGGGTTGAGCACAATCGGCTTTGGCATGACCGCATTGCAGGAATTGTTCTTCCGCGAGCTGCAAAGACCAGAATTGTCGGATAGGAAGGAATCAGGAATGTTGTCGAAGAAACGGCTGCTCGGGAGATCTCCTGATAGTAAGTTGTGGGAGACGTCAAAGATGTGCAAGCTGGGCAGATTAGATAGCTCCACTGGTAGGGCCCCATCCAGCTTGTTCTGGGAGAGAACGACAACCTGGAGACTGGTGAGGTTGCCCATGGTGCGAGGAATTGACCCCGTGAGGTTGTTGTGTGACAAATCCCTGCATTGAGAAAGCACAGCACTGTATCAATTAAAAGGATTTCTAATGGTCGGTCAGAACCAACTAATCTTGATTTTGGGTCGAACTGATCAGTGTGCTAAGTTCAGAACAAGCGATCCTAATACAAATCATGTGCATTTGACTTCAGTTTTGAGTGTACCAAAAAAAAATGAGGACCCAGGCGCTGGGATACGAGCAAAACAACATGACAGAGTCCCATATTTTGCGGTTTTTTGGGTTCCAAACAGAAAATAAGACATCACTGCACTATCACTTTCTACGACGCCTCTGCAACCTAGGAAACTGAAAGCAATCAAGGCATGCAAAGAATACAAAAACAACAACAATTAGACCTAGCCAACTTCGCTAACAAGCAATCCAATCTCAATGACGTCAAATTTAATTCGACCAAAAATAATAAAAAAGAATTCACTTACAGTGCAACGAGGGAACTGCAGTTCCCAATCTGTGCCGGGATGCGGCCGGTGAGCGAATTCCCCCCCATCCGCAGCTCCCGGAGAGCCACCGCACCGCCAATCTCCGGCGGCACGCTTCCATTGAGCCGGTTGGCGCTCACGTCGAGCACCTCGAGCAGCCTCATCCCGCCAATGCCGGCCGGCAGCTGCCCCGATATGGAATTCGAGGACAGGTTCAGAGACTGCAAGCCCGCAAAGGCGGTGATCTCCGGCGGGATCCCGCCGGAGAATGCGTTGCTAGACAGGTCCAGCACACGCAACGCCAACGCGGCATCGCCTGGGACTTTGACCCACCCGTAGAGCTTGTTGCCGGCGACCGAGACGCGCTGCAGCGGAAGGCCAAACACCCACCAAGGGAGCTCGCCGGTGAGCGAGTTCCGGCTGAAGTCGATCTCCACCAGGTTCTTGCATTTCGCGATGGCGTCGGGGATGGCGCCGGCGAAGCGGTTGCCCGACAAGTCAAGCCGCTCCAGCGCCCACATCTCCCCGATCCACGCCGGCACCTCCCCGAGGAGCGCATTGCCGCCGGCGCCAAGAAACCGCAGCCCGGACAGCCTCCGGAGCGAGTCCGGCAACCCGCCGGTGAACAAGTTGTGCCCGAAATCAAGCGACTTGAGCAGCCCTGCCTCGCCGACGTCAGCCGGTATCTCACCGGCGAGAAGGTTACCGCTCAAATCCACAGCCCGCAACGAGCTGCCCCGGGGGAAGCCGCCAGGAACACTCCCGGACAGCGCATTGCCGGAGAGGTCCAGAGACCGGAGCGAAGGCAACGACCAGAGTCCATCAGGGATGGGGCCGGCAAGGCGGTTGGAGGAGAGGTTGAGGGACACGAGCGACGAGCACGAAGCGACGGCGGGGGGGATGTAGCCGGAGAGCTCGTTGTGGGCGAGCGAGAGGGTGCGTATGCCACGGCATTGGGCGAAGAGCTCGGCGGGGACGGGGGCGGCGAGGCGGTTGGAGGAGAGGTCGAGGGAGCGGAGGCGGGGGAGGGCGGTGAGGAGGGAGGGGAGCACGGGTCCGGACAGGTTGTTGCCGGGGAGGGAGAGGGAGAGGAGCGCGTCGAGGCGGAGGAGCGCGCGGGGGAGGCGGCCCGAGAGCGACGCAGCCGGGAGCGAGAGCGAGGTGACGCGGCCGGTGCGCGAGTCGCAGCCGACGCCCGGCCAGGAGCAGGGGCGGTCGTCGTCCTCCGTCCACGCGGCGAGGCGGCCCAGCGGGTCGGAGACGCCGGTCTTGAAGACCACCAGCGCGAGCACGTCGTCGGTGAGCGCGGTCGTCGTCGTGGGAGCCGCCACGAGCAGGAGGGCGGTGAGGAGCAGCGCGAGAGGGGAGGTGGCGGCCATTGCAGCGGCGGGAGGGATCACAGCGCCGCCTTGTCCATTTGCGCGGAGCAGTTATTGGAGACGTGCGGGCCGGGAGGGAGAGAGGTGGTGCAGTGGGGAAGCTTAGCGTGGAGTGCTATTAAATGTGCTACGAGTAGAACAAATACGAATCGACAAAATGCTTTGTTTTCACTTTCTAATTTCTATACTCTTCTTGTAAAAAAGAATTCTGTTTCCTAGGGGAAAATGGTAATTTGATTTGTTTTTAGGTGAAGAATATCTTTAAAAACTCCTGAATTTCTTGTTATGCTGCACTCATCCTACTTTTGAGGGTCGAGGGGCAAAAAAACTCACTTCAGCAGGGCCCCTACTTGAGCCCTCAAAAGTAGGGGCCCCTCAAATCTCCCCCTCGAGCCCTCATTCCTGGGGGTCTGGAGGGAGCCACTACTTTTGAGGGAGTAGGGGCCCTGCTGGAGTGAGTTTTTTTACCCCTCGGCCCTCAAAAGTAGAATGAGGATGAGGGTGGGTCCTATGCGTCATTCCCGCTAAGAATGAATTTGAGGGTCGAGGGCTCCTGCTGGAGTGTAGCCCAAAAAACAGAGCCCTTAAAAGTAGGGAGAGCCCTCAAATAAAAAGTAGAGGCCCTGTTTTGAGGGCTACTACTGGAGTTGCTCTTAGGAACATTTTTGGTCCATTGTTTGGGGAAAAAATCCACCCCAGTGACAGCTGTTATTCATAGCATGGATTAGGATCTGTTGCAATCCAATTCCGCCGGTGCTAGTTCGCACTTCACAGTATAGCAGGGATGATAAAACGGTCGTATAATAAATCAACGGGAGTGCCTATAGAACATTTGACTATTTTTAAACCAAAATTAGTCGATTTTTTGTCATATACAAAACATTTTTCATCTATATTTATAATATTTTTCATCCATGTGTACAATACTTTAATATGTATGCAACATTTCTCGATGAAAAAATATTACAGTCATAGGGAAAATATTGCATACATAGCAATAAAATCGACTTATTTTAGCTTAAAAAGCAGTCAAATGGTTTATAGCACTTCCGTAGATAAATGCTCCGGATTAATCACCGCAGAATTTCTAGTGCTTCTATCCTAAGCATGGACCGTGTGTCTCAACAAGATAAACAGCGTGTAATACCGTCAATACCATTGTAGCTACGGCGGATCGCCGGATCCTCCATACATCAAAGATACTAGCAGGTGTCACGCCACGCTAGCTATCACGTGGACCGAAGCAAAAGAGACGACAATTTGTAAGATTTTTTCTGAAAAACCAAGGGCCGAAATGTAATTTTAAAAAAGCCAGAGGGTTTCTTCGAAAAAAACAAGGACCCAGACATAATAATGAGAAAACCACAGGACTTTATCCAGCAAAATGGAGAGCCTCCATAGAAAAACTAAGGGCCCATATGCATTTTTAAAAATCAGAGGGGGTTTTTAAAAATAACATGACAGGGACTTTTCTGCAAAAACCAAGGACCCACATGATTTTACAAAATCCAGAGGGCCTATTCATAAAATTGCTGACATGGAGGGCCTCTCCGAGGGCGCATCCCTGGGTGTAATATAAGGATTATTCCAATACATAACTTCTCCTTTAATAGCTTGAATTTATAGCTTTGATACAACTTGAGTACATTTATAAAGATATTTTTACCTGTACCAAGATCGAAGACTTTTTTGTGACCAATGTGCGAATGCACAAAAAAAAAGGGTCAGATGTTTTTAAAGTCCCTGATTCCTGGCCTACGCTTGTCTGCAGCGTCTGAAGGATGCTTGTATTCAACGCGTCGCAACAACCTTCATTTACACCGGCCATTTTCGATCCGAATGGGAGCATTTATGGCGAGCTTAATGCGATCTGGGGCAGCAGCAGCAATGGAAAGAGTGGGCATGAGTGGCACCGCACCGCAGCACGGCAAACAGGTACACCCACACGGCCCGGTTGGTGAGCAATGTGCAGTGCAACCATTTGAAGTTCTAGAATTTACCGCCATACTTGCACAGCGACACTGCTGGTGAACAAGATGAAGCATAGTAATTCGCTAACCAATTTGACTCTTTTTAATCGAGGTTTAAAACTATGCGAGCGAGATCAGATTCCTTGTCACCTCATTCGTGTCGTTGTCATTGTAAATTTCCAGTAGTAAACATTGTAAATGAAGGGTTCAAGCCAATGACAGTTAATTAACAGCCAGCTAGTATAGTATACAACAATGCTGTTTTACTGGCATGTGGATCCCAGATGCAACGTCCTTGTTGTAACTGCGATACAACAATAATTTAAGGGGTTAAGGTACAGAGAAAAGGAGAAAGGCGAGATGTAAAATATGAGCAGCAGGAGTGCAAACCGCAATGCTTTGTGGTGGGGGAAGGAAGAATCATGCAGGCTTGCTGTCTTGCTGATGGTGTCCCCCACAGGCAGCTTATGTTACTGCTGTCTTTCATTATGCAATCTCAATTAGTCTTTCTGCAGAAGTTACCTTCTGAGATCCACACCCACATGCAGATGCCTGTAGCTTTCCCCAAAGAATCATATTTTCCATTAGTATAATCTGCATCCTTGCTTTAAACAATGCATGCAATTGTTAATGCTACCAGCAGATTTTCTATCGTTTGAGGCCACTCACTGTAGCTGCTTGCTGAGGATGTGGCATGTACAAATTTGTTTGGGCACTTTGTTAACTGAACTGATTGTGTTTGTTCAAATTTGGTGGACCCAGTCAACGATTCTTTCAGAAAATGTGTTTCTAAAGGAAACTGCTATCAATTTTTGCTTTCTTTTCACAAAGATTTCCACCACAGGTATGCAGGAAGCTCTGAAAAAGGTTGCACTGTATTTTAAAGAGCATTACATTGCAGATATCAACTAGTAGGACTCTCTATTTGTTTCTATAAGAGAGAGTAGGCAGGAGATAAAAGAAGCACGGGCAACAACAATTAATTATGGATAATTGCAACAATCTGAACAACTCTGGAAGATAAAGAATCTGGAGGAAATAAAAAGAATCTAATATCTGGTTCTTTCTTTAAGATTGTTTTACTCTCAGAGCAGTATCGGTGTATCACTGCATTCTTACCACTTGGAAGTGTTGAATTCCTTTTCCAGGCACATGGTTTACCTGCCCCAAAGTTCCTCTACACAACATACAAAAGTAGAACACAATGATTTCTGCTAGCTTAGATAGCAAAAAGCCTATCCATTCCTGCCATTCTTACCATGATTATACCAGTGATAAAAGCAAATCACAATACAAGCTCACCTGGCAATGCTTTGGTCATCGTGACAGATTGCACCTTTGGCATCTTCTTTCTTCAGCAAAGCAAGATTATCAATGAAGGGATTTTTTTTAACAAATGGCAGGAGAGCTGCCTTTCAGTGAAGGAATTTTAACCAGAAGCCTCTCCCAAGAGAGGTCTCGCACCTTGTCATGCAGAAGACAGGAAAAATAAACGTCTAAAATGTTAGATACGAGCATCAGCCTAGCACCTTTCCAAGTCACACTGTGAAGAATTAATGTTAGGGAGTATATTTGACTATTATGAACAGACTTTAAGCAGGCTAATGGCCAGTGAACTATAAGCCAAATGACAATTTGAGCATGTAGAGTAATATCATTAATAACAGTACATCCCATTCTTTAACTGAAGAAAGAACATGCTAGTCACAAGAAGACTACCTACTATATATAATACAGACAGGGCCTTGCCCTTCACCAAATCTTATCTAAGATTCTCTAAATGTTCCACAGTTACATTGATAAAATGCTGTAACACTAAGCATGTGAAAATGTCAAAAATAAAATAGAAATATTCAGCAACAACAAGATGCATATAGATCGTCTTAGAGCAATCGATACTAAAGAATTATTGTTGCAAACAGACCATGGCAAGTGAAGTCTACGGACAGGCAGGTATCATCAAAGGAGAGCACACTTGTTACTTACACCCAGCAGACACCATGACTTACACAGCGTTATAAAGGACGTGATGGAGGAGACCAATGAAGATCAAAATGTTCAACAAGACAAGCCCTACAAAACAGAACTCAATGACAATTTCTTAATTCTTAAATATTCAATAGAACACAGAAAAGTTGACAAATGATGTGACAGAACTTATGAAATATCACATCTGAGTTGAATGTCAAGTTTATTACGATGAGTGAAAAATGCAATTGCAAAATTCATCTAAACAAACACTAATTTTAGAGTGAATTGCACAATAAATCCCTAAACTTCAGAATGACACAATGACCAAGAATGTGCATGAGGATTGTGACGTGTAAAAACCAAGGACATAAGGTGGAGAAGAGTATCCGGGTAACATTGGCATTACATAAATCTAGTTCATGCTAACAATCTTAACTAACATTACATGAACGAAAAGCCCAAAAGCAAGACGATAGGGGCACGAATCATGCAAAAGAGAAACAGACATAAAGGGAAAAGGGAAAAGGAATGTGTGGACCTGTGGTGACCTACAGAGTGCAAGGGCCAGCATTGCTTCCCCTCACCTCTCAAGTGACAGCATCATGTAGACTCTCACAAGCTTTATCGAGCACATCTACAACAGAGAATTATAAAAGTAGGACCCATTAGCATACCAATCCAGTAACTTGAAATAGTGAGTTCGTAATGTCTGGCTTAATACAGTCAAAGTCCAAGCTCACCTAAGAGATCTGCTTGTACTTAAAAGTATAGAACTTCAGAGTAATTTCTTTGGCTGGCCATCTCAGTAACGAACAGCCAAGTCATGATCGATCAAGAACTAATACAAGACATAGAAAGTGTACTTAAAATGGCACTGCAATAGGGCCTGATTTGGTAAAGCCTCAAAGACAGCATGAAGAACCTTGCTGGTATCTCCTCGACTGCGCAGGAAGTAATGATGATTCGCCAGTCCTCGCAGCCGAGCTCCTTGTCACCCAGGAGACGTGGTGGAGGTTGTTGCCGACAACAAGAGATTGGGAACAGGAAGCACAAGACCGGGAATTCGGAGACTTTATTATATGATGCCTGATACAATGAGTAAGCTCCCCTTTTATAGTCCCAAACCAATCCTATTCCGAATACAAATCCCATGGTTGTCACGGCGTCGCCTAGGCGACGCCAAGTCGTCCTGCTAGTCGAAGGGGGATGCCAAGGCTCGTCGCCCAAGGATGAGGAGCTAGGCGGCCACCTCTAGGTTGAATCCGGCCACTTGTGGCTCTCCCCGCACAGATATGGCCGCCACTGGCTTAGATCTGGAGCTGGCCGCCTCTTGCCACATTGCCGTTGCCTCATCCGACGAGGAGGGAGCGGAGGTCTTCGACGGCACGGATGAAGTCATGGAAGTGTGGGTGGCAGAGCTCCTCGATCTCGGTGGAGGCGGCGGCGGGGGGAGAAGGCACCAGGGAGGGGAGGAGGCGGTGGGGAGGGAGACTCCAGGGAGGGGAGGAGGCAGCGGGGAGGGAGACAGCATGGCGGTGCGCGGCGTGGCGACGGATGCATGACACGGCAGGCCAGCGGCGATGCCATGGCAGGCGGCGGCAGGCCGTGGCGGGGAGGCCGGAGGCGGCGCGCAAGCCATGAGGCACGGCGGGTGGCGGCGATGGTGGCGCGTTAGCGGCGGTGGCGGGTGGCGGCGCGGCCACATAGTCGGCAAAGCCGGAGCAGGCGATGCAGCGCGGTGGTGGCAGCGGCCGGCAATGGCGGCGGCAGTGGCCGGTGGCCAACTTCCACGGCCGTGTGGTTCAGGTGGTCGAGAGGCGTGGCCGAATAGCGCTTCACGCAGAGTTTTCTTGGGTTGTGCAGCAGGCCATGGTTCGTTCGGTCGAACGGCGAATCGCACGCCCGAACGGTGATTTGCTCAGCATAATCTTACCGAACGCGATCTTTTCGGCCGAACAACCTCCTACTGTCCTTTTTTTACAATATTATCATAACCCTCATCTGATTCGCCTTTGTTCCATCGTGTAGATTCACACGTAGCTGTTAAGGGGGCGTTCGGGCTATGTAGCACGGACACGCCTCAAAACCGTCGTATCCGTGTCCAACACGTGTCGGACACAGATACGACACAGACACGTCTTGGACACGTGTCGGCGACGTATCGGCCGATTTCAGAATTAATTTTAATTATTAAAATTCTTGACACGTGTCGGACACACTAAATATACGAGTCGGACACGGCCTGGACACAGCCGGCCAAGGAATGGCCCAGGAGTCCAGGACACTGCCGCCCATAACGCACGCACGGGCGTTGCGCTAACCCGAACCTCCCGCCTCGGATACCGAGCGCCTCATTCCCATCGTGCTCGCACGCTCGCGCTTCTCCGCATCAGCCGCTCGCGCCGCCGCCGCGCGATCGCCACCACTGCTCGCCGCCTCCGCATCTTGCCGCTGCCCGCCTCGCCGACTCCGCATCTCGCCGCCGCTGCTCCCGCCGGCCCACACCTGCGCCGCCGCTTCCCGCTGCTCCCGCGACGCCACCGCGCCGTTGGCTCCTTACACCTTTCGCCGCCGCGGCATTCTCCCGCCGCTCTCTCGCCGCCTCGCGCCTCGCCGCCGCCGGCCTCGCACTCGCCACCGCCGCCGGCTCCTACACCTCGCCGCCGCCCATCGGCTTTCTCCCGTGTGCCGCCGACTTTCTCCCGCACGCCGCCGGCGTCCCCGCTCCACCGAGGTATCATCTCCCCACTTCTCTGTTTTAGCATTTAGGGTTGAGATGCATCGCAGAAGCCAAAGAATATATATTTAGGCATTTAGCAAACTTGTGCTTGATTGCTTGTTTCATCATTCTAGAAAAATAGAAGACGCTAATTCTAGTGCCAAAGAGGAAATTACACTTTACAAATTACAAGTTTATAATTTACATTATTTCAATTTAATAAGCATGTGAAACATAGAAAATAATACATACTTACATATATATATATATATATATATATATATATATATATATATATATATATATATAATTTATTTATTATTTAAATATATATATAGCCGTGTCATTGTATCGGTATTTTTGGGAAAACGGCGAATTCCCGTATCGGTGTCGTGTCGTGTCGACGTATTTGTGTCCGTGCATCATAGCGTTCGGGCAGTTGCACATTTCAGATCCCTCATGCAGCGAGTCCGCTGAGCGTGCTTAAAGCAAGTACCTTGCGGCCATAACACTTGCGGTCTAGAGCTCATGAGCCCATCAAAGATGAAAATTGTCGTACAAAACTCTGGACGCACTTCCAAAAAAAGTGCTACATTTTTACATGTCATCGAGCAACTGTGCTGGAGTATTTAACTATTTGTCACCAAATAGCACCACCAAATTTGTGCCACTAGCAGTTCATGTAACAGTTCTGAGGCAAAATGAATAGTGGAACATGCTATTGTACAAACCGCATGATAACGACAGCATATATAGACTCCTTCAGGATATCAGCTCTCAATATCAAGCAATTTTGTCCTTGATGTCAGGCTTAATCCAAGGCTCACTGTGCAAGGTGTTATTCAACTGGACTGGCTTGCGTCTCTCACATTCCACAACAACCAACAACAAGATTTCCATATTTTGCAGAAACCTAATCATCCCAATCTACATCCGAACCATCTATATTTTGAGATTTTGCAGAAAGACCATTTGCTTTAAAACTCTGAGCAATTTTTTGTCTGATGATCTCGACACTACTTCAGCATCCCAATCGTCATCCCAGCTGTCCTCCCAGACAGCTACTGTGCATGTAGTCTGGTCTGCCACCGTTGAGCTGGGATCCTTAGCTCCCATCTCAAGCTGCTGATATTGGACTCCAGCATCAACCCTTCTCATTGTAAATTTGCAACAGGCCCACACAGTCCCCACCAAAACAACAGTGAAAACAACTCGGCAGCATATATTGGATTCAGTCGTGCAGCATAAGGCTGTAATCTGCTGGAATTGTTGTTTTCAATTAGGAACCAGTTGCACGACACGCAGGACAGTCTCCGTTCCTAGCACTTGAAATCACTTCCCCAGCATTTTTATTGCTCAATTGTAGCTTCACCTGATAATAGATGTTACAGAGCAATAACAAAAAAAAAGCAGGATGACTATGTAAATAAAAATGATAGCACAAAATTTAAAAACACATACAGATGTCCCAGAGTAAGAATCTAGCAAATGATCACTGTAGCAAACAAAGAACCAACTTAAGCACAAAATCATGATAATCATGCATTTGTAAGGAATGACTATAGGGGGCACGGCAAATCTCTACTTCTGCTCCAGGACAAAAAGTATCATGGTAAGTCGCAAGATTATATGGTAACACCCAGCTCCATCATCCGCATGCTGAAGTTAATAGCTTTTCTCCAGTAACCCATATTTATGACTTCCTATTCTCACCAGTCACCATTTCGTTAGATAATACTTCAAGTTCAAACCACTGGCAACCAAAGTTTTTTGTTATTAGGGAAAAATTGAAATAGAACACTAAATTCTCCTTGCAGGGGCTTCAATGAGAAGGAGAGTTCCAGAAAGTGAACAGGCCACAATGTAATTTAAAATGATAGATATGATCCACATAAATTCATAAGCCTACATAAATGAATATCAAGTCCTGTGAGTGCAAAAAAACTAGAGGAATATGTCCCATCCAAGATGCAAAATTGCAAATCAAATCAGCAGTTTGGGGTGTCAATTTAGAATCCTATTGCCCGTATGGTACTTCAGATAGTGATGCTCTATGTTTAAAAGTAGCATAGTTGTTGTTTACACCTGAACTAGTTCTTTGCTTGAAACTGGATACTATAAACAGCAATAGTGATTGGTTGATAGCCAAATACCATGAGACCTCATCATCTTTAGACCCCTGTTGGACCCTTTCAATCTCATGACACATGGCAGAATAAATTAACAATAAATTAACCACCTCTTTATATCTAATGCTATTTGCCTCGTGTCATGATTTGAAAGAGACCCAACCAAGGGTACAAGGTGAGGAGGTCTCATACTCTTGTAGGATTTTTTCCGCCAACAAGTGCTTCAGGGTCTCACCATATTAATTGCACCATGTGTTAAAGAGCAGTTCACTGTAGAAAAAAATCTAGAAGAACCTGTAATGCCCTATGTTGAAGTGTGAGTAGATTGTGCACCTTTCTCAACAGTTTAACATTTTAGGTTTACTGGTTTGTTCATGAAACTCAAACATGGCATCAAAGCCGTTGAGGATACTCATATTTTTAACACCATGAAGCCCACCCACAAACAAAGGTCGATGAATTGGGCAGACTGGTGAAGTTTTCTTATGAGTGTCGTTTGGAAGTCACTATAAGTCTATAACCCGCTAGTTCCAATATATAATCAAGTCCCATTATACCTGGGGTTATCATGTTAATCAATCTTTATGGACTTGGCATCATCTTAGTCACTCTTTGAAGACCCGATACCACAAAGAATCTGGCCTGTGACTTCAGGACATGCCCATAATTCTAGTGCTGACATGTGTGATCATTTCTCTGCACTCTGCAAAACTCAACCCAAAGACGTGCTTCTGCATACTCACTGCACACAAGCTCAGGTGAGAGCCATGCTTGGGGATAATCAATAATGACTAATTTCCTAAAGGCAAACTCGTATTGAAACTCTTGCACTCAACAAAGAAACTCAAGAAAAAGCTGTGATGGTCGTGAGTTGGACTTATGGCTGTATTGTATAATGTGCGCCAACAACTTCCAACATGGGGCTACACTAGTCACATGGTAAAAAAATATTAGATCAATCTACTAATTTGCATACCTTCTAGAGCCACCCTGAGGAACTTCTAGCTTCTTCTTGTCAACATTTATATTAGATGATGGTTCGACATCGACAGATATGTAGTCCTGCCCCTTATTCTGGACTATAAGAAACAATCCAATTGAAGCTGCAACGACAAAACAAACCTTTTCAGGTTCATAGAACTGAGCAGTATATGCATGCTAGATAATGCAATCTATAGTTTGACATCATCTTTCATATAACCAGCACGGCAGCACAACTGCACAAGTGCTACAGCAGTTAAAAAACACATGTACCATAGCAGCAGAAGCCAAGATTATAAGTTAGCTTTTTTTTTTTGTTCTTTAGAAAGTATCAACCTCTACACCAATGTTCCCTTTCACAAAACCCAGTAATTTTAGTATTAGTACTACATAATGCAGCCGGCATTACATAATATATGGAACAATTTGCAGACGTGTGCACTAACTTTTACCCAAAACAACTCAAAACATTGTAATGTCAATTTCGGTTAGGACATATTCGAACACCTAATATTGCGATTGCAAACGCGACCTCCAACAACTCAAAACAACACTAAACAATTGCAAAGACATTTAGCAACATTTACCATTCTGAGAATCAAAGAGGCAGGCAAACAACACTTCCCCAACATGGCATGTCTCGGACCCGTCGCCGCAGTTCTCCGCCTCTTCCCGAATTTTATCAGTCGGATTCTGTTCCCCCTTTCCACTGGTTTGCAACGTTCGTTGCGCACCCTTGTTCGCTTCCCCTCTACCGCTGGGTCCGGGTTGGGGAGAGGCATGCTCCTTGTGGCCTCCGCCGTATTCGGCGGCGGCGAATCCTTCGTCTCTTGAGCCGCGGAGTTGGCTGGCGTATCGATCGCCGTGCACCTAAGGCCCAAGGGTAACTAGCGAAACCTAACAGAATCCATGTGATGAAAAAACTGTACCAAAACCTTGTGGGAGCTGGGCTTCTCATCTAGCAGATGCCTAGGCGAAGCAGGGCTGGGGAGTTGGAACAGGGCAAGCAACAGCAAGATGAGCCCGAGAGACTCGCAGTGAGCCATCGATTTCAGCCAAATTTGCACAGGAAAATCCGGGGAATCCTGTGCCAATTGGTCGATTCGGGTGGCCGGGAGACAATGAGACCGTACCACTGCACCACCGGTGGCAGGTTCCGGCGCGTGAGGTGGAAAGCTGTGCTGAACTTCGATTCGGGTGTTAGCGATGGAGAGCGAGGCGGCGTGAAGGACCGAAGGAAAAGGCGCACCCGCGCCCGCGCCCGCGCCTGCGCCTGCGAAGTGCCTGGAGCAGTTGGATTCTGAAAAGACTACTGAAAACTAGATATAAAATGCCGGCGTTCTCTTTTGCGATTCTGTTTGGGGAAGTTTCCCTCGAATCGTTATGGGTTGTAGGGCCTGTTCGTTATAAGTCGATGATTTTTGATGTTTATTATAGTATTTAACTTTTAAATAAAGTATTTTTTCAAGATGAAATTTACAAGTTAAACGATCTACACGTTAAAAGCACAACATCTGTACCAGCCAAAATTGCAAGTGAGTATCTGTCTCTCCGTAATCTATACGGTAAACAGTCAAAATTCAAAAATTTCAGCCAAAAACCATAAACCACAGCCGAAAAGAACAGGCCCGTAGACTTGAATTGGAGCGACGCTGGGGCTTCACTGTTGCGGGTGAATTTGTCCTCCTTTTTGTCTTTTTTTTTTGGTTTCTTGATTCGGTTTATACAAAGACCGAAATAAATAGAGCGGTTTCTCTAAACAACTTCTCAAAATCGTTTTTTCAAACCGTTTGATGAGATCAAAACTGTATACGCCGTCTGTGTTAGTGACTCCACTATCTCGAAAAGTACAGACAAAAGTCATCGGCTACGGTAAAAAAAACAGGGTCACTACATTGTCGTGGATTGCACTTTGTTGAGAAAAAATACTGAGTAGCAGAACAATACAAATCTTTGGCTTAGCAGCGGTGTGTCGAGCGATTTGGAAGCTTAGGAACAAAGCTTGTTTTGGAAATAAACTCACATCTGCTGAGATCATATGCATATTTGCCCTTGCTTCATTTACTGGGCAGGACTGCATAAAGGAGACACGAGAGAACCTGCGATGAAAGGAGCTCAAATTGTCCAAGAAGAAGCACTGAGGCACCAACGGCAACCAGGAGTCAACAAGCTTGGAAATTCTCTAGGGGAGGGCCGTCAACCACTCCCCTAAATCCTACCACGTGACATAGCATGTATCTTGAAGCACCATATTCCTCTTTCCTTCCCCCACTCCTCCCGCGCTGGGATCCACAGTGTGCCCGAAGACGATGGAGTTGGGTAAGGAGAGGTAGATGTGCTCTAAGCTAAAGAACCAAGTATTCAAGTACCAAGCATTCAATTAGTTTCTTTTCAGCTTAGAACCGAGCAAACTTTTTTTAACCTCAATCACTTGGGGCTAGTGACGTCTTCTGTAGAGCAGTCTCCTTCCTCAAATGGAAAAGAAAATTCTCTAGAAGAGGGCCTTGAACCAATCCCTTGAGGCCCTTCCCTAGATCCTGTCACATGGCGTAGAATGAATGGAAGCAAATTCTCTTGGGGAGGGCTTTGAACCCCTCCCCTAGATCCTACCATGTGGCATAGCACAAATCTTAAAGAATCATATTCATCTTCCCTTCCCCCTCAATCCTTCCTTTGTCGCCTCCTTCCCCCACTCCTCCCACACCGGGATCTACAGCGTGCCCAAAGACGATAGAGTTGGGCAGGGATACACAGAGTTGGGCAGGAAGTAGATGTGCTCGAAGATGCAAGATTTGTGTGGATGGTGCAGGACGATGCAGGCAGAGGACACAGACATGTTGCGAAGGTCAACAATGACCACCTTCCCGGGGTCCACCTCGTGCTCGTAGGAGGCGTAAACAGCAGCGGACCCAAATCAAAAATTTTGGGGGGCTAACAGTGAGGCAGAGCCCTTGCTAGTCATCAGGGCATCCCTGCTGCCGGTGGCTTGGACGACGCGCACGGTGCATCAATTCATGTTAGGGGAGCCCTCCATGCGAACAGAGAAGCCACTTAACCAATTGGTGTTCCACTAGCGCAATAGCATTAGCAATTAACACCTCTGGGAATAGGGAGGCTTAGGGAAATGGCAACTCGGATCGGGATTCACCGAGTTGGGCTATCCACGGTGGTGGGATGTGGCCAAGCGGCTGACAAGGCCAGGGGTGAAGAAGGAGCAAGAGGGCTTAAGGCGAGGCTTCGGTAGGGTTCCTATAAGCATAGTGAAGCTACGAGCAAAAGCAATCGAATTGAAATGGACTGAATAGAAGTAATTGTGATTTGAGCTTACTTCGGTTGTCTCCGGCGTCGACGGTGATGCGGCGGTCGTCGGAGTGATTGGGGTGGTTGTGGCTTACCTTAGGCACCGACGCACCTAAATGGAGGGGCTCGAGGCTTTAAATAGGGAGAGGAGAGCGGTTGGCACAGGGACTGGGCTAAGGCGGCAACGGTGCATGGCTAGGTCTAGAAAGGGCAACTGGTTGTGTAGTTGCGGTGGTCAAAAGGGTACAGTGCATGTCAGGTCGGCCGTGCGGGTGTGAGAGCAGAGAGGACAGTGGCAGTGAAATACCCATGGCAGTTTGATCAAGTGGAGACTGCGGCCATAAATAAGGGCGTCAGGTGTTAGGGATGCCGTACTCTAGCATGGCGGCGGTGTGGCGGCGGTGGGCAAAGTCGTGGAAGTGGCGTATGAGCGGCAGCCAGGTGGGAGGTGATTTTTCAGACTGTGAGCAATGCCGGCTCGCCGCGCTGGACACAAGTGGCTAGGGTGGATGCTGTGGCAAGAGAGATGGGGTTTGAATGGTAGAGATGTGAGGTGAATTGAGAGAAGAACCAAATGAAATCAAAACTCAAAGAAATTCAAAAGCATTTTGAATTTTTGGGGTTGTTTCAACTCGGCCACAGCAGCATTGCCACGGAGTTAACCGAGGGAGGCGCCAACGTTGCACTTGGGCAACTCAGCCTCAACCTGAGCAGTGGTGGCGTGATCCACCCCAGCATGCTGCTTGACAAGTACGAGCGTACGTCTGGCCATCGAGGCCCAGTTCAGCCGGGCCGTGCTGCGCTGGAGCTACTTCGAGCTGAGCCCGTCCTGACTCATTGAGCTACCGAATGAAGCGCGGCCAGCTGCTCGCTGTGCTGAGTTTGAGAAGGCAGGAATGGGGCGGGCACCGCGTGAGCTGTGGGCCTGTTGGTTTTGGTTGCTCGAGGCATTGAAGAGGATCTTAGAGCAAGTTCAATAATAGAGCCAAGTGTTTGGCTATAAGTCAAGTTATAAGAGTCAAGTTATACAATAATTTGTCTACAAATTTTTTTTTATTATTATGTGGTACTATGTCTCACATTCTCTTTCCTATTCCTCTTCACATACATTTATTATCTAGGCCCACCACTGCATAGGTTCTCGTGCCCAGCTTGTTGCTTGCATGAGAGCCAAGCTCTCATCTCTCTCCTCTCTTCTCTCCTCCACATCAGCAAAAATGCTGACTAACTTGGCTATAAGATCATTATTGTACTTGCTCTTATGCTAGCTCGACAACGGGTGAGGCGAGAGTACGTGCGGTCGGAAGGAGGAGGCAATGCCATGCCTGCCGCCTGCGACCACGACGACAAGGGTGCTGCTGCTTGACTACCTTCACTAGTTGATGCGCTCTAATTAACTTCTGTGATATGTAAATAGCCAAAATTGTCGTAACTAGGAGGATGCCCGTGTACATGTGTGGCTAAATTTGTTCCAAAGTCTATAGTATTAAATGGTACTATAACTTAAATATTTAATACTATATACATATCTTGTAGACTATTTAGATTTTTAGAACATCATAAATATTAGAAATGATAATGAAGGCTTAAAGGAAAATACAACTCAAGAAACGTAATTGAAGTATAAGTTTTTATGAAAGAAAATTATTAAAAATAATATGTTATTAGAGTTCTTAGAAACGTAACGACCATGCATAGATCATATAGCTTTTGCACACTGTGCTCTTCCTCCATTGGGTACCCTTTTCCAAAATATATGCATGCACATGTATCTCTATTTAATTTTAAGCAATACATTGATTATGTGTGTGGCAAATCATCTTATTAGTTTTCATGGTATTTGAGCATCTTGCTCACGCATACACTGAAAAACCATAGGTGACCTATCTTGAACTAATCTTCCCTCACACACCAGCTATCCCTACCGAACTATGTGTCTTCTATCTCTTTCTGCCGCCATAGCTTTTCTGCTTCAATCTTCAACAACAAGCCCAATTCTTGATCGACTCCTCTTATCTTGCCGGCGAACTCATCCACCGACTGAGTCTCTTCCATCTTCAGATTCTTGAACTTGCTCCGTAAATTCTGGAGTCGGACCTCCTTGACACGATCAACTCCTTCGTGCATCGTCTGAAGCACCTCCCACGCTTCCCATGCCGTCTCCTTGCCGATGAGCTGATGCATCATCGCGTCTGGCACCGCCTGGTAGATGAGGGCCAAAGCCGCCTGATCTACCTTGTCGTCCACCTCCTTGTCCTTCCCCTTCGGATCGGCTGCGCCCCAGACTCCCTGGGTGTGCATATTCACCTTCATCTTCATTGCCCACACCGGGTAGTTGTCGATCATCAGGAGAGGGTACTGGAGGGAGATTAACCCACCCTGAGCCTTCACCTTGTCACCCATGATCTGATACCACTTGGTACAGCCTTTATGACTGTGCCCAAGATCTTACGACCAGGTTTTGGCCACTACAACTACCTCTTGTAGATGTACGACCACGTTGTAGTGGCTACGACCACCTCCTGTATCGCTACAACTGCTCTGTTGGTCCTCCGACCACACAGATAATCGTTACGACTACACTGCAATCTCTCCGATCACGCCTCACTGCTCCGACCACGTAGTCGTAACCTTCAGTAGAAATTACGACCACGTTCACCGCCTCTCGCTGTACCTCCTTCGACCACGGCCGATCACCGTAGTCATAGCTCCTTACGACCACGCAATGATTCTATCGACCACACCGAAGGCTATGTCACTGCTATAGTCGTAATGTCTTACGATCACAGCTTCAGCTTCATGACCATGGTCGTAACTCCTTACGACCACATCTACCTACGGACACCTCCGCTCGTCACCGTGGTCATAACTCCTTACGACCACGTATGCTACTCCTGCTCACATCGTTGCTTGATCCTCGTGGTCGTAACTCCTTTACGACCACACCTGCGATCCCCTGCTCACCGTGGTCGTAAGTCGTTTATGACTACGTCTGAGAACACAATGAACTCGATAGA
This sequence comes from Dendrocalamus sinicus, assembly GCA_036346575.1. Taxonomy (NCBI): domain Eukaryota; kingdom Viridiplantae; phylum Streptophyta; class Magnoliopsida; order Poales; family Poaceae; genus Dendrocalamus; species Dendrocalamus sinicus. The sequence continues at coordinate 14,897,467 of CM070643.1, read as the reverse complement.
TTTCCAAAGCCAAACCGCTCTTCTCCTCTTTATTTCTTTCTCTCGAGCACACAAATCTCTACAATCACCCTGATCGTCCCCTCTCTCTCTCTCTTGCCTCTTGATCACACCGATCGCCTTGGCCTCTCTCGCCCTTCTCGCCTTGCTCTCTCGGTTACATGGCTCCATCTTTTATACCCTAATCTACGACTCTGACTCGGCTACGACTATGAAATAGACTCGAACTCGACTACGATTGTGGAGCGGACTCGTATACGACCACGACCTGAACTCGTATATGACCACGACCTGGACTCGTATACGACCACGGCCAAACTCGTACACGACTCTGACCACTCGTACACGGCTAGGACTACGACCACAGCTAGAAAAATAAGATTACAACTCTAACAACCCTGGATTATATTTACCCTATTACTATTGCTTGCCTGGTTAGAATTTCCTAATATTATAGTCATACCATGGTATCATGAGGTTACCTTGTTTTGCATGTTTTTATGTTTATCAGAATACTCAGTTATTAGTGTTTTAATATACATGCTTAAATTATTAATGGTGGTAGCGTATGTATATGTTTTGCAACAATTGGTCGTCTCCAATAACAGGTTTTACATTGCTAAATAAGTTACTTACCTATGTGCTATAGTTCTGTATCTGCCGTAAAAGAAAGATGGGATTGTTCTGCATGGTTCAAATTTGGATCTGACATGTTATACGCATTTGATACTGATGGAGTTCCACTGTCCAAACATACTCTATGTACACTAGAATCTAACTATTCCCAATTAACTTAGATATTGAAACAACGTATGTCACAAGCTACCACGAATGGAACACAGAAATGTGCTTAAAGTGGCAGGCCATTAATATAGCCTATCAGTGAACTTGATGAAAAGAGAGCCCGCTCAATTGGGCTGAATTTTGGTGGTTTATAGCTGAATTTTTATTATACCTGGCTGAAATTAGGTGGTGATCGGTTCGGCTGAAAAGCTCGTGGCTTATGGCTGAAAACACTGTAGCTGGCTGAAAAAAGCACTATAGCTGACAGAGGCTTATTTAGCATAATTAAATTTTAAAAAATTGAAAAATATAAAAAATATGTTAGCCCATTACGTATAATACAAACGAATACGGGGAAAAAAGAACCGGCAAAAAAGCTCAACAAAAAGCCAAAAGTTCAGAAAAAGACGAAATTTATGAATAGTGAAAAATAAGCCAGAAGCCAGAAGCTCAAGCCGAATTGATCGGGGCCTTATATTATAGCTAATGATACCTTATTTGGCATAATTAAATTTTAAAAAACGAAAAAAGTGTTATCACGTATAATGCAAATGAATATGGGAAAAAAGAACCGGCAAAAAAAGCTCAAAAAGAAGCCGAAAAGTTAGAAAAAAGATGAAATTTAGAAATAGTGAAAAATAAGCTAGAAGCTAGAAGCACAAGCCTAAATGAACAGAATCAGGCCATCTTTAGCAGTAAATATCACCTAAATACCAAGCATGTTTGTCTGTTACCATCCTTGTTTCCCTATACTGCTGTCAATCTGTCATGGTAAAAAAACCTCACCCTTGCTTAAATCATTAATGAGGTGGCGTAAGTACATGTTTTAGACTTAGGTTTAAACCATCACTAATCTTATAACATTAAAGATACCATGTTCTATCTTTTTGATATCATGATCCATTACTTATATGATTCCCAATGTTAGTCATGATTGATACAATCAGTAACTATTAATTTGACTAATAATCACAAATTACATAGTAAAACTTGGTTGGTTGTTAACCCTTGTGTGAGCTATACTAAATACCTCTATTATAATAATTCCTAGACCTCTATCGCCACGTTCCCATTTCATATCATCACTTATCAGGATCTAATGCTTCCCTATTTCAAACCTTAGGCGAATCCTTCTATTTATCATATGCTTATCTTAATTAGCCCTCTCCGTAGTTCCCTTATTTCATACCATATAACTGGTTAACAACATAATAGTTACCTAGCCCAGAGTTATCCACATATAGAGGAAATTTTCACCCATCTGGTAACGTACAGGGGGCTGTACGCTTTCGTTACTCAAGATATTATACAGTCGAGGACAATGACGTGTCTGACTATTCTCGTATAATCGGGTATGTAGGAAGTAATCGTCGGTGCCATTACCATAATTTGCTCAATAACAATTATCTTTAATTTATCATTTATGTTTTCTCTATCTTTGACCTTTATCAGCATCCCTTGTAACATGATTATATTGCACTTACTCTGTGTCAATTACTTATTAGAATTGTTTAACCTTTACTGACTTTCTTGCAATTATTGTTGGGTATTTACTGAGATTTTTAAATCTCATACTTGCTCTTTCCTTTCACAGGTAAAAGGCTAGTAGAGTGATTACAGCATGCATGGGTGAGAGCACTCAAGTTTTCAACACCGAGCCTTGCCACCATTTATTTTATCTTATTAGTCTTTCTTTGGTTAGAAGTGGATCGGTTCCATATTTCAAACATTTACTTACAGCTTCCGCTGGCTCCTTAATAAAGTTTTAGTTCCTTTGCAATGTCAATTGTTACTTTTACGTATCCTTTACTTTGACGATGGCGTTCTATAGTAGTCCATGTTCTTGAGTTCCATGAGAGCCTCAATGTCATCGTGTCTCCTACAACCTCTCCCCGTTCAGACTGCGAGGGAGTGTTAGAAGATGGATCTTCTCGTCAACTTGAATTGCACACAGTTTGGGATATGTGGCAAAACCCCAGGCGGACTCAAGGAACTCACGCTGATAGGGCATGATCATCCGTTTCTTATTCCTCATCCGACAATGGGTTTCTGTCCCATCTCGGCAATAGGCTGTGTATAATACGCGTACGAGTCGGTTTTCCTTTTCTTGTTGTATACGACTCAAACACTGTACTTGTGATTATATAATCTGATCAATGAAACGACCGAGGGCATGCGATTGCAGCCTTCTTACGGCAGTTTACCACGAGCATGCGGAAGGCCCACCACGCGATGAGCGGGCGCCCGACTCCGAGTAAGCAGCAGCTGTTGCAATGCGCGTGACGGCAGGCAGGTGGTGCGCCGCGAAGCGCAGGCGCGACACAAGCAGCCGCCGGTCGGTGCACGCACGGCACGGGCATGGAGCGGCAGCTGGCCGGCAGGTGGTCTGAGTACGTTGGAAACTGAAGAAGTAAGATGCACAGCCTTGACGAATGAGGACGGCATGCGATACTAGCTGATAAGATAGCAAGATACCTTCTATCTACACTGTAATGCGGTGGTATCAGGTTGAAGTCTCTTCTTTGCGGATCTAGTAAATCCGTCTGACCTGATCGACCCGATCAATTATATCTGATCTGGTTAGGCTGGATCCAATCATGGCATTAAGTCTGGGGACCTTCTCATGCAGTCATGTCCTTTACAACCTTGGTGCAAGAGAGAGAGAGAGAGAGAGAGAGAGAGAGACAATGGGTGAGGCCAAGCAAACTGTGGAGGATTTCGGTTGAAAAATCAAGTCATCATTTAACAACCGGTACACTGGATTAGGCCATTTGCGCTCACCGCAGTCAGAGGTTAGATTCACAGAATGACAGTTCTGCTCATTCACGTCCCAATCCAAAACAGAACCAGTCAAAAAGAGCAGTTTACCGACCGGCTCAATGGTGACGACGGGCGAACAAGAAATAGAAGAGGAAAAGGTGTTGGACCGATTTTTCTGACGCTAGGAGAAAACAAAACAATAGCTGGAACTGTAACTAATGTTCCAAAGTATTCCAGTCGCAATTTTTTTAAAAAAAAATGTTCCAAAGCATTCTTGTTCATACATAAACAGCAGACTGCGGATGTGAAGCTGAAGTGGGAACTAGCAAACCAACGTTTTGGCAAATTATAATACAACAATTTTTTTTGCCATTATTGTAGCATTTGATTATACCTACCGTTACATAATCAGACATCACTAAAACGTTCCGATTAAATGCAGACATTTCTAAAACGTTCTTAAGAAATTAAGAATGCAACGCAACTATAAGCAGGAGATAAGTTTGACTGGCAATTGAGAAACTTTAGATAAACAAGCAAGCAGGGCTGGTCATAGTCAACAATTGCAACGATGAAATGAACATTCCACAGAAAGGAATTCAACAGCTCTAACTACAGCTCTAACTATTGCAACAAATGTTAACGGCTGCGACATGGTATCTGCATGTGGATAGAACATTCAACAAACCAGTTCCATCTGACGTTGGAAATAGGCAAACAGCTGAAATGTTTGACGGTAACAAAAACCGAGTAACTCACGTTTATTGCATAATGAGGTTACAAGGCCCACTCAACACGTAGCTTCCATCTAATTAGAGAACGAAAATTATCTACAACCTGGTTCTATCTACAGTTCACTCTGCCCTTCTTAGTTATTACTGAAGGGTAGTACAGAAGGCCTTTTGTCTTGCAATATATCATATAACACTAAAATCACTAGGCTAACAAAAAACAAATAAATCAAAATGAAGAAAAGAAAACAGCAATATGGACAATCAAAAACCTTCAACACCAGACCTCCGCAGAATAGGGGGAGGTGATTTCTTCATAGAGCTTACCCTGGGGCCATCCAGAGTGATAGTGGAAGCACAGGTCCTTGGAGGAAGCAGTGCAGATGTGGATGATCTTGGTGAGAGCAAGTGTTGGTTTTGCAAAGGGGGCGATGGAGAGAAGGTTGTGACGGGATGCTGAGGAATGATGCCATTGAGACTCGTAGATTTTAACATCACTTTTCTTGGGGCAGCAGATGGCTCTTGCAAAGGATATCGGCACAGAACCTTTATGTCCTGGACGCTTGCTAGGGACTCCACGACGGCCCTCATGGTAGGCCTCTCTGATGGATCTTTATGAAGGCATTTTAGTATGATATCTGCTACAATCCGAGCAGCTTTGGTAGGAAAGCGTCCTTTTATACGGGGATCCATGATGAGGGATAGACGACTATCATCGGTGAGGAAAGGCCTACTCCACTTGACAATATTACGTTCTTCTTTTGAGGAACGGACATCAAGGTTCTTCCTTCCTGTTATTAGCTCCAGTAGGACAACTCCAAAGCTCCATACGTTGCTCTTGGGAGTCAGTACACCTTTCTCCAATGTCTCTACTGAGAGGTTTGCAGCAACCTGACCAAGAATAACATGTCCAGTAAACAATATGACATATTGATCACTAAATGAATATGATGCGAAGTAGTAATATCTCATATTATTATGTAGATGAGAACTGAATATCATGTTCTATATTAATTGAAGTTAAAAGCACGCAAGGCAGAATCCATGTAAACTGAGTACAGTATAAAATGTAGTGGAACATTCTACATGAACTTATAGAAAGGAATGAGGCAATGAGTTGTGCTCCCACTCTTAAGGATAACTAGAACTTGTATAATGTTTTCAAAAAGGAACATACCACAGATGCATTAGGTATCTCCTCCTCAGAATTGAAAACAACACATCCATATCCTGATAGCTTTGCAGTGAAATCTTTGTCTATTTGGATGTTTGAAGTTGAGAACTCATTATACATTGCCTGTGAAAAAATAGAAATATGGATAAAAATTTAAACCATAAGTATCAATCAAGGTGCAAGAAAACATGGTAAAATGAAAACCATGACTTTTTTGGTCATGTCAAAAGAGTTTAAGCAGCAGTCACCTGAAAGGGTCCTTCATCATGTAAGAAAGCTAGACCTCTAGCAGCACCCAGGGCAACCTTCAAACGTGTATACCAGTCCATGAAACGGCCATCCGGTCTTCCAAAGAGTAGTTTGTCTAAGCTTCCATGGTGAAGCCGCTCATAGACCAACATCCTTTCATTAGAATCTTCTCTTGCATGAAAGCCAATTAGTTTACATAAATTGGGATGCTGAAGTGATGTCAATGTATTCACTTGTGTTTTAAACTCTTTCAAACCCTGCAGAGTAACAAAACAACATGTTGCATCAGTACCCTAACCAGTTAAATTGTCAACATTACATCAGGATGATCCAAAAGATAGAGTGGCCCATCAGGTAACCACTATGCTAAAAAGGTAAAATACCCAATTCACAGACACACTAGAAGTTCTAAACAATATTGCAGGCTCAGAGCTACATATTAGCACCAGACTGTTTTTGGAGGTTCCTTATATATCGACTTTTACCAAAGATGAACAGGACATTGCCAAGGATCATTAGACAAAACTTGTCTACATCAGAGAAAGTCACACTCTTTAAACCGCATGCAATATAAAGCATGAGATATCGCATACCAAATAAACATCAATGGGAGAAAAGAACAACTCACAAGAGATAAAGCCAAGATTAGAGTACGGAGGAGCACAGAAAGCATCTTATAGTAAAGAGAAGAAAGAAAATCAAACACATTTCAAAGCATGTTACCTAACCCCACCTATGCTGTGGTCCTAATTGGAATTCTCAAAAATAGAAAGCTAGTTATTTCTGCTGGGGACAGCATAGCATAATATTACCGTATACAAGTAAGAATAGATCACATGCCTAGAGAACAGTCTGCAAAGTTCAGCTTCTTAACATCTATGTAGCACGGACACTTTGCAAAATAGCCGTATCCGTGTCCGACACCGTGTCGGACACGGATACGACACAGACACGTCTTCGACACGTGTCGGAGACGTATCGGTCGATTTTAGAATTAATTTTAATTAGTAAAATTCTCGACACGTGTCGGCCACATTAAATACATGAATCGGACTCGGCCTAGACACAGCCGGCCCGCCCAGGACACGGCCGGCCCAGGCCCATAACGCACGCCGTGTGTGCCCTAACCCTACGCACGCATCGCACGCACCAACGGCCGAGCGCGTTATTCCCCATCGGCCTCGCGCTGCGCCGCTTGTCCGCATCGGCCGCTGCCCGTTAGCTTCCTCGCCGCCGCCCGCTCCCGCTCCCACACCTCGCCGCCGCCCGTCGGCTCCCTCCCCAAGCGCCGCCGGCTTCTTCCCCGCGCGCTGCCAGATTCCTCGCCAAGCACTGCCAGCTTCTTCCCCAAGTGCCGTCCGTCGGCTTCCTCCTCAAGCGCCGTCGACTTCTTCCCCACTCGCTGTCGGATTCGTCCACGCGCGCCACCGAGGTATCATCTCCCCCTTCTCTGTTCGGTACTTCAGCATTTAGCCCCTCTGCTTCTTGGCACATCAGAAGCATGTAGCCAAGGAATTTTGTTATTATGGGTGAAGCAGAAATCCTAAGAAATTCTGCCCTAAGTGTAGTGCTTGGAGTAGTCCTAGTAATCATCTGATCCATACTCAAGCATTGTTCCTTGAATGCTAGTAATCCAATTTTTCTCGTTCTTCATTGCTGATTTCAGTTTATCAATAGTCTCTTGTCTCTCAATCTCGCCCATATTTCAAGCCGGTCGGCCGATCACGTAAGACAGAGAACACCGAGATCCTCTGCCAATTGTCATCATCCTTCACTAAAAGTAGCAGTCCTGTACTTGAGATCAAATCTTGAGTTCGCTTATCAAAAGATATCATCAGGTCAACAAGGTTAAGCCACTTCAGCATTTCCTCCCCCTTCTCTGTTCAGTACTTGAGCATTTAGGCATTTAGCAAACTTGTGCTTGATTGTTTGTTTCACTTTCATCATTCTAAAAAAATGGAAGCCACTAATTCTAATGCTAGAGAGGAGTATAACACAAACAACAATAGATCAAAGCTTCCATTGTGAAATCATGTTGATATTCTAGACAGAGGTGGTTAAGGGGGAGGAAATGTGAAATGGAGATGCAAGTATTGCAAATATGTTGGCACTAGTAGCTACTCTAAAGTCAAAGCACACCTACTGAAAATTACTAATGGTGGAATTGCAAATATTGCAGTTTAATAAGCATGTGGAAACATAGAAAATAATACATACATACATATATATATATATATATAATTTATTTATTATTTAAATATATATAGCCGTGTCGTCGTATCGGTCTTTTTGGGAAAACGGCGAATTTCCGTGTCGGTGTCGTGTCGCGTCGACGTATCCATGTCCGTGCTACATAGCTTAACATAATAAATGCTGCAAAGTTGTCCAGTGGATAAGCAGAATTCTACCACCCAGAAAGAATTAGAAGTGCGCTATAAAATGCCAACCATCTGCGTTGGCAAGCTGACCAGCCTAGCAAATTGTGGAGGCAATCTCATGGCTAAAATTGCTCTAGCAAACAATTTGCAAACCTATCGCGTTACATCCAAAACAACAAAAAAAACTAGGGAATTATACGACTAAACTGTACAGAGAACAGTACCTGAGTGGAGGGGAGTAATCGAGCTACTATTGCTTCTGTGGTTTTTGGGTCGGCAAAATCATCCCTGAAGGATGCCTTGTATGATGTTGAAGTTAGAGTTTCTGAGACGCACTGATCACCAGAAAACCACTGGCAAGCAGATGAAACCTCCTCATAAGAGAAGTTCTTAAGTCCATCACACCTCTTTGGAGGCAGTGGGAGAGGGCCTGAAGTCTCAAGTGGTCCACTTGCATTGATGGCTTTGAAGCTACCAAAGTTCCTCAGAGAACTTCCTTCTGGTGAGGGCAGAGGAAGGGGCAGTGGATTTGAAAAACGGTGCCCCTTTATCGACCCTCCCTTACCCCTACAGTCGGCTTGATCATCGAATTCAGCATATGAAAGGCCATCCTGATCAACCACAATTAGGCTTGAAGGGGCAGACAACACGCGCGCTCTGCTGTAAGAAGCTTTATTTACCGACTGGCAGATTTTAGCCCTGTTCCTAAAACTAGGAGGAGCTGATTGCAAGGATGGCACATGAGCTTCTGGCTCCGGAAGCCTAGAAGACGTACTTTCCCTTGCATCAGCCTGTTTCTTGCCTGCAACAAGAGGACTTTTCTTCTTCTTGGATCTCAGAACAGTGAAGCAACCCATCATCTGTACACTGCGGAAAAGTTGCTGCAGAATTTCAAAAAGAATGCTGAATTAGCTCATATCACAAAAGTAACTGGCCCTGCATTGCATTACATCAGTTAGTCGTTGGCAACACAAATAAGCTGCGATGTATTGCATCTGTTAAAGCTAAATCCAGTACAACAGACGGTGCAAAAGGTGCCAAAGCCTTGCATGAGCAACCAACTTAACTATAATTTGTCTGGCTCAGTACAACACCTCTCAATTGAACAATTCCATATTTCCAAACCATTACTGGAAAAGTGGAGATACCTAAAGTACGAAAATTACTCCCTTTCCTCAATGAATTCATCGATCCATAAAAATTCAAAGTGAGACCAAAGCTACAGGAGCTGGCTGGTTTGATGCATTGGTCCACAGACGCAACATTCGATTTTAAAACACGTTATTAGCTCGTTTCCGATGCAACTTAACAGCAATTGCTCATGCCTGCAACAACTTCCACATTAAGACGGGCGGGGAGTTGACCAGTCGGATTCTCACCTAATCTAACCAAATTAAAAATCTGGGTCAAGAGACCAACTAAAATAAGCAAACTTGCTCAACTATGTAATTGACCCAACCAACCAAGAACCCCAACCAAAGTACTGGCAAACTTCAGTAACATGACATCATATGAACTGCAGTTGCATTTTCATGGCCAGCAAACAAAGAATTGCCAAGGGTGCACCGCTAAAATGTTCAAAGAATCATTTTCCCCTCATTTCTTCCATCATTTTGGGCCTAAGCGGCTCCAATTTACTTGCCGCTACCAAGATGGGAGGGAAATGTAAAGCTTAAACCCAAGATTATATGCCCAATCCTAACCTTCATTCCATTCCGCGAAATCTATAATGCAAGGGGGTTAGGCACAAAAAGGGTTCCAAAAAAACACTTCTGAACCGAGCAGCATGCGATTAGCCAAATGAGAGAAAGATCCAAGCAGCGACGGAACTCGCATCAGAACCAACCAAGAAGAAGCTCAAAACCCACCTAAAAACAGCAAATAATTCACGAGAAGAAAGAGGAAAAAAGGAAGAACCAAGAGCGCAAGATCGCACCTGGACCAAACACTTCGCCGCGGAACCGTGCCGGCACCTGCGAATGGGTGGGAGATTTGCTCGCTGCTCAGGAAGCGATTGGCATCTAGGACAGGAGGACGGGGGGAGAGGAAAGCAGATGGTAGGGCGAGGATATAAGAGTAAGAGCCAAGGGGGTGGGGGGCGGGGGCACTGGTCAAAGCCAAGAGAAATTGCGATAGCAACTCCGACGTATCCTTTTATGTTCCACCCTGTTAACGCGGCATTTTCCAAACTGCCCTCTTAAACATCGGAATTTACGACTGATAAACACATCATTTTTGTCTTTTACAATTTGGAGATAGTAAAACTAGAACAGCCCTTTCTAGATTACGGGTCTCTTCTTTTCAGTTTCTAAAAGCCCTTTTTTATATTAAAGTATTTTTTTATAGTAACTAGCTTTTAAACAAAATACTTTTTTAAGATATGGTCTACAAGTCGATTGTAATACACACTATAACGACTTCATTTATATCGGCCAAAATTGCTTTCGAGTCTCTATCTCTCCGTACTCTCTCAAGCGCAGTCAAAAATCATAAGGCACAACCAAAAACTATAAACCGCAGCCCAAAAGAACGAACCCTACTACTAGTCCCGTAGCCATTTTTCCCTGGAATGAGAGGTAAAGGGGCTCTTTTGATGAGAACAATATTTTGCAACAGTTTTTAAAAAAGGTTTTATGTAGCTACAACTTAACATATAATTATGTCGATGACAAATGGATCAGTGTGATTTTAGAGTGTTGCCACCTGAAATGCCCCCAAAACTCAAATGCAAATGAAGTTTTCTTGAAATTTAGTTTGAATTTGAAAACCTTCAGAACTCATAAATTTTCAACCATTTGCGCTTTCCTTATTTGGCCTTATGCCACTCCTGGGCACTAGCACCCTCTCGGGAGTCGCCATCTCCCTTGTTCCCCTACGCTACCCGGCTCCTCCCCGTTCGCCGTCGCCACAACTCTAGTCACCACTACCACCCAGCCCAGGGCCGTACCCTCGACTGTTGAGCTCTAATATTCCCCTTAATTGAGTTTTAACTGCGGGCTAAAGCAACCACGACCGAGTTTGCCGCCGTTGCCCAACCTCTCTTACGCCCGACACCCCGCGCCGCATTTCTTTGACCACCGCAACTTGTCGTTCGAGGAGACACTGGGACCAATGTGCACGTCACTTGCCGACCTCTCCACTACCACAGTCAAACCCCGCTAAAGGCTCCCATGCCATCTCCCGCCGGTCACATGCCACCACCCGAGAAAGGCAGTCCCTACTCCCCACAGCCTTACCGTGGCTATAAAGCCTTGCCATCACCTCCATTCTTCAGCACTAGCGCCCAATACACCCTTAGCCTTCCTCTCTTCCTTTGCCAGTCGTTAGCTCGTCGTCGTCACCACCACATCTCGATAAACCCCTAACTACCAATCTCAGTTTACATCCCCATCACTACTCAATTGCTTCTCTCTGTAGCTCCACCATGACCTCACGAACACCACTGAAGCCTCACCTTAACTCCTTTAGCCCCTACCTCACCGGCACCTAGCTTCTCCTCTCGGCCGAACCACCTCGGCATGGGCAGCTCTCCACGAACCTCCGTAGCCCAAGCCGTCACCGTCGAGACCTTCCTCACGCCTCAAAGATGCTTAAACCCCTATCACCTTCGCCGATTAGCCACTCAATCGCCTCTGTGCCATGATCCACCATTATGAAGTTCACCTCATCGTCAGCCATCCACAGTAGCCCTCGAGCCTTGCCAAGCCCTAAGATGGATTCCCCTCATGACCTAGAACCTATTTATACCCTCACTTTCCCTCAGAGACCATCATCAACATCAAAATTTGCTCGCCGTCATAAATCATCACTTGTGAACACTGTAGCACTGAGTCGGGGAAGACGATGACTGTTCATTTGGGCTGAATAGTAGCAGCCCATAACTCAAAAACCAAACAAGCCGAGCCCAACACTGTAGAAGTATTGTTCATACGATTCAACCCATCACTGTTAGAGACCTATTACTATTCTAAACCTGATCCACATTGAACAGTGGAAACCCGTTACTATTTAACCAAACTTGCCCGTTACTATATAAACCCATTACTATCCATCAAAACCCATTAAACATATGTAAACCCATTTTGATCGTTTTGAGCGCATTTAAACTATTCCCAGCTTTGTTTCACCAACCCAGACTCTGACAAAAGCTAAACCCATCTTTATTTGGTTTTTATGAATTTTATTTCTTTTTATTTTATTTTCTGAGCTCATATTGTTTTGAGCGTGGAGTTAATTTCTTGCTTTTTATTTGCACTAGCACATAATTTCACTGAGCAGACAGTCCCAGAAGCACATCAAGACCATAAAACTTTAGAGCAAGTTGAAGACTTTGAACAACAAGGCAAGTCATATGTTCTTGATCATGTTAGACCTACATCCTTTAATTATTTAATTATCAATATTTTTATTATTCTTATTTACACATAGTTATTTTATTTAAAATAGCTGTTTTTGGAATGACATGGTAATTTAGCTATGTTCTAACACTGGAAAAGCCATGTCTTACTTAATGGTCATATTCACCTTGACAAGCCTTAGTGATAATAAATTGCTATAAAATGTACCATGGTAGAGCAAGAACACAAATGCTTTACACTACTGAGAGATTCAGTGCCTTGCCAATAAAATTACAAAATGATATTAGGGTTGAGGATGCATGTGGAAAGCCACAAGATGATTGGAGCCCACAATCTTACCCTAGAGAGGAGGCTTTTGTTGGATTGGAGGCAGTGCCATGGTGCACTAGGTTATTGGCTTGTGGATTGTTGCTTGATGAGAGAAAAAAAGTAAAGACTAGAATCTTATGCTGAGTAAAGAACATAGTGACCGCTCAACCATAAGTTTTGACTTGTCAAATCTGATATAGTAGCTATTCAAATCAATTGAATATCTATAGCAAGGTATGTTGTTCCATGAAGGGAATGGCCTGCAGATAATAGGGTGGTTTGGAAGGGAAATTTTCCATAACAACGGTAGGTCCAATCGAATTGGGCCGCTAATTCTATTTTAGAGATCCTAACACCGTAAGGTCCATAACCTACTGGGTAGAGGTTATATAAAAAGAAGAGCAGTGAAAGACCTTGTTCTCTCAAGTCTGTCACGAGGATTCGACAAATCTTATGTGTAAAGCGATGCAACACTGCAGACTCAAAATTTTAAATAGTATTTGAATATGTCGTGCTTCTGATAAATGAAGCTATGTTTAATGGGTGAATCTAACAACAAGTCATAAGTACCTTTCATAATATTTCAATCAAGTAATCAGCTTGTTGAACCCATTTCCCTTAAAGAAGTTAATGCTTTGTTATTTTATGTTCAAAAAATTTACAAATAAAATTGCATCCACAAATACCATAATAAAACCATTACATCCCCATCTCCTGAGAATCCTGGCAAGTAGTTAAATATCATTCCCTATGTGACTTGTTGAGTATGGTTGTTCTCATGCTTGCTAAAATATCATAAGATGAAGCTTAGGAAGAAAATGAGGAACCCTTGAAAGAATACTTGAAGGATTTCTACATAGTAGACGATGTATGGTTTTAGGACCTATCCTCGTTCAGACACGTCTATGGTGTTTCTTTTGTATTATACTATAACTTTAGGTTGTACTCCTTGCTATATAAAACTTGGTTGCTAAGCCATAATTAGGGATGGCAATCGGGCACGGCGGGTACGGGTAGTGCTCGCCTATACCCGTACCTGCGACCCCGATTTACACCCACGAGTATACCCGCGAAGGACGACGTGTGAAAAACCTCGCCCATACCCATTGCCCGTGGGTACCCGTCGCCCGTGGGAATGCCCGTTTACCCACGAACTAAGAGTCACCATCTAAAAATTGAACTAATGATAGGTACATATAAGCAACAACTATTGCTAGAAAATATAATAGCTATAAAAAAGTTTATAACAATCAATAGCAATTAGAGATATTGTTATGGCTGCGCCACCTATCAATCTATATCATGGGTAAACGAGCGGGGGGTACGGGTGGAGCTTACCCATACCCGTGCTCATTTACCCGACGGGTAAAATGTTCCCCCTATTTTCATACCCGTGGGTAAAGAAAATATCCCATACCCGACTCCATTAGGGTATTTACCCACTGGTATACGGGTAAACGGGCACAATTGCCATCCCTAGCCATAATCCTGTAATAAAGTTTGGATTTTATGGAATAAGCTTATGTTGTCATGATATATACTTGACTACAATACCTCACAGTTGAACATCCTGAGCGATTGCTAGGAAATCTAAAAACTCCAGAAATGGGGGCGTTACAGCACCTATCATAAGTAGTATCCTAAGTAGTAAATGAGAAGAAAAAGTTCCACTCTGCTTTGCTCACGAACTTGCAATTGGAATATTTCTCATTGGGTTTCAATCTTCTTGGCATGGTTCAGCTGTTCTAACAAACCTAAAGTGTTTTATAAAATGGTTTCTAGCTTAATGTTTGGTGCATTGATTGTGTGGGAGCATATCTGGTGCAAACCATCGTGCTAATATAACCTTGCTATGAGATGTCCAATTAGTCTATTTGAGGTTACTATGAGAAGCAACTGTAACAGAACAATAACAATGATTTTTGTGTATGAAAAATGTAATTGAATGATTTTAGTCCTCCATTGATTGGATGGCCAGGTTATGCTCACACCCCTACCCAAAAAACTGATGGGAAAATAGCTGATTTGGTCATCCAAATTTCCCTCGAGGCTTACTTTCATCACCTAACTTTGAAATAGGCCAAACTTTTCTTTTCAAGCCAAAGAGGATCCCAGTGCACGTGGTGTGCCACATGTGTTGGATAAGTGACATTCGAATCCATATCGGTGACTCAGCTAACAAAAAAAGACATTTTAGCCTCTCCATCCATTCCACTGTTATACTCCCCTTCTTTCTATGCCTGTTAATGGGTTTAAACCCAACCCAAAACCAACCCAACCCATATAAGACAAAGCTAACTTCCCACCCCAACCCAACCCACAAAAAAAATTCACAACCCCATCCAACTGAAACCACTTTCTACTTAAACCCAACCCAACCCAAACCACCTTCCACTTAAACCCAACCCAACCCAAACCCATGGGTTCAACCCACTTTCCAACCCATTTACCAACCCACTTATTTGTAAAGCTTTAGTATTTAGAATTTTAATCCCATGTTTACATTATAAATTTTTGTGAAATTGATTGAAATTTATTACAAATAATTCTGCGTGTAGGGGGAGCTACTATGTGCAAATTGGCAGGGCTAGACGCACACGTGACCTCACATGTTTTTATAGGAAGTTTTCGTAAAACTTTGGTATTTGGAATTTCAACCTCGCATTCACACTACAAAAGTTTCTTGAAATTAATTAAGATTTATTGGAGATGATTCTACATATAGAGGAGCTACATTATGCAAATTGTTAGGGCTAGGTGCACGTGTGGGCCACACATACTTTTATAGAAACTTTCATAAAACTTCTGCATTTGAAATTCTAACCTCGCGTTCACACTACAAAAGTTTTATAAAATCGATCAAAATTTATTGTAAATGATTCTGCATAAAGGAAAACTACTCTATGTAAATTGGCAAGTTCTACATGCTTTTTATAGGAAGTTTTCGTAAAACTTCGGTATTTAGAATTTCAACTTTGCTTTCAGACCACAAGAGTTTCTCGAAATCAATTAAAATTTATTAGAGATGATTCTGCGTTCTAGATTGGCAGAGATAGGCGTACACGTGGCCCCACATGCTTTTATAGGAAGTTTTCGTAAAACTTCGGTATTTGAAATTTCAACATCATGTTCACACTACAAAAGTTTTACGTAATAAATTAAAGTTTGTTGCAAATGATTATGTGTGTATAGAGTTACTCTGTGCAAATTAGGAGACACATGTGGCTCTTACATGCTTTTTATAGAAAGTTATAACTGAATATGGTATTCCAAGCCTATGGACAATCCAAGTGCCACACCCTTAGGCCACGCCATGGGTTGAACCCGTTCACAACCCGATCTCAACCTGTAATTTCTAAACCCACTCCACCCCAACCCAACCTTTTTTATGAGGTAACCCAACCCATTCACTCTTTCAACCCGTTTTCACCTATCCAAAGCCAACCTAATTAAGAACCCACCCCGTTTAACCCATTTGAACCCAAGCATTAGCACCCCTACTTCTTTTGGTTCTACCCTATCATTTCCTCTCCTTTATTTCATTCAAAGGAGGCTTGAACCTAGCAGCGGCTGCTGTGGGCGACAAGCAGGCGGCACGTCGTGAGCAGAGTGGCCGCAGCTAAAGGATTGCGCGTAGGCTACGAAAGCAGAAAATAAAACTTTTCTACCGCGCACACAAGGACATCATGCTTAAGGAGGGATCATGGATCATTACCACTAGACGTGCAGCGCAGCGGAAGAAGAGTTGGAGAAGCCGGTCCAACCATGCGCGTCGAGGTAGTAGTGGAATTAGCCGATCGCTACGAACAGATCGTCTCCTCCACGCGATCAACCACACCATGAGCAGATCCAATCTGTAGGTTGTTGATGCCGACCAACACCGCAACGAGCGCGCCCCACCGGTATCCACACGTCCCGGGGTTGGGCGCCGATCGCGAGTGTACTAGCACTCGTGAGCGGCTAGGGTTTGGCTCGGGAGGTGGCGGCTAGGGTTTTGCTAGAGGTTAACAGAAGCATGTGCCCCTCAGCCCCTCACCTCCATATATATAGACCTCCTCACTTGGGCCTTGTGGACCGAGGCCCAATAGGAGTTTATTCGGATCTCTATCCGAATTGAGCCCACATCCGAATCATATTCGAATTAGTGTTCCAACCCGTTAAGCGTGCGACCCTGTAGGTTCACGTATACTTGGTCGCGACCCGGAAACGTCTTTCCGATCACCCTGTTAATAGCGGCCTCTAGTAAGACATATTAACCCTAAAGTATACGTAAAGATCATATCGGCTGAACCTGTAATGTTCTCATGTACGAATCCCTTTGCCTCACGATATAGATTGAGCTCAAGGCGAGACCTGTGCCATCCCCTTAATAGCTTAATCACTCTCTCGATTCCGTGATGGATTATAAACTTGTGATTGACTCCTCAATCACCTTGGCATGGCCATGCACCTTCATAATCCATTACATCGAGGGGCGCAGAGATATCTCTCCCATAAGGAGGGGCAAAATCTATCTTGACCATTCACATCTCACTACATGTTTCATGGCAAACCCGAAGACTACTTTTATAATTACCCAGTTACGGAGTAGTGTTTAGTAGTCCCAAAATAAGCTACTACGCATGTTGGGAACCATGATGATCTCAAGTCTAAGGATTTTACATAAACACTACTTGAGATCAACTGATGACACATGGAATCTCTGCAGTGTCTCATGGCGGGTCTATCCAACATATGTTCACTAACACATGTCCATATTATTGATTTGGTATCACCATACCATGATCCATGAGACATAATCATCAATCAATACATATGCTGATCTTTGAATCATATTTGTTCCTTATATGATATATGATCAGGGATCATTTAGAAATAGCAACATTTTAGCATTAAGAGTCTCATGAATAAGTCATATACTCATTGATCAATAATGATAATGTCTATTTCAAGGAACAAAGTAATGTATCATAAACATAGTATGTGATATATATAACATCTCCATGTTACCTCTAGGGCATATCACCAACAGCAGCACGTAGTGAGCAGAGGGGGTTAGGGGCATTCGTATTAGCTTTTGCTAATGGCATTTGGCTTTTGGCTGAAAATAAATAGTAGTAGCTGAAAGAAGTGGTTTTTAGAAGAAGGGCACGAGTAATGGAAAAAGTAAGGGAGAGATATGTACGCATGACGGAAGCGAGAGAAGTTAGGTGTATGCTGCACCCGTGATCTCTTTCTTTATCCTTAGAGCGAGGCGGCAACAAGAGGAGTGGAAAATCCGCTTTGAAAAGCTAGGTGTTTGTGTTGGCTTTTGTAAGTAAAAGTCAATACGAACATGGCCTTAGTTGAAAACATGTTCAATTTTGTAATTCACCTGATCATTTGAGTGCATGTGCAAATGATGACATAATTCAATTGGGTCAGTTAATTGTTGATTGTCATTCATTAAGGCTATATACAATGCAAGATGATTTATACATGAGTATGTAAAGAGAGAGAATATTATTATGTCATCAAGCATCCATATAAAAGTTATTTTTTCCAATGTAAACATCACTTTTATATATGCTTAAATGGTATATTATCTATTAATTAGATATAGTTATACACATAAGCACCAATGCCTACTTAAGTATCGATGCTACAAAATAAACACCATATCTATTCTATGTGGCAAGAAAAATTATTTTTTCTATTACTAAGCATCTCTCTAAGTCTCTGTATAGTAGATGCTCAAGGCTGCATTCGGTTGGGTTATTGACTGGTTGCAAACTTGCTCATGTTGTTCTTGCTCACGCGCACGCGCTAGAAGAACTGGCCTGGTTTTTTTTTTCTTTTTTCTTTAAAAAAAAAGTAGAACTAGACTAGTTAGCACAGCAACCAATTAGCCAAAACTTCATGGATCAGGGGCGTTATTACCTTTACATTCACCGCCATATATTAGAATACCACTCATTCTACATATGTGGCATACCATGTGGACTAAGGTCCTTCTTTAGTTTGAAAAGAAAAATTTGGAAACATGATTGCCATTTTTTTTAAGGTTAAAAGATAAAATAAACCTAGAGAAAAAAAAATTCGAGGATGAAATTAGCTATTCTCCCAAAAACGGTTTGGGAGGAAAGGAATACCTCGAGTGAGGATGTTGCAAATTTCGAACTTTAGAAGGCTACATATGCAGTTCTCCCGTTTCTCTCTCTAGCTGCCTCCTGCTTTCGAGGGGAAAAAAACCGATAGATGCAGCCGGGATGGCTTTGAAAGTTCGACAAGTCGCTGCTTATTCGCCTGTCCTCCCGTCTAATCCGCTGCTTATTCGCCAGTCCTCTCCGTCTAATTTTTCTCAGGGTATAATGAAGACGAAAACAACTCATGCACAGTGTACTCACATCCCACACATATAAATACGTGCACAACTCTAATATACTAGAAAAGTAATATAACTCTACTTCACACATATGTATATGTATAACCACAAAAATTATTAACAAGCACGTGGATCGATGGATTCAATCCTGGGCTAGGAGCCTAGACGCACCCGGTCATCCAGCCAAACTCAGTTGTCTCCTCCCGTCTAAACTCTTAAAGAGACCGAATAAAAGAGAACAGCCCAAAGGATATTGATTTCTTCTGCTTCGTATATGCGGTTCATTGTTTATACTTCTTTACGTAAAGGAAAACAAAAAAAACTTCGTACTATTGACGATGGAACACATGATATTACTTCGCCAAATAACGAAAAGGATCGGCATCTCTCGTTGAAGTTATCGATTTGGCTTTGCCTCCTTGTTGAATTGAACAAAAGAAACACACTATTATTCTTCTAGAAATTCTTAAGAATGGCCTGGGCCTTACTTGAAACACCCCAAATTTTGAGCACTTTTAAAATTTTTTTTTGGAAATTTAAATGGAAAATGGAAAACTTACCCAATTTAGAAAGAAAGTGGAAAATGCGCTTTCCTTTTTCTCCCTCCCGCCTTCGCCTCTGGCTGGCGTCGCCCGCGCACGCCGTCTTCGCCGCGCCTCCAGACGAGCCAGCGCACGCCGTCGCCGTTTCTCCCTCCCCGCCAGCGCGACAGAGGAGACCGCCTCCAACTCAAGCCCGCGAGGACGTCGACCCCACGCGCCAGAGACGCCGCCCCTGCCCCCCCCGCGTGCGCAGCTCGGGCAGATCATTGCCTCGCCGGCGCCACCGAGCTCTCTCGTTGCTTCTCTCCTCTCGAGGTCAAGAGGGCACTTGAGTACCGCAGAACCCGGTCGCCACCTTGCCCTCCTTTGCTCTGCGCAGCTCGGCCACCCTCCTCTCCTCCCGTGTGGGAGATTTTTGCGCCGAACCGCCTCGCCGTCACGCCACCAGTACACGCCATATAAGGGCTCAATACCACCAGAGACCGCCGTCCAAAGAACCCCATTCTCCCCACGCCGCTGATTGAACTCTCACCGCCTCCACCGCGCCAATCCCGCCTGCGCGGTGAGCCCTAAAACCCAATTGAAGAGTTTACTCAATTCCAATCCAATTCCATGCGCCCACACGTGTGCATCTAAGCCCTAAACACGATGGAACTCTCTGGGCAAGAGCATGTGCCCAGAGGTCGGCCACGAGCTCGCCGCCACCCTAAGGCCGCCACCGTGGCTAGGCCACTCCAGCCTTCCCGAGCCGCACCGCCACCGCCAATGAGACCCTAAAGCTCGTACATGGTTAAACGGCAGACCATTTGGATTGCAGCGCCGTCGAGCTCCCCAACGCCGCCGCACACACCGTCGCCTTCCCACGGCCCGCGACCTCTCCGCTCCACCCAACCTCCTCCAGCAGCCTACGGATGGAAACCCCTCCCGTAGACGCCTTTGGCTATGGCCGTCCCGGAGCGCCATCGCCTCCTTCTCCCGCGCGGAGCCGCGCCTGCTTTCCCGCCAAGTCGGGAGACGGAGGAAGACGACGACGCACGGCCGCCGATCGAGTTCCATCGACCGTCGGCCTCGTTCAAATCTGGCCGTCCGCCGCCTTCGCTCCATCCGAAGCGTCCGAACGCGCCGCCCGCCCCATCTCGCGCTGCCGACACCGCCCACGCGCGCCGATCCGCAGAACACCGCGCGCGGCCTGGGCTCTGCCGCATGGCGCGCGGCTTCGCTCGCTTTCGGCCGGCGGAGCCAGCCAACGGGCGGCCGAGCCGCGAGAAACCGCCGCCACGCGATCAGCACATGGGCCGGCCGCACTGCTCATCGGACCGAGCCCGCATCGCTCACACCGAGAGAAAATCCAAAAATCCCCAAAAATCGTAGAAAAATCTAGAAAATTCCCAAAAATACACAAAGGCACCATCTTGACCGAAAAATACCCCGAGTCCAAATCTGGTCTTTGTTCCTCCAAATTCAAATTTGCTAAATTTGAATTTCCCTCTTTTGCTAACTGCAAATATCCCAAATTCAAATTCGGCATCCATTTCTCCAAAAATTTTAGGAAAACCCAAAAACTCCAAAAACACCAAATCACCCCATTTTGACCAGCTCAATATTCTGACTTCAAAAATAATCTCCAATTCTCCAAAATTAAATCTTATAAATTTAAGCTTCCCTTGGCCTATATAATTTAACTTATTAAATCTCAATTCCCCGTAAATTCAAATTCTTCCATTGCACCAAATTAAATCTCGACAAAGCCTACATCATCTAGTTCAAAGATCGAATATCTATTTCTAAGGGTCTAGCCCCTGCTTCCAAAGTTTATCCGATCCAAGCCCTAAACCCTAATTCAGTCCGAACTCTTTTCGTTCGCAGAGACCCTATTAACATTTGTACCTTTTATTAGCTTAAGCACATCTACACCCTCTCCACCCTCGCTCTACCACTAAGGTCCTAAACAACCTTGAGAAATATGCTCACCCAAGAATCCGACACCATCCATACTCTTCTTCGTCTGTCAAATCCATACAATGCCTTTTGCATTGTCGATTATCCTAAAACCATAGCCTAAACTCGATCCCGTTAAGCCAAACTCTTCACCACCTAAACCCAGCCACCCCGCCTATTTTCTTTATATCCTTTTGGATTACGTGTTTATATTTTGTTCCCAGCTTGCATTCTGCAAAGCAGGAACTAATGTATGTTCGTTTTTCTACGCTAGTACTCGGACCACGCGAGTTGGTCAACAGAAGGACTACAAAAGCAGTTAAAGAAAGCGATACTCACCCCGAAGATCATGTGAAGATAATCAGAGATTAAGGACCAAGAGGCAAGTCACATGTTTTTGATCATATTGAATCCCATGAAATTACATTATTTATTTAATGTATGTTCATTATTGATAATTGCAAACCGATAATTACATAAAATAAAGATTTAGAATGGCATGCTATCTAGATAATCCTACCACCGATAAAAGCCATGTTTATCTTGATGGCCATATTCACCTTGACAACCTTAGTAAGAATTAATATATGATATAAATGTATACAAGATCATTTCATTCAAGATGACACACTACTATGTGACTCGGCCGTTGGCGTAGAATTGAAAACCCGGAGAGGGTAGGGTGGTATGGGACACCGCACTCGCCGGTGATGCCGTAAGCACTTCTAAGGTGTTGGTCGTGGGCAAGTAGGATTTGAAAACCGCCGCTAAGGTAGAAGTCCATCGTGGAAATCACGATGTGATCTACGCCTGACGCTTTACCTTAGGGATGGTGTGACTGGGTAAGGGTGTGCTGTGGGAAATCACATGGTGATCTACGCCCACGACCTTACTCTAGGGAATTGTGACTGGGTAAGGGTGTGCTGTGGGAAATCACATGGTGATCTACGCCCACGACCTTACTCTAGGGAATTGAGACTGGGAAGGGTGTGCTGTGGGAAATCACGCGGTGATCTACGCCCATGACCTTACCCGAGTAAGAGGCTGGTATGGATGGGTGGTGGTAGTGCCAGTGGGCACAGAGGGAGACGTGGTTGGATGCCTCAGGTGAAAAATGTAAGGACAAGAACCTTGTGCCAAGTAAAAGACATAGTCAACGCTCAAGCCACAGGAGTTGACTTGTCAACACTGGTCTAGTAGCTGCTCCATTCAATTGAAACTCTACAGGTTGTGACGACAGGTAGACGGGGAGTTAGGTATGCTGCGGGTACCTAACAACGGTAGTATTCACTCACAAGCGGCTAGAGAAGAGTATGTGCGCAATTGTAGCCGTGACTGAGTGATGCTATCGGGTAGAGTCTATATAAAGAACGGAGCAGGGAACCGACCTGGCTCTCTTAACTCTGTCGCGGGAGTTAAGGGATCGTGTGGGTAAAGTTGAGCAACTCTGCAGAGTGAAATAAATGGTATTCGAATACGCCGTGCTTCCGGTTAATGAAGCTGTGTTAATTGGGTGATTCCAACAACGAGGCATAAGTAGTGGTTCTGAAGTTGTTAATTTGATTAATGATGAGACTGTATCTGATAACAGAAAAACCCCTGATCTTAAGAAGCAAATGTTTTACTTTTAATTGTTTGCAAATAAAATTGCATCCACCTCATACTAAAACCACTATATACCCCCACCAAAGAATCCTGGCAATTAGTTATATAGTAATTCCACATGTGATTTGCTGAGTACGGGGTGGGAGTACTCAGGCTTGCCGAATTTTCCCCCAACAGATGGCAGAAAAAAAGAAGATGATACAAGTGTTCGTGTTAGGGTTGCGTCCGCACTCAAGTGTTCCTGTGGAGTTTTCTTCGGCTCTTCTGTATGTAAGTTAAGTTTTGGGCTTGGATGCCCGTATTGTCATTAAAGCTGGCCATTAGGTCTTACTTTAATCCAATTAACTCTTTGTAAATGGCTTATGAGCAGGCATGATACACTGTCAAGCCGCAATGTAACTCTGGCCATTGCAGCCGTCTGATGTCCTGTTTCAAAAAATCGGGCGTTATAAGTGGTATCGAGCTATGCTTGATCAGAGAAGTAACCCTAAGTATAGGTTTGATTTCGATAGGAACCCGATTCTACAAAATCTAAATTTATGATACAAAAGAGTTACAAAAATCATAAGTAATATTGCTGCATCACTCTTCCTATGTCTGCCTTATCTTTCCTAGACATGCATTAAAAATTTTGTTTGGATTGGTCAAAAGCTCAAAAATACGAGTAGTCGTTTAGACTAACTTCTTCTGCAGTCTTTAACCAAATGGAACGAAGACTAACTTTAGTAGAAGTGCTAAGGATGGTGTTAAGAAGAATAGCACGAATGTCCCTGACCAAAACTTTCCTTTTGAAAAGTTGAAGTCACCGTCCGAGTAGATAGTACATCATGCCCGTTTAATTCCCTTGATGTAACGGGTAAAACCAATTGAGTAGATGAAGTTTTCTGATTGTAATAATAGCCAAATTGCACTACGAGCCCGGTAGGCTGCTATATATATAAGCAATTTGTGCAAAGAGTTGAATCTTAGGTTTTAAGAAAAATTTGTGTGAAAAACTTTTCTACTCCTACTTCCCTTCGTCTTAGCTTGAATCTATGTTCTTCTGTTCTGATTCTTCTCGTACCTTTTAAGGCTCTAAATCTTGGAGGAACTTAAATGCAAATTCCTGATTGCAATGAATAGATTAAATTCCATCTAAGAGAATCATAAGAGGGAGAAAATAGATAAATCCGGAAAGGATTGAATTATGACGTGAGAGATAGTCTAAAATGTTAGAGAAGTTAGGTTGTTTACTAGACAGAATCAATAGTAGAAATTTAAGTGGATTAAAACCCTAGCCATAATGCTATGCTCAATTTTCGGTGGATACAAAGGATAGTGAATTAATTTAGAAGCAGGTAATAAGAGTTTAGTTGATGAATGAATGAGCCTAATGAGATTGTGGCACAATGGTGGGAGGAGTCAAAACTCTAGAATAGTTTTGGAGTAAGCAGTGTTGACAGACCTAAAATAAAAATGCTGGACTGCGACGAATTTAAGGTCAGATCTGTAGGGTTATGATTGAAATTGCAAATTAGAATGAGGCTAAGTAATCACGAACTGATCAATGAATTTACAATGGAGAAATATACAATGGGAGGATTTAATAAATAATAATGAATGTGTAGAGGTTAGCCAACAAAGGTGTTAAGAGCAATCAACGGAAAGAAGTAGTGTAGAGGTAGACAAGAAGTGCGGAAACAGAATCGATACAATTGTTAGAATGTAATCGTAAGTAAGAATAAAATAGGTTGAATTAATTCCATGAGCGCGTCGAATGTCGGAAGAAGTTGGATTACCCTTGCAAACATATAGGAAGTGAGAAATAGTATTTTAGGAAGCGATCAGAAAAAATTGTTTGATTTTCTCCCGATTAATTCCTTTCCTACTTGTTGCTCTTACCTTGATTTCGTCTTACTTTCCTTGCTAGCCCAAAATGTCACGAACTGATTCCTAAGTAATGAGTGCAGAATACTATCAAGAGGATTAAAGTTTAACCGCACGCCGATGAAGAAAAGAAGTTCAAGGACAATCTCTGATAATGAAAGCCTAAGCTATCATGAAGCGAGATCAAATTAAAGACCAACACAGCAAATCGAGAGTGCGGAACAACGATCATCGACACAATGTCACCGTAAGAATCAACATCAACGTCAAGTGCAACAAAGAATGAAATTTGCAACTTTCCGGAGACTCAACCACCTACCTTTTCAGCAACAACAGAGCCATTAAGTGCAGATAATTGGCTACAAGATATTGAGCGAAGGATAAAGACTATCCGATTATACGAACCAGAGAAAGTTCTTTTGCCACTTATCAACTCTCGAGCTACCAAGACATGGTGGGATTCCATTCATGGATACACCAAGAAGAAAGATATCACATGGGAAGAATTTGTAAAGAGATTCCGTAAGACCTATATTTCCCTAAGGTCATTACGGAAAAATATCAAGAGTTTCTCAATCTTCAACAAGAAGACAAATCATTATGGAGTACTGCAGCAGCTCCATCAGCTGTCACGGTATGCACAAGAAGATATTAACACTGAAGTCAAACGAATGACATGTTTTAAGAAAGGCCTGCAACCAGAGATACAACGTCGCACTGCAATTATAGGAATTCCAAACCTTCTAACCTTAGTCGATCAAGCCCTTTTGGTGGAAGAACAAATGTCAGCATGTGCAGAGACTAGGAAGAAGAATAATCTCTTGGTTCAGTCTTCCACAGCCTGTTTTCACTGTGAACAAGATGGGCATTATCGTTGCCGATGTCCACTGAAGTTCTTACCTAAGGAAGAAGCCAGAAGACAATCAAGAAAGCAAATACCAACGTCACACCAACCATGCACAGAAGAAGAGAAGCTCTACCTCAAGAGAGCCAGAACTGAGGAGAGAATAGGTCCACCCTAAAGGAGCGACAGAAAGTCAAGTAACGAGAAGGATAGACAGAATGGAGAAGGCTATATGTTATCGACTGTTAGAAATAACAAATGAAATGAAAGTCCAGCTTAGTACTTTTGTGTAAAATACAAGGCGATTGGAAGGAATATCTCAAATTAGTTTAGTTAAGGCAGCGGAGAACCATGGAAGTGTACGAAATATGTATGTGCAAAGTATGAAGAATAAGAAGATTGTGTTGCGCTAAATCAAATACACCGGATCTGAGTCTTAATACCGGATAGAAGCATTGAAGGCTTAAACAAACGGAGCCCAAGTACAATGAGGTAGAAATACGTAAACTGTAATACACAAGGATGATATACAGTGCAGTGCAACCAAAGGACCTAAGGAACCCGGATATGACCGCACTGCATAAGAAGAGTGGAATTATTCCACCAAGAAGCATGAGTCACCTTCATACCGTGAGAAAAGTCCGTATGAAGTCTTGAGAATCCAGAGAACCAAAAGGAAACAAAGCATCAACAAAGGCACCAGTTAATTATCCCTACTGAAAAAAAAATACCCTAAATGAAATACGATCTGTGGAAAGGAATCAGAATCGCAACAAGTTTTGTTTTACACCCGCTTATTACCGGACGAATCTCGAGGACGAGATTCTTTTTAAGGGGGGTAGATTGAAACACCCCAAATTTTGAGCACTTTTAAAATTTTTTTGGAAATTTAAATGGAAAATGGAAAACTTACCCAATTTAGAAAGAAAGTGGAAAATGCGCTTTCCTTTTTCTCCTCCCGCCGCCTCTGTCAAGCGTCGCCACAAGACGCCGCCTTCGCCGCGCCTCCAGACGAGCCAGCGACGCCGTCGCCGTTCTCCTCCCCGCCGGCGCGACAGGAGACCGCCTCCAACTCAAGCCCGCGAGGACGCCGACCCACGCGCCGGAGACGCCGCCGCCCCTCCTCGCGCGCGCAGCCTCCCGGCGATCGCCGTCCTCGCCGGCGCCACCGAGCTCTCGTTGCTTCTCTCCTCGAGGTCAAGAGGGCACTTGAGTACCGCAGAACCCGGCCGCCACCTTGCCCTCCTTTGCTCGCGCAGCTCCACCACCCTCCTCTCCTCCCGTGTGGGAGATTTTTGCGCCGAACCGCCTCGCCACGCCACCGTGTACACGCCATATAAGGGCTCAATACCACCAGACCGCCGTCCCAAAGAACCCCATTCTTCCCCACGCCGCTGATTGAACTCTCACCGCCTCCACCGCGCCAATCCCGCCTCTGCGCCGGTGAGCCCTAAAACCCAATTGAAGAGTTTACTCAATTCCAATCCAATTCCATGCGCCCACACGTGTGCATCTAAGCCCTAAACACGATGGAACTCTCATGGGGCAAGAGCATGTGCCCAGAGGTCGGCCACGAGCTCGCCGCCACCCTAAGGCCGCCACCGTGGCTAGGCCACTCCAGCCTTCCCGAGCCGCACCGCCACCGCCAATGAGACCCTAAAGCTCCGTACATGGTTAAACAAAGACCATTTGGATTGCAGCGCCGCCGGAGCTCCCAACGCCGCCGCACACACCGTCGCCTTCCCACGCCCGCGACCCTCTCCGTCCACCCAACCTCCTCCAAAGCAGCCCACGGATGGAAACCCTCCGTAGACGCCTTTTGGCTATGGCCGCCCCGGGGCGCCATCGCCTCCTTCTCCGCGCGGAGCCGCGCCTGCTTTTCCCGCCAAGTCGGGAGACGGGAGGAAGACGACGACGCACGGCCGCCGATCGAGTTCCATCCGACCGCCGGCCTCGTTCAAATCTCGCCGTCCGCCGCGCCTTCGCTCCATCCGAAGCGCCGAACGCGCCGCCGCCCATCGCGCGCTGCCGACACCGCCACGCGCCGCCGATCCGCAGAACACCGCGCGCCAGCTGGCTCTGCCGCGCAGCGTGGCGGCTTCGCCTTTGCTTTCGGCCGGCGAGCGAACCAACGGGCGGCCGAGCCGCGAGAAACCGGCCGCCGCAGACAGCGCACATGGGCCGGGCCGCACTGCTCATCGGACCGAGCCCGCATCGCTCACACCGAGAGAAAATCCAAAAATCCCCAAAAATCGTAGAAAAATCTAGAAAATTCCCAAAATACACAAAGGCACCATCTTGACCAGAAAAATACCCCGAGTCCAAATCTGGTCTTTGTTCCTCCAAATTAAATTTGCTAAATTTGAATTTCCTCTTTGCTAATCGCAAATATCCCAAATTCAAATTCGCATCCATTTCTCCAAAAATTTTAGGAAAACCAAAAACTCCAAAACACCAAATCACCCCATTTTGACCACTCAATATTCGACTTCAAAATAATCTCCAATTCTCCAAAATTAAATCTTATAAATTTAAGCTTCCCTTGGCCTATATAATTTAACTTATTAAATCTCAATTCCCCGTAAATTCAAATTCTTCCATTGCACCAAATTAAATCTCGACAAAGCCTACATCATCTAGTTCAAAGATCGAATATCTATTTCTAAGGGTCTAGCCCCTGCTTCCAAAGTTTATCCGATCCAAGCCCTAAACCCTAATTCAGTCCGAACTCTTTTCGTTCGCAGAGACCCTATTAACATTTGTACCTTTTATTAGCTTAAGCACATCTACACCCTCTCCACCCTCGCTCTACCACTAAGGTCCTAAACAACCTTGAGAAATATGCTCACCCAAGAATCCGACACCATCCATACTCTTCTTCGTCCGTCGAAATCCATACAATGCCTTTTTGCATTATCGATTATCCTAAAACCATAGCCTAAACTCGATCCCGTTAAGCCAAACTCTTCACCACCTAAACCCTGGCCACCCCGCCTATTTTCTTTATATCCTTTTGGATTACGTGTTTATATTTTGTTCCCAGCTTGCATTCTGCAAAGCAGGAACTAATGTATGTTCGTTTTTCTACGCTAGTACTCGGACCACGCGAGTTGGTCAACAGAAGGACTACAAAAGCAGTTAAAGAAAGCGATACTCACCCCGAAGATCATGTGAAGATAATCAGAGATTAAGGACCAAGAGGCAAGTCACATGTTTTTGATCATATTGAATCCCATGAAATTACATTATTTATTTAATGTATGTTCATTATTGATAATTGCAAACTGATAATTACATAAAATAAAGATTTAGAATGGCATGCTATCTAGATAATCCTACCACTGATAAAAAGCCATGTTTATCTTGATGGCCATATTCACCTTGACAACCTTAGTAAGAATTAATATATGATATAAATGTATACAAGATCATTTCATTCAAGATGACACACTACTATGACTCGGCCGTTGGCGTCAGAGAATTGAAAACCCGAGAGGGTAGGGTGGTATGGGACACCGCACTCGGCCGTGATGATGCTGGTAAGCACTTCTAAGGTGTTGGCTGTGGGCAAGTAGGATTTGAAAACTGCTGCTAAGGTAGAAGTCTGACTGTGGGAAATCACGATGTGATCTACGCCCACAGCTTTACCTTAGGGATGGTGTGACTGGGTAAGGGTGTGCTGTGGGAAATCACATGGTGATCTACGCCCACGACCTTACTCTAGGGAATTGTGACTGGGTAAGGGTGTGCTGTGGGAAATCACATGGTGATCTACGCCCACGACCTTACTCTAGGGAATTGAGACTGGGAAGGGTGTGCTGTGGGAAATCACGCGGTGATCTACGCCCATGACCTTACCCGAGTAAGAGGCTGGTATGGATGGGTGGTGGTAGTGCCAGTGGGCACAGAGGGAGACGTGGTTGGATGCCTCAGGTGAAAAATGTAAGGACAAGAACCTTGTGCCAAGTAAAAGACATAGTCAACGCTCAAGCCACAGGAGTTGACTTGTCAACACTGGTCTAGTAGCTGCTCCATTCAATTGAAACTCTACAGGTTGTGACGACAGTAGACGGGAGTTAGGTATGTCGCGGTACCTAACAACGGTAGTATTCACTCACAAGCGGCTAGAGAAGAGTATGTGCGCAATTGTAGCCGTGGATCGAGTGATGCTATCGGGTAGAGTCTATATAAAGAACGGAGCAGGAACCGACTGCTCTCTTAACTCTGTCGCGGGAGTTAAGGGATCGTGTGGGTAAAGTTGAGCAACTCTGCAGAGTGAAATAAATGGTATTCGAATACGCCGTGCTTCCGGTTAATGAAGTCGTGTTAATTGGGTGATTCCAACAACGAGGCATAAGTAGTGGTTCTGAAGTTGTTAATTTGATTAATGATGAGACTGTATCTGATAACAGAAAAACCCCTGATCTTAAGAAGCAAATGTTTTACTTTTAATTGTTTGCAAATAAAATTGCATCCACCTCATACTAAAACCACTATATACCCCACCAAAGAATCCGGCAATTAGTTATATAGTAATTCCACATGTGATTTGTCGAGTGCGGGTGGGAGTACTCGAGCTTGCGAATTTTCCCCAACAGATGGCAGAAAAAAAGAAGATGATACAAGTGTTCGTGTTAGGGTTGCGTCCGCACTCAAGTGTTCCTGTGGAGTTTTCTTCGGCTCTTCTGTATGTAAGTTAAGTTTTGGGCTTGGATGCCCGTATTGTCATTAAAGCTGGCCATTAGGTCTTACTTTAATCCAATTAACTCTTTGTAAATGGCTTATGAGCAGGCATGATACACTGTCAAGCCGCAACAGAACTCCTGGGCTGTTGCAGGCCGTACGATGTCCCTGTTTCAAAAAAATCGGGGGCGTTACATTACTACACTAAAATACTCTTAAAATACAACTCCTGTACGCGAACAGCTAGCATGAAGTGCCGTTCAAAGATCGGCGATTCCTGCCGTTCAATGTTCAGAGTTTTTGAACCAATGGTAAGTCCGACATTGACGCCGGATTATGATCTAGTGAGCTTTAGCAGCAATTATTAAGGTTGACCTGCTAACTAGTGTGGCTAGTTTTGAGGTGCATTCTACACTGCTAGATGATGGCAACAAACCGTACCACGAAAGCAAGAGAAAACCATCGAGTGCTTCAGACAAGTACAAGAAACAAGAGGAAGATTCTACAATCTTCAGCCATTGGTTCTTTGGCTTCCGAATTCTAAAGCGTGTCTTGCCGGTCAGGTAACATAATTCGAAGCAATTCCATTCAATCACAAAAGTGCGACGATATTAGACATGGACTCGGTCTTCAAAATTACAGGTTAACCATAAATTTCTATTATAATGTATTTTATAAAATCTAATAATATTATTGTATTATAAAGGTATTTTTGAGATAAATATACACATATGAGTTTCAAATATCCAATCTAAATATTCATAGAGATATTAATACCTTGAGTTTATAAAGTTTAACTGTACCAAAAACGTCGCTGCCATAACTAGAGGGAGCAGTATACGCATGTGATTTCTTTTCTCATAGGGTGTATGTACAAAATTTTAATAAAGTGCAAGTCATAGTTAGATGGAAAGCAATCAAAGGAAAATTTGGCTGGAACAAGTTGTGAAGAGTGGAATAGCTTCTGTAGAAAATTACGCGAGGAAATTTCAGCTCGTGGAGAAGAATTTTCCAATAAGCAGTCCTAGATAAAAAGAAAGAAAGAAACGCTACGCACTATAGATCGGTCGGGTTTGTCGGTGTTTTAATACTGATCTTTTGCATAATTTATTTGGATTTGGAGATTTTCTTAGAATACTAAGCTATGGTCTTGTAGAATAGGGGTGGGCAAAATACCCGCTACCCGTTACCCGTACCCGAATTACCCGGACCCGAACCCGAAATACCCGAACCCGAGGTACCCGATCCCAAATTCGGATAGCGATTCGACACCGAATTAGTTTGGGTAGTTCGGGTAATATCCCCCGGTACCTGAACTACCCGAATTACCCGAACTACCCCGAAATACACTTGAACTTATCACTTTATTACCCGTATCCGAATTACCCGAACCCGAACCCCGAAATTGCTACTGAAATTCTATGCAGTTTGCTGATTTTTTATGAATTCGGGTATATCGGGTATACCCGAACCCGAATTATCGGGTACCCGAAATTGCGGGTAGTGTTTTTTTGGGCTAATATCGGGTAGCAGTTTTCATTACCCGAATTTCGAATTACCCGAACTACCCGACCCGAAAAAATCGGGTAACCCGAATGCCCAGGCCTATTGTAGAATAGGGATACGAAAATTTTTATCCAGATTCAGGTCTTCTCCTAGGAGAACAATAACCTTACGTTCTGTGTGATTACTAATAAAAAATGAATACAAGAGTGTAATGCAGTCTGCACTATCTCTAATATGGCTTGGCTTTCCCCCGTCTCCCCTCCAACGCTAACCTTTAAATAGGTGGTGAAGCGATAGTCGTTGTGCCGTGCTAGAAGGCGCCTTAACACTTCGGGTGATAACCGTCTGACGGAAGTTATTATCAAATAGACGTAGTAGCCTACTCATCATGCAGCGGTTGTTGTCATAGAGAGATTGTGTGCAGTTATTAGATAAACACACATTCTAACCACCTTATTAAACGCCCCCACAATGTAGTAGGACGTCGTTTGACAAGTCGATTGGGGAAATAAAAATAACAGAATAGTCTATGATCACAAGGTGATCGTAAGACTGCTTACGACTATGTGGTTGTCAAAGAGCTTACGACTTGATGGTCATAGAAGAGCCCACGACCACGGAGTAGTCGTATAAGGACTTACGACTTTATGATCGTAGAAGAGTTTGTGACTATAGAGTAGTCATGGAAGTACTTGCGATCATGAAGTAGTCGTAGAAGGATTTACGACTTTATGGTCATAGAAGAGCTTGCGACCATGGAGTAAACAAAGGAGGACTAACGACTACTTCGTGAATCTTCTCACTTATCAATAAAGGGTATATCCGATGGATATAGTGATGTAATAATTTGAGGATTATTCTATCCTCGTCAGGGTTCTTTTGAGTTTAAAGTTGACTTATGCTTGTACTATCTGCAGTAACTAGCTTTAAACGGCGTGTTTTTTCAAGGCATAGTCAATAGAAAAATTGTAATAAAAAGTGTACTAAGTTCAGTTGTACCGACTAAAATCGTATGTGATTATTTTTCTTTGTATACTGCCTCTTACGATTGTCAGAATATAAATATTTAAGCCATGCACCATCAGCAATTAGTCCAAAAGAACCCACTGACCAATGATGACCGGTGTAAAGAAAATAATTATTCAGGGGTCGGGATGCAAACGTGCGGACGTAGAAGGCTCTCGTCTTAAATTAGTCAAAGAGAATGGCCAGGGAAGGGAATATCCAATTGGGGTGGAAGGGGGGCCCACCCCGACTCTGACAGCCTGGTCAAAGACGGGGAAAAAAATCGGGGAGGCGCCCAGTTTTCCAAGGGGGGCGGAAGTCAAAAGAGGTAATGGGAGGACAGGGTTCGACCTTTGACCGCATCGCGACCGTCCGGGCGTCGGCAGCAACGGCGCGGACGACCGGGATCAGCCCAGCGCCGCATGGCGCCACGGTCCCACCGGTCGGTCAGTATTAAAGCTCGGGGAGGACCACCCACAAGCATTGATGGAGCTGCCTGGGGGCCATGATTGGCCAGTGTCTTCCCTGGCGCACGAATCTTGAGGTGTCTCGTGGTAACCAGGGAATACGAAACAAATCTATCCGTCCATCCAGTAAGGGTAGGATCGCCATTGTAGTTAGTAAATTTGTAGTATATTCGCCGTCCAAGTTTATAAGACGTATTTTTTCTTAGCATATAAATCAAAGAGATAGTAAAATTGATTAGATTACTCTTAATTATTATATCTAAACACTATATTCAACACACATATATATAGAGAATAGTAAATAAAGTTACATATTTATTAATGATATAAAAAAATAACATACTAATTTTGCATTGGAATATAAAATATATTTTATATTTATAGACAAGACTATTTAAAAATATAACATATAAACTTAGAATATCTCCTAGCAGGCTTCCGTATGCTGCCTCCCCACTTCTCCGCCCCAACGCATCCGTTGCGCCTCCATGCATGCTCGCCGTCGTCGACCTCTGAATCCACACACCAACACATCAAACAATATGTAGAACGCACAATTCTCTTTGTTCGTTGCTCCTTCCCTGGTTGTATGAATAAGATTTACAATAGCTTGTTGTGGGTTCAACATTATAAAAATAAAGCATCTATCAAGAGAATTTGCAAAAACTCTGTATTAATTATGATTAATTATAATGTTGTTTGTTCAAACAATGGATCGGCTAGCGGCCGTCAGCCGGATTGATTTGGTGGCGACTCAGCGACAGGTTTTGAGAAGGCAAAACAAGGAGAGTGATTGGGGTTGTAGATCTATTTTGAAGAATCGGAGCAGAATCAATGGAAGATACATTCAAGTTTTACCAGTGTACCCCTTGGCGCCCAGCACCTTCACTTCTAGGCTGGTGTGAAGAAAGCAACACCAATAGATACCGTGTCAGCTGAGCCACTGGATCTTTCTAGAATCGACGGCCAACAGAATCTCTAGCCCCAGTGCTGGACCTCTCGTTCGCTCGGTGCCACAAGCTTGTGTGGCGCACGCCCACGCTCGGTTCCACACCTCTTCTTCCGCCGCTTGGCGGTACTCGGCTCGATCGCGGCCATGCACCTGCTGCCACCTGGGAAAAGCCACCTTTTTCACATGATTTTCCCTTCTCTTAGGTTTTATTTATTTCGGTTTGAGATTCTGACTTCTTACTTATTTTACACTATTTATAAATTTTATTATTTTCTGATTTTTTTAGTTTTTTACCAGTTTTTTCGTATTCGTTCGTATTGTCCATAATAGGCTAATATGTATTTTATTTTTAAAATTTTAAATTTACTTACATCAAATAAGTCACTATTAATTACAATATAACTACAATCAATTATAATATAATTTTAGTTATAAAATAATTTATTTTAGCTCAACTGAGCAATACCTCAGTCTCATCAGTGACTTACATTTCGACGCATCGGTTTGCCAGAGCTCAGAAGGTAGCGGTGTAGTACGAAACAAACGAGGGAGATTCGCAATATTCGTTACACAAACAAGGGTGGTGTTTGGCTGTTTGCTGACACGTCCGGACGTGAGACGTGTTTCGCGGCAGCAGGAGGCTGGGTGCGCAATGAATGATTCGTCGATCCGTTTGTCGCCACTCGCCAGTGGTTTCCGGTAGCTTTTCTTGATCGCTGTCCGGGCACCGACCCTTGGATTCGTCGCCGATGGCTGATGAGGCCGGCAAGGCGTTGGAAACGACATGAGAAGGAACGAGAAGCGTTTTCGCATGCGGTGGAGCTACCTATCGGGTTCCTTGGCTGTATCCGTGGCATCGTTCTCCGCCTAGGGCACACTAACAGCTTTGATACTATGGCTGGCAGCAGATGAGAGAGATTAGTTAAATGATATTTTAGATAAAATCACTTCAATAGCTCGATGTTATAGTTTGTTACTGAAGTTTGGTTTGAAGGGAGATAGTCCCACTAAGTTTTTAGTTTTTAAAAAATAATTTATATTTGTGCAGTATTAAGCTTCTTCTCTCTTCTATTTGACCGAAGGGGTGACATGTCATATGCTAAGTATTAAGCAAATTTGCTTACCGAGAGTTCCGTACATACC
Organism: Dendrocalamus sinicus; assembly: GCA_036346575.1. Lineage (NCBI taxonomy): Eukaryota > Viridiplantae > Streptophyta > Magnoliopsida > Poales > Poaceae > Dendrocalamus > Dendrocalamus sinicus. Next base: position 14,861,813 of record CM070643.1, on the reverse strand, counting down.
CTTGTTGCCGAAAAAATCTATTGTATCTTCGTTGCACAAGCCGGTTTGTATAACGAACAAATGAGGTGATGACATGTGGCAAAAATACTATAGCAATACATTGTAGCCCGTACAAAAAATAATATTTCTTTTTTTGCTACAGTATCGGGCTGTACGAAAAATATTTTTAAAATACCTGCTACAGTAACTTTGCCATATGTCACCGCCCTATTTTCTCGTTATACAAACCGGCTTGTGCACGGGGATACAATAGAATTTTTCCTTGTTGCCATCGTTTTCATACGACCAAGTGTTCTTCACACATTCCATGATCAAAACGACAATTGCTACTGTATGGAGTGATGTTTGACCGGTGACACCTAAGTTTTTTCTAAGGGAAAATTGTATTAGAGCTGGAATTGAACTCGCTCTTTTCAGGAGTCATTACCCTGACCCACAGCGGTGAAATATTGAAATTTTAACCTCCGGTGTGCTATGTAAAGATGAACGGTTTCAAGTGTTGTGTAATTGTGTGGTCTACATGTTTGACGTCGGCACCTGGTCGCATGCATACAAGGTGATTTAATTACGTGACAGTAATGCTTGCTGAATCATTCTTCCTACGTGTTGGATGTTGTAACGCTGCAAACTTAATTGCTCTGTCTGCGTTCTGGTGCTGCTCCAAGATGGTCCATGCCTTTGGTCTACGCAGCGCTACGTCTTGCTGTATGGCGTTGTTTGGTGTGCGAGGACCACTCGTACAGTATTTTACGTCTATATCGCATTCTACTGTTTCACAGTCGTGGCTTTCCAGTAACCAGGAAAATAAAGAAAGAAAGAATCCATGACGGCTACGTGTTCACGTTAGTACACAATCTACATCCCAAATTCCCAACCGCCCAAGCTCAGACAACCCTGTAAATTAAAATTAAAGAATGCAGAACCCCAAGTTCAGAATCCTTGCAGCAGTACGCAACTCTTGACGGTCTGACGTGCGTGCAGGTAACTGGTGGCACGTTTAGTGTGGTGGTCTGTTGGACTATACTTTAGGGGATTATGATTGAATTTTTATTGTAATTGGTTGTGATTATATTATAATTAATAGTGATTTATTTAGTATAATTAAATTTAAAAAATTAAAAATAGAAAAAATAGGTTAGCTCATTACGTATAATGTAAATAAATACGAGGAAAACCCCTAAAAATGCTCAAAATAGCCAAAAAGTTCGAAAAGATGAAATTTAAAAACAATGAAAAATAAGCTAGAAATCAGAAACCCAAGTCCAAATAAAGGGGGCCTAGGCCTGCTCCAAATGACTTCTGTTTCTTGTATCTGACTTCTAAAACACATTGGCTTTTTAATTTCGTATTTTTTGGTTTTTTGTTTTTTAGACTTTCTGTCTTTTCTCTTATTCATTTGTACTATCCGTGATAATATAATTTTTAATTTTAATTTTTTAAAATTAATTACTCAAAAAACTAAAAATTATTATAGTGTAATATTAGTCGTTACCGTGCCAAAAAAAAAACATAAGCCCATAGCTGTTTGGTGTACCACGTTAACCAAAGTCTCTAACCTCTCTGTAAATTAGTAGTACAAATCTTGAAACGAAACAGCGGGCCACAGCCACGAACAATATTGTGGCGCTAAGATGAAGATAAGCACGCACAAAACCAAGGTCCAAACCCTGGTCCTTGGGGTCAGCAGGTAGCAAACCTAACTGCCCAAAATACATTTAATCCGACGCAAACTTTGAAACGAAACCCCAATCCCCTCACTTGGACTGCAACATGAACATGCAGTTTCTTTGGTCCGAGAGGAAAGGTAGATCGTACTATACCTTCCCTATTCGTCTGTCGTTAGTCCTCAGTTTCGTTCACTCCCACTTGTAACCATTTAATTAAGTTCACCAACGATGCATGGCAAGGCAAGGCAATTAGCAAATGTTTTGCACGTACCATACGGTGTGAAGTGAAAGTGTGGGTGGTGACTAGAGAGAGGCGGCTTGGTGTAAAACAAATGTGGTAGTAGCAGTATATGTTTCGTTTCAGTACCATGAGCGGTAGATCGAGTTCAGATTGGTACACTTGGAATTCATGCTTCGGGATGCGTGTGTCTCGATCAAGAGAGGAGACTAGGCTGATCCAGAAGGATATATCATATATGCCCGAAGAATGGTAGTACAGGCGATAAGTCTCAGTGGAAGACCGGTATTTTTCTTCCATAGAACCACAGGATTGACTGACTGACCTACTGGCCAGAGATTCCATTTCGCAAATGGCGCATCTCAAGTGGGGGATGGAATGGAACTTCTCCATGAGAAAATAACGATCAATTCAAAAGTTTTTGGGTCGATTAGGACTTTTGTTTTCTACATCACCAAAACGCACAGGTTACTAGCAAGCAAGACCTAGTGTAATTCTAACCCTTTTTAAAAAATAAAATAAAATGGAATGTGTAATTCTAACCTAGGTTCGGAAAGAGGCTCTCACATGTGCATGTAATCCCAGGCACCGGTGGATTGTGCTGCGAGATTCGGACCCTTCTCTCTCCACTCTCCCTCCCGGCTAGCTCCGGCAAGTCGCACCGCCACTGTCCTTCTGCCGCACGCTGGAGACGCCGCTCCGATGGAAACCTCACGCTGCCATGCGCCCGAAACCTGAGGTTTCCGGCACGTGGCGTCGTCAGGTTTCCAGCACGGCGGCGCATTCGATCTGCGGCGGCTTCGGTCTCCGGCAAGCTTTTCTTAGGAGAGAGAGGTGGGGGGTGTAGCACGAATCTTGATGCACATGGACGGATGGATTGGTGTATGTAACTGAACATTCCGCTAGGTTCGACCAGTTTTTGCATGGCTGGAAACAGTTACAAGTTTGCATGGGCCATCAATTAGTGTCCGACCCATGGGCTCAATGCTTTATCACTGGGCCGATATGGAAAACGAGAAACTCCCCACAAATAAAAACGAGAAACCAGAGATCGCTGAGCCCAAAGTGCAATCCGTTCCGAATTTTGTACGAGAACAACCTTATTTTCGGACCGGGCCATAGGCATATCCATGTATAATACTTCGCTGCATTTGTTCATTACGTTCTTGGATTCTGCAAGCCTGATGGTATCGGTTGTGTGTGTATATATATTTTTTATGAAATGGTTCTGTTTGTCCAGTTGTCCCATTTGCCTCTCAATACATTCTTATGTACGTCCTTCCCAGTTCCCAGAATTAAAGGTCTAATTGCCATCAGGAATAAGGTCAGATTGCAATGCAAGGTCTTTTGCAAGTGTTACTTGCTGGTTACAAAGAGAAGAATGGACCAATCGCACTTAGAAACACTTAGAAACCGCCCTCTGCGTCAGAGTGCCATTTATGCGAAAACTTCATTTTACAATAGAACTTTTTGAATAAAAGTTAATACTCCATCCGATCACAAAAAAGTGACACTTTACCTTTTAAAGTTAAAAAGATATCTCTCTAACTACTAAATTCTCTTATCATATATATTTGATAAAAGTTACAAAGGTACAATATTATAAACATATTTTTATGATAAATTCACTTGCAGTCATTTTCATATATCCAAGACATATGTTTTAAAGAATATATTTGATCAAAGTTAATAGAATTTAACAGCACGTATTTTAGGGCGTCACAGCAGGTGAGTACTAGTCACTTGCACTTGGGTCAAACACTTCAGTTCGCTGCTTTTACGTTCTCTATTCGCAGGCGGTAACTGAAGCCTGAAGTAGAGGCCAAGAACCCTACCGGTAAAGATAAAGAGAACAAGAACCCTAACGGAACTACGGAAGTAAGCGTCAATTTATTTTATTAGGGATTTTGTATGTGTATTAGTTGACTAATAATTTTGCGATTCCAATCGAATTTCTGAAGAATCGTGCGTCTCCACCTCCTCTTGTAGCAAGCTCACAAGCGCCGCCGCATCCAGCGAGCACATGAGCGCCGGCATGCGCGAGCTCCGCCGTTTCCATGCATCTCCTATGTCGTCAGTCGTCAACGCCTCGCCTCCAGTGAAGCCGGCTCACCTTCACCTAACACGTAGTGCGCACGGGCAGCCTTGCGTGCAATAGCGGAAGACCAGCTCGACGGTTAGCTAGGGCTGCGTGGGTGTGGCCGTGTGGGTGAGGAGGAGCCGGTCCAAAAAAGATCGGTTGATTGAAACATACACTCCATTCGATTTATGAAGGATCGTTATCAGTTATTGGGTCTGTTTTTTTTTTGCTAAAGCTTATGGTTTTTTGTTGCAGCCGTGGCTTTTGGGCTGTTTATGTGAGAGATTACAGAGTAATAAAAATTCACGTGCAGTTTTTGCCAATATAAATGAAGTTAGTACAGTATATGCTACAATTAATTAGTAGATCCTATCTTAAAAAGATATTCTGTTTAAAAGTTAGTTACTGAAAAAAACCGAAAAGCAACTTTTAGAAGCTAAAAAGAACATGCCCATTAATTCCAGTCCAGAGCATTAACCCGAATGTGTTTTGAGCCTTTGAGGACCATTTTAGAACGCATGATTGATGATCCTATACAGGGAAAATAATTTCGATGCATAAAAAATGTCGGAACTCACTGAGAAAATCAAATTTCAAATATTTTGATTTTTTTCAAAAAAAATCAGTCGAAATATCCAAAAATACAATTCAAATTCAAAAAATCAAATATATTCAAAAATTCTTTGCCGGTGCCACTTCCCATCCCCTAGGGGCGGCCGCATCTCCCCTGCCTTGCCAGCGCCGCCTTCCCCTTCCATGTGCCGCCCTCACCTCGCGTCCAGCGTCGCTCCATCTGGATTGGCTTTCCATTTTGGTTGCTTTATGGGACAAGGAATGAGATAGAAAGATGGAGATAGGCAATGGCCAGAAACGTGGTGTGTGGGTCGGTGATGGGCCGGAAAAAATTAAAATGAGCCAACTTTTTAGCTGAGTTAGGCTTTTTTTGGGATAGGCCGAGGTAACCGAATTTCGCTGAATTTTACAAAACTGTAGCTGAAAATATTATCCTTGCTCCCAGATTATATCGATATTCACAGATAAATGATCTCAAATAGAGGGGAAATGCGTCTTCAAACTAATGAACCCGTAAAGGGTCATCGTACCATAGAATCTATGTGTGCTTACCGGGTGCTCCAAAACTCTGTGGCAAATCCAGCATGTACAAATATGAGGATATACGGTCTTATAAGAAGTCTAGGAAGCGTCCTATTATATACCACCACCGCCAGTATATACACAACAACTAGCAGCAAAAATGAGCAAAAGCCAGTACATGCCGGCGGGAGGAATGGAAGGCCCTGCAAGCTTGACTGCGAGCTAAGCACTGAACAGACAAGCGGGCCATCCGTCCTTCTCTCACGGCTCATCGTCGGAAAATATCTCACGGTCACGGCGAGGATTTTTTTTACATCAAACAAGCTTACCTACGGGCTACGGCCCCATCAAACCAATGGCCCATGGGCGCGCGGCCCTCACCTGTCCGCCTCACGCGATGACCACCGTGACGGCGGCAGCCTCGCTCCCTGGCCGCCGGCCACCTACGGGGGCGGGGGCGGCTGAGGTGGCGGCTTTGGCGCCGTTGAGCACGGAGCCCCGGCACGTGGGGCAGGAGTCGTGCGAGACGAGCCAGGTGTCGACGCACCGGACGTGGAACCCGTGGCCGCAGCGCGGCAGCACGCGCACCTTCTCGCCGTCCGCGAACTCGCCGAGGCAAATGGCGCAGACGTCCACGGCGGCCCCGGCAGCGCCGCACGCGCCGTACACCTCGATGGGGATGCTCCGGAGCGCGCACTTCTTGAGCCCGCCGGCCGCTCCCCCGGCCTCGGCCTCCCCGCCGGTCGCCGCCGACGCGCGCCGCGCCCACCGGATGAGGCACTGCGCCAGCGAGTTGAGACCGAGCGCGAACAGCAGCGCGAAGAGCAGCGCCGCCAGGATGATCACCATGTTGGTGTCGAAGGTGGCATCGCTGCCCCCCGCTCTGCTGCTGCTGAGCGCGCGCTGTGCCTCGCCGACGCTCCCCGGCGCCGGCGAGCTCGGCTGACCCATGTACCAGCTCATGGACTTGGTGTGCGCACCCATGACGGCTCGCTCCCTCTTCCTCCTAACCTTAACCAGTATAACCACGCTCCCCGGCAAGTATGCACCGGAGGCACAAGTCTGTGCAATCCTACTTGTAAAAGGACGTGAACGCAGTAGCGGCTACTGCTACTAACGTGGTGTGGGGCGCGCGCACTTCACACTGACCCGTATCCACTTCGGTCTGAAAAGGTTGGAGCTTATGGGTGTGTGCGCTGCCAGTGTGATGGAGCTTTTCTGGTCTCGCGCACGAGCTGGAGGATTTCGATCGCGCAGCGGAAAATCAAGCGCGAGCAGTAGTGATCCGCCGTGAAGTGGCCAAGGGGCTTTATATAAGAATCTCGAGGGGGGGCTGCTCGCGGCGGATGGACCAGAGGGGGCCGTTCGGTTCCGGGTCACTTTACGGTGGGCCCTGCAAAAGTTCACGCCTCACGTGAGAAATGTCTCGACCGCTCCCCTTTGCCCGTGGCACGCCCACGCGCTTTGCTTGTTCGTACAAATGAGATAGCCACGCGCCTGTGCCTATGCGAACTCGCCGTGTTTTCATTTGGTTTAGCTTAGCCAGCGGGGACCGGCCCGGGCGGACTCCACATTGTCGGACCTCAGCTCCTCAACCGAGACAGGGCATGTACCCTGGTGCCTAGGCACCCATATCAATACCTGTTGATTTATTTTGAGATTCGCAATGTTTGATGTGGGTATCTTCATATGCCCATAAAAAAAAGTATATTTGAGATGTCAAACTCCGAAAAAAAATTAAATTCAATTTCAATTTAATTAGTTTGAACTATTTTTATGGTATATACTCACTGTAGTCGCATTGAACTCAAAAGTAGTTCAAAACTTACTTACCATAAATATATCAAGAGTATAAAACATTTTCATACCCAAACTCAAAAAAATTATCAATCATACACATGTATCGGACGGTTCTTGATGTGGGTGCCTAGGCACCCAGGCAGGGGCGGAGACAGGATTCAGACAAGAGGGGGGCCGACCCGCCAAGGCGCCGGCGTCATGGGCCCTGGGCGCCGTGTGTTGGCAAAATTAAACATACACATATATAATTAAACATACGCATATATATTGTCATATAAATTCAATCATAACACATATGGCAAAATAATGTAGCATACGTCTAGTAACACAAAAGAAAGGTACTTTCATTACATCTCCACAAACTTGCATTTGTTACATCTCCACTAACTTGAATTTAGCACGACGATTACCAACTAGATCATAAGATTTGATAATATCATTGGAATTAACCTTAGCTGACAATTCCTTTTCAATATAAACTATCATGTAGCTTCGCAAAAAGCCATCTCCCATTTTAGTCCTAGTACGTGTTTTGGCAAGTTTCACGGCTGAAAAGACTCTCTCAATGGTCGCTGTTGATACTGGAAGAGTTATGACTAATCTTAGTAATCTATCAACCATTGGATAAATAGAATTTTTTACCTAATCTCACTAGTCCCTTTGTTAGATCAGCAAGCAATGGCAATGTACTTAGCTCTGGATGGTTGCATACAGGGGCCTAATTGACTGTGATTAAATGTGATTAAAGAGTCCTAGTAATATATCTGGTGGACCATTGGGGGCTGGCCCTCGCCCGCCCCTTGTCTCCGCCCTGCACCAGTGCCTTATGTTATATATATATATATATATATATATATATATATATATATATATATATATATATATATATATATATATATATATATATATATATATATATATATATATATATATATATCACTGAAATAAAGTCCAGAGGGGGGTGCCGAGGAGGCCAGGGGCGACATTGGGGAGGTGAGCCACCAGATTGAGCTTGGAGACTGAGGTGACTAAGGAAAGAGAGGGATTGAGAGAAAAATGAGAGCAACAGGCGGGGGTTTTGCGAAAATTGGCATAAGTGTAAGGGACATCCCGCCCATCTGCATCCAGGCCATTCGCGTGAGATCTGACGGCTCACGGATGTGTTTGCATGTTAGCACTGAATAGTCTATTTGCACTAAATTTGCTCTCTCTCTCTCTCTCTATATAATTACTAATCAGTGTGCAGATGTAACATGCGCGTTGAAAAGTTACTATCATTTCTGAATGAAGTTACTATCGATAACGAGTGAAGTTACTGTCAAACATTCACAGTACATGCCATGTAGTAACTTTACATGTATTTGATAATAATTTTCTTCACAACAGATAGTAACTTTCCAGCACGAAACTTGCGATCACGGAACACAGCACTCCCCTGTGGTTCTTTGCGAGTTCTACACGGAGTTTTTGGGTGGGTTCTTTTGGATTTATAGCTTATAGTTTAAATATTTGAATTCTTACCGTTCACAACCTCACCTTAAAAAATACATCATTTAAAAGCTAGTTACGGTAGATAGTATAAGTATAAACTAATTTTAAGCCTAAAAGAACATAACCTTTATGTGCAGGGATGCACACAAGCTTACGCAAGCGTTTGCTTGAACTTGAGAGCCTCATACACGTATGATTCAGTTGTCGCCCAACTGTGGAAGCCACTAGAAATGTATTCTTTCGCTAAAAGGGTTCATCCAAAGAACCGCCACTGTCAGTATACTTCATTTGAAAGGAACATTGCTACTCGAGCAACTTTTACAAGTGCACATACTGTACCTTCTATTCATGTTTGATGTGAAAGAAATACAAAAAGGAACAGATATGTCCTAGAGTAGCCCGGTCAGCCAGCCATCAGCTTATCAGAAACAGAGCAGGCCGGCTGCCCTGCACTGCAAGCTAACCGGGGGGTCCGCCCGCCGCTGTTAGTCTCTTTTGTATTTATATCATCGTGCAGTTTTCGTCGAAGGTTAGTACGCTTACATAGTGCGCAGCATTGCATCATTGTATCGGCTCCTGACATGCACCACGCAGATTTACAGCAAAGTTAGTCTAATCTAACTTTTGTCCCCCTAGGATGCACCAAGAAAAGCCACCCTTTATAATCACCTACCAATATGCCGGTGACAGATCGTGTGTACAGGTACAGGCAGGATACTTTTTCTGAAGGTAGAGCACAGACCAGCGCAACCTTCTCTTAATTAACTCCGGCTGTCACACTCCTTACGTAAAGCACCAATACAAAATGGAACGCCTGACTATGCAGCTGTGACTGTACTCATCTAAACCCCAACTAAAACCACTTTCGTAAAGCCTTCATGCAGAAACGCATGTCCCAGGTTACAAAACGTGTGTACATGCAATGATGCAAAGTCGTAAAAGCTAGTGACAAGATCAGCAACCTTGTCATATATATGCATATTTACAAATCCGTCTAATTCATCATCCGCTCTTCCATATGTACGTCTCCACTGGTTCGAGCTTGAAAGTTAAACGCCATGCATGCATGGATGCGTATGGACGGTTGTACAAGCACCACCTGTTGTTCCTACTGTCGTGTTGATATTGTTAACTCTATTATCTTTGATATATGGGATCGATTCGTCCATTAGTTTGCCTCCTCTGGCCCGGCCCCCGGCACAGCTTGACCAAAACGAGACCTGAAGATGGCAGGTACATTGTATAAGATGGCATCAAAAATTTTTATCAATTATTTCCCCGCTTAAGACCACGGGAGTTCCTCGTCGTCATCCAGACATGTAAATCAATCCCGATGAGCTAGGTACTCGAATTATCCAAATTTTGAACTTGAGATTCAACTCGCTACGCATCGGCAATATCTCCAGCGCAACCTCCAATAACAATAAGTTAACCACCAAGTGCGCATTAGTTTTTGGTTTAGGATACAACTCGACGGGGAAAATGTAAAGAGCGTCAGGCCATCAGCCAGCCATTCTTATCTCAAGGGGATTCATCAAACTCAAACCTTATCCTCTACGCTTTCAACCATTTTATTAGTTATGACTTTGCAAAAGAAGAAATATATATGCATGGCAAGTCAAGTTCTCATCAATAGTAAACCTAGATCGAGTGCTTTACATGACTTATATTTGCTTTTCCACTTTTTTACACGTTGTCTTAAGAGGACAATCGGTTGGCATGCAGATGTCTCATAGGGGTTTTAATAGGCTTTGCAGTACATTGGGCGGTACGTGACAAGTGGCAAGAACTATTTTGCCAGTGCAAATTATGTGCCTTTGGTGTCATAAACCATATACGTACTGCATGTATGGTACATCCGCTCACGGCTCACCCAATTTGTCACATCACTCATGGGCTCATTAGCAAAGGGATAAGCAAAGGGAATTATCTCATAGTACAAACTTTGCGATATCTCAAGTCTAACCCAGAACACCTGACTTTGCTCTCATTTCCTAGAGGGCGATAATTAGATGCACATGCGACGGCAAAACCTTACATAGTTTGAAAAATGCCATTGAATATCTTAGTTGTCTTTTTTTTTTCAGTTTATGGTTTCTCTCGAAGAAACAAATAATACAACTGAATGTATTGAACCAGAACTCTATTTCGAAATGGCTTATTAGCTTTTCAGCATTTAATTCGTTCTGAAAACGCTCATATTAAGATCAAAAAGTATAAATCAAAATTTAAAAGAACCCATCCTTTTTGATAGATGGTCTAGGGATTTAATTCATATGTTAACCTGCTGAGGTTAACATAGAATGCGATATTTCGAGGAATCCATGCTTACAATAATATAGAAACTTCATGCTTATAGAAACTGCCGTGCGATCAAGGTGGTGATCGGTTCGGCTGAAAAGCTCATGGCTTATGGCTGAAAACATCAGAGTTTGGTGAAAAAGCATCAGAATTGATGAGGCTTATTTAGCATAATTAAATTTAAAAAATATAAAAAATATGTTAGCCCATTATGTATAATACAAACAAATACGGGAAAAAAAGAACCGGCAAAAAAGCTCAACAAAAAGCCAAAAGTTCAGAAAAAACGAAACTTATGAATAGTGAAAAATAAGCCAGAAGCCGAAGCCGAGTTGATCAGGGCCCAAATCCTCGCACCTCAGCAGGTGAAGTTCGCATAAAGTAGAGCAATTTCGCTCAACTTTTGATGCACAACTTGGGTGTCGGAACTGCCAATGGAGATCTTGCTTGGCTCCAACAGTACCTAAACCATTGATGCATGAAAGAGTTCTGCGTCTCTACTAAGAACAAATACAACCACATGCGTAGGAAAATAAGGATGCCATCTGACTTGACCTTTCAGATGTACTCCATTTTCTACGTATAGTATTTTACTCGTCCATTCGCGAAGCACTTTTAAGAAGCAATTCTAAAAAATTGGAGATCCAAATCTAAGACGATGCTATGTTGGTATAAAAGTGATGATTCGGATACTCAACTAAAGAGGACATTTCAATCGGGTTCCAGATTTAACTGGACTATTGTCCAATATAATGTAGATAGCGAGAGATAGATGTCGATAGGTTGTCTAGTTCGTGACAGACACGTTGGCATCACCGACTAACAAAGGTGCAAAAGGGAACGAGTCTTTGGTGGATGAATCCATTCATTCGCGATCCGAAACGAGTGTGTTTTAGGATCACGCTCAGGCCATCTTCTTCCCAGAATATTCTGCACATACGAGAGTGGAATTCAGACCAATACCTTGCGCCCGTACTTGGGGACAAGGAGGCTCAACTGGCCAACTTGCAGTAATCCACTAATCCATTTGGATTAGACATAAATCCACCAGATTAATTTGTGGTCTAGCTTGAAGATTGCGCCCAGTGGATCGATGATAAATCCACCAGATTAATTTGTGGTGCAGCTTGAAGATTGCGCCCAGTGGATCGATGGCTATCTCATTATTAGCTGAGCTCAGAGACTTCACCTCGATCCCAAGTCTCATCCCAATCATCGTTCTCCTCTCACTCATCTATCCATGTCAAAACTTATCCTCCCAAAAGCTCACAATCTCCTCGAAAACCTCTCAGAGGAAAGACTGCCTTGCACTAGCACGGTTTGACAGAGGAAGGCAAGCTCCTCTCCTCCGTTCGTTTGTTGTCGGCCATTCTTTTTTTGGTACGGGTCGAAGGTAAATTCGCACTCAGCTCCCGCTGTAGAAAAAACTTCAGACTAGGGTGGACCCGTCGGCTTGTTGGCACGGAATATGAACATTGCTGGTTCCTGGTTAGAGGGCTTGTTCTTTTTAGCTAAGACTTATAGTTTTTAATTGTGGCTTATGACTTTTAGACTGTTTGTACGAGAGATTACAGAGTAATAGAAACTCACGTGTAGTTTTTACCGATATAAATGAAGTCGGTACAGTATATATTATAATTAACTATTAAATCTTATATTAAAAAAATACTCTATTTAAAAACTAGTTACTGTAAAAAAAAAGTTAAAAAAGAACAGAGCCGGAGTTTCCCTACGTGACGGAGCGGGGTTCAGTCTATCTGGACGGAATACAGGTGTGCGTGTGTGTCGTCCGATCAACAACCAACGGTCCAGAACACGTAAGTACGTGATGATCTCTCTGTGCCGGACGGCGTCAATGCTCGTGAGGCTCTGGTTGAAATTTACCGCCCGGGGGGGGGGGGTGTTCACTCTTGGTGGATTACTGAGCAAACTGACACACTTGGTGGATTACTGAGCAAACTGACGAATCTCTGGACGTCGGCAGGCATTGAGCAAGAAGGTAGCTACGCTCGGGCCTCATCCCGTCCCTACATATGCTAGTATGCATGCTGCCTGCCACCAGATCGAGTCGGCCGGGCCGGGCATAGGCACTAACTAGGCGCAGCTCGGTTAGACGTGAGCAAAGCGCAGCTAGCTAGGAAGCATCCAGTTCCTTCGATCGACGTCCGCACCGCACACCCACCGAGCAGATCGTCAAGATTTGCACCTCTCGCGGACTCGTTTTTCGCCACCTACGCGCATGAATTGAACACTGCGACGACTGCGTCCTGCGGCAGGCGGACGCGGCAACCGGCAAGGGCTAGGTAGCTAGGCACCGTGGTGGAGTATCTCGGAAACAAGGCTGCATGCGCTCGCCGCGCCCACGGTTTTCTGGACGTCAATCGATGGCTTATGGAGGAGTACATCAATTCAGACATGATGATCGACTTGATCGGATCCTTGTTAGTATAGAGTGGGAAACAAAATTTCCGCTATCAACGGTTCAGGCGTTGACTAGGGAAATTTCGGATCACACTCCTCTGTTACTAGATACTGGAAACGGTACTCGTTGCAAAAATCAACATCTTTTCAAATTTGAGCTCGGTTGGCTGCTACGTGATGGCTTCTCAGAGTTGGTGGCGGAAGTGTGGAACAAAGAAAAAAGGGGAAAAACATCGTTACAAAGATGGCAATTTAAAATTCAGAGACTTAGACAATTCCTACGGGTTGGGCTAAAAATGTTAGCGTTCATACAAAAAGAAAAGGAAGAATTGATTCGAAGGCGAATGAATTAGATAAGAAAGTGAGACTCGACTTCTCGATTACTACGGAAAATGATTTAAAGCATTATTATAAAGAGCGGTTAGTTCATTTGTTGCGAGAGGAGGAGTTAAAATGGTACCAAAGAGCCAAAACAACTAAGTTGCTATTTGGCGACTGTAATACTAAGTATTTTCAGTTGGTAGCCAATGGAAAACATAGGAAGACTAGGATCTTCCGCCTCGAGCAGGAAGAGGGGATTATAGAGGGTGATGAGAACCTTAAGAAATACATCACCAACTATTATAAAGGTCTCTTTGGGGCGTCAGAGAGAAATAATTTCTCAATGATGGAATCCTTTAGGGATGATATACCACAGGTATCAGAATCTGAGAATGAGATTTTAGCGTCCGCTTTCACGTAAGAAGAGGTTAAAAGGCTATATTCCAAATGGAACACAACAAAGCCCCGGGCCCGATGGTTTCCAGTGAGTTTTATCAAGCTTTTTGGGATCTCGTCAAAGGAGATCTCATGGCTCTTTTCACTGATTTTCACAAAGTAAACCTCCCACTTTTTAGCCTCAATTTTGGTATAATTACATTATTACCGAAGCAAAATGAGGCTACTCAAATCCAATAGTCTGACCCATTTGCCTACTTAATGTTAGCTTTAAGGTCTTTACTAAGGTAATGTCTAACCGTATAGCACTAGTGGCTCAGAAGGTTATACAACCATCTCAAACAGCTTTTATGGCAGGGAGGAATATCATGGAAGGGGTTATTATCCTTCATGAAACCATACATGAAATGCATAGGAAGAAGTTGGATGGAGTGATTCTAAAGCTGGATTTCGAAAAAGCTTATGATAAGGTGAAATGGTCTTTTCTTCAACAAACATTGAGGATGAAAGGTTTTTCACTACTTTGGTGCAAGTGGATAGATCAAATTGTTAGGGGTGGTAGTGTGGGCATTAAAGTTAATGACATTTTAGGGCATTATTTTCAGCCAAAAAAGGGACTTAGGCAAGGTGATCCCTTGTCACCAATCCTCTTTAATTTAGTGGCAGATATGTTGGCAACGTTAATTGGTAGAGCTAAGGCTGATGGGAGGTTTCAAGGAGTTGTTCCACATCTTGTAGATGGTGGCCTCTCGATCCTCCAAGATGCAGATGATACTATTCTTTTATGGATCATGATCTACTTCAAGCCAAAACCTTAAACTAGTGTTAAGTACCTTTGAGCAACTTTCTGGTTGAAAATTAATTTCCATAAGAGTGAGCTCTTCATATGGTAGTGCTAAGGATTGCGAGCATGAGTATGCACAACTTTTTGGTTGCAAAACCGGGCTTACCTTTTAAATATCTTGGTATTCCTTTGCATCATCGTAAACTCTCTAACAAAGATTGGGCCATCATTGAGGAGAGATTCCAAAAGAAGCTCAGCAGTTGGAAAGGAAAGCTTCTTTCCGTTGGAGGAAGGCTAGTTTTGATCAATTCGGTCTTAACTGGTTTAGCTATGTATATGCTTTCCTTTTTTGAAGTCTCTAAGGGTGTTTTACAAAAACTTGATTTTTACCGTTCAAGGTTCTTTTGGCAAAGTGATAGTCATAAAAAGAAGTACAGACTTACTAAGTGGAGTGTACTTTGTAGACCAAAGGACTGTGGCGGGTTGGGTATCCAAAACCTTGGGATTCAAAACAAATGTCTCTTGAGTAAATGGTTGTTTAAACTTATTAATGAGGATGGTGTTTGGCAAAATCTTCTAAGAAGGAAATATTTGACCAATAAAGCCATAACTCAAGTTTATAAACGACCGAGTGACTCCCACTTTTGGTCGGGACTAATGAAGGTCAAGGATGATTTCTTGGCTCATGGTTATTTTCGAATTCAAAAGGGAACACAAGTTAGATTTTGGGAGGACATTTGGTTAGGAAATAAACCCTTAAGGGATGTCTATCCATCACTCTATAGGATTGTGAGGAAAACGAATGATACTGTGGCTAAGGTTTTAGCTTCTACGCCACTGGATGTGTCATTTAGAAGAGGCTTGGTGGAAGGTAATTTGACAAATGTGGTACGACTTAGTCTCTAAAGTTGTGACAGATTAACCTTACAAAAGAGAAGGATGTGTTTGTTTGGAACCTACATAGGAGTGGGTCTTTCACGGTTCGCTCTATGTATTTGAATTTGATTCAAGAGGGAGTCTTACCTACGAAAAATCCACTTTGGAAAATAAGAGTGCCTTTGAAAATTAAAATTTTCCTTTGGTATCTCCAAAAAGGGGTCACTCTTACAAAAGATAATTTAGCAAAAAAGAATTGGCAAGGGAGTGTCAAGTGTTGTTTTTGTAACTCTTTGGAGACGATACAACATCTTTTCATTGATTGTCACTTTGCTAGATTTATATGGAACGCAGTGCACATCACCTTTGGAATTCATCCACCATCTAGTATATCGGATATGTTTGGCTCTTGGCTTCATGGCATCGGGGCAAAACTCAAAAATCAAATTTTACTAGGTGCTGCGGCTCTCTGTTGGGCAATGTGGTTGAATAGAAATGACGTGGTGTTCAATAATGCTAAAACCAACACCTTCTCGCAAGTCATTTTCGGGGCAACATATTGGATCCGCTTTGGTCCTTGTTAAGTAAAGAAGAAGAAAAACCAATCTTCAAGAATGGATGCCAGATTTTGGAGACGGTCATCATGGAGGTCTTTGCAAAATTTGGATGGAAGTTCCGGAATAGGATTGAGGCGTAGTGTCTGTTTTTTCGTGTATCTTGTGTCTTTTGTTTTGTGTTAGTTCTTGTGCTTGATTGCTCTTGGTTGTATCCATTAAGCTGCGTACGGTCTTCAGATTGTAGAGGCTGGGACCTTTTTCATTCACTTAATGAAATTTTTCCTTGATCTAAAAAAAATGATGATCGAGGCGTCGGTGCCAACGGTGATTCCAACAACATCACGCGTGCGAACTTGTACACGACACGTAATATATCGGATGTACGTGCATGTAACAAGACGTCACGCTCGATGCGACCTCATTCTGTTCTTCAAAGCACGCATCATTGTTCGTTGCCCCAGGCGCCAAACCGGCCGCGCTCGCAACCGCGAATTCACCAAGATCGTGGGGCCTCCGAGTACACAGCTAGCCCGAAAAGAACAGGCCGACCAATTTTCTCCCCTTAATTGCGAGCGATCCTTTGTTCATGGTGCAGAAGGGCATTGCCAATGGTCAAGTACTACCTTCATTAGCCTGTAGGTTTTTTGCGTGTTTTTTTTTGTCTTCCCTCTTGTCCGCGTCTCCATGATTCATCCACCAGGACAAATCAATTCAATAGAGCTCGGTGCTCACCTGTGCCCACTCAGCACACAGTGGAGCTAACCAGCCCGTGTTGGCGGCGACTGGCGCACTGGCGGTGGTGAGGACTAGGAGGGGACGCGGTGCACGTGGGAAGGAGGGTGACGACCCCAGGAGGCAAGCAGCGCAGAGCCAGCCGAAGCTGCCCCTTACGTGAGCCGAGCAGGAGAGAAAACTCCGGGTTTTGAGCCGTACTTGCGCGTAATCGGGCTATTATGTTCTTAATCGAGTTCGGCCAGGCCACCCTATATAGGTAGGTTGTTTTAGCTGTGATTTTACCTTTTGATTTATGATTTTTTAATTCTAGATGTTTACAAGAGACAGTAAAAATAAAAAAAAATTCAATTTTAGCCGATACAGTATGTACTACGATCTATTTATAGATCTTGTGTTAAAAAATACACCATTTGAAAGTAAGTCACTGTAGCATATATTAAGGGCCTATTTGGGACCGTTCCACTCCACGTTTTTCAGCTCCGCTCTATATTTTTTAGCCAAACAGGTTCAGCTCCACGCACTCTATTCGAGGAAAAAAAGGTGGAGTTGTGAGAGCACCTAAAGGGGTGCTCCACAAACTCTAGGTTTTTTATGGAGCTGCTCCATGGTAGAATTCGTGGAGCAGAGTTTGTAGAGCAGTCCCAAACACGCCTAAAAAAGCCGAAGCCTGAGCGAAACGTTTTTGAGCTGATGGATTCGGGCCGGGGCGTCGGAGTTTCTGTTGAGACTTTATTTTGGTGGCTCTGGTCGGCCTATCTGGACCATAAACAACATCGGATGATGCCTGTTTCTGTCGGTAGATCGGGCTTTACCGCCCGAGGAGAACTTCTCGGCCCATCAATGTCCCTGGTTTTCGTAGGAACATGTACACGCGCATTTTCACTTCCGGAATTTCGAAGGTTTGCCAACAATTTGCAGCGTGAGAAAGCAATTTTTGCCTGGCCATCACTGGAAGTGCGCTAACCGGACGTGGTCAAGATTCATCCGTGTTCAGAAGGTCAGGCTGATGAAATCACACCGCAAACTGAAAGGAATAGACGGTTTCACGAGGAAATCGTGCATTTGGATCAAAGCACGCATATTACATTGTCTTTTTTTGCTTTTTGGTCTTTTTTGTTTTTTTGGGTATTTCTTTCCCCTTGTTCTTTTGCATTGCCTCAAAGATATAACGGTGTTTTTCAATTTTTCTTATTATTTTTTCTCATTTTTTTACTTTTAAAAAAGCTAACCATCGCTTACAATGCATTTATTGCAGCCAAAATACACGTCAAAAAGCCAAAAAGCCATGGCTTTGAGCCGTTTGAAGCAAAGCCCTAAGTAGACCTTTTCCTTTTTAATATGATGCGTGATGTAGGAGGGAGCAGCCATTTCCATAAATCGGAGGAAAAAAATGCTGATATATATCTATTCTCAGGTATCATATTTTTGAACCTAGGTTGACTCCATGTATTCGCCGTTATAGATAACTGAAAACATCAAATCCACTACGAGAACATCAACAAACTTATGTTCTTTCTCTCACTGGACAGTTGAATTGAAGCCAGAATGGGAGTGGATGGGAGAATTCTTTGTTTCTCTCTCTCTCTTATGAGAGGAAGACGGGAGAATTCTAGGAGGCTCTCTCACTCCGAAAAAAGCCCACTACCCAGTTTGGATAGAGTTCATTGGACCCGTTACAATAGTAAAATCCAGGCCTACGTTAGGCCCAATATATTCTGAGAATGAGCTGTGTTTTGGGCGCAGGATTGGTCTGTCTAAGACAGATTACTTTACTTTCTCAAAAACAAAAATCCAAGTCAGATTAGTTTGTTTTTTCCGTGGCATTCGTTACCGCTATAGTTGTGATTTACCATACTTAATCCTACTCATTTTCATTCCACCTAACTTGCAGCAGATACTTATTTTCGCCACAAGTGTGGCAATCTTGTAGCAGAGGTGGCTAAGGTGAGATCGCGAACCAAATAAAGCCTCGGTCTAGAACGCCTTTTGTTTTGTTTTGGAGAGAAATGTCTGGCTAGTTTTAGTGAACTGTTTACATAAATAGCATCGTAGTTATTTTTTATTTTCAAATTTAGTCTCTAAATACCTATTTTTTACAAATCTAGCTTTTTGGATCTATCGAGCTCTAGTAGCTTGGTAACAGGAGCCGTTGAGCGCCCCACATCGACAGCAAAACTAATGCATATGTTAACACTAAGTAAGGCTTATGTTTAACGTTGATTAAATATAATTAGTACTAATTAAATATAGTTAATACTAATTAAATATGATTAGTATTATTTAAGCATATACACTAATCCGACCGGTGACTTGCTGAGTTACTGTAGCTCGGTAGATAACTGACGAGCTCCTATAGCTTGGTAGATACTTATCGACCTCATAAGTCTAAGAAGAGACTAAATTTATAAAAAATGAATGCCTAAAAGCTAAACTAGAAAAAAATGACTGTAGTGTAATTTGGGTGAACAGTTCAGTTTTAGCCGAGGCTTGAGACGCGACAAGCCGAACGATGCTGCACGCGCTGGTGATACTGGCACTAAAGCATGTTCCCCGCTGCGCCCGCTCGTACATCAGACGTGACTCGTGGGAGCACACGTTCGTGTAGCCACCCGACGGGTAGCGTCGGTGCTCGTGTGGCTCGCGGCAGCAGTACCCTGGCGGAGACGACGCGGCGTGTTTCCCTGGCGGTTTCGCCGGCATCTGTCTCCCCCGTCCACCGGCCGGCCTTCTATCTCCAGCTTCTTGTCCGCTGTATCCTGTGGTATGCACTACGTAGCAGTAGACCTGTAGTGCGCGGTTTGGTTCCGTCCAACACGTGCTGGGCTGAACATTACAACCTTCTCATTTGGTACGTGTTGGACTGTTTGGGCCTGATCTTTTGACAGTACGCTGGGCCAACATCATCTGTAAAGAATGTAACTCATGGTATGTTTTTGACTTAGAGCTAACATTTTTTTTGAAAATACCCAAGTATCATTTTTAATATAAAAATTGTATTTTCCCAAGCTACGCAACAAAAATGCTAGAAGGCATGTCAAGACGGTTATTTTGACGAGGGCGAGGCTTTAACACTGAATCCTTTTCAAATAATATTCTTAATTTGGCAGAATTTGTAGCACTTAGATTTTATCTCTACACGTAGTAGTTAAATTATTTTTTAAAAAGAAAATACTATTGTAAAACATGCTATGGAAATACTATTACTGTTTATTAGTACAATATATCACCTATTACTACAAGGATCACTATGGCAAGTGTTGTCACTGGAAGCCTAATTGGCAATGCTTTATTTGTCTGGTGGTACAATTTACCGGCTAGCACTTGAACAAAACTCAGCACATGTAGTACTCGCCGTTGTCTGATAAGATGAAGCCGTCAGCAAATTAATTCAACACACATTTAGTACTTGCCGTTGTCTGTTATCTTGGCCAAGCCTTCCTGCGCTGGTACAGCGGGAGGTTTTCAGCACCCAAGCGTTGCCAATGGTCTTCGGTTCCTTGAACAAAGCCGTGCGGGACAAAAGCGTCCTTGCGATATCTTGCCGTCGGCTCAACCGGCCGAAAGCGTACCACTCTCTTTGCCGGTCAGGTCCGTCCACAGTTGTGCGCAGTACACAGCATCATCCTGTCAAAGAAGCTGGTACAACGAGGAGGCCTGTTTCTTCAGCGCTGCAACAGCAAACGATCGAAACACCTCGCTGCCCGTACGGCCGGCGCCCAAGGGCGGGCCACGCCTCCCCAGTCCCCTCTCGGCGCTAGCGACACCTGACCCGACGGTGGCGTCGCTTTGGCACGCCCAGCGGGCACATGGCAGCAACAGGGCGGGCAACCGCGACGTCTCCCGCTCATGTGCGCGGCGCGGCGATCGATCGACCGAGAGGGAGAGGCCGGAAGCGCGCGCGCGCGCGGGTGCAGCGTAACGTGCGGGCTCCGATGAACCACCGGCACAGGCACTGGCGCGCGACGGGACACCACACGCCGGCCGGGAGAGCGACGCGGGAGCAGCGTCCATCGCTTCGGTTGGGCCTCGCGCCATCGGACCATTAATGAACGGAAGCCCCGGTCGTTAGCCGCGCGGCCCACCACCCACATGCATGGCCGCGCCATCGATATCCCTTCCGTTTGCTGTTACCTTCCTCGCGATCGATCCTTGCCTTTGGACGTTACACAACCACCTAACTACTTGCTGGCTCCTTTTCCTTTTTGTTTAGAAAATTGGGCGAGACGCCTACGGTTTGTTTTCTCACATGATTGAACCCTGGCGTTTCATGACTTGTTTAAGCGAACATGATTCTCCCAGGCAATCATGAACAGCCACCGAATGCGCATGAAACGATTCGAGCATTAGCTAGCGTAACAACCATGATGGTGTCGAGGCGGTTGGAGAAGGAGATATGCATGGTACTACTACCAGATTTCTTTGGAGTAGGCATGATGTTTCGTTCTTTCAGGATTTTCAGAAATCTCTTTTCGTTTGGGGGGAGGCGACCTGCAGATGAGTTCCCTGAGCTTAAGTCACCATCACGGCAAGATTTTGTGATCCGTTTTGGTGTTGCTCCCCACATGGCTTCTCTCTCCCTCCTTCGAGCAGTTATCACTTCTTCGGCGCATGGCATGAATAGCTCCAAACTGTTCTGTTCTCATCCGCAGACGAAGAGAAACTATTCAAGGCACAAAAGAAGGTTGGGAAAGTACAAAGTTTTTAATCTGGAACATATTATGTCACAGTAAATCGAATAGCCAGTACAATATTTACGAAAAGAAACATTGTATTGGCTTAGAATTCAAGATCGACATACATTTAACGCACCCTGTATTACTTCCTACATAGCTAGCACGTGTGACAATATATAGTTGAATCATAATTTTGCGATAGTTGATGACGGTTTCAGACATTTTGAGTTCATCAAAACTGCACACCGTATACTGTGAAAGTCCAAGCCCAACTGTTTGTTTTGCAAAATGACAGAGCTTGCTCTACCTAAACACAAATCCACCACCACCCATCATCACAACAGAACATTTGAGCATGGGCTTAAAAAAAAACTCGACCTGCGGGGGAAGAATCCCCCGGCATTGCTTAAGAAGATCTTCTCACGCAGACCGAGAAAACCTCCGAACCCCTGCTCTACCCTTACACAGCGGCACCATCGCCCGACCTGTGAGACTACCGGCGAATCCTTTGGATCAACGCCTTGGCGGGACCTTAGACCTGTGCTTTGGTGTGGTAGCAGGCGAGGGGATTTTTTCCCCCAAGCCTGAAATTCGCTCCCATTGGGAATCGAACCCAGGACCTGGAGGTGCTACTCAAGCCTCTAACTATTGGGCTAGAGACCTTTTCGCTTTGAGCATGGGCTTACTCGATCAACAGAAAAAAAAAGCAATTTTTAGCATGAAGCTGTTTATGATGCTGGGAATCAGAATCCTGCCAAGACAAGGTGAATCAACTAATGACAGGAGATTGGCCGTAATGCCCGGGGCGGCCATGTGCAACTAACACGGCGTGGGGCCACGAATTGGATGGTTAAATTAGTCACCGAGAGACTGTTGCTTTTTCGAAAGCGTGAAGCTTGGCATGCATGTTATCTTTGAAAGGTACAGATTACGACAGGAAAGCTAACCGCAATCTTGTTATTTGTACAACTGCACTCATACGTTCTTTCTGCCTAGAAGCTATCAACAATTGCTTGGCTGTCCAGCGTATGCAGGAAGTGTAAAAGTTTCTCCAGGATATCTTTGTACCTGCCACCTTAATGTAGAGGCGTAGAACTATTAGGCACGACTACTGTGATGACTTGAGGTATGTTCTGTATTAAGAAGGGAAGCATGAAACACAACACAGCGTGATTGTCGTCGATCCAAAGAAAAGATGCTAAGACTAAAAGCAGCTAAACAAATGCATTACAACGTGCAGACCATGAATAGCATGTAAACCGGTGCAAGGCACCGAAAGTCTCTTTCCCATTTGGTGAGCCACTAAGCAACATTTCCTGCAGACCGATCTTTACAGGAAGGTGGTTACATCGGCATATCAGAATCAGGGTAGGTTTGGAGCAAGAGATGCGTTATTGCAGCCACCTGTCGCTTTGCCACATGGCGCATATCGATGAAAGAACAGCCATGCATATGAACTATGAAGGAAGGCAGAACAAAAAGATGCCCCTCAGGTTTGTCAAAGCAAACGAAATCTTGGACATATATATATGTGAGACCATGTGGAGGTTATTTCATAGTTGTGATGAGTAATTGACATTTAGACTAGAGTTTTTTGTGGAGTTTGAGTTTAGTTTTTGAGGGTTTTGCAAAATATTGCATTCTGATTGGGCTGTCTGCTAGAATCTTCAGGTTAAGCAGTTTGACCGCTTTGTTTTGGCGGTTTGAGCGGCAGACTCGACTGCTGAGAGTAGTCGGAGGTGTGGTCCTCGACTTTATAGTCGGACGATCCGAACGACCGTGTGTTGGATGGTCCGATCGGCAGATCAACCACGGATGATTGATGGTCGAAAACTACAGTGTCTGAATGACCAGGATGGTCGATGGTCGTTAGTCATAGGATTTGTGATCGGTAGTCGTAGACTTCACGATTGATAGTCGTGTGTGTTGCGATCGGCTGTCGTAGATCTCGAGTACTTGTGTCAAACCAGCTAGCGGTCTGACTAGCCTGCGCTTGGTGGTTAGTCTGGCTTCTCTTGGTGGTCTGAGGTTGTTCTCTGGAATTCTTGAGGTTTTGGTTATGGTTTGACCTGGGTGTTGTTGTTAGTATACACATGGGTTTATTATTTGGTCATAAGCTTAGGATCAATGTTTTGGTTACATACTTTTTGCATGGTGCATTGTATGGATTAATTGCGCAAATTGAAGACTTTGTGTATTGTGCGGTGCTATATGACGGTTTGCTTGTTGGTGTTGGTTGCAGGACTTTAGAGCTAGGTCATGGTGAGGCGTAGGAGGACCGGGACTAGGCATAGAGTGGTGTTGAGGTCTGAACTATCAGGGAGACACCGAATATGACTGAGGCTTGCGAGGTGGTTGCAAGCTGGGACGATGAGGAATCGAAGCGGAAGCTACCAGTGATGGATATGATAGGCAACAACAAGGTGAATCAGGACTAGGCTCAGGGAGGAGTCGAGATCCAGACGGTCAAGGGAACCGGGTGTCGTCATGTGCGAGAAAAGGCATG
Source organism: Dendrocalamus sinicus (assembly GCA_036346575.1). NCBI lineage: Eukaryota > Viridiplantae > Streptophyta > Magnoliopsida > Poales > Poaceae > Dendrocalamus > Dendrocalamus sinicus. The sequence goes on along the minus strand of CM070643.1, from coordinate 14,837,872 downwards.
TGGTGCACCAAGTGCCTTGAGTTGGTTGTAAGTGAGAACGGTTTAGTGGGACTCGGACGCGTGAGAGGCTTGGCGGCAAGTTATTGGGGCCAAGTGAAAGATGATGAAGTATGGGTGATGCTTCGTGGAAAAGTAAGCGGGGAAGATTCGGTGAAAGCGGTAGAGGGGCATATTGGTAAAATTGCTTAATAACGGAGAAACGTGTGTGAGTAAAACCCGATGTTAGGTGGAGTTAACGGGTTATCCCTGGTTTGACTTAATGAGTGGATCCATTAGGTTTTGGTTTAGGCTGTGAGCCTATATAAGGGAAGGGGATGCAAGAGCTAGGATTCGAGAAGGTTGACTAAACCTTTTGGTAGTTAACTCCTCCTCCCTCCCATAGGAGATAGGTTAAAGAGTATGTGTACTCTAGGCTTAGAGCTCTGTCCTCCTGAGTGGAGTGGCTGTAAAACCGATCATCAAGTAATACATCAATCTTTTGCATCTTCTTGAATTCATCTTGTTGATTGAGTTGCTCTTGTTTCGGTTGGTTTAACCTTTTTTCTGCTTTTCTCTTGATCTTGTTGTGCCAAGGATATGAACGAGATAGAGATAATCTCTTGAGATTGATCTCAAATCATCTAGGCACTTCAATAGTAAGTTTATTAAGAAAGCCTATTTTACTTGAGTTTGGCCCCGCAGAGCGATTTCTTGATCCAATGTCTTTTGATTTGATTCCTTTGGTGATCTTGTTTGCTGTGATATGTGGAAACGTGCTCAAAACCATCTTGGCTATCTTTTATCCACGAGCAAGTTTTAATCAACTATTTCAGTTTTAGATCTTAGTCTCAAATCGCAAAAAGGTCTCATCTTTGTCATGGATTTTTCGATCAAAAAATGGAATAGCTTCCTGAGACCTTAAGAAATATGCGTACAAAGTTTTACGGCTTTTGGTTTAGTTGATCGAAAGTTCTGTCGATTTTGGTTCTTGCGGTCGGCTTAAAACCTTGTTCTTCTATTGAAAATGGTAGTACCGCAAGTCTTGTAGTGGTAGTACCGCAGTCCCTGGTTTTCGACTACTCTGGTTTTCAACTATTCACTGGTTGTCAACCTCTTTGATCGTGTTTCGACTTGGTTCAACCATTTTGGTTTCGACCGCTTATAGGTCAACATCTTACTGGTAGTTGTTTACACCGGTTAGATCTCAACCTGTTTCAATCACTAGGGTTTGCTCTCAGGTCTTCGACCATGTAGGTTATGATCATATTGGTCTTTGACCGCATACGTTTTTGACCATTCATTGGTCTTCGACCATGCTGGTCTTTCGACCGCTCACTGGTGATCGACCACGTAGGCTTCAACTACTCAATATCCTCAACTACGCTGGTCTTTTGACTGCTCTCTTGTCATCGACTGCGTTGGTTTTTAACCACTCTCTGGTCGTTGACCACTCAAGTCGAATTCAGACCATGTTGACTTTTGACCACATTGGTTTCGACCACGTTGGTTTTCGACCACAATGATTTTTTACCACTCCTTGGTCGTTAACTACTCGTGTCGAATTTCGACCACGTTGGTTTCGACTACGTTTGTTATGACTACGTTGGTTCTGGACTATTGTCTGGTCGTCGACCACCATAGTTAAAATCTGATCATGTTGATTTCTGATCAGGTTGCGCTTAACTTTGTGGGACTTCCGACCACGTGGTGGAAGTTCGACCACATTATTTTCTGTCTGGTTTTACTCAGCTCTGAGAGTATCTAGCTTTTCACAGTGGTAATGCTCTGTGTTTCTCTAGATTTAAGTAGGGTTCCTATCTGAATCTTCATAACTTTGTAGCTATCGAAGCAAAGAATAAGTGAATACTTGGAGAAAACTTTTAAGACACCATTTACTCTTCTCTGTTGCCATCTTCGGTCCTACAGTATACCTGCGTGCGCATGCAGTATGCCTGAAGTTTTGTCTGAAGAGTTCGATTTTTATACTACTTTTGTTAGATCGATCGCCTCCCTACGTGGCCATGTTGATGCATGTGAAGTTCAGAAGCTGTGAACCCTTGCAAGCGCCCATGAATACGCTCTACCTTATCTGCGTAACTTATAGTAAATCTGAACTGATCATCGGGAGTTGGACTCGTAATGTTGGCATGTAGTACTATAGTAGTAGTGCCTTGAAGATTCCCTGGTTTGTGTCTAATCGGATGTTTCCTCCATAAGTTTCATACCCGACACACAGATCTCTGGGTTACTTATCCGATGGCTCAATCTTCAACGTACCCTTTTCTAGCACACACTAGTAGGAACGGTTAAGCCTTTTTAATTTACATGAAATCGACGGCCGGCTCCGAGTATTCGGAGATTATCCGACAAAAAGTGCTTAACTGAAGAATGCAAGTTTCGAATCTTAGAACGGCCGGCTCCGTTGGCAGGGGAAGGCATCCATGAACATGGCGAACACTTTAGGACGGATGGTTGTGATCTGCTCTCTTTTCGCTTCTCCCATTAATCTACATGCAACTTGATCAGCCATCACTAAATTAGTGGTTTGCTTCAGAGCCATTGCATTAAATCAACTGCAAGACCTCTTAGACCTGCCTGTCATGGCACGTAAGGTCTTGCATGTGTACACGTACATGAATCCACCGGACAGCCCATGCCGCAGTCGCAGCGTATGGCGGCCATCCGCGAGAACACGCGCGCGTGCCCGCGAAATTCATGGCCTATAGCCTGTGAGAGCCATGTGGGCATGCAGATGCAAGCCGCGCGACTAACTGGGCCCCGTCCTGCACACACACGACGAGCAGTTGGTGTCTCCTTGTGCTGTGTGTGTGGCGCGTCCGACGAGCACTTGCATGTGCGCCTGATTCCAGTAATTTGTATGTCTGAACTGCCGTCGTGGCTCGTGGTCGGCGGTGGCTCAGGACCAGGCGAGGATAGGCACTACGTCCCCACCTCCCTCTCTCTTTTTCTCTGCCGTTCCGCAAAGTTATTAACGATTCCAACTGCCAGGAGCACTGCCGCTTCGCCTATATATACCTGCGCCGGGCGCACCACTCTCTTCACAGCCAAGCAACCATCGATTCCTAAGCTGGTCGCTTTAGCTAGCTAGCTAGACAGGTAGTGTACGACGCATCAGCCAGCTCCCTCTTTGCAATGGCCTCCGCCAATGTCCTGCTCCTCCTCTTCTCAGCCTTCTGCTTCCTTGCCCGGCGAGCCGCCGGCGACTACGGCTCGTGGCAGAGCGCCCACGCGACGTTCTACGGCGGCGGCGATGCGTCCGGCACGATGGGTGAGTTCATAACACTTGGTGATCAAAACAAAAGAAACAAATAGAAGGCTAGCTGACATGTGGTGTAGGCCACCTCACCGTCACGGTCTGCATTAACTGATAAACGCGCGTGTATCGTGATGTGCTGCGTTTTGGCAGGCGGCGCGTGCGGCTACGGGAACATGTACAGCAGTGGGTACGGTACCAACACGGCGGCGCTGAGCACAGCGCTGTTCAACGACGGCGCGGCGTGCGGGTCGTGCTACGAGCTGCGGTGCGACAACGACGGGCAGTCGTGCCTGCCGGGCACCATCACCGTCACCGCCACCAACTTCTGCCCGCCCAACTACGCGCTGCCCAACGACGACGGCGGCTGGTGCAACCCGCCGCGCCCGCACTTCGACATGGCCGAGCCAGCCTTCCTCCAGATTGCCCAGTACCGCGCCGGCATCGTGCCCGTCGCGTACAGAAGGTGAGCCAGTTAACTTGTCGCGAGTCGCAACTGTTTTCAAGTTGAAACTTTGGAGCCCGTGTCGGTCCGGACTAACCCGGACTCCATGTTCGATCGATCGGGTCAGGCCATGTTCGGTGGGCCAGCCCGCAGATTTGGTTCGTTGGGGGTCTGTTTGTTTCCGCTGTAGGCTTATAGCCATGGACGCATGATTACGATTGACGGCAACTTGACTTGCTTTTTGGGAATAGTACTCTACTAGGCGTCACATTGACTTCCATGTTACTCCAGGGCGATCTTGCAAGTTGCATGATCGAATTACTACTGGGCAACTTTGGCTGTCATATGCCTGAACTTTTACAGTTTCACTGAGCTTTGAATTTTTACCGATGGCGTTGCAGGGTTCCCTGCGTGAAGAAGGGCGGGATCAGGTTCACTATCAACGGCCACTCCTACTTCAACCTGGTGCTTGTGACCAACGTGGCCGGCGCCGGCGACGTGCAGTCCGTCTCGATCAAGGGCTCCAGCACCGGCTGGCAGCCCATGTCGCGCAACTGGGGCCAGAACTGGCAGAGCAACTCGTACCTGGACGGCCAGAGCCTCTCCTTCCAGGTCACCGCCAGTGACGGCCGCACCGTCACCAGCAACAACGTCGTGCCGGCGGGCTGGCAGTTTGGCCAGTCCTTCGAAGGGGGGCAGTTCTAGCTTGATTATGCAGGGTGGTGATGAGTTTTTCTCCCACCCACCGGGAGAAATGTCCGTGAATCGCGTTTGGAGCTTGAACAAGAGAAGGAAACCTCTTCGTTATAGTAAAGAAGAGGCTTTGGCTATTCTGAGGCTGCATATTAGCACCCGCTTAGGCCTTTCCTTTCTCTCATAGGAAAGTAGAGATAAATAAGTGATGGAGTTGAGCATTTTCTGCATTATTGCGGCCTTGCTTTAAGAATTGCAAAGGCAGTTTTAAGGATATTGTAGAACTAGAGGGAGTGATGTCTTGAAAAAATCTTGTAACTTTTATTGTTATATTGTAGCCCCCGAACCCGTCCACATGGGTGTGGGAGAGTTTGAGGGGTACTCTTGTGCTATTGGGGCCATGAACTATATGCTTGGTTATGGTGTATGTATATGATAAGTTTGTGATTTGATAATCAGTTGTCCTTTGGTCCTCTGTCGCCTTAACAACTCGTGACAACTATAGCCTGTAGGTCTGTAGCTGAGTGGGCAATACGTTTTATAAGTAGACCTTCTGTAGAAGGCGAAGTTTTCACAGCTGGTTAACTCAAACTTTTGTCAATTGCTCTAGAAAAAACTCAACACTTTTGTTAATTCCTTTATGTTGGAGATTTTTTTTCTGAATTTTTATGGTGGAGATTTGGAGAACTTGCAGGCAAAAATCGGAGAGGCAGCCTATGGGCCATATGGATGTAACATGGGACGAGACGTTATTAACTTCAGGTGTCCGCTTCTTAGCAAAGCTTGAGGCAGGCCAGTTCTGGACGAGTCATATAAGTGGAACACATCTATCCCGGAGCAAAGTTTCGGCTTGGATTTTCAGCCCATTATCAATCCCACCCATTAGAGCATGTGCCCACAAATGCAATTCTGATGCCGTCTGGTGGTCTGGACTCTGGAGCGAAGGGAATTACTAATTTCTTCGTCAAATGCGGTGGACGTGGTGAACTTGTTTCTGCGTGCAGGGAACTTCGCACTGATCCTGTCGCAGAGGCATCTCCGAGATGCTGGAATTGTTGGGAGCAGCCCCCTACTTGGCCCATCGCGCCAATAGGCCACCCGGCCAGCATAGCAGGAGCTACAAGCTAAGGGCTTTATATATTCACCTCTTCATATACAGATCCAGATAGAAATATTTATGTGATTCTAAGTTAGAAAAATAATATGTTCACCCTTGTAAATATATGACTAGATAGGATCTCTTGGGCAATTTAACTTCTCATGGATATAAATATATACCCCTAGATGCCATGAGAAGACGACAATTCATTTTTCTAGCAGAACACTTATATCCTAGCCAAGTATCTTTTACACCTTTCCCACGGCATCTAAGGCTCCAGATAGTCCTCGTGCAGTCTTATGTAGCCCTATTACTTACTGTTTGGTCCGTAATCACAACATGCATTATTCTACTGACTTCCTGTTTCCAAGTTTGGAATTGTGAAGTGTGATCATAGAAGGCAGTTTGACTTTCTAGTAAATATATAAGCTCTATTTGCTTTATTCTATAAGCTATTTTTTACAGTAAATGTCTTTTCTATAATACATAGCTTTTAAACGGATTCAGTGGTGATCTAGAATAGAAATAGCGCAGGGGCCTCATATTTTATGTATGTACTTATCAATGCATCCATCTAAAGGTATAATCAGAGCGGATACAAATAGATATCGCTCATCATATATCCTATTCCGTATTTTTTCTCAGAGTTGGAGTCGGACACAGATAATAACAGATACCCATTTATCCGTTCCATAAGAGTTTGGACAGTCGGTCGGATAAAAATTATCCTTTTCTTTTGCACATCTACACAGGATATTGGATAGTAGGGTGCAATCAAAGCGAGCACAGAGAGCCTAATCGCTGAGATGTCAAAGGAAGAGCACTCAGTATTCCCTATATATTTATATGTAGTAATCCGTCTATATGTTATCTTGTTTCCAAGTGAAGTCACAACAGACTTCTTCATATCACTTGACATACGGATATATATAGGTGGTTATCACTTATCTTATATTATATTTGATATTTTTTGCACGAAGTCAGATACGAATAGTGCTGGATGCCCATTTATCCCTTCCATATTCGTTCCGTGAGTCTTTGGTCGGTCGGTCGGACGGAAATTATCCGCTCCGTTTGCACTTCTACATCTATTAATAATGTAATAGATAGTAATGCATTTTAAATTTTGTAACATCAACTAACTTCATGATAAAGTTCAATAGTAAATAACTATTTGTCAGGCAACATACCAAAATCAAAAAACCTATAATTAGTGAATGATCTAGGATGAATCCAAGAATCTACTATTATACTTATTTTTTGGAGCGTATTATTTTGTCAACATCCTACGTGTTTTTCTTTTCTCTCTCTGTTTGTCAACGTGTTTAAGCCTTCTTTTTTTAGATAGATTTAGTTCTTGGTATGTGGGGGTACTAATTTTTGACATGTGGGGCCACACTGTGTAAGCTTAGACTATAAGTAACAAAAAATACCACATTTGTGAACTTCCATCCGCCCTTGAATGGAGTGTCTTTTAAAGACGAAGTATACTAGTTAATTGTAGTATCACTGCAGTGACTTTATTTATATCAATCAAAATTGTACGTGAATGTCTCTCTCTACAAACTATTACTATTTATAAACTAAAGAAAAAATCATTACCAAAAACTAATATAAACGCCTCTATAAACACCCAGTCGACTGTCGCCCAGACCTAACGAGAGAACTTTACACAGTCTAGCAGCACCGAAGTCATCTAGTAGCCTAAATGGATTCTAAACTTCCAACCGAAATTGATGGCGATTCCTGACTAATGCACTGCAGGATAGCTGAGGTTTAACTGTGTTATTAGCACCTTCTCATTTCGAGGATGTACTAATCCGTTAGTCAGCTCACGCAGATAGAGGAGTCCATTGGTCCGTTAGTATTGAATGGTTCAGAGTTGGCTGAAGCGCTGCTAAATTGGCAAACTGTCGTTGCAGTCAGGCCGTTTGTGCGGATAACGATGGGGAAGTATGCTAATTTTGGCCTTTCAAAGGTGTGGGAGTCCGCATGTTTGGTAGGTCGTCACCGTCGTCTGAATATGTTAGTTTATCTGTCGTTTTGCCAGTGCAAATTTCAAGATAGGTAAGATAGCTACTTGAAGATTGGACGGTGAAATTGACTTCTAGCCACGGTTGTTAAAATAGGATCACGACTCTAGCCATTAAATCGTATAGAGTTATAGTAAAATCATGATAGAATCATATAAGAATCACAAATTATCCTAATTATGAAAGACTTATGTTTTGTTGTGTCATATATCTTACTTCAAGTTGTATGTTAAACACTAAATAGTTAATAGTTTAGACATTACGATTCATAGGTTTAAAATAATAAAAATTAATTTGATTACTTATTTAATTAACTTTTTTTTATGTAAAATGGTCAGATAATTGTAATATTGATAACATCACTCTTTTATTCGTAGCTCTCAATATAGAATTAAAACCGCGATTCTAGTTGTGAATAAGATAGACATTTATTAATCAAATTAGATGTCAAATGACCAAATAAACACTCGTATCACTTTGGAAACACACGGTAAATTAAAAAAGTATTTTTTTGGGGTAAAATTAGATATGATCTTAGATTCTATAATTCGATCCTAGAATCTAATTTTACTATAGTATCCCAATCATATCATGATTCTGACGATCTTGCTTCTAGCTATATGGTTCGAGAGTAGAGCATTCAGTTAGGTTACATAGACTTTTGATTGATCAACTAGCGAGCTCAAAGTCTGACACGCAACTATGTTCCAGTCCAACCACTCCACCAAACCCTTCCTCTTCCTCCGAGCAGTATCCATCTAGCATTCTAGCCATCGCTAACTTGTACAATCCTAATGCTGATGAAGAAAGGGCGGCTCGGGCAGCCAGAGTCTGGCTTCACGTGTGTTCAACTAAAGTGCAATTCAAATGTGAAAAAAGAAATCAAACAATAGCACAGCAGGTTCCTAGGCAGTTACCAGAGAGAAATTTCGATATTTAACACTGAATACGTGCGCCTCTCAATTTTTAACCCTCAATTCGCACGCCTTTGGAAATTTAACCCTGTCACTGCGAATTCTTTTGATTCAAGGGATTCTCCTCATTTTCTCTCCTTTTATATTTTGACACTTGTCACCGCGAAAATGAAGAGAATCCCTTGAATCAAAAGAATTCGCAGTGACAGGGTTAAATTTCCAAAGGCGTGCGAATTGGGGGTTAAAAGTTGAGAGGCGCACGTATTCAGTGTCAAATATCGAAATTTCTCGTTACCAGATATGGCTAGATTATGGCGTAAGGACTGTATATTAAGGTTGTTAAAATCATGATTCTAGTTATAGAATTGTATGATTCAACAATCACATGAAACTAATCTGACTCAAATTATATATTGAGTCGTACCTGATAGAATCGTGATCCTAGCTATATAATAATGTCGAATCACAATAAAATCATGGTTGAATCATATAGAATCACGTATCATCCAAGATTATGAAAGAGTTAGATGCTTGGTTGTGTTATATCCCTCAATTCAAGTTGTATGTTAACTACTAAGTAGTTAATAGTTTAGACATTAAGATTCAGAGGTTTGAAATAATAAAAATTAATTTAATTATCTATTTATTTTACCTTTTTAATGTAAAATGATCAGATTATGGCAATATTGATAACATCACTTTTATAGTTGTAACTCTCAATGACATAGAGTTTAAACCATGATCTTAATCATGAATAAGATATATTTATTAATCAAATCAGATGCCAAATGGCTAAATAAATACTCATATCACTCTTGGAATATACAGTAAATTGGGAAAAATATTTTTTGGTAGAATCGGGTAGGATCTTAGATTCTATAATTCGATTTTAGAATATGATCATACCAAAGTATCTCTTATCCAATTCAGAATTACGATTCTGACAACCTTACTCACTGTACATGCATAGTATTCCCCATTTAGTAAGTCACCAAGATCCCATGCATCTCCATTGCAGATTTGGCAGGACGCACACCCTATGGAAGTACTTAATCTGTTCTTTCTTATTTGACGTATTTTATTTTGTATAGTCTTGAAGATACGACTTTATCTGATACTTTTTATAGCTTTACACTAAAATATATTAATAAAATTATAAAATTATATTATTAAATAATAAATTTAATAATATAATTTTTTTATATAGATAATCTAGATAATTTCAAACCTAGCGATAGTCAAATTTGAGTGAGTATAAGCTCAGCAATTTGTGTTTGCCTTTTACACCTGGACTGGACTGGACGACGCGCCGGCCCGGCGGCGTGGTCCTCCCCGTGCAGAAAATGATGAGCCCTGGCGACTGCTTGCGCGGCCACCCACGCCGCTGCGCCTTCCTGACGCCCCCACCTGTGAGACACTTGCCGTTTGCGCCGGGCCAGGCCACAGTTGGTTGGACCCGAACAAATCCATTGAATTTTACGCGAAACCAACAACAGGCGTACAACCACCACGCGCGCAGAGGCAGAGCTCTCACGTTACAGATTTTGTTGCCTCCCGTCCACCACCCTCCGCCGCCCGCCTCTCTCGGAAGCGTCACCGACTTCGTCTTTTTTTTTTTCCTTCTCTTGCGGTGGTGGTGCGTGGGGATGGGCGAGGGCGGGACGATGGGGGCGCTGGCCCTGTCGGTGGTGTCCTCCGTGTCGATCGTCATCTGCAACAAGGCGCTCATGAGCACCCTCGGCTTCACGTTCGGTGAGCGCCGCCTTGCTTCTCCCGCTCTAGTTTCTTCGCGTCTAGTTTGTTCACGGAATCATGGTAGGAACTAGGGAGTGCTTGACGCCACGAGCTTCCTGTGTCTCCAATGCCTGCGATGTACTAGCAGCGACCGTGATCCTTTTGTTATTAACGGAGACGTTGATACGAGTTTGGCGGAATAGAAGTGAGTCTGCACACCAGGTGTTCCTGGAATTGCTTGAGCGAAGTGCAGACTAGTTTGTATGAAAGATGAGCATTGGGCGCCCAAGTGAATTTGAACTTTCACTACATTTTTGTAATGGAAAGCTTTCACTAGATATGACGATGCAAAATTGACAAAACTGTTCTGATTTCTTTCAGCTACTACGCTGACAAGCTGGCATCTCCTGGTGACATTTTGTTCGCTCCATGTGGCTCTTCAGATGAAACGTTTCGAGAGCAAGGATTTTGATCCCAAGGCAGTCATCGGATTTGGAATACTAAATGGCATATCTATCGGTTTGCTTAATCTGAGCCTTGGATTCAACTCTGTTGGCTTTTACCAGGTTGGTTTACCTTTTGAAGTTCAGACCAATCTTGCATCTTTCTGATTTTTTTCTATTTCGGATGAACATATTCATCTTCTGCAAATGTTACCTGTTAGGAGTTTTCAAAATTAATTTTCTGCTGGAAATTTAGAAGTTAACTTTAATGTATGTTTCATCTGAATATCAACACAGTAGAGTTGATTACAAAACAATACTACTCCAATTTCCAAACAATAAAATGATGGTGAATTTATATACTCCTTATTTGATTAGGGGATGACATGACACCACTTTAATTGGAACTTGTTTTGATCAAATCATATTTGCTTTAAAGTTTATTCTCTTCTGGGAATGCATGCAACCAAGCTTTTTTAAAATGTTCTTCATCTACAGATTTTAAGTTTTTGTGTTGTCAGTAGTTCCCTGCTTTGTATTAGCGTCTCACTCTATAAAATGTATTAGATGACCAAGCTGGCAATAATTCCTTGTACTGTGTCATTGGAGACTCTATTCTTCAAGAAGACATTCAGGTCCGATCCAAGTCTTGCTTTATCATATCACATATAACAAAATCATCAACTAGTAAATATCTAATCCTTGTTGGCACTCATAAGAAATATGACAAAATCATCAACTAGTACATGATTTTTGAATATTTGAAGTGCTGAACACCTACAGGCCGCAGGTCTGCAGCCCTAGCCATTATTCATGCCATTCAATAATTTAGATCACAAATTATAATGATGTTTGTCCTTGATGCAGCCGGAACATCCAAATGGCACTGGCAATTCTTCTGTTTGGTGTGGGTATTGCAACAGTGACAGACCTTCAACTAAATCGTTTGGGATCTGTGTTGTCTCTGCTTGCTGTTCTTACTACATGCATTTCACAGATTGTATCCTTTGAACAATGATCATGAAGTTTAATTTAGTGTTCTTTCTACTAGAAAATAAAATGACACTTGATTTATTTTCTTTATGGATAAAAAAAGCAGACTCATGGTACTAGCTCGTAACATCTATGAGGTGATATTTGATTGATGAGATGGATAGTTGTCATTCTCTGTTTCTATTTTGATATCCATATGCCTACACCTATATCAGTAAGTGTCAGGCATAAATTAGGTAAAGATGTTTAGCCATTACCATGACAAGGTTTTTTTTGGAACTTTCTTCTTAATATCAACAATGACATCACAGAGGATATTACTTTAGTGTTAAACCCCATTTTGTTTGTTAGATAACCTACTCTTCCTGCAGTTCGGTACTGTAGTTGCCAACTTGTCATATTACCACTGGATTAATTTGCATTAGCTTGGTTCATCCGAAATCCACAAACATTATTCATTACTCAAATTGAAGTAACAAACTTTATATGATAATCTACTCTCCATTTTATTAATCAACTGTAATTTGTTTGGATTCATTATTGTCTATTGAATTAAGGTTTGTATCCATCTTTTCTTCTGCTAGTCTATTTTTCTTCCCTGTAAGAACTTAACCAATTCTGCCAGATGACAAACACAATTCAGAAGAAATTAAAAGTTTCTTCAACTCAACTTCTATACCAGTCTTGCCCATACCAAGCGCTGACTCTTTTTCTCATCGGTCCATTTCTCGATGGTCTACTTACTAACCAGAATGTATTCACTTTCAAGTACACACGCCAAATCCTTGTGAGCATTTCTTTACCCGACAGGCCGACACTCCTTTTTCTGAATTACCAATGTGTTTTTATCCAATAATTTGTCTATTTATTATCTTTTTGACAGGCATTCATCATTCTTTCATGCCTAATATCTGTTTCTGTGAACTTCAGCACATTTCTTGTGATCGGGAAAACTTCTCCTGTGACATACCAAGTACTGGGTCATCTGAAAACTTGCCTTGTCCTTGGTTTTGGATATGTTTTACTTCACGATCCATTTAGCTGGAGGAACATAGTAGGGATTCTTGTTGCCTTGATAGGGATGATCTTGTATTCTTACTTTTGCTTGATGGAGAGCCAACAGAAGGCCCTTGAATTGTCAGCTCGGCTCTTTCATACCCAGGTTATTATACTTTTCTTCTGATGCTATCCATCTGGCCATCAAAATGATAAATTGCAGACTTGCAGTCATGTTTACCACTCCTTTTATTTCCAATCAAGGCACACTAACCTTTTTCTTAGTGTAGCTCCTCAATCCTTACGCGTTGCCTAAATCACTTTTGGCTCATCAACCATGTCGGTGGCAGGTGAAAGAAGGTGAAGCAGACGCTCTTCTCCTGGTACAGAACGGGTTGGCTGAAGTTGCCGATGGTGGTGTGACTAAAGGACCGGTTTGGAGCTCGAAAAGAGATTTGGATGCATGACCATCCTCTGCATTCACGGTACACCGTACTGTTCTGACGGCATTAGCATGGGCTTCGATCTGAAGCCACCGTCTCCTACAGAAGAAGCAGAGCAGTTGACAGTAGCATTTTTACCAGTCACTGAAAAAGATTAGATACTCAACGTGCTCATTCACTTCAGCTCTGAACTCTTGCGTGTCCCTTGAAGTGCATCTTGTATACTGTCATTAGTGACTATCATGTCAAAAGAATTACAAAAACATTTGCATGCTATTATACTATAGAGAATATTTGTTTCTGAAATAAGATGCTCTATTTGATGCCTGAAATCTGTATGTTGCAATGTCTGTTCCTCGGTAGGATCTTCCTCGCTCAATACATTTCGTCGGCTCTTCGTGCCTTTCCCATGGACAGCGTGTACCGTGTTGCAAAGCGGAAAATGATTTATGCGCCTTGGCTTATGAAGCCCGTGACTCCAGGATCCTTTCTGTTCTTGATGCTCTACCGCTTCTTGGGGAAAATTGAAAATATAGGACCAAGTTGAGAGGGGTTTAGCAAAATAAGATTAAGTTATTTGTACTCGTAAATATAGGACTGAGTTGAGCAACTTCTTGAAAATTTGATATTTTTCCCATTTTAATTTCATTTTCATTTTTCAGCCCTTTTTCTCTACGCGAAATGACCATTTTACCCCTCCTCCCTCTCCCTCGCCTGGCTCGCTGCAGGCCGGCTGCTCCCTCGCCGCCCGCTCCATGCGCCTCCTCGCCGCCGCCGCCCCCGCGCGCCGCCTCCGCGCCCCCGCCTCGCTCGCCTCGCGCCGCTCGCGCCTCGCCTCGCCTCCTCGCTGCAGCCTGCCTCACCATGCGCGCGCCGCCGCCTCGCTCGAGCGGCGCGGGAGGCGCGGGGAGCGGCGGCGCGCGCGAGGAGCGGCGCGGGAGCGCGCGCGAGGCGAGCAGCGGCCGCAGCCGAGCCAAAGCGAGGAGAGGGAGGAGGGGTAAAATGGTCATTTCGCGTAGAGAAAAGGGCTGGAAAATGAAAATGAAATTAAAATGGGAAAAATACCATATTTTCAAGAAGTTGCTCAACTCAGTCCTATATTTACGAGTACAAATAACTTAATCCTATTTTGCTAAACCCCTCTCAACTTGGTCCTATATTTTCAATTTCCCCCGCTTCTTGCCACCAGATGTACAAGGGCCACGCCTGGCGCAAACCTAGAGGAAGAGGAGTACACGGAGGCTTCGGAGCTCGCACCAGCCGCCGCCGCCGCCTCCCATCCATCGGCATGGTAAGAACCGATCTCCTGTACTCACACCTCGCATGACGCGATTGAACGTTGGTCTGACCCGTCGCTGCGTGCGCAGACCTTCAAGCGCAGGAATGGCAGCCGCGGCCACGTCAAGCACACCCGCTGCTCCAACTCAAGTACATCCGCTGCTCCAACTGTGCCAAGTGCTGCCCCAAGGTAAGGCGGAGCACTTTGTCGTAGTCCTCTTCCCTTTCCTTTAGCGCGAATCGCCGGATCTGTGTGTTAATTTGGGTGGGTTTCCTGGGTGGCTCAGGACAAGGCGATCAACAGGTTTCTGGTGAGGAACATCGTGGTGCAGGCTTCCGCCAGGGATGTCCAGGAGGCGCGCGTCCATGATGGTGCGCTTCCCTTTCCGCTTTAGAGTTTAGACATGATTCGAGATAGTAGTACGCAGTACGCACGGTGGTTTTGCATACGAGTGTAAAATTTTATTTTTGTCTCCGTCTATTTCGATCCTCTTGCGAGCTCAGATGTGTTGATCTCTTGATGCGGTGATGGCATAATTGACATCTGTTTCGTTGCAGGATACGTTCTCCCCAAGCTGTATGCTAAGGTGCATCACCGCGTGTCCTGCGCCATCCATGCTCACATCGTCCGTGCCCGCTCCCTTGAGGTCCGGAGGGACCGCAGGCCGCCGGAACGCTTCTTCCGCCGCAGGGTACATGCTCCTTCCCTTGCTTCATACCAATCAGCTTCCTTTCGTTTTGTAGTTAGTTTGTAGTGTTTAGTTGGTAGCACATACTAATTAGTTTATTTGTCCACACTGCTTGATGAGCTGCCTTAATCCTCATTTGCATATCAGAATGATGCCCTGTATCTGTCATAGAAATTTTCATCTTTGTCACTAAAAGTACGCACATAGGGGTATCTGCTTATGGTCTAACCTTTTCTGAACCATGACCCATGTAATTTTTTATTAAATGTAAAATGTTGAATATTCTTTTAGCTGATTGTTCGAATAGTACAAATTTATCAAAAGTAACTGACATGCCTCGTGTAGCATATACATTCTGCTGACCTAGTTAGTATTTTTGGGACTGCACGTCTGCCCCGATGGCAATACATAGTGCTTGTGGGATGAACCGGTCCCTAACATTCATGCCGTCCATTTCACAATTGGCTGACAACCTGCATGTTTAGCTGATCATTCAGGATGTGAAATGTTCGATGTGAAGATATTTTGTGCTGTTTTACTCGATTATTTTGCATATAATGATTATGCAATGCTGAAATCTTGGTGAGATTTAGTATATCGATAGCTCCCTTGACTATGGCTTATCTGTACTGTAGCTGAGTGCTACAGTACAGATTGTTTTCAGTGCTTACTATATAGTATTCTAGTTATTCCTGTTAGTGGCATTACTACCCTCCATGTTGCATTCAAATGAACCAGTGGCGTGCTCAGATGAGCCCCTGGATATATGGTCAAGGTAATTGAGATATATATGTGATCGAAATCACTCTAGGAATGCCCAAAATCGCCCACCCACATTGTCAGTTTTCGTAGGCACAGGCATGCTTGTGCTGTTAGGAAGGCTGATTTTAATTCATTGTTAGTTCAATCCACTTCTTACTGTACTTCTATGTTTGTTGGAACATCTTTTTTAAGTGATCTTGATCATGCCATGTGATGTTAGTTGCCTCATTTTGCAGGAGGAAAGACCTGGGGGCCAATGTCCTCGTCCTGCTGCTGCTGCTGGTGGTGCTCCGGCTCCCAACGTTGCCCGCACCTGATTTTGCTTCCTAGAGTGCTCTGCTTTTGATCGGTCTATTACCTTAAACAATCTACCGTGATCTTAGACTAGTATAGAATACACAGGAGAGTCCAGATTTGCTGATTCGAGTCTCTACAACGGGCGCTAGCAAGGGCTTTGGTGTGAGGTACATGGCCACGGAGGCCACTTCACTCGCGACTGCTCCTCCATCACAGCCCTCCACGAATGCACAGCTAGGGAGCGCATGTAAGACACCAGCGCACCAGTAATAGCGCATGGACATTAGCGCCTGGAGGCACCCCAAGTTCAGCCCCCTCCAACCATACTGCGGATCCAAGGCTCAGAGGCCACCCTGCGCTGAGTGATTAACACCATCTCGGGCGGATCGTCCCTCGAGTTCCCCTCTGAAAGACAGAGAAGGGAATATGCCCATTGGTTCCGTCATGTCGCAGCGTACCAACATAGATGCCTCTGGAATTGGCTTGCGCAGACATCACATTCAGAGCGAAGGATGCCATGGGGGTAGACTTCCCCCACCAGGACCCTTTGGTAATCATAGCCAACATTGCTGGCCACGAGGTGTGGCAAGTTCTGGTTGATGGTGGCAACTCCGCGGACCTCCTATTCATGAACACCTTCAACTAGATGGGACTCTCTTGAAGTAGACTAGAGCCAACCCACATACCCCTACAAGGTTTTGGCGAATGGACGGTAAACACCATAGGGCAAATAGCGCTTGAAGTAGTCATCGCGCAAGGAGGGCGGAGCAGGCATGAAGTCATCACATTCGTCATGGTCAACTTGCAGTACCCCTACAATGCTATTCTAGGAAGGGCCACCCTCAACATGTTCGATGCAATCTTGCATCACAACAACCACATTTGGTGCAAACCTGCATCACAACTACCTCTGCACGAAGCTCCCCAGTCCTGAAGGAATCACACAATCTTGGGCGATCAAGACCTCGTGCAACAAATTGAAGTTGACGCGTGAAGCCTGCACCGGAAGGTCCACGCTGTGAGTGACGGATCCACCCTGGCCTTTGCCTCTAGATGGATGCCCAAGCCAAAGCCGGGGGCGACGTGAAGACGATGCCGCTCCAACCAGATGACCCGATGAAGCAGGTATCGATCAGAGAGGGCCTCACCCCTGAGGCAGAGAAAAATCTCATGGCCATGCTTAGCAAGAACATGGATATCTTTGCGTGGTTGACAAACGACATGGGAGGGGGTAGAGAATTTTGTCATCGAGCATAAGTTGGCGGCGTGCCCAGATACAAAGCCAGTCAAGCAGAGAATGAGGCGGATGTCCCTTGATTGCCAAGAGGCTGCCAAAGCGGAGGTGACCAAGTTAAAGGCCTCTGGCATAATCTGGGAAGTAGTCCACCCTGAGTGGCTTGCCAACCCCGTGCTGGTGAAAAAGTCCAACAGGGCCTAGCGTATGTGTGTTGAGTTCACCAACCTCAACAAAGCATACCCTAAGGACAACTATCCGTTGCTGCGTATCGATCAACTGGTCGATATGACGGCCAGATGTGAAATGATGAACTTCCAAGATGCCTACTTTGGATACCATCAGGTATGGATGGTGAAGGAGGACGGGGCGAAAACAAGCTTCATAGTTGTCAAATCCTAGAGCAACAACTTCGAAATCCTCTGTGTAAATTGCATTAGTTAAAGATCAGCTAGTGCACACAGTGATAACAGGGATACATATCAAGCACAATACAAAGTTTATTTATCTAGATATGGGACTGAAGGCCAAAATTTACATCTACAGCCCATAGGCCAAAAATTAAATATAAGCAGCGAAAGATAAAACCGAAGAGGAAGAAGCCCAACAAGCTTGCCCACAGGCAAACGACAATATGACGAGGCCTATACGTCCTAATCTCACCGAAGTCGAAGCATTCCTCCTCTGAGCAACAGAATTTAAGCAAGGTGAGCACATAAAATGTACTCCGCAAGTTACACGGAAAATTGCACAATAATACAAGGCTGACAAGTGAAGGCATATAAGGTTATTTGAGTGTAAAATAGCATGTAAAGAAATACATTAAATAGATTAGAAATTGCTGAAATTAATACAGTAAATAAAAATAGCATTGTAATCAAAATAGATATCATCAGTGCAGGTTCATCCCCCACACTAACCTATCTACGGGCATCCCACTCGGACCATCTTTCTTCAAAAGATCTCATATGGATTTCATCCATCTATAAGCATTTTATAAAACAATTTTTGAAAACAAAGTTTAATCCATGAAAAACTTTACTCAACTTGCTCATGACCGTGGGCACGGCTATTCAGAATAGTTTATACACTCTGTAGAGGTTGTACAACTTTAACCACAATATATAATTATCTCATAATATCGGCCATTACATGTTTTCGTAGGTATATAACTAAGAAAATCATAACAATGCCTTCACAATACAAAGCTTTCAACCTGGTCAACCCAACACTAAGATTTCACCCCAGTAAGAAATCTACTAGACTGGGACCCTTTCTTGAGTTGAGTGAGACTTCACATGGCCTATGTTACGCTTATTTTCAACCTACAATGAGACTCAGGTTGGGACCTACAAATTAGTCAGTCAGGACTGTCCCATACTAGTCTTGTGGTAGTATATTAGAGCTTTATAGCAGCAGCTTGCAGACCAATCCTTAACTTGACTTAGGCTCAAACTACATACCCTTTGTGTCTGACAGTCAACATTGTGTCATCGAACAATAATGCATGCTACCACCCACCACCTAACCATTAGTCTAAGTCTAAACCAGATTTTATATTTTGTTTTGAAATAATTCATAGTCTTTCTTGACTCACCGAAGTCGAGAGTACATTTAAAAAGCTTATCATTTTATGTGAAAAGGTTATCCCAAAATAAAAATTATGTCTAAATAGGTTTAAGCATTTGATATAAAATGCTCTAGTCCATACTAGTATATTAACCAAAGTTTTATTTTAGGATGACTACGTATCCGGGAATCAATACCAATGAAGGAGTTAACAAGTAGACAATAACTAAGTTTAAAACTGAATTGAAATACGTTGAATAAAAATATGCATCTAGAATAATTGAAATTAATATAATTTTATTTACAAATTGGGATCAACATGATCAAGATGTGTAATTTGCCTTGCTCCATGAATTGGTGAGAATTGTCATCATTCCTCGGAATGTCACAGTGTACACGTGAAAAAATAACCCACCAAACTCAAATAAACTTCAAATAAATTCAATGAACTCCAAAAATTTGAAACTAAGGAAGATTTGGATAGATCTTGATTTTAGGTGAGTTTATAAATTTGAATATGTTCAATCGGAGTTAGGATAAAGAAATACATGCTTATGAAAGTTTGAAAAGAGAGAAAAAGAATAAATCGGATTTTCTAGAATTATTTTTTGTGAAGAAAAGTGGTCGGAAGCTACAATATTTTGTGAGTAATTGGTGGTCGAAGGTTGGGAGTGAGTGGTCGGTGGTCGAGGTTAGGGAGAGTGGCAGTGGTCAAAATAACATGGTCGGTGGTTGAAGCAGTAGCGGTCGGCATAACGTGGTTGGTGGTCGAAGTCTATAGTGTGGTTGATGGTCGAAATCTATAAAGTGGTCAATGGTTGAAGAGTGGTTAGAGCAGTTGAAAGCTATAAAGTGGTCGGACAGGTGAAAGTTATAAAGTGGTCAGATGGTCGAAAGTTATAAAGTGGTTGGTAGTCGAATGGCTGAAGTGGTCAAACAACCATGGTCGGATGGCTAAAGTGGTCGATTAGCTGCGGTCGTGAGTGACAGTGGCCAAAAACGGCTGCGGACGAAGGATGCTGTGGTCGTGGGACATGCCGTGGTAGTGCTATTGGCGGCAAGTGGCGCACGGGCATGGTGCTCGCCGGCGTTAGGGGTCACAACCAAAGGTGGCATGGGGTGGAAAAGAGGGAGGGGGCATGGGAGTTCGGTTTTACCTCGCCTTGGTGCTCGGAGACACGCAGGGGTTGCCAACGGTGAGTAGGTGACAGTGGTGCGGCTTGGCTTCGATGGTCATGGGGTTCTGACGGCGCTCCTTGGCAGTGGAGGGGTGGTGGTGCTTGCGGAGACGCGGAAGGTGGCGGCTACGAGGCTCGAGGTAGCTCGCAACAGCACCGATTCCTCACTATAGATGCTCGTTAACAGTAGAGAGGGGGCACGATGCATAG
Organism: Dendrocalamus sinicus; assembly: GCA_036346575.1. Lineage (NCBI taxonomy): Eukaryota > Viridiplantae > Streptophyta > Magnoliopsida > Poales > Poaceae > Dendrocalamus > Dendrocalamus sinicus. Next base: position 14,817,609 of record CM070643.1, on the reverse strand, counting down.
GAGCCTCCAGCATGGAAGTGGAAAGAGGAGGTGGAGCACCATGGGGTGAAGAGAGGGGGTGCTGGGGAGGGGCTTTATATAGGAGGCGAAGGAGGGCACGAAGCTCGGGAGCTCACCGGAGTTAAGGTTGATGCAATCGCGAGTAAAGGTAGATGGGGTTTAAAGAGGGAAAAACAGACAAGGGTGAATGCGGGGAGGAAATAAGGTTTCAATGCGCACTAGCATGAGACGAAACGGAAGAAAATTGATGCATTGAAGAACCTCGATGCGCAGGCATGGCGGCGACTGGAGGAAGAAGGAAACAAGGATGAAGGGGAGCCTAACAGGCGGGGTTCAGCTGGAGGTGAGAGAGTAGAGGAGAGAGGAGAGCGCTAGCACGAGGGGTGATCTGGACCGTCCAAGTGTTGGCTCGGGGAGAGGGTTGAGTTTTTAATTTTTCTTTTTAATTTCCAGAAAACCTAGGAAACTCCAAAAATATCAAATAAGTCTAAAAATTCCAATAAAAATCACAGAAATTCTTGGAGTTATTTTAGAGTTAGAAAAATATTTTCAACTTAAAGTTGGTCTTTAAATTTTTACAAACATACCTTTTAGCTTTGAAATCGATTTTTAAATTCCAAAAAATCTAGATAAAAGCCAAATACTTCAAAATAATTAATTCAAAATAGGATTTTTTTAATAGAAATTCAAATTACCTTACTATTTGATAATATTCTTATTTTTACTTAAATTCCTTTTAAGAAAAAGCTTTTTTAAAAATTGAAAACTGGCAAATAAAATCTCCCAAAAATAAGGCAATCAAAGAACACTTGTTTTTATTTTAAATTAAATTAAATTTATTTTTTTCTCTAAAAATTTTGAAATAAATAGCTGGGTTGTGACAAGAGTCCCCGACAGCATGTACTACTTTGTTCAGATGCCCTTCTGGCTCAAAAATGCCTGGGCTATGTTCACCAGACTCATCACACTCGTCCTCGTGTCACAGTTGAGACGGAATGTCGAGGCCTACATTGATGACATTGTCGTAAAAAGTCTCCAAGCAGCAACCAACCAGGTGGACCTTCAAGAAATGTTTGACAACCTCCAGCGAGCAGGCATAAAGCTGAACCCATGGAAATGCATCTTTGGAGTTCAAACAGGAAAACTCCTCAGTTTCTTAGTCTCCGAGCGAGGAATTATGGCCAACTCGATAAGATAGATGCCATACTAACCATGGAGGCCCCAAAGACCACTCGAGAGGTCCAGCGGTTCATGGGTTGCCTAGCCACCCTTAGTCGCTTTCTCTCCAGGGGTGGAGTGCGCGTTACGCTTTTTCAAAATGCTATGAATCTTGGGCAATTTTTAGTGGATAGATGAGTGTGCACAGGCCTTTCACGACTTAAAGGAATACGACACCAAGCTCCCTCGCCTTGTGTGTACCAGAGGCTCCGCTCTTGTTGTATCTTGCGATGACCCCCTTGGCTATTAGTGCGGTGCTTGAGCTAGAAGAGGGCCCCGTGCAGTAGCCTGTATACTACATGTTGGAGGCACTTCAAGGAGCAAAGGCACGGTACATTGAGCTAGAGAAGCTGGCATATGCTCTACTCATGGCTTCGCATAAGTTGTAGAACTACTTTATGGCGCATAACATTACCGTAGCCTCATCCTTCCCCTTGGGGGAGATGCTGCAAAACAAGGAATCGACTGACAACATCTATAAATGGGCAACTGAGCTCACCCTCTTCTCCATCACATATGTCATGCGAACCACCATCAAGTTGCAAGTATTAGTAGATGTCGTCACCGAATGGACCCCCGGGGGCCAACAGGCTTGTGAAGAACCGCACTGCCAGGGTCGGTTTGGGGGCCATCGTCACAATGCCCGAAGGCCGGAGTTTGGGGGCCATTGTCACAATGCCCGAAGGCCGGAGCCTTGCCTACGCCATGCGCCTCGGCTTCCCCGCAACCAACAACGTAGCAGGGTATGAGGCCCTCCTATTTGGGCTGCGCAAGGTGAAGGCGCTTAGGGCGCAAAGGGTGCTCGTACACACAGATCCCCATGTCCTCATGTCACATATCGATAAATCTTATTAGGTTAAGGACCCTGAGTTAACCAGGTACCTTGTGGCAGTCCGGACAAGGGAACACCATTTATTGGAATCTCTATCAAGTCGATACCAAGGGCCGCCAACGGCGAGGCGGGCACGCTAGAGAAGCTCGCCAGCAGGGAAGGAAGCCACCCGCGGGAGTCTTTTTTGAAGTATTAACCTGCGCGGTGGTCCCTCTCAACCAGTTGTAAACTGCCAGTGTGGTGCATATCGCATAGGATGACAACTGGAAACAACCCATCGTCGCCTTCCTCTGTAGGGTAGGGGGTGGGGGTGATGAACCAGACAACCCATGCCAAGGGCAGAGGATGATGCACCGAGCAAGTACCTTCGAGCTAGTCGATGACATCCTATACAAGCGCAACATCTGCGCATCGCTCCTTCACTACCTCTTGAGGCATGAAGGCCAAGAGCTGCTCGTGAAGATACATGGAGGCATGTGTGGGTCCCACTTAACCCCAAGAGTCCTCATCGGGAAGACCTTTCGGTAGGGTTTCTACTGGCCAATGGCAGCGTCAGATGTGAAGGAGCTAGTCCAACGGTGCCAAGGTTACCAGTGGATGGGGTGGTTCTCTCATGCCCCGCCTACTCCCCTTCAACCAATCCTGCCAGTATGGCCGTTGGGTTGATGGGGGATTGACATCATCGTCCCACTACCGTGCGCTCTCGGAGATCGTCGGTTTATCATTGTCGCCTATGATTACTTCTCTAAGTGGGTCGAGATTGTACCCCCTCGCTAAAATCACCTCTGTGGCAGCAAAGAAGTTCTTGTGACAATATTATGTCGCTTCGGAGTTCCCAGGGTGATCACCATCAACAACGGCCTACAGTTTGATGCGGACGTGTTCCACGAGTACATGGGTATGAAGGTGAGCTACGCCTTCGTTGGACACCCACAGTCCAATGGGGTTGTCAAACGTGCTAACGGCACCATCTCCGATGGCATCAAGAAATGACTGGTCGGCCTTCCCAAGGAGAAGTGGCTGGAGGAATTGCCGAAGGTCCTTTGGTCTGTGCGAACCATGGTCTCTTGCCCAACAGGCTTCACCCCATTCTGATTGCTCTTCGGGGAGGAGGCCATGACCCAGAAGAACTAAAGGCAAAGTCCCATAGAGTGGTAGCCCCTGGTGCTAGAAGAATGCAATGTGTCGCTCGACCTTGTCAATGGAGATTGGATGCAGGTGATGCTCAACATCGCGAAGTTCATTCGTGTGTCAATGATGTCGTACAACAGGAAAGTCGACTATGCATGACCACCAACGGAGGGGTGGTCCTGTCGGACGCACATGTACACACCTTGTAAACAAAAGCATACCTATGCAAACGGGGTGCAATAAAGTGTCTTCTTAACCCCTACATATGGTTTGCCCTAGGTGGTTAAATATAGCACCGGGACCCCCTGCCCTAGGAATACGCACATGGCGCGCTCCGCCTCCGCCAGTGACAATACTACAAGCACATGGGAGTAGCCAGCGCAAGGACAAGATCAACCACAAGACACCGCTCGGGGTCATGAAAAGTTACTAGGACCCACAGACTTCACCAGCACCATCAGCGAGGGACGGACACTGTTTGACTAGGCTAAGCATGTCCGCACCTGCCATTAGCAAGCCAAAGGGGACATGCAGAGCATGCAGAACTCTTCAGTGCAGTCCCGCTTATTTAGTCGAAGGGCAACTGCACGGAGCCTCTAAAGCCGCATCTTGTCGTCTCAGTCCAATACCACAGGAGGTGCCTAGACGAAATCCATGAGACAGCCGGTGAAGCGAAGACTACTGTCATGTTTGATTTTGTGATAGAGCAAGTGCTCCATCTAGCGGGACTCCCACTTTATCCGTGTCGAGTTAGAGGGGAAATCCTTGGAGGAGGAACCACAGAGCTGTAGGTTACTCAGATTGGAAATTTGGATAGGACCGATGCGCTTCGGTTGGCATCAAGCATCATGGAGGGATGCAAAGACCACTGCGTGTGGCTGGGTGCCCTCTGAGCGGGCCATCCAGGAGTATATGGCCAGCCGGACGATGGCGTTCGGTGTTAGCTACTGGAGCTCTAGTTCATACAGCCACAACAGCCACAACATTTTTAATTGGCTGCTACATTATCACTACAGTACTTTACTGCAGTACCCAAAAAAATATTTTTTCCCTTTTGCTGCATTTTTGTTTTTTGTGATCTTGCTATGATTGGCAAGTTGAAAGAGCAGAAGATACTAGATTTAAAAAAAGAGTTTCCGCTGCGGATTACAATAATTCACTCCCCTCTGATTGCCATCGACAATCCTACACTTAGTGACTGAGGTAGATGGGTAATAAGTTTAGTGGCCTGATGGTTAGTGGGTTTGGTCAGTTAGCCCATCACGGTAACATGGAAACAACTAAGATGTCTAGCACGACCCACACAAGGAAACTTCGGTCCAAATCACTTCCATAGTCGTCTTCTACCTCCAGATTCACTGAAGCTTGCTGCCATGACATCCCAAGCATGGATGGGAAGGCTAGGGGGTCACCTACAGTTTGGCCAGAGGTAGTAGGGGTTCCATGCCACACTAACCCCCTGTTGGGTCTGCCTCTGCTTGGAGGAGGTCTTCTTCTACTTTCAAACCAAATGGCTCACTCTCTCTATGGATGATGGATGAATGCTGGTGTTGGAGGAAGGTATCCACGTTCCGGCTGGCGGTAGGGTGAGCTCTAGCCCCGGCTGAAAGAGATGATCACAACGATCAAACATTCATATCCTTGATCGAAATAGTTGGTCAAAATGAATTCTGATTCCACAGTGATGGAAGAAAGTTTTGCCCGAAACTAGAATTGGCACTAGAAAGAAGAGCTTGTGTAGACTGCCCCAGCCATATGCAAGCAGTGGAAGGCCCATAAAGATACAAAGAAAAGTGACACTACCGGCATCAAGATGAAACTCAAGATAGCTTCCCCTGCTGATCGCTGAGCTATGCGTGGCAATTGGCACATAAAAGAATGTCTCGTTCGCCCAAAACCAATTTGTTCAAGAAACCTGCTAAACATAGCTAATAACCTCCAAATTCAGGCGACTGCCATGTTTTCTTTGTTGAAACAAGTGCGTACTTTTGGGCTGCGGCTTATAACTTTTAATTGCGACTTATTAGTTTAATGAATAGTGATTGCTGAAAGAGATTGAAACTAAAAACTGGCTAAAAAGCTAAAAAGAACAAGTCCCATGAACTGTCATGTTTTCATAATGTATAAACCATCAGAACCTATCTCTAAGAAGTATATGTTTCTCCACCACTCACTCATGACAAGAACATCAAATGAATACCCTGATAAGCGTATTAGGATATGATTTCAAAATGGATTTCCTATGTCCTGACATGACATCTCCCACTCTTGCTAGGGAGAAGATGGAGATTGTTGCATCGAAAATGGAGGATCTTGCAAAATGTGTCATCAGAGTTCTCTCCGATAACGTCAAGAATCCTAAAGATTCCGCTCTGCCTAGAGAAGCCCCGTCAATTCTGTGTCTGACACTATATACTGTAACAAGTTGAAAGCACGCTGGAGCGAGTTTGGCAGCTCTGATCCTCCAAGCTCGTACGCTTTGAGCATCCACCTCTCTGGACGCGATCAGGAAATTTGTCTCCGGAATCAGGGCGGGTCAACCTTTCTCTGTTTGCCGGCTGGCTCTATGCTTGTCACAATTGGCAAGCAGATCCAGGTATCATGCTAAGTTATCACTATATACTTTCATTACGCCTTGCTGTCTAAACTAAACTTGTTAAGAGGCTCAAAATTTTGCCAAATTAAATACCTGACCTAATGCTTAGTTTGACCCATCTATGCCTTGATCTGTTCCCAGTGTGAAGTATGGGCAGGACTTGCTCTGAACTGAAACCAGTCTTCTCCAGTAATTGATCATGGAGAAACACTGCGAGGATGGTGATGATGACAGGTGGTTTGAATATTTGGTTTGTTTCAGATTGTTTTGTTTGTTGATAAAGAATACAGGAAAAAGTGAGTACATACTACTGTGATTAGCTCATCCCGGTTGAGGAAAATGGGATGTAGTGGTTTTTGTTTGATTGGTTTGTAGATTGAGGCTTGAGGGTGCCTCTTTTGAGATTGAGTGGTTGGTTTTGAAGCTGAGAATTTTTTTGAGCTCTTTTACGGTATCTTAAAATGAATATGAGTCGTTCAATCATGGTAATCCAATAGTTCAGATTTAATTATGCTACTATCCACACTACTAGTAATAGAATCTTCAAACAGGTAAAATTGTAAATGAAATAAGTGGCATAAGATTAATTTTTGCGATTTCGTGTGCCCAATCTCACTGGAAATCATGCGGGACCTGGTGACACTCTCATCGGGATCACCTACGGCGGCGCGTGGCAGTGCGAGCAGCTGGCGAGCGCCATGGCTAGTAGCGTGCCTCCCGGCAACGTTGGGGTGATCACGAAGGCAGAGTGAGCAAAGGAGCATGTTGAATAGCTGAAGCTGGTGGAGCGGATGGTGGCGAGCTTCTACGGCGGGGTGACGGCATCGACAACGCACTTATGGACGACGCTCTCCGGTAGCGGTGTCGAGGACATGTGCGTGATGACGCGCAAGAGCATCGATGACCTCGGCTAGCCCCGTGCTATCCGCCAGCGTCTTCCACTTCCTCCATGATGACTCCACCCGCAGCAAGTGGGGTGAAAAGTCCCCAAAAATTTCCTTTATTTTGCTGGGTTTTTGAGTGAAATTCGAAAACTTTCCCTTTCGGGAAAGTTCTCCCCGGAATCCGCCTTCCTCTTTCGGCCTTTCCGTTTTCTCCTTTGTTTGGCGCATTTGCTCTTTCCCGCCTCCCTCTTTCCCTGGCGCCCCTTCCTCCCCTCTCCGTTGGCGTCCTCCCTCTCTCCGCTTTCTCCCTCCCTCGCGCGCCCCTACGCCCGCGCCCAGCTGTGGACGCCGCCTCCCTCCTCGTCTCTCTCTTTCCCCGGCGCCCCTCCGTCCTCCCTCTCCCGTTGGCGCCGCCTCCCCTTCTACCTCTCCCTTCGCCCCGGCACCCTCGCCGTTCCCTCTCTCCCGCTGGCGCCGTGCCCGCTCTCGCTTTCTCTCGCGCGACGCTGCGGAGCGCCGCGCTGCGCCGCGCGCGTGCTCTCTCGCGTCGCCGCCGCTCGCCGCGCCGCGCTGTCCCGACCGCCCGGTCCGGCCGTGGACATCCTCGCGCCACGCCGCCGCCTCGCCTCGCCCCGCTTTGCGATCGCCGTGCCTCCCTCTCCCGCGCGACGCGCTCTGCCCATGCCGCGCCCACCTACTCCCCGTCGCGTCACGGTGCAGCATGCGGGGCCGTCGTCACTCCCCTGCGCGGAGAAGACTCGCCACCCACTCCCCATACCTCTGTTGACTGCCCAGGCCGCGCCCGTTTTCCTTCTCCCCTATGGCTCCCCTCCCTCCGCCCGGGCATAAAAGCCGCCTCACCGCTCCCTCCCTCTCCTTTGCTCTCCAAGCTTCCCCCAACCCCTCCATCCTCTTCCTACCCCTCCAAGGAGTCTCCCCGAGCTGCAAATCGAAGCCGCATCGCCCAGAGCTCCGCCGCCATCTCCCTCTGCGCCGGTAACCCCCCAAAAGGCAATCCCCCTCTAACCTTCCCCCATTTTCCAATTCATCTGTCCCCGAGCACCTCCACGGCCCCCTGACGCTTTTGGTGAACTCCCCTGGCCCAGTGCGAGCTTGTGGAAGCCCGGCGCCGAAGCTCACCGTCGCCCCTACCGTGTGCCCGTGGCCAGCCATCCTCGACGCTCCTCAGCTAACCCCGCCGCCACCAACGTGAGCCTCTTGACCCCCTGTCCGTGTAACCGCGGTCGATTGAGCTCTCTCGCCGCCGGTGACCCCCTCCACCACCAAAGGAACGAATCTTCCCCATCGGCCTCCCGCTCCCTCCATTGTTTCTCTCCCTCTCCAAAGCTCCAAAACGGGTTGCCTGCGTCAAGAGCTACCCGTAGGTGCCCTCCTCTGCCGCCGGCGAGCCTCTCGCGCCTGTGCCGCCACCGCCGCCGTATTCCTTCCCGGAGCACTGTAGCAGCGGGAGGAGGAAGACGATCCCCTCGCCGCGACGTGGCCCTCCCACCACCGTCCGATCCACTTAATCTCGCCTCCCCTCGTTCGTCCGATCCCCGTAACGGTTCGCTCGTCCCCGTTATGTCACAGCCATCCGATTTCCTCCCGCTTTGATCTCAACCGTCCGCGCTTACCGCATCCCTACCGTCCGCCCCGCCACGCGCCCTCCATCCACCCGTGCGGCGCGACGCTGCGTCTGGCCGCGCGCCTCTCGGCTGCCCGTTCCGCAGCATACGCGCGCGCGCTCGAGCCGTCTGGCCGCTGGGTCGCTTGGCAGCGGGCGAAATCCCGGCGGGCTGCATCAGACCGGCCGCCCATCACCGTTTAAATGAATTTCAGAGGATTTATTCATTTCAAATCGAAAAATCCAAATAAATCCTAGAAAAATCACAGAAAATTCCAAAAATTCCCAAATTTCACCACTTTGCTCCAGATAATATCCTGAACCCATTTTTGACCTCCATTCCTCCGGATTCATCCCAGATAAATTCCTAAAATTTCAATTTGAGGATTTATGCATTTTACTCCTGTTTAAATAGTTTATTTTTCCTCGCTTGATTAGTCTCAAGCTGGATTTAATTGTTTTATGTGTTTGCGCTAGTTCCGGAGATCTCGAAGGTTCAAGTGCAGTCTCAGGACCCAGGAGTTTCTATGTTCGAGCTAGCCGAGATCGTCCAAATTATCGGCAAGTCCCAAATCCTTTGACCATGTTGCAACCCATGTTATTTAATTATGTTATTATGCTATTTGCATTAAGCTAGTTATGAAATGTTAGTTAAAATTAAAATAAAATGTTTAGAATGACATGTTATATTGTTAATCCTACCACCGATAATTGCCATGTTAAACTCGTAGCCATGCCTTTGTAACCCTAGAATTAATTATCTGTTATTCTAGATAATTGTAAGTTATTATTATCGTGTAAAGTCTTATACTAATAAGGTTGTGGTTGTGGGCCAATAGAATTTGGAAAACCCGGCTCTAGGGCAGGGTGGTATGGGACACCGTGCCCTAGGGCGGAGATTGTCGACATGCGCAGGATAGGGTAAGGGGGGCTGTGGTGCGCCGCAAGACGGTTTTCGCCCGCCTCTTACCCTAGGTTGCGTGTCGCGACCAGTAGGGGCTATGGGCCCCTAGGAAAAATATAAGGACCAGCACTTTACGCCGAGCAAATGACAAGGTGACCGCCAACCACGGAGTTGACTTGTCAACACTGGTTTAGTAGCTGCTCAACTCGATTGAAACTCTACAGGTGTTGTGAAGTAGGTGTTTGGGTAACAAAGGTTAGGCAGGCCGTGCTGCGGGTGCCTAACAACGGTAGAGTTCACTCGAAGCGGACGTTTGTGTGTGTGTGTGTGAGCCAAACCCAAGTGGATTCTACCGGGTAGAGCCTATATAAAGAGTTGAGCAGTGAAACGACCTGACTTTCTTAACCCGGACGCGGGAGTTAAGAAATCGTGTGGGTAAAGCTGAGCAAACTCTGCAGAGTCAAATAAATGATATTCGAATACGCCGTGCTCCCGGTTAAAGGAGCTGTGTCACTTGGGTGATTCCAGCAGCGAAGCTAAGTAGTTTTGTACATGCTTTAACTTATTTAGTTGGTTAATTGAAATTTCATGAAAAACCCCTGAGATCTTGAGGAGTAGTTTTGAGTCCGTTTTATTAAAATGTTTGCAAATAAAACTGCATCCACTCAAAGTTAATAAACCAAATATACTCCCTTCCTTTGATGTTCCGTGCATGTAGTAAGATAGAGTCCCTTTGGGACTTGCTGAGCCGGTTGTTTGGCTCACGGCTTGCTTAATCCACTCTTTAGAAGATTAAGACAAAGGTGAAGGTTTCCTCGTCAAGGACGCCCCTGAGGATCGCTTCTTCGACGAGGACCCGTGGCTTTAGGTCTTGGCCGCGCTCAAGCGGATTCTGGAGTTTTTGTGATGTAAGTATACTTTGGGCTTGCACGCCCCGCTGTCGAAAAATGGATGTTAATCCATATGTAAAATATATGCTGGACTTGTGTTGTAAGCATGCAATGGTATACTCTTGCGCGACGTTCCATAACTGTTCATGCGTGAATAGTTGTGGAATGCCGTGTCCGTACGCGCCCCTGGAAACGGGGGCGTTACATGGGGCATCCTCTCCAACGGTGGCATCATCCAGGAGATGGCTCACATCACCAATGACAAGGACCACAACAACGATGTCACCCTCCTCCACGTCAACATCAGTATATATACTCCATTACTCCACTAATCAATTGCTTCGTCAAGCAATCTCTCATGGCCGGCCATGGCTGACACGCACGCACGTACATGCACTGCATTGCATGGTGCAGAACGCCAACTCGAACCAGAGCAACATGATGATCTTGTAGGAGTGTTGCACGAACGCCACGGGATCCTATATCATCTACACACCTGTCGACGTCGTCGCCATGAACGTTGTGCTCAACAGTAGGGACTCGGACTATGTCGTGTTGCTGCTGTCAGTGTTCTCCATCCTGCCCGATGGGTCGGTCGCCGCCGCCGCCGCCGCCGCTACCGCAGAGGCCGGCAGATCGCTCCTCACTGTGGTCTTCCAGATACTCATCCGACTTGGTGCCAATCGCCAAGCTCTCACTGGGCCCATCGCCACCATCAATAGCCTCATCACTTGCACCATCGAGCGCGTCAAGGGTGCTGTCGCTAGGGAGAACGGCTCGGCTCCTGTCGCCTGCACCCGGTGACCGCCAGTTTGCATAAGATAGTCTAAAATACCCTTCTAAAAAATTAAGTTGAAAAGTAAAAGTCTATAATATCCTCACAAATTAACGATCAGATTTTATTTATACTACCATCTTTCTACTACTAGTATAATGTACCGTAAAAAAGATCTTTTTTATTGTCCATGACTAAACTATGTACGTAACGTTGTAGTATACGAGCTTGTTCATGTGGCATGAGTTGAGGAACCGTTGCCACGGTCTTGCAAAATTGTTGATTCATACCTGAAAGGAAGCTTGTATTTAAACTACAATTTTCCTGTACTGGTTTCTTCTCGTTGTCCTCGTACTTACAATCACCTGAAATGATCTTGCTATAGACTGTAGCCTATTCGGTTGCTTAGGCTACAGTTTCTCTGTGTCTGTCCAGCATGTGATGATTCTCCTCCTCCTCCTCCTCCTACTACTTATCAGATGGCTCAATTCTACCTGACACAATTATTACCGTGAACACATGGCAATAGATTTCCAAAGTACATGCCTGTCTCGTCATGTCTTGCGCCGTTTGTGTTAGCCAAAGAACAAAGAAGCATGGTTACAGTGTGCTACTCTCGTGCAGTGTGCTTCAGTTACAGTAGTCGCTGACACGGAGCCACATCTCCAAAGTGCTTGAAGGAATCTGCACCCTTTCGTTTCAGTAACAACAACACTTAGATAAGAGACCAGTCATCCGTCCAGTAAGACGGTACCGGGCTGCCGGTATCGTCGAAAGATACGAAAAGATGATGGCGTCCGGTGCGGTGCCGATCGTGCTGTAACCACCACCCTCTCACCCTGTAACGGGATCGCCGGGTGGCCTGGTGACAAAACGGAGGTTCAAATGAATTGAACGGCCACCTGCAATGCTGCTGCTCGAACTGCAGACAAATAGTCTTCACCAGTTGCTACTTGTACAACTTGGCCCGCGCCACTGCCACGAGCCCAAGAGGATACAAAACGGCAGGTCCTTTTCTTGTCAAAAGCATCAATGTATCTCCCGGGGCCAACCATCCACGCAGCACCAACTACAGGTGTACTCTGCCCAAGCCTGAGTTACTCTGTAACTGGTCCTGTAGGAACCAAGAAAAGCATGAATTTTTCTTCAGATTTCGTGCGCATTGTCGCAGCATATCCGTCGCGCTTTGCGGGCTTTTTCACGGGTAAATTCTAGCCGGTTCTTTCGATCTTTCTAGCGTATATAGCACCGGGCCGGCGCTCACCTCAAAGAACGACATTCGACCAAACACCGTCCTTTGTCTTCGTGTCCGGTAATATCTGGGGCCTTCTCTCATACATGTCGCATTCCTCGAGCTATCCTATAGGACCAAGGGCCTTCCCCACGAGCCCCACAGGGCTACAGCAACAGGACCTGATTCAAAATCCTGTTCATGCATGCTGTGTTAGTAGTGTCTTGCTAATCATTGCAATCATTAGCACCATCTTTGCTTCTTCCAATCCCTATTTTCTTTGTCTGCTCTACTTACCTTTTCTTTTTCTTTTCTATTCTTTTGGTTTCTTTTGTCATGCCCTTCCGATCCTTGATTTTTGTTAACACCATGTCAAAGCAAGGAGCAACGAGGTAATGCACATTTTGTTCAGTTCACGCCATGCCGTCATGGTAACTGGACCAGTGATGTAGTACACTAGTACGCCGTGTGATGATAAGTAGACTACTGTCTTTGTCAATCTGGTACCGTGGGCTGCTTCGTGATGCCGTCCTCACTTTTGCGGCGAGAGCACGGCTTCTCACTTCTGCCTGGTAAAAGAGTGATTCACATCAAGGACACCGTCATGTTGTTGTGGTGCTCGCTCTGGAACGTAGGTGGTGGCATGTTTTAATTGGCTTTTGAAATCGGTTTTTGATTTTTGTTATAGTATTTAGTTTTCAAACAGAGTATTTTATTAAGACGAGATCTATAAGTTAATTATAGTACATATTGAAAGTCTATCATCTGTATCAATTAAAATCACATGCGAGCATCTCTTTTTATAGTCTCTCTCACGAATAGCCAAAATTCAAAATTTACAGCGAAAAGCCAAAAAAGAGACACCATTGAATTGCTTCTGCAAAAGGGCCGTAGTAGCTTCACACTTACACTACACTTTCAGTTGAGACATGAGCAATTCATTCTGAGGGAGTAGACATGTCTTTCAGCTGTCTCCAGTCTTTTATCTGCTGTAAACGCCACCAACTTGTTCCGGTTAATTGAGCTCCGGGTTTGCTTGTTCTGTTACTGCCTTTCCTGCTCTCGGATGTGATGTCTCAAAAGTTGAAGCCCCTCACTGACTAATCACTGGGGGCCATTAAGACCTCCGAGAGCGTAGTAAATTCCCGATATGTATAGCTGCAGCTTGCAGCTGCAGGACCTTTTGTCAGGCTTGCATGTACGCATGTAGGAAGCTGCTTCTGATCGCGGCTTCTTGAATAATATTTGACACTGGATGGCAGAGCATGCACTGTTGAATCTCGAACCTGTGAAGTGATACTTCTGGTAGTTCGGCTTGAGCTTAAACCACCCACACGACCTTTGCAAGAACTGTAACAAATCACAGCGATCGCAGCACACACCATCATGCATACTTGTTCATGGAACAGAGACGGCCGTATGCTGGTAAGTTCAGTATTTCTATCTGCACTTCTGCAGTATTGAAGCTGTAAATCGGGAGACAGATTGCGGTGTGCCAATCACTGTTGATTGGCATCGAATTCTGTCACTTCTGACGGACCCTAGCCGAAGCTTCTTCGAACAGTAACCCTGGATTTCTTTTGCACAATGGAGGCAGAAGGATCGATACAGGAAGCTTCTACTGTTCACCCACCCTGTGCATCTACATACATGTTGACTCGAGAACCACACTGAAGAATGGGACGCAAGCTGTACATGCCTGTTGAAACCGGCGGCAGCCCTAACACAAGAGGGGAATCACAACAAACACAAGAGCGTAGAAGAGGTACGAAAATTTGTTTACGAGGTTCAACAATGTCTGCGTTCTCAGAAACCGTATCGCAGCAGCTTTGTCCGTACGAGGAGTTTTTTTTATCATGATTAGCGTTACATAGGTCGGCGATATATATTTATACTCTGATTACATGTTCGTCTCGGACATCTAGTCTGTACTGCGGAGGCTTCGCCCCCTTGCACTTCCGGCCCATAATATTTCGTAACCCGATACAAACCGCGTTTCATTCCTTTGTAGGGCTGTGTGTGTGTTTTTCCATACACAACCCATTCCTTTGTATATATGAGCCATACACAACAATGTCGTATGCATTGCGGGCATACTCAGGTGGTGCAATAGGACCGAGGCCCAACAAGATGGATAGACACATTGTTCACAAGTATTCACTTACAAAGAACCTATGCATAATTGTAGGAACTCTGCGGAAAATTTTCCATTAGCCTATCCCTTAATCGAACTTTCTGTATGACTGACATCGGCAATCAGAGAGGGGTAAATAATTCTCAAAACTTTTTTTTTATCTTTAAGGTATTTAAAATTTTCACTCGAGCAACTATGATAAACAAGTTTAGACCACACCAGCATGGCTAAACAAAATAAAACTATAAACAAGAGCCAACAAAATCAACGCCCTTTTGCACAGCACCGGTCAGACTGCCATTGAAGGCTGATCTGATTGGTAGCCATTCTGACCATCGATCGAGGACCGGTCACATCGGTAGGTCGGTCCGACTACAGGTCTAGGGCCGATCCAACTGGTCATCTGTTCCCAAACTTAAAAATCTCTCAGATCAAAAGCTCACATCTCAAGAACTACTCAATTCTCATCCAAACACTTTCATATTTTGCATGAGATTTATTCAAGCCAATAAAAACCTAAACCAATCATGAATCAAAGATTTTTGGGCTCGAGTTCACTAATTTGAAGAGAATCGAATCTAGATCATAAGAACGCCACAAACCCTAAATATCAAATTACTTCTTTCTTGTAAGGATCTAAGACATAAGGTTTTTAGATCTATTCTCACATGTCCTAATAAGGTAATTTAAGCAAGAGATTAGGCTACAATTCTCACAAGCATAAAATCACAAATCTAGCTACAGAAAAAGCAAAACCAAACAAGGATACAAATAACAATATGATTAAGATAAATGTTTGATCTATTTCAGTGAAAGATGATGTTTATATACTTACAGATAATTATAAGGTACAACCAAAACATCACTATTTCCTCTATCAAGTTCTCTTTCTCATAACCATAAAAGGAGACAAGGCAGTAGAGCAAAAACTAAACCCTAGAATTTTTGGGTCTACCACCTCCTCTTCTCCCCTCTAAATAACCTGCACAACTCTAATGGGTCTAACTCATTAAGCTTACCGGAGAAACTTATCAACCCCACTAACATGGGTTTTATACACACACGCTTGTCCAAGTGTTTACAAGATTCAACCTGCTAACTCTTTAGTGATTGATCTACTTATCAATTCCAGCTATTCTTGACCTAAAACCACTTCTCCTTTGGGCCTCTCCGTGCCGTGGTTTTGATCGGGGCACCAACCTGGTATTTAGTCAACCACCAAAATACCCTTGATGAAACTTATGAGCATTTTCCCTTGACTTCGTCTTCATCTCCACATCAAAGTATCTCTACATGATGTTATACATAACTCGTGGTGCCCAATGGCTAGCCGTCACGTTTTCACATATTCGATCTCCCTCGCACCACCTCTATGTGCATCGATTGCGTCACTTGGTGCATAACGTTCACCAACTTGTCTCTTCACGATTATTCTCATCTCTGTGCTTCCGCTTGAGCCACGTAGTCTCACCTAAACTTACATGATCGCTCAGACCTCAGCTCTCCCGTCTAGTCCTAGTTTGTTGTCGTTGACCGCTACGTCTTTCAAACCACCTACACATCCAAAGCCTAAGCAATCATATCGAGCACAAGTTCTATACACTTTACTTACGTTAGTCAAAATCATGCATGACATAATGCAACACAAATCCTCATAGCTTCTAAACTATGAACCGACCTCAAACCAACTTAGCTCAACTAACCCTGATCTCTAGCCACAACCATTGGTCTATCCGCTCTTCCCACGTCGACTGAACTGCCCCGGTCAGACCGTCAACCATTGGCTAGTTTCTCCGACTGGCCAACTCACCCCAATCGGATCAACACCAAAAATCACTCTCTGAAAAAATGTAGCTGCTAACTGGAAATTGATCATACCATCCCAACAGTCCGACCGCCACCCAATTTCCAGTCACACCGGACCACCGATCAGACCGCTGTTCATAGGCTGGTCCGATCACTTCATCCCAATGGTCCGACCAGACCCACCGGCTGGTCCAACCGAGAGCACTAACAGCAAATCTTAATTTTTTTGAAACTATTGCAAAAATCAAATTTAACTTAACCAAAGTGTTAATTGTTCATCGCAACACATATTAGATCGTGTACATATTGTCTCTCAATCTCCTCCTTGATGAACATATTGGCAATTCTCCAACAATTACAAAATTGAGTTGGTTTTAGAATTTAGAAGAGAATTTTGCAAAAAAGAACTCAACTTTGGCTAAGAAGTGAATAGAAGTAGAGCATAACCAAGTGAGCTAGAAAAAGATGCGAAAAAACTAGAAAGAGCAACTTTTCAACATAAGTACTCCAAGCCCATTTACACTTGGGAAATCCTCACTTTATGTCCATATAAAACAACAATTATTTATTTTGACCTTGATTATGGTGAGAAGAAGTTAAACGAATCAAGAATTTGCAATAAAGCTCAAAAAATCCAAAACTTCCTCTTTTTTCCCCCTTAGCCCAATTCATGCATTTTTGCCACACTTTCTCCTCCTTTGACAATAGTTCATCAAGTAAAGAAAGGAATGAGTTAATGAGAACTAAGAGACAGACATAAATCTTTTTCATAATTTCTATATTTTAATTGGATTAGAAGCTTTAAAATCTATCCAAGTCAAATAAAAGGTATTTCAGCAAAACATGTTAATTAGTTTGCACAATTATGTAATAACATATATAGCAAAGCAAGCCAAGACTAGATAGAAGTGATTAATAATATGGATTAATAATGTGTGAGGCTGTCTCAAAATCATAAGTATAGCTAGATAGATTACATTCTGAGTTATGACAAGGCAAAGTGCAAAAATGAGCTATGACTCTAAGTCAGATAAGAAATATGCTATGGAGCTTCAAAATAACTCACTTAAGCTAAAATTCTGTTTGAATATTGCAATTGACTATATTAATAACTTATCTTGGTAGAGCAATTCTTAAACTATGAATCATCTGCAACTACCCATAAGTTTCAGTCCAAATTGCTACTCACATTTGAATGGCCCATCTCAGTAAAATAGGTCATAGACTAAGAATCATCTACAATTGCCTCTGAGTTTCAACCAAATTATAACACACATTTGTATGGTCTATACCGGCGTGCCATTCCAGGATATATATATATATATATATATATATATATATATATATATATATATATATATATATATATTAACGGAATTTGAAAATAAATTAACACACAGTGGTAGCAGCCGTCGGATGTTGAGCGAAGCACTGCATTTGCTTGAGTGGAGACAAGTCAAGATATCTTTCATTCACCGTGGGCCCCACTCTTGCTCTTATCCTCAATTGCCAAGACCCAGCCGAGCCCTCACAAGCCACGAGGCCAAAAAATTAGCAGCGCCAATCAGCCGACGGCGAGGCCACTGCCGCCGGATCCAACTCCAGCTGCTCCGCCCCTGCAGGTTTATTGCACCTTGGAGCCTGCAGTGCCGCAATATCTACTCTGCCCTCACAGGCCACAGTCCATTCATGTATTTGATGCAAGTTTTCTTACCCAAAATCGTTCTCCTCGCCCGAGTTCGCGTCAATCTCCTCGCCGTCGCCAATCCTCCACCACCGGTTGTGCCTACCTCCATGATACGAAGCGTCGCTGGCTCGTCGTTTCATCGTTTTCCATCGACCGGTACCGGAATTGACGGAAAGCTTGATTTCACCCGGAACGGTCGGAATAGACTGGAATGGCGGTATTAAAGCCGGAACGGTATAAAGCTGCGCTGTGCTGTTATCGGAATGGTTGAAATGGTATTGATAAATTTGCTAGCAAGTTCAAAGCATGTACTACTGCTATTTTTAACTTTATTCTAAACGATTTTAGCTTTTGGATTTTTTAGTTTTTAATTTATTTAAATAAGAAGTTAGTTGAAATACGTTGGTTTTTTTAATTTCAATCTATTTTGGTTTTTATAGATTTTTCTCCTTGTTCTTTTGTATTATCTTTAATGATATAATATTTTTATATTTTAAAATAAATAATTTAGAAAAAAACTAACAATCGTTACGATGTAATTTTAGTTAGAAGTTAAAATCAAAAGTCTAAACTCTTTGGATGGAACCCTAGTGAGTTCTATGAATCGGACCCTAGTGAGTTCTAGCATGAACTATGCTTTCTAGCATACACTAATGCTATTTTATAGAAATGAGTTCTTTCCGAGATCTGCACACGCGTGCTTGGGGAATGTTCATATAGTTTTTTATTTTTTTGTTGCTGCTTGAAAAAAAATTAAAAGTTAATATGAATATCTGACTTCTCGATACGGCTTCTTCATACTCTTGTTTTATTTTGTTCCGAGGATACGGCAAAAAAAATCATATATGCATTACGTATACTACTTCTCTCGCTTTCCGTCTCAAGTATGCGTTTTTCTTTTACTTTTACTATCACTCATTCTCTTATTTAAAAAACACTTTTTTATAACTACTATTTATTATTAATAAAAAATTATTAACTACAATTAAAAACTATCAATTATAACCAATATAAGCAGACCTACAATATTATACACAGTTCCAAATGTTATTGCTGCTGTCCCCTAGCTAGTTATGAAAGGGAATTTATGTGACACCTTAATCCCTGTAGTATTAGACTTATAATAGTTTATATATGTGTGCACATAAGGGTATGGATTAGTCCCATTTTACTAGTTTAGCTTGAGAAGCACTAACATATAAGCATAGGGTTTCCAATGGTAGCAACATCTGGTTAACAATTTTACGGAAAGCGAGAATAAAAGTATAAGCAGGTTGCTACGTGTGTGTGGCCTATCCAGAATGGGGTTAGGCCTAAACCGATTTGGACTCTAGGATGTTATAAATGGTATTAGAGCTGACCCTCGCAGTTATATGAGTGTGTGGGTCAGGGGCGCGGGCATATGGCACCTGGCACGTGTGGGCCTAGAATGGACACACAGCATGGCATATTTGCTAGCACTGAACACATGGATATGCGCCAAGAGGGAAGATCATGATCATTTGCCCTAATGTGGGTATGTTAGGCCGACGATGACGTCAGATCCTTTGAGGGGGTGTATGTGACACCTTGGCCCTGTAGAATTAGACTCATGATGGTCCATATGTGTGTGTGCACCTGAGGGTGTGGGTTAGTCCCACCTTACTAGTTTAGCTTGAGAAGTACTAACATATAAGTCTAAGTCTTCCAATAGTAGCAACCTTCGGTTAACCGTTTTGCGCGAAGCGAGAATGAAAGTGCAAACGGGTTGCTACGTGTAGTAGCAACCTTCGGTTAACCGTTTTGCGCGAAGCGAGAACGAAAGTGTAAACGGGTTGCTACGTGTACGTGATCTATCTAGAATAGAGTTAGATTTAAACTGGTTTGGACCCTAAAATTTCACAATTTGTTAGGGAAGGGCTTCACAATGAGGTTTTTTCTATTCATCATCGTTGATCTGGTAGCTCTCACATAAGATCTAATAACTGAATGGAGAGGGCCTCGTGTTCTCCGCTAGTTACACTGCCCACAGCCGCGAGGTTCGACAATGGTGATCAACTCAGCTTTGGCTTCTGGCTTCTGGCTTATTTTGCACTATTCATAAATTTCGTCTTTTTCTGAACTTTTGGCTTTTTGTTGGGCTTTTTTTTGGTTCTTTTTTTTCCCGTATTTGTTTGTATTATATATAATGGGCTAACATATTTTTATATTTTTAAATTTAATTATGCTAAATAAGCCTCACATTTCACAATGCGTTTTTGATCATTCTGATGTTTTCAGCCATAAGCTATGAGCTTTTCAGCCGAACCGATCACCACCAAGATCCCAAGGTGTAAAAAGCATTCAGGAACAAGAAAAAAAAATAGTCTGCACCAAAAGGCTCTTATCGAAGGAGGAACTGTGCCGTACCAAAGAGATAAGTATCAGGAATTCACAACTGTGTCAGTACTGAACTACTAGATCGATACTACAATTTCAAGGAAAAAAAAGGAAAGAAAGAGTTGTAAAACGTTTACTTCATACATGTTGACTTGTGTTTTCCCATTGCGCTTGCGCTTAAGAATTTGAAAAAAAAAAATAGCAAGATAAAATCGCACGGTATCAAGTGGCTTAGCTAAGGTCACATGTTTACCAATGCTTAAAGTATGACCATAGGATTGAGCCAGCAATACAGAATACTGCACAATATACAGTAAATTCATGCCATTTATTGTATCAGTACAACTGTTACATACATTTCCCCGACGATGTGAAGTTATGGAGAGGAAGGTACCACGCATTCAAGAAACAACAAGCAAGGACTCAATTAGATGCTCGTCAAATGCGGGATTAATTCATTTAGCACATCAGTCTCGGATGCTCAATTAACTTGGCACATCATCTACACGTCTTCAACTAAACTAGTAAACAATAGTCACTGGTCACTGCTACCTCCTGCATGTCATAGGATGCAACCCGGTACCAACATGGTGGTGATCATTTAGGCTTATTTTTAATGGCTTATGAGTTTATTTTTAGTGGTTTATGGCTGAAAATATGGTAGTTATCTGAAAAAATACTGTAGCTAACAGAGATTTATTTAACATAATTAAATTTAAAAATAAAAAACATATTAGCTCATTATGTATAATACAAACAAATACGGGAAAAAACCGGCAAAAAAGTTCAAAAAAACCAAAAGTTAATAAAAAACGAAATTTATGAATAATGAAAAATAAGCCAGAAGCTGAAGCCGAAACGTTCACAGCAATAATCTAACAGCTCAGAGAAATTTTACTGTTTAAGCTTAGACTAGTCATTAATATTCTCAATAACAATACCACGGTTGATTTCCAATTTACTTCTACACCCATGACTTATCGGTTATACTGTTTACTTTAACCCATACCTTCTCACAGGTGTTAAGGCTAGAGCAGGTACTACACAACCAGCAAGATAAAAGAACATGATGTCTTCACAGGCTTGGAGCATATTTATCATATTCATACCCAATTTAGGATCATTAACAAAAACTAATTAAGATTTTCAAGAAGACGACTCTTGGCACGATGATGGGACTCCTTGGATTCACCGCCATGCATGAGTGCATTGCATTTGCATGAGCTCTGCTACAGCTTGATGTCCGCGAGGCTGGCCCAGATATGCTCGAACACCTCGACGATGAGGTCGTGGTACTCGGCGGCGTTGAGGGACAGGTAGCACGCGAGGAGGTCCTCGAGGTCGGCGGCGGTGCTGATGCTGTTCTCGGCGATCATCTCCTCCATCGACTCCCGGAAGTCCCTCCTCGGGTCCCGCGACGACTTCACCACCGCGAAGCTCTCTGCCAGAGGCGGCTTCGTCAGCGCCGGCGAGCCGGCGGTCGCCGGTGGCTTGGATTTCTTGGAAGATACTACACGGGGCGTGTTCGCGCGTGTCTTGAGCCGGCGCGCCGATGACACGAACCGCCTCGGTTTGACCTTGCTCTGTTCGGAGACAGGAGCGGCTGTTTGGGTCGCGCGCCTGAGGACGTCGATGTGCTTGTCCTCCAGCTCGCAGCCGTCGTGTTCTCTCCTCGCCGGCTTGGTTACAATCGGCGGGAGCAGCACCTTGTCAGGTTTCTTCTTGGTCCGCAGGTCGATGATGATGTCCGTGGCGGAGGTGATCACCTTGCCGTCGAGCTCGTCGTCCGCGGGGATGGTAACCGTAGGTTTCTTGAGCACTTCACCTGACTCGTCGTCGTCAATGTAACTGACGAACTTGTCGCGGCGGCACGGCGGAGTGTCGGGCGCCTTGACCACCCTGAGCTCGGGCTTGCGCCCGCAGCGGCAGCCGGTGGACACCGGCGAGGACACCACGCTGCTACCGCTGACCGACGGCGCCAGCCTGACGGACCGCCTCCTGTGCCGCCTCTTTGACCTCCTCGGCGGCGACAACGGCAGCGGCGGGAAGTGCGTGTCCGAGGCCTTGTGGTGGAGCGGTGACCCCACGAGGTCGCCCGCCCGCGGCGTGTAGTAGTAGGACGCCCTGTGCGGGAGCAAGGCGCCGTGCCTCGGCGTGCTCGGCATCCGGCAGACCCTGCCCGCCCGCGACACGGCCATGGACGCCTGCGTGACCACCCCACCGGGGCTTGCAGCGCCCACCCCGCCCCGGGCGGCGCTTATGCCCCGGAGCTTGAAGAACCACGCGTTCGGGATCATGTCGGACAGCCGGAACTTGTGCCTCCCCATGGCCGGCCTCCCTCTGCTGCTCAGTGGCCCCGCTAGCTACAGAACAATGTATAAATGTGTGCGCGCGCAATTAGAGGAAGAAGAAGAGCGAGAATGCTGTGCTGCGTTTTGGTGGCTTGCTGCTGTTTTTCGCGTAGCTTGCTCTGTACGAAGAGGAGCAGGGCCAGAGGTGCAGCCGTGCAGGCATGGGAAGGAGATGGCGATGAGCTGAGGAGAGCAGAGGAGGGCAGAAAGGGCGGGCAATAGAGTGGGGGAGGAGGAGGCTGGAGGAGGAGGAGGAGGAGATGGGGATCTCTATGCGGCGTGGGCCCCCACCTCGCATGGCCGATACGGGAAGGCACGGCTCAGGGGATCACAGAGAATCCATTTCATTTCTTGGTGTTGCCTGAATTATGGACGCCACTGCGTTGCAGATTGCGTTTTTATCTGAAGAAATGGGCTATTTTTCTCTTGTGACTTTGTCGATGTGACAGTAGTCTTTGAAGTTGCAGGGGATAGGAGGATCCGAGGATGGGGATGCAGGGAGTGCTGGTGGGTGGCTTGTTTTTACTTTATAAAATTTCGTTTTAAACAGTTTTAGATTTTAGATTTTTTATTTAGGTTAAAAGCTATTTGAAACACATTGATTTCTAATTTTGATTTATTTTATTTTTTGTTTTATTCCTTTGTATTGTCCTATGACGGCTTTTTAATTTGTTTCTATCTTTTTTATAAAAAAACTAATAACTATTATAATATAATTTTAACCAAAATCTAAAAGACATAGCTAGACGTTTAAGCCAATAAGGAAGCTGCTGGAGCACCACCTAAAGTCACAGCCTTCTTTCTCACCAGCCTCTCATTATCCGTTGCAAAAGCGTTTTTGTCCGGGAGCTGTTGTTTAATCGTTTTATTTCCATCACCTGCAAGACACCGAGCAGTAGTAGTTCAGCACTCGTGCGGCACAGCGCCTTTCGCAATGATCGGCCAGCTAGTCTGTGCAGAACAGAACGAAGGCAATACTAAAGTGGTGTGCCTAAAGACGATTCACGCTGGTCATGTAAAATCTAAGCTAGTCATGCGCGGCTTTTGGGGTAATGTTCGTTAACTCTTGAGGTGAATGCAATCCAATCCCTGTCCGAACCTAACCCGGCTGGATGGCTGGCTTGGAGAGCTTGGCGTCCGCAACAGCGTTGCAGTTCAGAGTTCAGACATGCTGCTTGCCTGCCTGGATCAGTAGGTCAACTGACCTTGTTGTACCAACTGCAGTCCGCGTGTGTGATAGTGCGATACAGATGTAAGTATGATACCGTCTTGCTTGCAACAACTTCAACTATTTGGGCAAACAAAAGACCCAAGGGTCGGTGCCTGTCTCTCTGTATGGCTGAGAGCTCGTTTGGAAAGTAGGATTTTTGTAGGAAATAGTTGAATTTTCACAGGATTTTAAGAACATTTTTGCATTTTTAAACAGGACCTGAATGCTGCAATACCTAGGGCACGAGAGTAGGTTGGATATTAGAAATCGTAGAACCGAGCTTCGGAGTATGACTTCATGTCTTTTAAGAGCAACTGTCAGGTGTGTACGTTATTCAGGGGGGGGTTGAACTAGTATCTGATCGTAAAAACCGAGTCCTGGATCCTGTGTTTAAACGGTGTAAGAGGATTGATGGCTGCTTAGTGCTTAGCGATGAGAGGGTAAAGGCGGTCCTGACTCCAGTCCTGAGGTAGATACGTACGCGTGCAGTCCTTTGCGCCGTGGACAAACACAAAGCTGCAAAAACGTTGATCAAAACCATATCTGATATGCTTAATAGGCCAAAAAAAAAAAAAACACGAGGGCTGCATAGACGAGTTTCTAGCTTTCTATGCCAACCACCATGCATTTTGACCGTCTTCAGCAAATACTACATATACTAAGGCGTCCGTAATGTAATACTATAGATAAGCCGAGTTTTCTCCTGCGTTGTATGTAGAGAAAATTAGTTATATATCATTGAAATGTATCCAATTTTGATATATAACATAATATAATTCTGGTTCACTTTAATACCATCGAAATCTTCAAATCTTTGACAACATACCACTCCGTCACCCCTCCTGTTACGATCAGCTACGAAATTACCGACTTGCCCGTAATGTGGCTCAACCAGGCAACCTATGGCTCGATCAGTCCAACTTTGACCCCATCTTCTTCTGCTCCCAATCCCTTCTACCACTTCCTCATCTACCTGACCCCATCCGTCGTTGCCACATGTAGCAGCCATCACCATGGCTCCTGAAGCAACCCAGACCCTTTCGTTAGCTCAACCAGACCATTTGCACCTCTTCTTCGGCGGCTACTCGAGGATAACTCCTAGAAGGTCACGAGCTCAATACGGCATGGTCATCGGCCACCTCTGGTGGGGTGGACAGCGGATTCAAGGGCACGCTTGACGTCTGGCGGCACAACCATTCCGTGGCGAGCTAAGTTCCTATCCCGTCCTTGAATCGTGTACACATGTGCCGCAACTCATCGGCCTCAACTGCCATGGATGGGGTTGGAAGGTTCCCAGCAGCTAGGGATGGAAAACGGTAACGGATAATTCGTTTTATCCGATATTCGTATCCGAGAGAAATCCGAATTTGGTAAGCAAAATCCGTATTCGAAAATATTCGTATTCGTATTCGAGAATATTCGTATCCGTATTTGAGAGTATTCGTATTCGCATTCGTATTCGAGAATATTCGTATCTGTATCCGTATTCGAGACTATTCGATTCGTATTCGATCCGTTTTTAGAACCCATGAAAAATCCGTACAAATTTTGTGATTCAAAACTTGAATTTAGGCGGTTTAAAATTGGTAACCGGTCAAAAACCGATGAAAAATCGGTAAAACCGTTAGGAATCCGTTTTATCCGATATTCGTATCCGAGAAATCCGTTATTCGAAAATATCCGTATTCGTATTCGAGAATATTCGTATCCGTATTTGAAAATATTCGAATTCGTATTCGTATTCGTTTTAAAAATATGGATTCGTATTCGTATTTGAGACTATTCGACCGTATCCGATCCGTTTCCACCCCTACCAGCAGCTGCTGTGATGAGCATCTATAGATTTGGTGCGATTTTGCATTGATTTGCTGGTGTGATTATGTTTGTGTTTTTATCCTTCTTTTTTGCTCTATAAAACAATTGATTTTGTGTTCCGCATTTGATCCAAAATTTTACTCTGAATGTGCAATTCATCTGTCATTGTAAGATTTGATGTGAGTTCATGAATTAAATCGAGAAGTTTTAGTCTTGTCTTCCCATCTAGAATCGTGAGATCCAATGAGAATTGGTGTCATTGTATGTGTCACTCATTTGGGCTTTTTGTGGCTCGTGGCTTATTTTTCACTGTTGGCCCTGTAGCTAGTTTATTTTGCACTATAGCTACTGGTGATTTTTTTGGCGTAATTAAATTTAAAAAATTAAAAATAGAAAAAACATGTTAGCTCATCACGAACCATGCAAAGGAATGCGAAAAAAAAGAAAAGGTAAAAAAGCCCCTAAAAAAGACAAAAAGCTAGAAAAGAACGAAATTAAGAAACTAGAAGCTGAAAGGCCAACGGAGAACTCAACATGAGTAGGGCCACTATTTAGATTGTTTTATTATGAGATGGGCACTTCAAATTATCTGTCGATATGCATGCTGCAGCTAGGGTATCCACCACTTTGATGAGTGCAAGTAACTCGCACCTCTCCTCTCCCTCTTGTTTCATCTGTGTGGTTGTTCGATTTGCTTGGTAGTGTATGGGAAGTGGAGCAAAGCCCTTGTGAGAGAAGCAGAGCAAGGTGGCGCATAGTAGAGCGAATGATGGCGTGTGCAAGAGGCTGAGCTCCACCCGCTTGAAGGAAGCAGAGCAGGGGCGGTTCGACAAGAGAAGCAGAGCATTGGCTACACAACAGAGGAGCAGACTCAAGGGAAGAAATAGTCAACTAATAGAAGAAATAAGGGAGGGTGACGGAGTTTTATCATAGTTCATCGAGATTCATCCTAGTCTCATATCAGTTTCATCCAATTTCAGGCGAGTAGCATTAGCACCATTCAAGTTTCATTGGTGTTTCATGGAGTTTTATTCTAGTTTCACCAAGTTTCATCTAGTTTTAGGCGAATGGCATTAGTGCTATTATGTATCATTAAGACAAGTTTTAGGCAAATTCTATTAAGTTTCATCGAGTTTCACTATATTTTTAGTGGTGTATTCATAAAGTTTTACCATAGTTTCATTCTAGTTTCATCAAGTTTCAGTGCTATTTTATGGGAGTTTCATTTTAGTTTCATCAAGTTTTAGATAAATAGCATTAGGGCCTGTTCTTTTTGGCTGCGGCTTATGGCTTTTGGCTGAAAATTTTGAATTTTGGCTGTTTACGGTACAGATTACGGGGAGACCGATACTCACTTGTGATTTTGGCTTGTACAGATGTTGGGCTTTTAACGTGTACTACGTTTAACTTGTAGATTCCGTCTTGAGAAAATACTTCGTTTGAAAGTTGAATACTGTAGTAAAAGTCAAAAGCCGCCCGGCTTCTCATGTGCCGAACAGGCCCTTAGTGTCATTAAGTTTCATTAAGATAAATTTTAGACAAGTTCTAATAAGTTTTATCACGTTTCATCGAGTTTTCACCAAGTTTTAGTGGTGTTTTCATGGAGTTTCATCCTAGTTTCACCAAGTTTTATCGTAGTCTCATATCAGTTTCATCAAGTGTTAGGTGAGTAGCATTAGTTCCATTCAAGTTTCCGTGGTGTTTCATCAAGTTTTGTGAAATTTCATTAAGTTTTAGGCAAATGGCATTACTGCTATTAAATTTCATTAAAAACAAGTTTTATATAAGTTTTGGTAAGTTTCATCACGTTTCAGCGAGTTTAACAATATTTTCATTAGTGTTTCCATGGAGTTTTTATCAAGTTTTATCCTAGTTTCATATTAGTTTCATCAAATTTCAATAGTGTTTCATGGGGTTTCATCCTAATTTCATCAAGTTTTATTAAGTTTTCATCAAGCTTCAAGTACATAGCATTAATACCATTAGGTTTCATCCTAATTTCATCAAGTTTCATCAAAGTTTCTTATCAGTTTCATCATAGTTTCAAATTCATTTCATCAAGTTTTAGGCGAGCAGTATTAGTGCCATTCAAATTCCATTAAGCCAAGTTCCATTAAGTTTTCAAAAATTTCACAATTCCAAAGAGTTTTTCATAGGTGTTTCATGTAGTTTTCATTCTAGGTCCAATGGCATTTTATAGAGTTTCATACCAGTACAACTAATATCACAAATATCATATTTATAGGCAAATTCATATCATGTTTCTTATATCATAGAGCTTCTTCTAGTTGCCCATCACAAGTTTTAGTCTAATAATATTAGATATTCATTTAATATCAACATACATTTTAAGGACATTATGAATACATAAGGTTCACTCACAACACACAATATTCAGAATTCTAACAAAGGTTCCAAATAAGGAGTCCCAATCAATAGTATCACCATTTATACCAAAGAGCATTACAGATAATTAAGTTTTGCAATATTGGAAGAAATATCAATAAAAAACAATCATCACAAGTTTCATTAAGCATAATGCAAGGTGGTGGCCTTTTGGGAGTCTTGATTTCGTTGCTTCGTCTTTTTTCTTGCCTTGTAGTCAAACTAGCACAGCTTGGTGCTCTTCCAAGAGTCGCTACTAGCTCTTGCCTTGCAGTCAGCTTGGTGCAGTTTGCTGCAATTCGGTGAGACGTTAGCACTTGCTCTCAGTCCATCCTTTTTTGTGCCACATTCAGAGTTGCAGCTGAGCTCATACCTATCGTGCTCTTATGTACTCTGGCTCCTGGTATTACTTAAAACTTTTGTACCGAAGCCACCACTACTTGCATAATATTTCTAATACTTCTACACTTCTTTCCTGGTGAAAAACTCCATACCAACGTATGGTTTTGCAGTTTGCATCTTCATCTTGTGCATCACCTGCATTTCCATCCCTTTGTCCATTACTTGTGGCAAAAAAAAACTTCAACAAAGGTCTAGTCAGGCTCTTCGTGTATTGACAAAATTGCCTGCACAAACACCAAGTGACGAAAATTACCAATTAGTTTTATGCTGGAGGGCATCTAAGTGAGTACCTAAGTGAAAATTTTCACAATGAAACATCACATTGAGCAACTAAGTGAAAAAATTTGTCAAACATGTTGTTGAACATCGCTTTAACAAGCCAAGCAATAGGCAACCAAGCAAACATTTTGCTAAACATATTGCATGCAACAAGCAAGCAGAAGACATGAGGAAACAAAATTTTTGTGAAACTTGCCGAAGACATGCCGGAGTAGCAGACAAGGGGGGACAGCATGCACAAAACCGAAGGAGGACAATGACCGAGGAGAATGTAGAGTTGACGATGAGATGTGCTGGCCAGACGGTGAGGTTTCAGCAACACAAAACTATGGAAGACAGAGTCACTCACACTCCGAAGTGTGTTTGGCATGAGGAATTGGCCAGACGGCGAGGTTTTGTGCACGCCTATGCACACGATATCGAGGAGGACAGTGCTCTACCCGTGCAATGAAGGAGAATGCTAGGGAGTTAGTGAGCATGCTACTGTATACGGTGGGGCGCTGATGAGAGCGCTCCCACGCGCATGGTGGAGGATGACGATGGGAGGCCATGGGAAGCAGCACTCAAAGTTAGATAGGGGAAGAAGACAAGGGGGAAGCAGATGCTTATTGTTCAATTAAGGGGACGTTATTCGATGGCCAGATACTATACCATCGAAAACACTATCCGATGATATAGCATGCTGTAGTAGTGTCTATCATGAAAAGTGGGATCAGTAGCTTGTAGCTCCCACCATCCGTATCGGGTTCTGAGCACCAACCGTGTTGAATATATATGGTTGGTACTATACTGCATTACTACTACTCTCGATCTTTGGGTGGGTTATTTTGGGTTGTAGTTTATAGCTTTTGACTTTTGAATTCTAATTGTTCGCGAGAGAGATTATGAAGAGGAAGACAGTCGTATGCGATTTTAGCAGGTACAGCTGAAGTCGGTACAGTGTCTACTACACTCAACTTATAGACTCATCTTAAAAAGACACACCATTTGAAAGCGAGGTACTGTAGCATCGTACATAATATGTAAGCCATAAGTGGATTCAAACCCACCCTTTAATGTGCAAATGGTGGGTGCTTTCTTGTTGCATTTGCGCCTTTCTGGTACCAAAATGGATATAATTTCTCTTTGTAAAATGCAAAATATGAATAGTTTGAGTGTAAATGATGATGTATAGTAGCACACTGCACAGATGTATACTTGTGTACCAAAATGTACTAGTACTAGTAGTTTTTGCCATTCACTTAGGCAAGGATAAGTCTTGTTTGAGAAAAAAAATCTATTGTGTAACGGTTGTATAGTTGCGGCAATGTAACGAGCCAATCAGATAGTGACATGTGGCACTGAGCACTGTAGCTACAGTGTTTTCCAGTATTGCTGCAGCAGTCTACAGTTCTCAACAGCATTTGCTATAGTTTTTTTTTGCCACGTGTTGTTATCTGATTGGCTCGTTACACAAACCAAATATACAACTATTACACCATAAAATTTTTCCTGTTTGAGACCTTGACCTGATGTGACAATACACATGTGAGGCTCATAAAGCTCATGTCCTTTTTGGTTTTTCATGGTTTTTTATTTCAGCTTCTCTAGAAGCAGAAAAAAGGGTGTCTTTTCGAAGCCGTTTCTCCAAATAGCTTCCCGAGTCTAAAATCGTGTGCGTCGACGTCTCCACTATCTGTCGACGTCTTGAAAAGTACAAACAAAAATCATTAGCCGTAACTCAAAAGAACATGACCAAAAGCAAGTAGAAGACTAGGAAGCTGCCAAGAGTTGTTCACACAAATGACATCGTAGCTTTTTTTTTCAAATTTAGCCTCCAAACATTCATTTTTGCAAATCTAGCCCCCTCCTTAAACTCGGCAGGTACCTTCCGAGCTAGGAGCTAGGGGAGCTTGGAAGGTACATGCTAAGCTTGAAGGACACGTGCCACTGTTGGTGCTATGCTTAATTAGTACTAAATATATTTAATTAGTGCTAATCATGAAACTAATTACCTACCAATTTGTAGAGCCTCGTCAGCAGCCTACTGCTAAGCAATTGTGGCTCGGCAGCACCTGCTGAGCTCATATAGCATGGCAGGCGACATGTCTCGTCTACCACGGCCGCCAAACTTAAGGAGAGAACTAAATTTTAAAAATTAAGTGTTCAGAGGTTAAATTTGAAAGAAAAATGACCGCGTTTACGTGACAAGTTCAGTTGCCAAGGCTGGAGAGAGAGAGCGCGCGCGAGACTCGGGATCAGGCTATTCAATGACAAGGACGCCGCAGCGAAGCCCCTAAGCTCCCGTTAATTTTTTTCTCTCCTCCTCTTGGAGTCCAGCTCATGATGCCAGTGGTCCATTCTATTTAGACTGCATTCTTCTTGGTCGCGACCATTGATGTATAGTGTAGGTAGGTTAGTCCATAAAAAGATTCTCGACCTCTTGTCAATTGTCATTAATATCTACGTTAGCTTTACTGGCTTACTGCTCCATTTTTGCGTGCTGCTGCATTGTCACTGAGCTAGTACTAGTACTTTAATTTACCCTGAACCCTGATGATGATAGAAAAGGATTGGACATGTTGCATCTTATAGCTTTGGTTTGGTAGCACAAGAGCCCTACAAAAGGTGCATGTCATGGCGCCATGACTATTTCAGCGTTGATGCTACAATTTGATGGGGAATAAAGCTACATGGGGACAGCATTGCTATGAGACCATTATCATGGAGATTGCGGAGATTGCGGCCACTGAGGTCCACAATGGTTGCTGCCTTGTTGGATCAATCCATTTAGTTCAGCTCGTATTTATGGTGGCAATATGAGGACATATTCAGTGGTCGGCCCAATTTTCCTCTGCCATATGTTCTTTCTTTTCAAGGAGTACCTTCAAGGTTCGATCTGAAGTCATCAAGTCACTTAACCAATGTCAATTGCACACTCGCAGAGTCCAATTTAAACACAAAATACTGAGAGCAACTGAATCCAGTGAGTATTTATTGCGAGGGGAGATGTTAACATATTGTGCACAGCATTGTACTACTAGCAGTGCCCAGCATCCGAAAAAGACGGTATTGTGCACAGATAATTGGTTATTCTAGCATTAGAATAAGCCATAGACCATGACAGATTTTGCTTCCTAAAGCATAATTCACCCCAGTCCGAGTTTTATGAGTAGAACCTGAGATATGTTCTACTTAGTGTGGGTATTCAACAATTATTTTCCTTCAGCTTCTGACTTCCCTATTTCCATTAGGAGAACAGTCGTCCACAAATATCCCTTCATGTACACATCAACTAAGCCAGCCATGCTGCCGCAATCCTTCCAGGCCAGAGGCAGCGCGGGAGGCGCCAGGCAACGCTCAACACCGTCCTCTCATCTGAAAATTTCGTCGCAGTGGACCGGTATTTCCCTCTCGTTTCAGCAGGCTTGCCTTGCAACACGTAGCCTTGTGACCGCTACAAAACTGCATTGCATGACGTTGTTCATGTGCACCAAATGTCCCAACATATATAAGGGATGGATCACTTGACAAGTTTCTTACTTTTGGAGAACAACTACCTACCTGCAACCCTGGCCATGAGGGCTCTTCGACTGTCCCCCTCTCAAAGCTCCTCATTTGGACTTCACCAAAGCATACCATCCTTTAAGCCTAGCAGTGGCAGCCCCAGATCAGTTAAGGCCTATGCAAAAGCAAATGAGGAGAAAGGCAACAAGCAATCCTTGTTTGGAAGCGTCACAGCAGATCAGTTAAGGCCTATGCAAAAGCAAATGAGGAGAAAGGCAACAAGCAATCCTTGTTTGGAAGCATCAGAGGCGCTAGACTTCTCGCAGGTCCGGTCTGAGAAGGATGCAGAGCTGCTATATGAAGCCAGGGAGTCCGTCAAAGCTGAAGGAAAGATGACAAGAGAACAGGTATTTATTTAGACACTGATGCACAACAAGTGTGGATCAATAATGTTAATACCAGTAATCTGATATTTCCCTAATGTTGATAAACGTTTGGTTGGATTTGCAATGAAGTATGGAGCGCTTCGGAGGAAGATTGGTGGCACCTACAAGGATTTCTTCAAGTCATATGTTGATGGTACCTGAACCTGATCTGCACCTTCCCCCATTACAATAACTAAATGTAAAAATGGATAGCTAGCTGCATGTTTTATACACTTCTCAGATAGTGCAAAATACTGCAAGACTGAATAAGTTGTTACACTACTATACATATATACTGCTTAAAAGATTCTCTCTAACAAAGTTTTCCTAATCATTCTTTTTTGAGCAAAAGTATGTAAATCATGTTAATGACCAGCCAAAATGGTTCCGAATGCAGTCATCTCCAAAGCTTTCGACTCGGTCTCATAGCCCTTCCTTCTCCAAATTCTCAAACACATGGGCTTTGAGCCAAGATGGCAAGAATGGATTTCGTTGTTGCTCGCCAACGCCTCCTCCAAGATACTGTTGAACGGAAGGCTAGGAAATGCTAATCCACCTATGACACGGTCTGAGACAAGGTGACCCCCTATCCCCAATGCTTTTTCTGTTGGTCATGGAGGTCCTCAACGCCTACTTCCAAAAGGCAATCTCACTCTTAGCATTGTCAGACCTAGGGGTCCGAGGTTTACAGGAACACATCTCCCCGTATGCCGATGATGTTGTTTGCTTTGTTGCCCCCAAAACATCAGGACTTGCAGGTTGTCAAACAACTTCTCATAACCTTCGGTCAGGCCTTAGGCCTATCCACCAACATCCAGAAGAGCTGCAACACGTTGCACCCATCTACCGTTTCAATAAGGAAATAGACCTGGCTTTGCAAGAACTTCCATGCCAACTTGCCTCTTTCCCAGTCACCTATCTAGGCTTGTCGTTGTCCTTATCTAGACTGACAAAGCCTCCAATTCAACCTTTGATAGACCGCTTCATCCAGAAACTCCCATCTTGGAAAGGCTATCTCTTATCTTCGGGTGGATGGCTCGTCGTGGTCAAACAAGTCCTCTCCATGGCACCCATCTACCATCTCCTCTCGCTCAACTTATCGTCGTGGAGCCATCAAAGCAATCAACAAAAGACACTGTGCTTTCCCCTAGAAGGGGTCAGAAGCCATTATGGGGGGGGCACTGTTTAGTGGCGTGGAAAGCAATTTGCAGGCTGTTAGCCCTTGGTGGTCTAGGAATTCTAGACTTCAAGAAAATGGGCTACGCATTACGCTTGCGTTAGCTATGGTGGGCAAAAAATAGACCATGCACGGGCAAACCTCTAAGCTTCACATGAGCTCGTCATCAATGCGATACTCAAGGTGGCCATAGAGAACTGCCTAGGCAATGGCAGCCACATGTTATTTTGGCTGGACAACTGGATCGGGGGGCAATCGGCTGAGAACATAACCCTGACCTTATACAAACTAGTTCATCCGAAAGTCAAGCGAAGTCACTCAACTCTTGGGTCCATATGATGGCCCAAACAATTAGCGAATTCCTATACCTTTGGCACAAGATCAGCTCTGTCTCTCTACAATCCCAGATTGAAGACCAGGTCATTTGGAAATTGAATTCGTCTGAGGGATACTCCAACAAATCAACTTACAACGCTTTTTTCCTCGGAGGGATCTGCTTCACAACCCATAAGTTGATTTGAAAATGCAAAGCGCTACTGGATATCCTTGATCGGGGCTGGCTATCCTTGATCACTGTTGGATAGCCGATCGTCTAGCATGCCATGGCATAGTGTCGCACACACTCTGCCCCTTTGCGAACAGAACCCAGAAACAATCGACCACCTCTTCATCCATTGTCTATGGGTTCAATAGACCTAGGCATTTTTCATTCGCCCTTTCGGCATTTTGCGGTCAATGACAGCGACTCACACTACACTGTGAAGATCAAGCTTCATTTAAGTTGGTTTTGATAATAATGACAAATACTGTTATGAGGTTTTGGTGATAATGATAAATGCATTTGTGAGACTAACCTTATTTATTGATTATGATATTACTTAGTCTCATATGGATGAAAAAGGTAAAATCATTGAGGTATGCATGCGATATATTTCTTATAATCTTATTGCATTCCTCATATCCAAATATATGATTAAATGACAAATCTATATATGAGACTAATATATTTGTTTAAGTATATTATTGCTCAATATCATTTGGATAAAAAGACGAAACCAAAGAGGTATGCATTCGAAATCACAATCTTATATATTAGTGCATTCCTTGGATCCAAAATATAGATTGAACTCCACAAATAGTTCAAAATGAATATATACATATGTCTTCATTACACATACTAGTATGCACATATTTAGGGAGAGTTCACTCTATATTTTGAGGTTTCATAAGTATTGATCCATAGTTCCTTTAATACACATATTTACGATCTTTACTTTGAAATACATCCTTTGAGTATATATAGCTTGTGTAGTTCATATATACTCATTTGCAATCGGATTATCATCTAACTTTTTTATTATATGTTAATAGTTGGATGATTGATGATAACCGGATAAGTAAGCTTTACTTGAAAGTTTATTTTAGAGTATACAAATGTTGTGTACATATTGTATACTTTTAACTCAATATCTTTATCTCATTATGTATTGAGATTGTCATGAATTACCAAAAAGTGAAGATTGTAGAATCTAATCCCTCCATTATGTGTTAATAGTGAAGTTTGGTAACTCAATATCTTTGGTTTGTGGACTAACATTTTTCATGAGTTAGATGAATAGGTTAGGTTCCACAAATAAAAAAGAGTTGAGATGACTTCATGTGTTGAAAATCATCAAGTCAAGTAGAAGATGCATCATGAGTTGATGCATGTTCAAGAGGAGATGATCATGTATTGATCATCAAGTCAAGTGAAAACCCATCATGTGTTGCTGGAGTTTAAGAAGTGGATGGATCATGTGTTGATGCATGTCAAGATGATAACCCGGACTTGAAGTGATGATGTACGTCATCAAGCTTCAAGAAGATGCTCAAGGCAAAGGTATGACTTGATAGAACTAAGTATGTGTTCCTAGTCTTTTGTCAGTCTTGGTGTTTGGTTGAAAGTCCGGATTGCTAGTATATATTGCAGATATGGTTTGCAAGTGTTTGAAGTCCATGTTCCTACTATCTGTGGTATGAGGCTTATATTTGCAAATTTATTTTGCAAATGGTTAAAGCTCATATATAATTCTTGTAGTATGTGACTTGGATTTGCAAATATGTTTTGCAAATATGAGGAGTCTATATACCTATTCTTTGTGTCA
Source organism: Dendrocalamus sinicus (assembly GCA_036346575.1). Lineage (NCBI taxonomy): Eukaryota > Viridiplantae > Streptophyta > Magnoliopsida > Poales > Poaceae > Dendrocalamus > Dendrocalamus sinicus. The sequence continues at coordinate 14,781,865 of CM070643.1, read as the reverse complement.
TGATGTCAAATGTGTGCAAATATATTTTACAACTTATTGGGAATCATCTTTGATCCTTGTGTATATGATACTATAGTTTGCAAATATATTTTGCAAAATCAGTTGAAGTGTTTGCACTTATCAGGAAAACAAGAATTATCGCAGTGTATGTAGCGATACTATTGGAGGTCGAAAGTACCGGCTTTGTGTGAGCGATACTACCGGACATTAGAAGCGCTGGCATGTGTTGCACGGTACTACCGGATGAGCGGTCCGAACGGCTCTGTGAGTGATCCGTCTGGCCAACGGAAGTACCGGCTCTGTGTGATAAGTATTACCAGAAGGTGGAAGTACATGCGTGTGTTGTGTGGTGCTACTGGACTTTAGATGTTCCAGATTTTCATACGGTAGTTTTTCTAGAAAGACAACTGTGTGGTGGTTTTCTCCTCCCCGCGAGAGCGGTAGTTCCGCATGTGTGGAGTGATACTTCCGATGATCGAAAGTACCGAAGAATGAACGATAGAACTTCCAATTTTGACTGTAACGACTAGTTTTTTTACCATTGCGAGGGGTACAGAAGTACCGACCTTATAATGGTGGTACTTTCAATTTCCTTAATTTTTAAAGGATTTGGCTCCAATGGCTAGTTTTCTTGTGTGAAGTATAAATACCCCCTTGTGCCCGGTTGGAGTAGCAATTGCTCAACCTATTTTTATTTCCTTGAGCCAGTGTGAGGTCCTTCTCTCAATTGTGCATGTGTTACACTTTGTGAGTAAGGAGAGTGATCTAGAGTACATGTGTTGCATCTAGAGTTGGACTTAGTATCCATTTAAGCTTGTGCATTCGTTGCACGTGGTGAGAGTCAAGTGAGGGGGCTTGACTTATTACTCTTAGAGTTTGCCAACTCCTAAATGATGTTGGAGGCACCGTGCGTAGTGAGCTTCTCAAAGAAGATTGTGAGAAATCTCGGCGAATTATGAGTAGTGTGGTGCTCGCCATGTCCAAAGTGGAGGAAGAGCAACCTTAGTGGATCGTGATATTTCGGCTTAATTTGTTGAGCCAGTCCAATTCGTTTGAGCTAATTTCAATGTGAACTATGGGAGACTGGCAAGTCTCCGAACACCACGGTAAAAAAAAATACCGTGCCTTTGTGGTTTGTTTTCTTGTGCTCAATTTACTTTCAAGTAATTTACATTTATGAAATTAAATTGATTGCTTATCATCCTAAGATTGTAAACTTTTGACATAGACTTAGTTTGTTGGTGCACTTAGGTGAATCTAGTTGATTTAGGATTTGTTGTGCTAAAACTAATTTGATTTAAGCTTCAGTGTTATATTCTTGGTTTTAGCCAAATGGCTTAAATAGAATTAATTTAATTGAATTTTTTTTGAAATGACTTTTCCCTCCTAATCGGCCACCTCGATCTTACACACTACTGGATTGGTGGTGCTCAGTGCGCATTTAGGGGCCCAAGGCCCTCAGAAAACATCCGGATTCTGCTGTCATCTCTTCCTTTGGACCATTTGGCGTGAGCGAAATAGTCGGATCTTTGAAGAAACAAAAAAGGATATCGTAGCGCTCTTGGAAAGCCTAAGGCAAAGAGCTCTCCAACTGACGCTGGACAGGCTTGGTCACACTCTCGGTACCCAAGACAACTACCTCCTAGTTCGCTCCCCTCACCCCGGGGCGTCGTCCAGTTCTTTTGTCTGCACATGGTTGCTCTGTTTCTTCTTCTTTTCCTTCTTTTTCTAGGCCCCTCTCTCCCATCATTTTGTTTCTTAAACCTCAGCTTCTAATGGTTGTACTTTTTTTCCATCTTAGTACAATGACATACAACTCGTGTGCGTTCCCTAGCTGGCTTGGGAAACCCCTAATCTCGCTCGCTGCTTGGGGTTGGACTCTATAACTGCAAATCTGACTTCTGGCCTTCTGTTCCGGATCTTACCATAGGGATAGAAGGAAAATATTCGGAGGGGGTGTCACGTTGCAATAAAGAAAAGTTTTTCGATTGGTGAAAATTGATTTTTGGAGAGGTACAACGCTTGAATAGGTGTCCAGTCTACAATGCTTGAATAGGTGCTCAGTCTTCAGTGCCCTCTGAAAAAAGAATAGGTGTTCAGTGCCATTCAAAGGCTGTGATTGTTTTGGCTTCAGTTTTTAACTTTCGGTTTATTTTTCACTATTCATAAATTTTATCTTTTCTGAACTTTTGGTTTTTTGTTGAGCTTTTTTGCCGGTTCTTTTTTTCCCGTATTTGTTTGTATTATACGTAATGGGCTAACATATTTTTTTTAATTTTTTTAAATTTAATTATGCTAAATAAGTCTTTGTTAGCTATAGTGTTTTTTCAGCCAGCTACAGTACTTTTCAGCCATAATCCACAAAAAAAGCCCAAATGATCACCACCTTAAGTCTTATCTTTTGTGGACTATGAAATCTAAATCTTGAATGATAAATTAATATTTCTTGAACGACTCAATTTGTTGCGCTCACCCCATACTTAAAACTTTAAAGTATACACAAGATCATGAATTACACAATCAAACAGCTTTGCATGGTTGTGCAATAAACAACCCAAAGGTGCTTAAACTCTAAAGTATACAAAAGTTCTTGCTAAACACCTCACGATTTGATATAAAGTAATGCCATCTATGCATGGTCTATGTGAGGTGGTGCTCATTTGGGTTTTTTTTTGTGGCTTATGGCTGAAAAGCACTGTAGCTGGCTGAAAAAACATTGTAGCTGACAGAGGCTTATTTAGCATAATTAATTTTAAAAAAATTTAAAAATAGAAAAAACATATTAGCCCATCACGTATAATGCAAATAAATATGGGAAAAAAAGAACCGGCAAAAAAGCTCAAAAAAAAAATCAAAAGTTCAGAAAAAAAAACGAAATTTATGAATAGTGAAAAATAAACCAAAAGCTAAAACAAAAACGATCACAGCCCTAACAATGCAAATACTCGTGATTAACCACTCAAATTAATTATGTTGCGAGTTAGCGCATGCTTGCATGTGATGCCACTCCTAAATGCTCATGTTGAGACTGTGGGGGCAGTTTGGATTGAAGCCCTCACCAATCATACCAATTTTTGGTACCGATTTCACTAATTTGAAGTCGCAAGCCCATTAACCGTCTCACGGACACCTCTCAGAGCGTGACACGTGTGACTCTATTTGCTACTCGCACGAAGCAGCCCGCCGAAACTACCGCCCGTCTCGCGGAGCTTGGCTAGCTATTGATCCTCTTCTCAGTTTATAACATATCACTTTCTTCTAACAAATAACCTTATGGTTTCTTCGTTATGATTTTAAAGTATTTTATCAAAATAGCTTATCGACATTCAATTTATTCACACAAGAGCCAACGCTAAAACTAAAAGTCGTCAGTTATAACCATAAGTCATCAACCACAGCAAAAAAAAAATCCACCTATTCCCTACCTCATCTCCTCCCAAGCCTTATCTCCTTGCTGCACCTACATGGCTACATCCATGTGGTCATCATCCTCCTCTCACCTCTTTTTCTCTATAGGTAGGTTCTTTTTAATTGCAGATGATGGTTGTGACTGATGGTTTTTTATCTTAGTGTGAGCGCCTATACAAACGAACCAAATGCCGATAACTTTAACATTACTTGGATCGTTATCAAACTGTGGCGTTGCCTAGAGTATTTTGGTAACACAAATAGAAACAACATGACTATATTTTTGAAGCGGACTCTCCAAACGGCTTTTCAAGTTCAAAACCATATGCGCTGGCTGCATCGTCATCTTCGTCGTCCGCTGATGTCTTGAAAAGTATAGACAAAAGCCACTAGTCGCAGCCAAAAACCATCAACCACAATTCAAAATAACATGACCCAAAACCTTAGCTGTTTTGTTGGCCAGCAAAACGTTCGCCAAAATTTTGGAAGTGTTGCTGCCCCTCCTTTGCCAACGAGTCGTTCGGTGAGTTCAGTAGAGCTTATGATTAGGCTTTGACTTTTGTTACTACAGTAATTAGGTTTTAAACGGTGTATTTTTTCACGTTGGGGTCTACAGATATATTATAGTAGACACCGTACCGAGTTCAACTACACTAGCTAAAATCACATGCGACTATTTCCCTCTACATATTATCTCTCGCGAACAGCTAGAATTCAAAAACTATAAACTAAAAAACAAAGCTACATCTCAAAAGAACCCACCCTACATACTCATAACTAGGAGAGCTTTGGCTCTTGTTTTTTTTTTTTGCTTCCGACCAAATTTTGGTATGGTTCTAATCCAAGCACTTGTATGTTACCAAAATTTTGGTAATGTCCTCGATTTAGGTCCCAATCTAAACAGTTTCAATTTCTGGCTATTTTTGGCTTTTAACTTATTTAAACCAAAAACCATATGGAACACGTTAGCTTCTAATTTTGACTTATTGTAGCTTTTTGGCTTTTTGCCATTTATTTTTTCACTTTATTTCTTTGCATTGTCTGTGATGATATAACAGTTTTTATTTTTTTTCTTTTCTTTTAATTTTTAATTGAATGATTTAGAAAAGCTAACAACTGCTACAGTATAATTTTAATAAAAAACCAACAATTAAAACCAAAAACTTAAGCTCTTTAGAGTAAGCCCACGGCAACCAATATTTGGTAAGGCTAGCACGGGCACAAAACCAAGCAGACACCCGAGTCACAATCATCGACAGGCAAAAGCAAGTGAGCAACGTGAGCTATAACGATTTCTTTCCAGTTTTTGGGTCGTGCCAGGGAATTCCCCATGAGATACGCTCTGATTTTCTCTTGTGGTTATCTCGGCAATAAAATCAAGAATCAGTTTGCTTTCTTTGTCGAAACGCGATCTGGAACTGAAATCAAATCGCAATGCACTTCTTGGAGGCTAATTGCTTTCCAAATTAAACTTATTCGAAGGTAAGTAGAATCGGAAACCAACTAACTAACAAACTCGGAGCACCCCAACTCTGGCTGGTATCTTCAAGCGTGACCCCTGCTCGCATGCAGCGATCTAATACGCGCAGCAACGCGAGCCCGTCCAAGCCCCACCGATGGTTGAGCTCACCAGCCTCGAGATATTCCTCGGTGCGGTCGCGCTCCTTGCGATAATATCTGCGATCGTCTGGGCTGTGCGCTGCGCCATCGGCCGGCGGCGCACTGAGGCAAAGGAGGTCACCGACGGCGGCGGGAAGCGCGACGGGTTGCTGAACAAAGAGGTGGCGGTCGACGTCCCCGGCGGCCAGACCGCGGAGCCGGAGCGCGATGAGCCGCTTTGCGCGATCTGCAAGGCGCGGCTCGCGGACGGGGGCCAGTGCCGGCGCCTGCGGGCTTGCGGCCACGTCTACCACGCGGAGTGCATCGCCCTGTGGCTCGAGAGGAAGCCTACATGCCCGCTGTGCCGGGCCGGCGTTTTGAGGTGATTGGGTGGGTGCGGTGCGGTGCACGGGCATGTGCGTGCGCCGCCGTCCGTGTGCACACGCGGCTGTATTATCATCTGCGTGCGGTCAATTTGGCTACTTACATAGGCCCGTAGGTATGTATGAGAGCAAATTATGTTCTGTTTCGCTATTGAAAAATCGTTTCGCGTGCGTGCACAATCTTGGAATAGAGATTATGCTCGATTTTTCCCTTAATTTTTCTCCCCTCTTTCGATCAACGAAGTGATTGTACATGGCCGGGCGTTAGGCTGGTCTGTATGTGCAGCAGTCCATAACGGAATCTTTTTTGCGAAGTGTGTGGCTAGGTTCTTTACGACCTGCTGTTTACAGCCTTTAGTTTTTCGGCTTACTGTTTATGTCTTTCGGCTTTTGAGTTAGAAAATAATGGCAGCCGATCTGCAAGTTCAATGGGAAAAACATAACCGAAGTTCGGCCCTGACAAGTACTCGAGATGGACAGATCATGGGCCGACCTAACAATCTTATAGGTGTTGTGGACAAAAAGCCCACTGGTTTTCCCCCTTGTCATTGGAGAAAACTAGGCCGTTTCGCTTTTCAGTCCAGATCACGAAATAACCGCCCAGCCCATACTACAAATGAGAAAAGTACGCAATGCGTGTCCCCTGCGTTCCACCTTACGGGCCCTTCCCACACCACCACTGCTCTAGGCCCCTAGCCGTGCCGAACTGCTGCACCGGGCTCGTCGTATAAGCCCAGCACTGTATGAAGGCTGCGCTTCGTGCTTGTATAGGCCTGCGCTAGGAAGTCAACCGATCGACCATTTTGTCAGCGACGCGCAGTCATGATTCATGCAATAGGAGATAACCATTGGTCGATTGCCTCAAGCCAGCCCTCAAAATTGTTATTACTAGAATCCTTAGGCTGATTACAACATCTAAGCTTCATTTTGTCTTACCCTGGCCATTGATCAACTGTTCCTTTGCTGTCACTTTTGTTTCAAATTTCCTTAATTTGCTGTCAATCAAGTGACGCATGTGGATGGCTGACATTTTAGTTTTAACAAATACAATCATGTGTAGTATATAGGTCAAACCTGCATGTTATAAGTAACTGAGAAGCCCAAAATGTCTTTAAAATAAAAAGGTCAGACAACCAGATTTTTTTTTTAGAACCAGAGAGCATATGCTCCGATTCCATTTTCATTAAGAAAAACCAGACAACCAGATGGCACCGCACAAATCAACCACCCCACTGATGCATCATCCTGAATAACATGATGCATGTATTTGAAGTCAGACCTAACTCATTAGTAGCAGTTACACTAGCATTTCTCAAGTTACAAATAATCACTCATCTGCAGCTGTAGAAGTGCAGGGACTGGAGCTCCCTTTTTACCGAGAGGGGGGCAGAGGCTCGTATTTATCTCTTGGGAGATAAGATGGTGACATTCATTTCAGTTTTCGTCGACAGAGACGCAAGTTGACAAGTTCAATTTTACTCACAATTAACAATCAACATGAAGACCCAGGGAGCTCTTTAAATTACCATTTTGGATAACGACAAAATCGGGCAAGATGATGAATAGATAAGGATTGGGCGGGACCAAGCAAAGGTGGTAAATCAATTACTACTCGAAAGGTTTGGCTCAGCCCGCTCGATCTATCCTAGCCAAATTATATATATTATTTTTGGCCTATGTTTTATAGTTATTTTTGAATAAATAAATAGAATAACTTCTTTATTGCTGTTTTAAAACAGTTTATCATAGTAGTCCTTTTAAAATGATTAATCATCTTATCAATGTTCAATTTGTACACGTAAACTTCTGAAAAGATCAAAAACCATCTGCAGTAGGAAAGAGTTATATTCACACATGACCCGACGAGCCTTACACTTATTTAATGATATCTGACTGTGGACCCTTCCAAGTGATGAAACTGATGGAGAATACAGGTCATAGCAAACTACATCACAACATGAACTTAAGCCAAAACACGCTCAAGATCAAAATCCCAAAATCACCCCTTTTGAGCAAAATTGGACAATCACAAGAACTTTTCATAGAAAATACTTAGATGGATAGGATTTGATCTTCAAGAGATATTTTCACCTCTTACACGTCCTTGACACCAAAACAGCTCAAAAGGAAGTGAAATTCAAATAAGAAAACCAAGCAAATCAAAAACACAATGAGTAATCCATGGCACAACTCACTTAAACAAAATTTGGATATTTATTTCACCTTGAGAGGAATATTTTATAGCTACCCCCTCATAAAGGATAAAGCTCTAAGCCTATAAACACGCACAAAGTATTCAACCCAAGGAAACCCTAACCTCTCTATCTCTTTCCCCTCAAGAGACATCTCATCTCTTAACACACACAAGGGTTTATATAGTGGATGTTTCTCACCTCACACCAAACATTAACAACTAGCAACTCTTAGTGTATACAACCGCTTATAAGTGGGGAACCCGGTAACCTACACACAAATGGGTTCTACTCACATACACTTGCACGCTTTTCAAAATGCAACATCCACATGGTTCCATTAGCTCGATGAGGCGTGACATCCTCCAATACATGACCTAATCCACCTTAGGCCATCGTTGTGGTTTCGTATACTGCATCGCCACCTAGTATCAGATAATTTACTCAATTGCCATCTACCGACCTTCACGTTGCTTTTCCTCGAAGCAACCACCACAATGAAATTTGTGATGCCTAATGACCTGCCACTAAGATTGTACGCTTACTCTCTAGGATTGTCACCACTTAAAACACCTAAGATCAATGGCACACCACAAACATGCGCTAACCTTATCACAATCCTTGTCTTTCCTCCTGTGCTTCTTCATTTGAGCTAATGCTCCACTAGGACTTACGAGACCCTCTATGGCATCAAGGCACCTTCCCTAGTCTCGGTCTTGTTATTGACCGCAACAATCACCAAACGCTTTACACATCAAAGCATAAGCAACCATCCTAAGCATAAGTAACATGCACTTGACTCTCATCAACAAAATCGATATAAACACGCATTACTTGACATCTACGTCAAAATTCCCACAATACATGGACTCTTGCTATGATTAACACTTTCATAGTCTCACGTCATGACTAACATAACCAAAACCCAACTCAACTTACTCAATTTCACTGGAGCCCGGGCTGACCATCAATCAACGGCTGGTCAGACTGCCACGAGTCGATTTAAAAACTCACAGCTCAATGACCTCCGATTGGACCGTCGTTACATGGCCGGTGACATCGCTCTCAGAAAATTCTCGCAACTCAATGAGCACCTCTTTGGAATAAACGTGTCGCCAACTAGAAATTGGTCACACCATATTTTCGGTTAGACTGCTTTTCACAACCGGTCACACCGTATCCCAGTTAGACCGTCGTGACACGGCCAGCCAAACCACACACATATAGTGGTCAGATTGCTTCTGTAAGCCGGTCAAACCGCTGCCAACCTGACAGTAAAGTTATAGAGCAAATGATATAAAATTAAACTCAAAATTCGACTACGAAGTACAAATAAAGTCAAATACTTGTCGCACAATATAGGATGACCTTCACACGCAGGTTTGGGTGGCCAGTACCCACGCCGCGGAGTGCTTGCCCACCCATTTATGCTTTGCGGTGCAAAATCTATAGATTTATATAGGCCCATTCAAATAGCATTTGGATTACGGCTTTTAGAAACTAAAAGTTGTTTGGAACATATTTCATTTGCGTTGTTTGGGGATATAAACTATGCTTTTCATTTTTATCTCATTCTTCCTTTTTTAGTTAAATATTTCATAAAAAAAGCTAAGCACCGTTGTACCGTCATTTCACCGAAAACCAAAAACCGAAAAAAAAAACGAATTGAACAGTCCTTCGCGGCACGGTGCAGTGTGTTTCCAGTCAACAAAATATCCGATATTCATCAGCGCTAGGATTGATGGTGATACTGACCAAACTGTCCCAGTAAAATATCAAGCATGTGCACGGCCTACAAGTTTCACATCGTTCTTTCTACTTTTTCTCTTTATTCGATATTTGACTCGACGCCTCGACGGGATAGATATCTATTGAGGCTAGGAACAGCGGTTCCGTGCGTGATTCCACTAATCTTCTGCCCTTTTCAGTTTCTGTTCCTTTCCTACTGCGACTTGTTTTTGTTCCGTTCTGCAGACTTGTTTTCGTTCCGTTCTGCATATCTTTGTCAGCTATTAATCTCTCGGTGAGCACAACCTTAATGCCAAATAGCAGCCGATTCAATAGGGAACTCATGTTGCATGCACAGGGCAACGAGATATTACTGTGTGAATTGGATTGTTTAGAAATGTTCCAACAGGGAAACTTGTTCTAGAATCCAAGTTACAGTTCGTTTTAAAATCGACTGACTCGTGTCCTTGTTGCTGTCAGGGATGCAATTTGAGCTGGACTGGGAGACCAGATGCAAAGCACGGCCAGAAGTAGTGTGTTAATTAGGGCTGCGATCAAATTGGCTTATAAACAGTGCTTATGGCTTACTTGGCACTATTCATAAGTTTCGTCTTTTTTTAAAATTTTAGTTTTTTGTTGAGCTTTTTTGCCGGTTCTTTTTTTTTCCCGTATTCGTTTGTATTATACGTAATGGGCTAACATATTTTTTTTAAATTTTTTTAAATTTAATTATGCAAAGTAAGCCTCTCATAAATTCTGATCTTTTTCACCAAATTCAGATGTTTTCAGCCATAAGCCACAGGCTTTTAAGCCGAAACGATCACCACCTAGATCTAGATTATCCGTTTTATCTAATATTCATATCTAAATTTTAATCTGATATATCAAATCAAATATTTATTATTTATTTTATCTAACATTTTTATCCGTACTGTTTAATCTATATTCGATCCACTCCTACCCAGACTTGTTAGCCGCACCGGTTAGAAAAAAGTAGCGAAGCATCGAACGCAGCATGACATGGAACACCATCCTCTCCGCCTTTCACGGGGGAAGCCGAACGCAGCATGACATGGAACACCATCCTCTCCGCCTTTCACGGGGGAAGCAAAGGGTGCACGCTTCCTTCTTGAGTAAGATATTCTGAAACCATCTTTTATTATATCAAAAGCGTCCAAACTTGATGACACTAGGGAGGCTAAGGTGTAATCGAGTTGAATTGGAAAAACATTGTTTAAATTATATCTTAATCTATATTTTTAGAGTATTAAGTCAGATACTAATACGAATTTAGAGTATTAAAAGTTTCGAATACGGTATAGTAGGGATGGATATATAACGGTTTTGAATCGAAAACGGATAATATTGACGGATAGCACGATGTACAAAAGGGAATATTTTGTGAGAAACTGAGAATATATGACAACAGCATTGCAGAACCACCAAGCTCTTCCTCGAAATTATGGCACTAGCGTAACTAGACTAGGAAGCAATTATTGTTAACAAAATGTGAATCTGTGATAACTGCTACATCATCAATTCATTATGTATCAAATTTAGGTGCAAAAGAGTAAATGTTCCAATTAATGTCCTCGCAATTGAACAATGTAGGCAATAACAATCATCAACAGATGCATCATACCGAACATAATTTTTGGAGAAACACACTAGGATTATGCTCCATTGGTCACATCACTATCAAAACAATGACTTCAAATAATTTTTATTGTCACGGGAGAACAATATTTTCCTCTTCTGAAGTTCAAGGAAACACATGCCATATTATATACCATCAATAAGCCCTTAAAGATACAATGCATGCTTTCTTATGAGATTATTGACATGCTGAAGAATTCAAGATGTGTAGATCATCCTCCATCTTGGCTCATGGAAGTGATGGCAGAATCTTCCCAGTGCAGGTTCTGAATCCAACGTTGTAGTCTTTGCCTTGCAACCAGTAGATGGCGTCAACATACAGCATAGCATCTTCAACGAGAGCTAGAGTTGATGAAAAGATGAGTTTACTGTACCTTACAACAAGCTATCAAGATGACTTCATCCCCATCTTCAAGGAACCCGCCGGTCAAATTTCCAACTAATATCTCCTTCAGGTCATTCCATGTTAGCTCCAGCAAACATCCCAAAGAGTCTCGTGAAAGAAGACCATATATTAAAAATATCAATATGCACTAGAATTTCTAAATTGGCATGTTTACAATGATATTCGCAATTGTTACTCCATATAGGTCCACTGAGTGTGCCAGTTGCAAACATATCCCTTGGTCTCATATTACATCCATTAACAGTGTGGTGTGCTAGTTGCTGTGTCAAAGCCCAATACCTGTAAAAATTGTTTACATGAATGTGCACAGGTTACACGGTGAGGTAAAAAAAGAAATTTCATAACTTAAAAAACAGGTGGTAGTGCATTACAGCAAAACTCTACCAAATGCAATGAGAATCAGTATCAAAACCAAGGGAAACCATATGAATATATTTCCACGACTACTCAAGAACAACATAGTAAATATATGCAAGCCATAAATGAAATGATGCATTCAATTAAAAAGTACAAAGACAACTGCTACTGAAAAGGCGTATAATCAGGGTTCTTACACATGCTTGAAATTACTCGTTGCAACAATTGATGGATCACTTTGCTCTTTGGGCTTAATCCAAACCTTGCAGAAAAAAGAAAATGCAATGATCATATTGATTTTAATACAAAAAATACTAAGAGAAAATAAATCAAAGCAACAACGGTGACAAAATCCTACTTTAAGAGGAATGTTGTAGTTTATGTGATTCTTTTCAACTAAGTAAGGCAAAGGCTCATGTTCCTGTAACATAAAGCAAATTGGTTCTCCGCAGAACAATAAAATGCTGATTAGCAAAAGAAACAATACTGATAAGTTATCTGTTTAAGAGCCTCACAAGCAAAAGGCTTTAGGGCATCAAGAGTCACAATCCAAGGTGATATTGTTGTACCTAGACAAATTAAAATTGACAAAATAGAAAGAAAATCTGTTATATAGAGGAAAAAAGTATAGTTCTTCACAATGCACTGCAAAAATTATAGAAGATTTCACTTCAGCATCATTAATATCAATAGGTTGGCACAATTTGTTCCTTGGTCCAACATTGGCTGCCTGAAAGATCCCAATGGCAACAGCCTGCGATGCTGGAACCTGGAGGCTCACGCGGTGCAGCCGAACAAGAGGCTCCAAGCGGCAGTGGCCGAATCAGAGGCTTCAGGTCGCGGTGGCAGAACCGGAGGCTCCGGGTGGCGGCGGCGCCCTGCAGTGTTAGAACCCTAGCTCACGTGACGTGGTCATTAGTTAGGTTAGGTGGTCTCTATCTCTCTGATTCTCTCTTTGTAGTCTATTGTCTGAAGTTGAACTGGGCTGATGGGTTAGGACTTAGGGTTATATCTTAGATACTACATAGAGTCACATAGTACCAGATATCCAAGCGGATATTACCGGATTTACCAATTACTGAAGAAATTCGATCGATTTTTATCAATCCTGAATTCGCTACTGAATCCGGCTATAACTATCTAAATCTGGACAGATACTAAACTATCTTACCGAATCCAGTACTAACCGGATTCGGTACCAGATCGGTCGGAAAAAATCTGGGCTGTTTGCACCCCTAAGGGAGGTCAAAGGCTCTATTTTTAGCTTTTGCCTATGTCGGATAAATTTTATCTATATTTTTTTGGGTTCGAGAAGCCATTTAAAGCACCTGTTTCATTTATTTTGGGTTCTCTGAAAATCGAAGCCAACACAAAAAAAAAACAAAAGGAACAGAGCCAAATTCGGCAAGCTCTGAACAATTAAAATCTTTACTTTCTCCAAAAGGAACACAAGCGCGCATGCACACAAAATACACCGCGTGATCCAAGAAGCTGCCATTCTGCCGAAGCCAAATACCGCGAGCTGGTCGGCAAGCGGCGGCACAACGCCTTCCTGCCCAAAGGCAGCGCCGCCCGGGGCTGCTCCTGCGCATCGGTTGAAGTAAAATTTTTGCTTTTTAGCCCAAAATTTGAAAGTTTTTTTACATATGGACCCCTGGAGAAAAGATTTGCAAAAATGGACCCTTACCACGGCGCCAAATCATATAGCGCCCAGGGTACATGTCACGGCGCCATATGCTTTAGCGCCATGTATTGACACGTCGGAGCCACGGTGGCACAAAACGGCGCCATGTCACACGGCGCCGTGCTATGCACTTACGGCGCTGAAGGTAGTGGCGTCGTGTACTGCCTTAGCCACTCAAGCGTGGTCGCCGTGCCTTGCTGCAAGTATACCTATTTCGGCGCCAAACATGCGAGCGCCGCACGTAGCTTACACGGCGCCATACCATGTGGCGCCGAGATGTGTATATAAGGCGCTCGGCTGTTTGGCGCCTCTTTTGGCGCCAAACAGTTGGGCGCCGTATATACACATCTCGGCGCCAAATGTTATGGCGCCGTGTAAGCTACACCTGACAAAAAACACAGCAAAACAGCAAACTTTTCTGTAAAACATATGCACATACACAGACATACACACATACATTCACACATGAAATATCTGAAAACCTAAATAACAACATCGTTATCAATAAGTCTCAAAATACCACATAAATATACAAAAGTCTCAAAATATCACATAAGTCTGAAAATATGACATGTCTATAGAAAAAGTCTCAAAACATCACCGCCTCTTGGCCTTCCCTTGCCCTTGGCTAGAGCATCACTCCACGGAGTATACGTGCTCGGGGACGAGCGAACAGCGAGGCCGCTGCGAAGCTGAGTAGAGCGGTCGTCGGGCATCTGCGACATCCCAATCTCGTCGTGGGTAGATGCCTCCTCATCCTCGTGCTCCTCCTCGGCGTCGTCACCTGCTCCTCCTCGGCGTCGTCACCACCTCGCCTCGTCGTCGTCGTCGCCGTCGCCGCCATCGCCCGACTAAAAGTCGGAGTGCGTGACGAGCTCCTCGTGGATCGGGCGCGTGCCGGCGATGTGACGACGAGGCCGCAGCGCACCGAGCGCCGGGAGGCCGCCGGTGGTGCGACGTCCGTGCGTCTTGCGGCAACCACACCGACCGCCGCCCGACCGAGGTGGCGTCGAAGTCTCTGCAGGAGGTCCTCGGCTGCGGTTCTCGCCGCCCGTGTCACCAAGCGGGTGGCCGAGCCTCGTCGATGTCCCGCACCGAGGTTTGGAGAGAAGTCCCCAAAGAAATAAGGAAACATAAGTAAGTACGAGATAAACGTATTGAACCAAAGTAAGTGTAAATATCATGCATTCCGTACCACTCGATCAAGAATCGGGCGGCCTCGACCACTGTGCCCTCCTCGCGCGCTTGTCGTCGCGCGGTGTCCTCGTCCTCGGACGGCGAGGTCGCGTAGTCGACATCGGTCCACTTCCGCCTCGGCTGTAGCGGGTGGCGCCGTGGTACCGTGACAAGTAATCCGGAAGTGGCGTTGCGTGTGAAGTCTTGTCCGGCTCGCGATTGTCCTCCATCCTCCTCCACCACCGGGCGTAGTCTCGGTGGTAATGAGCGAAGTCCGTCACCTTTCGTTGGCGGACCCTGTCGAACCTGTACATATAGCAGATGTCAACAATAGTTGTTAGCCTCGCCTGGCATTATCTGGTACAGGAGGCAATGGCGTGCCTAGGAAGGCCTCCACACGTGCCCTCCAGCCCTCAGACACCGCCGGGCCGACCACCGGCTGTCCCCTGATGGGAAGTCCAAGTATCATCGCCACGTCCTGCAGCGTGACGGTCATCTCCCCACACGGTAGGTGGAACGTGTGTGTCTCGGCCTCCACCGTTAATAGTACAAGGAGAAAAGAATTAGTTCGTATGTAAGAATATAGAAGCGAAAACAAATAGACCCGATAGAGAAAATGCACCTGTCGACAAGTGCGGTCAAAGCTGGGTGGTTGAAAACCGGCATGCCCCGCCGTATTAGGTTAGCGACCGTGTGAAGCCCAGCACGACGCAGCAGTGGGGTATAGCGGTTGTCGTATCTCATCAACTGGACCGCATCATGGGTTCGAGGACGAAGTATGGGTATGTCCTGAAAATTGCTATAAAAGTTAGCTGCGTGACCATCAAGTTGAACACATGTACAATTCGACCACACACATACCTGGCCTTCCTCCGTGAGCCTGCCGCGGTGCTCCCTCTCGTAGAACTCGTCTAGCAGCCGGTATCTCGCCATCCTGTGATAAATTTTAGAATTCAATGTTTAAGAAATATTCAAATAAGAAATTTATAAAACATATTTATAAATAAAAATAAGAATCAAATTGAATTATGAAATTTGAATCAAAATGAAAGTATTAGAGATTTACCCTTGGTTAAATACATGTCAGCTTGTATATGATTTACCCTCCATCCCGGTTTCTCTATCCCCGGTGTCCCATTTACAAAGTTGATCATTTTGGATATACTCATAACTAATTATAACATATATGTCAATATGAACCAAACAAAAAATTGAAAGGGAATCTATAGTTTTTTTTACGTATTTTGCAAATACCTTTATGAATAGTTTTCTCTGGTAGCTTATTGATAATGAGGGCAACAAAATGATATAAGTCTCACCAATAAACGATAAATGCATCTATTCTCCGACATCAATCTTACTCAAATTTCTAAATATTCATCAATCTCACAAAAATCAAATCCTAAAACGATTCTATACACAATACTACTCTTACATTCGCATTTCTATTGCAAATCTAACCTAAAACCGATCCAAATTGAACTAATTTCATCTAGGGTTTCAAATATTCCCCCACGAAATGTAGCTCAAATAATCCATATCTATTGCAAAAATTCAAGGGAGGGGAGAGAGTTCACCTTACTTGTTCGATTTGGAAGCAAAACCGTGAGAAAAATCGGTGGATTTGAGAGGATTTGGAGGAATAGAGGGAGGCGGCGGTTTCTTGTTTGAACATAGCGAGAGAGGAGCGGGGCGCGCTCGGGCTTAAGTCACGAAGCACGGCGCCATCACAGTTAGCGCCTAGGGTACATGTAACGGCGCCACAGACCATGGCGCTGTGCTGTGCCACCGTGGCTCCGACGTGTCAATATACGGCGCTAAAGCATATAACGCCGTGACATGTACACTGGGCGCTATATGATTTGGCGCCGTGGTAAGGGTCCATTTTTGCAAATCTTTTCTCCAGGGGTCCATATGTAAAAAACTTTCAAATTTTGGGCTAAAAAGCAAAAAAATTTCTCGGTTGAATCGAACAGACATTTGGCATCTACTCCGCTGGGCCGCTAGGCGTTACGGATCCAGGAAAAAAAATCATCGCGGTCATTATGAAGTCATAATACTAACTTGTAATAAGGGGTTATGTTTATAACACAAAGAGATTATATATTTTTTTGACTAAAACCGTCGGTATGGCCCCGCTCATAGGGATGAAAACGGAACGGAAATATCCCGTACCGAACCGCATCGTTTTCTACATTTGACCCGATCGAATTCGTATTTTCGGACAAATTCAATTCGGTTCAAATCTGAATACCAAATTCGAAAACGGAGCGGAAACGGTTTAGGCGTTTTCCGATCGTTTTCTACTTTTCTACATTTTATTCGAAATATACCGCATTGTAAATACGGTTTAAACCGAATTTGACCCAGCCCAATTCACACAGCCCAATTCACCAAAATTTCCCCATCTCCTTCTAAAGCCGCCGCCGCCGCCTGGGGAGATCGAGCCCGGCTTCTTCTCCCTTCGCCCCCCTTTGCTTCTCCTCGTCCCTTCTCCTCCACGTCCGGCCGCCGGCGAGCGCCCCCGACGCCCTTCAAGTTCTCCACCCACGCGCTGCCGCCGCCGCCTCCTCTTCCCCACCCCTTCCCTCCGTCCCGTCTCGTCTCGGCCTCTGCCTTCCTCCGTTCCTCATCTCTCCTCTCCTCTCCTCTCCTCACTCCGAGCGCGACACCTCCCCACCGATTCCTCCACACGCGCAGGAGCTCGAGTCGAGCTCTCTCTGGTGCTCTCTTATCCTCCCGGTCGCGAGTCTAGGGTTTGGGGCTCACCTCCCCTCCCTCTCCCCCTCCGATGGCCTCCACCGCCGCCGAAACCCTCGCCTCGCTTACCATCGCGTCCCCTCCCGGTCACTTCTTCGCCTCCCGAGAGCGCGGCCGGAGGCGGGGCGCGTCCATCCGCCTCTCCATTGTGCGTGCCGCGGGCTCGGGTTCGCTCTCATCCACCGCCGCATCCGCTGCCGCCGCGCGCGCGCCAACGTCGAGCGGCGGCGACGGCGCGGACGCCTCGGCCGGAGATGGCGACCGCGACAATGCGGCGGAGCGAGCGATAGCACCAAAGACGAGCACCACGAGCGCCGCCGCGCGCAGCCTTTGTCGAAGAGGGGAGATTTTACTAGCGCCGCCATGCGCATGTAGCTGATCGTGGTTGCCTCCATGTCATCATGTCGCAATCGGCTTACGTCGACAAATTCCCGAGGTATTTTTAAACTTTTGAGCCATAAGTGTTGTTGTGGTGGTACGGGAGGTTGATGAGTTTCTTGTAAATACCGCAGACGGTGACCTAGGCGGAGGTGGCGGAATCGGAGTTTAGAAGGAATTATGTGACCACCAATTTGCCACCGATGCCTTATACATGTTGCTGACCTTGGACTGCAGCTTGTTTGGATCAGCGATCTTTGCATAGCTTGAGGCACCTAATCGGTCGAATCACGGGAAAAGTGTGATGAAATCCGAGGAGAGCGATGTTCCGTTTGGAGTCATCCCGCCTCCATAGGCTATGCCACCGACCAAGCAATTCTCCGGGGTTGTCGCACTTCATAGGGTGGACATGTTGCGAGCCTCGGTGCATAACTTGAGTCCCTAGGTCGACACATACCCACGCCATTTTCCCCATCTTGCGATCGGTGGTGTTGGGAGCTAGGAATTGCCTGCTTTCCGCAAATCCAGCTTTTCAAAAGCTGATGGCCTCTGGTTGTTTATGTTATGGAGGTCTGTCATACTTGTTGTTAAGTTTTGCTGGGTATTCTCTTTTATCTTGTAACCGGTTGTGTTATTTTTCTTCATCCCGCATCACATACCCTTTTTTCTTTGCCGATGTGCGATTCACGGGTTGGAGCGGGATGATGTTATCCCTTTATGTGGTCATCCACGTTATCATCCATGACAGGAGGAGGTGTGCTCAATGGTGACTATCAGTTCCTTACCATGTTGCTTGTCTCAGTTGTTTGAATTGACCGTCAATCCATTTCATGGATGGTTTATGAAAAGCCCCAAAATTTCAAACCAAAAAATTTCCAAATTTTTTTTGCTGCATTTTTGAGTGAATTCTGGAGATTTTCCCTTTTTGGAAAGTTGGCCGAAAATCCGTTTTCCTTTTCTGGCCAGGCGTTTTCTTCTTTCGCTGGCGCCTTCCCCGGTTTCCGCCTCCTCCTTCCTCCCGGCGCCCTCTCCCTCGCGCTTGCGCTAGCACCGCCCCGAACCCGCCTTCCCCCTCGCTCCAGCGCCTCCCTCCGCTTCCCTCCTCCATTGGCGCCGCCTCCCTTCCGCCTCTCCCTCCTTGGCGCCTCACTCTCTTCCTCGCAGCGCCGCACCAGCTCCGCCTTCTCCCGCGCCGACGCGCTGCCGCGCCGCCCCGCCCGGCGCCGCGCGCGCCGCTCTCGCGCCGCCGGTTCCTCCCCGCGCCGCGCCGTCCCGACATCCCCCGCGTCCGAAGGGATGGACGCCCTTGCGCCACGTCGCCCCGCCTCTGCTCCGGCCCACCTGGCAGTCGCCGCTCCTCCTTCTCCCGCGCGCGCGGACGCCATCGCCGTGGCCGGAGCTCACCGCTCCGTCCCTTGTCGCGCTCGCCATCACTCGCTGGCGGCAGGCCGTGCGTCATCTCTGCGCGGAGGAGACGCCTCACCAACTCCTGCAGCCCCGCGCCCACACACCCCGCGCCATTACCCCCTTCCCCAAGCAGCCCCGAAACCCCCTCTCGACGCCAGCCCTTTCTCCCCCTTTTTAAGCCAAACTGACCCCGGCATTGTGTTCCTCTTGCTCCCCAGAAGCTCCCCAAGCGCCCGTTTGAGCTCGGAGTCCCTACATCGCCGGCAATCGACTCTCTCGCCGCCGGTGAACCCCCGAGCTGATCTCTTTCATTCCTCAACCAAAATCCAATTGCATTCGCTAATATCTCCCCCTCTGCCTCTCGAGCGCAATGGTGGGCTCACTGGCGAGTGCATCTCCCCTTTGCCACTGCGCGAAGCTCGCCGCCGGCGAAAGGGGCTGCCGTGGCCAAAGCATGTGGACCTCCTCACTCACGCCTCCACCTCCTCGGGTTCCTTAGCGCCGAGAAGCTCCTCCCGCCGTTTGGACCCAATCGCCGCGGTGACTTCCTTCGCCGGAAGCCCGACCTTCCCTTCGTTCCTCACCTCACCTTTGATCTCCTCACCTTCCCTAGCCCCAAAATGGATTCCTTGCACCGAGACCTACACGTAATGCCCTCCGATGCCGCCGGGTCCTGTCATCGCCGGAGAGCGGAGGCGCCGTCGTCCCGCCTCTCGCACTGCGCGCACCGGCGAGAGGAGGAAGAAGCGGCGTGGCCGCATCTCTGCTGCCCATTCCTTCATGCCGTCTAGTTTGAGCCGTCGGATGACTCGCCTTCCTCGGCCGTCCGATCTTCTTAAAGTCGCCTCTCCGCCACCCGATCCGATCCCGTTTCGCGCCTTCATTCCCACCGCCGTCCGATCTCCCGCTCCTCATCCCGCCTGCTCGCTCCGCCCCATCCGACCGTCCACGAGCCACGCGTCGCTCATCCGAGCCACGTGGCGCGCGTGCGGGCCGAGCCTCGGCCTGCCTCGCCACGCGCGCGCGTGGGCCGCTCGCCGCGCGTTCGATTTTCCTGGCCGGGCCGCACTGTTGCGCCGGACCGGCCCAAACACTGTTCATTCCGATTTTCCAACACTTTTCCAATTTCTAAAATCCCAGAAAATCCAAATAAATCCTAGAAAATCACAGAAAATCCCAAAAATCCCCAAATTTCACCACTTTGCTCCAAATATTATTCCAGACCCAGTGGTGACCTCCTTTTCCACAGATTCATCCCAAATAAATTCCTAAAATTCCCCATTTGAAGATTTATGCATTTTACTCCTTTTTGATTAGTTTATCTTTCCTCGCTTGATTAGGCTCAAGCTGGATTTAATTATTTTATGTGTTTGCGCTAGTGTCGGAGATTCCCGGAAGCTCAAGTGCGATCGCGAGATCCGGAGCTTCTACGTTCGAGCTAGTCGAGATCATCCAAATCAACGGCAAGTCCCAAATCCTTTGATCATGTTGTATCCCATAATGTTTAAATATGTTAATATGTTATTTGCATTGAGCTAGTTCTGAAATATTAGTTCGAAAATAAAATAAAATGTTTAGAATGACTTGTGATATAGTTAGTCCTCACCACCGCTAAATGCCATGTTTAATTTGTAGCCATGCCATTGAAACCCTAGAATTAATTATCTCATTAACCTAGATAATCGTAGGATATTATTATCATGCAAAGTCTTACACTCATAAGGTTGTGGTGTGGGCCAATAGAATTTAGAAAACCCGACTCTAAGGTAGGGTGGTATGGGACACCGTATCTTAGAGCGGAGAGTGCCGGCATGCACAAGGTAGGGTAAAGGGAGTGAAAACCGCAAGGCGGTCCTCGCCAATCTTTTACCCTAGGTTTGGAGTAGGGTAAGGGTGAGTGGGAAACCGCGAGACGGTCTACGCCCACCGCTTACCTCAGGTTGGGTCGCGGGCCTGGCGAGGTTGCGGACCCTGTGAAAATATAAGGATCAAACCCTTCGCCGAGCAAATGTCACGATGTCGCTCAACCACAGGAGTTGACTTGTCAACACTTGTCTAGTAGCTGCTCAACTCGATTGAAACTCTACAGGAGGTTTAGCAGTGAGGTTAGGTGAGCCGCGCTATGGGTGCCTAACAACGGTAGAGTTCACTCGAAGCGGACACTGTTTTCTCTTGTGTGGGTGTGCGTGTGTGTGTGTGGGATCCAGACCCGAGTGAATTCTACCGGGTAGAGCCTATATAAAGAGTTGAGCAGTGAAACGACCTGGCTTTCTTAACTCTGTCGCGGGAGTTAAGGGATCGTGTGGGTAAAGCTGAGCAAACTCTGCAGAGTCAAATAAATGGTATTCGAATACGCCGTGCTCCCGGTTATCGAGTCAGTGTCACTTGGGTGATTTCAGCAAAAAGCTTAAGTAGTTTTGTACATGTTTGAACTTGACTAGTTGGTTAAAGAATTCTTTGTGAAAACCCCGAGATCTTGAGAAGTAGTTTTGGGTCCCTTTATAAAATGTTTGCAAATAAAACGCATCCACTCAAATTAATAAACCAAGTATACTCCCTTCCTTTGATGTTCCGTGCATGTAATAAGTTAGGGTCCCTTTGGGACTTGCTGAGCCGGTTGTTTGGCTCATGGCTTGCTTTTGCCCTTCTTTAGAGGATCAAGACGAAGGTGAAGGTCTCCCCGTTGAGGAAGCCCCGGAAGGTCTCTTCTTCGACGAGGACCCGTGGCTTTAGGTCTTCGCCGCGCTCAAGCGGATCTTGGAATCTTTTGTAATGTAAGTACTTTGGGCTTGCACGCCCGCTGTCAAAAACTGGATGTTAGTCCATATGTGAAATATATGCTGGACTTTAATTGTAAGCATGCGATGGTATACTCTTGCGCGACACTCCCTAACTGTTCATGCGTGAATAGTTGCGGGGTGCCGTGTCCGTACGCGCCCCTGGAAACGGGGGCGTTACAAGAAGTGGTATCAGAGCAGGCTCTTGACCGTAGGTTGAGACCTAAGGCAATCTAGGAAGCGATTTTTTCGCAAAACTTAATTTAAGCAATAAAAAGGGTTTACGAAAAATATAAGTATTATTGCTGTCTTTTTCCTCTCTTGTGCTACCTTATCTATCTTAGTTTTACTTCTGCTTAAGTCTTGCTTTGGCAAAATGTTTACTGCTTTACTTGTCTAGCTTTAAAATTTCGTTTCTCGGCAGCTAGAGGAGTAGCCGTTGTTCGCTAGACTAGACTGACCCTGAGTAGTAGCAGTACTTTTGAAATGTAAAGCAGGTGCAATCATGAACCCTAAGCGGTCTGTGTACCACTTGCATATTGTAAATCTATGTTCTTTTATCTTGTATGTTGTTTGCTTAATTATCAGTAAACCCCCTGTGTTCAAAGCTTTCTCCTGTCCTCTTTCGCTCTCGTTCTTACCTTAATTCGTCCTATACTTACCTTGAAATTCAAAGTCTTACTTATCTACTCTTATCCTCCAAAAGCCGCTGCAAAGCTGATCTCAAATTCCCAATTGGCAGATGGATCCAGCGCAGCAGAATGGTCAGACCAACGGGCAGGGTGCACCTGCCACAGATCAAGTCCGGATGTCAGAACAGCCAGGAGAATCACTGCCACAGTTCATTGTCAAGGTGACACCCGAAGAGTCAGTGTCAGCATCAAGCGCAACTGCATTGAAGCTTACAGCGTTCCTGCAAACTCAACCACCAAAATTCCCTTCAACCACAGAGTCACTGAATGCAGATAACTGGTTACAGGATATTGAGAGAAGAATGAATATTATCCAGTGTACAAATAAGGAGAAGGTTCTTTTCGCCACCTATCAGTTGTCCGAGCCCGTAATTACTTGGTGGAATGCTATCCAGTGGATACACCCTAAGGAGAGAGATATTACATGGGAAGACTTTGTGAAGAGGTTTCGTAAAGCCTGCATTCCTCCTGAAGTTATCGCAAGAAAATATCAGGATTTTCTTAACCTTCAACAAGGAGAGAACTCCACAAAGATATCTACAACAATTTTATCGCTTATCCCAATTTGCTCAAGAAGAGACTAACACCGAAGCTAAAAGGATGGAGTACTTTATGAAAGGTCTACAACCTAATATGAGACAACGCCTTCAAAACATGAAGTTTTCAAGCCTATTGAGCCTGGTTGATCGAGCTCTCCAGATAGAAGAGACATCAGGTTATGTGAAAGTTATGAAACAAAAGAAGCCCTTACAGTTGGCACAAACAGCTTGTTTTCACTGCAAACAGGATGGGCATTATCGTGACCAATGCCCACTGAAGTCTTTACCCGAAGAAGAAGCTAAAGAGCAAGCAAAGAAGCAGACATCATCATCCCACCTGCCACCGATGGGAGGAGATGAATCTTACCCTAAGAGGACCAGAATGGAGGATGACAGAAAGCGTAAGGCAGCGCACGAGTCTCAGTCTTCACACAATGCTCAGCAAAGCAAGACCACGGGATCACCCTCATTTCGATCCCAACCTTTTCGTCGGTTTGTGGCGATACCAAGACCCACCCGATAGTCTCAGCGGATGCCACTCCCTCACCACTCGCTATCAAGCACCTCACCTGCGGTGGCAAGCATCTTACTAGCAGCTGTCCACGAAGGACAAATGCATGCTTCCATTGTGGAGAGATTGGACACTACAGGCATCAGTGTCCCAGGAGGAGTTTGTCATCAGAAGCAGCTAAACTCCAAGCCCAAAACCAGCAGATAGACAAGAAAATATGAGCTATGCAGAATAAGAAATAAGATGATGTGCTTTTTGGTTATCCTTTTGTAAGCTAGTTGGAAGAACTGAATGGTTCGTTTGTAAATTACTTTAACTAAGGCTTGTGGCAAAAATTATGATGATGTTTGAAGACCATTTGTGTAAAGTGAAATGGGTGTGATGGCTATGTTGTAATAGAGTTAACTCCAGCAGACTCAATCCTTTCCAACCTTGGTATGACATGATTCATCCAAGCGGGAACCTACACCACACACGCAAAGATGATGTACAGATACAAGTCAATCTAGAAGAAGTTAAAGCAGATGTGCTGCAGCCAGATATGCAAGGGTAGATGTCATTTTGGGCATGAACTGGCTAGCCAAGAACAAAGACAAGGTAAATTGTGAGATCAAAACAATATCATTGGTCAACCCTGAAGGTCAGAAAGTGGAAAAAAAACAAACAAAAAAACAGAGAGGTATTGAAGGATGCAAGAAAGCGCATGATCAACATGCTAGCAGTCACACCAGATCAAGTGCTAGAAGTGCAAGAATACCCTGATGTGTTTCCGGAAGAATTACAGCGGACTCGACCGACAAGTAGAATTTGACATAGAGTTGACTTTCGTGCACAAAACCAATTGTCAAGCATCGATGCAGAATGTCACCGTTGAATCAAGGAATCAAGAAACATTTAGAGGAATAACAAGAAAAAGAATTCATTCGACGAAGTGTTTCACCTTGGTCGATACCAGTTTTATTTCTGAAGAAGAAGAATGAAGAGTTGAGAACGTGTGTTGATTACAGAAGTTTGAATGTTGTCACAACCAAGAACAAATATCCCCTCCCCAGAATTGATGACCTGTTTGATCAGCTTAAGGGTGCCAAAGTATTCCCCAAGATCGATTTGCGCTCGGGTTATCATCAACTCAAGATCTGAGAGCAAGATCGAGAGAAGACAACCTTCATCGCCAGATATGGATTATTTGAGTTTACGGTCGTGCCCTTTGGTTTAACCAATGCGCCAGTTTATTTCATGAACCTTATGAATCTAGTGCATATGGACCAATTGGACAGATTCGTGATAGTCTTCATTGATGATATTTTGAGATATTCAAAGAATGAAGAAGAGCACAAACAACATTTGCACATGGCACTAATCAGATAGAGAGAGCATCAGTTGCATGCCAAGTTTCACAAAAGCAGCTTTTGACTGAAGAAAGTCGCTTTCTGGGGTCACATTATATATATGAAGTTGGAGTCAAGGTTAAACCAGAAAAGATAAGTCGCAGCCATGGAATGGAAACCGCCCAAGACAGTGACGGAAGTGGGAAACTTTCTTGGATTGGCGGGTTATTATCGCCGATTCATAGAAGGGTTCTCGAAGATTTCTCGTCCGCTCACTCAGCTACTAAAGAAGGACAAGCCTTTCACATGGACAAATGCTTGTGAAGAAAGTTTTCAGCTATTGAAAACCAAATTGACAGCAACACCAGTTTTGATTTTGCCCAACCCAAAGAAAGAGTTCCAAACCTACTGTGACGCTACACAGCAAGGTTTGGGTTGTGTGCTTATGCAAGATGGAAAAGTTGTTGCCTATGCTTCAAGATAGTTGAAGCCACATGAAGAAAACTACCCGACCCACGATTTAGAACTAGCAATGTAGTGCATACACTCAAAATTTGGCGATGCTACCGCTAGGGAATCATTGTGAGATATTCCCGCATCACAAGAGTTTGAAGTACCTATTCACCCAGCCAGAGTTGAACATGAGACAACGAAGATGGCTAGAGCTGATAAAAGACTATGATATCGAGCTTCAATATCACCCGCAAAGCAAATGTAATTGCCGATGCCCTTAGCCGCAAAGTTTATCCAAGCAAAGTCGATCGATCGAGTACCCACCGAGTTACAGAGAGATATATTACAGTGAACTTGGTGATCACGAGCAGGATGAAGAAGCAAAGATTAAAGATTCAACTGCTACTGATAGATCAGATTAAGGTAGCGCAAGATGAAGATGAAGAGATTCAAAAACTGAAAAAGGATATTCAAGAAGAAGGCTCAACCGAGTATGTGATAGACGAACATGGAATTCTTACTTTCCGTGGTCGCTATTGCATACCCGATAAGAGGGAATTGAGAGAGTTGATCCTATCAGAGGATCACTCCTCGCAATTCTCAATTCATCCAGGAAGAACCAAGATGTATCAAGACCTGAAGAAAGAAGTGGCTGAATATATAGCGAAATGTGATGTTTGCCAGCAAATCAAGATAGACCATCAAAAACCATCGGGATTGTTACAACCCTTGCCAATTCCCGAATGGAAGTGGGATAGCATTGGAATGGACTTCATTACTGGACTTCCCAAAACTCGGGAAGGATATGATGCTATTTGGGTCATTGTTGATAGATTGACTAAAGTAGCTCATTTCCTCCCGATCAAGCAAACCTATGGGAAGAATAAACTCGCCGAGTTGTATTTGACCAGGATTGTGATACTGCATGAAGTTCCGAAGAAGATTGTGTCAGATAGAGGAGCACAGTTTACATCCAAGTTCTGGGAAAAATTGCATGAAGCTATGTGTAATATCCTGAACGTCTTTACGGCGTAAGTTTTTAAAATAATCGCGGAGTCGCCGGTTTTTCGGTAAATCGCGGGAAGGAAAAAATAAAAATTGTAGAACAGTGTAAAATGAATAAAATAAATTAAAAATTAAATTAAAACCTCGGATGGGCTACCGGGAGAGTGGGCCGACCACCTTGGGCCGGAGGCCCAAGGGTGGCCGCACCTCCCCTCTCCCTCCCCTAAAACCCTAAGCCACTCTCCCCTTTCCCCACAGCCGCCACCCCCTTTCCCACCCTCTTGGCGCAGCCCTCCTGGTTGGTGCCCCACCCCCACAAGTGCTGCTACCATTGGAGCCAAGGAGAGGAGAAGAAGGAAGGAGAAGGAAGAAGAAGAAGAGGAGGAGGAAAAAAAGGGGTGATCCATCATCTAGGTAATTTTTCCTCATCCCAAACCCTCTGTTCTATGGAATAATTAGGGTTCTTGGCACGGATTTTGAAGGTAGTTAATAGATTAATTGCCCGATTAGAGATTAGCTGATGTCTGCCTGTAGATTGATTCGCGCAGCGTGTCTGTTCGCAAAGTTTTGACCTAGTAAACGAATTTTCCTGTGGACCTTCCCAAAAGGAAAGTTGTAGAGGACTTCCAGACGCATATCCTGTATTTGTTTCGGAATTTTATGCCTTGTTATCTGGGAGTTACAGGGTCGGGAATACTGCTGTTCGTCAGGCGAGCAGATTGGTACAGACCGACGGTAATCTGGGAATTAGAGGTCGTAAATGATTTTTATGACCATGTCCGTAATTGAGAAAATTGTAGATAATTTAGAGATATAGCTGATGTATAAAATTCAGAATTTTTAGACCCTTTTACTGATGTTGGGACTAATTTGTTTATTGCCGTCCAATCTGCCAGAACAGAGTTCTTCCTCTGTTTTGGGCATTAAATTACACCTAGCTGTGATCAAAATAAAAATAGGTGTTCTACATGACAAATGTAGGCTTTTAAGCGATGAATCCAGAGAGATATAGTTTGCTGTAAATGGACCAATATTTTTAAAGTTACGAAAATGTTAAGCAGCACTGCTGCAGAGGGTAATTTGCTGAATTGTTGAGCGGAGAGGAGTTTGTGCGGGTTCGGGGTTCTAGCGACGTTTTTAATTATTAATGTCATGTTTGTATGCTGTAGCTGTGTGCTGAGAGTTGCCTTTTGGACAGGTGGTCTTGTCCCTGAGCGCTCTTGATTTTACTTCGCTTCGTCGGTTTGAGGCAAGTAAACGTAGCGGTGGTTGCTACCGTTTAACTTGTTATTCCTTCTACTTGCAGTTTACATTATTATCATAATTTGATACATTATGCCATGATTGCATGATAATTTAATTGTGGAGATGGTAGCAAGTACTTATCCATTGATATGTTGATAATCGCTAGTAGCCATGTGGAAATCTTGCTTAATGTTATAATGTGGAACATGAAAATAACATGTGGTGGATGTGGATATGTCGTGAGCATGTTGATGCTCCTTTGAGGATGGATTAATGTGATTTGTGATTATCATATCATATCATGTCATATGCATATGTGGATGTCGCCGACATAGCCGCGATCAGACTGCAGACAAAGATCGTATATTGCCGTGTACGATGCACCTCTTATCCCGCGGAAGCATCGTATATTGCCGTGTACGATGCACCTCAAATCCTGCCCTGAAAGAGTGATGTGGAGCATAGCATTCATATGCATTGCATTGTGGAAAGATTCATTTGCATACATATGCAATATGTTGTGGTGAAGTTATTTTGTGGAATATTCAACTCATAGTTGTAATGTGGATTATACAACTTCATAGTTGTAATGTGGAATTGGCTCATGTGAGCTATTTGTGGTATGAGGATTATGGTTGTGGACGTGGAATGGGGTTCATCCCTTGTGTACAGTAAGGGTTGTGATTGTGGCATGAGATTCTTTTCTCTTGTATTAATTGTTGATAACAATTGTGGATGTGACAAAATAATAAAGTGTTGAATAAAACATACATATGTTTTATTGCTTTTGCTAGTGGTAGTGGTTGAGAATTTAAAGTAGTCAAACAAGATTTATTTGTTAATACTTTAACGTCATTGATGGTGATTTGAGGTTGAGGATAATAACATTGTAATTGTGGAAGAATGTTGATGATTAACCTATTGTGGTTTGTGGTAGATTAAATGTTTCATTTGCATTTAATTGTGGAAGAATGTTGATGATTAACCTATTGTGGTTTGTGGAAGATTAAATGTTTCATTTGCATTTAATTATGGATAAAATGACTGCATTCATATGCCAATAAAATCTGAAATTGAAGAGGTATGATTCATGGAAGTTTGTGGTGGTTTAATAATTGTGGACATGAATTGTGGTTATAGTTGTATGGAATTATAAATGATGATGTATAATTGTTTGTAGTTTGAATAGCCTGTTAAACAGTTTGCTTGCTGAGATTTTTATCTCACCCTTGTTTCCCCTCCCTACTGGTGGACTTTGAGCATGCATGGGAAGGGTAGAACGGCACCACACCGATGCACGTGAATCATATTTTTATGCTGTAATAAAGTTGAAAGGATTCTAGACCTTGCATAGCTTTGTTTACATTATCTTAATAATGTTAAATTTGTGAACTATGTTTTAGATTAAAATGTTGGAGGATGTTTTAAATAGTGAATTGCTATCACTATCCTATTATTCCTTAGTTGTTTATGCTTCCGCTTATACTATCTTGTTTAGTAATTGTTGCGCTTTATTTTATCTTGTAAATTGGCTCGTTGTAGAGCGATTTTAGTAGCATCCCGGGGTAATGTGGGTCCCGGGTGTTACATTGGTATCGAGCGGGCGTTAGGTCCGTGGTAATTAAATTATTAAATTGACACACTGGTGCACATTAGGATGGGATGGGTCAAGCATTGCATTTATGCTTTTGACATGTTGTATTGATGATTTACATTATGAGATAATCTTGTATGATTATGATTTGCTCCTATGACTGTTATGAGTGAGAATTGTCAATGATAAGATGTAGAGGTTGTATTTGCTGCCTTGGCATTGCCAGGTTATACCACTGTTTGTAGCATGGGGATTAGCGATGTAGTTACCTCGGGTAACTTAGTTGCGGATGTTGTGAGTGAGTTTACTTAGAAATGTTGATATCTTCCTTGAGTTGATTTTGGCCAATTCTTTGTCTATTGCAGTTAATGAACTTCTCTTGAGTTTGTGGTTCATTGTAGTTGAGGGTTTGCAATTGGTCTCTATCTGTTCGTTGAAGCAATTATTGTTTCTTTTCGGACTAGTAAGACACTATTGCTTGCTTGTGAATATTGTTGATTTGCAAGGTTAGTCCCTTTGTGGGAATTTTGTCTTGTTGTGAATCATGACTCATTGGTTCGCTTGGTATTTTTACCAATGAAAGTTTTGTGTTGCAAACTCATTAATATGTTAAAGCCTTGGATCTATGTATTTTTTAGATTATTTCGGTGTTGAAGTTTATTTCCACTCCTTTCTCGAAAGAGAGTGTTAAAACCCTTTGTGGTGTTTTGCTATGCTTAAGTGGAAGGTGGTAACCATATAAACTAATTCATAAGGTATGAATTATCAAGTTGAGATGTTAGTATGGTGCATAATTAATTTAACTAGCATCCTCGGAAATATAGTTGATTAATTTGATATCGCCTTGTAATAGTTTCTTGAAGAACTGTGATTAAGAACTTGTCTATACATGATTGGAACTCATGGAGTTATTGAGGAGTGTGCAAAAGAATTGGAATGATTATTATGATTGTTTAAATTTCTATCATGTTGGATAAATTGAATTATTTTTGTTTATAGTAATTAATCTGACCGTTTGGAATGATTAAGTAAGGAGGTGTTGGAATATTGCCTTGGTAATATTAACCTTTAATCTGTCCTTTATTTAGATACTTTATGAGCATGTACAATTGCTAGATTCATATATCTTTCACCATGCTAAATTGTTGAAATATGTATAAAGAAATAGAGGAAGGTGGATGTATTGACTTGTAGAATCTTGTCTTACAAAGTTGGTATTATTGAAGTTTAAAGTTATTTCGTTCTAATTTCTGAACGTAAGGTGGGATACTGAATCTATGCTCATGATTGTTTTATGATTGTAAAACGGAGTTAGGATCATGAATGTTGTTATGATAAAATAATAACAATTATTGCTAGTAATGACTAGAGTACAATCAATTTGTGCTAAATTAGAGTTGAGAATCAATAAGAATTGAATATATGGAATCTAATAAGAGATTCATACTAGCATGTTTGTGAGATTGTCATGTTCTAGTATCATCTTGTTTAAAAGCTTTGATTTAATATGGTGGCTTATGCACTAGGATTTCCTAGATTAAGTAGTCGCAATCTTACTCGGATAATAGAAACATGATGAAGTGATTTCTTATGTTTCTTTTGGAAAAGTTTATGAAGGGATTTGTGGATATGATGATGCTTGTTAAGAATGTATTATTTTGATGTTAGCATGATGGTTAGTTGTGGTTGTGATGATAATGTTGAATGTTCCTTAAATAAAAGAATTTGATAACTTCCATGATACTACTTAAATCAAAAGTTTTGAGATTTGCGTGCGCAATCTTTTTGATCTCATGACTTATGTGGCAGCTGAAATTGTTTGAGCAAAGTGACGTGTTGAGAGCTTTTATTAGTTCTTAAGGGATTAATGTGTTGTGGTCTTTAAATCACTTTTGTTGGAATTGTCAAGGTGATACCGTAATCAAAGAAAGTTGTTCTCTTTGTTAAAAGAAAGAGTGCGGTAAAAGTATTGGAGGTTGAAGTCATGTCATGCAATTTTTTTAGGTGTGTTTGACTTCTTAATTTCGCCGCTTAAGAGCTTCTTGAACTCAAATGGCAATATTTTTTCCGCGCCTAAGAGTTTCTTGAGCTCAAATGGCACATCTGTATTCTTATTGGTTGAGATTTGGTATTTTCTTCTTGAGGGCATGTGCCTTCAACTGTGATCTTATCTTTTGCTATCCAAGATTGTTGCTATTTCTTTTGGTCTTGCATTTATTGCGGATGGTAGCATCATCCTCTGTGCTGAAATTTACTTCTTTTTGCCTCTTCTAAGAAAGGGGTAATCAATTTGGGTTGCAAAGTCCTTTAAGAGGTGTATGGCATCTAGTTAGTGTGGTCATGTGATTGATTTTGGTGAGAATGTGGGTGTGATACGAATTTCGAGTTGTTATCCTTAAAAGGATTGAGGTGTTTTAGGAATTATCTGTCAAAGTAATTCCATTGGTCGTTGTCTTGGCTAGAATGTATTTTTGTGGAGACAGTAGAGTCTCTCTGCAAGGGTGTGGATGATGTACTCAGTTTGAGCGCATTGTCAAAGTTGCCAACCTAAGATAAATGAGTTGGTGTGTTGGGTGATGATTTGAAAATCCTTGGTTCGAGGAAGTTAAATTTCCAAAGGGAATGGATTGGGGAATTATTAATAACTCGAGCAGTAATATGCTCTCTTGATTCGTGTTTAAACTGTGTGTTTATGGCAGAGGTCATCTGCAAATTGAGTTGTTATATGTTGTGGTGTATTCTTTTCCAGTTAGGAAAAGAAAACGATTGTTTTGGTCTGTCGAGTGATTTTCACTCTTGGCTTGTGCAGTGTGGATTCTCCAAATGTCTTTTTGGAGAGTGTGAATGATTTTGTTGTGAATCCTTTGTTTTGGATTGTGGTCCTTTGAAGGAAGGTTGTTTGCTAGTATGTTGCTTGAGAATCCTTTATTCCTCTTTTGGTTGGGTTCCTTCTGCGAAGTTATTGTTCGTGCTTCGAGTAAAATGTTATGAGTGGATCTGTGGTTGAATTCTTTTCAAAGGGGTACAATGTATTATCCCGATTATAATATATAGAGGAAAATGTTTTAATAAGAAGGATGGTATTAGATAGTGGCTTGATAGTTGTGGCGGAGAATTTTGTGAGAACGACATGATCTGCTGGCGCTCAGAGCCGACAAAAGAGTTGTGGAGTGCGCGGCGTTGACCGGCGCGTGTCGTGGACTCATCGGAGTTGGACATGAGGAAGAGAACCACCATGTATGTGGAGGCCCTCTTGGCGAATCAATCCGAGCGGGAGGTGACGTGGGAGCTTGAAGTTCAAATGTAGAAGAAGGACCCGAGTTCTTCAAGGCGGGTGAGAACACGTAGTAGTGGTTCCCTTGGGATGATCTATCCTTGGGATGCTCTTTCTTGTGGTTGTTCTTTCCTTCATTGCGCTTTTCTTTGCTGTTCTCTTGGTTAGTGGTTTGAGGAGTTAGATTCGAGGACGAATCCTTTTTAGGTGGGGAGAATGTAATATCCTGAACGTCTTTACGGCGTAAGTTTTTAAAATAATCGCGGAGTCGCCGGTTTTTCGGTAAATCGCGGGAAGGAAAAAATAAAAATTGTAGAACAGTGTAAAATGAATAAAATAAATTAAAAATTAAATTAAAACCTCGGATGGGCTACCGGGAGAGTGGGCCGACCACCTTGGGCCGGAGGCCCAAGGGGTGGCCGCACCTCCCCCTCTCCCTCCCCTAAAACCCTAAGCCACTCTCCCCCTTTCCCCCCACAGCCGCCACCCCCCTTTCCCACCCTCTTGGGCGCAGCCCCCTCCCTGGTTGGTGCCCCCACCCCCCCACAAGTGCTGCTACCATTGGAGCCAAGGAGAGGAGAAGAAGGAAGGAGAAGGAAGAAGAAGAAGAGGAGGAGGAAAAAAAGGGGTGATCCATCATCTAGGTAATTTTTCCTCATCCCAAACCCTCTGTTCTATGGAATAATTAGGGTTCTTGGCACGGATTTTGAAGGTAGTTAATAGATTAATTGCCCGATTAGAGATTAGCTGATGTCTGCCTGTAGATTGATTCGCGCAGCGTGTCTGTTCGCAAAGTTTTGACCTAGTAAACGAATTTTCCTGTGGACCTTCCCAAAAGGAAAGTTGTAGAGGACTTCCAGACGCATATCCTGTATTTGTTTCGGAATTTTATGCCTTGTTATCTGGGAGTTACAGGGTCGGGAATACTGCTGTTCGTCAGGCGAGCAGATTGGTACAGACCGACGGTAATCTGGGAATTAGAGGTCGTAAATGATTTTTATGACCATGTCCGTAATTGAGAAAATTGTAGATAATTTAGAGATATAGCTGATGTATAAAATTCAGAATTTTTAGACCCTTTTACTGATGTTGGGACTAATTTGTTTATTGCCGTCAATCTGCCAGAACAGAGTTCTTCCTCTGTTTTGGGCATTAAATTACACCTAGCTGTGATCAAAATAAAAATAGGTGTTCTACATGACAAATGTAGGCTTTTAAGCGATGAATCCAGAGAGATATAGTTTGCTGTAAATGGACCAATATTTTTAAAGTTACGAAATGTTAAGCAGCACTGCTGCAGAGGGTAATTTGCTGAATTGTTGAGCGGAGAGGAGTTTGTGCGGGTTCGGGGTTCTAGCGACGTTTTTAATTATTAATGTCATGTTTGTATGCTGTAGCTGTGTGCTGAGAGTTGCCTTTTGGACAGGTGGTCTTGTCCCTGAGCGCTCTTGATTTTACTTCGCTTCGTCGGTTTGAGGCAAGTAAACGTAGCGGTGGTTGCTACCGTTTAACTTGTTATTCCTTCTACTTGCAGTTTACATTATTATCATAATTTGATACATTATGCCATGATTGCATGATAATTTAATTGTGGAGATGGTAGCAAGTACTTATCCATTGATATGTTGATAATCGCTAGTAGCCATGTGGAAATCTTGCTTAATGTTATAATGTGGAACATGAAAATAACATGTGGTGGATGTGGATATGTCGTGAGCATGTTGATGCTCCTTTGAGGATGGATTAATGTGATTTGTGATTATCATATCATATCATGTCATATGCATATGTGGATGTCGCCAAGACATAGCCGCGATCAGACGCCGTCTGAGATCGTATATTGCCGTATCGATGCACCTCTTATCCCGCTGGAAGCATCGTATATTGCCGTAATACGATGCACCTCAAATCCTGCCCTGGAAAGAGTGATGTGGAGCATAGCATTCATATGCATTGCATTGTGGAAAGATTCATTTGCATACATATGCAATATGTTGTGGTGAAGTTATTTTGTGGAATATTCAACTCATAGTTGTAATGTGGATTATACAACTTCATAGTTGTAATGTGGAATTGGCTCATGTGAGCTATTTGTGGTATGAGGATTATGGTTGTGGACGTGGAATGGGGTTCATCCCTTGTGTGCAGTAAGGGTTGTGATTGTGGCATGAGATTCTTTTCTCTTGTATTAATTGTTGATAACAATTGTGGATGTGACAAAATAATAAAGTGTTGAATAAAACATACATATGTTTTATTGCTTTTGCTAGTGGTAGTGGTTGAGAATTTAAAGTAGTCAAACAAGATTTATTTGTTAATACTTTAACGTCATTGATGGTGATTTGAGGTTGAGGATAATAACATTGTAATTGTGGAAGAATGTTGATGATTAACCTATTGTGGTTTGTGGTAGATTAAATGTTTCATTTGCATTTAATTGTGGAAGAATGTTGATGATTAACCTATTGTGGTTTGTGGAAGATTAAATGTTTCATTTGCATTTAATTATGGATAAAATGACCGCATTCATATGCCAATAAAATCTGAAATTGAAGAGGTATGATTCATGGAAGTTTGTGGTGGTTTAATAATTGTGGACATGAATTGTGGTTATAGTTGTATGGAATTATAAATGATGATGTATAATTGTTTGTAGTTTGAATAGCACATTAAACAGTTTGCTTGCTGAGATTTTTATCTCACCCTTGTTTCCCCCTCCCTACAGGTGGACTTTGAGCATGCATGGGAAGGGTAGAACGGCACCACACTGATGCACGTGAATCATATTTTTATGCTGTAATAAAGTTGAAAGGATTCTAGACCTTGCATAGCTTTGTTTACATTATCTTAATAATGTTAAATTTGTGAACTATGTTTTAGATTAAAATGTTGGAGGATGTTTTAAATAGTGAATTGCTATCACTATCCTATTATTCCTTAGTTGTTTATGCTTCCGCTTATACTATCTTGTTTAGTAATTGTTGCCAGTTTATTTTATCTTGTAAATTGGCTCGTTGTAGAGCAGTTTTAGTAGCATCCCAGGGTAATGTGGGTCCTGGGGTGTTACACTATGGGCACCGATCTGAATTTCAGCTCAGCATATCACCCACAAACAGATGGGCAGACAGAGAGAGCCAACCAGATTTTGGAAGACATGTTGAGAGCTTCTGCAATAATATATGGTGCAGCATGGAACACTTGCCTACCATTCGCTCAGTTCTCTTACATTAACAGCTATCAAGCCAGCATCCAAATTGCACCGTTTGAAGCACTTTATGGCAGAAAATGCAGGACCCCACTGAATTGGACAGAAACAGGAGAACGACAACTCATTGGTCCCTAGATTACTCAAGATGCAGAAGCACATGTCGGGATTGTCAGAGACAGACTGAAGATGGCACAAGACCGACAGAAAAACTATGCAGATAACCACAGGAAGGACTTGAGTTTCGAAGTTGGAGACTATGTGTACATCAAAGTCACCCCATTCAAAATAGTCAAGAGATTTCAAGTCAAAGGCAAATTAGCACCAAGATATGTGGGACCGTTTCAAATAATTGGAAGAGTTGGGGAAGTAGCTTATCAAGTGCAGCTACCGCCCAACTTATCCAGAATCCACAACGTGTTCCACGTATCCCAGCTTCGAAAGTGTCTAAACCAACCGACAGATGAAGTACCATTGTCAGATATTGAATTGCAAGATGATTGCACATATACTGAAGAACCACTACAAATACTTGAAACATCAGAGAGGCAGCTCAAAAACAAGAATGTCAGATTTTGCAGAGTGCAGTGGAAGAATCACACAGCGGATGAGTCCACTTGAGAAAAAGAGTCAGATTTGCAGCGGGATTTGCCCAACTTACTCCCTAGACCAAGTTAATCTCGGGGTCGAGATTCTTTTAAGGGGGGTAGGTTGAAAAGCCCCAAAATTTCAAACCAAAAAATTTCCAAATTTTTTTGCTGCATTTTTGAGTGAATTCTGGAGATTTTCCCTTTTTGGAAAGTTGGCCGAAAATCCGTTTTCCTTTTCTGGCCAGGCGTTTTCTTCTTTCTCTGGCGCCTTCCCCGGTTTCCGCCTCCTCCTTCCTCGGCGCCTCTCCTCGCGCTTGCGCTAGCACCGCCCGAACCCGCTTCCCCTCGCTCCGCGCCTCCTCCGCTTCCCTCCTCCATTGGCGCCGCCTCCCCCTTCCGCCTCTCCCCTCCCTTGGCGCCTCCCCACTCTCTTCCTCGCAGGCGCCGCACCAGCTCTCGCCTTCTCCCAGCGCCGAAGCGCTGCGCCGCGCGCCGTCCCGCCCGCGCCGCGCGCGCGCTCGCCGCGCCGCCCGCCTCCTCCGCGCCGCGCTGTCCCGACAGCCCCGCGTCCGAAGGGATGGACGCCTTGCGCCACGTCGCCCGCCTCCGCTCCGCCCACTCGCGCGCCGCTCCTCCTTCTCCGCGCGCGACGCCATCGCCGTGGCCGGAGCTCACTCGCTCCGCCCTTGTCGCATCGCCATCACTCACTGGCGGGGCCGTGCGTCATCTCTGCGCGGAGGAGACGCCTCACCAACTCCTGCAGCCCCGCGCCCACACACCCCGCGCCATTACCCCCTTCCCCAAGCAGCCCCGAAACCCCCTCTCGACGCCAGCCCTTTCTCCCCCTTTTTAAGCCAAACTGACCCCGGCATTGTGTTCCTCTTGCTCCCCAGAAGCTCCCAGCGCCGCTTGAGCTCGGAGTCCCTACATCGCCGGCAATCGACTCTCTCGCCGCCGGTGAACCCCCGAGCTGATCTCTTTCATTCCTCAACCAAAATCCAATTGCATTCGCTAATATCTCCCCCTCTGCCTCTCGAGCGCAATGGTGGGCTCACTGAGCGAGTGCATCTCCCTTTGCCTCGCGCGCGGCTCGCCGCCGGCCGAAAGGGGCTGCCGTGGCCAGAGCCATCGTGGACCTCCTCGGCTCACGCCCACCTCCTCGGGTTCCCTTAGCGCCGAGAAGCTCCTCCCGCCGCTTGGGACCCAATCGCCGCGGTGACTTCCTTCGCCGCGGAAGCCCGACCTTCCCTTTCGCTCTCACCTCACCTTTGATCTCCTCACCTTCCCTAGCCCCAAAATGGATTCCTTGCACCGAGACCTACCTGGTAATGCCCTCCGATGCCGCCGGGGGTCCCTGTCATCGCCGGAGAGCGGAGGCGCCGTCGTCCCCGCCTCTCTGTTGCGCGCACCCGGCGAGAGGAGGAAGAAGGCGACGTGGCCGCATCTCTGCTGCCCA
Source organism: Dendrocalamus sinicus (assembly GCA_036346575.1). NCBI lineage: Eukaryota > Viridiplantae > Streptophyta > Magnoliopsida > Poales > Poaceae > Dendrocalamus > Dendrocalamus sinicus. The sequence goes on along the minus strand of CM070643.1, from coordinate 14,744,062 downwards.
TTCCCTTCTGTGCCGTCTAGTTTGAGCCGTCGGATGACTGCCTTCCTCGGCCGTCCGATCTTCTTAAAGTCGCCCCCTCTCCGCCACCCGATCCGATCCCCGTTTCGCGCCTTCATTCCCATCGCCGTCCGATCTCCCGCTCCTCATCCCGCCTGCTTCGCTCCGCCCCATCCGACCTCCCACCGAGCCACGCGTCGCTCATCCGAGCCACGTGGCGCGCGCGCGTGCGTGGCCGAACCTCGGCCGCCTCGCCGCGCCACGCAGCGCGCGCGCCGCCGCGCGTTCGATTTTCCTGGCCGGGCCGCACTGTTGCGCCGGACCGGCCCAAACACTGTTCATTCCGATTTTCCAACACTTTTCCAATTTCTAAAATCCCAGAAAATCCAAATAAATCCTAGAAAATCACAGAAAATCCCAAAAATCTCCAAATTTCACCACTTTGCTCCAAATATTATTCCAGACCCAATGGTGACCTCCTTTTCCACAGATTCATCCCAAATAAATTCCTAAAATTCCCCATTTGAAGATTTATGCATTTTACTCCTTTTTGATTAGTTTATCTTTCCTCGCTTGATTAGGCTCAAGCTGGATTTAATTATTTTATGTGTTTGCGCTAGTGTCGGAGATTCCCGGAAGCTCAAGTGCAGTAGCAGGATCTAGGAGCTTCTACGTTCGAGCTAGTCGAGATCATCCAAATCAACGGCAAGTCCCAAATCCTTTGATCATGTTGTATCCCATAATGTTTAAATATGTTAATATGTTATTTGCATTGAGCTAGTTCTGAAATATTAGTTCGAAAATAAAATAAAATGTTTAGAATGACTTGTGATATAGTTAGTCCTACCACCGCTAAATGCCATGTTTAATTTGTAGCTATGCCATTGAAACCCTAGAATTAATTATCTGTTAACCTAGATAATCGTAGGATATTATTATCATGCAAAGTCTTACACTCATAAGGTTGTGGCTGTGGGCCAATAGAATTTAGAAAACCCGACTCTAAGGTAGGGTGGTATGGGACACCGTATCTTAGAGCGGAGAGTGCCGGCGTGCACAAGGTAGGGTAAAGGGGAGTGAAAACCGCAAGGCGGTCCTCGCCAATCTTTTACCCTAGGTTTGGAGTAGGGTAAGGGTGAGTGGGAAACCGCGAGACGGTCTCGCCCACCGCTACCTCAGGTTGGGTCGCGGGCTGGCGAGGTTGCGGACCTGTGAAAATATAAGGATCAAACCCTTACGCTGAGCAAATGTCACGGTAATCGCTCAACCAAAGGAGTTGACTTGTCAACACTTGTCTAGTAGCTGCTCAACTCGATTGAAACTCTACAGGAGGTTTAGCAGTGAGGTTAGGTGAGCTGCGCTATGGGTGCCTAACAACGGTAGAGTTCACTCGAAGCGGACATTGTTTTCTCTTGTGTGGGTGTGCGTGTGTGTGTGTGTGGGATCCAGACTCGAGTGAATTCTACCTGTAGAGCCTATATAAAGAGTTGAGCAGTGAAACGACATGGCTTTCTTAACTCACGCGGGAGTTAAGGGATCGTGTGGGTAAAGCCGAGCAAACTCTGCAGAGTCAAATAAATGGTATTCGAATACGCCGTGCTCCGGTTATCTGAGTTTGTGTCACTTGGGTGATTCCAGCAGCAAAGCTTAAGTAGTTTTGTACATGTTTGAACTTGACTAGTTGGTTAAAGAATTCTTTGTGAAAACCCCTGAGATCTTGAGAAGTAGTTTTGGGTCCCTTTTATAAAATGTTTGCAAATAAAACTGCATCCACTCAAATTAATAAACCAAGTATACTCCCTTCCTTTGATGTTCCGTGCATGTAATAAGTTAGGGTCCCTTTGGGACTTGCTGAGCCGGTTGTTTGGCTCATGGCTTGCTTTTGCCCTTCTTTAGAGGATCAAGACGAAGGTGAAGGTCTCCCCGTTGAGGAAGCCCCGGAAGGTCTCTTCTTCGACGAGGACCCGTGGCTTTAGGTCTTCGCCGCGCTCAAGCGGATCTTGGAATCTTTTGTAATGTAAGTACTTTGGGCTTGCACGCCCGCTGTCAAAAACTGGATGTTAATCCATATGTGAAATATATGCTGGACTTTGGTTGTAAGCATGCGATGGTATACTCTTGCGCGACACTCCCTAACTGTTCATGCGTGAATAGTTGTGGGGTGCCGTGTCCGTACGCGCCCCTGGAAACGGGGGCGTTACAGTTTAACAGAAGGACGTGTGTTAGGAATAATCAGGACCCTAATTACTGCATGCTGTTTGTCTTAGCTTGAGACCAGATCTGTTCGGTTCCTTTGCTCATTTAGGGTCGTTTAAGGTTTTCTACATGTAGCTTGACTTTGTTGTTTATTGGCTTTCATAAAAAACTATTGGTTTGCTTTGTTTGTTGAGGGCATGACTCTGTACCTAGGTGTTTGTATTTGTGACAAAATCCTTGGAGTGGTTAACATAATGGGAAAATTGAGCAATGTACGAGAGGGCAACTGGAATTTGATTGGTTACCCATCTCTTAGTAATTATATGGCCTGACTGTATTTAGCTTCAATTTGATTGTACGAAATACAGTATAGATTTCTGGCAAATGTATTTCTTATATTTAGCTTCAATAATTTTGCACCAACTGTGGATTTTATCTTTCATCATTCTCTGTTATCCTCAGAAATATGATCACTTATAATTGTTGATGTGATTTTTGTTCTCAGGAATCAATGCAGGGCTGTATGCGAGAGAACTAATGGATAGCTGCAAAAAGATTGTTATGCGAGAGAACCAATATATGAGACGTGAATTTTAATGAATCTGATTATTCGTTTTATTTTTTACAAATTTTATCTTGTTTTGTATTTTATCCTAACGCTACGATAAAATACAAAACAAGAACAAATTTTATACTTTGATTATTTGTTTTGTCCTACAGGTCGGTATTCTGTATTGAATTTTCGTATACCAACCGTGTTCGACATAATTCCGCTCGAATTGGTTCGTTTTCGAAATTCTCGATATTCCGTAAGTTCGCGTTCGTTTTCGTGTCCGGCTTTACCACTTTCGCTTTCGTTTTCGTATTCAAATGTAGAAGTAGAAAACGGTTGAGGAGTTTTCCGACCGTTTCTGACCGTTTTCATCCCTACCCGCTCATTTCAGCTTCAGCTTCTGGCTTATTTTTCACTATTCATAAATAAGTCACCTTCAGTTACAGTAAAATTTCAGCCGCTACAGTAAAATTTCAGTTATAAACTATAGTTTTTCAGCTCAACCGAGTGAGTCCAGGCCAATACAGATAGATCCGCCACTGCCGTGCAGTGCACCCTCCGTCTCTCCTGTCGCAAATCATGTTTTTGGCCAGCAGAAGGCAGAGGAAATGCTGGCAGCTGGTCCTAATCATCGCAATCACTCGCGTAGGGCTGCTTTGCTTGGACGGACCCACTAACCACCCAATGATAACAAAACTGAAAAACGCCAATGCATCCCAGTTGCTTGTTTCTATTACGTTGGATCATTGAGGAGACGCAGACCCGGGGCCTATCAGTTAATCAGAACAAACGCGCTGCTTTCCATCCGAAACCAAACAGTAGCTCAGACGTCAGAAAGATAAGGTATTCTGTTTATCCCGTGGCGAAGGTTGCAATCCAGAAATGAACAAATGCAGGCGCAAACGAATCTGTTGGGAGAATGATCCTCACCTTAATCGGTCCAGGCTTCAAGGGTCTCCATAATCATGTGATCACATGGTAGATCTGAGAGGGCTGTTGTCGTGGAAAAGACGTGATTACCTGTACAATTGTGGATTTAGATATAGACATTTATGTAAGTAATCTCTTCATGGCTATAAATATGTGACTCAGGACGTCGTGAGAAGACATTGACTTATTTGTCAGAGATAAGGTTATGTAATGCATACACCTTCTATACATCATCTTCACGATTTCTAAGGCTTCGGACAACCTCTGTGGTCTCCACATAGCCCCATTATTCACTGCTTGGTCCGTAACCACAACAGTTAGCGTCGTTCGGACGCAGTGGCACCAAATAAGACGATGATGTTGACCTTCAAGCGAAAGGGGAGCACCGCTACTGAGACCAACGTGATGAGAGTGAGGGAGCCTGTCTATGAAGGCCATGGAGGATCCAACCACAGCTGCCAACCGAAACATTGGGGAACGTACCGCTCAAGCGGTGGTCTTCGTTGGCATCAACATCGTCGCCATCACCACACAAGGAGTAGAGGGCGCCCTCCCCTCTATGTTAAATGTGGAGAAGGCGCCCTTGAGGTGATCTGCGAGATGCTACAGCGAGAATTGGTGGACCTACGAAGAGCCATGCATGAGATGCAGGAGAGTCAAAGTCAGCCAACGCCCGCTATGGCAGTAGCGGAGGTGGCCACAAAAAGGACAGAGAGTCACGAGGCCAATGCTGCAGCTTGTAGTGCCTCTTGGCGGGTAGACCCTGAGTCCCCCCTCTGCATAGGCCTACAGTGAAGCGGTTGACCGGAAGACTTCAAGATGTCCACTGTGGAGCCATACAAGGGTGACACGGACCCTCATGAGTTTCTATGTGTCTACGAGACAGCCATCGAAGCAGCGGGGGAGATCACTTGATGAAGGCAGAGGGATTGCCACTCGCTCTTCAGGGAGTTGCGCTCTCCTAATTTTTTACTATTGCCCTAGGCTTGGTGTATGCATGGGAGCATACTCGGTATCTCATGCACAATAACTTCCAAGGCAACTACGTGGAGCAGGTCGACGTTTATCAACTCTTCGCAGTGAGATAAGCACCAGGGGGAAGCTATGGACCTACTCCAGATGCTTCGTGAAGGTCCATTACCAAGTGAAAGACGTCAACGGCGTCACCATTATCAATGCAGCTATCCACGGCATCCAAAAGTGCCCACTCACAGAATATAATCAGCAAAAGTCCATAAAAACGGTGGTCAAACTCTTCGACAAGATGGAGGAGTACACTAGCGTAGAAGAAGATGCGACGCGGAGGTTGCGCCGCTCACCCCCGAAGCCAAGCCCGCTCCCACGGCACCAAAGAAGGGCTCTAACTGCAAGCAGTGAAGGGGCCCTGGCCCATATATGTGGCCACAAGTGCAAGGGTCACGGCTGCAGAAGGGGGCGGGGTCGAGAGGACTGGTGCCGGTATGGACTACGGCGCGAAGTGCACAGTTGAGGAGATCACCTCACCCACAATTGACCCACTATTGCGGCACTCCGCAAGAGTGTAGCTAGGAAACAGGCTCAAGACACGAGGGTGTCGGTAGTGGTAGACGTACGGTAGCCCCCAGAGGCCCCGCTCGTCGAACCCCCACTGGTTGTGTTGCGAATCCAGGGCCCCGAGGCCGGCCCCCACAAGGTAATCAACATTATCACGGGTGGGTCATCCCTCGAATTCCCCTCTGAGAGACAGCGGACTGGGAGATTCTCCCACACACCTCTAACCCCCTCCATCCAATCCCACCGGTATAGCCATTGGCCCGTTGGGGGATCGACGTCATTAGCCCACTACCCCCATGCCCCTAGAGATCACCGGTTTGTTATTGTCACCTATGACTATTTCTGCAAGTGAGTCGAGGCAGTACCTCTCGCCAAGATCACCTCCATAGTGTCAGAAATTCCTATGGTAGAATATCATATGTCGTTTTAGAGTCCCTAGAGAGATCATAGTTGACAATGGTTTGCAGTTTGATGCAACAACATTCCAGGCATTCTATGAACACATGGGTATCAATGTGTGTTATGCCTTCGTAGGCCACCCGCGGTCCAACAAGGCATTTGAATGAGCAAATGGCACAAATCTCAACGGCATCAAAAAGCGCTTAGTCGGCCTTCCTAAAGGAAAATGGACGAAGGAGTTGCCAAAAATGCTCTGGTCCATGCGTACCACGACCTCGCGTCCCACACACTTCACTCCAATTAAGTTACTCTTCGGGGGATAAGGCCATGATGCCTAAGGAGCTCAAGGCGAAGTCCCATCAAGTATTAGCCTCCGCTCTACTAATTAAGCGTAGCATTGCGCTTGACCTCATCGATGGAGACAGAGTTCAGGCAATGCACAACACCACCGAATACCTCCGGATGACTACAACCTCCTACAACAAAAGGTCAAGCTGTTGTGCCTAGCGGTAGGGGACCTCGTTCTGAAGAAGACCCTCTATGCCACTACGGTAGGCAAGCTAGAGTCTAAGTGGGAGGGGCCCTACATAATCACAACCTCCTTCAGGCCGGGTTTGAGCCACCTCTTCACCCTAGACAGGAGTGGACCTCAAGCACAGGTGGAACGATGATCGCCTTTGTCGCTACTATGCATAACCGCTGCGAAGCTAGTGAGCTTGTGCATGGCACCTGTACAAATTTTGTAAAAGCATACATATGCAAATGGGTCCAATAAAGCGTCTTTTTGACCCGGACTCAATGAGTGTGCCTTAGCCCAAAACAGAGCACACCTCCGTAAAATAAGAGTCAGGAGCCTCATGCTTGACGGCTCACTCTACAGAGTATAAATAAGAATGCGAAGCTTTCGGGCTTTGCACCACTCTGAAGAGTATAAATAAGAGCTGGGACCCTCGTGCATCTCGGCCCACTCTACGGAGTATAAATAGGAGCACAGAGCCTCCAGACTCCATGCCACTCTACGAAGTATAGATAAGGGCTGGGACCTTCGCACGTCCCAGCCCACTCTAGGGAGTATAAATAAGAGCGTGGAGCTCTAGGGCTCCACTCCACTCTATGGAGTACAAATAAGAGTGCAGAGCCTCCGAGCTCCGCATCACTCTGCAGAGTATAAATAAGTGCCAGGACCCTCGTGCATCCTGGCCCACTTTATGAAGTATAAATAAGAGCGTGGAGTCGATAGGCTCTGTGCTACTCTAGGGAGTATAAATAAGATCATAAAGTTGATAGGCTCTGCGTCACTCTGCGTCACTCTGCGAATTATAAATAAGTGTCAGGACCCTCGCGCGTCCTGACCCACTCTGCATAATATAAATAGAGCGTGGAGCCCCACGGCTCCATGAAACTCTACAGAATATAAATAGAGCACTAAGCCTCCGGAACCCCGCGCCACTCTACAGAGTATAAATAGAATGCGAAGCCCAATCTACATAGTATAAATTGAGCGCAGAGCCCTCGATCCCCACATTACTTTATAGAGTATAAATATAGAGTGGAGCCCAGGGCTCCATGCCACTCTACAGAGTATAAATAGAGCGTGGAGCCCCTGGGCCCCATGCCACTCTGCAAAGTATAAATAAGTGTTGAGATCCTCATGCGTCCCAGCCTACTCTATGGAATAAAAATGCAAGCGTAGAGCCCATGTGCTCTGCGCCACTCAACAAAGTCTAAATAAATGGCGGGACCCTTACATTTCTCGGTCCACTACCATGCCTCTACCGGAGTTGACAGAAGTGTGCCCCTCAGCGGTGTCCCCCTAGGGTATGAGGCCCTCTAACCTACACCCGTATCTTCTTCAACTACTCGATCACTAGTAGCACTAATCCACTACGTCCCACTACCAATTTCATCGATGCTCATCCAAAGGGTGGAGGATGGAGTGCACGCGAAGCTGAACTCGTCCTATCGCCAACTTTGTTGACCCTCGTCCAAAAGGTAGGACATGAAATGCACGTGGGACTAACTTGTCCTACCTCTGATTTCGTTGACGCTCATTTGAATGGTGGGAGACGAAGCACGTGAGGCTAACTCATCCTACCATCGACTTTGTCAACGTTTGTTCAAAGGATGGGGAACGAAGCATGCGCGAAGTTGAACTCGTCCTACCGCTGATTTTGTCGACACTCGTCCTGAGGACAGGGCATGGAGCGCGCATGAGACTAACTACTCCTATCGTCAACTTTGTTGACCCTCGTCCGAAGGGTGTGGGATGGAGCGCACGCGAAGCTGACTTCATCCTACCACTAACTTTGTTGACGCTCGTCCGAAGGGTGGGGGATGGAGCACAAGCAAAACTCCAACTTCAATGATTCTGCACATGCACACACACAAGCAGCACAGAATACATATATATTTCATTAGTGCACACAAACGTCGCTACATAATAGGGATGTGGGGAGCCAACCACCCTCGTCGAAGCCCAGCGTCGAAGTAGGCAGCAAACACCGGCGTCTCACCCTCCCACGGTCGTGGGACGATCTCTTGCTACTGGGAGGCAAATGGCTTTGCAAGATGAAATCTTCTCGTCGTGCATGAGAGACTCCATCAGCTCATCCACCGCGAACGACGGGTCGAGTGTGTTCTGAAATACACCACTGACCTTTTCTGACACATTCCAGCGCTTACTAGTGGTAGCCTTGGAACGCTCGTCTCCACCAGTGTGGCTACTTGATGGCATCGACGCACCACTACGACCGCTACGATCACTTCCACAACCCACCTCAACAAGCGAACACAGAGTGGGCGAGAAGGTGAACGATGAATCTCTAGTGAAGAACAAGCAATGCCGACCAGAGAGATTGCAAGCAATGATAGGCAAGTGAGAGAGAGAAGGAGCAAATAGCCTGAAATGGAGTTGCCATGATGCTTAAGTACAGAATGCGACAACACCATTTAATACTAGCACAGTGAGCATGAGAATCGAGGGGACATGTGCGATGTCGTAACTAGCACAATGGCCCATGTCACACACCGAAAGAGAAACCATCGCCACGTGTCACTTGGTCTCGAATGTCACACACGTGTAAATTCAAGCTCTATTAAATTAGTTTTTGTGATTAATGACAAATTTAAATATGAGCCTAACTCGTTAATAATAAATCTAAATATGAGACTTACTCATTTGTTGAGTATGCATTCGACATCATATTCTTTTATCTTATTGCACTTCCCATATCAAAAATATAAGCTGAACTCTACCAAAAGTCTAACTTGATTATGTGCATTTTTTTTTACATATTCTTGTATGCACACATTTAGGAGGAGTTCACTATATATTTTATAGTTTTATTAGTATTAATTCATGTTTCTTTTTTCACATATATTGGGGATCTCTACTTTGAAATATATCATTTGAGTATATAAAACTTGTATTGTTCATATATAAACTCATATTGCTTTACATTTAATTATTTGCAATTGTGGTGGTTGTCATCAATTACCCAAAAAAAAGATTGAAGAATCTAGACCTACCATTATGAGTTAATGGCATATTTTGGTAATTAACGACAATCACATTGTGGGACTAATATTTTTCATGAGTTGAATGAATAGGTTATAGCTTCATGTGTTGAAGATTATCAAATCAAGTTTTAGGATGGAAGATGGCTTGATGAGTTGAAGGCCATCAAGAAAAGAATGCATCATGTGGTGATGCATGTCAAAGAATAGATGCATTATGTGTTGATACACATCAAGATCCCGAAAAGGAGATGATCATGAGTTAATCATTATGTCATGAGAAGACACATCATGTGTTGATGGATGTCTCTTGAAGGATACATCATGGGTTGATGCATATGTAGACAATGACCCGAACTTAAAGTGAAGATATGCATCATCAAACTTTAAGAGGATGTTCAAGATAAAGATATAATTAGTTAGGATTAAAGTTGTATTCCTAATCTTTTACCGATTTTGGTATTTGGTTGGAAGACTGGATTGCTAGTATAGGTTTGCCGTACTATTAAGAGGGGGTCTTGTCTAGTAGCCTAAGTCTCATATTATGGTAATTGTTCAATCCTTCTTACTGTAGCTCTCCGTGGCATGGTGCTATCATTTGCGGATATGTTTTGTAAATAGTTGAGACTCATACATCTAATCCTTCCAATATGTGACTATACTTTATAAATGTGTTTTACAAATAGTTGAGATCCATATACGTTCTCTTCATGGTATGATCTAAGTTTGCAAATTATTAGAGGTCATGTAATATCCCTTGGTATGGTCTGAGATTATTTGTCGCTATTTCCTTGGACTTAGACAATGGCAGTGACTCCTTAGATTTCTTATGCTTTCTGTATCGATCTGATGTGTTTGAGATTATGCAAATAGGTGTGTTATGTGGTCCTCTGAATAAACTTTCCATAGAGTTTAAGATCACTTAATCCGATATCGAAGTTAAAAGTTATGACCGTTTTTCAAGTATCATCTATGCTGAAATCTAAAAAGGTGCTACCCTTTATCTGAGTGGTGCTACCGCCATGCGGTAGTATTGATTTTACTTGGCAATAGTACCACACTTTGACTCCAATAGCTACTTTTTTGAATCCCAAATAGCTGTTGAACAGTATGTGCGGTAGTACCGGCCATACATAGGGTAGTACCATAAATACCGAATTTTTGGGGTTTTGCTCCAAACATCTAGTTTTTGTGGTGGGGCTATAAATATCGTCTTGACCGGTTGGGATACAATCTTTGCCACTCTATTTTACTCTCTTGAGACAGTGTGAGGTTCTTCTCTTAGTTGTGCATGTGTTGCATCTTATGAGCAAGCAGAGAGGTCTCTAGTTACATATGTTACATCCAAAAGTGGATTTCGTATCCACCTACGATTGTGCATTCGTTGCACGTGGTGAAAGTCAAGCAAGGGATTGACTTATTATTCTTGAAGGTTGTCAACTCCTAGACGGTATTAGAGATGTCATGCCTGGTGATCTCCTCAAAGAAACTTGTGAGAAGGTCCGACATGTTGTGAAGGTTGGAGCTCACCTACCCGGAGCGGGAAAGAGCTACCACTAGTGGAATTGAGGTATTTGGTTTAATTCATGGAGCTAGTCTAATTTATTTAGGTTTACCTCAACATGGATTAGGGGAGACCGGCAAGTCTCGAAACACTATAGTAAAAAGAAACCGTGTCATTGTAGTTAGTTTTCTTGTGCTCAATCTACATTGAAGCAATTTATATTCATAGAGTTAAATTGATTGCTTGACACCCTAATACTGTAAACTTTTGACATAGACTTAGGTTGTTAGTGCACTTAGTGAGATCAGTTGATTTAGGTTTTAATTGAGAAAAACCATTTTGATTTACGCTTTGCATATAAACAACAGTTTGGGCTAAAGGATTTTTAAAATTGCATATTCACCCCCATTTAGTCGGACTCCTCGATCCTACAACACGCCAACGCTGTCGGCAACAATTAGGCGGGAATATGAAGTGGTGACGATTCAATGGGCCGAAGGGACGGAGGGGATCAAGTAACAACTGACATGGTCTCAACCCACAGGAATTGAAGCCTTTTAACCATAAGAATTTACTGTTGAGGAGTGGCCTCCATCTTGACTCAATTGGCCCATTGCACTAAGGACCCAATAATCATGTGGTCATGTGGTAGGCTTGAGAGAACTGTCGTAGAGGAAAGGGTGTGATTGCCTTTATAATTACAGACCCAGATAAAGACGTTTATGTAAACAACATTCTCAGGGTAAGAGGGCAAAACTTATTTTTCAGATAAGGCTATATAATACATACACCTTCTATATACCATCTCTATAGCTCCTAAGGGTCCAGACAACCTCTCTGTGGCCTTCCGTATTTCTATTATTCACTGTTTAGTACAAAACCACAGCTGAATCATTTTTTGTTTGTATTTTTTGAGCCAACAAAGTGTAAAATTTGGTTGAAATGGACGGAATTACATTGGACCAGAGCTCGCTATACACAGTAGATCAACCGGTCACCATTATCTCTCAATCAAAGAATCGTGACAGCCTAAACAAACTTTCTACAAGACGAGGGAAAAAATTCCTTTCTGAGCGTAGCCTATGATGCCATCATGGCCGGAGGCGCCACACTGGCGGCGGGGCACCCAGCGCCTCGCTCCCCGTCGGCGGCAGAAGCGGCCGCCCACCGCCGGCATATCCTGCCGAGCGACGCGGCCTTGCGCCGGGCGCGCTCTGTGCCGGTGCCCATCAGCTCCCATATCGCCCACTCAACGCCGGGCACGGCCATGACCTTGGTCACGGCCTGCGCGCCCAGGCGCCGGCACAGCAGCACAAGCGCGGCAGTGGCGTTTTCCCTGGCCCACGCCGTGCCGCGCCTCATTTCGGCCACGAGACGTGCCACGGCGCCGTCGATGTTAACGATCGCCTCCGCACCTCCGCGCTTGGCCAATGCTGCTAGTACCGCCGCGGCTGTCTCCTCCTCGCTAATCGCAGACAACGCCACCTCAGCGACGCCTGCATCCACAAGCTTCCCGACGTTCTCCCTCTCGCCGGCCAGTGACAGCAGCGCGGCCAATGCCTCCCTCTTTGTGCTCGTCCGGTCGCTGCGCACCAGATGCACTAATTTTTGCACGACAGATGGGTTCCTGCCGAGCCTGCAGCGGTAAAAATGCACGGACGCCAAGCTGAGCACGGCGGCAGCGGCGTTCTCCTTCGCGCGCCACGTCGCGCCGGAGTTCATGATGTGGGCGACTGCCTCGACGGCGCCCTCGGCGTGCATGATGCGCTTTTTGTTGGCCTCGAGAATAGAGAGGTTGAGCAGCGCCGTGACGGCGTTGAGCTGCAGCCCGGCGTCCGCGGAGTAGAGCAGAGGCACAAGCAAAGGCACGGCTCCGGCCTCTCCGACGAAGGCGCGGTAGTCTGAGCCGGACTTGGAGAGCAGCCGGATCTCGTGCACGACGCGGTTGGCCGCGTCAGGGGAGAAGGAGACAGAGAGCTTCTTCACGAGAAACGACGCCGTCATGCGCGCCGCCTCGAGCGCGGCCCTGTTCGCGGCCACCGCCTGGGCCGGCTCGCTCTTGCTGGCCTCGCAGCTTTCCATGGACACACCGTTGTCCCGGCACCACTTGGAGATGAGGTTCTTGAGAGCCTTGTTCGGCACGAGTTCCAAATTGGCCAAGTGCCCTGTCTTGGGGCACGTTGACTTGCCCAAGCCGAACCACTGGTCGATGGACTCGCGGTCGTAGGTCTGGCCGCTAGCGACCACAACGGGGTCGCGCATTAGATCGAGAGAGATGGGGCACCGAAAGTCCGGAGGCGGCGCCGGCTGCTCACCGTCTTCGACCTCGATGTCCATCTTGGAATCTGATGGCCGGGGTGTGGCGCTGAACAGGACGCACTTGGCGTAGCGGAGGAGCCCGACGAGGGCGATCATGGTAGGCGTCCATCTCTCCGAGGCGCGGTGGCCGATCTCCCGCTCCAGGCTCTCGATCTCGTCGCTGCAGCTCGCCGGGTCGTTGATGCCCACCTCCTCGAGGATCTCCTCGAGCCTCTCCCGCTCCGGCACGATCTCCCGCTCTATTTCTTGTATCAGCGACAGGACGCTCGCCTTGAGCGCCTGCTCCGCCTCCGCGGCCGGGGAGCAGCGCCGGCACTGGCGCGACGCGAGGGCGAGGAGGTCCATCACGTCCTCGGCGAGCCCCAGCTCGACGACGGGCAAGAGGTCCAGCAGCGTGGCCAGGTCGTGGTGCAGCTCCCGCAGCTCCTCGTCCATCTCGTCCGACTGCAGCAGCAGCCGCATCCGGCTCCGCGCGGAACAGTCGGCCACGACCGCCTTGAACCGCTGCAGCACCAGGAGCACCTCCCGCAGGCACAGCGACGCCGACCGCGGTAGGCCCTCCGCCGAGGCAGCGCACAGCAGCAGGTCGTCAACCGCGGTGGCGAGGAGCTTCGACCTACTGGAGATGGACGCGAACGCGGCGCGCAGGAATGGCACGGGCGTCTCGACGACGGACAGATCGCGCGCCAGGCGGTGCAGCGACCGGAGTAGCTCCCCGTCGGACGGCGAGGGGGGCGGCAGGAACGCCGAGGAAGAAGAGCCGGAGGACGACGGCGCGGAGGCAACCACCGCTCTCGGATTAGCCATTGGCGCAGCAACCTAATCTAAAGAAGAAGAAGAAGAAGAAGAAGAAGAAGAAGAAGAAGAAGAAGGCTGGTTTAGTGGAACGACTCAACGGAAATGATGGTATACGCAAGCCGGCGGAGCGGGGAAGAGAGAGAGAGAGAGAGGTTTATAAACGATGGAGGAGGAGAAGCGGTGGGCGCGGCGAGTTGGTTGGAGCTGGAAGGAATCCCCCTCCCGGAGTTTGCTTTTCGGTTGGTTTATCAATTGTGCTTGTTATGCACCATGTGCTTAGTTACTTACGATGATGGTACTCTCGTTTATGTGCTGGGGGAAGATGGCTGGAAGCGCAGAGTCGTGATCTGCTGGCCGTTGGATGAGGCGGTGGACGGCAGGGATGGGAACACCGGGTTGGATGGATTTATTACTTGGACGATTGATGATGACTCAGCTCTGGCTTTCGGTCGGATCGGATCGCGTCGCGGCCCTCGGGTGCGGGCGGCGGCTGGGTTTTGACGGCCGACAGCAATGGGTGAGCTGACGAGAATGAGATTGGCTTCGACGGGAGCACAGGGCGTGGAGCTCGCGAGAATCCAAGGATGGCTGCAGGCCCACGATGCTACCATTTTTGTTTTCTTTTTACACCCCTGAAAAGGATTTCTTTCGAGAATAGGCCTTTGAAATTGTGGAATAGTGTACAAAACGACGTGGTCCTGATCAACTCGGCTTCGGCTTTTGGCTTATTTTTCACTATTTATAAGTTTTGTCTTTTTCTGAACTTTTGGCTTTTTGTTGAGCTTTTTTACCGGTTCTTTTTTTCCCGTATTTGTTTGTATTATACGTAATGGGCTAACATATTTTTTATATTTTTAAATTTTTTAAAATTTAATTATGCTAAATAAGCATCAGTCAGCTACAATATTTTTTTCAGCCAGCTACAGTGTTTTTAACCATAAGCCATGAGCTTTTCAGCCGAACCGATCACCACCGTAGTTTCTTCAAAAGTCTTATGGTTTTCATTTTAAAAGGGCAGAAAACGATATCTTAAGGGTCTGTTTAGGACCGCTCCACTCCACGTTTTTCAGCTCCGCTCTATGTTTTTTAGCCAAACAGGTTCAGCTCCACGCACTTTGTTCGAGGAAAAAAAGGTGAAGTTGTGAGAGCATCTAAAGGGGTGCTCCACAAACTCTAGGTTTTTTATGGAGCTGCTCTACGGTAGAATTCGTGGAGCAGAGTTTGTGGAGCAATCCCAAACACGCAGTATAGTCATACATTTTCTTCGCAATTTTTTCTAGCATTATCTTGGGAAAGATAAAATCAAGAGGTGCTTCTGCGCTCTCCGCCGGTTGAATCCACGTAGGAATATTGTACGTAGAGGAAATCTCTGTTTAATTAATAAAGTTCTCTTTCACGCAAGAAAGAAATCTGTACAGAGAAAAACATCCAGCAGCATATAAGGAAAACACGGATAATCGTCTCAAGACCAGGTTGGTTTAAAAAAAATTAAAAACAAAAAAATGATTAAGGTAAATGTCTGAAATGATTGGGTTTCTGAGAGAGCCCGAATGAAATTTCCCAAGTCTTTTCGGCGTTTTTGTATTAACCAGTTTTTAAATAGAGCATGTTTTTAAGGTGAGATCTATAAATTTATTGTAGTATACACTGTAGCGACTGTATTTATATTAATTAAAATTTATAAATAATTTAAAAATTATAAATTATAACTAAAAGTTATAACCCAAAGTAAAAGAAAACAACGGACCTTCTGTGAGAGCACGAATGGAATTTCTCAGTTATCACGTACTTGATAAGGGCAACTTGGGGGGATGGACCTCCTCGTGAATTCCAACACACACGTGAACAGTAGTACTACTTGCTGGATCCAATAAAACCAAACTTTTACCAGATTTGACTACTGCTATCGTAGTATCAGGTCAACCGTTAGCAACTCGAATTTGTCCTACCTACACACATGTAAGCCAATCGCAGATTATCTAGACATTTTCTAAACTGGTGATAGTTACCAATTTGCTCGTTTTGTGCTCGTCGATCACGCTAACAATAAGATGGCACGCGGTCAAGATTTTACAGAGCAACCTTCGAAAGTTGCAAGCTGGTCTGACAAGGTCTACAGGGTCTGTAAAACAGGAAAGTAATTTCCAAGTAACAACGATCTACAGAGGACAATGCCATATGGAGCAAGTAATTGCCATTTGACTCCCATCAGATTCCAAGTATTCCAAGTGCTCGATGCCATATGGAACAGGCCACGGCCGACGTCCTGCCGGCCGGACGAAGGCTTTTGACCCTTGATCCGGCAGTTCGGCAAACTGCAACTAGCGAAAAGGCAACGTGTTCATGTAGACGACGATGGCCTGCGCGCAAAGCGCAAATCCCTGGAGACGCGAGCCACACTGATCATCCACGTAAAAAAAATGAGAAGTCGATGCGAGAATTAACAAGGTTTCGCGCAAGTGCAACGAATAGGGTTGGGTCAATCCCGCAACTCGCTTCACGTGCGCGTTCTTTTCTTTAAGTTTAGTTATTATAACATTTTTACTGTATATCTTGCTTTTAATACAGAAAAAATTAATTAGTTGTAGTGTGCCATTTAATAAGGGTGCATATGTTCTAGTAATGTTATTTTTTGGATTTAGCACTTCCTTAATTTAAACATACGATGAATTTAGACTTATTTTGGGGGACAGTACTACTTTGCATTAGCCTACTTTCCATTAGCCTAAACCATGCTCCATTTGACCTGGCATTCCTAGTCAGTTTAAACAGGCTAAAAGTACGAGCTAAGAGCAACTCCAGCAGGAGCCCTCAAATCAGAGCCCCTACTTTTGATTTGAGGGCTCCCCCTATTTTTGAGGGCCTTGTTTTTTGAGTTGAACTCCAGCAGAAGCCCTCAAATCAGAGCCCTCAAATTCATTCCAACTGAGAATGACATGTAGAGCCCACTCGTCATTCTCAAATTTCTCTACCTCTCCTCTCCTCCACCCATGCAGGCGGCGGTCGTCTCCGCGAAGACGAGCGGGGCGAAGCGCCGCACGGCGACGGCGCGGGCACGCCGAGCTCCGCAGCAGAGCGCCTCTGTGTGCCGCCGAGGCACACGGCGCGGGAGACGGGGCGAGAGGCCGTCGGCGAGGTGCCCGGCGAGCACGGCGGCGTGGAAGTTCACCGCCTTGCGCCACTCGCGGCTGCGCCAGCCTCCGGCGACCTAGGGCCGCTGGACGTAGGTCCTCCTCCCTACGACGACGGCCACGGGCGGTAGAGCGGCCATCCGCCTCCAATGGCGACGAATGCCCGCATGCAGCGCGGAGCGAGGGCGGCGACGCCGAGGAGGAGGGCGCGCGAGGACCCGCGGCCGGTCCACTTCGCGCCGCCGGCTCCATGTCGACCGGCGACGGGAGGGTTCGTGACACGGCGGCGGAGGATGGAGCCGCTGAAGGACGAATCCGGCGTGGAGACTAACGGGAGCAGAAGCGGGCGGAGGTGTGGTTGGCGGCGAGGGGAGGAGAGGAGGTGCCGCTGCTCCTCCCATCGGGAATTCGGGGACGGAGAGGGGGAGGGGAACTGGCGGCGCTCTCGGGAGGGGAAAGAGGCGGGTGGGGAAAACGACTTCAACAGAAATTTGAGGGCTTGGCCTAGAGCCCCCAGGAATGAGAGCTGAAGGAGGGATTTTAGGGGCCCCTCAAATTTGAGGGCTCTAGTAGGGGTCCTGCTGGACCTCTATTTTTGTCTCAAGCCCTCAAATATGAGATTTGAGGGCTCAAATAGGGGTCCTGCTGAAGTTGCTCTAAGAATGGCACGGCCGGTCTCGTTCTACAGCTGTAGGCAGCAGTCTTTGATGACGAACTTTACAAGGCTAACTAATTCATAACAGTGATACTTATCTGACTATGGACCCACACTCATTAGTGACATGCATATAGCAAGTTTAGTGGGTAGTTGTTCTGCTAGGCGCTTGCTGCTGAGATTTTCCGGATGTGGTCGTATTGTATTGGGAAAATTGAGCATTTGTCACTCTAAATATTCCTGATTAAGTATTTGTCATTGAAAGGTTTTTTAATGAATTGCCACTCCAAAAACCAAAATAGCCAGGATTTTGTCACTCTTCATGTATTCTAGTATTTTTTTATTTACTGATTATATCCACTCAACCAACCCACCCGCGTGGCGCCACCTCCGTGTGCACCTCCCCTCGGAGTCCGCATCCCCAGCCTTCTCCCCTCTCCACACCGTCGATCCCGATGCGCACACATGGCTGCACGAGCTCCAGCGTTGGCCGTGCACGCCCTAGTCGAAGCCCGGAAGCAGCAAGCATGAGGCGTCTACCTAGACGGATCCAGCGCAAAAGCTCACCGGTGTCACTTACATTAAGTGCGGGTCTGTTCTTTTTGGCTGCGGCTTATGGCTTTTAGGCTGTTTGTACGAGAGATTACAGAGTAACAAAAATTTACGTCCGGTTTTTGACAATATAAATGAAGTTGGTAAAGCATGTACTACAATTAACTAGTAGACCCCATCTTGAAAAGATACTTCGTTTAAAAGCTAGTTACTGTAGAAAAGCTGAAAAACAGTTTTTAAAAGTTGAAAAGAACAGGACCGGAGCTAGCTATCAACACAAGGGAGCACAAGGAATTTCTTTGGGCTTTACCGGTGAGCACTAGTGTCAACTGACACCAGTGAATACACTTGGATCCGCCACTCCACCACGAAATGGCCTTCGGCACACTTGTCGAGCTCGTTGAGAGCATGCTAGGTCTGCGCCACCACCCTCGTGCTCCGTGCCATGACCCGCTTCGTCGCCAACGTCTCTGCTGTCCTTGGTCCACGCCCTAAGAGCATCTCCAACAGTGACAAGTCAGCTAGCTCATAGCAGTACACATCAGCAATAGTCCTACGTGGAAGAAAGAGAAACGTGAAAACCAAACCAACTAGCGCCGGATCTTGAGCTAGTCTCACTCAAAAATCGAGAACGGATGAGCCAGCCTTTATCACCATAAGCCAACTTAAGAGATAGTGTACAGAGAAGCTGGCTTTTAATGTGCTATCTCTTATCTGAGGTGGCAAATTATGAGCTAGTTAGTTGGCTCAACCATTGAAGATGCTCTAACCACGAGCTCGTCGACTTCTCCCGTGCCGTCATCACTGCAGCCACGTCCGGCGGTTCACATATCCCTGAGGGGGACCTCGACGCATGTTGCACGGAGGAGACGCACGACGCGTACAAAGACGGTTTGTCTTGGCAGAGCTCACTGATATGCCCAAATTCGTGCCATAGAGAAGAAGTCATTTTGGAGGAGGCGGCGGTGGTCTGCCTTGGCAACATGCTCAGGGGGCGGCGGAGAGCACGATCTGGCCAAGCTAGTTTGGGAAAGGGGCAAAAAAAGACAATTTACAAGTTATTTTGGGCCAAAAAAATTAAGAAATACCAGAACACCGCAGGAGTGGCAAAGTGCAGCTATTTCAAACTTTGCAGTGGTATTTCATCAAGAAAAATGTTTTGGGTGACATATCCTCAGCCTCACATCTTTACCGTGGCATTTCATTAATTTTCCCTATTTTATCCTTTGCAATTGACGGAAACTCTCTCCGAGCTCCTAACGGCTTCTGACTTAGGGTTTTTCCTTTTTTTGGCCTGCTGGTTTTTTTTGTTTTTTTTTTTGTTATTTCTTTGTATTATTCGTGATGATATAATGTTTTTTGTTTTTATTTAATTATACAAAATAAGCTAATAACAACTACAGTGCAAAACAAGCTATAAGCTTCAGCTTATAAGCCACTGGCAGCATCAAAACACGCTCATTGCCTATCTTAATGGTTTCTTTAGAAATGATGTTACTTATTTTTACATAGAGTGTTGATGGACATCATCAAAGTTTGTAAGGAAAAATAAAGCGAACGAAAAGACCTAGGCACCGCAAAATTTGGGTCCATACAATATTGCACCTAATCTATCATTAAGACTAGTTAATCAAAGCAAATTGAACACCTAATCATGACAAATGTGCGCGTGCATTTCTTCATTTTTGAGATTCCAACAATACTTAAATCAGTAGAAAGATCCCTGAGGGGGACCTCGACGCATGTTGCACGGAGACGCACGACGCGTACAAGGCGGTTTACCGCGGCGAGCTCACCGATCTGCGGCGGAGAGGACGATCTGGCCAAGGTAGTTTGGGACAGGGGCAAAGAATGACAATTTACAAGTTATTTTGGGCCAAAATAAAATTAAGAAATACCGGAATATAGCAGGAGTGGCAAAGTGCAGCTATTTCAATCTTTGGAGTGGTATTTCATCACGAAAAATGTTTTGGGTAGCAAATCCTCAATCTCACACCTTTATGGTGGCATTTCATCGATTTTCCCTATTTTATCAAGTATAGCTCCTTTGTCATTGATGGAATTTTTCTCAGAGCTTTAATGCAGTCAGTTAAAATACACACGTACTGCCACTGATTAATCTCTAGAAGAAGACTATATGTTCAATGATTAATTCATGGATATTTCTTCAACCGGTTCTTTATCCTGCTCTTCATTGTATATTTACCTAATATAACTCAAGAAATGGACTCCAACCGGTTCTTTATCCTCCTCTTCATTTTTATCGAGTCGCTATTTTCTCCCGGCCGCTAGCTAGATTTGGCGAGCGCCTCCTCACTCGCTTCTCAAATAGCTAGGCCATTGGAATGCTAACTCAAATAGAGAGCTGAAAATAATAGCTAGCCTCTTCATCCTAGGAAATAGAGAGGGAGAAATGACTAATGGGATGGAGTTGCTCTAATCACTGGTTGGGAGGGAATTCCATCCATTTTCCTCTGCCTATTATAAGAGAACAAGTTGGAAAAGAAAGGCAGCAATTCCATGTCGTCGTGTTCTCCTATAGTCCTATGTCTATATTAATTCTTGGAGACATGCCAATTAAATTAAGGACAGAGCATTGGGGGAAAACAATGATTAAGAGTGCAATTAAATAAAACTATTCTCTTTTCTCTATTTATTTGTTCTGCAGAATTCCTGCAACAAAACACGTACATTACTTAACAGCTGTACAGTTTTCGTTTTTTTAGAATGATGGTACTTATTTTTTGCATAGAGTTATGAAAGACATCATTACAGTTTGTAAGGAAAAATAAAGCGAACGAAAAGACCTAGGCATCGCAAAACTTGGGTCCATACAATGTTGCACCTAATCTATCATTAAGATTAGTTAATCGCAGTCAATTGAACACCTAATCATGACAAATGTGCGCATGCATTTCTTCATTTTTGAGATGCCAACAATACTTAAATCAGTAGAACTCGTACCTAATGCGAGCCATCGATTAGACAATATCTGAGATAAAGATAGTTTGTAACATCCATGCATATAAAAACAGCGTGCCAGACAGCCAGTCCCTCATTACATATACGTAGCAGCAGTCAGTAGAACCATTCCTAAGTTCCAACAAAATGATGATCGATGAGTGATCATACCCTCAATCTTTTTACGCTTCGGCCCGTAACAGCCATCCAATGAGATTCCTCCTAATCCATGAAACCCTCCCTGAAAAATACGCACAAATATGACTAGGTAACGACAGTACCAACTACTCCCTAAAAAAATGACAGTACCAAATATGCTTTCTCTCTCTCGTTTGATTCCTCGCGTTCTTTGCATCTCTGTTCAGTGAACAGAAATAAGGCATGAAAGCTTGCACTAAAACAGCTAAGGAACAACTTCTTACGCTTCTGACAGATGTATGAACGGGAGAAGAAGCCGGGCAAGGACCGACGTCGGTGCATGCACAAGCCAGTGACGGGTCCTTAATAGCAGAAAGCTTTTGTAGCCATCACCGTATCGATCGCCAGGGTGTCACTGGCACTGCTGTTAGGCACAGCAATTGGAGGCGGAGAGGATATCACGCATATACCATACTAAAAAAAGAGAAAAGAACCTGAGCACTTTTCTTTTATAGCAGCAGCTGCAGCAGCCGCAGCAGCAGCCGCCGTACTGGACCACTATTAGTAGTAGTTGCAAAGCACAACGCGAGCACATTTTAGCGGTGGAGAAGTGGAGATCGCTGCAAGCCGAGAAGCGCCGGCGAACGAGGCAGCGAGACGACACGGGACGGGAGATCGCTGCGAGCCTGCGACGAGTAAATGGGAGCGGGCAGGCAGAGGCAGCGCAGCGGAGCGTTAAGTGCGTGGCTGCCCTGCCATGGCAGGGAAGGGACATATCTGGGGCTAGCAGATCGGTGCTCGTGGGGCCCCGATCGCCTCAGTTTTTGTCATCTGGGTGTCAGCATGGGCCCCGCGCCAATGATCTCCTCTACTCTCCCCTCGCCGGATTTGTTGATTCGACGTGCGCTGCGCTGCCGCGGCGTACGTACCGGAGACCATTTCTACCAGAGGCCTAGTGGGTAATGATTACAAGGTTACGTTTGGGGCGGAATTCAGAGACTCCAATACTCACGACGTGAAACCATTTAGGAGTATCTTAGTACCGTCAGCAGCAACAGTTCTGATTACTAGTTGAGTGCCGCAGCTGCTGCGTTAGCTTCACGTGTTAGAGTCTTTCTCGAGAGAAAAAAAAGGTTTCATGTTTGGATAGGGGACAGCCTGTTACCCTAAATCCAAATGGCCTACTCACTAACAAGCGGGTTTAGCAGGACCAACCAATCTACCTTTGTATTTTTTTTTCCAGGGCAGTTAGCACGTAACTGCAACAGATAGCAGAAGAGGAATTAAGTTTGATCAGTGATCACATCACACATATATAATGCTTTTAGGAGGAGTACTTACAAATCACATCAGTGCTTCTAGAAGGCATGCGTTAATATCGCATCAGTGCTTCTAGAAGGCATGCGTTAATATCACATAAGTGCTTCTAGAAGGCACACGCGTTAATTGATTTAGCGCCCTCTTGCATTGCATGTCCCTTGTAATGACATGGTTAGCTTGCGACAGGGACGTCGGAGAACAAATTATCATCAGGGAATTAGGTCTCATGTCCCTGGCAGGCCTATAGAAGGCGCTCAAATTGAGAGAGAGGATCACTTGGCTCCGGTCCAAATGAGCCGATTGCGAAAGATCAGCAGTCCGTTCGATTGCTTTCGCAGCGCACTTGAAGGAACTTTAATTGGGTCCGGAGCTGGGAGAAGGGAACACTTTCGATCGTTCCATCGGCGACGTGCCACCAACCTCGCATGCACGTCGCAGGTCCGTCTCTCCCTAAAGCGACCAGCGCAGGGGACTCACATGATCTCTCCGTTTTATGTCAGACGGGGACATCCAAGTGATAAGCGAAATCAAGTCTTAGTTGGATTCATTTATTAGCGACATGATCTCGCTTAATTAGGTGTTTTAAAACTTCTTATTTGATCCCGAGAAGAAAAACATCTCATCTGTGCGTCCGTACTCAAAAGGTGATAGTAAAATTTGCAGAAGAAAGTGAAGACAGTACCTGCAACCTAAGTTATGCACCCAAAACTGGACAGAACGAGATAATAGCATGATTATATATCCCTGTTGCTCGTTACTCGAGTGCGTGCGATAGCTATAACTAGCGTGCCAGCTAAAAACAGCCCGACGGCGCCGTGAGGGACATGTGCCGGTGAGGTAAAACATGACGTGCCACGGCCGCTCTTTTATTGGTGGAACAAAATCCAAAATCCTATGCACAGCGGCACGGCACAAAAAATCGGTCGCGTCGTAGTGCAATTTTATCAGGGCCGGGGCCTCACATGCACTCTGAAGAAGTACCAGCTCGTGCGCGCGGGCAGGCACGTACGCATGTTGCAGCTTGCAACCATGTTTAGGAAAAGGGAAACGGAAGGGAAGGGAAAGCATTCGTGTGCGTGATTCGGGGATTGGCCGACGGAAGATTGGCAGCCAGCCAGCTACAGGCACAACTGGAGCCCAAGGCTGCTGCTGCTGCTCAGCCGGATTTCGCCTGCACCCAGAGGACACCCTGGTGAGTGGTGGTGACGTAACAGTAACAACCCTCCCAAAAGATGGTATCCAAAATTGCAAACGTTGCAACTTGCATCGTCTTGTCCCTGTGGCTGGCAGGCGTTCAGATCGACTGGCCGAGCAAACACATGCAGTTCGTGCTCGATCCAGTCTTTGGGCGCTCGCAAAGGCCGTCAATGGAAAGCAAAAAGGTTTCTTATGCTGATTTCTACTTGTACCACATTGACTTGCTGTAGATAATACTCCTGCGAGTCTCCAACTTGCGCGCGTCTCGACACTTTGGGAGGCCGGCAAGTCGCAGCAAACCGCCGGTGCGCGTAGTATCGCTGATTAATATGCTCGCACGCCGGCGCTCTATCGTTGATGTTGCGTCGCTCATAGTTCAGTGCTGTCGGTGTTGCCTGTTAGGAAGGCTGAAGCGTCAAAAGGTTGAGACCTATGCCGTTTTCAATTCAAAGGTTGCTTTTTTTAGTGGCATTCAAAGGTTGCTCAACTGCTGGATTTTGCAAAAGTTCGTGGAGCCTCATAGGCCGATGCGTAAGTTAGTGCGCTGGTCTAATGCTATTCCCCAATCCCCAGCTCTCCGCGTGCGGCCATCAGAGCGTGACGAGAGGATGTGAAGGTATAGCCGCCGGGGCCTCGAGTGGAGACGGAAACAGCCCATCAAAACATTACGGACTATGGATGGAAACCGGCATCTCCAGTAAAGACCTTTCGGGCCTGCAGAAAGCGGTCTAACGCTTTCCGTAACTTTAAGGTAAAAAAGACGTCCTTGTAGGCTTTCCAGGGAGGCCTAAATAGTGTAGCAAGGCCCACACTATACTCCCCTTCGCTCTGGCCGCTGCTGACGCACACGCGTGCACCGTTGAGCCTTCTCGCGCGCAGCGGCCGCACGCCCTCCCCGGTCTGAAGTCATGAAACATGGTAAACCTCGAATTCTGGACACATCTGGCTCCGTAGACAACAGAAATTCCAAATGTAACTTCGAGACCAAAAAAATTCCGTTTTTGACCCCCGCCCGAGCGCGCGATCCCCAAGAGCTGCCGCGTGTCCCGGTCATGCGGTCCGGTACCGCACGACCGCACTGTTTATGGGTCGTGCGGTACCAAACCGCACGACTCGCCTGCTGTGCGCTCCGACCGCGTGATTAACATTGCCGACCGCACGACCGAGTAATTCCGACCGCACGTTTCATCCTCCGTCATGCATTCATATCACGTGTTTTCCTTTAATTTCCCTGGACTCCATAAACAGACTCCTGCCTAACCTACACCAACTAAGGATCGAGATCCCAAACCTTAAAACAAAAAATGAAAGTAGAATTCAGAAACGACTGTCCTTAATCGATTTACTTAAAAAAAATTGTTTGGTCCCTACTCAAAGCTAATCAAATCAAATCACATATCATGGATGCATGCAAGAGTAATTGTCCGGTCTTGCGATGCAGGTGTGCATGCATGAGGAGGAGGAAGCAGGTATCCCAAAACTCACCATCCTGACTGCGCGTGATATGCATGCATGCATGCATGACGAAGGATGAAACATGCGGTCAGAATTACTCGGTCGTGCGGTCAGCAATGTCAATCACGCGGTCGGAGCGCACAACAGGCGAGTCGTGCGGTTTGGTACCGTACGACCCATGAACAGTGCGGTCGTGCGGTACCGGATCGCACGACCGACACGCGGCAGCTCCTGGGGATCGCGCGCTCGGGCGGAGGCCAAAAACGGAATTATTTTGGTTTCAGAGCTATATTTGGAATTTCTGTCGTCTACAGGGTTAGATGTGTCCAGATTTCGTAAACCTCAAGGGTGGCCAATTTGGGTTGGTTACCACGCGGACGGACGTGTAGCTTTTGAGTCCTCTAATCATCATCGTGTACCGTACACTGAACCTGTCCTGCTATCAATCTCTCGCACAGCCCTTAAGCTCCGGCGGTACTACCGTACCATGCAGCTAGAGTGCCGCTCCAAATAATTTTATTATTTAAGTTTTTTCTTAAACATTTAATTAAAAATAAAAAATCATTATATCGTTACAAATAATACAAATAAATAAGAAAAAAAGAAATGCAAAAAAGCTAAAATAAAGCCAAAATTAGATGTTAACACGTTCTTTTGGGCTTCTGGCTTATGTTGCAGTAACTAGCTTTCAAACGGTTTGACTTTTTAAGGTGGGGTCTAAAAATCGATTGTAGTAAATACCGTACCGAATTTATCTATATCAACCAAAATCACATGCGAGTATCTTTCTCCGTACTCTCTCTTGTGAACAGACAGAATTCAAAAATTTAAATTAAAAGCCACAACTCAAAAGAACTACCCTTAGTTTAAATAAATCGAAAAAAAACAAGGGCGGCCTGTAAGCCTGTTTCTGCTAGCAATTCAAGTCCGTGCGTACGATCCCGGATAGGCTGCAATAATACAGATAGTCGTTAGTAAAGAAAAAAAAATATTGCTTTGCAAATCTTACACCAGTAACGGCAGCAGTTCCCAACATTCTATCGCAACCACCGAGAATACGATTGTGAGCCTGGGATATACGTGACTTGACTTCCGCAACCACAGAGAATACGATTCCGCAACCACAGAGAATACGATCACGTTTTGTACGACAGGAATCTTTCAGGGCTTAGAGCAAGTACAATAGTATAGCCAACTAGTGACTATAACACTTGTCCATTTCATCTATAGCCTTAAAAAAATAGTTCATACAATAAGGTAGCTATTACAATAACTATTTAGCCCCACGTGTAAGAGAGTGAAATACATATTTTTACGTGCTATAGCTAGCTGTAATTTAATAGCCAGCTTCCTTCTCTCTCTTCCTTTCTCTCTCTGCCACGTAAGATTTAGTCGATATTATATTTGTTATAAGCCTTATTGTACCTGCTGAGCAAATACAATATTATAGCCAACTAGTGGCTATAACACTTGTCCATTTCATCTATAGCCTTCAAAAAAATAGTTCATACAATAAGATAGCTATTACAATAACTATTTGGCCCTACGTGTAAGAGAGTGAAATGCATATTTTTACGTGCTATAGCTAGCTGTAATTTAGTAGCCAGCTTCCTTCTCTCTCTTCCTTTCTCTCTCTGCCACGTAAGATTTTGTTGATATTATATTTGCTATAGTCTGCTGACTAAGCCTTATTGTACATGCTTTTAGGCCTCTTTCTTTGGGAAGATCTGCCCCTTTGAACTTCAACAATGTCGTGAAGCTTCTACACCGACCAGCTATCGGTCTGAACCCTTGCTCTTGACCTTTCCGAGGTCCGGTGCACGTGCACCGTGTCCACACACTGCTGTACATGACGACGACGACGACTGACCGAATTTTTACCTTCGGTAGTAGATCTCAGGAGCGCTACATTCTAATTGCTTTGACGAACTCACAACGCCTTAACCCGTGATATGAAGTGATCCATTGGCCTTGTGCCCTACTCATTTAGGTTTTTTTTTTGTGTTTTATGATTTATTTTTTACTGTTTATCACTGTACTTAGGTTATTTTGTAATTGTTGATGCCTTTTTATGTAATTAAATAAAAAATAAAAATAAAAAAGAAATTAACCCATCACGAACGATGCAAAGAAATATGAGAAAAAAGAAAAGAAAAAAATACAAGAAAAAGTCAAAAAAGACGAAATTAATAAACTAAAAGCTAGAAGAAAACTGGAAAAGCCGAAATGAGCAAAGCCATGTCGAAACGGACATGGTACAGGGCTACATGCTCCGCATACATTTGAACATGTGCAAATAGTCCGTTTTCCTCTGTGATTCTGCATTCCATGCGACCTACGTCAGCTGGTACGGTTTATTCGAGTCGTTACTGATGGAGACGATGTGCCCGATCTTTCGATGAGAGGGATAACTCTCGATTTTGGGTGGAGGTGACCATGACGATCCGACTACAAACGCACGACGTCGCTTACGCATTAGCAATCGCTGAACCAACTCCGAGATGTTATTGACCTCGCTGGAGGCGCGATCAACCTGAACACGAAGTTTAATTCCTGCGAGCAATCGAAGAACTAGCAAGAATAAGATGTAGGCAATCTGATATTTCGAATATGAATGAAGCATAAATTGTATTGCGAATCACAAAGTTGGGATTCCGAAGATGTCTTGACAGGTGGTCGTCCGACACAACTGAAAAACAAAGTTTGCACAAAGGTTAAACCTAAATTCAACGAAATCCAAGTCCTAGCAACGGAGGCGGCGGCTCCTTTATAGGGAGAACGATCAGGGGGGCATCCAAGTGCACACCCTAGGGTTACAAGGCCCATGGGCCCAAGTGGTGGTGGCGCAACACCCTTTTTGACTCGGACTTAGAAACCAATGTGGACTCTTTTGATGATTGCGACCGGCTCAGATAGAATTTGAAGATGAGGTTGAATCCGTTGGAAAATAGACTTCCTAAGCTTTCCATGAAGTACAAGAACGTCCCAAACAAAGTCCGTATGAGGAAGTTATGCCCGTTTGAACTTGGTACCATCGCATCAGTCCGAATCTGATTCCAGAACGTGTCCAACTCGAATTCTTATTTGACTTGGTCCCAAAGTGACGTGGT
Organism: Dendrocalamus sinicus; assembly: GCA_036346575.1. Lineage (NCBI taxonomy): Eukaryota > Viridiplantae > Streptophyta > Magnoliopsida > Poales > Poaceae > Dendrocalamus > Dendrocalamus sinicus. Next base: position 14,715,798 of record CM070643.1, on the reverse strand, counting down.
GACCTCCATTATTTCTTCCATGCGTGTCCATGACTCCATGTCCCTTTCCTTCGTCCTTTCGCTCATTTCGACTGGCGCGGCTCCGGCGCACCACCTCGGCGGTAGGGGACGGCGCCGCGCGTTTATTTCGACTAGGCGCCACTCCGCCGCCACCACGCCGGCGGGTAGGGGACGGAGCGCCGCGCGCCTATTTCGACCAGGCGCCACCGCCGCCACCACTTCGTAGGATGGGGACGGAGCGCCGCTCGCTCTGCTGACCAGGCGCCACCCGCGCCACCACCTCGGCGGTAGGGGACGAGCGCCGCGCGTCTACTTCGACCAGGCGCCACTCGCGCCACCACCTCGGCGGAAGGGGACGGAGCGCCGCGCGTCTACTTTGACTCAGACGCCACCCGCCGCCACCACTCGGCGGGTAGGGGACGGAGCGCCGCGCGCTCACTTCGACCAGACGCTAGCTCACGCCACCACTTCGTGGGATGGGGGACGGAGCGCCGCGCGCATTTCCGACCAGGCGCCACCCGGTGCCACCACCTCGGCGGGTAGGGGACGAGCACTCGCACGCCTACTTCGACTAGGCGCCGTGTCCGCCGCCACCACCTCGAAGGGTAGGGGACGGAGCGCCGCGCGTCGCTTCGACAGGCGCCAACTCCGCGCCACCACTCGGCGGTAGGGGCGGAGCGCTCGCGTGTCATTTCGACCAGGCGCCACTCGCCGCCACCACCTCGGGGGTAGGGGACGGAGTGCTCACGCGTCTGCCGACAGGCGCCGGCTCGCCGCCACCACCTCGGCGGGTAGGGGATAGAGCGCCGCGCATCTACTCGACCAGGTGCCGGCTCCATCGCCACCACCTCGAAGGGTAGGAGACGGAGCGCCGCGCGTCTACCGACCAGGCGCCACCTCTGCCAACACCTCAAAGGGTAGGGGACGAGCGCCGCGCGTCTACCGACCATGCGCCACTCACGCCACCACCGTAGGATGGGGACGGAGCGCTCGCTCGTCTCATTTTCGACCAGGCGCCACTCCGCCGCCACCACTTCGAGGATGAGTGGACGGCGCCGCGCGTCTACTCGACTAAGCGCCACCCGCTACCACCACCTCGGCGGTAGGGGACGGAGCGCCGCGCGCTCTATTTCGACCAGGCGCCACTCGCGCCCACCACTTCGGGTGGGGACGGAGCGCTCGTGCGTCTACTTCGACTAGGCGCCAGCTACGCTGCGACCACTTCGAAGAACAGGCGATGAAGCGCCAGCGCGCTTACCCCCACGCACGTAGCACCCCTGGAACAGCCCGCAAACGCCTGCTCTCCACGGCTACTATCCCGCTTGTAGGCACCGCCTCGGCGGGACGGCACATCCGGCGGCATTCCCCCACACACTACATTGGCGCAGGTTATGTCACGACAAGTTTTGGCTTGTTCTCATAAACAGGCCACCTTCAGTCCATCAATATTCTCTCGAAAGAAAGGCTTGATCACAAGCCTCGACTGAAGGTGAGCCTGTCTAAGAGAACAGGGCAAACCTTGCCATTGTATGCAGAAATTCGGCGCGAGCACAGCAAGTACGAGTAGTTGCCGTTAACAGACGCTAACCAAGCTCCCGAGAAAAATAGGCCTCCATCTGTACATCAACATTCTCCGAGTCGCGTGGTGTCGCCATGGAATGTGGATGCTCTGAAGAGGCCCATTTTAGGGGAGCAACACCTATCCGAGCACACAATGCAGGTACAATGTTGCACCAGCACGCTATATATACCCCATCAATGGGAAAGCCAACCAGCAGAAGTCCAGCCGGCGGAAACCCACCCGGCGAAAGTCCAACCGGCAGAAGTCCAGCCGGCGGAAGCCCACCCGGCGAAAGTCCAATCGGCGGAAGTCCAACCGGCGATAGCCCAACGTTGCAGCATCGTACCTCCACGATGCTCCAGGATCCGCGTCGGGAGATGGAACATCGCCGCATGGTATCACCGCGCCCCCCTCGAGTCTCGCGCCGCGTCAACCAAACCCCGCTGGGAAGGCTGCCAGTCGCTTGTCGTCAAGGGCGCTCGACGCCGGAGACGCGCGCACGCGCAATGACTCACGACCCGCTCCGCCTCCTATGCCGACGCATTTGACTCCGCCAACATCTCCACTCCGGATGACGGACCTGACCCCGCCACGGCAGGACTCTATGGGTGACGAAGCCTTCGACAAGCCGCCCGGCGCCATACCTTCGCAATAAGGCGAACACTACACTTTGAACATTGAAAAAAGCTCACAAGCCGCAGGGACGGAGGGGGCCAAAGGGCTCGGCAACATGGCTTCGGCCCGTGAAGCCCTTCACCATGAGAGGCTTCTGTTGTAGGGGTGGCCCCCACCTAAGCCCAGCAGGCCTGTTAAGGGAGTGTAAGGCCTAGAACGGGACATGTATAGTGACATAGGTACCCCTGAGGGAAGTACTCATGTGTAAGGGTATAATTGTAAAGACACTCCCCATGTGGATGTATATATGTAAGACAGGTCATGGGGAAAGAGGCTAAGCCATTCATTTTACTCAACTCTCCACTACCACTCTCTCTCTCTGTTTGGTCTGTAACCACAACAGTCACAAATCGCAATTTTGCATGTGCAGATCCAGATAAATTAGGGATTCCAGGGAGCCGCCTAGATCCACTAGCAATTTGGACGATTGATAAATGTAATCCATGTTTGATGTTTTGATTATGCATTCACTGATTCACAGCATACTCCGGCAGGCATATTCTTTGCACAGCATACAGCTCTGTATGTTTCTTTTGGCTATCTACATAATCCAAGTTAAATGTTTGATGTTTTGTTTATGCATTCACAGGCATTTGTTGTGATGGTTGACTTTGAATGAAGCTGTTGTAGTATGTCAATATGTGTTAAGAGCAATACTTTGCACAGCAGCATAGGTAGTTGAGATGGTTAACTTTGAATGGATTTGGTGTATGTGAATATGTGTTAAGAGCTTGCCGTACCTTCAACGATTGATAATCTATGTTTCGTTTATGCATTCACATGAAATGAATGATTTGTACAAGTCATTACTGGCCTTTTGGGGAAATACTGATATTGTAGAATGTTCAATTGATCTAGTGATCAACTTATTCTTTTAGGTATCAGCAATTTGAAAATTGGAATGCACATTTGCAAGCTAGAGATTAGAATTTCAAGAATCAAGAGTAACTGTGTAGTGTGTAAGCGAACTTTTTTAAAAAATTTCAATTGGCCCTCTGAATTACCTGTAAAAGGATGAGTTGATGAAGATGAAGTATAGAGATTAGAGTTTTAGAACAATCATATAAATATAAAATATAGCATGTAGTAAACTCATGAATCTTGTATTTTATGATTTTGTAGATCTTTGAGTTTAAAAAATGAAGAACTCTGGATATGATTCTTGGCAGGTATTTTCTTCAATTTTTATATTTTTTACTTATCCACTTTGTCTAGGTTAAAATTCTCACTATTTTAGATATGCTTCTTCTCCGTAGATATGAAATGTTGTTGCATCAAATGGATCTCGTCCTGATAAGCTGTGGTTGAGTTGCAAGGCTGACATCCAAAACTACAATTCCACACAAATTGAAGTTCTCCATGGTTGGCTTAGCATGTCGACCTGTTTCTCTCTGTCTCTTAATTAGTGCTTGTTGTGTTCTCTAAAAGACTACATATTTTTCTCGTCCATTGATAGGATTCAGGAAGGCATTAGTTAATGAGTTGGAGGCTGTTCAAGATAAGGAGGACTAGGGTTGTTCATTGATTCATGCTTCACCCACTGTCAAACAATATATAGCATATCATGGAATTCACAAATTTCTCTGAGCCTTGGGAATAAGACGGAGTTTAATCACTAAACTATACTTGGTTTACTTAATGCATCGGGTTTTGCTTGGATTGATATGTTTTGATTTTCAATTTATATGCTAATTTTTGCTATATTTTGCTATATTTTGTTCTATGGAAGGATACAACTTCCTTTTAGATGGGAGTTTCTTACTGATGGGGAAAAGAGTAAAAAAGAATTGAATTAGCAAGGTATGTAATTGCCATTAATCTTGATAATTTGCTACTTAATGGATGCTTGCCTCATGTCATTCGTTCCCTCATAAGAAATCATCGATTTCTATATTTTCTATATTTTTATTATATATATGTATGAATGTATGAATGTATCATTGTATCGGTGTTTTAGGGAAAATGTTATGTCGTGGTACCGGTATATTGGTATCAACATATCTGAGCAATATATCTCCGAAGTCTGAACACCCATCCTAAACATCCTGGGTCCACCTCTGATCTATCTGATCAGTTCTCTTTCTTTCTCTAGATTGCTGTTACATGCGAATCAGCAGGACAGTTGACATTACCATTTGCAATGAATAAAGTAAAAAGTTAGCAAAAATCTGAGGCCAAAACACAAATATTTTACCGAAAATAACCATGCTTCTTTATTGTTACAGAGAACCTGTGTGAATTTTGAATAAGCCAAATTACACCATCTTTTGAAGTAATTTAACATCTGATAAATTGGTTACACTATTTGCAATTGCAATTTTTTTATGTAGCCAAGGAAATGCCCTTACCTCTTTTCCTTGGAGAAATACAAACAATGGCCAAATTTTCAAATACATAATACCGCTATCAAGCAACTAGACATCCATGTGAAGCAGGTCAATAGAAAATTCCAATTTCCACTGGTTGGTTAATGAAGACACGAATCTTTTCTGGTTTCAGAGAAGACTTCAAAGTCTCCGCACAATAGGGCAATACTATGGTCAAAATGGATTCATGTCTTATAGCTCCAGCTCAGTTCCTAAAAGCGGTTATGTCCAGTTCACCCCCACCTTCTCCTCGCCGGCAGCGACTGGTGAGGGCGAGCTGCGTCGATCTCTACCTGCGACATGAGCAGCGTTGTCGAAATTGAACAGCCGCTGCGGGTAATGACCTTGATCTCTCTTAAGTCCCATTCTTGTCGTTCCACTCGGGGATGTCAGTCTAGGCTATGCTCATGGAGGTCTAAATTTCTTTAAAGGGTACTGACATGCTGTTAATCTCTGTGTGTAAATGTTTTGTCTTTGTTATGCACTTAGGGTTTCATGGGTTATTTTTAGCATATTATCTAGTACACAGCAAAATTTCAGTAATGCTAGCTCTGCGATTGCACAGGTTATGCTAGTTTTTACAATTTCCCCTGGTGTGCATAATTTGGTGGGGAACATGATTTCGCTGTTGCATCTAAGGATGATGAATATCCTAATTTCTGGATCAGCCTGTCGATTTGTTGCACTGCATATCGTCTCAATTCTTTCTTTTTTTTCTGAGACCCATCGTCTCAATTCTCTAGTCCCCTTAAGATGGTCTTGAGGGATTCTCCCCCTTGGTCCAAGTGCTGACCTCCCGTGCGATCCCGTCCCGCGCTTTTGCAGCAATCACCAGGCCAAGGAGAGGGGTCGTCACACCATGGAAATGGCTCACCACGAGAGAACGCAGCACTGAACCTGGCGAAATCCGAGTCAGACCGGATAAAAACCTTCTACCAGACGGTCCTTTCGGTCATCGTCGTGTTCATCGTGGCGGCTCTGTCAGGCTACAAGGATATGAAGCCGCTCTACTCGACCACAAACCACAAGAAAGTTCACCTCAGCAACCTCCTAGTCGCCTTGGTGCTCTGTATGATCGTCACCTTCATATGCGCCGTTGTCTTGATGATGTACGAATTCTATGCCTACCACCATGGGCAGCGACGCTGTGGCCTGTGGCAGGTACAGGGTTCTCACTGTCCTCGTCGCAATCACCGGCACGATGCTAATTGCTACCGACACGGTCCTGGTCATCATCACGAACAGGGGAAACGCGGTGCTCTCTGTTCTTCTCGTGCCAGTGCTGCTGCTAGTTGGCGTGGCCGTGCGCGGCGGAGCATGGATGGAGCAGCACCCCACTCCGACGCAGGGCAGCGAGTACGATACGGCGACGAAGGGCACCTTTGATCTGGCCACCGTTGGTACAATTGCTGCCTTTACTCTGCAGGGGACCATCGCCTTCGGCTACCTGAAAACGCCCGACAAGAAGGGCAAACGTGACCCGCCGCTGGACCTCGCCGCGTGCTACGCCACCTCCACGGTCTGCCTGGTCGTGATGATGCTTTGCGCCATGCCGCTGGCGTGTCTCCCCGGCGACAAGCTGAGGGTTCTGGTCGGAATCGTCGAGAGGCTCAGACACGTCCTGCTTGCCCCTCTGGCGCTGATGGCGCTGGTCGTCTCCGTCGAGTTCTTGGACGGTTTCGTCGTGCTCTCTTTCTTCCCGGAGGCCATTGCGTTGGTCCTGTACTTCGGCGTGGAGTTCTGCTCGGCACGCCAGCCCCGAGAAGGCAGGAGCTGGCCATTGCTCGACTTTGTCTTCCGTATGGTCGCCACCGTTGGATTCACACTCATGACCGGGCTGTACGCGGCGTTCCTCGGTACTGACCACTACAGCTTGTACCTGAAGGCCGCCATGTTCGTGCTCCTGCTAGCAGTTGTGTCAAGCCTGAGCCGTCTGGCTATCCCGTTTCACTTGCCTGACAATGACATTGGAGGAGCTCTCGAGGTCGGCGTTGCAACCGTGGCCCTCGCCTACCCCGCCGTCGCACTTTTGCTTGCTTGTCCATTGGTGCTCAAGGTCTTCCTCGACCTCTACCTCAATCGCTAGTTTTTGACAGTGTTTGGGGAGCTAGCATTAGCATTCTTTCTGTCCTTGGTCTTCCCATGGCCATGTATGTTGTATACTACGGGTATCCATAATGTTTAGATACTATATAGCCTTTAAGTTAGAATTTATAGGTAATATCTAAACTTAGCACAATTTTATGTAATATATAAAAATTACTACTGTCTCTACGATTGGACCCATAACTATAATAGAAAATATCCTTTCCCATTAGTCTTTCTCATGGCACAATGGCCTTGCATTTTATTTTTTACTTTGAGGCGGCCTCCTAGCGTGATGCCAGTCGTTTTTGCTTGAAGACAGCCTCCCGTACCGTATAGCGTCTTCTCTCCCTTCTTAAAGGTAGTTTTTTAAATACTGTGTACCTAAGATTTTTTTTTGATACGTAGTCTAGATAGCATGGGATGTAGGAAATGAGCACACGCGTTCTGTAGCTCGAATATTATTTGTTCCACATCTTGAAACCTCACTTTTGAAGGCCTCCCAGAAAGAGTAAAGCTTATGATATGAATACTGTTTTTTTTTGTTGTTAAATTTGGTTTTCCAACATAGGAGCTATTTTAAAGCTGTTAATTTGGAAGAAAATTATTCTTCATTTGGCCTCTTTTTATTACTCCTCGTAAAGTTATGGCTTCTCCTTCTCATCATTTACCAGTGTCTTCATGGGAACTAGTGACAACTGACAGCAGTAGAGATGGCAACGGGTAAATACCCATCGGGTATTGCCATTCCATACCCGTACCCGCTAGGTATAAATTTACCCGTCGGGTTACCCGTATCCGCACGCGGGTAGAAAAATTTACCCATACTCGTACCCGCGCGGGTATTACTACCCGACGGATAACCCGTACCCGCAAGCATACCCGGTTCAACACATAAGAATATCATCAATTTAGGCCCTGTTTGGCAGAGCTCCACCAACTCCAGATCCACCAAAAAACAGCTCCACTCCACAAATTTTTACCCAAATGCTCCAGCTCCACGAAATCTGGATCCACCAAAATACTGAATCTAGCTCCAGATTCATGAAATCCATGGAGTACCTCAAGGGGTGCTCCACGAAACCTTGTTTCGTACCTACTCGTGGAGTTGGGTGGTAATTACCCACCTTTTGCCACTGGTTACACACCCCATCCCATACCACCATAAAACCCATGGGCAAAATAGGCCATTCTCACCAAAAACTCAGTTTCGTGGATCTGGAGCTGCTGTGCAAGCCAAACAGTTTTGTCTAGCTCCATGGTGGGATCCCAGATTCACGGTGGAGCTGTTTTTGGTGGATCTACTGCTCCAGATTCATTTATTCAGTAGTGAAGCTCTGCCAAACAGGCCCTTAGACATTCATTAATCATACATACCAAGCACAAAAGCGTCTAATGATCAAAATTAGTACATCACATAAACATATTTGACATGACAATATCAATATATGACAAACAAATAAACAATCAACAACAAGTAGATAATAAAATTAACATTTGAGTGGGATGTCTAGTTGTCTAATGCGGGTATTCATTACCCGCGGGTAGGCGGGTATGGGTAGTATATACCACATCCACACCCGCTACCCGCGGTAGAGGATTTCGCCAATAACGCACTGGTATATAAAATTTTTCATACCCATCTCTTTATCGGGTAAAACCCGTCGGGTATTCGGGTATCGGGTACCCATTGCCATCTCTAGACAGCAGGCAAACACCATAGCCGAGCCCGAGGGGCGGCTTAGTACAGCCCTTTTTTTTTGAAGAATTGTTCATGACAGCTTTTAGAAGCTGGGATTTGGCAACTGAAGGATCACTCCCTATCTGTTGTTGAATAGTAGGGGCATTTTTTATTCTAAAAGCTATTTAATGAGGTGAGTGACTTCTCTCATTTTAAGATAGTTTTTTTTGTTCTTCCATAAGCAATTTAAGACTATTCCAACAATTTTTTCCTTCATACATTGGTGTCTCTCAGCCCTTCACCGTACATCGACGGTCTCTTAGGGTTCTTTCACCGTACACCGACGATTCTTCAGGGCCACAGTCCATCAGATATTCACACACTAGTGTCTATTGGGTCAGAGATGTTAGAATCGAACTTTGATAACACTTGTTGGATCGTAAGGATCTTCCCACCCCCAAAGCTATCAAATAAGGTGAGAAACTTCCCCACTTTTAAATTAGATCTCTTACATTTCTACTGTCAATATGAGACCATTTCAACACAATCTCCATCATTGTGTTGATGTCTGCAAACCAAAAGACGCACCTTAAGTAGATGCAACATGAACTGAGACAAGAACAACAGTGATATGAAAATAATGATAACCCTCTCAAGCAGGTCGGCTCCATGCTTCGTATTCTTGTCAAACAACACCAAGCATCAACAGTACCTCTATCTACATTCAGAGATGGTCACAGATTGATGGAGCAACTGAATTCCCAAACAGCTCAAATTTTGTCACATATGGTTATTTAACGCTTCAGATCCCCACGAATTCCAAGCATAGCTAGACTTGTCCATTGGCCGCTTTGATTTTTTTTTTTGACTGCGAGATGGAAAAACCAGCAAGCACCAAGCTTTTTCGTTGTCAATCAGAGGAAAAGCTAAAAAAAAAGGGGCCCACGCAAGCAAGAAAGCGCAAGAAGCTTACAATGCAAAACTATTTTTTTAGGGTTCGTCTTAGAAGGCAAAACGGATCTGTCTGCTCCTCAGTTTCCAAGTCTAGAGCGTCGGTCGCCTCTTCTTGTCTCTATCGCATAGCCACAGATGATGTGTGGGATTCTTTCTGATTGCCAGCTTCAACTCCAATTATTGTGTTATATGAGGAACGAGGACCACTTGACCAAGGTTTCGGCACTAATTGAGTGCTGTAAGATCATATAGAGGTTATTTTATGATTGTGATAAGTAATTGATTTTTATATTAGAGTTTATGTGGTATCCGAGCTTGGTTTTTGAGAGTTTTACAAAAGACTGCATTTTGGTTGGACTGTCTGCTGAATCTTCAGGTTAAACGGTTTGACCGCTTTGTTTTGGCGGTCTGAAGCAGTCTGATCGGCATATTTCGACCGCTGACAGTAGTCAAAGGCGTGGTCCTCGATTTTATAGTCGGGCTGTCCGAACGGCCATGTGTTGGGCGGTCCGATCAACAGATCGACCACAGATGGTCAATGGTCGAAAGCTTTAGTGCCTGAACGACTACGGATGATTGATGGTCAAAAGCTACAGTGTCTGAATGACCACGGATGGTCGATAGTTATAGGCTTTGCGATCGGTAGTCATAGACTTCGCGATTGGTTGTGATCGATAGTCATGGGCATTACAATCGGCTGTTGTAGACCTCGAATACTCGTGTCAGACTAGCCAGTGATCTGACCGTCCTGTGCTTGGCGGTCAGACTGGCTTCTCTCGATGGTTTGAAGTTGTTCTCTGGAATTATTGGAATTTGGGTCATGGTTTGACTTGAGTGTTGTTGCTTATGTGCACATGGGTTTATTGTCTGGTCCTAAGTTTAGGATCAGTATTTTGGTTGCATAATTTTTGCAAGGTACATTGTATGGATTAATTGCACAAATTGAAGACATTGTGTATTGTGTGGTGCTACGTGACAGTTTGCTTATTGGTGTTGGTAGCAGGACATCGGAGCTAGGTCATGGTGAGGCATATGAGGACCGAGACTAGACACAGGGTGGTGCTGAGGTCCAAAATGGTTGGGGGAGACGCCAAAGATGACTGAGCCTTGCGGGGTGGTTGCAAGTCGGGATGACGAGGAACCAAAGTGGGGAGCTACTAGTGATGGACATGATGGGCAACGACAAGGTGGAACAGGACTAGGCTCAGGGAGGGTCGAGATCCAGACGGTTAAGGATGTCAGGTACTGTCATGCGTGAGGAGAGGCATGTGTTACGCCAAGTGATTTAGGTCGTTTGCAAGTGAGGATGGTTCAGTGGGATCCAGACGTGTGAGAGGCTTGACGGCAAGTCATTGGAACCACATGGAAGATGGCAGGCATGGGCGATGCTTTATGGAAAAGGAAGTGGAAAGCTTCGTCAAAAGCTGTAGAGGAGCATTTTGCTAAATTGCCCAATACCGAAAAAGTAACGGTATGTGAAACCGCGGCGTTGATCTAAGTGGTTTAAGTCTTGTATGTGTTGAAAATGTAAAGTGGATCAAGTGGTGATTCACTAATGGGTTAATGGTTGTAAGCCACTTTGAGAAGCGTGCGTGAGAGGGTAAAACCCGGCGTTAGGTGGGGTTAACGGGTTATCCCCCAGTTTGGCCTGATGAGTGGATCCATTAGGTTTTGATTCAGATTGTGAGCCTATATAAAGGGAGGAGAGGCAAGAGCTAGATTAGAAGGTTGGCTAAGCTTTTTGTTGGCTAGCTTCTCCCCTCCCATGGGAGATAGGTTAGAGAGAGTGTGTGTGCTCTGCTATCATAAGGGATTGTTTATAAAAACATTCCTCTCCAAGTGAAATAGATATCCAAACTTTGCCCAAGTGAATTGTGCCATGAATTCCCTCATGTGCTTTTGATTTTCTTGGCTTTTTTGTTGGATTTCTCTTCTCTTGAGTTTTTCTGCTGCCAAGGATGTGTAAGAGTAGAGATGTCTTTTAGATACAAGAACCCATCCATCTAGATACGATCTAGAGGAAACCCGGTCTTTTGCTTGTCTTTGGTCTATTTGGTCCATTTCTTGATCCGAGGTATTTTATTTGATTTCGTTGATGTTTTGACTCGTGATGTGTGGGAATGTAATCAAAACCATCTTCGCTATCTTTTACCCACAAGCAAGTTTTGATCAATGATTTTGGTTTTAGATCTTAGTTCATGTACGCTTACTCTGATCGCAAAAAAGTCTCATCATTGTCATGGATTTTTTGATCCAAGAATAGAATAGTCCCATGAGAACTTAAGCTCTATGCATATAAAGTTTTGCAGCTTTTGGTTTAATAGATCGAAAGTCCTGTCAGTTTTGGTTCTTGCGGTCGACTGAAAACTCTGTTCATCTGGGAGAAACGGTAGTTCCGCATGCTGTGTAAAGGTAATACCGCAACTCCTATTATCCGACAACTTTGGTTTGCAACCATTTATTGATTGTTGACCTCGCTAGTCGTGTTTCAACTGGGTTTGATCACTTTGGTTTCGACCGCTCACAGGTCGACCTCTTAGGTCAGATTTCAACCTACTTTAAATAATCAGGTTTGCTATCAGGTCTTCGACCACGTAGGTTACGATCATATCGGCCTTCGATCGCATAGGTTTTCAACTACTCATTGGTCCTCAACCACGCTAGACTTTCGACCGCTCATTGGTAATCGACCACGTAGGTTTTGACCACTCAATGTCCTCGACTACGCTGGTCCTTCTACTGCTCTCTTGTCATCGTCTGCGTTGATTTTCGACCACTCTCTAGTCGTTGATCACTCATGTCGAATTCTGGCCACGCTGGTTTCGACCACGCTGGTTTTCGATCATGTTAGTTTTCGACCACACTTTGGTCGTTGACCACTCGAGTCGAATTTTGACCATGTTGGTTACGAACACGTTGGTTCTTGACCGCTGTCTGGTTGTCAACCACCATAGTCGAAGTTCAACCATGTTGTTTTTTGATTGGTTTTGCTTAGCTCTGAGAGTCTCTGGTTTTCCACAGTGGTACAGCTCCGTGTTTCTCTAGATTTTGAGTAGGGTTCCTATCTGAATCTTCATAGATTTGTAGCTATCGGAGTAAAGGATAAATGAATACTTGGTGAAAACTTTTAAGACAATATTTACCCTCTCTGTTGCCATCTTTGGTCCTACAAGTACCGATTGTTCCTCAATGTTGTGCTTGTGATGGTCACAACGAGTAAGAACGGAAGCACTTAAGGATTGTTAACCTTGCCTTTAATCTATCTATCTATTATTATTAAAGTAGAGATAAAAAACCACTATGTTCACTTTTAAAGACTAGAAATTTTTATATTATCTAGAGAAAAAAGGTAAAGATTTATACCATTAATCATAGCGAATTCAGATTATAATGATCTACCTTAAGTTCCTAAGTGTTTCATTGATACGGAATCCGGGATCCAATTATCTAACCATACTGAGATCGAACTCCCGGAGCCAACTTGTTTGGTAAGACCTCTTTCCAAAGCTTTCTTCCTGCTACAATAGCCCGCCACGTAGCTGATGCAGTGCGTGGGATCGATGCATCCATAAACTCTGGGAAATATCTACCTTTCAAAACTCTTGCACATAGGGAAGTTAGGTTGGAGATTAGGCGACAGCCTTGTTTCCCCAATAGTGCCAAACTAAACAAGTGTAGATCACAAAAACCCATCCCTGCCCTGCATTTAGGAGTAGCCAATCTATCCCAAGAAATCCAATGGATAGATCATTTATCAAGAGAGCTACTCCACCAATATCTTGCCATATACGACTTAATTTTCTTACTTGTGGAAGCATGTCTACTTTTACTGTATTACCCTGAAAATAGAGGAGCGTTTCAAAAACCTATCTTATATCCCACCTTTACCTCTCTCTCTATCTCTTTCCATCTATTTATCTCTCTCCTCTCCAATATCTCTCTCTTCTCCCGGCGGCGGCGCCGTTGGCGTCAACGGCTGGCGCAGGGGAGGCACGGCATGTAGCAGTGCAACGCGAGGGCGCGTCCGGGAGGTGCAGTGTAGGCGACCGGCGTGGGGCGCTTCCGGGAATCATAGGTGGCGGATGGTAGCATTGGGCGGCATAGCTAGGGCGGCATCACGTTTGCCGGCCAACGGCGGCGCGGCTAGCGGGCAACACTTGGGTGGCGGTGCAGTGGCCGCAAGCGGCGCTCGGGCGGCGTAACATCGATGGCGGTGTGACGTGTGATGCATGGCGCAGGTGGTCATGAGGCATTGCAGTGGCGGCATTGGTCAATGGCGCAAGGGCCGGTGCGGGTGGTGCAACGCAGTGGCGGCGACGGCCGGTGGCGGTGCGGCTGGTAGTGGCTGCCGACAGCCGGTGGTGGCCGCCGGCGGCGGCGCCGGTGACCGGTAGCATATGGACTGGTGGCGCAAGGGCCGGTAGCATATATTTCGGTGGTGCAAGGGCTAGTGTGGGTGGCGTGGTGCTGTGGGTGGTCCGGCACACGGTGAGTGGCGGTGGCGGCTGGGAGCGGCTGGCGGTGGCGGCGTCGGTGACCGGTTTCCACGGCCACATGATTCGGCTGACTGGGATGCAGCCGAATCACATGTTCGTATGGGGTTTTGGCCAGCCTTGTAGCGGGACACCGTTCGTGTGGCCGAATGAGTGTTCGGTTAGCCGAATGGCGATTCGCACGGCAAAGGCTTAGCGAACACAAAATTCTTTTGGCCGAACGCACTTCCGCCCGTCTTTCCACAAGATTACCTTAGCTCTGATCTGATTCATCTATATTCTACCTTGTAGGTTCGCACGCGGCCACCGAGGGGGCGTTCGGGCAGTTGTGCATCTTTGATCCTTCGAGAAGCAAGTCCGCCGAGCGTGCCCAAGGTAAGTACCCCGTGGCCGTGACCTTTACGTTTTCGCATACCATGTGTTTCCATATCACTTGTCACCTTGCCATTGAGTACAATTATCATAACACTCATACTTGTCTGACTATTATCATATCACTAAAGATTACCTGGTCAATTATCTTGTCACTAAAGATTACCTAGTTAATTATCCTATCACTAAAGATTACCTGGTTAATTATCCTATCACTAAAGATTACCTAGTTAATTATCCTATCACCAAAGATTACATGGCTATTATCATATCACGAAAATTACCTGGCTAATATCATATCCCTAAAAGTTACCTGGTTATTATTTTATCACTAAAGATTACATGGCTACTATCACATCACCAAGGATTACCTGGCTACTATCATATCACCAAAGTTACCTGGCTGTTATCATATCACTTAAGTCACCTGGTTAATCTCATATCACTAAAACTTACCTGGTTGTTATCGTAATACTAATACTTGCTTAGTTATTATCATATTACTAACGCATGCTTGATTGTTATCATACTACTAATGTTTGCCTGGTTATAGACATCCAATATTGTATTCATGCCATGATGTTTTAGGTTATCTTAATTCACATGCCTTTAGGTTTATTAGAATGCTCAGTTAATAATGTTATATAATTCATGCTTTTAGTTAGTCTTAGAATTCATACTTAAATCATTAATGGGGGTAGCATATAAATATGTTTCAAATGTAAGTTTAAACCACTAGCAATCTTTTAACATTATAGCTGCTATGTTTATTTTTCCTGATACCATGATCATTTATTTGTGTGATTTTATATGTGTCACGAATGGCATTTATACAATACATGTTAATCTGACTAATACTCACTTATCACATAATAAAACCTGGATGATTGATAACCTTGTGTGAGCTACGTTATAATACTCCTAGAATGATTCCTAATCCTTCATCACCATATTATCATTCCACATCGCCCTCATATCGGGAATTACATTTCTCCATTTCCAACCTTAGCCAATCATTCCTCTTATCATAACCTTATCTCATCCTTTTCTTAGTTCCCTTAATTGCACACCATATAACATATTAACAATGTAACAGTTATTTGGCCTTGGTTATCCACATGTAGGGGAGATTTCCACCCACCTAGGGGTACACTCTCGTTACTCAGGATATTACACCCCGTCTACTGTTATACAGTCGATGACAACGTTGTGTCTGACTATTCTCGTATACCCAGGTATATGTGAGTAATCACTAGTGTCGCTGCCATAACTTACTAAATAACGATTATCCCTAATTGCATTGTTCCTGTTACCTCTATTTCTGGCTATTATCAGTGTTTCTGGTTAACTCACTAATAAAGGAAATAACAATTACCTGGCTCGAAGTTACCCACATATAGGGGAGATTTCCACCCACTGGTAACGTGGGGGGGGGGCGTACACTTTTGTTACTCAGGATATTACACCCCATCTGTGGTTATACAGTCGAGGACAAGGTTGTGCCTAACTATTCTCGTATAACCGGGTATGTGGGAGGCAATCGCTGGCGCCTTTGCCATAATTTGCTAAATAACAATTACCTTGGTTTCACATTACCGTTATCTCCATCCCCGACAGGTATCAGTGTCCCTGGTAACCTAGTTTCATCGCAATTAACTTGTGTCAATTACTTACTTGCATTACTTGTCATTTAATCACCATGTTGCGACCGTTGTTGGGTACTTACCGAAATTTTCAAATTTCACGCTTGCTCTTTTCATTCTCAGGTAAAAAGTAAGTGGAGTGATAGCATCATGCATGGATGGGAGCACTCGAGTTTTCAGTACCATGGCTTGCCACTATTTATGTAATTTTATTTGATCCTCTTTTGGTTAGAAGTGGATCAGTCTCATGTTTCAAATATTTATTTCAGCTTCCGTTGGTTCTCTATTAAAGTACTTTTAAAATTTTAATTCCTTATGATTTCTATTGTTGCTTTTATTCTTTATTTTGGCGATGACGTTCCATAGTAATATCTCATGTTAATATGTGAGGTGCTACATCTACCTTAGAGCAAACTAATATGCACCACTGTAATTTAGGTCCACCAAAATAAATGATGCATATCTTTTTTCTTTAATTGATGTGAGAATTTCTAGCTTTCAAAATAAACATGGAAATTCATTTTAAATAATGTTTTAATAGTGCGATAGATAACTATGTGAAGCTAGTGCCGAGGTTGTGTGTATACATACATACATACATACATACATACATACATACATACATACATACATACATACATACATACATACATACATACATACTGTTCTTTTTGGCTGCAACTTGTAGCTTTTGGGCTGTTCATGTGAGAGATTATAGAGTAACAGAAACTCATGTGCAGTTTTTGCCAATATAAATGAAGTCAGTACAGTATATACTACAATTAACTAGTAGACCCTATCTTGAAAAAACGATTTGTTTAAAAGTTAGTTACTGTAGAAAAACCAAAAGCTAAAGCCAAAAGCTGAAAAAGAACAGGGCCATGGTGCCCAGGCTCCATAATTGAGTCTTTCCATCCATGATTAAGACTTTTATCCTGATATATTATATATCATTACACTTGCACGCATCTAAAAGCAATCCAAAGATAGTAAGGCTTGGTGCCTAGACACCAAGGTGCCCCATTTCAACGTTATATATATATATATAGTAAAAATAACAAATGCTCATATAGGTATGTATCGTTTGCGATTTAAAATTTCTTAGATGTCAAGTTCAATTAGTTTACTAACTAGTTCAAACAAGTTTGAACTAAAATTTGAATTGTAGTTGCCTTTTTTATGATAGTTTGATTGTAGGTATGTGATCTAAATTCGTTCAAAACTTTGAATTTGAATATATTTTTTCGAATTTATACGTTTCATTTGAATTGTTATAGATGAGTATATACCGTAAAACTGATATCTTCAAAAAAACCCCAAAGTTAGATGGAATTAATACATTTGAAATCATGGTGCCCAGCCTCTATGAGTGAGATTTTCCATCCTTGAGTGAGACTTTCCATCCATGATTAAGACTTTTCATCTATGTCAATGACTTCCTTTCCATACTATTGCACTAGCACGCATCTAAAAGCAATCCAAAGGTACGGAAGCTTGGTGCCCAGACACCATGATGCTCTATTTCAGCGTGTGTGTGTGTATATATATATATATATCACCAAGAGAAAAATGTGATTTATGGGTAAGAAAAATCCAGCAACTTACAAAGCAGCAGTCCCAATAAAAGTACAGAAGTGGTCGTCTGCAAATTATTTCACTTGTATTGTCTTAACACCTAGAACTGATTCATCCGTGCATGAAAAATACTTTTTTACAGGAGGCTTGGGAAGCAAGCTGAGAACAATGTATTCCTATATTACTAGTAATACTGTTTAACGAGCAGCGACGGCCACTGAGAACTTACAACGAAAATACAGCAATAATGCACTTTAAACAACAGATGATATTCATTGACTAGACTACAGAGTCTCAAGTCTTCGTCCTCTCCATTTCCCCGTCCCCTCTTGAGAGAAACCCTATCGATTTGAGCTTCTCGTGGATCATCCGGAAGATGACTCCAATGGCAACAAGCTCCTCTCCATTTGAGGTGCAGAAGCAGATCCTTTCGTATATCTTGCTTTGAATTCTTTGTTAGGATCAACCTTTTGCTGGAACTTTGTTTCTTTTCATGTGCTCGCCAGGGGTTCTATTCCATTTCTTTGGCTCTTCCTTTTTTTTCTTCTGCGGGGGATCTCTTAGCTCTTCTTTGATAGATCCTTTACGAAGGTCGTCAAACGATAATAGATTATCTTGCAACTTGGTTTAGTTCCGTGAGATCTGCAACAAAACTTAGTTGAACAAGCCGTTTCAATGTCCTCTTGCATCTTGGTAAATAAAATCTTATGAGCTTGGGATGTACTCCCCATATTAAAAACTCCATGTTTTATTTCATGAAATAATTCCATGGTTTCATGACAGTTGTTTCCTGAGGCAAATCCAGCCGTCATGTTTATACTTATAGTAGTCAGATTTCTTTTTGTAATCACCCGTGCTTTTGAAGTTAACAGCAGAAGCTAAGTTGTTTTACCCGTATATTTGCACTTCAGTTCAGCCAATTTTATAGTCATATCAACAGATCTGTCAAAGTAATTCCAGTTTTTTTTTTAAGTTCTTGCTTTTGTTAATGAGATTTGTCAATTAAGGAATCAATTGATGTTATGAACCCTTCCCAGGAAAAAATTGATGAAGAAGTTGATTTGCTAATTCAACAATAGGAAAAGGACTATGGGACAATCTAGATCCAAATTTTGTTAGTTGGACATGCCAGTACTCACTAATACAGATGGATCATGAAGTTGGTACAAGATCTTGTAACAGGGAAAAGAAAAGTAACCAATAAAAACTTAATTCTTGTCAAATGTCAATATAATCTTTGTGTTAGGTATTCCTAACCTGGATAGTTCTGATTTCCAATAGTTAATTAAGCTGGTTAATTAGCATTCTGTCTAATAGTATAACTGATTTCTGTTTGATACATCTCTAGCATGTATTTTGCTAGTGTGTTAAGAGCATAGCCAAAAGTTTAGGAACCAACTTTCTTGCAGAGTATTCCCTAATCGACGTCAGTGCTGAAATAGCTTTAAATTTGACGTCACATTACATGGAATTCTGTTGAAGAGAAATAGTATATGGGATTAACTGGTGAATGAATGTTTTCTCCCCAGAGTGACCAAGAGGAAAAGCAAAGGCTGGCAACAAAGAAGACGTTGAAGCGTGTCATATCACTAGCTCAAGTCTTCATTGCAATTGCAACTAGCATCCTCACGGCAGCTTTCTCAGCAGGCAAAGATGTCACTCTGCACCGGCACGTCCTGGCTGCCGGCGGTTGCTTCCTGATCATCACATATCTATCTGCTCTCCTGCTGGTCTACTTGAAATTGTTCTTGTCAGGGTACAAGCAGCTTCACAGATGGCACATCCGGTTCCTCCAGCTCCTCTGTGTGATCAGCGGCGCAGCGCTGATCGCAATGAACTCCCTGCTTTTGGTACTCATCAGCGAAGGGAATGGCTTGCTGTCGCTTAACCTGCTGCCCATTCAAGGCATCGTCGGCATGCTCGCGTACCACGCGACGCCGACGGAGGACAGCATGCGCGACAAGGCGTTCGAGGCGCAGATCATGAGCGGCCGCAAAGTCGCCCTCTTCGCCGCTGCAACGGCCTTCGCCGTCCAGACCACGCTTGTCTTTGGCTACCTAAACAACTCCAGCTTACAGGCGCTGAGCTATCGATTCGACCTCTCGGTGTCCTTCCTAGCGTCGGCTCTCAGTGTGTTCTTGGTCGTGGCTACCTGCATGCCGCTTGGGTTCAGGACTGAGGCTGCAAGGGATAAGGTGCTGTCCATTGTGACGTACCTGAAGGACGCCGTCATGTCCGTGCTCGCGGTCACCGCAGTGACTCTTGGCCAGGAGTTTCTTGGTGGCGCTACCGTGCTCGCTCTCTTCCCGGAGATCACCGTAGCTGCGATGTATTATGCTGTGAACCTGTCCGCCGACGAGAAGGCCGCGCAGGACCAGCACGACGGTGCGGACCGCAAGATGGAGACGCTGCCGACCGTCGTCGTGGCGACGTTCGGCTTCGGGATGCTGGGGGCGGCTTACGCGGAGCTGCGCGGCACGCCGGAGTACGACATGTACACGAAGGCCCTCGTGTTCACCTTGCTCACTGCCGTCATGTCCAGCTTGGGTCGAGTGGCCGGGCCGCTCTGCAACTCCCGTCGTGACAAGAGCTCGGCGACGTGGGTTGGGTTCTTGAGCAACATCCTCCCCATTGTGGAGATGCTGGTCGCCGTCCCGCTCGCCGCAAAGGTCGTGCTTAATTTCGTCGCCGTGTCCTAGCACTTGTGGCTTGTCCAATAATGTACACACGCATGTTGTTGTTGCCACTTACAGAATTGTACCTGGAGAGGTTTATATGTAGTAGTGTGTGGTGACCTTCTCATTTCTCACTTTCAGAACTCCTGTGTCTGTATATTTTTGGCACATCCGAGATTGTACTAAATAGCATCAGCTTTATGTTTTGACTTACTGCTGCTTGCCTGCTTTTATAGGTCCATTTCTTCGCTTATACAAAGAGAGAGTAATCTCTATTCAATCTTGCTTCTGTATCTGAACAACCGAACTGTGCCTTGTTATGCACCCAACCAGCATCAATAAAAAAAAAACTCGCAACAAGCCAACAACAACATTCTTGCAGAAATAATGACTGCCAGATGAACTTAGCAACAAAAGAAATACTGAAATGGAAAAGTGTTTGTCCTAAACAAGGAATGAAGAGATTCAGATAAGCTGGGTTATTTTTACAACCTGGATCACGACAAACAAGCACAGCCAATCAACCTGTCCGGTAACAAAGCTTGTGTTGGAACCGACAGCCCTTAGCACGCAAGCACACACAAAGATTTGTTATGAGATTCGACAAAGCTATGTCTTAGGAGCCGAATGAGGAGTTTCTTTCCTTTTCACGATTAAAGTTATAAGAAGTCTCCTTATATATTTATATCCCAGTTGAATGTTTGACTCAGGCTCCTTTCGAAGCACTTTATGGTAGGCCTTGCCGCTCTCCCCTTTATTGAGATGAGGTTGAGGAGAAAGAGTTACTTGGGTCTCAGCAAGTCAATGATTGAAAGGAGCATATCAATCACATTAGAAACAATTTGCTTTTAGCCCAGATTCGCCAGAAGAGTTACACTTACCGTTCCCATCGATCGCTGGAATTCGAAGTGAGTGATTAGGTTCTTTTGCAAGTCTCCCCAACCAAGGGCGTGATTCGTTTCGAGGCAAAAGGAAAGCTGAACCCCTGTTATGTTGGACCTTTTCTTATCATCGAGTGGATTGGGAAGCTTGCTTACCGTTTGGAGTTACCTCCTTTCTTGCCCGGTGTCCATAACGTCTTCTATGTCTCTATGTTGAGGAAGTATCTAAACGATCCTGATCAAATTCTGGAGTTACCCACTTTGGAAGTCTCAAAAGGTTTGACTATCGTTGCATAGCTAGTTCGTATCTTGGAGCGTTCGGAGCGTCAACTGCGACGCCGGACCATTTCTTATGTCAAGGTCTTGTGGTCTCATTAGACGGAATGTGAAGCCACCTGGGAATTGGAGTCTCAAATGCGTGAGAAATAGCCTGATCTCTATTGATTTAGGTTTAGTTCTCATGTTTTCCTCCACTTAAATAAATTACTCAAATTCCGCTTATCTTATTTTCTTGAGGTAATTGATTCGAGGCCGAATCTTTTCTAAGGGGGAGAGCTATAGCACCCAGAAAATAGGAAGTCTCTCAACATTTCAAAAGCTAGCAATTATCTTAATTAGTTTCAATCTAATTGATTGCTTTCCTTAACCCAATCTTGAGGGGATAAGTTAGCCTCCTTTTCTCCCTATCCTCCCGTGCGCATACTCCCTCCATCTCATCTCTGTCTCTCTTCCCCATCTCTTTTTTTTCAATCTACCTACCTCTCTCTCTCTCTCTCTTCTCTTGGGCACGGACCTGGTGGCCAGCGGCGGCGATGGCACCAGCGTGGTCGACAATGTCAGCGGTGGTAGGCCGATGGTGGCGGCATGGCTAGCAGCACACGGTGGGCCAAGTGGCATGGCTAGCAACACATGGGCAACGTGCACCGAGGTGGCGGTAGGCAAGGCGGCACGGCTGATAAGCGCACAAGCTAGAGGTGGCATGACCGGTAGAGGGCGACGTTGGTCATGGGCGCGGCTGGCGGCGCAGGGCGTGCGGGCGGTGGTGCTAGCAACATTAGGGGCAGCGTGTTGGGCCAAGCGGCGTCAGGCCGCATGGCCAAGGGGCAGCGTGGTGGCCGGTGGTGGCGTGGTGCAATCGACGGCTGGCGGTCGGCTGTGGTGGCTGGCTGGCCGGTGACCATTTTTCCCCCACGGTCACGGTTCGGTTGGCCAGAGGCTCGACCGAACTGGGTTTCACATGAGGATTTTGATAACTTCTGCAGCAGGATGTCCTTCGCTATTATCATATCACTAAAATTACATGGCTATTAGCATATCACTAAAGTTAGCTGGCTAATATCATATCACTAAAGTTACCTGGTTATTATCATATCACTAAATCTTACCTGGTTGTTATCATATTAGTAATGCTTGCATGGTTCTAGATTTATAATACTATATTCATTCCATGATGTTTTAGGTTATCTTGTTTCACATACTTTTAGGTTTATTAGAATACTCAGTTAATAATGTTCTAGAATTCATGCTGTTAATTAGTATTTTAGAATTCATGCTTAAATCATTAATGGGGGTAACATATGAACATATTCTGAATTAGGTTTGAACCACTAGCAATCTTTTTACATTAGGGTTGATATGTTTATTTTTCCTGATATCATGATCCATTACTCTTATGATTTTATATGTGAGTCAAGACTGATGAATATAATACCGTTAATCTAACTAATAATCACTCATCATGTAATAACACTTGGTTGATTGCGAACCTTTGTGTGAGTTATATTATAATACCTCTTTAGAGTAATTACTAAATCACTATCACCCTATTATCATTCTACATCGCCTTCATATCGGGAATTATGTTTCTCTAATTTCAACATTAGAAAATCCTTTCACTTCCCATAACATTATCTTCACATTCTCTTAATTCCCTTAAATTTACACCATATAACATATTAACAATATAACAGCTACCTGACTTGGGTTACCCACATGTAGGAGAGATTCCACCCACCTAGTAACGTACGGGAAGCCGTACACTTTCGTTACTCAGGATATTACACCCCGTCTACGGTTATACAGTCGAGGACAATGTTGTGCCTGACTATTCTCGTATAACCGGGTATGTGAGAGTAATTGTTAGTGCTATTGCCATAACTTGTGAAATAACAATTATGTTTAATTCCATCATTCCTATTGCCTCATTACTCAGGATATTACACCCCGTCTGTGGTTATACAGTTGAGGACAGTGTTGTGTTTGACTACTCTCGTATAATCAGGTATGTGACAAATAATTGCTAGTGCCATTGACATAACTTGCTATATAACAAATATCTTTATTTCCACATTTCCTGTTATCTCTATCTCCGATTGATATCAGTGTTTTCAATAACCTTGTTTTATTGCAATTAACATGTATCAATTACTTGCTTGTATTACTTGTCATTTACTCACCGTATTGCGACCATTATTGGTACTTACTGAGATTTCCAAATTTCAGCTTGCTCTTTTCATTCTCAAGTAAAAAGCCAGTGGAATGATAGCATCATACATGGGTGGGAGCACTCAAGTTTTCAGCATCGTGGCTTGCCACTATTTTGTTATTTCACTTGTTCTTCATTTGGTTAGAAGTAGACTGGTCACATGTTTTAAACATTATTTCAACTTCCATTCGTTCTCTATTATAGTACTATTAAAGTTTTAATTGCTTGCGATTTCTATTGTTACTTTTATTATTTACTTTGACGATGATGTTCTACAGTAATATCTTTTATTGGTACGTGAGGTGTTGTATGCCTGTATGATAGTAGCAGGAAGGTGAGGCTTTACTGTTCCAATCCATGGTAGGTTGACAGCTATATATGGTCCTGTGACAGACTTCAAATACTAATCTACTTACGCAAGGGGAGTTCTAGCTAGTCTGATTATTACAGTTCAACTTTATTTGTAACGCATGGAAATCAAACAATGATATCCCCAGCTGCACTTTCAACAACTATTTTATGAACCGAACTGACCACAACCTTCGTCAATGTAATTAGCCAAAAAGACCTCGTCAAAAATTAACAAATGCTGTTGCTTCTATCGCTGTACTAACTTTGGGTGTTTTTTAAGCAGACCGTACTATAGTTCCGTTGGGTTGTCGGTTTCATCTGTTTGTAGGAAAGATGGTAAGTAAACTGCAACAACCATGACTAAAGTTGCCGTACGTACGTGCTTTGGCCATATCCTGAGCAGCTTCTCTTCCAGGGTGCTATTCCATTCAGAAAAGTAACATACACGTACTATATATTGACAAAACTTGTTTTTTTTTCGACAACACGCAGGTGACGTGCACGTCTTTTGAACACAAACCAACAACATATTACAGCCAAAGTACACGGCAGCGCTGCAGCAGCACCACACAATCCACCCAAACAACCCGAAGAGCTAACTTACAGCATAAATATCTACCACTACCACCACTCAACTTATCATATCAGGCTAGCGATGCCCGTCGCCCTTGCTTCCTGCCACAGAGCGGACTCTTGCTTGATCTCCTTGTAACACTCTATTTTTAGAAACAGAACCGTCGTACTTCTCACAATAGCACAGGAGTTTAATTACAGATAAAAAAAATATCATACCTACTTACGAGCATTTAAAAAGAACTAACTTGATTAAAACATGACATAACAGCCAAACTTTAGCAACTTTATGGGCGTTCAAACTCAAAACCTAACTTACATTCAGAAGAATTGAAGAAATCTTCACAGGAACGCTTGAGTGCGGTAGTAACCTTAACACAAAAGCTGAAGCATCATTTCTTCTTCTGGTATCTGTTTTGGCAAAATAAAGTAAGATTGAATACACTAGGTATTCAGCAAATCGCTATATAGCAGAATGCATTTGCAGGAACTATATCTATATGCAAGGCTTGACCAAAGGATGATATTGTGTTCCTTTAGCACGAAGCCAATTTGCTAAATATCATATCAAAGCTAGTTTTGAAACCTATGACTTAGTCATTTTTAATTAAAATTAAAATGTCCAGTTTCAATTAAATTTGTGGAAACAACTTTCCTCACATTTACTTACCATATCCAGTCCATAGAAAACATTTCATATCTATTTTCATACCATCATACTATGTCTATAAGCACCGCTAATCATTAACCATTTTATGAAAACTATACACTGTGGTATCTCTACACTTTGCCTATGGCCAGGGCACGGCTATTCGAATAGATTATAACACTCTGCAAAGGTTATATAACTTTACCCACAAGATACGATTAACTCATAATATCAGTCATTACACGCTTTCTTAGGCGTGTGTCTGAGAAATCATAACAAGACTTTTACAATGCTTAGTTCCAATACTTTCTCCCACCCTGGAGATACAGGGCCTGTTCTTTTTGGCTAAGACTTATAGCTTTTGGCTGCGCTTGTGGCTTTTGGGCTGTTCGTGCGAGAGATTACAGAGTAACAAAAACTCACGTGTGGTTTTTACTGATATAAATGAAGGCGGTACAGTATGTACTATAATTAACTAGTAGACCTTATCTTGAAAAGACACTCCGTTTAAAAGCTAGTTACTGTAGAAAAGACAAAAGCTGAAAAAGAACAAGGCCATATTTAACTCCTCAGTTCTGAAGAACCCCCGTTGTTAGGGAGTCTCTCCCTCATCATTAGTGTACTCTACAAGGGTAGTAACCCTTCATGTTCACTCTCATCACATTCCATCCGGGCAATGACCCCACAAGCCATTCCCAATTTAGCCACGATTGCACAGAAGTCCACACCGAAACTAAGCAAATTAGTTAGTTAGGTCCATCCCATACTAGACTTGTAGTTACATGATTGGGTATAAAAATGAGCGCACACGGATTTGATCCTTAATCGACTCGGGTGAGACAAACCAACAAACTCAAACCTAGCATCGTACCTGCACTGATCTCATACCAACCACTCACTGGAGTCTCCACTATTTTATAAAATATTCTATGTTTCTAGTGGTAACCCATGTTATCATTGTATTATCATGTTTCAAGTTTCCATTTGGCAATATTCGTATTGTGTTCGATTTTACCACTAGAGCATATCTAAGTACAATCATAATCTGGTGTTATTAATATTATAAGTATCCTATGGTGATAAGAGAAAGGTATTATCAAGGAAGGAAAATAAGAGGTATCAACTGTATGTTGTAGCTAGACAATCTACATAAACAACAACGGTAAGCAAGCACTTGTATTTGAAAGTGAAATTTTTTAATTTGAAAACTAGGTTCAATATGATCAATTATAAGGACTTGTCTCCTTTTCTAAGGTCATTGATCACTTCTCTGTAGGTTTTAGGTCTGATACCAACTACTTTAATTGCTCTTGTAGTTCCTCCATTGGCCAACTTGTTGAATCCGGATACTAGCATAGAAGAACAAATATAAATAAGTTTATACTTTGCAGAATGTAAACTAGAAATAAAATACAATAAAATAACTAGAAAATAAATAAAGAAAATGGGTTTGGGAAAATAGTACTGAAGTTGAAAATGGGTTAGATGTGATCGAGACGATCGAAATAGGTATAAATATGTTTAATGGTTTTTTTTGTAAATAGTAACGTGTCTATACTATTCACAACGGGTCGGGCTAGGAATAGTACCAGTTCAAGAACAGTGTTTGGGTTTGGGTTTGAATAATTTCGGGCTAGGTTGTGAACAATGTGGCTACAGCGTTGGCTCTGGCTTTGGGCTTGGCCCATGCTTTCCCTGGTTTTTGGGCCGATCAGCTTGGAATGTTTTATGCTTATACAGCCCACTGAATAGCTCAACCTGCTTTCGGTCGTCTTCTTTCTCGGTCAGGCGCCTACACGCAAAAACAGAGCGAGCGGCCATGGCGTGATTAGAAGTGGTGGTGCACAAAGGACATAGGGGTGCCTAGGGTTCCATTTTTGGGGTTTGTGGCTGCCGATGTTGACTAGAGTGGCCGACAATGAGAAGTGCTCGTCAGGGCTCTTCCATGGCACAGAGGGATTCTAATGGCTAATTGGCAAGGGCAAAGGTGCTTTGAGCATCTCGAGTGCTCAGGGAAGGCTTTGGCAGTAGCAGTTTAGGCTCTGGGGTTTCGAGGGAGGCTACCCATGGTGAAGTGGCTTAGGTTGGCGCTGATGCTCGGCGGCGGCGAGCTAAGGGTTAAGAGGGGCTAAGGCGAGGTCATGGTCAGACTCGTAGGGTCTTAGTGGTGCTAGGGGTGGAAGCTATTAAAGTTTAATGGATGTGTTAATGAAATTGAAATTTAGGGCTTACCGATGATGTTGAGGTGGCAATGGTGGACATGTGGCCACAGGTGGAGGGGAAGGGTGTGGGAGTGCAATGGGGGTGGTTGTAGAGGCCAATGGCGAAGTTGGGCTAGCTTTATAGCACTTAGGAGGCGGTGGGAGCAGTGATGGTTTGGCTATGGCGGTGGCACGTGGCCAGCGAGATGGCGCGCTAGAGTCTTCGACGTTGCGGTGGAACATTGGGCATGGCACATCCCTGGGCATTAACGAGCTCACAGTGGCGGTGGTCAAATAGTGGGTGTGTGCGTCAGATGGGGAAGGCTCTGTGTGGCAGTGGCGGCGAAGTGGCTTAGGCGGCCGTGGCCAAGTTGAGGCGACGGGCGATTAATAGGGTTGTCACAACATGGCAGAGAATACTATGGTCTTTGACCGGAGTAGCAGCGGCGAATGCTTCGTTGTGGCCACGACGAGTAGGAACGGGCCAGGTGGCGCACAGGAACAAGGGCGGTGGCATAAAGTGAGATGGCACCAGTAGTGGGGAGAGGTGGAAACCAAGATGGGAAAGTGGTTTTTGGTAGAGCAATTTCAAATTGGGCAAGTTTTAAAATTTGGCTATAATTCAAGCAAATTCAAAATTTTACAAATTTTGAATTTGTTTCACTCCTCCACAATCCTTGCTATTGGTTTAGTCTCACTCCGGAACACCCTAGAGTTACTTCCTATCTAGGCCGCTCGCATTGTTAGAATCACTACCAAAAACTTGTTTGATTAAGCGTGCATCTTTGCATTGGCTAACTCGTAGTAAGTACGGTAAGTGATCGAGGATATGGTACTCGAGAACCGGACCATTATTGGTCCATGCATGTTCGTTAGCGTTCCCCCGCTCGTGTCATTCGGTGTGTACAATACATCCTGCAGCGCGTAACGTAGCGCGCGCTCGGCCCGATCGTTACCGAGCGCACGTAAGTACGAAAAGTGACAGCCAACCACCAGGCAAGATCCGTTATATAAGACGTTGCGTCGTTTCCAACTACATATACACTGCAAGTCTGCAACACAGGAGTACTTTCCACAGACCTATCCCGCTCGTCATCAGAGAGAGAGAGAGAGAGATGCCCCCCAACGGCGCCGCGGAGATGGCGCGGCCACAAAGCCCTCTCCGGAGTATCTTGCCGCAGAGCCCCCTCCGGATCAAGCAGGACGGCAAGTTCTACGAGCGGCTTCTCACCAAGGAGAGCTCCGCGGCCAACCCCTCCTTCCGGTACTACTGGGCGGAGCCCGGCTCGGTGCCGTTCGTCTGGGAGTCCCAGCCCGGCACGCCCAAGGTGGACCTTTCCCGGATGGCCGCCGGCGCCCTCCCGGCCATCACCCCACCCCCGTCGTACCTGCTCCAGCACGGCAGCGGCAAGGTGGCCACCGCCTCACGTCCTCCGAAGAGCAAGGCAAAGAGCAAGAAGCGGTACAGATTCAACTTCAAGCGGATCAAGATCGGCTTCATCTCCGGCATCTTCTGGCGGCTCACCCTCGGGAAGGCGTGGCGGCGGTCGGCGCCGTCGTCGGTCCAGGTCTCGTCGTCCAGCCGGTGGCTGTTCTCTTCGGTGGCCTCGGAGAGGGGCGAGCACCACCGCGACGATCAGGAGCCCGCGGCCCAGAAGAGTACCGTGATGTGCTCCGGGGGGCGCCCGAGCCCGTGGATGCTGCTATTTCGCGGCCTATGGAGCCGCAGCCGCGACGATGGTTGGTCGTAGATCGCTCTCAGGTGTGGTACCATGCATCGAGGGGATTATAGCATGATAAGTGTGGTTTTTCATGGTTGCGAAAGATGTCAACAAAGTGTGTGTGCGCAGATCACTTGTTTAGCGTTGTCTCTTCAGCAGGCCGGCCGTTCGTTGTTGCCTAGTGTTGTATGCAACTTGTGTTGATTGTGCTTACAGATGGGATCGAGTTCCACGTGTTTGGAACCATTCGTTAATGTTTTGTTGTTTGGTTTTTTTATTATTTAGAGGGGAAAAAGGATGCGTAATATCATTAATTATTTTGCTTTTCCGGTTTTGCTAATCACCAGACGCATGTTTTTTTTTGTGCTTAGAGATGCGTGTGCTTCAGCGTTGGATGTCGATTCGATGGACAAAATTTTGAATTATCTAAAATTTTGAATCATCTTCTAAATAACAGGGGCACCTAGGTGTCTGGACACCTAGTCTCCCTACCTTTGGATTGCTTTTAGATGCGTGCTAGTGTGCTTGAGACTTTCCATCCATAATTAAGACTTTCCTTCCATGATTGATTTAGCATGCCTAATATATTACATACCATACATACCATTGCTCTAGCACGTATCTAAAAGCAATCTAACGGCAGGAGCCTAGGTGTGCAGGCACCTAGGTGTCCCATTTCAATGTCTATATATATATATATATATATATATATATATATATATATATATATATATATATATATATATATATATATATATATATATATATATATATATATATATATATATAGAAAAAAATTACATAAGGCACCTTGGTGCCTAGGCACCTACATCAAGAACCGTCCGATACACGTGTATGATTGATAATTTTTTTGAGTTTGGGTATGGAAATGTTTTATACCCTTGATATATTTATGGTAAGTAAGTTTTGAACTCAGTTCAAACTAGTTTGAACTACTTTTGAGTTCAATGTGACTACAGTGAGTATATACCATAAAAATAGTTCAAACTAATTAAACTGAAGTTGAATTTAATTTTTTTGAGTTTGACATCTCAAATATACTTTTTATGGGTATAGGAAGATACCCACATCAAGCGTTATGAATCTCAAAGCAAATCAACGGGTATTGATATGGGTGCCTAGGCACCAAGGTGCATGAAACACTCGTCCTATATATATATATATATATATATATATATATATATATATATATATATATATATATATATATATATATATATATATATATATAGGAAAATTACATAAGGCACCATGGTGCCTAGGCACCAACATCCGATACACGTGTATGATTGATAATTTTTTGAGTTTGGGTATGAAAATGTTTTATACCCTTGATATATTTATGGTAAGTAAGTTTTGAACTCAGTTCAAACTAGTTTGAACTACTTTTGAGTTCAATGCAACTACAGATGAGTATATACCATAAAAATAGTTCAAACTAATTAAACTGAAGTTGAATTTAATTTTTGAGTTTGACATCTCAAATATACTTTTTATGGGTATATGAAGATACCCACATCAAGCGTTATGAATCTCAAGCAAATCAACGAGTATTAATATTGGTGCCTAGGCACCTTGGTGCATGAAACACTCGTCATATATATATATATATATATATATATATATATATATATATATATATATATATATATATATATATATATATATATATATATATATATTGCTGGAATTTTTAGTCGCTTCCCTTCGGTGCGTTACTGTTTATCGTACCATTAGCATAGTTGCATTCATTAAGAGAATGCCTTGATGAAATAGTAGTTTGGGCTTTAATGAAAGTGATTTACTAATGATTTGCATTAAATCGTATACTAATGTAACATCGGTCGTACTAAACTAGTGTGGTTGCATACACCCCCGTATGGGCAATTACAGAAACGAAGGGAAAAACCTTATTACAGAGCATGAACAGTCCATTCCCCCCTTCGAGTACGTTTGAACTGCATGGAAGAAATCCACCCGGCACTGGCAACAGAAGGAAATGCTAGGTGATGATCATCGTCGAATCAAATGAAGATGCAGCACATATACCAAGTTCGATCGAGTATGAAAATCCAGGGATTACAATTTCGGGCGCGAAATTCGTCAAAATTTGGTTTTCTCAGTCCATCCTCAAAAGTACCCAATCTAGTTAAAAAAATTCGGCCCGTTTTGTATTTTTTTCAGCCAGCCCATATGATTGATTATCCCTCTCTCCATTGGGCACTCCTAAAGACCAATCCCCATCTCTCCCGATTCCCCACCGTGATTCGCAACTCCCATCTCTCATTTGGTGTTCCTGATTTCCCATCACGATTTCACAGGAGAAGGGGCGAGGGAGGCAGTGCCGGCATGAGAGAAAGGGCAGGAGATGGTGTCGGCAATGGAGATGGCTATGGTGCCGATGTGGCCACCAACATCAGCACGGATGCGACCGTCACCGAGATTTTGCCAGTTTTGGTAATTTTCGAATATATTTAAATTTCTTGACTTCAAGTTATATTTTGAATATTTTGATTGAATTTTTCTAAAGATTCTAATTTTTTTATATATATTTTCGGATTTCTCAAAGAGGCCCAAAAATTCTATTCAACCGAAATTGTTTTTCCTGTGCAGATCAATTGTTCTTCTTATGCTGGGGAGCATGCGGGTTGTTCATCTATATATGCATCTCGTTTAATATACAAGAACCAAGAATATTCTCAACATGGTTCTTCAAATGTACCAAACAAAAAAACATTTTCACTTAATATTATAACTGTAATACATTTTTTTCTTGCGACACAAAGGATCACGTTTTGCTAAAAACAAATCGCCAAACTAGTAAAAACTGACTTTCTACTCATCATACGTCCAGTATTCCTCGGATTTTTTTTCATTTGCCTTTGTAATTAATCTTCCCTCAAGTAAACATCAATATCAAGTGTTACAGGGAGTTTTCCCAATCCATTAAATTTTCTGGAGCCATTGTATAACCCAAGTAGGACTTCAATAAATTCAATTTATAAAAAAAATCCCTTTTGCAGATGCAACAACCATGTGAATACTCAACAAAATTGGATATGCAACAATTGAATTAGGAAAATAATATAGTTGTTTTCATAATATTTAAAATATTAATTGGGCCCATATTTTTCTTAGGGGTGATTTTTAACCGTAAAAGTTTAGCGCAAGAAAATGAAGAGAGAGAAGCAGAGAAAGAGGATGTGAATAGGTGGAAGTTTTCAGGAAGAAGTGAATGCAAAGGCCGCTTACTTGTTAATTATTACTAGTTTAATACTAATATCAAGATTAAGCTTTACTAATTGAAGGAGGTTGAACTAGAAAATAGGGCCCTTAATTATTGGGGTCTCCGTGCGGTCGATCATGCCGCACATGCCCTGGATACGGGCCTGGCCGAGCCCATACCGTCGGAAACACAACCAATCTTGACAGCGCTCTTGCAACAAACTTAATGTTTAGGGCAGTTGACAACAGGATCTCCTCGGTATCCGTGGTACAGTTTGCTTCCGATGCAGAAATACATAAACATACTTAGTAACTTGGAATGCAGCTTTTCTGTTCCCATCTTTCTATTTCTCTCGTGTTTTTTTGACGTAGTGAAGATTTAAAGCACCAGAGAAACACGAAGGAGACAGAAAGAATACTCTGAATCTTTGCAACATCGACGAAACACGAAGAGAACAAAGAGAAGAGAACAGAAAAACCGTGTTCAGTAACTTGTACTTGAATTTTACTTGGTTTATATATGTTGCAGTGTTCCTATCCTGGACCCGCAGTGAATTAGCACATCATAGAAGTTAATTAACATCGCACGTAGCCAGGTTTGACGCTTAATTAACCAGTTCGCGACAGTGTATATATATACAAAAGTTCTATCTGATGGCCTAGTAACTAGTACTGCACTGCACAGTCGTTCTCCAGAATTCTGTTCACTGGGACCCAATCAAGACTTGGCGCGACGTGGAATCTTGAAACATAAATGGAAGACCAACGGCCGAATCATTCCTGCTGCTCGCTACACAGAGTAAATTTGGGCCATGCTAACGTGTCTGCTCCAGTCGATCTCCTGGTGGGTAAGCTAAGCCGTGAGAGATCGTCGCGACGTCGCCATGGGCAATTCAAGGTGCGCCGATAGGCGTTGAATTTTAGGATCGAAAGAACGCCCGTACGTACGTACGTGCTGCCGACGGATATGCCATTCTCAGCTACCACCACCAGCAGGTAGGGTAGCACTCGCTGATTGCTCAATGCAAGTTTAAAGTTTTTCAAATATGAAATCTATATATGCATCTCCTGACTAGACAAATTTGCTAGCTGGAGTTATGTAGTAGTAGTAGTAGTATAATTGATCCATTCATGGCAGTACATTTGCTTGTCACCTAAGGGTCAATTAGCATCAAAGTTCGGTTAACTAGCCTTGGCTAAGTTGAGTAGTTGACTAGTGACAAGAGTTAAGATACATATATAAATCTAATAGTCACAGATCATGCATGATGGCCTGGTAGGGAGTAGGGTTACTAGCTAGCTAGGGTAAGTCTGAGTGATGGGGCGTCTTTTTTTTCATCTTCTAAAAACTGTTTTTTAGTTTTTTATATTAATTAGCTTTCAAACAAAATATCTTTTTAATACAGGATTTACAAATTGATTGTAGTATATACTGTACCGACTTTATTTATATCAGCTAAAACCGCATGCAAATTTCTATTACTCCATACTCTTTATCTAACGAACAACCCAAATACCATAAGCCACAACAAAAAATAAGCCACTTCTTTTCAATTTCTAAAAACTATTTTTTGACTTTTCTACAGTAACTAACTTTCAAACAAAATGTCTTTTCAAGGTGAGGCCTATAAGTTAATTGTAGTACACACACAGCGATTTCATTTATATCGATCAAAACTATATGTAAGTTTCTGTTATTCCGTACTCTCTCTCACAAACTGTCTAAAAAATATAAGCCGCATTCAAAAGTTATAAGAGATATAAGCCACATTCAAAAGTTATAAGCGGGAGAAAAAAAAAGAACGTGTCATAACAGGCCCATGATTTGCCGCATTTGGCTGATGAGCTTAATTTGTAGGAGTACGTCCCTTGAGATGTGTAGAGGACTAACCAACAAGAGCAAGCAAGGCCCCCTGGAGTGGGACTTCTGTGCACAAGGGAGCAAGGGAAACATGTATGATATATGCATGCATGCATGGTACTGCGTAGTACTGCAGAGTGCAGACGCCCACATTTGTTTCGGCGGATTGGAACAACTTCGGATTTACGTTTCGCGTCCTACTGTAGGATCCATCTTACGCTAGTGCACAGGTAGGTGGACATTAAGAATTTGTCCTCTATGGCACATGCAGTGAGTACTTATTATGCACCTAAACTAGGTAGCTGGCTAGGAAGTATAGCAGTGTTAACACCACAAGACAGATCACTATGGTATGTTGCCCTGATATGTTCGGCTTGAGCTTCTGGCTTACTTTTCACTATTCATAAATTTCGTTTTTTTCTGAGCTTTTGACTTTTTGTTGAGCTTTTTTGCCGGTTCTTTTTTTCTGTATTCGTTTGTATTATACATATTGGGCTAACATATTTTTTATATTTTTAAATTTTTTTATATTTAATTATGCTAAATAAGCCTCTGTCAGCTACAGTGTTTTTTTCAGCCAGCTACAGTGCTTTCAGCCATAAGTCATGAGCTTTTAAGTCCAACTGAACACCACCGCTAGATATATATGAGTATAGCAGTATTAACACCACAAAGACTTCTCAGGTTTAGCACTTTTTAAATGCTCAATTCTGGTAGAAAGCATGTCAAATGAACCACCTGGCTATTTGGGAAAACGTACGCATCCATAAGCAAATGAATGCAACCAATTAGCCCAATCCAGTAAAAATGCACTAGTCCATTACACCAATCTGTGCCAGTTGTCATCATCTAAAAAATAGTACACAGCTGTTAGATCATGTAGCTAGATCTAGAATATTTATAATGATGAATAATTGATAATGTTACTTATTGATGTTATCTGAGACGTGTGAGGTGTGTGGGCTCATATCGGTCAAGTTGAAAAGAATTTATGCTGGAAAAAGATATTGCTTTGGTCTTTGCATGTGTAGAATAACTCAAAGATGATCATGGTCTACGACAAGGACCGGGGGATAATTTGGTGCAAATTCATGGTCCAGAGGATTAGGGATGTTGGAGGAGACGATCGAGCTCAAGTTGAGGCGTGTGAAGATCAAAAATGGATAATGTGTGTTAGAGCTACGGATATGCGGTCTGAAGGCTATGATACGTGACAATTTTGGACTGTCCAAAATAGGGTAGTGTTACAAAAGTTGAAAAACTCGTGTTATGAAAGGGTTTTGAGTCCCTTATTTGTTGGAATTAGATAAAAACTCATTTGAACCCTAGACTATAAATAGAGATGGGTTAGGACTAACTCCAAGGCTGGATAAATGCAATTTTCGTGCTAGGGTTTGAGAGGTGCCAGGAGGACACTTTGTAGCTACAAACATGATAATCCAGTAATAAAAAATAGATCTGATAAAAAAAGAAGACAGCGTGCTTCGTCTCTCTTCATCCTCGGAATTGGTGCATCATGGCTAGCCGCGTGATTGTTCATCGCGTCAAAGCAAAGAGGTAAGGAGTTGATTCATGCATGGCCCTCACGTGATGAGCAGACAGCGCATCTCACGACAACCAAGCAAGGTCCCGTCAACGGGTCACGTCACAAGTCCCACAGACGGATTCACGTCAGAAGCAAGTACCAGGCACACGTTCCCGAACAAAATCCAAAGGCACATCTATTCTTGTAACAGAAGGCGCTCGCTCTCAACCATATGCAAAGCAACACCTCACTATGTAGCAGCAGTAGTACACAGTAGTTTGAAAGCCACAGCTTAAATTTTATTTTTGCTAAAGTATTGCGCAGCAGCCAGTGAAAGTGATAGACCAGATTTTTGCAGTCTGCTATAGTACAAAACTATAGCTACGTTGCTTTGCTATAGTACCCGCACTGCTTGCTACAGTATCCACACTACTTGCTACAGTGAAAGTGATCGAGATCGTTTTTCAAATAAACCATTGTTTTTTAATGGATCAGAGTATATCTACTGGAAAACACAAATGGAGGTTTTTTTTACAAGCACAAGGTAATGTTGTTTGGTAAAAAGTTAAAATACATATTAATGCCTCCTGTTGTTATTACTGAAAATAGTGTTGATGTTGAAACAAATGCTAAGGCTGAAAATATTTTGTTGCAAGGTGTAAGTAGAAATGAGTTTGTCAGAACTACTCAATTAAGCATGCTAATAAATTTTGGACTACTCTAATTGATTATCAGGAAAGTTCTAAGTCTATTAAAGGTGTTTGTTAGAATCAATTCAAAAAAGGGTATTCTAAATTTAAGATGAAACCAGGAGAATCAGTAGATGCACTTTTTGACTGTTTCAATAAAATTGTTAATGATTTGCAATATGTTGATATCACATATTCTGATTATGACAATGCTCGTTAATTTTTTTAAATACTTTGGATATGTCTATTTGGAATGTATTAGTCACTATTATTAATCATTTTGTTAACATGGAAACACTCACTTTGAATTATCTTTATTCCAATATGAAACATATAAGATTAATATTTTGGCCAGGATAAACAAGACTAATTCTTTAGGTTTAGTGACTAACTAACATGACAGTTCGTCTAGTTCTTCTATTATTTTTTTTGTCTGCACTATGTTCTATTTCAGATAAACAGTTATAGGAGATTTTAGAAGAGCAGCTTGTACTCTTCTACAACAGGGTGAGAAAGGCAATTAATAACATCATATCAAGGCGAGGAGGTGGTCCAATCTTATACTATGATAAGGCAGGAACTGAGGAGCAAGGAAGTCAAAGATGACAAGTCACTAACTTATCACTCTTAATTCAAGATTGACCCAAGTAAAAAAGCGCAATTATCATATGGTAGTCAACAAAGTACTTTCATCACTTGATAAGATTGATTTGAGTGATGGTGATTCTAAAAGCGACGATAAAGACAATGGCAAGAAGGCAAAGAAGTGGACTTCATAGAAATGTGTTTTATGGCAAACAGTGAGGAGCTCAATAATGATGATCTCTACAACGATCTTGATAAGGTAAAACCTTTTTATACAGATTTATCTCGTGTTGTGCTTAGATTGACAGAGGAGCTCAAAAAGTATAAAAAGAAACTTAAAAATCATAATCTTATTATTGAGAGCTTAAATTATGAAATTAATAGACTTAGAGTTTCTATTGCTGATGATGAATCTTGTCAAATTTTACATTCTGAGTTAAGAATCTGCTAGAACAATTAATACATCAAAATTGATTCAACTTAGTGATGTAACTGTTAAACTTGATGAGTTAAGATTGTTACATGACTCTTGTGATGAAAAATTAAAACTTGTAATTAATAAAATTGAAAAGCTCAAATTTAGTTCTTCTACATGTTTAGAGCTAAGTATTTTAAATACCCAATCTAAAACTTGTTCTAATTGTGAATTGCTAGAAGATAGACTTAATTCTTTTCAAGAATCAATTCAACGAATACTTTATCACAAGATATCTTCTTGCTCGAATCGTCCTAAACTTATCACAGAAATGAAAGCATTGACTAGACAACTTAATGATTTTACTGAAAAAGAAATATTGGCTCAGTCTAATGCTTCTAAGAATCTTGTGAATAAACTTGTTAAATACACAATTTGTTCCAATTTAGCTAAAGAAAATGAATACCTTAAGGACACTTTAGAGATTTTCTTTGGCAAGTAAAATCTGAATGTGATTCTAGACAAGTCAAAAACAAATGTCAAAAACACTAATCTAGGGTTTAATGCTGTAAATTATGTAATAATAATCCACCTAAGGTTGTTAAGATCATTGAAAGTGGGTTAATTGAAACAAAAATTGAGCCCAATAAAACTATATTTAAATTTACTAGTTTTGTACAAAGTTCATTCAATAATGTTGTAGGTGCTAACTCATCATCTCAAAAGAATTTTAATTTTAATTATATTAAATTTCGTTACACTTACTGTGGAAGAGATAGGCACATGCAAAAATTTTGTTTAGGTGTGCTAAGAACGATAAGAAGAAAATATTGAATATTTTAAGACAAGAATGTGCAACCTCTTTTGTTCATAGAACTAATGTGAAAGCTAGATTTTTAAATAACTTTTATGATGACTGTAAACCTACTTCACGTGCTAGATTGGGATACAATTTGAATAATCCATGTTCTTTTTGGCGTTCTGATCGCTCATATACTCATGATTTTAGTTCTAGCTTTGTTGTTGTTCTTCCACATTGTGTGTCTCAGTACTAGATTTTTATATGTTATTTTCACTCACCCTAATACTATCATATCGATGTTTTCTATGATATAGGTACAGCTGATAAGGAAGGGGAACATGTAGCTAGTGAATTCAAATTGTTTCAACACATGACCGGTAATTCAAGATGGTACTCTTCCCTCACTAACTTATCCAATGATGAGTTGATCACTTTTGATGATGCCTCAATAGGTATTGCGATGTCTAAAGGTACAATGCATGTTAATGATAAATTCATTCTCAAGGACATTGTTTTGATCGCTGATATTCTCACTAAGCTGCTTGATACTTCTCGGTTTATTCATTTGTAGAGTGAGTTGGGGGGTATGCCATTCAATGGGATTGTTCTGAGGGGAGTTATTTTTGTATATCATTGTAAAAGCTTGTTTTTGTTTTTATTTTTAAGAACTTGAATTATTATTTGAGCCAATAATCACAAAATAAATCATGATGTGTATTTTGAGCTTTCTTGATCATGATTTTATATGTGTAGCTTAACAAAGCCATAATTAGCTATTTATTAAATTTTGTCAACTTGAACAAACAACATGGCAAGACTGAATTTTTTAGCTAAGTTTTGATTAGAGTAATTACTTCTTAAGATGTGTCATATTTAAATAACTAATTAAATCACAATTCTAAGCCAAATATAACTTTGAGCCATTCTAGCATCATCTTGAATCACTTTTGGCTATTCTAGAAATACATGTGGCAAATTATGGTGAAATTGCTAATTATGTATACATCTCAATAATTCTTTCCCATAAGGTGGCTTGTCATTATATTAGGCATGAACTTGGGGGAGTTTTATATGACCGAGATCATGAAACCTTAAGCTTTTTACCTTAGCATGATCAAAAAATAAGACTTGAAATGCTATAATTAATGAAATGTGATTCGGGTTGACTCAAAAAGGTTATTATAAATATACTGAAATTAATTTGGATTGAAGCTCAGGAAGCCGTTTTAGATGGCTCCTAGTCCTTTATTGAGATAAGTCATACTCAAATGTCAATTATAAAGTGCTATGTGTTGAGTTATATAAATCTATGTTAAATTTTATACTTCAGTTTGGCACTTGTGACTCACTTAGTTTTTGATTCTAGTATCTGGATTTAAATCTGTATTTTTAGATGACTATCTTCTTTACTGAGATCTTTAGCTTAACTGATCATTTTTGTGAAGGTTTACCATGTACATTAATTTGCTTAATCACATTATAAGCTTCTTTAGATCTGCTTTGTTATATATGCATGCTTATGATCAGGCAAACTTTATAAGAGTATGACTTTGTACACATCAATTCAATTGATTTAAATAATCTTTTAAGTTTTCATAGTATGTTTTCCTAAAAAATTGGATCAATGATACTTGGATGTAAGTTCTCTCGTTGTTCTCTTCTTTTTGTGCCTTGATGCTTACATTGCTCATGGGAAGAGATTTGTGTGATTTGTGGCGCAAAATGCTAAATGCTTTTCGATATGCTTTGTGAGATATTTGGGATAGATTAATGGCTTGTGGTTTAAAATGATTTTTCGGCTTCAGTTCTTCACTTAGACCTATTTGAAGTTATATTATCTTGAGGTGTTGCCAATATATTCATTAAGAAGGAGATTATTAGACCATGTGGCTAGGTATAGAATATTGTGATGATGAATAATTGACAATATTGCTTATTGATATTATTTGAGGCATGTGATGTGTGTGGACTCATTTCAATCAAGTTAGGAAGTACTTGTGATGGGAAAAAATGTTATTTTGGTCTTTGCATGTGTAGGGTAATTCAGAGGCGATTATAGTCTACAGCGAGGACCGAGAGAAGGCTTGGTGTAAAGTCATGGTCCAGAGGGTTAAGAATGCTGGAGTAGGCGGTCGTGCTCGAGTTGAGATATGTGGAGATCAAAGATAGATGATACGTGTTGAAACTACGGAGGTGCAATCGAGAGGCTATGACACGTGATAATTTTGGAGTGTCAAAAATTTGGTAATGTGACAAAAGTTGAAATAGCGTGTTACAAAAGGGCTTCAGGTCACTTATTTGTTGAAATTGGGTAAGAACTCGTTTGGGTCCTAGACTATAAATAGAGATTGGGTTAGGGACTAACCCCAAAGTTGGACAAATGCAATTTTCATGTTAAGGTTTGAGGGGTGCTATGAGGGTACTTTATAGCTACAAACATAATGATCCTGTAATTAAAAAAATAGATCTAATAGAAAAAGAAGACGCACTTCGTCTCTCTTTGTCCTCGGAATTGGTGCGTCATGACCGGCCGTGCGATTGTTCATCGCGTCAGAGCAAAGAGGCAAGGAGCTGATTCGTGCATGGCCCTCACTTGAAGAGTAGACGATGCATCACACGGTGACCAGGCAAGGTCCCATCGGCGAGTCACGCCGCAGGTCCCACGAACAAATTCACATCAGGAGCAAGTAGCAGGCAGGCGCTCCCAAACAGAATCCAAGGGCACATCTATTCTCGTAACAGAAAGCGCTCACTCCTAACAATATGCAAAGCAACGTCTCGCCATGTAGTAGTAGTACACAGTAGTTTGAAAGCTACGACTTAAATTTTTGTTTTTGCTAAAGTATCGCACAACAGCCAGTGAAAGTGACAGACCTTATTTTTGCGATCTGCTACAGTACAAAACTGTAGCTACGGTAATATACTACACGCACTGTTTGCTACAATATCCACACTATTTGCTACAGTATCATACAGTACTAGAGAGGGAAAAAATAATATTTTTCCCTTCTTTTGTTATCCTTTTGTTTTTGTGTTCTTGCTATGTTCACTACTACAAAAAAAGGTCATCACAGACGGTTCAAAAATGTCATCACAGACGGTTTTGTGAACCGTCTGAAATTATGGGTCAGTGATAATACGAGGTCATCACGAGCGGTTTTGAGCAAATGCTCGTGATGCAAATATCATGAGCGATTTTTAGTTAAAACCGTCGTGATATATAGTTATCCTGACGGTTTTAACTAAAACCGTGCAGTGATTATAACTATCACTGAGCGGTTTTAGTTAAAACCGTCGTGATATTCCTTTCTATTCCTAAACCTATTTACATTTATTGGCTAGCCTCGAAATGCTAGCCATGTCCTCTGAAACAAGCGAGATCAACATGTACATGTATACATCCAATTCACATGTCAATTCATTTCACAAACATAAAACATCAATTTTTATTAAGATTAGAGTATACCATTACAATATCTCAAAACAACGAGCGGGTTACACAACAAGAACAACGAGCATGTTACACAACAAGAACAACGAAAGGGTTACACAACAAGAACAACGAGCAAGTTATACAACAAGAACAACAAGAACAACGAGCGGGTTACACAACAAGCAAAGATCCTCTATGCCTTCTCCCGATGCAACGCATGAGTGAATGTCTTTGATGACCACCATCGTCGGCGTTGATTGAGCGTCTGCCGGTTGGGACGAGCTAGATGCTTCGCGTCGTGCGCAGGAGGAGGAGAACAACAAGGAAGAGGACAGCAAGGAGGAGGACAGCAAGAAAGAGGAGACCAGCAAGGCTGGATTTTGGGTATATTTATAGGGAGGGAGAGGGGGAGAAGCGAGAATTGAAATTTTTGGCGCGGAACGGAAGGCGGAGCTACGATTCGTGGGGCTGAGGATCGACGGGCCCAATGTCGATTATCACGAGCGGTTCTATATATAGAACCGTCTGTGATGAATGAATATCACGAGCGGTTCTATATATAGAACCGTCGTGAATTGGAGCACAAATTTTATATACCGATGCAATATAAACAACTACTCTGAAAAGATAAAATAGCAAAGGTTTATATAGTTTATATATACTCATTTGAAAGGTTTCAACGAGATCTACAACTTTGCAGTTGAAGAAAAATCCAAATTCCGAAAATAAAACCAAGAAAAAGGGCAAAAACAGAAACCAAAAACTTGCGACGCAGGTTTAGGTCCAAAGATGGCCGATTTTCGGGGTCTTGGAGGTCGACGGGCACAAGTTGGTCGTTTTTTGGATCGGGCTCGTCGTTAGCTTTCCAACGAGTACAAGAACGTCGAAAACGGACACCGTATGCAAAAGTTATGCCCGTTTTACTGAATGTATCTCAAAACTGAACCATACTCGGACTTAAGCGGGAGAATATGAAATTTTGAGAGATTGCAAGGCGGGAAATGTATCACAGACAGTTTTTATTATAAAACCGTCTGTGATACTAGAATATCGCGACGGTTTTATAATAAAACCGTCGTGATATTCAGATACCACGACGGTTTTATTATAAAACCGTCAGCGATATTCTAGTATCACGAGCGGTTCAGCGGTAAGAACCGTCTGTGATACTCA
This sequence comes from Dendrocalamus sinicus, assembly GCA_036346575.1. NCBI lineage: Eukaryota > Viridiplantae > Streptophyta > Magnoliopsida > Poales > Poaceae > Dendrocalamus > Dendrocalamus sinicus. The sequence goes on along the minus strand of CM070643.1, from coordinate 14,673,128 downwards.
TTTTTCCTGCCACAAATACCACAGACGGCCTTTAAATTAAAACCGTCTGTAATAGTGTAAATCACAGACGGTTTCACAAAACCGTCTGTGATTTGACGTCTACTATTAGGCTTTTTGTAGTAGTGGTTGACAGGTTGGATAATTAGAAAATAGCATATTTAAGCAAAAAATTTTACTACGAATTATAATCATCCACCCCTTTAGTTAGCATCGACGATCCTACCATAACAAGTTTGTTGGACGGGAAACTGTACTGAAGCTAGCTCGACGTTTGTTAATGCGCGCCTTCTCTGTGCGTGTCACCACCAGAGAACCAATTAATGTATGGATTGGAATAGTTCTTGAATTGATCGTATCATGTAGACGTTGACGTGAACATGCTCCCCATGCACGCGCGCTCTAACTCTGATCAGTACCATCGTCTCCTGGGATTTTTTTTTGCCTATGTTGTTCTATGTTTTTTTTTGGCAAGTATGATTTCGGGTGGGCGTTTTTTGTGATTCTAGCGCTCTCGTGAGCACGGACGGATCGGTGAGCTACGCGTAGGGCAACTTACGGCCCCAGAACGCCGATTGTAGAACCCACCAGACGGGACTGATCGGAGGTGTCGGTAAACCAGTGAAGGGTAGGCTCCAATCTGATAAAACCTATCTTATGAGTTCGCCTCTGCCCCCACCTCACGGCGGCGCGGTGCATGCGGGCTCACCGGCCCCCGACCGCGGGAGTACCAGAAAGCCGCGCACGGCGAGCGCGGGCTACCCGCGCCTCCCGAACGTCTCTGGCGAAGTAGCAGTGGCCTTTCTGTACGTACACTGTACGTGTGCATGCAAGTGCACAGTTCAACTTGGAACAGGAATTAACGCTGCAAGGAATAAAACGTTTGTGCAGACGCCGGTGGCGATTCAAACGCGTACAATACAGGGGATCGATGTGGACGTATGTACTACGTACGTGCAATACGGATCTCAAAATTGTATAGGTAGGAGTACGCTAGAAAGGCCGGTGTAAATAGAAGCAGCGTGCGCAATCAGATGCACCGTACAGTTAATTAGTGAGGAGGGAGTGCAGCCAGAAGAACGACCGCCAAATTCATCCGCGCCATGCGTTATCCGCAGCTATCGTCGGCCACATGTTCCGACGCGACGTGTGTTCTATTTGACATTACGTTTGATGGCCCGACCCAGAATATCAACCAGTCGGATGCTTTTTTTAGCAGGCCAGTCGGACTTTTCTTTTAGCAGGACAGTCGATGTCTTAGCTGCCAACAAAAGGTTGCATTGGGCCTTGGCCCTGTAAGGGCCACGACACGGAATAGTTTGCCCAAAAGTATATGGGCGTGCAATGGAATGACATGGAAGGCCCATAACTTGCATCGAACAAAGAAAATTACGGTGATATAAAAAAAATCCAGCAGTACCCGTCTCTCCAAAGAAATACAGCCCAATACCTCTCCTAAGCAATACGGCCCAATCTTTCTTCCCTTTTTCTTTTTTTTTCTGTTGAGAAATTGTCCCCTCCTTTTCTCTTGCAAGCTAAAACCGGATTTCAAATCTTGGGAAATCATATCGAACTAACGGACGAAACTGCCAATGTGAAACGAATTTTTAGAAACTGAATGAGTAATTTTGGAAACTACGTGGACATATATAAAGTCATAAACACATTCTAATTTAGCGTAAAATTTCGGTTTTGTGCTTCTATTGTTGGATATTGATACGAAGGAAGAAAACCTGACTAATCTCTAAAAAAATCAAACGCCTATATTGTATGGACATCCACACCTCAAAAAATCAATGGGAAAAGAACAGAAGGCCCCAGTTGGCTTCCCGAATGGCACTGAAAACTTGGAAACTGAACATGTTGTAGTAACTGATACGGGTGGTCACACGATAGGGGGGAAAATGGTGAGGTGGTTGCGCCAGATGCATGCCCAGGTAGCTTCGTCTTTTCAACAGCGTTTCATTCCCTTGACATGAGCAGAAACACCAGCATGGACACACGAGGGAGGGAGAGAGCCAGGCCAACCAATCGAGTCAACCTTCACCTGCCAACATTTCTTCCTCACCTCTCCTGCCCATTTACTTACTACCAGTTGTACATGCTTTAGGCGCACCCCCACCTTGCCTTTTTATGCACTATTTCCTTCCTTGCAATTCCAAACTTTACACTTCTATACCTATCGATCCCTGCCTGCATCTCCCCTTCCCCTCGTTCTCTTCTGCTTGCCCATCTCCTCCTCGCAAGCACAGGAGAGCATGCCTCAATGTCCACGGAAAGGTAAGAGGCCACCACAAGTAGATGCTGCTTTCAGTTAATTTCCTCCTCTTTTCGGTCTTTTGTTCCCTGCTTGTCTTCTTTCTTTTTTTCTTTCAAAGTTCTCGATGTCTTATCTCCAAAAGAATCTAGGAAGTGCTTTTGATCTATTCCTTTTGCTTGAAAGGTTAATCAAGAGATAAACAATAGTAGTGCATTTTCTTGTTCTCATCATCTCATGGTTAGAATTTTACCATTGTGGTTTTCATCGCACCCCTTAAGATTCCCCCTAATTAGTTCCATGCAACAAAACCTAAATAGCAACTCCGCCTTTTGGACTTCCGCCAGGGAGAGACTCGATGAGATCGGCAAGAAGATCAAGCGAGAGCCGGAAGCCGCCGCCGCCGCCGGCGTCGTAGTCGCCGCCTCACCGACTGAGCACCACGCTCCCCGCCGCCTCGACCTCGGCGGCGCCCTGAACACCGTAACCCCGTGCGCCGCATGCAAGCTCCTCCGCCGGCGCTGCTTGCATGAGTGCCCCTTCGCCCCCTACTTCCCCCCGCACGAACCCCACAAGTTCGCCGCTGTCCACAAGGTCTTCGGCGCTAGCAACGTCTCCAAGATGCTCCTGGTACGACCCAACAATTTTAAAAGAGAATTTTTTTTAAAAAAAAACTGTACTGTGCGTGTGAATGGCTTCGGTCGGTGCAACGTGTTTTAGGAGGTGGCCGAGTCGGAGAGAGCCGACGCGGCCAGCAGCCTGGTCTACGAGGCGAACCTGCGGCTGCGCGACCCGGTGTACGGCTGCATAGGTGCGATCTCGATGCTGCAGCAGCAGTTGAACGCGCTGGAGGCCGAGCTGGAGGCCGTCAGGGCCGAGATCTTCAAGCACAGGTACCGGCAGGCCACCGCCGGCGCGGCGGGCCTCATGGACGACGTCCATGCCGCGGCCATCTTCGCGGCTCCTGCACCGCCGCCGGTGCATGCAGGGGACGTGGTGTCGGTCGCCGAGGCTGGCCAAGAAGTCGCAGCTGGCGCCGGGGCGCCCGGGATGTCGGCGCTGTCCCCCGTGTATGCTGCCGGACAGCCATCAAGTACTGACGACTACAGCTCCCTCAACACAAGTGAGCATGATGCATACTTTGGTTGAGATTTATTTGACATTTTTGTGAGATCACAATTAAGCGGGGGGATAAACCTTGTGCAAGTTTCTCGGCTACTTAAAAAACGAGTTAGTGAATACTGAGTAATATGTTCTCCATCTTCTCCCACTTCTTCTCTCACATCCTTTTTCACCCTTAAAAAATATGTAACAAAAAATCATGTCCTAACAAATAAATTAACTACTAAAAATTTTGAGAACTAAGCATTGGCTCAATGGCCAAGGTTGCCATTGAGCTGTCCATCGGGTTTCAATCCTCCATATTGGTTCGATGCATCTCATCTCACAGATGTGTGTGTTCAATGAGAAAGTATATATCCACACTTTGTAATGTACTGAATAAATTCAGAATTTATCCAATAATCTTTGCTCTAGACCTAGTGCATATTTTAGTAGAGCGCACATGCGCACGTGTGTAATGTGTGCGTGAGTGTACGCCCTCCATTGTTATCTTAAAAAGAGACTACTAAATGCTTTTTAATATTTATCTCAACAACGTCGTTCTCTCTCTCCCACAAATTTCTTTTCATGTGTTTTCGTCATCTCCTCGTGTCTCTCAGTTTTTCAGTCGCTAACAGCAGATAAGATTGTAATAGACGTACATGTCACTAGATAAGCCTATTCATCACCGTTAAGTGAGACGTCAATATAGTCTAAACTTGGTCGTAGGCGACATGAGAATGCCAATACATGGCCGAGAGCGTGGTGTAAGCCAATCTTAGCAGTGGAGCCCATGACGGAGCTCAACCAGGCGCTGCAGCAAAGCCGAGAGTGTAGTGCAAGTTAGACCCATCAATATTAGCTTGATATGTTGGCTTATATGATTTTTATCCGTATTAACGCACGGCCATTAAACTAGTAATTATATACATCTTTTCTAGAAATATTTATAGCTGTGGATACCTTGGTGAAAATAATTTGTCTATCGATCCTTAACATTCTTGTAAGTGTTCATTGTAATTGATTGGTTAATTTATTTGACTGAGTGCATGCTTAATCTTAAGCTTAAGGATTAATTTTTGGTTCTAGATTTAGCAGTCAGCAAAATTAAAGAAACTAACTGACACTGCATCTGCATGTGTATATTTAATTTCAACCTCGTTAACTTTATTAAGCAATATACACTGATGTTTTTTATGCGTGTACTGAATGTGATCCGTCGTTTTCTTCCTCTTTGATTTAATGATTTTTTTTCAATGAATGATATGAGTTTTGGTATAGGCTAGCATGCCCATAGCAGAACAGCACTAGAAAGCTTCACCACTTTCTGCTCTGTGCAGTAGTTCTATTAGCTTAGAATTGGTCCTGCTCGTTTGGGCTGAAAAGCTGTGATTTATAGCTAAAATTACACTGTAGTGACTGAAAATTTATTATAGCTGAAAGTGGCTTATTTAGTGTAATTAAATTTGAAAAAATTTTAAAATAGAAAAAAATATGTTAGCTCATTACGGACAACACGAACGAATACGGGAAAAAAGAATCGATAAAAAAGCTAAAAAAATAAAAGTTTAAAAAAGATAAAATTTATAAATAGTAAAAAATAGATCAGAAGTTAAAATCTGAAACTGAAATGAGCAATGAGCGAGGCCGACTCTAAGAATTGGTCATCTGCACCGAAAGGGTGTGTACTGTTTGACTGACACTAGTGTGATGTGATGTGCAGTGCATGGATGCATATCAAATTTGATACTACTTATTAGTCACGTGGTTATCATTGTTCATTTTGCAGTTCATGTCTCCTTGACATATTTCAGTAATTGATCATTTTGCTCGAACTGTACTTGGATAGGACAAATCACAGTCTACGGAACTTATGAAGGAAGCAACACAACGAAGCTACTATAGCACATACATTTCTACACTCCATATACTTTTATATTTGATTTTGTGCGATGCATATAGTATTAGATGTTATATAAAATATGATCGACGTCCCTTCGTTTTTAACGAGCAGATCATCAAAAGATTTCCTTTTCCTGTAGCGTTGAAATGATCGAGGATATTTTTTTTTCCATGCAACCTTCTCGATCTAGTGCTGGAAACGTTTATTTTCATTGCTAAGCTGAGCTTCTTTCGCACATTGTGCCATCTTAGGTGGTGATCGGTTCGGCTGAAAAGTTCGTGGTTCATGGCTGAAAATATTATAGCTGGCTGAAAAAAGCATTGTAGCTGACAGAGGCTTATTTAGCATAATTAAATTTAAAAAATTTAAAAATAAAAAAATATGTTAGCCCATTACGTATAATACAAACAAATACGGGGAAAAAAGAACCGGCAAAAAAGCTCAACGAAAAGCCAAAAGTTCAGAAAAAGACGAAACTTATGAATAGTGAAAAATAAGCCAGAAGCCGAAGCCGAGTTGATCCGGGAAGGACGCATTTGCATAGAGGACGCATGCATTCTTTGGTAAAAGGAAGAGTAAAGTCCATTACAGGTCTTTAAACTTTTTATACTGTGTCATCCCGGTCCATAAACTTTTAAAGTATGTCATCCCGGTCTTTAAACTTTCAAAGTGTGGCAATATCTTATGTAGTTGTAGCAGTGAACTTTTTATGTTGTGTCATCCCGGTCCATAGACTTTCAAAAGAAATTGCCACACTTTGAAAGTTTAAGGACCGGGATGACATACTTTAAAAATTTATGGACCGGGATGACACAGCATAAAAAGTTTAAGAACCGATAATGGACTTTACTCTAAAAGGAAATATAGTGGATTTTAGGATATTTTATCCTCTACTAGTTATCATCAGCAAAGTTCCTTTTTAGATCTGTGTTGGCCGACGTATTCTTTCTTCACATGGTCATATTTTTTTGTATTGTCTTCAATAATATGTTCCTGTGCTGAAGTCTGAAGACCAAGTGCTAGTAGTGCAGGGAAGAAATGACTTATATATAGGTGCACGTGTTTTTTCTTTCTCAATTATACAGCCTTATTGCATGACCAAGTAGTACATTTTTTTTCGCGAGGAAGTGGTGGTAGCTGTTGTAACTTTGCGATTGAGGTATACGCATTCTTTTAACCATTTCCTTTGCCTAACATACATGTGTTGTCCCAGTAGCTAGCAAGGTTTTGGCCCTTTGCATGTATACACTACACTGAGTTGGCTCTTTCATCGTGGATTGGCTATCAAATGTCAATGAGACAATGACCAAGGCCGCTGGCTAGCTAATTGCATTACTAAAAACTGTAGGATGAGGGGGACTTTCCTTGGCGTGCAGAGTTTGCAGTTCGTACTTGTTGAGTTCGTCTAGCCAGAGTCACTCTTCGTGAATTGTTGCACATCAAGGCCTAGTTTGGCCGGACTTCGACTTTAGTTGTTTAGGCTTTTAAGCCACTTTTTTTGGCCAGATGTGCAGACTTTGAAGACTAAAAGTAAACTACAAATTTGAAGTCGAGTCTAAAATAAACTACATGATTGAAAGCTAGGTTTTCCAAGCTTCCCTTAAAGCCAAGCTTTGAAGCCAAAAATGAAGAAGTCGAACTTGACCTAACAGGACCTAAAATAGCAACACCAGCACGGCTTCTAGGTCCGGGACCCATGTGTATGAGCGAGAGACTTTGCCCTTTCCGAGGGAGAAAGAGAGGGCCATGTTTTTTTAGGGCGGCTCATGTCTTTTGGGCTACGATTAATAGTTTTTATTTGTGTGTAGAGATGTCGCCGTAGATAGTGCATACGGTTTTATACTCAAAAAGCTGTTAGGAGAATTCACTTCAAAAGACCATTCTATTTGTTTTGACTTTCAGATATGCCAAAAGACAAAAACCAAATATCATTTATTTTGCTACAACTACTTTTGTCTGCGCTTTTTGAGATAGTAACAGATGGTAGAGACATCAACATGGACGGAACATATAATTTTAAGTTTTGAAAGTCGTTTAGAGAATTCATTTAAAAACTATCTTATTTATTTTAGATTTTAAAGAAGTTAAAAATAAAAAACTCAATACAATGGGGCCGTCTCGTTTGCTGTACGTTAGTTTATTTCCGACGAGAGAGAGTTGGGTTGGGTTGGGAGTCGCGCGTGTGGGATGTGATGGGATTTGGTCCACCGTCGCGCCTGCTTGACATGGCGGGCATCCCTGCTTGTCGGCACTCGACTCCAATGCCGATGTTTAAAAGTCTGCACTAACCTCGAAACCCAGCACGGAATGCCAGCCAGCTTCCTACTTGTACATCTCTACTTGCACTAGTGCATAGGACTAATTACATTTCCACGGGCATGATATGCATGCGTTTCATATAGGTACAGAGAGGATGGCAGGAAAAAGAAATGCTGAAGCTAACTGACATGAATCAAGGATTTGTCTCCAGAATATGGGGCGGAAATCTCAGCTGGGACTGCGTGAGCTGCACTTGGGCTGGTTGGGCATGTTAGGCTTTGATATCTCAGTTCACGTGCTTTTACTGGTCGGCGGCGCAACGGTGCAAGAACGCTCCGCAGATATAACCTAATTAAAATCGTCTTGTGTAGCGACGAAGCAGCTCCGTTGACTAGGAGCTGCCGACGCTGCATGCACAAATCGTGAGAAGCTGCACGTGGTGGTGGCTGCTGTACGCGACCTTCGATCGTACCACTGCAGCATGTCTGGTGGGTGACGGGTGAGTTGGGTACACGATTACACATGGCATGCATTGCTACCTTTCATCGCCCTTATTCACCGGTAGTAAATTTTTGCTCCCAAAACGTACCCTAACTGATGACAACGATATATAATAGAATTTTGGTGCTATTCAGTGGCAAATAATAGAGAGAGTATTTTTCAATGATATTTTATAGAAGTGGGCGTTATTCAGTGGTATATAATGAATTATCTCTATTAACAATGCCGTTCCCGGTGCTAGACTTGTTAGTATTGATGCAATCGGAGCAGATACGAACTGATATCACTTATTTTGCATCATATTTCATATTTTTTCTCAGAATCAGAGTCGGACACAGATAATACCGGATACCCATTTCTTCATTCCGTATTCATTCCATAAGTCTTCGGATGGTCGATCGGGCGGAAATTATCCTTTCTTTACATAGTACATTGGATAGTAAGGTATAATCAGAGCGAATACAGAGAGACTAATTGTCGAGATATTGAAGGAAGATCACTCAATATTTCCCACACATTTAAATGTGACAATCCGTCTATATATTATCTTGTTCATAAGTGAAGTTATAATATATTTTCTTATATCACTTGACATACGGATATATACAGACGGACATCACTCATTGTGTATAATATTCTATATTTTTTTAGAGTCGAAGTCAAATAAGAAATATTAGATACTTATTTATCTCTTTCATATTTATTTCGTGAATATTCGATCAGTCGGTGGAACCAAAAATATCCGCACGCACCACTACTCGTCAGCTGGCGGGGTGGCCTTCAGTATTACCGACGCGCGCGGCGGTAATGAACTGGGCCTTCAACTGAAATGCTAGCTGGAACCAGTGTCATGAAAAAAGGCCGACTCGGCCGACTAATTGGTGACTGTCTAAACCGCTATTAACATCGGCGAATGATTAATTGACTGCATTTCCCATTTAATCATGGAAATAGCTTATTGTTACCCACCCATTACAATAAATTAATCTACAATGTTGTTCGTAGTACGTACCATATGTTTGAAGTACAAACAAATGAGATGTAAAACATAGCCAATGATGTTTTGTGGAGTGATAATTTATAACATTTTGGGTAAATAAAATGTTTGTAATTAATTTTTAGTATAAATAAATATATTAATAAGGACGCATAACCGTCTATTAAATTCCAATTAATCAGCCGTATAGCGATTAATCGCTTAACGTTACCCTATCCATCCATCCAGCGCATGCCATTTTCTACAACACTGGCTGGAGCGCGTTAAATTCTGATTAGTCGCCATGTTGCAATTAATCGTTTAGCGGTACCCCATCCGTCGCATACCGTTTTCTACAATACAAGCTAGAGTCCGTTCCGATTAATCGCTCCTGTTCTTTTCAGCTTTTAAAAAATGTTTTTCTACAGTAATTAATTTTTAAACGAAATATTTTTTTAAGATAAGGTCTACTAATTAATTGTAGTACATACTTTACTGACTTCGTTTACATCGGCAAAAATCACATGTGAATTTTTATTACTATGTAATCTCTCATATAAATAACCCAAAAACTACAAAAGCTACCAGCCGCAATCAAAAAGAACATACCCCATATTGCAATTAGTCGCTTAGCGGTACCCATCTAACTGTGCAGCGCATACCGTTTCGCATTAAGCCCAGTCACAGTTAACACGTCCGTCGGGCGCGTACCGCTTTCTATGGCACTGCCGTTTTCTATGAGACTGGCTGGAGTACGTTAAATTTTGATTAATCGGCTATATTGCAATTAATCACAAAACCGTCCATCGAGCGCGTACCGTTTCGCATTAGCCCGGTTCAGTTGACATTAGACACAAAACTGTTGTGTACAAAAAAAATTCGAAGAAAGAATCAAATATGTATTGAGAGTGGGGTTTGAACCGACGTCCTTTCGTACCAGAACCTTATTCTGGCGCCTTAGACCAAATATTATGTTGATGATTTTTCAAATTAAATATATTAGTACTGTTTGTTAGACATCAAACCAAATAAGTATATCTAGGCAAGAAACAATCTCGGACCAAACGTGACGCTGTATAATAATCGATAGCCGACTGGACGCTATTTAGAGTCTGCCCAAAAGGACGATAACACAGCGCATGATTCACTCTCCCTCCAGTAATATGTAAGTATAGGCAATATACGCTTATCCCTGCTTAATTATCCTCTTACCATTGTTTGAGCTATCCTTTTGCACCGTATGAATCCTACATGTTTTCGGTTTTATCTTCAAAATGAAAAAAAAAAAGATATGCGCAACGAAGGATCTTGTTTCCATATTGGGCCCTTCTAACTTTGTGGTTGGGTTGCCTCACGGCCCGTGTAAACGGTTATGGGCCAGATTTTTATCTGTGGTGACAGATGTCTACTTCACATTTGGTCCAACGCTCCTCTCTCTCTCTCAAAAAAAAAGGAAAAGATAAAAGTCCAACGCAACCTTCACACGCATGTTCTTCGGAGGAAAGAAAAATCTTTCGTCACCTCATCTGGAGATCCTAAGGTCCAGCCCGTAATAAAACGATGTTATTAGCTTTCCAGACTTGGGAATTAAACTACTATCTCTTCAGTAAGTGGGACAGAGAGTATAGCCCTGACCACAAGCCTGCTCGAGCCATGTGTGTCATTCTTGAATGAAAACTGATGATTTTTGGAGATATATAGTGGAACGGATAAGGCTAATGTAGTGCATTCTCTTTTCTGCCACAAGTGAATCCCTTTTCTCCAAATATCTGGACCGTCTCATCACTAATTCATTATCAATGTGAATACCTAGCCTTTGTGCTCTACATTCTTTTGTAGTATATCGATTATGCATACACCTCACTTTCATCTCTTTTTTTTTATATAAGTGTAGCACCGGATAGACAACAGAGTGAGAGGTGAATGCTGCTTTAAAATTTTTCTACATGCATTCACTTATCCTTTACTCTAATAGCTACAAAGCTATGAAGATAAGGATAGGAATGATATTTGAAAATGAGAGAATCACCGAGCTGAGCACAACCTGATAAGAAATCAACGTGGACGAATTTCGGCTACCAGTCGGAAATCAACGCGGTCGAAATTTGACTACCAGTCGAAAATCCATCGTGATCGGAATTCGACTACCAGTCAGAAATCAACGTAGTCAAAATTCGACTCTAGTGGTCGACGACCAGAGAGCGGTCAAAAACTAACGTAGTCGAAAACCAGTGTAGTTGAAATTCGACTCGAGTGGTCAACAACCAGAGAGTGGTCGAAAATCAACGTGGTCGAAGACCAACGAGTGGTCTAAGACCGACGTGGTCGAATCAGGTCAAAATACGACCAGTGAGTAGTCGAAAACCCAACGTGGTCGAAAAGAACCAATGTGGTCGAAAACTTGAACGTGGTCGAAAACTCAGAGGAACAGAAAAGAGCAGTCTACTTTCAGCACAGTTTCAAAACGAAAAATGATGAAACTTTTGATCCGTAGATCCAAATAATATGAAACTTTGCAGGGACCTTCTCTAGAATATTGTGAATCTATTCTAACAAAGAATCATGAAAATCATGGCCAAAGTTAAGACTTTTTTTGGTTTGTTAAAATGTTCCACCAAAATCGAGTCAAAATCAAAATCGATGAATACAACTTACTCGTGGGTGGATGATAACTAAGATGGATCTAGATGTATTCCTACATATCACAGCAAGTTAGAACACCAAAGAAATCAACTCAAATACCCTCAGATCAAGAAATCGCACTTTAAACCAAATCAAGCAAAATCGAGTTTTTTCAATAAACTTGCTATCAAAGTGCCTAGATGGGTGGAGATAGATTCCCAGAGGTGGTCTCCATCTCTTACATGTCCTTGGCACAGAAAAATAAAGAAAATGAAAGAGGAGAGAACAAACCAACCAAATCAAGAGCAAATCAATCAAAACAGGATGGATCCATGGAGATACATAAAGATTGATGTATTACTTAGTTGAGATAGAAAGTTTTACAGCCACTCCACTTTAGAGGACAAAGAGCACACCAAATGTTCTACTCTCAAACCTTAAACCTAAACAAGAGAGCACATGAGAGAGGGGTTAGATGGTTAACCACACATGTCTCCTTCCCAACTCGTTTTATAGGTGGGCAACCAGCCACCTACATCTCTTAATGGATTTTATCAACTATTACAATGGAGAAACCTGTTAACCCTCCACACATGGGTTTTACTCTCACAAGTTCACCTGTACATGCTTTTCAAAGCGCATAAGTGTGCATCCACTAAATCCTTAGTCTTGATTCACCTTGATCAAATCAGCTCCATCTTGACCTAAACCACTCTCCAATATATCACCCATGTGGTACAGTTTTGATCCAAAATAGTTTCCGGTATTTTGGTCAAACTACCAAAATACTCTTTCTTGACCCAGTCATCTGCAATCACTGCAACCAATCACCATGATTGCCACGTATAGGTGCACCACTAGCTCGCTATGCATCGCCATATCTCTCTAGTCCTAGTTCCACCAAACCACGGCTCACTTGGCCCATACAAGCTACGTGATGCCTTCCGGCCGTTCGAACTCACCTTCAACATTTCTCGCCTTTCTCGTGCCATGCTTGAGCTCACCGTCTCACTCGGTGTCCTCGACCATTCTGGACCTCAACTCCTCTATGAGTCTAGCCCTGATCCTCGCCGTTAACCACGATTGACTCCAAGCGACCATGCACACCCAAAGACAAAGAAATCGTTTTTAGATATAAGTTCTTCATAATTTGACTTACATTAGTCAAGACATGCATCATGCAATCTTAATACATTGACCCAGGTTATCCCAACTTGATCCATGACTCAATTCCCAAAACCCCTATTTTATGGCAAAATCGGAAGTACCACACCTAACACGCCGGTACTTCCGCAATGCGGAACTACTGCATCTCAAAACGGTACTTCCGCACGTTGAAAATCTCGCTTGGAGCTGTCTGAAAAAACATACCGCGACTCAACCCGATACTTCTGCCAAGCGGAACTATCGCACTTATACATGCGGTACTTTCGATTTTCCTGACACTTTCAGAAGATAGCTCAAATCAAATGCAACTTTGCAAAACTATTTCACCACTTCATTAAACTTACAATGGTTCATAATAATAGTATTTTAGACATTCTCACATGGTCCTTCAATAAGAAATTTTGTTGAGGGGAATGCAAAGCAACATTGTTATACACACATATAGCTAATGTCATTATAGAGTACTTGCTAGCTAGCTGCTAGGTGAGCATATTAACTGGAGCAGGAGACTCGAAATAGAGAAAAAAAAATATCGATCCAAGTAGTACATCTGTACTGCAACACCTTGGCCCATGTCGAATTAGGCCCATGATGACCTATGTGTGTGTGCGCACATGGGGGTATGGGTTAGTCCCACCTTGCTAGTTTAGCTTGAGAATCACTAATATATAAGCCTAGTGCTTCCAATGGTAGCAACATCCGGTTAACCGTTTTGCGTGAAGCGAGGACGAAAGTGCAAGCTGGTTGCTATATGTGTGTGGCCTATCTAGAATGGGGTTAGGCCTAAACCGGTTTGGACTCTAAAGCGTTACAAATGATATCAGAGCCTATCCTCGTGGTTACATAAGTGCGTGCGGGTCAGGGGCGCAGGTATATGGCGCATAGCGCGTGTGGACCCGGAGTGGACACACGGCATGGCATATGTGCTGGCACTGAATGCACTGACATGTGCCAAGAGGGGAGATTATGATCATTTGCCCCAATGTAGGTATTTGGCTGACGAGGACGTCAGGTTCTTTGAGGGGGTATATGTAAGGGCAGTCCCAATGGTATATTTATTGTAGTTTCTATCTATATTAATTATCCTGCCAACTAAGCAATTTGTTGATGTGGCAGTAGATTTATTGTGAAGAGAGAAGAAAAAAGAGAGAAACCGTTTCCTGAGGAGGAAACGGAGTCTTCACGCGTACCGATGCGCTAAGAAACCCCCGAACCGGCGTTGGGGAGACTCAGCTCGTTTCTTCCTTCTCTCCCCGGGATCCCTTGCGCCGCCGCCAGTTTCCCTCCTCGCGCGCTCCGCTTCCTCCCCTCCCGCGCGCGCTCCTGCTTCGCTTCTCCCGCGCGCGCTCCCGCGCTCCTCTCGCGCCCGTGCCCGCACCCCTCTCGCGCCATCCCGCCTCCCTCCCCTCTGGTGCCCTGGTTCCTCCCCTCCCGCGCGCGCTCCTGCTTCGCTCCTCCCACGCGCGCTCCTGCTTGGCTCCTCCCGCGCCCCTCTCACGCCATCCCGCCTCCCTCCCCTCTAGTGCCCCCTCTGCCGCGACACCAAAGACATCACCGGCGCCCTCATCTCCCTCTCTCGCGCCCTCATCCAAATCCCCTCCCTAATCTGCAGCGCAACGGCCCCTCCTCTAATCGATTTCCACCCCAACACTCATGAACCAAAATCCATCCCCAATCTCTCAGAGAATGGATCGAGTCACTGGTTCCAGGCGAGGCATCGGTTCTCCTGCCGCCCATGGTGCTGCAACCTCTGCTCCGGCCGCCGGTGATGCTGCAACTAGTGTTCAAGTCGCGGTGTTCTGCATGGTGGACAACATCATCTCTTGAGGCCTTCTTCGGCATGATTCATCTCCTCTCAAGGGTATGGTCTTGTAATCTTCAGGTTTTCCTATTGCCTAACAAGTTATCTCTGTCAATTGGTTCGAAAATAATCGATATTATTTGCACTAGTAAATAATAGTCTACTAGTTTAGTGTACTAGTCACAATTGGTTCTCAAAACAACGATCTGAAAAGAATAGTCTACCGGTTCTGATTGAAGAAAAATTGCCTACTAGTTTGGTCTTGTAATCGATATTCAACAAGTACCTTATGGTTTAGCACAGAGCTGTCATCTTTTTGCTAGTTCCACATAGCTATAGCACATTATTTGCACTGAACATCTTTTTTTCCTTTTTTCAGGATGTACCCACCAGGTGGGTTTACCAATTTTCTGCAGTCAAACCAATTTGGAAACCATCCTAATGAAAATAATAGTCCAAGTCCTAAAGGAACCCCGTCAGGTGGAAGCAATTCAGTGCATGATGTAAATGCAGAAGACAAAGAAACAATCGATGTTGATGCGGATGAAACCCTCCAATATGCTAGGATCGACAAGCGATTGACCTGGACGAAAGCTGAAGACGTTAGATTGGTAAGCCACCTTTCTTACTTTGTAAACTTTGAGCCTGGGCTATAGGAAAAATCTGCTTGGTTGTAAACTTTGAGCTGCTGTTTTCTAAATGTAGGCCGCTTGGTTGCATAACTCAAAGGACCCGGTTGATGGGAATGACAGGAAGTCAGATCAATATTGGGCGGATGTTACTGAAGAATACAACAAAACCACAGAGAGTTGCCGCAGGAGAAACCAGAACCAACTGAAAATTCGTTGGGATCGTGTTAAGAAACCACTCAGTGAGTTCCATGGTTGTTGGGTAAAAACAACTAGAGTGTATAGAAGTGGGATGAGTGATGACCAATTGATGGATCTTGCTGACAAGATGTATGCCTCTGAACATAGTGATAAAGATTTCATGCTGAAGCATATATGGAAGGTTGTACGAGATGAAAGGAAGTGGTCTGCATATGTCAATAAAATGGAAAAGGAAAAGGACAAGGGTGCAACTAATAAGCCAGCTCAAGTGGTGAATTTGGAAGATAATCCTAATATTCGTCCTATGGGGCATAAGAGGGCCAAGGATGAGCGCTATGGGAAAAGGAAGGCACCTGATGCTTATTCAGCTATTAGTGAGAAGCTAGACAAGTTCATTGAAGTAAGCACAATGGCTAGGAAGGACCGTGAGAAGGTGTCAGAGGTGCAACAAAATTTGGCAAATAGTAAGGTTGAAGCTGCCAAGCTAACTCATAAGGCAGCACAAGAACAACTTAAGTGTAAAATGCTAGACACTTATAAAGAGTTAATGTTAGCACCTACAAGCAGTCTGAGTGCACATGCTTTGGCTGAGAGGGAGAAAGCACTGGAGAGTATGAGGTTGGCCTTATTTGCTAAAGATAATTAAGGTATTTGCTAAACTGCATGCTGTTTTTTATAATTCAGTTCTAGATCATGTGAAACTGCTTAAAGTTCTAATTAAGGTATTTACAGTTCCTGCTTAAAGCAAAGTAATCATAGCAACTATCTTAGCAGTACTGTCACATTTCCCTTCAGACAATTAGCAATGTTCTCCATAAGAAGAAATGTTCAGTAATTCTTTGATGGCCCATGTAAAGAACTTGATGTTTGGAGAGCCGTAGTTTTGGATTGTCATAAGCTTCTTTTGGTTTTGGATGAAAAACGATGTAGCCGATGGATGTAGTTTTTTCTGAAAGATCATTTAACAATCTAGTTTTTTGTTCAGTAATTCTTTGATGGCCCATTTTGGATTGTTTGTCATCATGAAATCACCTGAAAAACTTATTTTCAGTGTTACCACACAAAAATACATGTTCATTTATAATTTATGCTAGGCCTTCAATTTTGACGATGTGTTATTGTGCCATAGTTTACTGGCTAGCAAATTACCTTTTTTCTACTAACAATTGTTCAACAAAAGCCCTATCTTGTATTTGCCTTTTTATTCATAGTGATCATCAATTTTTTATGCATCTTTGAACTACTGTTTGAGATACTGGACAAGTTCTGTTGTCCAATTCTTATGCATCTTTGAACTAAGTTACCTGTTACCGAACAATTGCTAAATATTAAGTATTTTTCTACTGTATTTGTCCATATGTAAACTATTTTCTGTATAGTTTATATATGTATGCAATTGTATTGGTGTTCTGGGTTCCTTCTCCGCCATCTTATATATCTATAGTTTATACTGTTCTTTCTTCTAAGTGACATCCATTGTATTGATAGCCTTCAAGTCTTGTAGAATAGTAGACTACTTTTTATGACACAGTTATATTCATATGGACAGAATTTCCTTTTCACAATAAGAGATGAAAGTGCTCCTATGAAGTTGATTGATTTTGGTCTCTCTGATTTCATTAGACCAGTGCATGATGATTGATCTTCATCTTCATACGTACTAACATGCAATACAAGCTTACTAATTATTTATTGATCTGTTTTTCTATTGTCTAAGGGATCATCAGCGTGGTCAAGCATTCAATCTCATTTTTAAAAATTATCTACCTTTCTGTTCATTGGATGTCTCCTTTCCCGCTTGTTGCTAAAAGAAAGTGCACAGGATGCGTTTGTTGTGCTACTGCCATTTTCCTTGCATGATTTGATCTGTATACCACGTTAACCAAATAATACATCTCTTAGTATATCAATAACTGCGACCTGGTCTCTTGAAGAGGCCAAGATTCCCATGCCAACAACACTTGCCAACCAACTTGTTATATGACATGTTCTCAAACTCACAATATTGAGTAGCTCTTGCAGTACAACTTTATCCATCAAGGTTAACTCACATATCTGCCCATGCTGACATTAGCATAAATGTCGAATATGCTAAAGCTTTCTGGGATGGATAAATGTTCAGCATAATTTTGTGATTGTTTTGAATTTACATGCCAAAGTTTGCAGTGCTATAGTGTTAGTAGTACCTATCAGTGCCTGACTAGCCTATATGATTTAAAATAGTTTTGTAACATACCAG
This sequence comes from Dendrocalamus sinicus, assembly GCA_036346575.1. Lineage (NCBI taxonomy): Eukaryota > Viridiplantae > Streptophyta > Magnoliopsida > Poales > Poaceae > Dendrocalamus > Dendrocalamus sinicus. Next base: position 14,655,475 of record CM070643.1, on the reverse strand, counting down.
AAAGTATTAGGTTAAGGTGAACTCTCCAGGAACTGAAACACTCTGTTTGGCCAAAACCATATATTTTGGTCCTATTTATGTCTTCGCTAGTCACATTGTAAAATGTTCCATGTTGCAGTCATGTTAGTCTGATTTTCGTGTACCAGCCAGACACCATAACATGATACGCTTAAGGTAATCTTCAATTTTTATGCCTTTTCGTGTGCTGAACCTCATTATGTGAAAGCACTTAAGAGTCAGAACAGTTTTTTTATGCCTTTTCGTATGCTGAACCTCATTATGTGAAAGCACTTAAAAGTCAGAACAGTTTTTTATGCCTTTTCGTATGCTGAACCTGAACCTCATTATGTGAAAGCACTGAAAAGGCAGCGGTGCCTCTATATATATATATATGTACCCACAACTCATAGTGCTGTCCACTTCTTCTCTACACTTCTCTCAACTTTTGATCCAACTTCTCCATATGTCTCACCAACAATCCCCTGTTGATGAACCTCATGATGAGGATGGCAGCATAGATCCAGAGGATTTATTTACATTTGAAGAGTTTCTAGTTGAGCAAGAATTACTAGAAGACCTACAAGATCAGATGGTAACAAAATTAAGGAATGATATTGAAGTTCTAGAAGAAGGAAGGAGACGTAACAGTGGTCCAAGGAGATATATAGCAAGACCTCGTGAAGAAGCGAATCAACGTCTTATGGCTGACTATTTCTCACCAAATCCTCTATACAATGCTACTATCTTTCGTAGAAGGTTCAGGATGAGAAGTCCCCTCTTCATGCGCATTGTTGAGGCTCTAGGTGAGTGGTCCCCATTTTTCACTTTAAGATTAGATGCTCTGAACCGTCCTGGGCTTTCGACAATTCAAAAGTGCACAGCTGCTATTAGACAGTTGGCAAATGGCAGCCTCACGACCACTTGATGAGTATATCAAGATTGGAGAGTACTGCAGATGGAGTGCTTGAAGTTATTTGTTGAGGTGTGATCTCGTATTTGGCCGAGTACTTGAGGCGCCCGACGGTACAAGATGTTGAACGCCTAATGCAGATTGGAGAGCGATGTGGATTCCCTGGCATGCTAGGAAGTATTGATTGTATGCATTGGCATTGGGAAAGATGCCCATATGCATGGAAAGGGATGTATACCCGTGGTGATCATGGTGTCCCTACGGTTATTCTAGAGGCAGTTGCTTCGCACGATCGTTGGATATGGCATTCCTTTTTTTGGTGTTGCTGGATCAAACAAAGATATCAACGTGCTTAACCAGTCAGATTTGTTTGTCCAGCAGCTAAGAGGAGAAGCTCCTAAGGTGCAGTACTATGTCAATGGAAGACAATATAATACCGGTTATTGCCTAGCGGACGGCATATATCCAGAGTGGGCTGTTTTTGTTAAATCGATACGTAACCCACAGACCGAGAAGCATAAAATGTTTGCAAAAATGCAAGAAGGGGCAAGGAAGGATGTTGAATGCGCCTTTGGTATTTTGCAATCGCGTTTTTCTATTTTGCGTCGACCAGCACGTCTATATGAGCAAGGGGATCTTGAGAATATCATGCTTGCTTGTATAATCCTTCACAATATGATAATTGAAGATGAGAGGGATATAGAGCAAGTTCCCCTTGATTTGAATGAGGAAGCAAGCACGTCGACTGTTCAGGCAGCAACATTTTCTCATGGACAAAATCCGGAAATGGAAGAAGTGCTACAAAGAAATACCACTATTCGTGATAGAGGAACATACAAAGACCTTCAATCAGATTTGATTGAACATATATGGCACAAGTTTGGAAATTTGAATTAAGTAGGTACATATATGGTACATACCTCACTGTTATAGTTTACTGTTTTGGTAGTTTATATTTTTTGGAACTGGTATATTGTTGACTGTTATTCATATTTGATTAATTCTATTCTCACATACAATATTTTCTTGTAGGCAAACATGGAGTTTTGATGTCTGGAGAATGGATGGGTGGAGTCTTGATGATCTGCTGTTTGAAGGATGAAGTTCTACTACTTTGTTATTTCATCATTTCATCATGGACTTTGTTATGGACTCATGTCATATCTGGAGTCTTAGTTCTATCATCAACTTTGTTATGGAGTCTTAATTCTTATTATGGAGTTTGTCATTTCTGTCATGTAGTCATAGCTGGAGTCTTTACTTATGTTATGGACTTTGTTATTTTAATTTCTGTCATGGAGTCATATCTGGAGTCTTAATTCTGTCATTGACTTTGTTATTTTGATTTCTATTATGAAGTCATTTCTGGAGTCTTTAATTTTGTCATGGATTTTATTATTTTAATTTAGCAAACCTTCTGATATTGTGCAAATTGGAGCTATCATGAACTTGTGTTTGGCTCAGGTTATTATGGACGTGGGTTTGGCTCATGTACAATGTTCTAGTTTAATCAGCATGTTAAAATATATGTATACTTGCCACAATTGATCCCATCTCTATTAAAGAGCATGCAAGAGATAATTAAGTATAGAAACTATACTAGAAACTATGCATTGGAAAGGATTGGGTTTAAAGAGTAATTTATTGCTCTCTCTCTCCTTAAGAAACTAGCTCTAGAAACTAACCATTGGGACTGCCCTAACACTTTGGTCCATGTTGACCTATATGTGTGTGTGCATATGAGAGTATGGATTAGTCCCACCTTACTAGTTTAGTTTGAGAATCACTAACATATAAACCTAGTACTTCTAATGGTAGCGACCTCCGGTTAACCGTTTTGCGCGAAGCGAGAACGAAATTACAAATAGATTGCTACGTGTGTATAATCTATTTAAAATAGGGTTAGACCTAAATTGGTTTAGATCTTAGGACGTTACTTGTACATACGACTAGCTAGCAGGGTTCGATGTGGTTATGATCTTCGGTCACTTTCGATAAGAGCGCTACGCTAGCTTTCAGCATTGGCCGTATATATGGCCGCACGCGGCTGGAATAATTGCTAGTACTAGTTATTAGGCTTACAGATAAACACAAAGCCGCACATACAAAATTTGCATCGTCGCGGTGAGGTCGTGTTTTGGCACGACATAGCAAAGGCCAAAGGCTCAAGCTCGAGAGTTGTTGACGTTCTGCTGCATGCGTTACAAGTGGTGTCGCTAACACTACGGATGCGCGCGACGTAATGACGTAGATTGTGCACGTATTATACTGAAGAGCAGGAATAAGAAGATCTTGCTTTTTCGTCTTCAAGAAGAGTATCTTATCACCAGCACTCCGCCTCGTCGATCCACTTAGGTCTACTAATACCAGAGAGATCGTGGTGGGGCCTACTCCTCTCTTGCAAAGCTGCAACAGAGAAGCCTAGCTACTGGTCTTATTCTTTTCAGTTTTTAAAAGCTGTTTTTGAACTTTTTTTACTGTAACTAACTTTTAAACAGAGTATTTTTTCAAGATAAGATCTACTAGTTAATTGTAGTATATACTTTACTGACTTCATTTATATCAGCAAAAACCACACGTAAATTTCTGTTACTCTGTAATCTCTCGTACAAACAGCTCAAAAGTTACTAAGGCACAGTCAAAAGCCACAAAGCACAGTAAAAAAACAGTCAAAAGGCGTCCCTGCCGATAATTTTGTGGGGACAGCACTTGGATCTGCAAAAAGGCCACTTCGATCCATCAATCTTTCCTTCTCCCAAAGTAAGAACACAGATATGCAGATACAGCATCACACCTGCATCAGCGTGATGCATACGATTGCAAAGAATCACCTGTTCAGGAACAGTCTCCCAGCCAGGCAAATATATACATACTGAATCCAAATATGTATATCTATTAAATTGTACGTTGGTTCATGGCTGCAACAAGAATGCATGTATGGTTCCAGAATCGTTGCAATCAAGGCCTTCTTGTTTAGCGCGATCTGTTGGACTGTTCAGTTCGTCGGTGCGCTCAGAACTTGGCCAACGCGCGCTGGCTGGCTGCCAGATCAGTTTCAGTTAAGAACGAACTGACTGAAACACGCCCACATGAACACGCCCGATGCTGTGCGGCAGTGCTTGTGCTGTTCTCTTCTGGTTGCTTGCTGCCTTGCTAGCTACCTCTCCCATTTTCCCTTTTCTTTTTCTTTTTCTTTTTACCAGACGATCATGTTGTTGACGCGATCGTGGCGTCACGGTGGCGTCACCGGCCCCGGCCGCCCCCACGGCCGCTGTCAGGGCACGTCGGCATCCGAATTATTCGACACTCAATGCTTGGCCTAAATGCTTGACCCAGTGCCAGCCAGAGAGCGAGCGAGCGGCAGGAGTACCAGCAGATGCACTGCGGACGGGCTTGTTTGCCCGTCGCCGTCGCATCCCTCGTCGCCTTTGCGAACTAAATGATCCACGGTCTAATATACTTACTCTCCGTGCGTTTGCGGTTCGTAGCAGAGTCCGCACGCGACCGTTTTCAAACAAAAAGGAGAAGAAAAAAACGCATAGCATAGTCAGCTATCTCATGTCTTTCGTAACAGATTCACCAAACTACACCAACCAGGCCACCGCGCCCGCCCGCCCGCCGTGACTGCCGCGCCGTCCAGAACGACGACGTGCGGTTCACATTTTTCGCAAGGCCGGCGCGCGCCCAAACGAGTCGCCGTGGCTCGCGCCTCGCGAGACGCTTTGCCATGGACGGCACGGGCGGTCGAGCGGCTAATTACGGCGCGCTTCCGCGTACTGATTGGCTCGTGACCGACCGCGCGGCCGTCCAGAACTATAGCCGGCCGTGCCGTCTCGGACGAGCAACGCACGCAACGTTGCCCGTGCCGGGTCGGCGCGCGGGCGCCTGCCCTTGGGTCGATGGGCAGAAGCACCATAATTACGGTGCGTTTCGCTCCTGTCGAGTCGGGTCGGCCGGTGCCTTCACGCCGCGGCCGTTGCTTTCCTTGCTTCCCGTCCTCTCTCCTCGCGCATTATGGCCTGTGCTGCGAGAGTGAGTGCGCGCTAGCTCCATGCTATTTTCTGCTCGTATCGTTTCTTCACTCCTTTCCCTTTCCCTTTATGCCTCGTGAGTAATCAGAGTTCATACCGCCTTTCCTTGCTTTGTACTCATGCACGTCCCTCTCTCCCTCCCTCTTCACGCGCACACGCGCTAGGAAAGGGTCCGGCGTTTCCATTGATTGATCCGGCCACTACACAATGTTTCCCCCTCTTATCTAACTCTCGTAGCTCTTCTAATCTTTTCGGTCTAGGACTTCTTTCACCGGCCGGTAACATAAAGCGCATGCACACACCGGTTTCATCCACACGATACAGTCGCGCGATTCGTCACACTGCATGTGAAAGTGTAGGCTACGTGCGGACTAAAGGCAGATGCAAACAGATCAACGACTGATATCACCAACTCAGTCGGTACCACACTGTAAAAGATTGAGGCGTTCACTCATCAGCTAAAGCTAAAGCGAATCGTGTGATGACGTACGTAACTGCCATTTTCCTGGATCGTTATGAACCAACGCGCCACCCGTGCCGTGCCGTCTCTTTCCCTCGTACCGCTACTGATGGACGCTGGACTGGTTTCTGGGCGTGCCTTCGGCGTTTTTTTCTTCGGAATTGGACCACCCCGACCGGCCACATGCGATCGAGCCATAGCGGGAGAAAAGAATCGAAATCTCCACAGTCGCAGGATCGATCGAGAGGAGAGGTGATCATCAACCGCGCGCATCATATCATGCGCCAGGGCCCGGCCGGATCCAGCCGTTCATGTGCGATTGGCAGAGTCGCAGACGACAGACGTGCTGATCCCAGCCGACGCATGCGCAGAGCTGTTGCCGCTCAGCGCACAGACTCCCTGTCCGTGCACAGGTTTTCAGCACCTGCTCCGTGCAATGCAGACATGCTGTTGGCCGGCCGGTTTCGTCCAAGGACTATCGTTGCACGGCCTTCAATTATCACTACCTCTCGTCCAGTTCAACATGGATCTATTCATTATTCAAGGACAAAGCTAGCTGCTAGTTTGGTCCGTACGAAGTTGAACATGGATCAGTGATCGCTCAGACTCAGCTAACTACTTCATATCTGTGCATTTGTTAGTGCTAATAGGAGGCGATCATTCTCCTCTTCTGCGCCAAGTACATTTCGGGACTCTTTCCTGTCACGACAGGGGCGAGCCAAGCCATAACCGGCACTGCCGCTAGTTACAGAAAAGAAGCATCACCGCAGGCAATCAATCCAAGAATGCCCAGTATCAAAACCTGAATCAAATTTCTCCTAGTGACGTCTCCAAGGGGGCGAAAGGGATCGATGGTCCCGCCGAGTGAAAACGAGCGAAATTCTCGTCAGGTGATGTGATCGTGTGAGGCTCCGGTCGAGAACAACGCACCCTGCTGTGTGACAAAAATTGATGATTTATGTGGCTAGGCAAGGGGAATGGTGAGGTGAGATTCGTTCGTCTCCAATTGTCTTATTCTTGTGTAAGGCCATAATTGGCACACCAAGATTATTTCGTCACGAATCGGAAATTAGTCTCCATGTCATGTGATGCTAATGGGTACACATTTCAGAATCAACTAATTATTCGAAATATTATCATAGCATGATTAAGATTGGTTATCCAATATTTTTGTTAAGTGTTCAAAAACCATGGTCTTGCTAAACTCAGAGCAATCATGGTACGTGCAATACAATTAGCTAACAGCGGCTAAGTTCGTAACAGTAGTACAGCAGCCCCTTTAAAAAAAGGAGTGACTATTGCACAGACAACTGAATTTTTTTTTATCTTTAGTCACCTAAAATTGCACTCTAAATCACCTGAAGTTGCAGGTGTTTGTTTTGGAGGGGGCTACAACTTTAGTTGATTGAGAGTGCAATTTGAGATGACTGAAAGATAAAAAAATTTCAATCGCCTGTGCAATAGCAAAACTGTTAAAAAATAGTAGTACAGCAGCGTTGCAGCAGTTCCAATAATTATTAAACTAGTCGCCAAAAGAAACAAAAAATATTAGTACAGGTACTATTAAATTTTCTATTTATGTATGTTTTTGTTGTTTCGTTGTTAGAATTAGTGAAAATTCTCGCGCAATTACACGACTAGATATTACAACATATTATATTTGTTATATAATTTTATTGTCTTTAAAAAATATAGTTATATCTGTTATACAATTGTAATAGTTGTAATATCTGTACATAATAAATCTACACAGTTATAATATGGCATTACCAAAATAAATGGTATAGCTCCTCTTTTTCTCTCGATTGATGAGAAAATTTCTTATTTATATACAACTAACCTGCACCGTTACAATTTGGCCTCACTGAATAAGTGATGTAGATCTTCTCTTTTTCCTCGATTGAGGAGAGAATTTTCAAGAATTTTGCCTTTTCTGATTTAAGGATTACTGTAGGATTTTCTAGACCTTCAAAGTGAATGTGTACCTTGAATATCACAAGATGTTTGTAGGTATGTATATGATTTATTGTTTGATTTAATTCTGCCTAAGTACCTAAAACATTTCACTTGATTTAAACTGCCTTAAGATTATCTAGATGTAAATCATTAGACGATCCATAATTTTTTTTTACAAAATGTGTTTTTTGTTGAAATTTCTATATACTGCATTGGATAATGCAGCTAATAAAGTTGAAATAGTGGACAATACTAATTGTGCATGATAAAAGGAAAACAGAATGTTAGCTCCAGTACATTGCTCCAGCTGAACATATTGCCATGAAGTTCGAAGACTAGCGTAGTACTCGATTGGTACTCAGGTAATGGCTATCAAGCAGGCGAAAAGAATGTGCATGCGAGCAATGTTTAAAAATCTGTGATAAGCGGCTCGTCTGGATTCCTTTTCACTGTGTTATACACGCTTCCCTCGCCAGAGATGACAGTGGGCCAGTGGCATAATTTTTTTCAGTTTATGGTTTCACTCAAATAAACAGATAAGACAGTTTCTTCGCCGTCATTTTAAAGTAGCTTATCGGAACAGATTTTTTCAAATAGCTTATCAGTATTCAGTTCATTTATATAAACACTCACGTTAAGATCAGAAACCATAAACCAAAAATAACTCATCCGGTGATGCTAGCATTTCGCGATGGAATGGATGCTAATCCTTTCTCACACGGCTGGTCATTTTGGATGACAAAATTGCATTTTCTCACACAAAAGTTTCCATTTGACATGTCCCCGTGTGCTGTGTTGTTGACGGCATGCTTTCAGCAACAGCATTGCCGAATCTAACCAGACCATTAGGAAGCAACAGGGAGAGACGAGTATAATCGTTACATCCACAAACAAAGTTGTCCTACTAACTACACGCGATCGATGGCAATCTGTATTTACAAATGTACAGTGAAGGGCGCACAATTTCACTTCGTCCCCAAACCTTTTTCACGGGCTCTTGCCTTCTCTGCGGATTCTCTTCGTGCCAGGCATGTGCATGCACAGGACACGTCATTAAAAGACCAAAAGATGCAACACAGAAGGAGTAAATAGTGTCTTAATAAATTTTTTTTAAAAATTCACTAATCCATCACTCCAATAATTACAGAACTATGAAGATCATATTGAAAAGCCAACACAGAAACTAAAGAACAAGCACCTAAAATTCCGAAACATTTAGCAAAAGCGGTACTACCGTGGTGCGGTATGACCGCTATGGTACCATAGGTACTACCACTCCCTTAATGAACAGGAAAAATAGCCCGAGTTCAAAAGCTAAAAATAAGGAAACTTTTGATCCGTAGATCCAAATGTTATGAAAATTGGTAGGGATCTACTTCAAGGGTATTGTGAATATATTCCAACAAACGATCATGAAAATCATAATCAAAATTGAGACCTTTTCAGTTTGAAGAAAAGGTGTATCGAAACCGAGCAAAATTCAAAATTGATGAATACAACTTACTTGTAGGTGGATGATGACTAAGATGAGTCTGATATATTCCGATATGTCACAGTAAGTTAGATCATCAAAGAAGTCAAGCCAAAACACTCGGATCATGAGATGGATCATAGAGGCCACAGTCAAGCAAAAACCTAGTTTTCTTATGAATTTGCTATCAACGTGCCTAGATGGGTAGAGATATATTCTCAAAGATTATTTCCATCTCCTACAAGTCCTTAACACAACAAGATTAAGAGAAGAGACGAGGAGAGATTAAAACCAACCAAAACAAAAAGCACATCAATCAAACACATGAGAGACTCAAGAAGATGAACAATGATTGATGTATTGCTTATTTGGAAAGATAAGTTTTACAGCCGTTCCATCTTGAAGAACAAAAAGCACACAAAACACCCACTCTCAAAGCTTCACCCTAGACATAGGAGCACAAGAAAGATGGGTTGGATGGTTAATCACATGTCTCCATCCTAACCCCTTTAAATAGGTGGGCAACCAACCACAACTAGCCCTTAGTGGATCCTATCCACTATCACAATAGGGAAAATTCGTTAACCCCGCACATACGAGTTTTACTCACACATGTTCACTTATGCACGTTTTTCAAAGTGCATAAGCTTGTATTCGCTAAATACTTAGCCTTGATCCGTCTCGATCAAACCAACTCCATTTTGACCTAAACTGCTCTGCCAAGTGCCACTTATGCACTGCGGTTTTGATCTAAATTAGTTTTTGATATTTTGCCTTTACTATCAAAATACCCTTTGTTGACCCGGTCTTCACCATCCTTTACAAGTAATCGCCGTACTTGGCACGTATAAGTGTACCACTAGCTTACCACACGTCGCCAAGTCTCTCCCGTCTCGGTTCCACCGAACCATGGCTCACTTGACCTGTCCAAGCCACATAATGCAATCACACCGTTCGAACTTGCCTTCAACATTTCCCACATTTCTTCTACCATGCTTGAGCTTACTATCTCATCTGGTATTCTTGATCGTTTTGGGTCTTAGCACCTCCATGAGTCTAGTCTCGATTCTCGCCGTTGACTACAGTTGACTCCAAGTGACTCTGTACATCCAAAGATAAAGAAATCATTTTTGGACACAAAGTTCTTCACAACTTGATCTACGTTAGCCAAAATATGCATCATGCAACCTTAATACAAAGACCTAGGTTACCTCAACTCAATCCATGACTCAATTTTCATAAGCCCTGTTTTTCTGCGAAGATCAGTAGTACCGCACGCAACATGCCGGTACTACTGCACCTGAATTGGGCTCTCTGGAAATAACGTACCACCGTGTAGAAACCAGTGCTACCGCATTGCAGTATGATTGCACACATACCTACGGTACTACTGCCCTGCAGTATGATCGCACAACCACTTGTGGTACTACTAATTTTCCTGATACTTTCAGAAAATAGCCTAAATAAAATACAATCTTTACCAAAATACTTAACCACTCTATAAAACTTACAATAACTTATCACAATATTATCCTAGATTTTTTCACATAGTCCTTTAGTCATGGGCTTTGCCCATTTGCCTTCTCAACAACCACCGCCATTACCTCCACCAACACGGCACACCATCCACCACAATAATTACGCTGCACAAGCATCCATCATTCCATGATCTCCCAGGCGAGGGGTGCTCATTTGGGCTGTAGCGAGCAGCCAAGAACTTGAAACAGGCACAGGAGATTGAGCCTAATTTGAGCGTGTACATTGGCTCCATCAGCTCGATCGTAGCAGGAAAAGACGTCTTATCAACTATGTAAGATGCCGCTACAAATTAATATGGATTATGGAGCAATCATTTTGACAAGATTCGAGTCGATCTGTGGCAGTTTCTAAGTGAGTCCTAGCTCGAGTGATCGGACGGACATCACCGACGTGGGGGGATGTTGCAGTCTCACCGATCCGGCCAACCAACCACACAAACCATAAATGAATTCGCTCACCAGAAAGATTGGGGATAGCTAGCGCATCCGGCCGGGCTAGCAGAGTGATGGCTCTGCAAGCTTTCGGCGAATAAATAGCGTCTGCCCATCCAAGTACACGAGGAAGATGGAACTGAACTCTGCATTGCATTGCAGTGTGCCGTCACACAACATGTGAGAGGACCACGAGGGCCCGATGATGGATCGACCAACCCTGCCCTTCCTTTAATGGCTACCCCTGCCTCACATGCATGTCAGATCTTCATGTTCATGCATGTAATGTGAAGGTAAAAAAGGAACTATACGTTGTTCTTGTTTAGTATGGATTGGACGCACCAGTGATGTTGTTGTCGGAAGGGATGGGTCAATGTAAACAGCTGGGGAGCGAGTGCTCGAGGTAAATGAGCGGCCTTTACCTTGTCAAGATCCTGAAAGACAGGTGGTGATGCATTTGGACATATCCAGAAAGGTCACTTGATTGCCACCAGATGGGCATAGAGTCTTGAACATTTCTTCACTAGATCATTCACGGGCCATAGTACTGTAGCTTCGGACAGTTGACATCTAATGATATCACCGTGCGCAAAAGAGGCCATGGGTGTCGAAGGTTAACCAAAGAAGAGCAGTTCATGTCTTCAGTGGTCCTCTCAGGGACCAAGCTCGGACACATACTTCACGGAATATGGAGACTGTCTCCGACGCTTCAGTCACAGTATCTATTCATTGACAAAATAGATACAACAAATGACTCTCCATCGCATGTACATGTACGGATCTACCAATCAACCACTAGTCCTTGTATCTAACAATTTCGTTTGTGCTGCCTACCAGTACACCATACCACTAGCATGGTGGAATAACAGTCAGAATTTCTCACTGAAAAAATAAAGATCAAGAGATTGAAGATTGTCGCTACTACTACATATTCCTGGCTTTGCATTGAATAACATGGAAGAACCACTGCAATGGACCCCTGAAAAATGCAGTGGTTGCATACTCTTTCATTCATTGTTGGGTTTTGTTAAACATTGTTACTTTCATGCACTAAATGCGAAATCCAGCTCCACGTACGTACTACTATACAGCAACCTCTCAATACTAGATATACTACTAAGGAGAATAAACAAATGATCAGTAAGTATCAGTAGCAAAGCCAAGATGAAAACCTGATTTCTGTTAACCACTCTTATATGCATAATATATGCAGTGAAAATGTCATCAACCTGCACAATATCTACTCAGAGTCCAGCTTTTTCGTGTATCCCCCGTGGGATCAGTCAAGAAACCAAAGAAGAAAAAAGAAAGATCAAAAGAAAAAAAAAGCTACATCGCCCAGAGCAGATGCTTGTGTATGACCGCTAAATTAATCGACTTAATACGCACTCCGATCAGACACTTCTGAGGCCTTGTTACCACCTACAAAGTTAGCTAAGCGGGCAAGGCATGGTATCCTTACTGGTAGCGGCCTCCCGGCAAAATTGCGAGACCGCGCGTAGAGGACGGTGCAGAGCAGCGTGCCGACGGCGCACGTGGAGCCCCAGATGACGAACGTCTCCTGGTAGCAGCTGGCGCCGGTGCAGGTGTGGCTCCCCCGCGCCCCGGCCTCCCGCTGGTAGAGGAACGCGGCGAAGTAGCCGAAGCACATGGAGCCCACGGGGATGTTGGTCACCAGGACGTTGTGGTTCACGCCGAAGTTCTTGGTGCCGAACAGCTCGCTCGTCGCGGACACCGACACCGACGTGATAGCGCCCGTGCACGTGCCGATGATGGCCGTGCTCATGTACAGGAAGAAGTCGCTCGGGTTGAGCAGCAGGAAGAACGCGCCGGCCATGGGCGCCATCAGCGATGCCATGGACGCCGTCCTTGATATGGAGTAGCCACTTCTGCGCGAATGAACAACAAATTTAGTTAGCAGCTGGGAAAACACATAACTTAATCGGACAAAATAGACAAGATTCATTCAACTCTACATAGAAAGTAGTAGTTAACACGTCATTAAAAAAGACCGTATGGATCTTTGAGAGTAACTACAGTCTTTGAGGCCTCCAAGATATCAGAATACTAATCAAACAAAAATAAGCACGCTAGTTTCAGTATTTTAATTACGAAAGTGTTTGAAAAGAATGATCGCTTACTTCGTGGAGTAGTAGTCCAAGAAGGACGGAAGTAGGCGGCCGAAGAAACCAAACGAAGACGACAGGGAGACCAGAGTGGAAATCTGCCCGAGCCCTCGCGACTCGGCAATCTGTCCCAGGTTGTTGAGGAAGACCAGACCCAGGGTGCCACTGAACATGTAGCTGAAGTAGTAGAGCCAGAAGTCCGGGTTCCTCAGCAGCCGGAGGCCGCCGACCTCCTCCTGGGGCTTCTCCGCGACTCTGTCTTCCCCCTTGGTCTTGACGTCGGCGACCTCGATGACGACGACCGTCTCGTCGGTGCCAAGATCGTGGATTCTGTTCTCTCGCTTCGCCTCCCATATCTTGTTCATGCTCTCCCGTATCTTGAGAGCCGCCGGGATGAGTATAGGGGTGGCCAGCAGCACGCTGAGGCTGATCATGTGCTCCGTGGATGGCAACCCATTGGACGTCGAGCCTATGCTGCCGACCACGGCGCATGCTCCGGTCGCGAGCGTGATGGCGAACATGACGAGGAATGCCGCGTCCGTGCTCGCCTCGCTCTTGAGGTCGACCACCCTGAGGGACGGCGCCACAACGACCGTGACGAGCATCGGCACGACGGCATTGAGGAGGAGGTACTTCTTCGCCTTGGAGTTGGTCAGGCCGGGCAGCGTCTCGGCCAGGCTCGTGTACACCTTGGCGCTCAGACCCAGGTAGCTCGTCGCGAGGCTCACCGCGATGCGGCTGCTGGACGCGAAGTTCTTGATGCAGAGGAGGTAGCAGACAGTGTTGATCCAGCAGATGCCATTCCCGGCCAGGGTGGTGAGCACGAACAGGTGCCAGTACCGGATCCCAGCGCTGTCCAAGAACAGGTACTGGATGCCGTAGCCGACGAGGCCGAAGGCTGCGCCGATTATTGCAACGAGCCACAGGGGCAGATACAGGGCGGCTACCCCGGAGAACCAGCCGAAGAGCTTGCCCGCGTCGGACGCGAAGGCGAGAAAGTTGAGCTGCACCTGCGTGATGTGCTTGAGCTCCTTAAGCTGCGTCGAGTACACCGGGAAGTCGGAGTTGGGGCCATTGATGGTTTGGAGCCAGATGCTTCCGACCAGGCTCAGCCAATGGGCCGAGGAAGCAGAAGACATGGTGAGCTTTCTTCGGTGGTGGTGGCACTTGAGCTGTAATGGCCTGTGCTTGCTAGGTATTTATGCAATTCTGACGGTTAAATTAACCGGCAATTAAATGGCCGATTGGGATGGCTGTGGCTGCAAGCTCGCTATTTGGTTTGCTGTTAGCCAGTCTGGGAATCAACCAATTAGGCCATTAGCTTAAGTGCACTAAGCCACACAATGGACGCAACACTGCCATGGGCCGAGATGTAACTTTCAGCCGGTGCGATTACAACGGAGTGAGTCAGACTGCATTTAGTTGCTTGCAAGATTTTCAGTTCTGCCGCAGCATTGACATCTGTTGCTGCTGTTTGCTAACTAGGGAGGAACTAGCCTGGTTGCCCGTGCGATTGCGCGGATAGCTATCTCTATATAAATTATTACTCAAAGTAAGAAAAAATTTATCGAAAATTTATGTATTTTGGCAACATATATTTGCTCAGACGCATCCATTTAATTTTGTCACGCTGAAAATAAAAAAAATCACAAACCGATGTAGAAGGTTTTTGAAAACTGCGAGATCTTCCGTGCCTCCAATAAATTTCAAGTATAGGTAGGAGATGTATACGCGTGTATGTGGATAGTGTGGGTGATATATAGCACCCCACATAATCATATGGGATACTACTATGAAATATCATCGCCAAAGTGAAGAATAAATAAAAACAACAAAAGAAATTACAAAGAGTTTAAAACTTTATTATCACTTTAATAGAGAACCAACAGAATCTGGAATAAATGTTTAAAACATAGGACCGGTCCACTTCTAACCAAATAAAGAACGAATGAAACAACAAATAGTGGCAAACCACGGTGCTGAAAACTCTAGTGCTCCCACCCATGCATGATGCTATCACTCTACTGGCCTTTTACCTGAGACTGAAAAGAGCAAGTGTGAGATTTGGAAATCTCAGTAAGTACCCAATAACGGTCGTAACACAGTGAGTAAAGACAAGAAATGCAACCACGTGAAATAAAGGCAAGCATGATAAGTAAGCAATGGACATAAGGCAACCAATGAACAACTGATATCGGAAATACTGTCATAAATGGAAGAATGATATTATGAGAACTGTGTATTAAAGATATTTGTTATGTGACAAGTTATAGTAAGTTATAGCACGGGTGCCAGCGACCTCATCCCACATACCCGTTATACGAGAATAGCCAGGCACAACCTTGTCCTCGACTGTATAACCGCAGACGGGGTGTAATATCCTGTGTAACGAGAATGTACGGTCCCCCGTACGTTACCAGGTTGGATGGAAATGACCCCTATACGTGGGTAGCCCTGGCGTGATAACCCTTAGTTTGTTATTTAGCGAATTATCCATGATATAATTAGAGAGTTGTGATTGACTTAAGGTCAAGTTATGAGAGTAACGATTTACTACAATGAGACTGAAGAGACGGATTGGTGATACTAGGTGATAAAGTAACCGATACATCATGGATAGATTATATAGAACAAAATTAAGGTAACTAAGAGATGGCGAAGATAAGGCTATAATAATGTTATGAGAAGTGAAAAGATGTGCGAGGGTTGAAAATGGAAAGACATTTTCTGATAAGAGGGCGATGTGGAATAATGATAAGATGATAGTGATATAGTAATCAACCTAAAAAGGTATTATAATATAGCTCACACAAGTTTATCAACCAATCCAATTTTATTATGTGATAAGTGATCATTAGTCAAATTAACACTTATTAAGGTATAACGATCATGACCCACATAAGGAACTGTACCGGCAATACATCATGATATCAAGAGGATTAAACATAGAAGCGTGATACTTAAAGGACTGCTAGTGATTTTAACCTAAGTCTACAACATGATCATCCGCTACCCCCATTAACGGTTTAAGCATTAACTCTCAACATTATTTAAAAGCATGAATCTTATAACATTATTAACAGAGTATTATAATAAACTTAAAGGCATGTGAAATAAGATAATCTAGAATATCATGGTAGGAATACAATATTAAGGGTATATAACCAGCAAGCATTAACAATAACCAGACAAGCATTAACAATATGATAAGAACCAGACATGCACTAACAATATGATCATAACTAGGCAAGCATAATAATAACATATCACCAAAAGCTCGATAAGTTTTGGTGATATGATCGTAAACAGGTACGCTTTAGTGACATGATAGTGAATAGGTGAGTGTTGGGTGATATGATAATAGACAGACCAGCTTTAGCGATATGGTAATGGTACTCAATAGCAACGGTAACAAGCAATCATGGGAGATGTAAAAATGTGAAATGCAAGGGTTACGGTCGCGAGGTACTTGCCTGCTAAGCGTTCGGCAGTTCGGTTGCATGAAGGATCAGAAGTATGAACCCGTCCAAAGTTCCCTTCTATTCCCACATGTGAACCTTTGATTGACTTAGCCATTCTCCATGCATGCAGCTACCCCTGCCATGCACGCACCGTGAGGACGCGAAGGCAACTGGCTAGCAACGAGGAAGACCAGCCGCAGCGCATGCGACAGGAGTGACGCCGCCACCACGCCGCCGCGCCGCGACGCCACCAGCGCTCGCCGCGGCTGCGCTCGCCGTCGCGCGCCGCTCGCGCCATGTTGCACGCCGCCGCGCTCACCCACGCGCCTCGCCCGTGCGCCACCACACCGCTCGCTTGCGGCGCGCGCACGACGCATACTCAGCGTGCGGCACGTGCGCCACCGCGCGTCGCGCCGCCGCCGCTTCGCCGACCACCGCCACCGCCGGCCGAGTGCCCGTTCGTGCCATCGCCGCCGCCGGAGTCGCCGACGCTGCAGCTGTTCAATGGCCGACGGCGCCGCTACGCGCCATGGCGATGTCGTCGCGCGCGCCGCCACCACCGGCCGGCCGCCTCCGCCGCCGCTCGCTACCGCCGCCGCCCGCCCGCGCTATCGTCGCCCCATGCGCCACAGCCACCGCGCCATCTGCATGCACGCACATGCACGAGTGGCGGTTGGCTGCGTGCGCCGTCGGCCGCCACTGCCGGTAGCCGCCGCCACCGCCGCCAGTGTCGCCGCCTGCCAGTGCCACTGCCATCGGCTGGCGCTCCTGCTAACGTGCAGGTAGATAGAAAGAGAGAGAGAGAGAGTTAGAATGGAGAGAGGAAGGGATGTAAACGGCGCTCTTGCTAACATTGCCTATTGTGTATTGTTTGTAGCATTAGTAGATTTTAATATGATGAGTTAGTTAGTATTAAATGCTTGTAATTGGTATAACGTTTAACCATAGAAGTCCTGTGTGGTTAGGGATTTAAACAAATATCTAAATTATAGATAGGGTAGCGAATAAGCATGTTCAAATTTAAGGGTAATCACTAGTAACCTTTAACTCTGGGCAGCCATTTATATGTCTTGCTTCTGTGAATCTTTAACTGTTCATTATTAATTGTAAGCCTTAGTTGATTTAGTTACAGTATATTAATCTGACTAATAATCACTTATCACATAATAAAATCGTATGATTGACAACCCTTGTGTGACTCTGGTTAGTATCCTCTCTAGGACAGATTGTATTTCACTATCATCGGATCTTGTTCCCTATCGCTTTGTATCACCAATCCTGCCTCTCTAGTCTCAACTATGTCAAACCATTACTCTCATAACTTTACCTCAATTCACCCTCGACTTTCTAATTACATTTTAGATAATTCACTAAATAAAGAACTGATGGTTACCTGGCCCGGGACTACCCACATATAGAGGATATTTCCACCCAACATGGTAACGTACGGGAAGCCGTATATTCTCGTTACACAGGATATTACACCCCATTGGCGGTTATACAGTCGAGGACAAGAATGTGCCTAGCGATTCTCATATAACCGGGTATGTCGGATGAGGTCGCCGGCGCCTTTGCTATAACTTGTTATATCTTGTTAAAAATAATTATCTTTAATTACACAGTTCCTATGATATCTGTATCCAATCTATGCTAGTGTTTCCGGTATCCTGAGTCTGTTGCCTTTATGCTGTATCAATTGCTTGCTTATGATGCTTGTCCCTTATTTCACTTGGTTGCATTACCTGTCTTTACTCATTGTGTTGTGACTGTTGTTGGGTGTTTGCTGAGATTTTCAAATCTCACGTTTGCTCTTTCCCTTCTCAGATAAAAGGTCAGTGGATTGATAGCAACATGCATAGGTGGGAGCACTCGAGTTTCAGCACTGTGGCTTATCACTACTTTTGTCATTTATTTTATTATCATTTGATTAAAAGTAGACTGGTCCCATGTTCCAAACACTTATTTCAGCTTCCGTTGATTATTTAAATAATGTGCTTTAAAGGTTTTAATTTGGTTATGATTTTTACTGTTGTATTTTATTATTTCTTTTTATTTTGGTGATGATGTTTCATAGCAGTATTCTAGTTTGACTGTATATGGGGTGCTATAACCAGTCCCAGCGTAGATTTACCGAGTTAAGTTGTTCTTGGTTCTGTGGTTTAAATACGTTGAACCAGATCACCCAGTGTGACTATTCTCTGGATCTGAACCCATGGTTAGTTATCTTCTGACGGTCACGCTCAGGCCACTCTCACCTCGAAACATCGCCACATCGCCACATATGACATCACGCCGTGTAAGGTATGGTTAACTCGCCCTTGCCCGTATGCCCATTCATGTCGGGCAACGCTCACAGCGGCGGTTACTATCAGATCACCCAGGCGCCATTAAAAACTGAGACCAGATTACCATGATCAGTAGGAATCGGTGATATCAGGCTGCATCAAAACGAGGCATGAACTCGTGTACTGATTTCTAACCATGTCTGCGAGAAGCCTGAATCTAACACTCGCTGTCAGGCCTCAGACCGCTTCAACCTGAATCTGAATCACCGTTGCCATTAGGTAATCGTGACATCATGTCATGTGGCGAAGAGCCGATATCTGGGACTCCTGCATGGAGTGCAGCCTGACCATACCTGAGACCTAATTCTCTGCGTCTCTACATTCAGACCACCTTCGAATTGAAACTGAATTGCCATTGTCGTTTGGTAAATGGTGGCGTCGTGTTGGGCTGGACTAACAAATGGAAACGTATACTCATGTCCAACATGCTTTCCAAGATTCCCAGAGGCTAGGGCTGGCATTCAGATCACCTTCAGGTTCAGAACAACCAAGTTCATGTTCTTGGGAAAAAAAGATAAACCAAGATCACTCTGAGCAAATGCTGATCTCATCTGATGAAAGATGAAATTTACTATTTTACTCCAGTACTGCCTTTTTTTCTTCTGCGAATGAAAAATAACATGGAGAGATCAAAACTACACCAGTAAGCTTGATCGGACTTTAGTCGACACCGTGAGAATATAAGAACATGAACCACATGATAACACTCCAAAAGCAACTACAAATTCGGATGCGCTGTCATTTAAAGCACTATTTCACAGTCTTATCGGTTGAATATCTAAGGAGGATCCATGTGCAATCTTAGCACAGTGATGTAGGCTATAGCTCACATGGTAGCCCCACATTCAGAATTCAGGCCTGACTAGTGGTAAATTGCTAAGATCTTCAGTAGTGCGACACTGGCTCAAAGAGGTAAATGTTTAACCAGTCTATCATCTACATGTTGCTAGCATGAAGAAACACACATTATTTTGACAAGCCAGTTAGGCGCATCAAACTTAACGTTCAAAGGTATTTCTTTATAAACAGAGCCAAACAATCTAGTTAACAAACGAGTGGCAATTTCTACTGTGACATCTCAAAGGTGTGGTCAAGATTTAGAGCACTTACATGTTTGTGAGCAAGATTTAGGTCTTGTTGTAATATTTGCGGTATAAGCAAAGGTATAAATATAATTCCAATATTACTATAATCACACAAGAATGACATCAATTCAAATATAAATGGCATAGCATGTATGGAACCATATGAATTGAACATATCATTCAAAGTATACCACATATTCAATAATAGAAGCAATAACTTTCTAAACATGAATATGTATGTCAATGTAAAAAGCATTTACCAATTAAGACTAGCAACAAGCTCAAGTTTTAATTAATTAATTTGTGCTCTCAAATTGTAGGGTTGCACAAGATTAATTTTGGCCGTCCCGCTACTAAATCATATACTCTTCCTTGATTGGTTATGTCAAATAATGAATTCAGTCTTTTGAGCTCTAGATACAAACTCTACAATCTCAAGATCAAAATATATCCAGCATGTATATTCAGATAGCAGAATTCAATAGAGCAAATCCATCTGAATGCAAGTTAACTTTTGCTCAATGAATTAGTCTTTAACTTGTCAAAATTAATTCCTAACAAATCAGTATATGAATTTGCTATAATTTGAAAACAGCAAGAACCGAATGGCACAAGAACAATATATCAATGTCTAGAGACTGTCTTCCAGAGTTCAAAATCAATTGTGATAACAGAGTTGATAGTAATTAGAGCTCAAAAGACTAATTCAACCAATCTCAGTATATGATTTCTATCATCATCGAGCAACAACCGATCCCACAAGCAATCTATGTCTCCCAGTGCCAGATAATGTATGAAAGATCAACAAACTAGCACAGCCCACAGAGATTGCATATAAAAATGACAAATTCACTCACAAGACCGATGATATTCGAAATCACCAGAAGAACACGGCCTAGGCACACTTGCGCGCTGTCCCAGAAAACCTATTGCCCTCACACCACCGTGAGAGAGAGCAGTAGGCACGAAGATACAGAGCCCACTCGCCGATGTACTGCTCACGCCGACGAGTCGAGGTAGAGGAATGCCGCACAAGCGCAGGGGAGGAGCCAGCCAAGCACCTCACCGAAGAGCACCAAAGAACCGAGGTCGTCACACACAACAGGCAAAAACTCAAAGAGAGAGAGAGAGAGAGGAGGAGCTCACTGTCCTTCGGGTATATCAACCAAAAGGGGCCAGCCGCTATTTGTAGCCAAGAAAGGGGAGGGGTTGAGCACCCGGCGGCGCCACCAACGGCTGGGACAGGGTCTCACGCACCACCACCGCAGCTCCTTCCCACCCCACATACCGTATCTAAGGACCGAGTCTCACGGAAGAAGGGGAGCGAAGAACTCACGGGAGAGAGAGATGCGAGCCGCACGGGAGGAAGGACCGCAGGGGAGAACAGGCCACCAACCGACCCGCCGATCCCGCCTGCCTCCGCCGCTCGGCCTCCTGGATCGCCGCTGCCATCGCCCCCCAAAATGCCCGCTCGCTCTGGTTAAGGGGAGGAGCAGAGCTCCTCCTTTTGTTCCCATCCGGTCCACCGACAGGTGGGCCCCTCTTTCTCCTTTTTCCTTTTCTTTTATCAATTGGGAAATTACCCTTTTGCCCTTGGTATATACAACAGGTCCTTCATACGTGCGGTTATGATTCAGAGTTCATTAAATGCGGTTATGATTCAGAGTTCATTAATCATCTATTCTTGTGTTGCCTATAATCCCAGGCATTTTGGGAAAGAAAGGAGGATAGGTTGCCCGCCTACAAATCCTTGCTCACACATGACCTTATTGAATATGACACTTCTCTTTTGAATACTGGAATTTCATGGAGAAACTACATTGGTAACACGCTGTAATGTGCTGCCCACTTGTTGTGAAGCATTTTCTACAAGCAGAGGAAAACTCTTGCATGCGTTTTAGTATTCGAACTAATTTTTTTATTCAACAATAGAGAAGAGGCAATAGTTCAACACGGCATTGACATCAAATGAACTCTGACAAACCAAAATTTTCAAAAATTTTGAATTTATTGAATTTTGCTTGAATTTGAAGTTTTTACCAAATCTGGACCGCCGCCAACCCCAAATCCAGTAAGCCTCAGCCATCCACAAAAATTCTTGTCTCCATCCTCTCTCATGTCAAATTGGTTGTGTCCTTAGCACCTCCTCACCACTACAAAGCTATTCCCTAGCTTCTTGCCTAACCTCGTCACACCGCCGCCATGTGCCATCGCCCCACCACCCACGATCACCGTTGCTAGACCTTCTCAAGCCATCTCAAGCCGAGTCATCACCACCATCGAGCTCCCCTCACCTCCCAGATGCTCAAACCACCTCCAATGTTATCGAAGCATCGCCATAGCTCCGTTGTTCCATACCCTTGTTCTGGCCAGGCTCCACCATCGCCAACCATCTCCAAGCTGCCACCGCCCGCATGTATGCCCAAAATGTGATGCTCGCATCCCATAGTTGCTCACCGCACCATCACTCATCACCATCTATCGCCATTGAATTCAATGTCGTCATTGTTCCCCCTGTCTCGATTGCCATGAGCTCGAACTCCAACCTGGTCACTCTTGAGCTGGGCCACGAGCTACTTGGGCCACCAAGGTGGGCTGGAAAAGTTAGCCCGAGCAGCCCAATTGACCAAATTGGGCCAAGCCTAGTGGTGTGTAGCCCAATAACATGTAGCCCAACAATTCATCCAACCCGATCCGCTACACAGCAAATGGGTTTAACACTGTCCACGCAAACCTGACACACCAGAAATAGTTCCAATCCGGTACTATTCACCCAACCTATTACTATTTAGTTGGACCCTGTTAAGCCTATTTATACTCATTTTGACAGTTTCAAGCTTGCCTAACCCCTTTTCAATCCCGTTCAATCTAACCAAGCTTAATTTAAACTCTATCCACTCAAACCCACCTTCTTTTATATCCTTTTCTGGATTTCTGATTTTATTTTGTTTCCAGCTTGTATTTTGCAAAATGGAGACTTATTTGTATTCATTCTTTTGTGGTAGCATCCAGATTTGACTAGTCAGCCAACAGAGAAGCCACTGAAGCAACTGAAGTAAATGGTATCAAACCTGAAGCCTACGAAGAAGTAATCGAAGACCCTGAATAAAAAGGCAAGCCACATGTCATTGATCATGTTGATATCATATTATTTAATTATTATTACCTTTATTTATGTTATTTGAGTATTATTATCTACAATGAAATAATAATTTAGAATAACATGATAAATAGTTAAATCCAATCACTAAAAAGCTCAGTCATACTCTTGTAAGCCATAATCATCTTAACAACCATAAGTATCATTAAAATATGAAATCACCTCATCGTTAATTAGTAGGTATATAAGAATAATATAAATGTTTATGAATACTGTTAGAGATTGTCCAGTCTAGTGCCGGCATACATGGAAACAAAGTTGAATATTGAAGATTATTAGTGGGCAACCGCTAGATGCTAGATATTGTGGTGTAGTGCCGATGTGCATAAGGTATATGAATGATAGCCTCATAAGGACTAGACCGTTGTGCCAAGTAAATTACATAGAACGATAGCCTCATAAGGACTAGACCCTTGTGCCAAGTAAGTAACACAGAACTCATTCAACCATAAGCTTGACTTGTCAATCTGGTCTATTATACCGCTTGATTCGATCGAACATCTATAGGGTAATAGTTATCCTAGTTTCATCTGGATAACCCACGAGAAAGGGGTAAGATGGAAGTTGGTCCTATTGTGCCACTTACCAATCTTCACAACGGTAGGTCCACTCAATATTGGATCATAATTTCCGCACTGGGCAATGGATTCCCAAAGGTGATTGAATGATTTCGAGCCTACTAGGTAGAAACTAAAACAGAAAGAGCAGTGAAATGACCTTGTTACCTCAGCTCAATCGCACGCTATTATGTTGCGTGTCTACAGCTTGACATTATGAGTCTGAGATATCTTGTGGGTAAAGTTAGACAACTCTGCAATGTGTAATAAATAGTATTCGAATACGCTGTGCTTCTGGTTAATGGAATTATGTTTCATAGGCGACTTTTATAACAAGGCATAAGTAAAATTTAGTTAATTTTAACATGAAACTTATGGATGATAAAACCCCTTACTAATTAAATAATGTTTTACTATTTGAAGTACAAAGTGCTTTATCAGCAAATTGTATATATTCTTATCACCATGTGACTCTATCTGGTTGTGAATCTTGCATGGTAGTTAAATAGCATTTTCATGTGGATTGCTGAGTACCTAGCATTCTCAAACTTGATTATTTTCATCAAAATGAACATCTAAAGAAGGAAGGATGCATTAGCTAACGTGTTAAGGTTACAACCGCACTTAAACGTTCTTGTGAGATTTCATTAGTTCTTCTGAATGTAAGTTGTTGTAGTTTGTCCATTAGATAATATTTTTATCAATCTAACTCTTTTTAAATGCTCGTGAGTATGTATAATATTTTTTATCTGTAACTAAACTCCTAAACCAGTGTAAAAAATACGGTGTTCCTATCCTTAAAATGGATCGTTACTAAACATATACGGATATGATGAGGAATTTAGTAGGTCCACTCTCTCAAACAAAAAGGGAATTCAGTAGGCGGGAAATGTGTACCAGAGCAATGCCATCTCGAAGGTGGCGAAGACAAACTGGCATCTCTTTTTTTTAAAAAAAAAAAAGAAGATAAACTGGCATCTCGATATTCAAATCTGAACCATCGTTTCTTTTCTATGGCACAGATTATGCCACGTCAAGCTCTAATTGTCTTGCTAGAAGGATTTGGAGGGAAATTAATTTGTCTTTTGGGTCGTTCCCTCCAAAACGCTGAATTAGTTCCACCCAAAACGCTAAACGAAATAGAACTGACAATGCAATCGCTTTCTTCCCCAGAATCCATGCCTTCCCGTCCTACCCTACTAGTTAATTCCAAGCATCAGGACCCCTCCAAATTAACGGGAAGGGTGGAGTTGTGATATACTGATATCAAGAAGATGAGATAAGGTACGTAGCTCGTACATGGGAATCCTCTTGTTCAAACTAAAAGGCTCCGTCGACTGATCCCCCGGATGGCCACCGTGTAATCTCGCACTCCATTCAACCATCTGGGACACCATCGCGGCATTACCCAGATCTCTCGCTTCCTCCACGTTAACCTCGCTCAGGCCACATTCACCTTGAAACATCGCCACTATTGCCATTAGGCAGCAGTTTCACCCGTTTGACCGTATGCCCGTTCATGTCTGGCCACGCTCACAGCTGCGGTTACTATCAGATCACCCAGGCGCCATTAAAAACTGAGACCAGATCACCATGATCAGTATTCAGTAGGAATCTGTGATATCAGGCTGCATCAAAATGAGGCATAAACACGTGTACTGATTTCTTACCATGTCTGCGAGAAGCCTGAATCTAGCACTCGCTGTCAGGCCTCAGACCGCATCAACCAGAATCTGATTCACCGTTGCCATTAGGTAATGGTGACATCATGTCATGTGGCGAAGAGCCGATATCAAGGACTCCTGTACGGAGTGCAGCCTGACCACACCTGATACCTAATTCTCTGCGTCGCTACATTCAAACCAGATTGTCTAGTTGAAACTGAATTGCCATTGTCGTTTGGTAAATGGTGGCGTCGTGTTGGGCTGGACTAACAAATGGAAACGTATACTCATGTCCAACATGCTTTCCAAGATTCCCAGAGGCTAGGGCTGGCATTCAGATCACCTTCAGGTTCAGAACAACCAAGTTCATGTTCTTGGGAAGAAAAAAAAAAGATAAACCAAGATCACTCTGAGCAAATGCTGATCTCATCTGATGAAAGATGAAATTTACTATTTTACTCCAGCACTGCCTTTTTCTTCTGCGATGAAAAATAACATGGAGAGATCAAAACTAGACCAGTAAGCTCGATCGGACTTAGTCGACACCGTGAGAATATAAGAACATAAACCACATGATAACACTCCAAAAGCAACTACATATTCGGTTGCGCTGTCATTTAAAGCACTATTTCACAGTCTTATCGGTTGAATCTCTAAGGAGGATCCATGTGCAACCTTAGCACAGTGATGTAGGCTATAGCTCACAAGTTAGCCCCACATTCATAATTCAGGCCTGACGAGCGGCAAATTGCTAAGATCTTCAGTAGTGAGACACTGGCTCAAAGAGGTAAATGTTTAACCAGTCTATCATCTACATGTTGCTAGCATGAAGAAACACACATTATTTTGACAAGCCAGTTAGGCGCATCAAACTTAACGTTCAAAGGTACTTCTTTATAAACAGAGCCAAACAATCTAGTTAACAAACGAGTGGCAATTTCTACTGTGACATCCCAAAGGTGTGGTCAAGATTTAGAGCACTTACATATTTGTGAGCAAGATTTAGGTCCTTTATACGTGTGGTCATGATTCAGAGTTCATTAATCATCTTTTCTTACGTTGCCTATTATCCCAGGCAATTTGGGAAAGAAAATAGGATAGGTTGCCCGCCTACAAATCCTTGTTCACACATGACCTTACTAAATATGACGCTTCTCTTATGAATACTGGAATTTCTTGGAGAAACTACATTGGTAACACACTGTAATGCGCTGCCCACTTGTTGTGAAGCATTTTCTACAAGCAGAGGAAAACTCTTGCATGCGTTTTAGTATTCGAACTAAACTTCAGAAATAGAGAAGAGGCAATAATAGTTCGACACGGCATTGACATCAAATGAACTGTGACAAACCAAAATTTTCAAAAATTTTAAATTTTGCTTGAATTTGAAGTTTTTTTACCAAATCTGGAAAATCCACCAACAATCCGCTTTCCTTTTTTAGAACTACGCTTTTCACATTAGCAAAACATATTCTTGTTGGCCTCTATCCTCCGCTGTTGACGTCGGCTAGCATCGCGCGCACGCTCGCTTGCCTTAATCCGCTGTCACCTTCGCTCGCGTCAAGCTACCCCAGGGATGAGCCACCTCACACCAGCATTAAACATAGCCCACGCCATCGCCAATACATCCTTGTTGATGATTTGCACCACCATCAAACCTTGCTGCCAACTGCTCGACACGCCGCACCCACCGCTATTCTTCACCACCACCTCGCGAGCCCGATCCAAGGAGGAGCGACGACTCATGTACTGTTGTCCCGGCATAGAATCCGCGCGATCGCCCACACCGCTGTCCACATGCCAAGCTCACCTCGCGCCGTTACTGGTGCCACCGCCTTGCGCCGGCTATAAAGCCAAGGCTAGCGAGTACTTTAGCCTCTTCTTCTCCAACCATCACACCAGAGCCACCATCTTCCCTGGGCACGTGAAGCTGCACCGCCGCCAACCCCAAATCCGATAAGCTTCAGCCATCCACAAAATTTCTTATCTCCATCCTATTGATTTATGTTGTATGGAGCTGGAGCTAGCTTCTCAAAGCGTCGTTAGATTTTTTTTATTAATAATTGCGTTGATATATCTTGATTTATGCCAAAGCATATCCACCACATTTTTTGTTTGTCCTGCTGGGTTTGCACTTACATTTTGACCTCAGCTGGTTGATCACTCAAATTTTATTATAAATCAATGCCACTCGAGCTGATATATGATTAGAGGGACTTGAAAGCTACTGCTTTATACAAACGCACACATACACACATGCTACTTAAAAGAAACAGTTGGTAATGGTTCATTGTCCCCTTCTCTCTCCTCATGCGCCAACATGTGGGTTTCCTATGATAGACGAGCATTTTTAGGAACTAATCTCTCAAAAGAATACAATTATCAGTTAGCAATTTTAAAGATTAAAGTTAAAGTCCATCACCTGCGTGTTACGAGCGTGGCAAAACTGTTTAGTAGACTCGTAAAAGACCGGATCAAGGCTGAGGGTCAGCCAGACCTTTATAATCAGCCATAGCACTAGAGGGCCATGCTATTTAGGAGCTCTCCCCATTGTAAGTCACATAATTCACTAATTGTTACATGCGCTTGACTCATGGCTGTATACACATGCATTTTTAAATACTTTAAAACTATGTTAATTAATGTGAGTGCATGCATGCACTAAGTGTATTCATTAACTTTCATATGCACACATAAAGGCTTGATTTTGTACATCTCTTATACAAAAGAATATATTTTCTTCTCTTTTGCTCAGATATATTGTGCTAGCAACAAATTTTGGGAACGACGTTGGAAGGTGCACTGTGAGTCGAGGTGTGGTTGCTGAACTGAGGATGTGGCGCAAGCGAGGCAGGTCTCAGGCATATCAACATCGAAGTGAAGGGCACGATGCTGGTGCGGGTCAAGTAACGATAATATTGAGGTGTGTCATAATCCGAGCAGACGATGCTAGTTCAACATGTTGGGTTAGGTTGAGACTAGCTCTTGTGGTGGCATGAATCTAGCAGTTGCGGGGAATAGTTAGGCTCCGATCTAGGAGCGAAAGTGCGGACATGGTTTGCTATGGTGAAGCTGGGCACATTGAATGCCACAATGAAGGCGTGAACACATGCTAGGGCGAAGCTCAGTCAAGTGCCATAGTGCAGCCGGATGGGTGGTGTAGATAGAGCCTAATGATAATGG
This sequence comes from Dendrocalamus sinicus, assembly GCA_036346575.1. Lineage (NCBI taxonomy): Eukaryota > Viridiplantae > Streptophyta > Magnoliopsida > Poales > Poaceae > Dendrocalamus > Dendrocalamus sinicus. Next base: position 14,627,096 of record CM070643.1, on the reverse strand, counting down.
CTCGATATGTTGATTTAGTACATTTTTTAGTCTGTAGCAAAGTGCGGTAATTAAACTAGCCATTTGTAAAAAAAAAAGCATGGACAAGATCGAGCAAAGACTCAACTCACTCGGATTGAATTGGAGTGGCCTACATCATTGGTGACTTGCTTTTTGTTGGGCCCGGTCAGGCCCGAATCCATGTCTAGGGCCAGGCTAGGTTGGAGATCACGCCCAGTGCGGCCTAACACTCCAATAGACCCAGGCCTGGTTTCACGGTCCCAAGATGACCCACACCGAACCCCAACCCGGCCTGTAGTTGCTTAGGTCGAGGGGATCTATCACTCCCCACGATCAGTATGCCTGTGGTAGTATACCAGTCAGGCAGGCCGGTTAGAACAATAGCAAAAGAGTTCAAAAGAAGAGGTTTCCTGAGAACCATAAAAAATTCTGGACATTAACAATGTGCAAACAGGATTTTCATCTGCTGGTGCAGGCAACATCAACTCATGACAGGGGAGAATCCAAACACCAACAGAATTATGTGTTGGTAGTTCATAACAACAATCCACTCTAGAGCAATATAATTAATCATTTATGTACATCAACAACGTACTACCATCTCTACTTAACTGAACAGGCAGCACCCATGGAATTAACAAATGTAACCAAACATGTAAATGAGGGAATGGAGATATACAGCAAATGTACATCAAACCAAGTAACCGACCAGAAAAGAATATGATGATCACCGCCAATCATTTCGAGGAACCTATTTCTTTCCACCAATCATAGGTTGATTACCATTTGAGCTACCCAGACTAGTGGGTACGCCCATCTTATTTTCAAAACTCTTCAAGTCAATCAAATCACTAAATAAATTATCAGGTATGTAGTATGGCTTGCTTGTTGCCGCTGAAGAATCTTTTGGTTGTTGATTCCCATTCATTTGAGCTTGAGGCACAGTTAGTACGTTGGTCAGTGGAGAACCCACTGAACTGTACCATTGCATTGGCTGGGTGTAAGATCAAATTCTATTAAGTTAGTTTTGGTGATAATGACAAATACAATTGTGAGACTAATATGTTTATTGATTATGATATTACTTAGTCTCATTTCGATGAAAAGATGAAAAACATAAGAGGTATGTATTCAATATTACGTTCTTATCTTATTGCATTCCTCGGATTCGAAATACAGAATGAATTTCACCAAATAAGTCAAACTTGAATATATGCATATGCTTTCACAATACATTCTTGTATGCACACATTTAGGAGAGTTCACTCTATGTTTTATGATTTCGTTAGTATTGATTCATGCTCTATTTCCACATATTAAGAATCTTTACTTTGAAACATATCTCTTGAGTATATATAGCTTGTGTAATAAATATATACTCATAATTGGGTTATCATCTAATTTGTCTATTATGTGTTGATGGTTGGATGATTAATAACAATCGGATGAGTAATCTTTACTTTGAAAGCTTATTCTACAGTATACAATTGTTGTGTACATGTTATATACTCGCAATTCAATTTCTATCTCATTATTTGTTGAGATTGTCATGAATTATCAAAAGAGAATATTGTAGAATTTAGTCACTTCATTATGTGTTAATAGTGAAGTTTGGTAATTGATGGCAATTGTTTTGTAGACTAATATTTTCCATGACTTGGATGAATATGTTAGGTTTCACAAATGATGAAGACGTGGGATGACTTCATATGTTGAAAATCATCAAGTCAAGTGAAGAATATATCATGAGTTGATGCATGTGAGGAGATGATCATGTGTTCATCATAAAGTCAAGTGAAGACCCATCATGTGTTGATGGAGGTCAAGTAAAGGATGCATCATGAGTTAATGCATGTCAAGACTATGACTCAAGGCAAAGATATGGTTAGCTAAAACTAAGAATGTGTTCCTAGTCTTTTACCAAACTTGGTGTTTGATTAAAAACCGAATTGCTAGTACAGGTTATTGTATTATTAAGAGGAGTCATGTCTAGTAGCTTGAGTCTCATTATATGTTGATAGCTCAACCTCACTTACTCTAGCTCTGCTTGACATGAGACTTGTATTTGCGAATACGTTTTACAAATAGTTGAAGCTCATATGTTGAATCCTTGTAATATGGGACTATACGTTGCAAATATGTTTTGCTAGTGTTTGAAGTCCGTGTTTCCATTCTTTGTAGTATGAGGTTTATATTTGCAAATATGTTTTACAAATAGTTGAACCTCATATAGATAATCCTTGTGTGCATGATACTATAGTTTGCAAATGTGTTTTGCAAAATCTGTTAAAATATATACACTTCTTAGGGAAATCAGAACTATCGTAGTATATTCTATGGTATTACTGCTAGTCGGAACTACCGGTGTTGTTATTATGGAACTACCACATCTATTGGTGATTGGAAGACCTGTGCACTCGAGAACCATTGTGGTCGAACCAATGTGGTCGAAGACCTGTTTGGTCAAAGATCAATGTGGTCGAGAATCAGCATGGTTGATACCGACATAGTCAAACCAACGAGGTCGAAGATCGACGTGGTCGATGTCCTGTGTGGTCGAGGATCAACGTGATCTAAGATCAAAGTGGTTGAAACCAACGTGGTTGGAACTGACGTGGTCAAGATCTGTGTGATCCAAACCAGTTTGGTTGGAACCGACATAGTCAAGATCTGTGGAATCGAAACCAATATGGTCGAAACCGATGTGGTCAAACCAGTATAGTCGAAACCGACGTGGTCAAGATCTGTGCAATCAAAACTAGCATGGTCGAACCGACATGGTTGAGACATGTATGGTCGTAATTGACATGGTTGAACTGGCGTGATTGATGCAACGTAGTCGTAGATTGACGTGGTGGTCGGAGATCTGTGATCGAAGATTGACATGGTCAAGACCTGAGTGGTTGAAATCAATGTGGTCAGAGATCAGCGTAGTCAGAGATCTGTGTGGTTGATCCGGATAACGTGGTCGAAGACCAGCGTGGTCGGAGACCAACGTAGTTAGAGACCTGTGTGGTCGAACCGAACAATGCGGTCGGAGATCAACGTGGTCGGAAACCTGAGTGGTCGAACCATCCGATGTGGTCAGGGACCAGTATAGTCGATGATCGGTATTTTCGACCAGCTCTATGTGAGCGGTCCGATCAGTGAGTGGTACTACCAGCTCTGTGTGAGCAGTACTTTCGATTCATGGAACGTCCGGCTTGTGTAGCGGAATGTTTTTTTCCAGAAAGACATATATGTGGAGTCTTCCCGTCCCTGAGGAAATTGGTTGTTCCACATGAGTACTACGATACTTCTGATGATTGTTAGTACCAGACTTTGCACAACAGAACTACCAGATTTGCCTGCAATGGCTAGTTTTCTGACCGTTGTTGAGGGGAGCAAAAGTACCAGCTGTTTGCCTAGGGTACTTCTGAAAATCCTGATTTTGTCCCAACGGCTAGTTTTCAGGTGTAGGGTATATATACCCCCTTTGGCCAATTGGAGGTGAACTTTTGATACTCCATTTCACTCTTTTGAGCTAGTGTGAGGTCCTCCTCTCAATTGTGCATGTGTTGCATTTGTGAGTAAGGAGGAAGGCTCTAGATTGCATATGTTGTATCTAGAGGTGGATTGTGTATCCACTCGAACTTGTGCATTCGTTGCATGTGGTGAGTGTCAAACGAGGAGCTTGACTTATAACTCTTAGAATTTACCGATTCCTAGACAATGTTGGAGACGTCGTGCAGTGATCTTCTCAAAAAAAAAGTTATGAGAAGATCAAGCAAAGTTGTGAAGGTCGGAGCTCACCTACCTGGAGTGGGAAAGAGCTACCACTAGTCGATTGAGGTATTTTGGCTTATTTCATGGAGCCAGTCCAATTCATTTGGACTAATCTCAACGTGGATTAGGGGAGACTAACAAGTCTCCATCACCATGGTAAAAAACAACAGCATCAATTGTGGTTTATTTCTTGTGCTCAATTTACATTCAAACAATTTACATTCATAGAATTAAGTTAATCGCTTGTCACTCTAGAATTGCAAACCTTGACATAGGCTTAGCTTGTTGGTGCACTTAGGTGAACCTAATTTATTTAGATGATATTTATGCTAAACCTTTTTTAATTAAGCTTCCGCATTATTTACTTGGTTTAACCAAATAGAAATTGATAATTAATTAGAGAAGATTTTTTAACCGTCTATTTATCCCCCCTCCCCCCTCTAGTGAGCCTCCTTGATCTACCACTAGGTAGCTAAAGGTGGCATGTATGCCATTGCAGGAGAGGTATATGAAGCTGAGGGAGATGCATAGGTGGTTGCTGGGGCAACAGAAGCACCAGGAGGGAGTGATTATTGGTAAGCGACTGACCGAAAAGGATTAGAATTGATACCTGGAGGTGTAGCCCATGGTGGTGCTAGATAACCAGATGCATATACTGGAGGCTGAGCCAAATATGCTCCAGTTTGTGCCCAGGGTGCAACATAGTTGCTATACTATGGAGTATACCCCAGGTTTGTTGGATGCGGCTGGTAGTTTGAAGGATATCGTGGCATACCAGAAGGATTTTGTTGCCCATCTGTAACTGCAGGTTGCTAAGGTCCATTTTGACTCTAGGTTGAAGAACCTGTAGTAGTTTCGTCGGTAGGGCTGCACAAGGTGAGGCTTAAAAGGTTGATCATAACTTACTCCCTTGTTTGAGTACTACTACTGACAGGGGCTAGATCAAGAGGAACCAATGCGTTGCTTGCAACAGAACATGACGATTATGAACTTGCCGGATCAATGGGTACAAGGGCAAGGTCCCCAGTGCTTGATGTCTCATCACTTATCATGGATTTGTTTTTTCTTCAGATGCATAAAGCATGAAGCATTAATAATTGTGTAGGAAAGTGCAGCCGGCATACTACAGGCTACTCTAGAATACCTTTGTGCTAGCCGAGCGAACTCATCCTCCTCATCATCAAGAATGTCTTTATGTACAACAGGAGGTGCAAAGGGCTTTGCTGCTGGATTCACTCTTGGGGCCTCAACTGTCTCTCTTACGGGTGCTTCAACTGGCAAATGAGTACCAGAGACCATGGCATCATATATTGAAAGTACAGTTTGTAAGCGATCATTTATTTCCAGTCCTTGCTTTAGTAATTGCTTGTTCCTAAACAATGTAACAAAAGATCTCAAATATCATATTGTGTGCTAACTGCAATGCTATGAAATATCATGTACACACAGGCTACATTGAATATGAAAGAACAAAGGGGAGTCATGCAATACCAACGCGGTACAAAGAACATGGGGCGGTAATAACTATAGAACCATATATTGATAATGTTACCCTATTGAACTGACAGACTGCATGAGCTTTTGTTGATTTGAGTGACATTGGCTCACAAGATCTGTGATAATTTCATCTTTAACTGCCTAGGTTCAAAAGAAATTTAAGAGGTCATTTATCAGCATAAACTAGAACAAATCTACAATCAATTAGTACAGATGGTCACAAGTTAATAATTTTGGAGTTAAGAATTTTTTTACTACCGTTAGATTAGATGGGTTCAAAACATGCACCATATCGTTCAGTAGTTGTCACATTTTGGATATTATTTAAATCCCCTAAACTATAATAGCAAAAAGGGGAGAAATGTTAAAATCATGAAATGAGTAACTGGGTGATAACTCAGCAAGTGAAATGAGTCCACTAAAGAAAAAGGACATAACCTCAGAGTCTCACCATCGGAGCACATTCTCTCATTCAGACTTCCCGCATCATATCTAGGTGAACCATAGGTTTGAGAATTATGTGTTGCAGGAGGAGTAAATATTGGTGGGGCATCTATGAGACATCTTGGGAATGCTACACCTGTCCTCTGTAACAATTTTTCACAATTCGCATAGAAGGTTACATCTAAAAGAATTTATTTCCCAAAAAAGAGAGCATAATCACATGATCGATGTATGTTGGACAGAGGACATGCTTTTGGAATCATATTTTGTTAGAACATGACACAAAAGATATTTCTACTTCCTAGGGAACAAACAGGAATTAGTTGCATACCTTTACTTCAAGATATGCCTAGTGATATTACGAGTATTTACCTCTAGATCCACCAAATGCTTCTTGCCATGAGTCTAAAAGTAATAATGCATTATCCCTTACTTGCATATCATCTCAAAGCAAATTCCAAACAAGAAAAATGCTTAGAATCTTAGCACGGACATGTTCGGTATTTAGCATGTACTCAGATTTAGGAAAGGAGAAGGGCACGTAAAAGTAAGGAGGGGGGGTAAAGAAACCTTCTTCTGGATGGTTTTAATTATTTCTTGCAGAACATGCTGTTCAGAAACTTCAAATTGAACATATTCACCATAGTTCTTCATTATTGTCTCTAACAGCTGCACCAATTTTGTATCTAATATGAATAAGATAAATAACATATTTGAATCTTATTATGTACAAAAGTATTATTTCTCAAGCTAAGATCTTTGTAAGAAAAGTAATAACATGGAAATTGATGCAACCAAAAAAATATTTTTAGAATGTCAGATCATGGCATAATGAAAGTACATACCGTCAAAGCATAGAATTGAACCTTCAGGTTCTTGTTTTGCAATTGCTTCTTCACTACCTTTACCACTTCCTTTCTTTGCCTGATTCAGATGTTTAGAAAGTAGCATGTTAAGAAAATAATTATTTGGACCAGGAAAAAATATTTTTAAAACTATGATAGCATGACTGGAAGCAAAATATCCACCTATCACGTAAGTGAAAGTAAAAGGAATGTAATCAAACATTTCCAGTCCAGATTTCTCCAGGAAGAAAAGGCTAAACTGCATGTTAGGTACAAGTCCAAAACCCATGCACCAACCAATCACCACACAGTTTCAAACAAATGTGATATTTCAAGCTGATTATGTGTCTGCCTCAATTCTCAACAGTCAACAGCATAGGACCGCCAGGACGTCGTTAACATGAATAACCATGTAAAGTTATACAAAGTAAGCATCATGGATTTTGGTAATTTATTTACCATAATCACAAATTTTTCTAGATTTTATTTTCATGATCAGTATGATTGACTGTAACAGGTTCACTGTAACCTCTAAATATTCCTACCCTATCTCTTGACCCCTATAATGTTCTCATTTTGTTTGTTTCTTCAGAGCAGAGTGACAGCCATCCACTGTATGCAAGTGCAGTTCACGATCAAAAGGGCTTTCAGCAACAGCTTGGGAGAGGGCAAAACCCGAGCTCATGCTAAAGGTTAAAAGTTGACCTGCATCTGGTTCACCACATAAAAAAGCATTCGATCCTACACCAAGGCTGGCCTAGAGACCATCCTGGTTCTAGTTCAAATATGCATTCTGTAACGGCATCCTCTTATCCTAATGCCAAAATCGAACAAAATTTCGGCCAAAATGAAAAGCAATTGAGCCAGCCAACAGCCCAACACCCACTAAAGCCTAAGCAAAGACCAAAAATTTCCAGACACCGCACCTAATTCCGCATGCAGAACCGAAACAAAGCGTGGGCAAAGAGGGATAAGTCGTGGGGCGTGGGGGAAGGGAGGGAGTCAGTGCGATCACTAGATGTCGACGTTGAGGATGTCACAGATTTCGAGGCTGACGGCCCAGTCGGGCCCCATGAGGAGGTGACTCGTCGCCTTCTCCACCCGCGATGCCGCCTGCTGCGTTGGTGCGGTCACCGCCGCCGCCATAGCCCTTGCCGGGTACATAGCCGGAGGCCGCGGGCGAGAGGGCATTTAGGGTTTTGGCTTCCCCGAGGAGGCAAGCAATAATTACGCCATTGGTGCCGTCATTAGCGAAGGGGGTTTGTAAAAATCTGGTTGTTTGCACTCTCTTGATGGGGATGGGAAGGGAAGCTGAAGTAGGCGTGGATGTGGATTATGAATTGAAAGAAGCAAAAAGAAACGGAGGTGTTTATTTGTCAAGCCCTCGTGATTTGGCTGAGTCATGACGGATGGTCCCTGGCCCCACATGGGAAAGGATTTAGATAGTCGCAGAAATTGGGTTTAAGCGGCTTTGGTCAACGAGTTTAGGCTCTCTTTTTGAAAAATTGTACTCTCGCATAAATTTCCTAGAAAACCAAATATTTAGCGAAACATAGGTGTTTTGTTTTGTTTCGTTTCGTTTCACCTAAATTTCCTATAGAATTTTCGTATTTCAAATGAGCTCAGACTTGTTTTTTTTTTCAAGAGGAAGCCTTAAACATACATGTCAAGCCGAGCGCAGATAGGATTTAGTTTTACGGTGCAAATTACATAACGGATTGTCTATAGACATCATGAACCGGTAGAACTGTCTACACTGCAACGTAATTGGATTGGATGCTTTCGTTTGGAGCCACTCGTAATTGTCCATTTGCTTGAAGTCGATGCACGCGTAAAACTACTGCCGTTGCGTGCTCCCTTCTTTATGTGATACAACAGCTATCCACTCCTTCGTAGTGGCAGCATCGAAAGATCGCTGATGCTAACGAACAAAATATCATTTAATAGCCGATTAGTACTGCGACTTAAGGCAATATAAAAGGCATTACAGGTCGGGTTTAGCAGCTGCTGCTTTGGATGATTCGAAGAGAACGTTGACCAAATAACAGAGGAAAGCAGCCTTTTCGGCCTGGATTCCAGATGCTTCTCATGGAGCCCAAAGGGTGGTATCCTGTGGGCCCTTGCAATATTCTCTTTTGAAGATGGGCTTGGGCTTTAGTGTGACGGAACAGGCCCAGCCTACCTGACATGGGCTGCTCCACGCGCTTAGGGCCTGTTTGGCAAGTCAAAAACTGGCTAACTTTTGACTTCTGCTACAATACCTAATCTTCAAACGGAGTATTTTCTCAAGACGGGGTCTACAAGTTAAATGATCTACACGTTAAAAGCTCAACATCTGTAGCAGCCAAAATTACAAGTGAGTATTTGTCTCTCCGTAATCTGTACTGTAAATAGTCAAAATTCAAAAATTTTAACCAAAGCCACAAGCCGCAGCAAAAAAGAACAGGCCCTTAACCTCTTCCATGTCCTTTCTCCAATCTCCACGTGTGCCTCGTGGGCACGCAAGAAAATATACTCGAAAATACGAGATTCTTTTGCTAAGAAAAACGAGATTCTTAGCAAAACTTGATCGAATCTGCTTTTGATGAAAGTTCACTTTATTCAATATTATACACAGGTAACTAATGTATCACCAATAGTACACAACAATGGCCGGCGGCAACTTCCTTACACAACCATACAACATAGCGCCTGGCATCTCATGAGCCCAGCAATCTCTCTCTACGATCGGAACCTAAAGCAGCGGAACGTTACATGGGCAGCAATCTTGTTGTTGGTCTACAAACAATTACAACATTTTGATTGATCTAAACCTTTACTTGCTACCTACGACATGAGCCCCTTTGACTTTGCCGCTGATGGAGCTCATGACGTTGGAGGCAATGGCGATGCTGCTCGTGATGACGGCTAGACTGATCATCGTCGCCGCCAATGCCTTGTCCTTCCCCTTTGATATTCCGTGAACATCCCTGCAAAAATGTCCAGGTGTTGGATTCAAGGAAACGTGATTTCTCAAAGTTTCTTGTGCAAGCAAAAAAGCAATTAATGGCGCACCTGAGAACAATGGCGCCAGGGAAGATCAACGAGATGCAGACCGCGAACGTCGACCCGCAGTACTCGAAGAGCGTCCAGATGCTGGGGATGGCGATGGCGAGAGCGTAGAGCACCGCCATGAGCACGGCCGTGAGGGACACGAACCGGCGCGTGTCCGTGGCCAGCGGGCGCCGGCCCGGGAAGAGGAGCTCGTCGACGTTGACCCGGAGCGAGAAGTGGAGGAGCGGGAAGACGAGCACGAGGTGCAGCGCGTAGCTGAGGCGCGCCGCGTCGTTGAGCGCCTGCGGGACGCCGGCCCCGGAGCTGCGGTCGAAGTTGGCGAGCACGTCGGCCATGGTGGCGTCCCCGAAAAGGAGGAAACCGAAGAATCCGACCGCCGCGTAGATGACGGCGCAGAGCACGAGGGAGATGCGCACGGCCGCCTTCATGCCCGACGTCTTGCTCAGCTCCGCGCGGATAGGATGCACTGCATCGAGCAAGCCACATGCCAGCATGCAGATATTGAGTGATCACACGCGCGGCGCATGCATATACGGACATGTTACTACTATATATTATGGCACGACGTGATACCGTTGAAGTGGAAGGTGAAGGCGATGACGATCACGGGGACGGCGGTGAAGAGCTCGAACGGGGAGGAGAGGCGGGAGAAGTCCGGGAGCATCCGCGGCATCTTCGCCGTGCCGGTGAAGAGAGCGTAGACCGCGATGCCTAGGCTGATGAGCATGAACACCACCGCCAGTAGGATGGACACGGCCGATGTGAACCTCAGTGAATCTGCATGTTGTACCAAGTTTGTGAATGAATATGTAATGGATAGGCAACCACAAAACAATTTTTCTACTAGTTGCGCTTATGCGGTTATGCTATTGAAATGATGTCATTTTTAATTAGGATGGTAGGATAAACATAGTAAAATTAATTAACAACTTTAGGAACGCCTTTCAAAAGTTCTTTTTAGGGTGAGCTCGATCTTTATGAATCTATTTTGAACAATGTTTGAGCATATTCTTTTAAGTTACGACTTATAATTTTTAGACTGTTCATAAGATAGAGCATAAAATAAGAGAAACTATTGTTTCGACCGATATAAATAAAATCATTACAGTATATATTATAACCAACTTATAGACTCCTTTTGAAAAGATATTTTATTTAAAAACTAGTTATCTTAAAAAATTCAAAAACTAATTTTTAAAAGTCGAAAAGAAATGCCATTTGTCTTGTTTTGCGATTGGAACTCTAATGGCTGTACAATCCTCTCACACACTGAAAACTGGGAAGCAATCGTCCCTCATTGAGCGAACCACCATGACATAAGATGCAGCACATGACGCATGTCCTTCACTGATAAAAGCGTGTACAAAACGACATGACACCGGAGCTACTCGCCACGTACTCTGGCCCCGCTGGAATACTAACCTTTTAGGTTCGCATGTACCACTTCTCTACTGCTACCAAAAATTTTTAAAGGAGAGTGCTACCAAAACTATCCAGATCTTAGACCAAATGACTGAAAAGGACGAGAAAAGCACCCGCTTTTTTTTTGGCAAAACAGTAAGATAAGATTACAACTAGTTAGGGTCGCAGTTCATGCTCCAGGGTGTTCCTCTTATCTCCAAGTCTTTTCCCCGATAGAAAATTATTCTAGTTCGGGCACTGAATTTCTTCGGTTCGAGCATCAGGACATACAGGCTTACGTACCGACACGCTTCCGAAGCACTAGAGGAAGGAGAATCACCGCGGCTGCCACCAGCACCACCTCCCGGCCGGTCCACCAGTGCTGCCCGAACCACTCCGGCAGCACCCCGGCGTGCGCCTTCCCGCCGTTCGTCGTGCTGGACATCACGTCCCCTGCAGCAACACTCTCCCAATCCTAGGATATCACTCGTTGCGCGCCAGCTCAGTTGTGGATGTGGGGAACTTTACCAATGATGATGAGGTAGATGGTGAGGGTCCCGATGGTATTGAAGGCGACGAAGACGTTGAGCAGCGCGGCCCCGGCGCGGCCGAACGCGTCGCCCATCAACGCCGCGTACGACGGCCGGGCGCGGGTGTACCGGAGCATGAAGTCCACGCCGGCGTTGGCCAGGAGCGCGACGCCCACGATGAGCGCCACCGCGGGGGCCACGCCGAGCACCCGCATGGCCGCCGGGATAGACATGATCCCGGCGCCCACCACGCTCGTCGACACGTTGAACACCGCGCCGAGCACTGACGCCGCGCCGCCGCCGCCGTGGCCCGGGGGCACCCCTGCGTCTCCGGCGACGTGCTCCGGCAGCAGGAGCGCTTCCGCTGCCCCGTCGTCGGCCATAGCGGGGGGCCGCGAGTTCTTGGACACCATGGTCGACATGATAAGCAGGAGAGGATGAAGAGAAGGGGATTTTAATTTGGTGCGCGTTTGCTTCGGAATCGGCGGCTCGAGAGCGTGTAAACGTGGTGAGAAAACGACAGGAGGTCGAGGACTGGCGAGATAAGAGCTGAGTCAGATAAGTGAACGGAAGGTCGACAGCCTAATTATTGGTGCGTGGTTGTGGGAGGGAGAAGCGAAGAAAATTTACATAGGATCTAGGAAGTACCCTGCTTTGGGGAAAATTTAATCATTTGCCACTTTTATAAGTCCAGTGGTAACAGATTTACCACTCTGACTCATTGTCAATGACTCAGATGACCCCATATGTAAGTGACAGAGTGAATTGGCCTGCTTTGTGTTGAGCCCGTGGAGGCGTGGAATTACGAATCTCAAAACGAAAAGGCTAAAAAAAAGTATACCATCAGTATAGCTAGTAACCGTCCGATCATTTATATCCAATAGCTACCAAGGTTTATCCTATCTAGTTTACATGTGGCTTTTATCTATCCAACTCATCTGCATTCACACGTCCGTTCCTCTCTCTCACTCCTCCTGATGCTTCCCCATCCGTGATGGCAGGCGAGGAGTTGTAGTAGTGAGCAGACACAAGCTCATGTGATCATACTCCCACCACTAGTTCTTGTGAGGCCATCACCCTATTGCATCTCTTGTCTCAATCTCTCTCTGCCTTCTCCCCTCCAAGTGCTTGAGAGCTTGATCTAAAGCAAGGCATCTATCGTGTAGGTGTAGTAAGCAATGTAGGAACCATCGAAATTCGTTCGTGGTCGAAAGCCATTAGAAATCGTCCGTTGTCGAAAGAACGTGGTCAAAATCCGTCGGAAGTCGTCCGTGGTCGAAAGCCATCGGAAGGTGTTCGTGGTACAAAGCCAACGTGGTCAAAAGCTATAGTGGTCAAAACCCATTAGAAGTCGTCCATGGTCGAATGCATCGTGGTCGAAATCCATCGGAAGTCATCTGTGGTCGAAATTCATCATGGTCGAAAGCCATTGTGATCGCAACCCATCAAAAGTCAGGAGCTATCGACCATCGGTCATAGTCATTAGTCAGTAGCTATCGACCATTGCTCGTGGTTGTAGGTTGAAAGCCATCGACCATCACTTGTGGTCGTCAGTCAGAAGCGATCAACCATCGCTTGTGGTCGGTGGTCGGAAGCCATTGACGATCGGTCATACATCAGTAGTCAAAAATGATCGACCATCGGTCATAAGCTGGTAGTCAGAAATGATCGACCATCAGTCATGGCCTACAGTTGAAAGCCATCAAACATCGGTCATGCACCGGTAGTCAAAAGCCATCGACTATTGGTTGTACGCCGGTAGTCGAAAACTATCGACCATTGGTCGTGACAAGCAGTCGGAAGCTATCGACCATCGGTCATGGCTATCAGTCAGAAGCCATCGATTATGGGTCGTATGTCGGCACTGTAGCTGCTCCAGTTACTGTAGCACACCTCGTTCTAGTACCATGGGTGGTCGGAAGGTGTATGAGTGCAATGGGTGGTCGAAAGCATATGAGTATGAAAGAAGGCCGACGACGCTCGAGTACATTGAGCGGTTGTAAATGGTTGAGCATGGAAGGCGGACGGAAGCGTCCATGTTCAACAAGCGGTTGGAGGCACTCGTGTACGGCAAGCAGTCGAAGGCGTTGGAGCTTAAGAAGCAGTCGGAGATGTCCGAGTGCCAAAGACGGTCAGAGACGCTCGAGCGGTCGTGGATGACCGAGTATCGAAGTTGTTTAGGGATGTTCAAGTACGACAAGCAGTTAGAGGTGTTGGAAGATCAAGCCCTATTTAAGTTGATTTTGGTGATAACGATAAATACTATTATGAGATTTTGGTGATAATGACAAATACATTTGTGAGACTGATCTTGTTTATTGATTATGATATTACTTAGTCTCATATGGATGAAAAAGTTGAAATCATCGAGGTATACATTTGATATCTTTCTTATAATCTTGTTGCATTCCTCACATCTAAATATATGATTAAATGATAAATCTATATATGAGACTAATATGTTTGTTTAAATATGTTATTGCTTAGTCTCATTTGAATGAAAAGGTGAAATCAAATAGGTATGCATTTAAAATCATATTTTTATATATTAGTGCATTTCTTGGATCCAAAATACAGATTGAACTCCATAAATAGTCCAAATGAATATGTACATATGCCTTCATTACGCATACTTGTATACACATATTTAGGAAGAGTTCACTCTATGTTTTGATGTTTCATAAGTATTGATCCATATTTTTTTAATACACATATTTAGAATCTTTACCTTGAAACACATTCTTTGAATATATAAAGTTTGTGTAGTTTATATATACTCATTTATAATTAGATTATCATCTAACTTTTCCATTATGTGTTAATAGTTGGATGATTAATGATAACCTGATAAATAAGCTTTACTTTGAAAACTTATCTTACAGTATACAAGTGTTGTGTACATATTGTATACTCGCAAATACAATCTTTATCTCATTGTTTGTTGAGATTGTCATGAATTACTAAAAAAAGGAATATTGTAGAATCTAATTTCTCTATTATGTGTTGATGGTAAAGTTTGGCAATTGATTTGTGGACTAATAGTTTTCATGAGTTGGATGAATAGGTTAGGTTCCACAAATGAAGATGACTTGGGATAACTTCATGTGTTGAAAATTATCAAGTCTAGATGGAAGATAGCTGTATGTGTTGAAGGCCATCAGGAAAAAGATGCATCATGAGTTGATGCATGTCCAAGAGGAGATGATCATATATTGATCATCAAGTCAAGTGAAGACTCATCATGTGTTGATGGAGTTCAAGAAGTGGATGCATCATGTGTTGATACATGTAAGACGATGATCCGGACTTAAAGTGATGATGTGCGTCATCAAACTACAAGAGGATGCTCAAGGTGAAGGTATGACTAGCTAGAGCTAAGGATGTGTTTCTAGTCTTTTACTGGTTTTAGTGTTTGGTAGAAAGACTGGATTGCCAGTATAGGTTGCCGTACTATTAAAAGGAGTCATGTTTAGTAGCTTGAGTCTCATCATGTGTTGACAGATCAACCTTACTTGCTCTAACTCTCTTTAACATGATGCTTGTATTTGCGAATGTGTTTTACAAATAGTTGAAGCTCATGTGTTGAATCCTTGTAACATGGGACTATACATTGCGAATGTGTTTTTCAAGTATTTGAAGTCCATATTTCCTATTTCTTGTAGTTTGAGACTTATATTTTTAAATATGTTTTGAAATAGTTAAAGCTCATATACAATCCTTGTAACATATGACTGTGGTTTGCGAATGTGTTTTGCAACTTGTTAGGAATCATGTTTAATCCTTATGTGCATGATACTATAGCTCGCAAATATGTTTTGCAAAATCTGTTGAAATATCTGCACTTGTCAAGAAACTCAGAACTACCGCTGTGTATGTAGCGGTACTACCGGAGGTCAGAGTACTAGCTCTGTGTGAGCGGTACTACCAGAAGGTGAATGTACCGGCATGTGTTGCGCAGTACTACCAAACGAGTGGTCTGAACGGCTCTGTGTGAACAGTCCGATCGGCCAACGGGAGTACCTGTTCTGTGTGAGCGGTACTACCAGAAGACAGAAGTAACAGTGTGTGTTGTCAAGTATTACCATATGAGTTGCTTCGGATAAGACCCCTCCTTGTTAGCACGTAGGAATTTTGTAGACCATTACTAGGAATTAGCATTGCTGGCGTCGACAATATGTAATTGTGAAGGCAGTGGACATTTAGTTCCATGGCCTTTAATTGTCACCTATCTTGGGTTAAACTTGTGCAGCCTATTGCTAAACCTTTTCCATTCCATGTTGGTTCTGCCGTTTGCCTAAATTGGGTTTTTAGTCACAGTAGTATCTAACGATATACGCCACGCTCATTTCGGCTTGAGTTTCTGGCTTATTTTTACTATTCATAAATTTCGTATTTTTTCTAAAATGTTGATTTTTATGAGCTTTTTTGCTGGTTCATTTTTCCCGTATTCGTTTGCGTTGTCTGTGATGAGATAATATATTTTTCTATTTTTAATTTTTTCTAAATTTAATTACGCCAAATAAGTCACCTTCAGCTACAGTGTAATTTCAGCCAACTACAATATAATTTCAACCATAAGCCACTATTTTTAGCCCCACCGAACGGGGCCATAGACGACTAGGGCTGTAAACGAGCCGAGCTCGAGCGAGTGTAGGATCAAGGATACCGACTAGAGGGGGTGAATAGGAGGTTTTTAAAATTTTCTTGTTCACTTGATTAATTCTTCACAATTTAAATGACAATGAAGTAAAGCAATTAATCCTATGCAATTCTAGGTAACAATTTAGCCAACTTAGCTCTAAACAATTAAATGATTACAATGAAGCAAATAAACAAGAGCTAAAGAGACAAGAGACACAACCGATGTTTTTACCGTGGTGATCAGAAGCTTGCCGGTTTCCCCTAGTCCACGTTGAGGTAAGCCCGGATGAGTCGGATCGGCTCCACGAATTGAGCCAAACACCTCGATCACTAATGTAGCTCTTTCCCGCTCCGGGTAGGCGAGCTCCAACCTTTACAATTTGCCGGGTCTTCTCACAATCTTCTTGAGAAGATCACCAAGCCAACCTCCACCGGATCGTCCAAGTGCCGGCAAGCACTAAGAGTAATAAACCCCGGTGTTCACTTGAATGCAATTCTAGTGCCAATGTGGATCAACAAATGAAATCTTGCACTTAATTGCAAAACCACCTCAATTTAATGCTCAATGTGAGGAAATGGGTGGAATGAATGCTCTTGGGCTCAAAGAATATGCAATGAGTCTCTAAACTATACCCTTGTGCAGTGGTGGGGGTATTTATAGCCTCCACCAACCAAAACTAGCCATTTGGCACAATTTCCCGCAAAAATCAGGATGAGCGGTACTACCGCCCTTCTAGGGCCGGTACTACCGCTCCCAAATCTTTGCGTCAGAACGGCTCTGTCAGACGTGAGCAGTGACCGTTGGATTTGGCGGCGCGGTACTTCCGCCGTTGACATTTGCGGTACTACCACTTGCCGGTAGTTCCGCAAAGTCGGCGCGGTACTACCGCTCCAGCCAAACTCCAAAAGGTCTCAAATTTTGACGCTCTCTGGAAATCTTGATCCGCTCTGGGTTCGGATCTTTCGGACTCCGGAAGTACCGCTCTGAGAAGCGGAACTACCGCAACCTGCGGTAGTTCCAGCGTTAAAATCACCGGTACTTCCGCTTCAGGAAAATTCGGACTCCATCCGGAGGGTGCTTTCTGGAAATGTTGATCCGCTCTTTCTCCGGATCTTCCGGGATCCGGAAGTACCGCTCAAGGATGCGGTACTACCGCTCTCTGCGGTAGTTCCGGCGTTCAACCAGCCGGTACTTCCGTTCCCGCAAGATTTTAGGATGGACCGAGGGTGCTCTCTGGAAAAATTGATCCGCTCCAAAACCGGATCTTCCGCTTGCTGGTACTACCGCATTTGGGCGCTCTTCCAGACTGCGGTACTACCGCTCTTTCAGACAGAGCACAGATTTTGATTTAAAACAGATTTTTGATAAATGCAAGTTTCTAATGTTGATCCATACGACTCAAGAGACATGTTTTCAAGCTACTTGCTAAGATCCCTCTTGATGGTACGACCATCTATCCTATAATCCGGTCTTCCACCATTCACCAAAGACCGGTAAAAATAAAAAGGATCCTACGCTAAGTATACCTTTATCTTGAGCCAATTTTGGTCTTCACACATGTCCTTTGGCTTGCATCTTGTAGCACATATATAGACTAACCTTTGCATGCTCATAAAACACGTTAGTCCCATATTCACATGATTTCATTAATTACCAAAACTATTTTTAGGGGCCTAGATGCTTTTAGTGAGCTTGGCCTTTCAGGCTCGAGCTCGGTAGAAGCTCGAGCCGAGCTCGAGTTGGGGTCCGAGCCTGGATCTGGGCTCGAGCTCGGCTCGGCCTAAGCTCGAGAGCTCGTTGAAGCTCGATAACAATTAAAATAATTTATTGTGCTCTATTTTTCAATAATAAGAAATTTTTAAGCTCGAGCTCGGCTCTAGTAAGCTCGATAACAGTCAAAATAATTCAAATACACACTAATTTTCAATAATAAGACAAGCTCGAGCTCGAGTTCGGCTCGAGTAAGTTCGGTAAGAATTAATATGTATTACTATTTAAGCTCGAATCGGGGCTCGCGAACTATTCGAGCTCGGCTCGGTGAAGCTCGCGAGCTCGAGATCAAGCTCGAGTTCGGCTCGTTTAAAGTTCGAACTGAGCTCGAATTGAACCTAGAACGAGCTGAACTCAAATAGCTCACGAGTTTCGAGCTCTTTTTACAGCCCTATAGACGACCTCCTCCCAAAAGTTCAGAAAAAAAATTGTTCCAGAACAAGCACAATACGAAACATCCAAGAGACAATTCGAGTAGTTTTCATTGTGATGCTAGACGCTAGTGCCGATAGGCGTCCAACACCTAATCATCGCTTAGTCAGGCTAGATAGCTGTCTAGAAGGAAAAAATCAGCTAGACAAACAAGACGGAAGGGTGGCATGTAGCGCTAGACGGCCGCCTTGGAACACTGCATCCGAGCTAGCACCACTCCTCCGTGTCCCCGATAGTTTAGAAGGCTTTACCGCTCTCAAGTCAAACTAACAAGTTGCATACAGCTCACAGTTCATCAGTAGCTTACTCTCATTTTTAATTCTTACAATCAGATCCCAGTCCCACGTCTTATATTCTTCTATAGATCAACGAAGATCATATCGGACTTAAATCTAAATGGATCAGAATCAGTTACCAGTTCGCTAATCTGGCCATCACATAATCTCAACTAAGCTACTAGCCTACTATTGCCCAAAAGAAGAACTTCAACAAAATCAACGAAATATCCTATAAGAGAATAATGAAGTAGTGCTACATTTATTTGCATGCGAACTCACCGACACGGCGGCGGAGCACGAGCGGCAGCAGAACGACGACGGCCGTGACCAGCATCACAAACTCCCTCCCCGTCCACCACCGCGCGCCGAACAACTCCTGCAGGACCCCGGCGTGCTCGGCTCCTCCCCCTGCGCTACCGGACATCACATCCCCTGCGACGACCAAGAACGCGTTTAATTAGGAGCGCGCCATGGATAAATGCGCGCGCACGGATATATCTCAAAGCAGCGCATCCTCGCGTGAACTTACCAATGATGATGAGGAAAACGACGAGGGTGCCCGTGATGAGGAAGGAGATGCAGACGTTGAGCGCGGCGGCGCCGGGGCGGCCGAACGCGTCGCCCATGATTCCCGCGTACGTGGGCGGGACGCTGGCCCAGGCCGTGTACCGCAGCATGAACTCCACGGAGGCGTCGGAGAGTACGGCGACGGCGGCGATGAGGACGAGGGCGGGGGCCACCCCGAGCACCCGCATAGCCGCCGGGATCGACATGATGCCGGCGCCGATGATGCTCGTGGACACGTTGAACACCGCGCCGGAGACCGACGCCCCGCCGCCGTGCCCGCCCGAGAGCTCCGGCAGCAGCGGTTCGTTCACCCCGCTGGCGCAGGCGCGCTTTTCGGTGCTCGCCGGCGGCGTCATTTTCGGGGGGCTCTCAGGCGTGTGGACCGTGACGGTGTTCGTCGGGAGTACTTAAATTAGCATAAGCCCCGTGTGGTGAAGATGATTACGGGAGAAGTAGCAGATGGTAGGAGGTGTAGTATGGTACAACCGGGCAGGCAAAGGTGATATCATTGGATAGGGGGGATTAGGGGGGTGGTGTACTTGGACGGGAATGCGGCCCGGATTCGTGTTCTGCGATGACACGGTGGCACGGTTAAACTAGCAGCAGCCAATGCCATGCCCATGATCCTGATGTTCCAGCGAATAATTCGCATTTTTGGCACGTGGCAGGCAGCAAATGCCACTTTGGCCACCAGTAGCATCGAATTTGTCACGCGGGGATTTTTGGCAACACGACGGGTGCCGGCGGCGCAAGCTCCTTTGGAATTGAAATTCATTGGATCGACGTATACGGTTTAGGCAATCTAGCTTACTCATGTGTATTATTAAGGTCTTATTTGGCACAGTTTCATCAATAGCTTTATAAGCTATTATGAACTGTTTTTTGTCAAACACCATTTTTACAAACAGCTTCATGAATGAAGCTCCTTAAATCATGCTATCACAAGGGAATGGGGTGAGGTGAAGCTGAAAATAGTAGCTTTTCACAGCTCTCTCCCTCAGCTCATGATTCTAGAAACCCACACCCTTGTAGTTGTGAAATTACAGACTTTGCCACTGGGTCCCCACGCTGTTTCCTCTCCTCCCGTTCGCACTTCTCTACCGTTCGCACTTCTCTAATGATTTTAATTTTTTTATTTTAATTTTTTAATTCATACTCATTCAAATATATTATTTTTAATTCATATGACTATATACAACACATACAACTCCAAATGTTAGAACAAGTCGGTGAGACAGGGCATCTTGGACAATTGCCCTCTTTCACCATGCATGAAGTCATTGGTGAAGTTGTTTGCCAGCGCTTTTCCAAAACAGTTTTAGCTTCACCGGTGAAGCTGTTCATGGAGCTGAAACAAAAAAAACAGCTTCACTAGTGAAGCTGAGCTGTGCCAAACGGGGCCTAAGTAGTATTTCTATACTTTCCTCTCTATCAAGAGCAACATTAATCTCAAAGCAAACGAATAATTAAATAATATCTATCCACTATTCATTATGCTTTAAAAATTATACAAATTGTTATTAAGAAAAGCACAGAATCACCTCTCGTATTATTATTATTATTAGTTATCTGCTCATGCGTTGCAATAAAATTTATTAGATATATAGGGAATCATGCTATAGAAGAAGACTATTCTAATCAGTTGAAAAGTAGAGAATGATGAGAAGTTAAAAATGAGATGTTTAGAGGAGAAAAGATGTATGATCATCAACTCGTTTTTTTTATAATAGTAATGATTATTATTACGTCTGTCTTTGATCACGGCTTGCGTTGAGATAGCTAGTTTCCTCTTGGTGCTTTTCGGAGAGAAGTCCTAACCCAGCCAGAATAACGGAGCCGAAGCAGGCCTGTAAGGCCGGACTTGGGCTTTAACTTTGCTGGCCTTCAGACAAGGCTCTGGAGTCCGGATGTCGGCCTCGTCACTGGGCTTTCTTGCTGTTCTCATGCTTGTCAGTCTCCTAGCCGAGTGGCTCATTACGCTCGACCAAGCAACTTGGAGATGGGCTCGGCAACAGCCAGTAGGCGTTCTTGTAGCTGCTGCTTTTTGTCCAATTTATTAATCTAATAATTAACAAAATTAAAAATTCGAAAAAATAGTCACTGTCACAGCCCACAGCTAAGCCGCTAATCGAGGTGAAGTTTTCCAGCTTTCTCCGGTTCTCTCCTCCCCTTCGCGGTTGTGTTGGCTGCCCACTGGGGAACCCGCGACCAAGTCGATTCGCCCGTCATTGAGGAGCGCAGGAGAACAAGAGATTCGGGGGGCCGCCGAGTGTTGGAAGCCTGGAGCAGCGCGTGCGCGTGCGTGTAGCGTTGTAGGGCCAAACCCTCCCCTTCTTTTTCCGGTCGTCTCCACGATTCCTACGCAGTAAGAGCCACCTCCATCTCCCATTCTCCCTACTGGTTTGGTACCTCTGACCATTTTTTTTTTTGGTACCTCTGACTTGTTTCCTTTCTCCTGTACACTACTAGTTTGTTGAGATCACTCATGGAAACCGTCATCTTGGAGACGCGTGCTCTCTGCTCTCCCCTGGGTCCTGGTAGTCGTCAATCTTGTCGTGCTGGTGCTGCACAGCTGCTTGCTTGTCTATAAGGGTCCGTTTATTTTAGTTTGAATTTCTGTTTTTTAATTTATTTTTTATTATTTGTAAATTTCATCTTTTCTGATTTTTTTAGTTTTTTTTACTTTTTTGTCGGTTCTTTTTTCTCATATTTGTTTGCATTGTCCGTAATAGACTAATATATTTTTTATTTTTTAAACCTTTTAAATTTAGTTGTGCCAAATAAGCTACTCTGTCCTGGGAATTCGGACGCCTCCCTGTATTCAACGCTCGCTGGTTTCGTCTGACCGGGGAGCATTGCTTTATGTCTCGCCTTAGGCGTATGAGTACGTACAATGCACACCGGTGATATTGCCATGCCTCCAAGTTTGACTGGTTCTCCGGTGGTGTATCTATCTCTCGGGCGCAGCAAGCGCTTCTTCAAGTTGTGTTGGAGTGATGTACTGATGTGTGAAGCCAATGCCAGTTACGGTGTGGTGCACGTCCCCTTGGTTGTCACTTGCATTGTGTGGGCATTGAATGGCGCAGTCGCATCTTGTACTTAAGCACCAGGGTGACACATTTTTGGCACTATTTGCTTCTCTCTCTCTCTTGCCTTCTTTTTGCTTCATGCAGCCTCTTTAGTTGCCGTCATCCATTCGCCGTCGAGCCCCTTTCCAGTCATCCTCATGCCGCTGATCTCGTGCCACTTGCGATGGTGTGTGGAAGTGACCATCACAGCCACAGCAGTGCATCCGCTCCATCGAGTAGCGGCACCGGTAAAGACGATCGCTGCGATGTCGCCGCCAGCAAGCGATGGAAGGTGTCGGGAAGTATAGCGGTGTGTTCGTGAACACTCTTGGCCCATCCATCGCTATGGAGGAGTTGGTAGAGTCGCTCGTGTGTGATGGCAAGATCTCGTCTAGTGAGGTCGTCTGCCTCCCCACTAGTGACGAGGTCATGCCACAACCATGGGAGGGCGAGACGCTATTATTGACATCCTATTTCGACGCCAGGCTCTGAATTCCCGCTGCTCGTTTCATGGGTGACCTTCTCTGGCTGTACGAGCTAGAGCTTCAGCAGCTGACACCAAACACCATTGCCCGTCTCGTCGTGTTTTCCTACGCGACGTCTTCGGAGGGCACCATCCCTAGCGCCACCGCCTTTGCATCCCTACAAGTCGCGGGATGCCATCCGAAGCGGCTAGGGGATGGTCAGTATTCTAACCTGTGTAGCGTCATCCTGCAGCTTCGCGTCGCTACTTCGAAGGGCTTCCCTGCAAACTCGACGGGAATGAAGTGGGAGTCTCATTAGCTATAGCAGTGGTTGTGCCATAAAATTGAGCACGACAGCATCCTTCACTTCACCGAGTGCATCATGGACTTCGTTCAGTTGCCATAGGTGAAGCTCAACCAGGACGACAAGACATGCGTTTGGAGACTCCTAGCAGTCGCACTTCAGCTCAACATGCGAGATTGTGCCGAGGAGTTTTGTATGCCGTGAGGATCGGCTCCGTTCGGAATGATGGGGTCCAACCTTCACTGATGATGCTCGTGAAACTGGCAGGTCTTGGTAAGCTTTTTTCCCTTCGATATGGGTGCTGATGTTGGTGGTCATATTCTCGCCGGCTAACTGCCATCTCTTGCAATTCTTTCCTTGGCGGAGGCGGAGCGCGCTGCGGCTATGTTCCTAGGGCCCTATATCCTAAAGGAGCATAGCCTTCGGGCATCGGCCACGTTTGATAGTCCACACATCAACCAAGTCTGCGAAGCCTTGGGCCTCGTCGTGTCTGAGCATGCCATCCCTACTGCAAGCTGAGGCCGTTCCCACGGTGTGAGCAGACAGGACGATGAAGACAATGGAGGCCATGATAACCCCAATGCTCACGAGGGTTCGACTTCAGCCATCGTGGTCGTGCCCCTTTGCACGGCCCCTCCACCCCCTACAGAGCCTGAGCCCAGTTCAGAGGAATGCAGCGGGCTTGGTGACTCTAGCGCAGAGGAGGATGCAGGCGACGAGTGTGATGACAATGCTGGTAGCAACACGATGATGACAGCAGCGGCAATCTTTGTGTCATTGATGTGCACAATTCAGACGTGGAGGGAGACGAAGTGCCCTGCGATGCGGGCCATGATGTTGACTTGGATGAGGGGCGGGCCATTGACGGCCTGGGGGCACATGAGTAGAGGGCGGATGTAGGCTCTGGTGTGGACCCTTCACTGTCTGCGCTGATGGCTTTGTTGCCTCCGGTGCAACCCGCCCCCTTTGCTGCGGCCTCGCCAGGGTGTCCTGCGAGCACGCCGGTTGGAGACCTCCGTTGTCGGATCCTGGAACAACAACTTCACAACACTCTGTGTAAATCACACTAGTCTAAGAAAAGCTAGTGCCCATAGTATTAATAGAGATACATATCATGCATAACGACCAACTTTATTATAAACAAAGAGTACGACCTATGGCCAAGGTTTACCATAACATGGCTCAAAGCCAACATGAAGTAAATCAGCAGAAGATAAATAAAGTAGTAGCCCATCCTGCCTGCCCACAGGCGAATGGCCGTAAGAAATGACCTACTCATCACATCTCTCATCGTAGTTGATGAAGTTGTCCTCTGGCAACAGATTTAAGTAAGGTGAGCACATAAAATACTCCACAAGTTACACCAGGAGAGTTAACAGAATTGATGAATGCATGGATATTGTTAAAGGAAGGTATAATACAGTTATTTGTGCAAAAAGCATTATTGAAGTAAATACTGTAAAGTAAGTGCAAAAACTGAGTGTAATAGTACATACTAAAACAACATTTAATTGAAATAATATCGTTAATGTAGGTACCAACCAAACACTAACCTAACAACGGGTATCCCACCTGGTCCATCTTTCCAAAAGATTTCACATTTTTCATAAACCAGATTTTGTAAAACCAAAGTCTAATATGTGAAAAACCATACTCGGCATGTCCTTGATCGTAGACACAGCTATCCAGAATAGTTTGTTACTCTGCAGAAGTGTATAACTTTACCCACAAGGCATGTCTTGGTAGGTAGTTCTGGCCCCCAGGAGCCGTGATGGCCTTCTGGTCGCTCGGTGGGATTCCTAGGGGAAGGGGAAGATAGAGAGGAAGAGGGGGAAGACTAGAGATTAATTCTTAGCTTATATCTATTCATCCGGAAGACAGCTCCTATATAGAGCATCGTCTTTCCAAAACCACTTATATCCAAAATAGGAATCCTATTTAAATATATCTCTTTCCTAACAAACTCTGATTATAACTTCAACAGGCCAAAAGACTTATCGTAATCTATCTGGAGTCTGAATCGAAGAAGGCATCATCCTCCTATGGCACGGCTGGATCGCTGGTCCTTGCCTGGTGCTTATGTCGCCTTTGGCTCTGAATTCCCCACATAACAGTTCTTTAGATCCTATTGATAGAAATGTCAATTTAATTAAAGATATGGAACATGCTAGGTTAATTTGTTCATGAAAGGACAGAAAAAGAAACCCTTAAATACTGGTGAAATTATATCAGGTCAAGCAGAGCTTGACCCTGATCCTTGAATTATTGTCTGGTGGAGATGACTCTCTAATGGATTTAGAAGAAGCTAGTGTAACCCAATTTAAGCTAGCATCTTCTGGCAAGGCAAATAGGAAGAAAGGTTCACCAGAGATTTTCTGTGAGAAACCTCCTGTTAAATTAGAAAATGTACTAAGAAAAAGAAAAATCATGAAGGGATTAGTTTGGAATGTTAGGGGTGTAGGGGTGCCTGAAAAGAGAAGATACCTTAGGAACTTATCGTTGATAATGGTTTGGAGTTTCCTGGATTGCAAGAAACTATGAAATCTGATTTTTGCAATGTTTTTATGCTCTCCATTTGTAGAGGGCAATATTTCTCTTGGGTCTGGTCCTCTGCAAAACGAAAATCTGGGGGTATTTTGGTAGGATTTAAAAATAGTAGCTTTAAAATGCTAAAACAACAAGGTGGAGATTATTGTGTTAAGGTGTCTTTAGAAAATAAGAGTGATGGGCTCATTTGGGACCTTATAATTGTTTGTGGTGCTGCTTAGGTCTTTGGTAAAGCTGATTTTCTGACTGAACTTTCTCATTTTTGTCATTCCTGCAAATATTCAATAGCAATTGCTGGGGATTTTAATATTATTAGGAAAGAAAGTGAGAAAAATAAAACAGGAGGTTACGATAAATGGAGTTTTCTATTCAATGCTATTATAGAGCAATATGGACTGAGAGAATTGGCTCTTTGTGGAAGGGCCTTTACTTGGGGGAATAATCTTCATGATCCAACCTATTAAAAGCTTGATAGAGTCATGGTTAGTACTGAGTGGGAGGAGCATTATCCCCTTTCTCTTGTAAATGCTTTAGTAAGAACCTATTCAGATTAGACACTGTTACTTTTAGACACTGGAAGTCCTAGAATATTTGTGAGCAAGCCTTTTAAATTTGAACCAAGTTGGCCACTTAGGGAAGATCTCTTTAAAGTAGTTGACAAAGGATGGAACATACCCACTAGTCAGTTATCTAATATTGATAAACGGCAGTTGAAAATGAGAAGCTCGAGGAGAAAGCTTGGGCTGGAATTTAAATGTGGAGGGCTGGTATAGGCGTTTTAAAGCTAATATTCTTGAAAAAAAATAGATATATTAGATAAAAAGTGAACTTTTTGGGCTTAATGTTATAGACAGGGAAGAGAAAAAACAACTTGAAGCTCAATTACATAGACTCGTGAGACAAGAAGAACTAAAATGGCTTCAAAGATCTAAAGAGAAGGAGCTTTTGATGGGGATAATAATACTAAATATTATCATGCTAAGGCTAATGGGAGGAGGAGGAAGAACACAACAGTGTCACTTTCTCAAGAAGAGGGGATAATTGAAGGGGAAGCAAATTTAATGAAGTATATAACCGACTTATATAAAAAATTGTTTGGACAACCAGATTACTCTGATATTACTTTGCATCTACATGGTGTTCAACAAATTAGTGAAGTGGATGGTGCTGAACTAACTAGAGAATTCACCTTGGAGGAACTGAAAGAGGTTTTTTCAATGGAACACAATAAAGCCCCTGGCTCAAATGGTGTGCCTGTGGTGTTTTATAAAAAATTTGGGATTTGGTTAAATTTGACCTTAAGAGTATGCTAGGTGACTTTCATAGAGGGAATATTGAGGTAGCAAGGCTTAATTATGGAGTGGTAACCCTGTTTCCTAAATGTCAAGATGCTAAACAAATTCAGAAATTTAGACCTATTTGTTTGTTAAATGTGAGCTTTAAGATCTTCACCAAGGTCCTGATGGATAGACTGGCTCAGGTAGCTGATAAGGTGATTGCTAAAACCCAAACTGCTTTTATGAAAAACAGATATATTATGGAAGGTGCTCTGATGCTTCATGAAACGTTGAACTCACTTAGTAGCAATAAAAAATCTAGCTTACTTTTTAAATTGACTTTGAAAAAGCTTATGACAAAATAAAATGGCCTTTTCTCTACCAGGTAATGAAATTAAAAGGTTTTTCCTGATGTGTGGTGTGATTGGGTTATGAAATTGATCAGAGGAGGGTCTGTAGGGATAAAAGTTAATGATAAGTTGGGAAACCCACAAGGGAATGAGACAGGATCCCCCTTTTGATATAGCTGCTGATGCTTTATCAATTCTGGTTGATAAAGCTCAGAAACATGGTTTGATTAAAGGTTTGGTTCCTGAGCTATGTAGGGATGGTTTAGTCATGCTGCAATCTGAAAATGATACTATTGTTCTTTTGCAAGATGATTTAGCTGGTTAAAATTTATTTTATGTTTATTTGAGCAAATGTCTGGCTTGAAGATTAATTTCCACAAGAGTGAGCTTTATTGCTTGCGTAAAGCAACTGAAAGGTAGATTGCTTACTATTGTAGCCTTGCTACAACATGGAGTTTAGGGTACCCTTTTCTCCATAAGAGGAGGTAGAGCTAGAGATAGGAGAGAGAACATGTGTAAAATGAGTGAATCCCTCCTTCTCATGCCCCTCTTGGGAGTTTATATATATGAATGGGTACCCCTTTGATAATTATAAAAGATGAGGGTACATTGATACATTTCTCTATATTATTGAGTCTATTACATATTAAGCTAGTTGCAAGGCCCAGTCACGGGGTTAGGCCACCCCTCGATAGCAAACGCGGAGGTTCCGATGGACGAGCTGACATGACCAACTATTCCAGCCCCCTATCCCTCGCCAGCAAGCACGAAGGTCTCGATGGGCGAGTTGATCCAATTGGTACCTCTAGCCCCACGGGTGTGGATGCTGCAAATCTACTGGCATCGGGTTCTTTTGCTCGGCCCAGACTTGAGCAGCGCATAGGCACGTGCAAGGAAGTCGCATGCCAAGGGTACGGTCATATCATCGATGTCTTATTTCCGACATGGGCGGCACATGAAGGCGGAGTTGTGGGGCGGGCCGCCCTTTCGAGGCAATGCCTACAAGGAGGGCGGAGAAGTCATGTGACGCAGCCAAAGGCACACCATGGAGGTGGAGCTTTAGAGGCGGAGTCATGGGTCAAGCCGCCCCTTCGAGGCTATGCCTATGAGGAGGGTGGCGAAGATGGTTGTCGATGAAGACACAAGGACAAGGTGGTTGGTTGGGCGGCGACGAAGTTGGCAGACTCTCGACCACGGAGTGGACTGCGGACGGTCGGACAAAGTCAGGACCACAAGGCGGTCGGAAGAAGAGTCTAGGACTACGAGGTGGTTGGACGAAGTCACAATGATGAGGTATCAGATGAAAGTCAATGAAGTCACGACGACGATGCAGTCGAACGAAGTGTTAGCAACTACGAGGTGGTCGGACGAAGTCGATGGTGTGACGAAGACTTGAAACACGCGTGCTCCATCCCCCACCCTTCAGACAGGCATCGACAAAGTCCGTGGAGTCTCGACTGCAAGGCGATCGAACAAAGCATCTACGATCGCGATGCAGTCGGACGAATTGTTAGCGACCATGACACGGTTGGACGAAGTCTCAACCACATGCGGTCGGACGAAGTCAACAAAGTTGGCAGTGGGATGGAGACTTGAAGCGCGCACTACGTCGACGAAGCGTCTTCGACCACGGGGTGGTCGGACCGTAAGACAGTTGAACAAAGTGTCCACTTGGCATCGACGAAGTCGGCGGTAGATCGAAGCCTTGCATGCATAGTCAGTCCTCCACCCTTCGGACTTGGTGTCGACAAAGTCGGCAGTGAGACAAATCTCTACCATGCTCGGTCGGCATGCACGGTGCATCCCCACCCTTCAAACTTGGTGTCGATGAAGTCGGTGGCGAGACAGATCCTTGCGTGTGCGCAGCACGTCCCCCACCCTTTAGACTCAGCGTCGACGAAGGCGACGGCGAGATGAAGATGCGGTGCACGCTCCGTCCCCACCCTTTGGACTTGGCGTCGATGAAGTCGGTGGCACTACGAAGCCTTGACGTGCGCGGTCCATCCTGTACACTTCAAAGTTGGACGAAGCATCTATGACCACGAGGTGGTCAGATGAAAATTCTATGACCACGAGGTGGCCTGTCCCCCACCCTTCAGACTCAAGGTCGACGAAGGTGACGGTGAGACAATGTTGTGGCGCACACAGTCCGTCCCCACCCTTTGGACTTGGCATCGGCGAAGTTGGCGGTGGGTCAAAGCCTTACGCGCGGTCCGTCCTCTACCCTTTGGACTTGGCGTCGACGAAGTCGGGGGCGACACGAATCTCTACCGTGCGCGGTTGGCATGCACGGTGTGTCCCCACCCTTTGGACTTGGAATCGATGAAGTTAGTGTCGAGACAAATCCTTGCGCGTGTGGCCAGTCCACTATCCTTCGGACTCGGGGTCGATGAAGATGGCGGCGAGATGAAGCTACGATGGAGACCAGACCATGAGGGGGTCGGACGAGTCGTGCGAAGTCACGATCACGAAGTGGCCATCCAACAGTCGAAGCCAGTGTACATCGCGCATAGAGGCCGACTCCCTGGTGCCGTCATGTCGACAACGAGAAGCGCCGCCCCACCTGTGCTGGTGCGATGGGGCAGCCGTCGATAGCATCTAGCATGGTAGATCGCCACCTGCGGCATCACTCTTTTTTTAAAAACCAGCAGAAGGTAGGTGATCTGGGGTGCTCATGACACGGGCTCTCCAATGGTAGCCCTCCCTAGCGCCTTCCCTTGCGCAACTTCTTGCACGAGTCCCCACGGATGGCGTCAACTGTTGTAGCCTTGCTACAACAGAGAGTACAAGGTACCCCTTTCTCCATGGGAGGAGGTAGAGTTAGAGAGAGTTAAAGACATGAGAGAGAGAGCTCGTGTGTAAAATGAATAGATCCCCCTTGAAATACCTATCTTAGGGGTTTATATGCATAATGGGGTAGGATAAGAAATCATCATCCTACCACTTTGATAATTATAAATGGTGAGGGTATATTGGTACATTTCTCTATACTATTTGGCCGGTTGCAAGACTCAATCACAGGTGTTGGACCACCCCTACAACACTTACAATGAGATTTTTACCTGTGATGTAGGTTCTTTTCCATTGAAATATCTAGGCATCCCTCTGGAAAGGAAAAAAAGCTTAGTAACAAGGACTGGAAAGGAACTGAGAACAAAATGGAAGGAAAAACTAGTTGCTGGCAGGGTAAGCTACTATCTGCTTCAGGGGTGCAGCCAATTTGAGAAGTAAACTCCATCCGTTTCGTTCTGAAGTTTCTTTTTTCGTGGGAAGGAAGAACATACATACGTGAATGCAGACAGCTTGGCTGAATGGCTGGCAATGGCATGCTTGCTGATTGTTGCCGTCTCTACTTGGGAGGCATCTTCCCAGAAAGTTTTCTCCGCCCCATCGCAAAGAAAAATCAGCACCGATACAAACGTTTAGCACCGTGTAGAACTGAATTTTCACTCGGTGTCCATCTCGCCATATCGCGTTAAGCTGCGCTTTTAGATCTCGATCTTTGCTGCTCTGCATGTCAGCAGTTACGTCACAGTTTTTTTCTTAGGAAACACGTACTAGCATAAAAAGAACAACACGCCATGGATTTGTACGGTGAACAGTTTGTGAAGACTTCGTCGTGTGCGTATATGTTCCGTTCAGAACAGGGACACAGCTGCCACGGCATTGCATGATGCACGCATGCACTTGCATCGGCGTATACACTGGACTGAAAGCAACTAGCGACACGCTAAGTATCACTGTTGTGCCAATACCTTCAGGTTTCCGACGAGTGGAGAATACATAAGTAATTAAGAACATGCATGCGTGTATGATCTTCCTAGGAACAAGAATGTTAAGACCGAAGTAGTAACACCTTACAAGAAAGATGGGGAAACAGAAACGGTCTTGCTTTTCTAGGAAAGAGACGGAGGAGAAGACGTTCCGAACGAGTATGGAGTTTCATGGCTCACGGAAGAGCGCTAGACAGGACCGCACAAAGGAGGAGGAGCTCACCAAACGCCGTATAAACGTCAGCCCGTGGACCCATATCAGTCCATGGCCACAAAATGGAGTAAAGATCGATTAAAGAAAAAAAGATGGATCCTTCTTACATCTTGTGGCAACAACTTATGAATAATCATGCAAAGGACCTTGCATCAACTTCAGGTCAGTTTAGTTACCACTAGGTGAGGATATTTGGTGTTCCTAGTTACGTCCCGTAAGCTTTTCTTAAGTACGTAACTATCTCCGGAAACGGAATTTATTCATTGAAGAAAGGTTTTATATTCATGGTGTTGTGACGATTGATCCAACAACATATAAAGAGACTAGCTAGAGAGAGCCAATGATAAGAGAGAGAGTGCTTATGTATAAAATAAGTAGATCTGGTCCCTCATACCCCTCTTGAGGGTTTATATACATGAGTGTGATTGAATAAAAAAAATTTCTATCCTATCCGTTTAATAATTACAAAAGTTAAAGATATATTGATACATTCTTTTATACACATATCCCTATACGATGGTACCTATTATATATTAGACCAGTTGCTAGGCTCCGCCACTGGGTTAAGCCACCCTACAATGGGTTTTCAGCTAGAACAAGATTCGTACGAGAATCCACAATTTGACTGGGTTATAACTGCTAAATTTATGCAAAGAACACCAACATTTTGTCCCGATGACTTGGTCGTGCTGAATGGTCTGTTTAGAAGTACTGCTTGGCAGTAATAATCACGGGAACAATTGCGCTCCAAAGGCCAAAAAATGGGGGGAAAAAGATAAATTCTAATCTTGACTGTAAGAAACATTAACTGATCAAGAACAAAATCATATCAGGAGCGCTAAATTTCGAGCCAGGCGGTAATAGTACTAGTCAGGTGGAATCTGAGGAACTCCGTGGATCTGGATCCCAGGAACACGTCCTGTTAGAAATAGATCTATGTGAGTGAAACATATTTTCTATAATTTTAAAGTATATATGGTTTAGTATCATATTATTAAGACAAAATAGAGAAGACCGATTTGTAAGGTGCAGTCGTTGCTATTTTTTTAAAATATGTAGACTTTAGCTAAATACATAGACATACGATATTTTTCTCCTAGTAAAATCTAGAATTAAAATATTACTCATATTTTCAACATCCCCAATTAAGTCCATGCTCAAACTAAGAAAGATTTAGTCCAAACAAAATGCCTGCTCTTGCGTCCTACCTCTTGACTACGTATCTTAAAATCACCTGGCCTCATCTCATTAGTTCCGTTCGAGGTTTGAGCAACAAACATGGAGATGATGGTATAGATTCCTACATATGAACAAATTGTTTCCCGTGACTCCTTGAATAAAGTTATAAAGAAGAGGTTGCACCACACCCGTATACTCCGTATAGTTTTCTATAGATTGCAGCGTCTTATTTCAAAAACCGAAATTTCTCATGACTTCTCGTTAAACAGTGCAGGTGATGAGCCCAGTGCAATTCGTTTGAATTACATTTGAATTTGCAACTTTAAAAGGAGCACATAGACATTTATTTAACATAAATAAACTTTATAACGCAAAGTTTATATAATATTATCCTACTTTATAAATATGAGTAGTGCATGGGTCTTCAAAAGTTTCCAGATCGAGGGTCAGATTATGCTTCTCTGGAATGTATATATGTTATGACTCTATAAATTTATGAACTACAAAACCTGGTCATGCACTTATTATACACGATTAGATATAATCCTATGTGTCAGACCAAGTGAAGAATCATCTGTATACTTACATTAGTACAGGGTTTCCAGTAAGTAAATACCACTAGTGATCAACGGAGAAGTGGTCAAATCCACTTCCACTCCACTTTACCAGCAAGTAGAATTAACCCATGCATCCAGAAAGATCAACTGGCCCGGTGCAACTTTACAGTCCGGTGATCCATCGCAACGAATACTAGGACCAGAGTAGAAATGAAAATGCGCAACTCTGCGAAGCAATTGACAGGGATAATATAGTTCCGAAATGAAGAACAAACCATAAAAAGCAGAGAAAGCATCCGTCATGGTCAAACCAGTGCCATGTATAAGAACATAGCTCCAATTAATTAATTAAATCCAAAATATAGTTCAGCAAATCTTGTGCTCTGTACTGCAGCTTCGATCCTTTTTTTTTTTTACCTCAGTAGTAGTTTATAACTAAATTAGGTTTATTTAACTAAATCCATCTGATTTAGGTCTCACTCCAAATGACTTGAACAGTTCAGCTTTTGGCTTTTTTGACTTTAGACTTATTTAAGTCAGAAATCATTTGGAACGTGTTAGCTCCTAATTTTAGTTTTTTTTAACTTTTTTCTTCTTATTTCTTTATATTATCTATATTTTTTCAATTTTTAAATTAAATTTTAGCCAAAAACAAGGCTAGCCTTGGAGCAAGCCCTTAGTACCCTACAATTCCCATTGGAAGTTTTGAGCAGGTCAAAGAAACGATCCATGACCACCAACCCCACCGCTCACCCAAAAATATACCCGCATCCGCACCCGCGTGTCACGACGCCGGCCACGCCATCACCACGCGGCGGCAAAGCTTGTCCCCAAGTGGTGGGTATCTAACGTCAGCACGTCGCGCAGGCGCTCTCCCATGAGCCGCCAGTCAAACCCCACGAGCTTTGACCGGTCAACGGTCAAAGTTTCAAACCTCTATATAGCCTTCCTCCAGTCCGTCCAAGCAATCCAAACGATCTCCTCTTCCTCCATCCACCGCCTCCTCCCACCGTCTCCCTCCCTCCATCGTGCTGACCCGAACGTACACGCCAGACACAAGCACACCGCAGGACTGGTCGTGACGCCGCGGTTTTGATTTTTCCCCCGATGACTACGTCGTCGTCCGGGAGCATCGAGACGTCGGCCAATTCGAGGCCAGGCTCGTTCTCGTTCGCGAGCACGAGCACGAGCATGAGCTTCACGGACCTCCTGGGTGGCTCCGCGGCCGGCGGCGGTGCGGCAGGCGGGGTGTCCAGGTACAAGGCCATGACCCCGCCTTCCCTGCCGCTCTCGCCTCCGCTGGTGTCGCCGTCGTCCTACTTCAACATGCCGACCGGCCTGAATCCGGCCGACTTCCTCGACTCGCCCGTGCTCCTGACCTCCAGTGTAAGCAAGCACACGAACGATCGAACTCCACTGACACCACGTCCTTGCCTTGTCTTTTTTTTTTGGGGTACGGGCCTACGGGGCGTAGTCACGCAGCCTTGCGGCCTTGACTTATTAGGCGTGCAGCACGTTCGAGGGATCGGGTAGCACGTACGCATCACACGTGGTTTAAGTTCAAATGTTCGATGCTAATGCCGTAACGCGCGTGCACGTTTTGCCCGTTTCAGATCTTCCCGTCCCCCACGACGGGCGCATTCGGGTCGCAGCAGTTCAACTGGAGGCCGGAGGCGGCGGCGCCGAGTGCCGAGCAAGGCGGCAAGGACGAGCAGAGGGAGCCGTCGTACTCCGACTTCTCCTTCCAGACGGCGCCGGTGAACAGCGAGGAGGCCGCGCGGACGACGACCTTCCAGGCACCGATTCCACCGGCCCCACTGGTGAGATCAGCACCCATCTGTTGAACCCTTTTGAGGGGTTCTTTGCTGACTTTTTCCAAAAGAAACTAGGATACTATTTTCTTCTTCCTTCGGCTTACACAAATAGGGAACCTGTCGTGGTGTCATGTCACGATCTCGTAGCTAGCCTTTTCTGTTTGGACACACCCTTGTACTAATAGTCAAAACCCAACAATATACAAGATTCTCTAATATCCTTTGCGACACTTCAGGGCGAGGAGGCGTACAGAGGTCAGCAGCAGCCATGGGGATACCAGCAAGCGGCAGGCATGGACGCGGGTGCCGACCCGGCGGGCTTCGGCGCGGCGCCGTTCCAGGCGATCTCGTCGGAGATGGCGCCGCACGTGGCGGCGAGCGGCGGGTACAGCCAGCCGCACTCGCAGAGGCGGCCGTCGGACGACGGGTACAACTGGCGCAAGTATGGGCAGAAGCAGGTGAAGGGGAGCGAGAACCCGCGCAGCTACTACAAGTGCACCTTCCCCAACTGCCCCACCAAGAAGAAGGTGGAGACGTCGCTGGAGGGCCAGGTCACCGAGATAGTGTACAAGGGCACGCACAACCACGCCAAGCCGCAGAACACGCGCAGGGGCTCCGGCGCGGGCTCGGCGGCCGCGCAGGTGCTGCAGAGAGGCGACGACGCATCCGAGCATTCCTTTGGAGGGATCTCGGGCACGCCCGTCGCGACGCCCGAGAACTCGTCGGCGTCGTTCGGCGACGACGAGATCGGCGTAAGCTCGCCGCGGGCTGGTAACGTCGGCGGCGACGAGTTCGACGACGATGAGCCGGATTCCAAGAGATGGTGAGTGCTGGATCACAAAATTTTCGCGCCAAATTGTACGAGTTGCATCCTTGGAGGAACAGGGGAAATTGAATTGCTATTGGCCTGATTTTCAGGAGAAAAGACGGTCACGGCGAGGGGATATCCATGGCTGGCAACCGGACGGTGCGGGAGCCGAGGGTCGTCGTCCAAACCATGAGCGACATCGACATCCTCGACGACGGCTACCGGTGGAGAAAGTACGGACAGAAGGTGGTGAAGGGCAACCCGAACCCAAGGCAAGAACCAAAGATCCAATTTTTCTCTCTCTGGAGTAAATTAAACTTCTTCCATCAGTGTGATCGCGCATGTGTGAACTTATACTGATCGTGCATGGTGTCTTGTGGCTACAGGAGCTACTACAAGTGCACCACGGCCGGTTGTCCCGTGCGGAAGCACGTGGAGCGCGCGTCCCAGGACCTGCGCGCCGTGATCACCACGTACGAGGGCAAGCACAACCACGACGTGCCCGCCGCGCGGGGGAGCGCCGCGCTCTACCGCGCCGCGCCGCCAGCGGATAATGCCGGGAGCAGCAATCTCCACTACCAGCCAAACCAGCAGGCCATGACCTATCTGACCAGCGCCGCCGGGACACGGTACGCCCTGAGACCCGACGGGTTCGGCGGCCAGGGCTCGTCTTTCGGCCTGAGCGGCGCGCCGGTGCAGGCCGCGGGGAGCAGCTTCGGCTTCTCCGGCTTCGACAACACGATGGGGTCGTACATGAGCCAGAACCAGCAGCAGCAGAGGCAGAACGACGCGATGCACGCCTCGAGAACCAAGGAGGAGCCCAGAGAGGACCTGTTCTTCCAGAACTCGCAGTACTGACCGAAGAATGGCAGAATGGCGAAAGGCACGACATGATGGAATTGTTAATTGTAAGTTGTTTTGGAGAAATTTAGGGGTGTTGTTGTAACTAGGATAGGCTTAGACACATTTGTTTATTTGTTTGGAGGCCCCATGGTTGCAGATGGCTGCAGAAAAGGGCACCATTCCTTAACGCGTGGAGAGGAAAGGAAGGAGGTAGGAATGTAGGATACACACAAGTTAGGGGGTTTAAGCAGTTTTGGTCCGTCATTTTTTTCACATAGAAATATGTTGCATTCAAAATTGAATTACAAAGTTTCTTTTTCTAAGGATTACGACTCATTTACATTGTTCAAGATTCATATTGGCCATTGTGAAATGTTGGGCTGCAGATTAGTGGCGTGTTAAATCTTTACTCTTAGCAATACCGGATTATCAATATCAGGTACAACCCGTGACCATCTTGTAGTTCCACAGACTGATCAATCGAATACTAGTGCAAGGCTCCTTACACGGCTACACCTTGTGTAGGACGGATGACGGAGATAGAGGGGTGAATTACACCTTGTGTAGAATGAATGGTGGAGATCAGATGGGTAAATGATATTTGTCTCCTTTTTACTTTCTACAAAATTAATCTCTTGTGTCTTCTTCTCTCAATTAACTATAAGAAATTAATTAGATCAGATGCGCAGTGGAAACAAACACAAAATACAAACTAACAAACCAAAAGAACAAAAAAAGCAACAAACCTGCCAAAACATTAACTGACTGGTCTGACCACAAATATCACAACGGTCTACCGGGCCTGAACTGTCTGACCGCTTGGGTTACAGTGGTTTGACTGGGCCTAGACGGTCTGACCGCTTGGGTCACAGCAGTCGACCGCTCGCCACTCCATAACAGAAAACACCTGTTGCCAAGAATTCAAAATGGCTTAACTTCTATACTTAACCAAATGACTTGTAAGTTGAAGCACAACTTCCTCAAGGTTATATGAACGTATTCCACCAATGGATCGACAAGCTACTCAACAAAGTTTTGATCTCTGTCCAAAACAAGATAGATCACATCAAAACCGGGTAAACCGAGACAAACACCAAGAACTTGGTATAGGGTTACCTAGATGGATGTGATCTGGCCTTTAGGAAGTTCTCCCATCATCCACACATCCTTAGGAACCATTATGATTAAGAAGGGAGAAAATCCAAACAAGAAAATCAAGCAAATCAAAAGCATAAGGAGGAATTTATGGCAAAACTCACTTAGACAAAATTTTGATCTTTATTTCACTTGAAGACGATTGTTTACAGCCATTATCTAGCCACTCACAAAATCTAAGGATGGCAAAAAGCTCAAACACAAAAGCCACAACTCATCTATCAAGTGTTCTCTTTAAGAACTCGAACATCCTTCAAATGCTTAGCCAAAACTCTCCAAAGCTTGGCACCTAAGCTAACACCTCTCTCCTTATATATGGAGGCTCACAAGAAACCATAACTAGCACCTCTAGTTAGATTTCATCCACTTATATGGGCTAATTCATTAACCTAACACCATATTGGTTTTTACACATACTCACTTTTCAAAGCGGCTCATCTAAAAGGGCTCCGATAGTCCGAAATGCTAATCCAATTCATCAAATTAGTCTGACCACTAGAACAACACCGATCAAACCATTGATGGTCAGACCGTCGATTACAAACTGATCAGACTACTTAAGAGCACCAGAAAACATCATATCTGAAATTTCGGTTAATCTTTATCTAGTTTCAACTCAGAACTCCAATTTGAATGACACCTCGTGTAAAGACATCCTCAAACACACCTACATAAGTGTTTGGTATCCATTTTTCAAAAGGTCATATGGCCAGTCTGATTGCTTCATAGCCGCCGATCAATCCGTCGTTGCCAGGTTGGTCAAATCGGTTAAAACTTGATAGCAACTCTGAAAACCCAAAAGTTTCAAAGCCAAACTCAAACTTCAACAAAATTTATAAATTAAAGTCAAATACTCATCACATAATATGAGGTGATCTCCACATGGTCTCATACCTTATCAGATACACGCATAACCCAAAGGCGATAGATCAATACATCTATGGCTATTTCTAACAAAGAGAAAGCAATTCGGTTGCGGTTTATGACTTATGGCTATGGTTGATAGCTTTTGGCCTTAGTACGACCAAACCAAATTGCATTAAAACCGATAAACTATTTTGAAAAGGTTGTATGATTAGCCGCTTCAAAATTAAACGACGGTGAAGAAGTCTCTTTATTTGTTTGGAAAAAGCCATAAGCCATTAGTTAAAAATAACATAGCCTAAGTAGAACTAGTCAGCACGTTGTACTTGAGTGAGTTTAACGGCCATACAAGGATTTGACCGTGGATTCTGACCATAGTTCCTCCTCCATACCTAACTAACCGTAATTTCATTTGACCGTGTGCCCAAAAACAAGAGAACGGGGCAGACTCTGAACAAGGCAGTGCAGGTCAGCTACGCCCCACGAGTATAATAAATCGATCATCAGGACTCGTTGTACGCGGTAACCGAGGTCAAA
This sequence comes from Dendrocalamus sinicus, assembly GCA_036346575.1. NCBI lineage: Eukaryota > Viridiplantae > Streptophyta > Magnoliopsida > Poales > Poaceae > Dendrocalamus > Dendrocalamus sinicus. The sequence continues at coordinate 14,588,117 of CM070643.1, read as the reverse complement.
TTTTGTTCAACATACTTGAGTCGTAGACTACTACATACCATAGATCTCTGGGTGCCAGCAGTGCTTGTCTACTAGTCCTGGAGGCTGAATCACTTGAACGCTTGCCTGACTGCCTCCCTCCATGTTGGCTTAGCTAGAAGCTCCGAATGTTGCTACGCTCATCCCTCCAACGTGGCAAACGAACCGGACGTATAGATGGCTAGCCGCGCGGCGCTGCCTCACTTTCGGATGGGCACGGCACGGCACGGCATTGGCTGGACCGTATCAAACAGCAAACGTCGCTGTTCCTTTCGCTGTCCGCGCGGGCACTGTTCCGATGGACCCCTTCCGGCGACGTTGATACGGTCAGGTTCGATCGGTTCCGACCAACCCCGACACCGGAGCGTGCGATTTGACGCGTTGCGACGTGCTACCAAGTCTACTTGCTACTTGATGGACGTGTTTAAAAATTTCCGTTCGCTCTACAAGTCCGGGCATGTAACTAAGCAGCTCGATGCGTTGGTCTGGCGGCTGCTGCACACGCAACTCGATCGCGGATTTCGCACCTGTTGCGGTCGTACTGACAGTCGAGCGACGGATGGGTCCTCATGAGTGTGTTTGGTTCGTGGATAAAGATTGTATCGTATATCCTGACTGAGTGGATGCAGCTGAATAGAATCGTATTTCAGAAAAAGAAGATGTTTAGTGAGGTTGTACGAGCGGATGCAAAAAAAACTAAGATGCTGTTTGGTTGCCTGTATGAGCGGATGCAGTCTACCAAACCTGAGAGGCTGACACGTGGGATCGTATAAGATACACTGCATCAACCCATCCAGGATGGCGGTGAAGCTCATTTTGAGCGTATCCACCCATCCGGGATGAGGCGTATTTTTGCATCCGCTCATGCAGTGCATCCACTCATCTGAGCAACCAAATGACTCTTTCTCAGATTATACGGATCTACCCAGCCAGGACGAAGGAGATTCAGGCAACCAAACACACTCCAAATGGACGGTAGATGCTAGAATTCACTGTTACATGGTTGAAGTTTTTGTCGTAGCTAGTTTACTGAGTGTTGTACTCTGGACTCTGTACCATGTACACTATATACGGGCTTTCTGTCTTCCGCTTGCCTATTATGACTTTTGTACGAACTTACCATGAGCAAAGCTATTCGTGTTTCCTCTGAAAAGGGAAGAAATGGAGTAGGCAGTACTAGGGGTTTTTCTCCAGAGTGCCCCTATGAGATTGACTTGACCATTTCTGGGAGCTGTAGTTAAAGCACTGAAGAAACATGGGGTTGTAGGACGTACGAGTAAACACTGAGAGGACGATACATGTTTTTTAATAGGTGGGACATCACTTGTACGACTGACAGTGCTGTACGAGCTTACCATGCCTAATGTCGGAATGCCAGCTCCAATGGTTAGAGCATTTTGACTTAACTAACCCCTAATATTAACAGCAGTACTCTCCGATGGGCTGAAAAGTTATGATTTATATCTGAAAATGTATTGTAGTTGGCTGAAATTTTACTGTAGTTAAAGGTGGTTTATTTGGCGTAATTAAATTTAAAAAATTTAAAAATAAAAAATATGTTAGTTCATCTCGGACAACGCAAACGAATACAGGAAAAAAGAACCGGCAAAAAAAACAAAAAAATCAGAAAAAGACAAAATTTATAAATAATGAAAAATAAGCTAGAAGTCAGAAACTGAATCTGAAATGAGCGAAGCCTCATGAGTTTATCATTTTCTTTCATGTGAGGTATGCTATTAACAATTTTACATGGGTCCTGTACGAGTCATATGTAAGTCGTACCAAGCTTTTCTTTCAAAAAAAAAGGGACTTCCCCCCTTAAATGGAGTACAATTTTGTTTACTACATATTCAGCTCAAAGTGATCTGCAAAAGCCATAAGATATCACATAGCTTTATTTTATGTGCATCTTAGTTTCGCCTTTTCTTTTAAAAGGTACAAGAAGGATGTACACCGCAATCACGCGATACACACGTGCATATTCATTGCACTTGATTAGAATTTTTGTGAAGGATCTATTTGAACCTACGTGGGTGAAAACGGATAACCTCGTTCTTACCGCTGGACCGCTGATCTGTCCTTCAGCCTCGCCTTGTTTGAGGGCACCTTGAGGTTATAGGGCCGCCTTCTGACCACTTAATTAGATCCATATACAACAAGGCCCCCTAGGCAGAAGCACCCCCGGCCTTTTCTCCCCCTTCCCAAGTTCCAGTCCTAGCCACCAGTAGTACATCCATAAGCTTTGCAATAGCATGCACAATGACAATATCAATAGGCAAAACAAGAAGTTTAATGATTCTAAGAGAAAAGAAGAAACATTACTTCAGTCCTTGTTATGCTATGACAATTTCTAGTGTTGATGGGATCGTTATGCATGCACTAATCATGAAACATGACGAAGATTATCAAAATCGCGATCCTAAATTGCATCAAAGGTTCCTCAGTATAATCATGAATTATAGGATTGATGTAGAATCTAATATCCTATTTAATTCTATCAAAGAAACATTTTTCAAAATATGCCATGTATTTCAACATTATTACATTTTAAAATTACACTTTTAGAACTTTTGTTTACAAAAATGTAGTGGAAAGGAAAAATCATTTGTTATTTATGCAAATTATAATGGAATGAGAGTTAAAAAGTAAAATTTTACAATTAAAAAGTCTGCTGAGGGAGGGGCCCTATGCTACCTTGGGCAACATACCACTCCGACCTAGCGATGCGTGTCGAAGTGCATTGTTACGACCTTAGCCTACGATGTCCGGGGATCAATCCCGGTGAAGTCCACGGGTCAACTCCGAATAAGGTCCGCGGACCAATCTTAGCAAAGTCCATGAGTCAACCCCGGACTAGATCCGGAGACCCCGGAGTGGGTCCAGGGCCAACCCTAGATGGGATTCGGAGCCAACCACAGATGAGGTCTGGGGCCAACTATGGACCGACCCTGGGGTCTCGGATATGGAGGAACCCACGTAGTGCGAAGGATGAAACTACCCTTAGGAGTAAGCTAGACCCCGACGACAAACTTATAACTTCACTTGCCTCCTCTTTTCACTTTATAAATAGGACTCCTTGTAAATGGAGAGGAGGGACCATTTGTAACCCTAGACATTCATACGCAAAACATTTGTCTATCCATTCGTGTGTGATTCTTGTTGTGTCCCTTCACATCCTTGGCAGTCTTCGAATCTGACCAGGGGTGCTTATAAGTGTATTGTTCAATCTCACATTCGACAACTGTTGGCGTCGTCCGTGGGGACTCGGGCGAGAAGTCATGCCGCCTATGAAGGGGGGAGGCATGGAAGGTAGACAAAGTGAGAGGTGCGAGCCCTCCTCCAAGGCGAAGTCAAGCCGGATCATAGCTCGCACCACTCCAAGCCTGGAGGCGTAGCCGGATCTCTCCACAAAGGCTCAGGTCACCGTGCGAGACCATGGTCTACAGGGAGACCAACCCTCCAAATGCACGCAAGGAGGTAGAGCGGGGAGTTGGAGGACCTCTGAAGGCAATTGAGGGAATTACAGGCCAAGGCTCTATGGTCTGAGGCCGAGGCTCGCCAAGTAAGGGAACTTTGGGCGCAGCTTGAAAGGGCGTGAGCCAAGGCAAGACCCCCACTACTTGTGGGAGCTTGGGAAGCCGAGGAATTAAGGAACTAGCTGGAGGAGGTGTAGGTGCTAGCACGGGAATCAACCCCGCGCCCAAGGTGTCTGAGGTCGAAGCCTTTCGAGTCGAGCTAGCCGAAGCTTGCGCCCAAGCGAACTTGCCAACTTTGTCCGGAGCCCGAGAAGCCAACGACCTCAAGGTGCATTTTCACTAAGTGTGGGGGGAAGCCCTTGCCTTGGTTGGGGGTGTGAGCACAACCATGGTCACCTAGGGATTAGACCGCCCCAGGTCGGCCAAGGGTAGGACTCTATGCCTGACCCCACAGCGGACTTCCCCTACGTCCTCCAGCCTCAAGTGGCTCCCACCCACAGGGTTGTCGATCTCGCCGACCACTCTAATAGGATGAGCTTGGGCTTGCAAGCCACTCCGTGCCTAGTGCATTTCTAGATGCTGGAGGTCACGAAGTTCTCAAGGGGATCTAACCTCGTGGAGTTCGTCTGTGTCTACAAGACCACCATAGTGACGGCGGGAGGGATGACGCCATCATGGCAAAGAGCTTGCTCTGGCCCTTTTGGGAGTCGCTCAATCCTGGTACCTCGTCCTCCAATTGTGCTCGGTGTACTTGTGGGTAGGGGTGGATATCGAGCCAACTGCTCGTCTTATCGAGCTTTTTCTAAAATTAGCATATTTTGATTTAATATCATTTTACGGATAATTTAAAAGTATTTTTAGAAACGAGCTAACGAGCCGAGCCGAGCTTGAGCAAAATTCAAATTCATTTGAAATCAACTCATTTTAATGTTTAACCAATTAACAAGTATAATTGAAGCAATTTTGAACCGAGCCAACGAGCCCCACTAATGAGCTTTTTTTCCACCCCTGCTTGTGGGAGTTGCTTTGGGAGAAATTAAGCGAGCATTTTCAAGAGAGCTGAAACAAATCAGTGAGGTCCTCTGATCCGTATGCACTTAAAAAGCGATAGCACAGAGAAGGAAGCAGGCGACACACAGATGTCGATGCGTAGCGAAGTAGGGGGTGCGGATGAATGATGCATGGTGTGGGCGGACGGCAGGCTAAGCATGCCGCGCGGAGATGGGTTGTCACGCGGGAGAACTGGGCCGAGGCAACTGGGTTGGAAAGGGAAAATGGGCCGGAAGGAACTAGACCAGCCAAGAGAGAGGGAATTCTGCCCAAAGAGAGAAATCCGGTTTTTAGGAATTTTTGAATTTCAGAAAAAAGAGAAAAAAAGAATTTGAGCTCTAGAAAATAGCAAATAAAATTAGAAAAATTCCTTGCATCACAATCAATCCAACAATACTAGTTTTAATTTAATTAAAGTTTACTTTATTCAAATTAAATCTTTTAATTTATGAAAATTCATATTAAGTTTTAGTTAATTTAAGAAAAATTCAAATAGTTATTTTTATTTTAAAATGTTCAAAAAGGCATTGAAAATCAAAATGTTACAATAAGCTAAACTTAGAGAGTACATTAGTAACTTTACTTGCATCCTCCTTCCACTGTATAAATAGGACCCCTTGTAAGTGGAGAGTAAAGACAATTTGTAACCCTAGACATTTATATGCAATACATTTGTCCATCCTGATTCTTATTATGTCCCTTAGCATCTTTGGCGGTTTTTCGAATCCAACCAGATGTGTGAGACCATGTGGAGGTCACCCCATGGTTGTGATGAGTAATTGACTCTTGATCTAGAAAGATTGAGTTTGGTTTTTGAGGTTTGAGAGGAGAATGGGTCTCTCTATTGGGTTCGAAGCCCTTATGACCAGCTTGGCAATAGCCTTACGACCACACCGTCATTGTCTAGAGTGGCTAGAAGTGTTACGACCTCTTGGCACATGGTCAAAAGCCGGCTAGACCGATTCACGACCTCTGCAACGCAATTTGTCCATGGTCGGGCGGTGCGCACCATTTACGACCACGGTTGGGCGTGTCGACCACTTTGGCGTGGTCGCTGGTCTCTGAGTGGTTTACGACCACACCGGCCGTGGTCGAAGGGCACCGAAGAGAGTACAACCGTGTTGGCCGTGGTCGAAGCCAATCGAGCCGCATTTACGACCACCGCCGCCGATCGGAAGTCGGAAACCACGTTTACGACCTCATTGGTGTTGTCGAAAGCCTCTATGACCATATTGGCCATGGTCGGAGGTTGACAGATAGCTTTACGACCTCGTTGGCCATAATCGAAGGCGGTAGAAGGTTTACGACCACTTCAAAGCAACGAACGTAGTCAAAAGGGTTTACGACTACATTGTCGCCGATCGGAAGGCGGCGGCGACCTTACGACCACGCTTGATCGTGGTCGAACCCGGTAGGCGATCTCGACCATGTTGTCAAGCATCGAGAGCCACCGAGTCGTTTTACTTCATCGAGCGCTTTCTGCTAAATCATAGCATTTGGCCGTGGTCGAAAGCTTGCGCACGATGTACGACCACGTTGTAACATGCTTCGGCGCTCGGGTATGCGACCACGTTGGGAAGTCGACGGTCTCACGACCACGCTGGGAAGTCGATGGCCTCGACCACGTTATCGAGAGCTGCGGTCGAAGTCGGCGCTCAAGTCTCGACCACGTAAGAAGTCGGCGAGTTCGACCACGTTGTGAAGCGGTCGAAGAGGTCGGGTCTAAGTCAGACTCAGTCGGTTGTGGTCGTAGCCGGTCGGTTGTAGTCGTAACCGGTCGGAAGTGGTCGAGGCTATCTAGCGCGTGGTCGGAAGTGCTGGATTGTGATCGGAAGCGCTTGGGGAAGTCGTAGCTGGTCAAATGCGGTCGGACGGGCTCGTCGCGCGGTCGAAAGCACTCGTAAGTGGTCGAAAGGGCTTCGACCACGATGATGTCCAGTGTACGTGGTCTGAACGGGGTTCGACCACGATGGAACCTCTGGTTTTGGTCATAGCCTTTTTGAATCGGTCGTAACGACTTGGGATGAGGTCGTAGGGCCTTGAGCATTGCTTGGCTTGTAAGTCGTAGCAAGCTTTGAGTTGGTCGTATGGACCACTTGGGTGGTCGTATGGACTATGGTAACTGTCGTAGGTCTTGTGCATGTCTTGTACTGATATTCTGACTGGTCGTAGGGGGTTTACGACCAGGTGTTGCACTGGAAAACTTGTTGGTTGTACCAATGGCTTGTGCAGTACGGTGCTATGTGACAGCTTTGCTTGTCTCGTGTGGCTGCAGGACTTGAGCTATTTCATGGTGAGCGTGGGAGGACCGGGACTAGGCACGGAGGTGTTGAGGTCCGACGGTCGGAGACGCCAAGATGATCGAGGCTGGTGAGGTGGTTGCGGCCGGAGACAAGGAACCGGCTAGAGCTACCGGAGGCGACGCGATGGGCAACGGCAAGGAAGACCGGACTAGGCTCGGGGAGGAGCCGAGGTCCGAGCGGTTAGGAGGCCGGTGCGGTCGTGCGCAATGAAACAGATCGGGACTAGGCTCTAGAGGAGTTGAGGTCCGATCGGTCGGAGGCAGGCGCGGACGTGCGGAGACAAGTCTTTGTGAGGCTTGGAGTGGTCGGGACTAGACATGGGAGATGTTGAGGTCCAGAACGACCGGGTGAAGCCGAAGAAGACTTGGGTTTCAAAGTGGTTGCATGCGTGGACAGCAAGGCAGGAGGAAGCTTCCGGAAGGCAGCGGAGTGGCATTTTGGAGAAATGCGGAAGGCGCAAAGGGAAGGTGTGTCTCTGCAAAGCACAGGAGTGGTTGGAGTTAACGGGCAAAGCAGTGAAGCCGTTGGTATTAGCGGATAAAGCACTGGAGTCCGTTTTTGCTAGTAGGCAAAGTGAGAGGTAAAACCCGATGTTAGTTGGGGTTAACGGGTGATCCCCAGTGTGGACTAATGGGTGGATCCATTAGGTCTAGGTTTGTGTGTGAGCCTATAAAAGGGAGAGGGAGGCAAGTGTGAGAAGTGAGTTGGCCACTGAGCCTTAGAGGCAGCCGCCTCTCCTCCCCGGGAGTCTGTGTGCGTGTGTTTGCTTTAGGGTTTTCATTTGGTTCTCCCCATGTTGAATAATCGAGAAAGAGAGAAAGAGAGGAGGTGTGAGCTTCTCTCTATGCTCTCCGAGCGTATCGGGACTCCGTGTAATCCTTGATGATTGGAATGAAGTCTCGAGTTACGTTCTCCTTCTATTGCTTGAGTGTTTTGAGTGCGCTTTCTCTTTTCGGTCTTCTCGGTTGAGATGGCTTTGTTTTGAGTTGTTTCGACTTGCTCAATCGGGAAGTGTCTTTAAGCCTTCTTAGCTTGGTTGTTCCCGAGAGCAAAGTCGGGTTGTGGAGTTGTTGATCGGATAGTCGTGCGCCTCAAGGTCCCCTGTTCTCGATCGATCGCGCGTTTGTCCGGATCTCGGCAAAGAAGTTTTACATCGCCTTGGTTTTCTCTGTCAAAGGACGTGAGCAAGCGTTGTCTAAAGTCTCATACCCGATTGCTTTGTGAATCGCAAGATATTTGGAAATCAAAGCAAGTGGTCATGAGCTCGCTTGTCTTGTTGGTCGTGCACGCCTTCTCTTTTTGGTCATTCTTGCGGTCTCTATTGTTGGTCGATCTCGGGTTTTCAGTGGATCGTCTGTCTTAACGAGTGACTCGATCGACCACGAGTTGGCGTTCGATCTCTCTGAAACAGACGGTCTATCTCTTTGTCAGATTGATCACGATAGATCCTTTCGACTGCCTTGTTTTGTCCTCGGCCAGCAGCAGTTCTAGTTCGGTGTCGATCGATCTTACATTCTCCGATGAACATTCGATCTCCCTCTTCATAGCTTTGTAGCTATTGGAGAAGAAGATTGTGTGAATTCTTAGGAAGTTTTAAGGCACCATTCACCCCCCCTCTGGTTGCTAGTTCGGTCCTACAATTGGTATCAGAGCCAGGTTGGCTCTGTATTTGATCTTAATCGATCATGAGCCTGGCAACTAGTAGGGAATCTTGTGAGCTTCGCTTTGCATCTTTTTGGAGTGTTTTGCCAATGATGTCCTTTGCGACAAGAGGCAGATTTCGGTGAGAGGATGATCTCGTGCATTCTCATCTCTAGCTTATAGTGTCTTACTTTCTGAGATGGTGAAAATTCTTTGAGGAGAGGAGTGCAATGATACGAGCACTGCATCTTGAGACTTTGTCACCTCTTTCATTTAAGAGGTGGATCTTTCCTTGAGCATACCTCTTTTGTTGATTGCACTTTTGCTTTTGCTTAGTTGCTTCTATTTTTGGCTAGTGCTTTTCTTGTCGGCTCTTCTCGGTTGGTCCAAGGGATTTCTCTTTCTGAGCAAGGATTGTGCTTTTGGATCTTGTCTCGTAGTAGACACTTGCACCATTGCTCATTTTGTGAGAAGGATGGACATTTTTGACATCACGGACTTGTTTCTTTTGATTTTGATCTTTGTCCGCGTGTTGTCCCGAGGAAGGATTTCCGCCGTTCCTTAAATGGTAGACCTCGTTCGCCCAAACGAGGTGCGCACCTACGGCAAGGAGAAATCGTGAGTCTCTTTGATGTTTTGGTTGGTTCTTTTCTTGGTTGCTCAAGTGCCAGGATCAAGAAAGTCTTGAAAAGAACACACGGATGATGATGATAAGAAGGACGAGCGCTAACTCATCATGAGCAAGGTAAAACCTCATTGTGACCTTGGTCTTGTCCAAGATGAATATACTTGCTCTTAGGGAGAATGTGAGATGCCTAGATGATAAAATGCTAGATTGTTTTTGCTAGGTGTTAATCTCATTTATCATGTGTAGGTTGTGAGTCTAGTTCTGTAGATGGCGTAAATGTAATTTCTCTACTTGCTTGTTAAAATCTGAAAATGAGAAATTAAAATTTTGACTCACCACACTTGTGTAGAGAAGCTTGATTTTGCTAGAGTTTGGTTTAGTAAAGCCAAGTTCCTCTACTGTGTCGTCGTTGTAGTCGTAATGCCTTACGATCTCATCTTCGGCTTCTCGGACGTAGTCGTAGCTTCATACGACCACGTCTCTCGGCTATAAACGTTCAATACTACGCCTCTCGCGCTACGATGATGCTCATTTCTTCTTGACCGTAATCGTAGCACGCTTCGACCACTCTTTTCTGCTGAGTGGATGTGTGTCAAGTCTTGAATTCCCAAGTACATGTCTACTAACCCTTCGGGGTCCAAGACTTGGGCACTTTGGTCTTGTCATTTGTAGGTATCCAGATGCTGGTTGGAGAACATGGGATTGATTGGGGTTTTAGTCTTTTGCTTCATCATGTGACTAGAACATTCATTGGTTCTCCACTTCATGGCCTCCAAGAGGCATATGCTTTCACCGGTTGCGTCTCCACCTACTTTGTGAGCTATTCTATACCCTCATGCCATTATATTCAAGTGTTAGTCATAATTGGCATGTTGTGCATGTTCTTGTGATCACTTGCACCATATTGGCATGATTTACTCTTGATGTCTTCTTGTCATGCTTATATGTGTATGTTGCTTAGGTATCCTTGTATCATGATATATATGTTAATTGATTGGATGCTTAAGTTTTGACTTGACTTCATGAGCATAAGTAGAATGGGTGTATTAGAAGTCAAGTATCATCATGACCTTGTGCTCTGTAGTATCTATCATGGTTCACATCTTGCTCCTTATGTTCATTCATCATTATTTATACATGTTAGCATACTTTTCCATGATTTTGATTTGTCATGTTGTATGTCTACATGATGTATGCATATGTATGGACAAGATGAGCTTGAGTATATCTTGGATAGTTTCTCTGTGTCATGATGTTTTGTTTATTCATGCCTTCTATCTTTTCTGGTATACATGCTTATATCCATGCTAGCATATGCTTCTATGACTATTCCTGTCACCTGCTATGTGTATGGTTGTGATTCATTGTGATGCTGTATACTTTGATCTTATTCTTTGTTATGGCATGAAATAAACTGTGTGACAACTTGGTAGCATTGGTCTGTGCTTTTGCTTAGATATCATGAGATCTGTGGTTAGGTCACAAGCTTCTTCTAGTGTTGGGTGGCACTAGGCTTTGTGTTCTAGGTGCTTTTGATGAGGGCTAGATTGAGCTTGTGTAGGCGTGTGTTCTCTTGTGTTCTTTGTCATTAGTACTTGTGTTGCTACTATTGTTGTCACTTGTCACAGTACTGGTTCCATGTTGTATATCATTTACCCCAGTACTAGGACACCAGTCGTTCCTGTGTTTAACCTGCAGGCTGTGAATGAGGGGGAGACTGGTACAGCCTTTACGACCGCTCCTTGGTCTTTACGACTACGTCATAACAACTATGAGTGCGGTCTGGACTCTCGGCCGAACTTGACGCGACTACATCACGGTCTCGACTACGACCACGTCCTGGACTCGTATTTCGACCTCGGCCAAGGCAACACTCATACTCAATCTGGTATGCGATCACGACTCCCCACCAAGTGACCATGAGAGAGGTTTGTTCTTCTTGTGATCTTTAGAAGTCTTGTTTCCCACCACTTGACTTTGCTTAGTATTCTTGTTTAGTGGTGGGATGGGTCCGATTGATTAGATAGGAGCCATCTCTAGGTGATGATGTCTCGTTCACACATCTCTTCCAAATGGTTCTCTAGGATTATTTACTACCTAGTTTGAGCTGTGGTTCTCTAGGATTCTCTTCTTCCTAGTTTGAACTTTCTTCTTAGCCACTAGAGTCTTGTGCATTGACATAGTGTGCTTTTGCTCCGTGGTATGAGGTTACAGACTAGAGACCATGTGGATAGGGTGTGTTTGGGAATCACCTTCTTGAGTTAGAATCTTCTTTTTCTGGACTATTGTGAGGGGGAGCTTTGTGCTTTACTGCTTTATTATATTGATTGTGCTCTTGCTTCTTATTGTTGCATTGCATTCGGGGTGCATTGAGTTAGTCCTTCTAGCATAGGTTAGAGTGTTTCTCTAGTCTAGTTGCTTAGACGTCTTTCTCTCATCTTGTGATCTAGGGTGCTGCTCTATTAGCCGCTTCTCTCTTCTCTCTAGGTTGAGCTTACTCACTACTTGTGGGTTCTAGCGAGGGTTGGGCCACCCTCAGGTAGATAGGGTACATGTTTGCTCCTTAGTGTGATAGATGGACAGTTGATAGTCCTAGAGTCATATGGGGTAGATGAGAGTCTGTCTGAGCCATAGTTGTCTCTATATCTTATCTATGCTTTAAGGACTGCCTGTTTGCTGTTTTCTTGCCAGCTTCTCGATTTTATCGCTTTGGTTCAGGGGGAGTTCATTTGGGAGCTTCTGGAGCTTAAAATTGACATAACTCAACTTGAACTAAAAGTTGCATCTCATGTTGAGGGGAGCTGGATTTTCTCGCTTTTCTGCATTTTCGCATTGTAATATAACTACATTGAGCCTTGATTATTATCCTGTTATGACATGCTTACAATGCTTTACACCTTGCCATGACTTATGCCTCATGTGCTAGATTTATCATGACTTCATATGTGTAGACTAGCTTTTGCCATGATAAGTTAATTAAAATTGCTCAACTTAAATTAAAACTTGTCATGCTCGCATTTGAGTCTAGTCTTGCTCTAGCTATCCTTTTATGATTCATGCCATGTCAAATAGGCTAAGTTGAACGTTGAATCTCTATTGAGCCTTAGATTGAGCTTTTGTAGTCGCTTGATGATGCATAAGTTAGTACTACATGTTAAAATGCAAAAAGATCTCTTTTGTGCGAAAAAACTGATCTCACCAATTCTCTCCTATGAGACGGCTTGCCATTGCACTTGGCATGAACTTAGGGGGAGTTTTGGATGACCTAGACTATCTTCTTAAGCTTATCGCTTGGAGTAGTCGCATAAGGCTTGAGGTCTAGCACATGACAAAATAAAAATCTGGTTGTCAACAACCTTCAGTTTCAAAAGAAAATATGTCATATGTGCTCAATTTGCTTAAGCTACAAAAAGAACTAAGTACTTGAACCAATGTTTCATTCTTGAGCATAGCACTCTATTTGGTCTCAATTGTAGCTTCTTAGTTCTCGCTTAGCTTATTGACATGGCTGCATCATCCTTGGATATCTCTAGTTAGACTTTGCTTATTGATGACTTGACATGCTCATAAAATGCATTACATTTCAGATCGTCATCTATGTGTTCTAGCTAGGATATACATATCTTGTCATGATCTAGATAGCCTTTTATTGAGTTATGGCTTGGTGTATTACATTGTGGTCATTATGGATAATTCTCATGGCTCTAAATGCTTAGAATAATCAAACTTCACCATTTCATCCATTGACATGTCATTTTCTCTTCTTTGCATCTTGATGACTCTATTGCCAAAGGGGAGAAGGATAGAGAAAAGGCTTTAAGGGTGCAAAAGGCATTTAAATGGGAGAATGCATTAAGGGATGGGAGAAGAATTGAAAAAGGGCTTTAAGGGGGAGAGTGCTTGGTCATCTTGCTATGACAATGGTCATGTGAGCAACTGCTTTTTGGACCATGAGCAAGATTGGACTTTTTGTGTGATTTGGAGCTTTTGTAGAAAATTTGATATTTCTCTGTCTGCTCCATTTCATTCTGTGTCAACATGGTCTTGAGTTCCTTCTTCACTTCTTTTAGACCATGTGTGGCTTTTGCATCTTCTTTCTTTTTTTTTTCATTTCAAAAACAAACTCCTCTTCATGCCTTTTTCGGTGTTTGTCAATATACTCATCAAGGGGGAGATTGTGAGACCATGTGGAGGTCACCCCATGGTTGTGATGAGTAATTGACTCTTGATCTAGAAAGATTGAGTTTGGTTTTTGAGGTTTGAGAGGAGAATGGGTCTCTCTATTGGGTTCGAAGCCCTTATGACCAGCTTGGCAATAGCCTTACGACCACACTGTCTGTTGTCTAGAGTGGCTAGAAGTGTTACGACCTCTTGGCACATGGTCAAAAGCCGCTTAGACCGACACGACCTCTGCAACGCAATTTGTCCATGGTCGGAAGCGGTGCGCACCATTTACGACCACGGTTGGGGCGTGTACGACCACTTTGAGCGTGGTCGCTGGTCTCCTGAGTGGTTTACGACCACACTGGCCGTGGTCGAAGGGCACCAGAAGAGAGTACAACCGTGTTGGCCGTGGTCGGAAGCCAATCGAGCTGTTTACGACCACACTGTCAGCGGTCGGAAGCTGGAAACCACGTTTACGACCTCATTGGTGTTGTCGAAAGCCTCTATGACCATATTGGCCATGGTCGGAGGTTGACAGATAGCTTTACGACCTCGTTGGCCATAATCGAAGGCCAGCCGAAGGTTTACGACCACTTCAAAGCAACTTGAACGTAGTCAAAAGGGTTTACGACTACATTGTCGCCGATCGGAAGGCAGCAGCAGCCTTACGACCACGCTTGACTGTGGTCGGAACCCAGCCGGGCAGTCTACGACCATGTTGTCAAGCATCGGGAGCCAGCCGAGTCGTTTACGACTTCATCAGGCGCTTTCCTGCTAAATCATAGCATTTGGCCGTGGTCGAAAGCTTGCCAGACAGTGTACGACCACGTTGTAACATGCTTCAGCGCTCGGGTATGCGACCACGTTGGGAAGTCGACGGTCTACGACCACGTTGGGAAGTCGATGGCCTACGACCACGTTATCGAGAGCTGCGGTCGAAGTCGGCGCTCAAGTCTACGACCACGTAAGAAGTCGGCAGAGTTCGACCACGTTGTGAAGCGGTCGAAGAGGTCGGGTCTAAGTCAGACTCAGTCGGTTGTGGTCGTAGCCGGTCGGTTGTAGTCGTAACCGGTCGGAAGTGGTCGAGGCTATCTAGCGCGTGGTCGGAAGTGCTGGATTGTGATCGGAAGCGCTTGGGGAAGTCGTAGCTGGTCAAATGCGGTCGGACGGGCTCGTGCGCGGTCGAAAGCACTCGTAAGTGGTCGAAAGGGCTTCGACCACGATGATGTCCAGTGTACGTGGTCTGAACGGGGTTCGACCACGATGGAACCTCTGGTTTTGGTCATAGCCTTTTTGAATCGGTCGTAACGACTTGGGATGAGGTCGTAGGGCCTTGAGCATTGCTTGGCTTGTAAGTCGTAGCAAGCTTTGAGTTGGTCGTATGGACCACTGGGGTGGTCGTATGGACTATGGTAACTGTCGTAGGTCTTGTGCATGTCTTGTACTGATATTCTGACTGGTCGTAGGGGGTTTACGACCAGGTGTTGCACTGGAAAACTTGTTGGTTGTACCAATGGCTTGTCTGGTACGGTGCTATGTGACGGTTTGCTTGTCTGTGTGGCTGCAGGACTTCGGAGCTATTTCATGGTGAGGCGTGGGAGGACCGGGACTAGGCACAGGAGGTGTTGAGGTCCAGACGGTCGGAGACGCCGAAGATGATCGAGGCTGGTGAGGTGGTTGCGAGCCGGGAGACAAGGAACCGAAGCTAGAGCTACCGGAGGCAGACGCGATGGGCAACGGCAAGGAAGACCGGGACTAGGCTCAGGGAGGAGCTGAGGTCCAGACGGTTAGGAGGCCGGGTGCGGTCGTGCGCAGCGAAACAGACTGGGACTAGGCTCTAGAGGAGTTGAGGTCCGATCGGTCGGAGGCAGGCGCGGACGTGCGGAGACAAGTCTTTGTGAGGCTTGGAGTGGTCGGGACTAGACATGGGAGATGTTGAGGTCCAGAACGACCGGATGAAGCCGAAGAAGACTTGGGTTTCAAAGTGGTTGCATGCGTGGACAGCAAGGCAGGAGGAAGCTTCCGAAGGCAGCGGAGTGGCATTTTGGAGAAATGCGGAAGGTCGCAAAGGGAAGCTGTGTCTCTGCAGCACAGGAGTGGTTGGAGTTAACGGCAAAGCGGTGAAGCCGTTGGTATTAGCGGATAAAGCACTGAGTCCGTTTTTGCTAGTAGGCAAAGTGAGAGGTAAAACCCGATGTTAGTTGGGGTTAACGGTGATCCCAGTGTGGACTAATGGGTGGATCCATTAGGTCTAGGTTTGTGTGTGAGCCTATAAAAGGGAGAGGGAGGCAAGTGTGAGAAGTGAGTTGGCCTACTGAGCCTTAGAGGCAGCCGCCTCTCCTCCCCGGGAGTCTGTGCGTGTGTTTGCTTTAGGGTTTTTCATTTGGTTCTCCCATGTTGAATAATCGAGAAAGAGAGAAAGAGAGGAGGTGTGAGCTTCTCTCTATGCTCTCCGAGCGTGTCGGGACTCCGTGTAATCCTTGATGATTGGAATGAAGTCTCGAGTTACGTTCTCCTTCTATTGCTTGAGTGTTTTGAGTGCGCTTTCTCTTTCGGTCTTCTCTGGTTGAGATGGCTTTGTTTTGAGTTGTTTCGACTTGCTCAACGAAGTGTCTTTAAGCCTTCTTAGCTTGGTTGTTCCCGAGAGCAAAGTCAGGTTGTGGAGTTGTTGATCGGATAGTCGTGCGCCTCAAGGTCCCCTCGTTCTCGATCGATCGCGCTGCTTGTCCAGATCTCGGCAAAGAAGTTTTACACTGCCTTGGTTTTTCTCTGTCAAAGGACGTGAGCAAACGTTGTCTAAAGTCTCATACCCGATTGCTTTGTGAATCGCAAGATATTTGGAAATCAAAGCAAGTGGTCATGAGCTCTGGCTTGTCTTGTTGGTCGTGCACGCCTTCTCTGTTTTCGGTCATTCATGCGCTCTATTGTTGGTCAGATCTCGGGTTTTCAGTGGATCGTCTGTCTTAACGAGTGACTCGATCGACCACGAGTTGGCGTTCGATCTCTCTGAAACAGACGGTCTATCTCTTTGTCAGATTGATCACGATAGATCCTTTCGACTGCCTTGTTTTGTCCTCGGCCAGCAGCAGTTCTAGTTCGGGTGTCAGTCTGATCTTCTGTTCTCCAGTGAACATTCGATCTCCCTCTTCATAGCTTTGTAGCTATTGGAGAAGAAGATTGTGTGAATTCTTAGGAAGTTTTAAGGCACCATTCACCCCCCCCCTCTGGTTGCTAGTTCGGTCCTACAAGATGTGCTTATAAGTATACTGTCTGATCTTGTATTCAACAATGAGGATATATACAACTAACTATTTATAATAATTCACTAGAATCGGTAGGATCATATAAAAGTTTTGATCATGGTCCATAAATTTCTTTTGTAGGATCATAATAATAGTAAGATTATACTAAATTAAGACAATACCTAGACCTAGGATATGGTCTCTGTCCAATCACTCTAGTGTCGTAGAATCGTATGACTAGAATCCCGATTACAATCTTCACGGTGACACCGAAATGGCTCACCAAAGCACATACGGACATCACGTTGTATTGTATTCGCTTCGTCTGATCCAACCAACGCAACGGGCACACCATGACACCACTAGCTAGCGGCGAAACCACAATTCACCTCCGCTTTCAAAAAAAATAAAGGAAAGAAAGAAACCACAAGTCACCTTGTTGGCAGCCTGGCAGGAGGGACTTCTATATTTCTTAGAAAATCTAAAAGATTTTGAAACATATTTTGTATTTGAGAAAGACATACATACATAGCTTACGCTCTCCATTCCCTAAACTTGAATCTGCCTATCGTTGCAATTTTGATTTTATTTCCCCTGTAGTGTTTGCAGTTAAAAATAAATAAATTGCGTAAATCTCGAGCAGTAGGATACTGCGGTAGCAGGATTTTGTAAAGCAAAATACTACACATTAATTAAGGACGTTTTTGTTTGAAATGTTTCAATGATCTCGACCAAATCTCTCTGTACAGGTTGGGACTCTTACAATTATTCTGTCTCAATTTTCCCCTCATCTCCCGAGCTAAAAACCGCTCAACCCTTGACATCGCTATGCATGCATGTGTCAGGAGATCGAAAGGTGAGAACAGGAAATGCGTTCTCTCGGAAGATAATGAAGAAAACCAAAAGAATTGGGGTAGCTCTTTGAGCTCCCTAATCTGAGGGCTCCTCAACTATGCTCTCGAGCTGCGGCCGCCACACGCCGACCCGGCAGCCGCTCCGCCGCCTCCGGTGGGCGCCCGACGCGGTCTTCTCAGACAGCAGCTCCCTCAGGTAGTTGTCCTGCTCCGCCGTGCTCGCGGCCGTTGCGCCGCTGATCTTGGGCTGGTGGCTCGGGTGCTTGCTCTTCTTTGAGCACTGCCGGCGGCTCTTCTTCCTCCTGTCGGCCGGCGCTGTCGCAGAGGGGATGAGGAAGTAGATGCGGCCGCGCTTGAGCTCGGAGTCGGGCGACACGATGACGAGTTTCTTGGTGGGGCACCCGACGCCAGCGGAGGACCACGCGGTGGTGAGGGTGTGGTTGGGGTGCGCGGCGAGGACGGCCGCCGCGGTGATCGGGCAGCTGAACTCGTCGACGTGGCCGCTGAGGTGGACGATTCGGACGACGTCCAGCGCGCCGCAGGGGAGCACGCAGGCCAGGCAGCACCGCAGGCTGTTGCCCATGTCGTCGTTGTTGGTGGTGGCGGTGTTGTTCGATTGCTTTTAGGTGTAGCTTGGCCTGTTAATTGGTTGCTGTTTGTGTTTCTTCCTTGTGAGTTTGATGGGAGTGGCAAAGGCTAGCTGTGCGTATATATAGCGCGCCAAGTGGAGCTGGGGTGTGTCACAATTCACAAGTCATAGCTATCTTGGTGGCTATTAAAATTTGCAAAGCTAAAGTTACAGGTAAGCATACACAGTTTGGGCTGGATGGTGTGGTTCCTAAAAGTCTAGCACAACGCATAAAACTCTTATATTGTCGACCTTAAATAAAACTTAGGTTTGAACTTCTCCTGAAGGCCCTATTTAGTATGTGGGAACTTAGAAACTTTATAGGGAACAATTCAATTCTCGTAAGAATATGGAAAAAAAATCATACGTTCCAAACGAGGCATAAAATGATTACTGTGAGCTATATATATTTCAAAATCACTAGTTGGATAATGCACCATGTTGTAACCAAAAGAGTAATTGATCTTGACTCAATTTTCATATCTATTTACATATAGTACAAATTTTACAAGCAATGAACTTAATACAACAACTAATCAAAAATCTAAATAGCAATAGAGTTCACGGATGCGGACTTATTTGTTAAGTAGCACACGAGTGTTGTTTTCTCCTTGGCTATTCCGTTTTTTTTTGTTTGAAAGAAGCCTTGGCTATTCCTGTGGAGATGTGGCCTTGTGGGTCTAGCATTATTGATGGAATGAAATATAGGAACCTTTTTTTCTCAACTATATCTAGGTTGTAGGACAAAGAAAGGGAAAATTTTATTGTGTCACGGTGACACAAACAAATCTGTGTAACGAACCAAAAGTATGTTGACACATGGCAATAAACTCTGTAACATATACTATAGTACAGAAAAAACACTATAGCAGAAAGTTATTTTAGACAACTTTCTGCTGTACTTCTTTGTGCTACGGTATTCCACCGGCTTGTTACACAAACTCAATGGTGCCACCATTACACAACAAAATCTCTCCAAAGAAAGGCACCATGCATCATGTTCTCTGGGCCATGCAAGGTTTGTTATATGGCTTAAAAGCCCTAGCTTATTGCTATTTTGCACGGTAGCGGTTGAAAATCGCTATAGCTGCTGATAGCTTTTTTAGCATAATTAAATTAAAAAATAAAAAAGTTACATTATCACGAACAATGAAAAGAAATAAGAAAAAATAGAAAAATGCTAAAAAGCCCAAAAAACTATATTAACAAAAAAAAGATAAAAGTAAAAAAGTTAGAAGTCAAAAACAGAAACTCTAACGAGCAGGGCAGACTTTTAATTTTAGTGCTTGGCTTCACTGGATACGTGTTCTCTGCTTTCCCATAGATTCCTTTGGAGGTATCTCTACTAGTTTTCACCATCAATCCAAAAACCGAGATGGCAGGGTTAGATTATTAGACCTAATAATTTGAAACTGTTAGTACATTAGCCATGGCCCTCTGTTCTTAAGCAGGAAGTTGCCACGAAAGAGCCGTTTACAATGGTTCGGACTAATCTTCCTTGCATTATCTGTTATGATTATCATGGAGAACATTCCTAGATCCTAATGGCTAATAGCATAGGGAAAAGGATGGTCAAGGCTCAAGAGTAGATATTAATTAGCACTCTAAATTCACATGATGTCCTTATGATATGGTGATTTAGGTGGTGATCGGTTCGGCTGAAAAGTTCATAGCTTATGGCTGAAAACGCTGTAGCTGGCTGAAAAAAGCACTGTAGCTGATAAAAGCTTATTTAGCATAATTAAATTTAAAAAAAATTTAAAAATATAAAAAATATGTTAGCCCATTACGTATAATACAAACAAATACGGGAAAAAAGAACCGGCAAAAAAGCTCAACAAAAAGCCAAAAATTCAGAAAAAGACGAAACTTATGAATAGTGAAAAATAAGCCAGAAGTCGAAGCCGAGTTGATCAGAGCCTTAACCCCCCTCTCTCTTGTGACACTTCCTATGGATTTTTAACTTATATATTACGGTATTACCTTTGTTTCATCCATCTGCCGTGTATCACATTCACATCTTTTAGTTGGAAAATACTTAGCTGCACCTATATGACGACAAACATTCTTTGTGATAATGCCTTTTTCAAAAAAAAAAATCGCCGCTAGAGATCTCAAAATCTCAAGCGGCAACCAAATCGTTGTATACACGTATGTCGATAGTACGGAATACGGATCATATTGGAAAAGTAGATTGAACTTGCTATTATCTAGACGGTTAACTAGTGCTAAACAAACCACCATAGCATGACCTTCCTGGCCTTGATAAGAGAGCAAGAGTTTTGAGTTCAACCATAAACATGTTACATTTACATTTGTAGTACCAGATGGCATCGAAGCAGTACGCACACGGAGGAATAATTCCAGACACGTACTTGCCACGAATGGAGAAGGAATTACCTGATGAAAAGATGTCACCATGACATTCCCCAAGCTCCAGGAAGGCACCAAGATTCGAGGTTGAGGCACGTAAAAAACGTTCGGGGTCCGGAAGTTGCCTGGTGCTGGTGGCGCTGCGCGCGCACGGCACGGTGACCAATTGGGTGCATCCTCTCGCTGGACCGGCCTAATCCGCGGCTGACCGAGAGTCGAGAGCGCTGTTCTCCGGTGCTCCAACGCAGCGCGACAAGCTGGCGGGCATGCTACCCTTGGCTCGGCACATGTGCCGGCCGATCTCGCCACCAGCGAGCAACCGGCTGCGAGGCTTTGCGCGAACCGCACGTTTGCCGCGCTGTCGCACCGGGCGTACGTCTCTAGTGGCTCGGTGCCGAGGATTTTGGGCGGGCGGGGGAGCAGGCGCAGCCGCGTGTTGGGCTGCACGTCTGCCGCCCCGTCCCCCGGGCCGTCGTGCCACGCACGGAACCCTGGTGCGTCCGTGCGTGTGTAGCTGCGGGGAAGGAACCGCGGCTCCGAGTTCCGACTCGTGGTCCGATACATCGGCTGGATTTTGTTCGGAGATCGGATATGGCCATATGCGTGGGTAATCGTCAGGCCGGACACGCAACCGAGCCGAGTACCAAACGAGCGTGATGTAGACATGTAGGCTCGTCTCAAAACAGACTTGAGTTTCTGATTTCTTTTGATCTTTTAGTTTATTTAAATTGAAAGATATTTAGAATATGTCGACTTCTAATTTTAGTTTTTTCGTTTTTTTTCTCATTTTTTTCTTTTATTTATTTGTATTGTGTGTGACGATATAATGATTTTTTATTTTTTATTGAATGACTTAGAAAAAACTAACAGTTGCTACAGTGTAATTTTAATCAGAAACCAGCAGCCAAAGTCATACGCCAGAAACTTAAACTCTTTAGAGCAAGCTGTAGTCGTGCTGGGTAGTCCATGTCATACTTGAATGGATGGACCGTGGACCTAACCCCATTAAAGATGGTACAAAGAAAGAAGGCAACTTTTTGGCCGATTTAGTGCTATTGTGATCGGTAATTATAGAAGTAAAGCATGTCTCCTAGTCGACATGCACCCTTGTCGCACAGCCACTGTGCGGTGGAGCCAAAACCGTGCGGTACTGCCCGCTCCTACACAACCATTGTGCGGTGGCCTCCCCTCCCACACGGTCATCGTGCGGTGGTCACTGTTCATCGCAATTAGCCATGTTAATTTATATTAATTTATTCCTAATCAGCGAATTCATTTAGATGCACTGCTTATAAGAATTTTTAAATGTAGCAAATGAGATAAAAAACTTATGGAAGTTTTTATAGAGCCTCCTGACACAGAGTACTTAATTGTGTATTTTTTTTCATAATTTTATCCATTTCGAATTTTACTCAAAAATTCATATAATTATATTGTTTTGCAGAAATTTTTTTTAATATAGAAAATGAGCTCAAAAAATTATGAATTTTTTTAAGGATCCTTACACCGTAGACTTGATTGTGTAATTTTTCCAAAATTCTATATTTTATAAAATTATCTCAAAAATTAAGAGTTTAGGTCTAAAAAATTAGGCTTACTCGTCTGAGTCTCTACTCTTTGCTTGCTATGGCTGCGTTTGTGTGCGCCTGGAAGTTTTGCGTTGAACATGTCCCATGGGATACGTCAGCCGGTTTGGAGAGGGTGTGCCAGATCGAAGGGGGTACGAAGACCGTTGAGTGTGTTGAGTGAACGGGGCTGCACCAATCATTGAGTCCAGTAAGCATCCATGGCGTCCTATCGAGGCATGCTGAATTGGGGCCACCTCTAATTAATTCATGAATGACAGACCGTACAAATTCACTCTTGAATTGTTCACCCTAAGGTACGATGCCTGCAACTCTGGTTATGTGGAGGAGCTCTGGCCTTGGATGCCTGGTGTGCCTGTGAACCCAGGGAAGCTCTAGCCTTGAACGCATGGTGCAGCATTGAACCCAGAGGAGCTCTACCCTATGTACGCTGCAAATCCTAGGTGCCATGCTCCAACTCTAGCGTGGTGTACTACTCTCTGGCAGGAGTTGGGAGGCCCGTATCCTCATCAGTGGACGTAAACTTGCCATCACCCCCACAGTCACCTTAAGGCTGTAAGACGGGACGATGTTAGTCAAAATAAATATTCTAGATGTAAACTAAAAGTTTGTACCTCCCAAATGTGCAGTGCAGATGATGGTAGAAGTGATGCATCCTGACGGGTCTACGACTGAAGAACAACATGATATTAGTGGAACATAAGGTATAACAAAAAAAAACATAACGTAGATTTATACATAACTTACCTCCCTGCCAATCTGGCTCGTGGATGACCGATGGTTAACGTGACCTAATTTTTGAGACATAAACCCTTAATTTTCGAGATAATTTTATAAAATATAAAATTCTAAAAAAATTACTCAATCAAATCCACTGTGTAAGGATCCTTTAAAAAATTTATAATTTTGGATCTCGTTTTCTATATTAAAAAATTCCTATAAACAATATAATTATAGGAAATTTTGAGTAAAATTTGGAACGGATAAAATTATGAAAAAAATATGCAATTAAGTACACTATGTCGGAAGGCTCCACAGAAACTGAAAGTTTTTGAGCTCATTTGCTACATTTAAAAAAATCATATAAGCAATACACCTAAATGAATTCGCTAATTATAAATAAATTAATATAAATTAACATGGTTAATTGTGATGAACAGTGACCACTGCATAGTGGCCATGCGGGAGTAGGCAGTACCACATGGTGGCCGTGTGGTTTTGGCTCCACCACACGGCGGCCGTGCGGCAAGAGTGCGTATCGGCCAGGAGGCGTCTCCACGCAGTGGTCATGTTGACTTCGGTGTTAAATCTATAAATTCTTCGCTACGGACACTATTTCTGTAATTACCGATCGCAATAGCACTAAATTGGCCAAAAAGTCAAAGAAGGCCAAAACCGTGTAGGGCATGACCACACGAGAGTACCTCTTACTCAGGAACTTTGTTGAGCTTTATGCACCAACTCGATAAAAAAAAGTCGATAAAAAAGCTATAATAGAGTAGTTCGAAAAAATAATAAAGTATCATGGATTACACTTTATATTTCAACAAAAGGGTACTATTCCACGACCGTCTGCTTGCAGCGGGCGTCATCGTCGTTCTCCCTCTTTGGTGCCGATGTCTTCACCACCACCGCATCATCCAATCTAGCCTCCCATGCTCAGATTGCTGCCTCTACCACCGCGACTTCTGCCCCATTGTGGGTGTCTTTGTCAAACGTCGTGCCCCATCACACCCATTGCCCACAGGCTGCCCCAAAACGTAACCCAACCCGCTTCTACCGTGCCCCAAAATTACCTATATCGACACATGACCTCGTTGCAAGCAATTTTCGCCATTGACCTGCCTCCCACCGATGTCATCCGCGGGCCATACCTAAGAGGAATGCACACCACCTGTATTGCTACTTGAGTCACTCTTGCTTTTGTGTACGAACAACCTATTTTCCCAATTTGGTATCTAGTTTTATATACCATACTTTAAAAAAAATACAATATTTACAAAATATACCGTATGAACACCCTAGACCCGACGGTCCATGTGACAACCACACAGACACTCACAAATTAGGCAGGAATTTCGTTTCAACTCACAACAAATGCCATTTACGTGCAGCTGCCCCACGTCAAGAATCTAGATACACGAGTGTGAACTGTGAAACCTGTCAGGCTGGCGCAGGTGAGGCGTGACTGCGTGAGTGACAGATGGACTGATGGAGGTGCACGTGCAATGGTAGCTCCCGTGACTGCAGAGGAAGTAGCGAGGAAGCTTGTTAGCCTGGTGCACGGGCGCTCGGGGGTGCTATATACAACCGCACCGTACCGGCACCGACCGCCTCGGCATCCGTCCATCCACCGTGTCTTCAGATCAAATCCATCGTTTCTTCTCCCAAAATAAGGCCGAATCCATCATTCGGGCCAGGCAGGCACGCACTATTTTATCCGCCTCGCCCGGAGTAAACAGCTCGATCCACGCTGCTGGGTTCTACATGTGGCAGCCGCGCTGGCAGGCAAGGCAAACCAACCTGGCAAATGTCAGAACTGGGAGTACACTAGCATTTGGCCCCATCTGGCACTTCTGGCTTCTCACTCGTACCGTACAGTACGGAACTTGTTTTAGAGAAAAAGACGGACGAGTATTGAACTGTTCCGATTATTTTCTTCTTTTTTGAAGTCATAAATTTGGGTTGATTTTTTCGGCTGCAACTGATCGCTTTTAATTCTAACGTGAGCGGTTGTATGAACGAATCAGTACCGATATGTCATTTTGAAAAGACTATTCTGATCAGCTATTTTGAAAAGATCACGGAGAAGTCATCCTGTTTGTATGTTTAAGAGAAATCAGAAGTTATAAACTGAAAATAAAAGAAATGTTCAAAAGTTCAGTCCTTTGGTACGAAGTACACTTTATACTACCTGGATCTCTGGTTCTGTCATATTAAATCTGTCGTTGGACTTTGCATACGTTTTTCGGTGGTCCAGAGTTGGTTGGTGAGACAGCATATTTAGGTTCTTGGAAAAGAAAATGAATGTCTGCGTTGGATGGTTGGGACTCGAGAACTGGATTCGCGTGGCAACAACCGCAGGTTAATGCACGGTGGCTTTATTTGATTGTATGAGTACGACAGATTGAGAGGACAGAGGCCTGTTGGATACCTGCACTGCACTTGGATGAACTCCAGAACAGGCAGAACCTATGCGCGAGACATCCATTTCTCAGAAGTTACAACCGTGGCGTTGAGCATAAAGCGATCTGACTCTCCGCGCACGCACGATCACTTTCGCACTTGCCATATTCTTCTTCATGCGGTCTCTCTTCCACATAGGAAAGGGAGCGGTGCATTGTTCCATATAATGCAGCTAAGAGGAAGGAGCCGGGGACACGCTGCATGATACCACAACTTCACAACTTGTTCAATACTCTGCGAAGAAAATCTCTGTGGCACATCGTACGTGGTTACAAAAGTATATGCAAGAAAAACATAGCTCGCCAGGAATGAATGAGAAAGATTAATTAGTGATTGAACCTGACGAAATACCCTCTGAAACATAAGGCCCTGTCCTACAAACAAACATTGCATTCAGCCAACAGAACTTCATATGTGATCCGGACTCATAGACTGTTTTGTCACAAGCGACAAACCTGGCCCCAGCCAATCCACAAGGAAACTATAGTTTCACAATGAGTAAATACCATGTATTGAGCTTGAATTACAGTGTATAAATCGTGTACATGTTTCAAAATTCGATTGTTGCCTCTGTTGATGTACAAATAGTATGTTTACTCTGGAAGGGTATAAAAATGGTTTTTTGGCCATAACATTGTGAAACAAGAAACGATGAAATCAAAAGCTTTGCTTTTCAAAATTTCCTGTTGTCCAACAAATGCAGTACGGCAGAGCTTCAATCTTGCTGTACGAAGACTTTCTCGTCTATATGCCTGTACTGTATGGTGTATCATCAAAGCAAGCTGCCCTTTGCGCAGAATGGCCACAATCAAATAGGCCATTCACTATGTCCGGTCCCACATTCTGTACTTCTATCCTGTCACATTCTAGCAGTGGCATTTCAGGTGAGTTGGAAATATCAGGAGAAGGTAGCTCTTTCTTACTAGTCTGCACGCCTGTATGCCGTGCAAGATCAATCCATTGCTGCATCAAACATAGCTGTCAGTAAAGACTAAAGGAACGTGGAGTGCAAGTACTTCTATGGAGCTGACTAGTAGACTACAGAAATCAGTCCTTTAATTGTAAGGTTTTAATTTGTGTCCCTGAAGATATTCAACAAATATTTATCAAACAGAGAACTTGCTTGAGGAAGATTACTCAGTGGTAGTGAATAGTGACGATTTCTCTCTTGATCTCAGTTAAACAAGTATCAGCTGAACATCAGAAATGGCATAGTTGAACAGGCAGAAAAAATGCCATAGTTGAAAAATAAGTGAATGGACAAATTGACCATATAAACCTCATTTGATGGTTTCAATAGAAAGTTAGAAACTTGGGGCCATCTTTGGTCCTTTGCTCAAAAATAAGATAGAGACTGTACATTGAACCTTGTTTGTTTAGTTCAAACAGATTGAGAATGCACCTTGAAAACAATATAAACAAAAACGAAGTGTAGGATCGATTACCGCAATTAGAGGGGTTGTGAATGATTGCCTCCTCTTTTTGTAATGTCTTAGTGCTCGATGAAAATTTCGACCTGCTCGTCACTTAACCGCTCAGCGCGGTTGACACCTCCGAGTTGTCGTGCTCTGATCAACCTTGCCTGTCGATGATGTTGGCAACGATCTAGTGATCGACTTCACGTGCGATCGAGGAAGATGAGGTCGACAGAGGGATGCTATCTTGCCACGACCGGTTTGGAACGAGAACGAGTCAAAGACGACGCCCAGAAAATAACGCCGTCAGCACCAATTGACTTTTAAGGAAGACATTACACGAAGACTTTACGATGTGTTGGCCTGACTTGAGCAACCTTGCCGACGTCACCCTGAGAGTCGACAAGGTACAACAACATCTAGTCGTTCACAAAATTTGCCTCACAAGAGTTGGTATGATGACGGGGCACGTCGTACTCCTGATCGCAATACCAGCTAGAGGAGAATGCCCCGGATTACTTCAGATCAGCAAGTTGACACTCGATCACCATTTCGAACAAGGAACCTGTAGCAGCAGATGGACTACGAGTATCATCTTCGAGTGGACAAGACCTATTACAGGTCCTGTCCGCCCATCGTCAGGCATCACCGAGTGCGTTCGCTTGGCAATGCTAACTACCTGTTTCCACAAAGGAGATATCAGAAGATTGTTGCTAGATGCTAAGCATTCGTGCCCGAGCTCCGAGCAATGCACTGGCCACCGCGGTTTTGACCGGTGAGCATGGAGAAATTTGACGGGTCTCAGAATCCCATCGAGTTCCTTCAGATTTACATGACTGTGGTTCAAGCAGCAAGAGGAGGCGATCACATCATGGCCAACTACTTTCCAATGGTGCTCGAAGGATCTGCTCGATCCTGGTTGCTCAACCAGCCCTTCGAGTCGATCTACTTATGGCAGCACCTCTGTGACCTTCTAATGGCCAACTTTCAGGGTACATACAATCGCCCTGGGAAGGAGGATGACCTGCATCGAATGTGTCAAGGTAGCGATGAGACCTTACGACAATTCATCCAGCAGTTTAGCCAATTTGAAACTCACACTACAAGAAATTTGAGTATCAGTGACGAATATAGTTATGATGAGAAACGAAAATGTCATAGATTAGCTATCATTCCGTGACGATTCAAGTGATTTCGACATTAATATGAGGGACGGTACCTTCGACGCCTAGTTTTGTGACGAAAACAAATATTTGTCACAGAATATACAGAAAACCATGATGATTGTTTATATTCGTCATCAAAAAAATTATTATTCGTGACGATTTATTGGATGACGAAAAAAGTATTGTCAAAAAAAAGTTAGGACGAATGAGGCCATTGTGAAACAAACTGACATGTGGGCCATCTAGAAATAATAAACTGAGTATATCACCCCGGTCCCCTCGTGTGACTTCGCCCCTCTGCACTCCCGCCGCACACCCCGCCTCCTCCTCCTCCTCCATCCGCCTCACCCCACCGCGCCTCGCCTCCGTCTCCCCGGCCGCGGCCTCGCCTCCGCCTCCACCCGCGCCGCCTCCTCCGCCTCCCCCCCGCGATAACTCTCGCGACTTCCGCCCCTCTCGCACTCCCGCTCGCCACGGCCTGCCTCCTCCTCCTCCATCCGCCTCACCCGGCCGGCCTCCGCCTCGCCTCCACCGGCCGTCGGCCTCGCCTCCACCCGCGCCGGCCTCTCCGCCCCCCCCGGCCGCGGCCTCCTCCTCCACCCCAGATCCGCCTCTTCCTCCTCGCGCCGCCACCTCCGTCCTATTCTCGCTCGCCGCCCGAACTGAATCGAAACCCTAAATCGGCCGCGCTGATTCTCACCTCCGCGCCTAGCGCCCTCGCTTCGTCGCTGCGGCGTCCCACCGACCGTTGTCCTCGCGCCCGATTCTCGGCCTCGAGCCCTCGCGCTTTGCCTCGCGCTCCCGACGCCGGCTGCGCCAGATCCCGCCACTCGCCCGCTGCCGCCTTTGGCGATCTAGCTCGCCGGCGCTCTTGATCGATCAGACGCAGGCAAGCCCCGCCTCCTCAAGTTCTACGATGGCGGATTTCAGTTCGAACCTTCCTCGTTTCTCACCCTCTCCTCCTCTCTTGTTATTCATGCCCTCTTCACCGCCCACCAAATGCTCGGTCAATTTCCCACCTGATCAAGAACCGCTTCATCCGCGGATCGTTATGTGCTTGATGGAACGCCTTAGCGATCCTAAGCTATGTTTTTTTATGTTCCGTTTCACGGATTAATTGATGGATGCAGTTCTCGAGAAGCACCGGGACCTCGTCCGTGGCGTCTTCCAATGTATGTGTAGATGCTTCCTATTCTTTTCGCCCTTTGTATGGATGCTATATTGCTATCCTTGAGTGCGAGTCTCTTCTTGCAAGTGCAATCTGCGAGGCCCGACAGCGTGAGCAATTTCGTTGAGGCCGATCCAATGTTTGGGCGGTAATGAACCCTCTCCCAGACTAATCTAGTAGATCTTATGCAAAAGAGAGAAATGGTACGCGAATACTAGCAACGAAGAATGAAATTTGGAATTTCCTTGCCCGGATGCCTGTTATTTTCTCTCTTTACTTACATAACTTGACATCTTGGACTCTTTAGTCAATCTGTATGTAACTGCAAATGCTTTAAAGATCCTTTGTAGAGGAAAGAAAAGGGAGAAGGGTTTTAAAAAGGAAAAATTGCTCTCATGCCACAGAGTTTAATGGCGTTTGTTAAAATGCCCCATGATGTCTCACTGACATGCGGGTCCAGGGCCCACATGTCAGTGAGACATCATGGGGCATTTTAACAAACGCCATTAAACTCTGTGGCATGGGAGCAAATCTCCCTTTTAAAAACTATTGGTGATATAAGTTGATATTTCCTCACGAGAGTTACGATTTCTGTTCTATCTGTATTGACTTTTCGTGAGGAAAGAAACTGAATGATCTAAGTTTTTTTTCTTAATTTACCTCCAGTGAGTTGTATGAGGGTTAGAAAGGTTTGATTTCTTGTTTGCACTATGCAGGGAACGAAACTGATCTACAAGCACTTGGCCACATTATACTTTGTTTTTGTCTTTGATAACTCTGAGAATGAACTCGCCATGCTCGATCTCATACAAGGTAATGTAACTCCTTGTTGATGCAATTGTTCCTTCATTTACTATAGAATTAATTGGTTCGTGTGTTATGCCGTGGTATGGGTATAAATTAGCGTTAGTTTTAGGTTGTTAGAGTTTAGCCTGGGGCGTAACCAAATCCTAGTTCCGCCACTGTGTATGACAATATGGCAATGCAATACTTGGAAATTAAACATAATTGCATCCAAATTGCCAATTTGCTTGGATTCAATGGAATACTTGGAAATTAAACATAATTGCATCTTTTTATGTTTAATTGTAGAGAGACGAAACTTACTATGTGACAATGTTGATTATACCAAAGCAAGAAACTACTGCTCATTCAGTATGTCAGTAATTTAATGGTTTGCAAAAAAATGTATTTACTTAGTTTATCTTTTTTAGTTTAATATATCGTGCTTTAATTTATCCTCAAAGTCACATTGTGAAGCTGTGTTTCTCCCAAATGCAGTGTCAAGCTTTTAGTGAGGAGGAGATACATGCCATATTATCAGAGCAGTCACTTTACCCTGCAGGGTGGATACATGTATATATTAACATTTCTGTACTTAATCGACTTCATTTTTCTGTTGGTTCAATCTTGAAAATGAAAAGAGTGCATTCAAGTAACCTGCCTCACCTAGTTTGAAAAGATAGGTATGCTGAGACAAAATCTTTATTTGTGTATTATGCGGTTACTGCCAAGTTAGTGTGCGTAATCTCATTTGTTTGTCTTCTGATTAGAAACTAGCATTAATTCTTATTAGTTACATTTGGTTTATGAACTAGTTAGTACCTAATTGGGATTGCTTACTTGGTGGCTAATGTTCCTACATTCTATGTGTGCTTTGCTAACAGATTTCATACAAATGGATGAGAGGAGGGATGTTATATAAAGCAGCAATGCAGATTGTTGATGAGATTAGTATTAATGTGTGTGTATGTAGATTGTTGATGCTATGCGTTGAGGAATGCAATTTTATTGTTTGATTGTTGTAGTGATATTGCACAGAAGCAATTGTGTTGAACCAATGATTGTAATGGCATGTATTGGATAAATGTCAATTAATTCTATATGCTTTGATGGAACAATTCTATGGTGATTATCCGGAGAATTATGCTCTCGTTCATGATTTTTTTGTCATTCATGTATGTCGGATTAAATTTTGTGACGTTGCAAATATATTCATGATGAATAATTTCGTCATAAATTACACGCCCCGGACCACATAATGGTATCGTCATAGAAAATATTTTATGACACTAAGTAAATCGTCATAAACATTATTGTATGACGATCTGTTATTCGTCATAAATGTGTACTATTTTATGACGATTTCCTAATGATCGTCACTAAGAACATTCTATGACGCAGAATCTGTGACGATCCGAGTGACGCAAGAAAATCGTCACTATTATGCTTTTATGACAAAAATCCATGATTTTGTGACAAATACGTATCATCACCGATGCTCAAATTTCTTGTAGTGTCAATTCTGGAGGTCTCTGATAGTTTTGTTATTAGGGCATTCAGACAGGGGTGCGTAACCGGAGATTCACAAAGGGCATCGTCCTGAACCCTTCAACCACCGTCGCTAAGCTCTTCGAGATGGCTGATCGGTATACAATTGCTGTCGAAACAGTCAAACGGACCAGGACCATCGACTAGGCCGGTCGTCGTTCCAAGAAGCAAGGTGATGGCGGCAAGAGGAAAGAGAAGGCCAAAAAACCCGGAGACAAGGTCAAGAGCCACAGCCTCACGTCGCAGGGTCGAAGGAGGTCTTGGCTATGGGTGATAAGGAGCTACATAACTCCAAATAATACTCTAACCGGGATAAAGGCAAGACACCCACAAGGAAGGAAAATAAGTCTAAATGGTGCCCTCTTCATAAGAAAGAGAAGCACAATCTTCGCAATTGTCGAGTTTTCTAACAGAAACTTGAGGACTACTATTTCGGCAAGGGTGCCCTCTTCATAAGAAATGCTGTTCCTGAAGAAAAATGCGAGATCAACGACTTGCCGCCATTCATATGTTGAAGATACGAACTAAGCAAAAGTTACTCAAGTACAGTAAGAAAGAAAACGTAAGTGAGACAAGATTGCAACTTGCAAAGGTTCCTCTGCCAGTAGAATCACAGTTCACAACCCGTAAATTCCTTTCCCATCATCTCCAACTCCAAGAACGCCGAAAAAATTCTTAGAAAAGTCCTAGGAAAGTTCAGTCCCGATCATTAGCCAATACCTAGAATAACTCTAAGGCCGATACGGCCCGCAAAATTTGATCGACTCTATCTTCAACACAGGTCCAATAGAAGCAAAGTTCTACTCCATGTTCCAACTTCCAACATACAAAACTCAAGAAATTTTGGCACACGGCGTTAAAGTTTGATGATCGTGATCGGCTAGTAAAATCTAGCTTCAGAATCAGACCCCTGCCTTCATTACCAGTGATAAAATCAGACACTACACAGATGACTATTTGCAAACTACACATTCCTTTAAACTGCAAAAGCAAGACCATCATAATCCCACTGATTGATGCGATTTTCTACAGGTAGGCAAACGATATATATATTACTCCATGATTCAACATAATATATGGCAATGCTGTGCAAACATTAATTTCAATTCTCAACAGACATTTTCGATCACAGCTAGGTCGACCACCACAGAACTACTACAGTCGATTTCAGCATCAACTGTCTTCAGCAATCTATCTCAATCTACCTGATCCAATAACTGTCAGACATATCTGGGTCATGGGTAGTTCAAACAGGCAAGAACTATGAAACCACTATCATAGTTTAAGCCTTGTTCTTTTGAGCTGCAGCTGATAGCTTTTGACCGCGCTATTTGAGACGGCAAAGCTATATATTACTCCATGATTCAACATAATATATGGCAATGCTGTGCAAACATTAATTTCAATTCTCAACAGACATTTTCAATCACAGCTAGGTCGACCACCACAGAACTCCTACTACAGTCGATTTCAGCATCAACTGTGTTCAGCAATCTATCTCAATCTACATGATCCAATAACTGTCAGACATATCAGGGTCATGGGTAGTTCAAACAGGCAAGAACTATGAAACCACCATCATAGTTTAGACCCTGTTCTTTTGAGCTGCGGCTGATAGCTTTTAACCGCGCTATTTGAGATGGCGAAGCTGCCGACTCGGACAGCACACACAGAAGCTGAAACCACAAGCCAAAAAGAAGAGGGCTAGACTTACAATACTGTGACTGCATGTTGTGAGATAAGAATATATTTATGCAAGACTTGACTCAACATGAACTACACAGAAATTGACGATGGCAATCAGGGTTTCGTAGTTACTTGCCCAGAAGGATAACGGAAAACAATTTTAACATCATATCGTACGAAGCACTCTTTACATTATATATCCTGATGCATTTACAGCAAAATCTATTCCTGCAATGCTCTGGGCAAGTCATTAAGCTTCAAATTCATGCACCAAAGAGAAAACCTAACAAAGCAATGCCTATCCAATAAGCTTCAACCAACATATTGATCTGATGCAAGTAAACTGGAAAGTACTACATTCTACATAACCTATGTCAAAATTTTAGATTGAAACAATTTTACTTTTCAGAACATGTCATAACTGCTGCTAAGCACATTCGTTAATGGGGCGCACTCGCTACAATAAACTAGCATTTTAAGTTCTGGACAATTGGACATGCATCGAACCCAAGGAATGAAACAGGCTGTAAATCTTTATTTGTTAATTTCGTTGGCTAATATAAAGCTTTGTTGTATTAGAATGTACTAGTTGTTGTATTAGATCAAATGTTCCAAAGAGCGCAGAAAGTGATCGAAGAACCATAAATCTGTCATATTGTTCAATTGTTTCACAGAGCAGGTAGTACATGCTAACAATTTGACAGTGGCCAGTCACCATATCTGATCAAATCTAAGAGAACTTAGTACAACTCTTGCAGGTCTCTGCATAATTCGAGGCACGGATTAAACCAAAATCAGATCTGCATATCCATAACTACTCGCAATTAAGTACCAGCGGAGTGAGAAGCAATTCGCTACAGTTAACAAACCAGATATATACCAATTCTGAGTTCTGACTCAAAATAAACTCGACGAGCCCAAGAACCCTACCAGATCTTGTCCCGCCTTAAACCCCAGATCCGGGCGACGCGAGGAAGGGGAGCAGCCTGTTGGTAGGGTTGCCATTGGACCCAGCGCTCGGATCGTCAAGGAAGAGGTCCTCGGGCATGCGGAAGGCGCCGTGCACGGCGACGATCGCGCCGCCGACGAGCAGCCCGGAGATGATGAGCGAGGCGACGGAGGTCAGGAAGAAGGCGAGCACCGACGCGACGACGAGGCCAAGCAGCGTCTCGCGGGCGGTAAAGGTACGGCCGAAGAGCACGACGGGCTGGTCGGAGGCGCGGAAGACGTAGAGGAAGCACCAGGCGCCGAGGATGCCGAAGAGGACGAGAAGGGAGAAGGGGTGCGCGAGGAGCGAGGCCGCGAGGGAGATGGCGACCACGGAGGCGTAGTTGACGCGGAAGTAGCCAATGTTGCGGCGCAGGCGCGAGGTGGCCTCGGAGAGGGAGTCCGGCCGCGAGAAGGCCGTCCGGTCCAGCAGCTCCGTCCACGGGCGGCGGTCCGCGAGCGAGCGCCGAGCCGTATCGGAGACCCGGCCGAGGAAGAGCCGCAAGGCCGGCGTGGCGAGCGGCGCGTCGGAGAGGCCGGTGCCGGAGGACGGCGCGGAGCCGCCGCCGCCGCCTGCGGCGGCGTTGGTAACGGGGAGCAAGGGCGGCGGCGTTGGTGCGGAGGCCATGGCGTTTGTCGTGGGGGAATCGAATTGAGTCGGGGTCGATTAGCCCGTTAGGAGAGCTGTTTTATGCTTCCGCGGATTGGTGGTTCCGCGCCTGTCTCCACTTCCCGACAGTGGGTGCGGGACTAACTTGGGAGCCACACGTCATTGCTTTATCGGTAGTGGGCCGAGACCTAACCGCAAATAGGCAGGCCGTGCTGTCAATGCATGCTATCGCACTGGGCCTCAATTTAGTATGGGCCCGGAACCACCGTGCGGGGCTGCCTAATGCCTAGTGCCCAACAGCCGGCACATGTGGCCCGACCTGTCAGTGAGAATTTAAACCCTCAGCGACTCCCCGGGCGGAGTTGCCGTCTGCACTTACGCTTTCCCCACCCACCAATCAATCTTCCACCCAGTCATCCCCTTCCTTCCATTCTCATCTCCCGAGTGCGGTCGGAGGAGATTTGTGCGGTGCGGTCGGAGTGGGTGATTGTTGATGAGCAGCTGTGTGCGGATGTTAGGGCACCAATAGCAGATTCCGTGATGCCTGCGTAGACGGGCTTAATTGCGAGGTTGTGATCATCTCCAAAAGCTGCGCGGGGCTTGTTTCATCAAGCATACCCCAGAGGATGTCGAGGCATGCATCCAACATTTGTTTGAAGGAGTGGCCAAGTGATTAGTTAATTATAGCATGATGCTGCTATATCTGTGATTTTGGTGTCATTTCTATTATGGCGGATATCTGAACACTGGTAATGATGACATCCTGGGTTTGATGGTGTTATGCCTTAAGGTTGGGCTTTATATTAGATGAGCAAATCATGGGCTTCTCCAACTGTGTAAATTATTGTAGGTGTTTCTGTATCAATTGGTGTAAATCTTGTTTGCCGTGTTATCAGTTCCTTTTTGGCTTACTTGCTCCTTAAATTTTCACAAATCAAGTGTGCTGATTGTGTGTATTTCAAATACTTGTTTAGTTACCTTCTTTCAAAATCACCGTATGTGCTCAAGTGATGAAGAAGGAGCATCTATTTCGATTTCAGATCCATCAGGCTTTAGCTATTGTGACATTGTGTATGACCTAACTTTTATGATGATTAGAGTAGCAAGAGACTAAGAACCCTATCAGTTCCTTTTTGGTTTAATTGCTCCTTTAACTTTCACAAATCAAGTGTGCTGATTTTGTGTATTTCAAATTTAATTTTCACAAATCAAGTGTAATGATTTTGAGTATTTCAAATACTTGTTTAGTTATCTTCTTTCAAAATCAGTGTATGTGCTCAAGTGATGAAGGAGAAGCATCTAATTCGATTTCAGATCAATCAGGCTTTAGCTATTGTGACATTGTGTATGACCTAACTTTTATGATGGTTAGAGTAGTAAGCGACTAGGAACCCTATCATAGAAAGCATGGCAAGCTAATTTGCTTACTCTCTCTTGTGTGTTGATGCCCCAAACAGATTTATTTTCTCCAGTATTATGTTTACATCGATATATAATCTTCAATATTATTATTTATTCCATTTGTGAAATAACCTCTCGTCATAAAATTGTTAGAAAAAGGTGTTATGGATGAGGCTATAATTAAGAATTTTGTTACTTAGTGCAACTTTTAAAAATTAAGTTTTGTTAACACAGTTGAAAGAAGATAAGGAAAAACTGTGTGAATAAATCAGGCATAATTGACTGAGGCTCCTTGTTCAAAATTCAAATATAGAATTTTAGGCTTTTCGTGGAAAAATGTTTCTGGGTGAAGCAGTATGGAGCAGCCAAGCATGTAGCCAATGCTTATTACTGTCTTCTGTATCTGCATATTGGGCTTGTTTGATTAGCTGTAAATTGACTATTTTATAAAAAAATAACTTGCTGCCCATATAAGTAGCTATCCCCAGTTACATGTGGTGCATTACGCATTGCATGTACTACATCCAAAATGTGGAAAAACTGAAAAACAATAGATGCACAGCTACCAATATATAGTACATACCTGCAAATTTGAAGAGTTCAATAACTAATTGAGATAACTAAAAAGACAAGTAACAGTACACACAATTTGTGAATATATATGTGCACTAGTCTTTTGGTTACTGCAACTATGGATGGATTTGATCTTAAATTTTTGCAGGTATGTAGCACATCCTTGAATTTTATCACAATTTTGGAACAGTGCATCGTGTACTTATTGTAAAAGATGGTACCTACCCATATAGCAAATCTGTCTTATTTTTAAACCTATGTGCTATTTGTTAGAGCTTGCCTTTTAGGTTTCAATAACTTGCTGCGTTGGTTTCAAGAAAAGTCAAAAGGGTGCAATTGCTGAGAAATAACGCGTTGTAATTATATTCTTCAAAGAAACTGTTGGATGTTGCTATCCTGATGTAAGCTCCTTTGACCCTCCAACAAACAGCTTTATTATTTGCTGAAATTCTGCTCTGGCTTTGTCCACATATGCACAACCTCTTGCCCCTCTTACATAATTGGTGGTCCGCTAAGATTGTATATTATTTTAGAACATCAAGAGCTCATTTTCATGGGGATGAAGTTGCATGTATCTCAGTGCGATAGTTGGTAGACAATCTTTTGCATCCTCAATTTCGAATTCGCCTTCACTGAGGTTGAGGTATGTTTTGCAATCTTATTTCTCAGAACATTAAGTATGAATTATGAAATGTTTGAACTTGTCAATTTTGTCAGCTGCAGATGATTGGACTGGACTCCACCATCCTCTTCTATTACTTGCACCGAAGACTCAGGAGGTCCATATATTCACAAAGTTCTAGATCTGAAGAGACTTAAGCTAAGACTGGTTACTCCCTAGCATTGATGACTGGCATGGAGGATACTCTGCAAGCATTCGATGATCTGATTTCCCAGTTCCTTAGCTTGGATCGGTCCCTCTGGACCAGCTCTGATGATGCTAATGCCTTCCTAGAAGCTGTGGATGAACTAACTTCCACCATACACAGCCTCGACAACACCACAGCAGACCATGCCCTCCTTGAGAGCTTTGATCACCTCCTAGAGCGCTGTGCCTCGAGGCTTGGGGATGAGTTCCAGCACCTGATTGATACTTCTGGTTTTGATGCCAACAGTGGTTACCACAATATCAAGGAAAACCATAATGATGATGACAGCCACACCCTTGTAGCACTGCCAGTTAGAAACTTTGACATCATCGTTGATACCTTACCAGAGGGTGTGATCTTTGAGGCAAACCGGATTGCAAGAAGGATGGTTGCTGCTGGTTTTGGTAATGCATGTGCTGAGAACTATGCTGCTGCACGCCGCAACTTCATTGATGAGAGCATTGCCCGCCTTGGGGTTCATGCTTACTTGGCAGAGACATTCCAGTCAGCATCGTGGGAGGAACTTGAGACTCAGATTATGTGCTGGATCCCTGCAATCCGTGGTGTGTTCCACATCTTAATCCCAAGCGAACGCCACCTATGTGATTGTGTTTTCAAGGACCTCACATCCTACAATGGCCTTGCCTTTGCCATTGCGTGTGAGCCAATTTTTCAACTCCTGTCCTTCGCCAATTTTATTGCAGCTGCTGGACAGAATCCGGAGTGTCTCTTCCGCATAGTTGACATGTATGATGCTGTAAGTGATATACTTCCTGTCCTTGATGAAGCCTTCGATCATGAGGTAGCTGTTCTTCGTGAGTGCCTTGGATTGTCAATTAAGGGCATCTTTATGGCTCTAGAAAATCTGATACGCCGTGATCCAAGTGAGTCTTCTCCACCAGATGGTGGAGTGCATCCGATAACAAGGTATGTAATGAACTACCTTATGGCAGCATGTGTATCTCGCCATACTTTGGAAGAAATGATGTTGTTGGAGTTTGGTTGTGCTGAAACATGTCCAATAGACCCTGACCGTCCAACATCATCACTGGCGGTCCGCCTTGCTTGGATCGTGGATGTGCTCATGGAGAATCTTGAGTCCAAATCCAAGGTTTATCATCATGCCCCTCTCAGTTGCTTGTTTCTAATTAACAACGGGATCTATATAATCAAGAAAGTCAATGGTTGTGAGCTTAAGGTCTTGCTGGGTGAGGATTGGACTAGGGTAATATCTGCAAAGGTTCGCCAATGGGGTTTGGAATATCGACGTGCTACCTGGGGGAAGGCTGTCATGATACTTGAGAAGGACAAAAGGTTTGACAGCAATGTTAATGTCATGATGGAGAAGCTGAGCCATTTCAATGACTTTGTGGAAGCAGTTTGCCAGGTGCAGTCACGGTGGGTATTGGTGGAGAAGCAGCAAGCAGTGGATTTGAGCATTTTGGTGGAGGATCTGGTCATTCCAGCCTACAGGGATGTAATTGAGATGTTGAAGGCAACAGGAGCTGGAAGGGAGTCATATAGGCGACCTGAGGATGTGCAGTCGCAGATTCAACAGTTGTTCAAAGCAATGGCCAGGTGATGGAGTGTGGCTCTTCTGGCTGCTACTTGCTTTTTTGTGTTTAATGTTTCTGAGGGAGAATAGTGTAAGGTGTTCTCTGCAACTCTGCGACCTGTTTTATTTTCACAATATATGTGTTATAGTGGTTAATGCTTTCCTAATTAGGATCATGTGAAGTCCCGTAGCAACTGATGCTGATATACTATTGTACTGATTTAGTCTTTTTTTTATCTACTATAATTAAAGAGAAGTTATGTTCACCATTAAACTTGCCCAATATATGAACAAGCATTTAAAAATAATGGCCAATATGTATGCCACAAGTTGTTCTTCAACGATTGGTTTATAATATTTTTCATGCTGAATCCATATGAGGGTTCTGTTTATTTATGTATATTGAAGGAATTTGAGGGCCGTGTTAACCTTTTGTTTAGGAGGAATCCTTAGTTGGACCCACAACATTTCTGTTTAAATCTAAAAAATTATGCAAAATTTCCTTTCATTGTTCTTGACTAATACTATAAGCCATTGTGATTCCATGTTGGTACACCATGTTGGTATAAATAACAGGGGCACCATGGTGTCTGGGCACCAAATCTTCCTGCCTTTGGATCGCTTTTAGATGTGTGCTAGTGTGATTGAGACTTTCCATCCATGATTGATTTACCATGCATGATATATTATATACCATTGCACTAGCACGCATCTAAAAGCAATCCAAAGGCAGGGAGACTTGGTGCCTGGGCACCTTGGTGTCCCATTTCAGCGTCCTATATATATATATCTATATCTCGGTGTGTGTGTGTGTGTTAATCCCCCACTGTAATTTTCCATTGTGGATCACATCTCTGCACTCTGCAGGAGACCCTGTAGTCATTTTCCTTGTGTAGCCATCTCAAGTTCCTCTAATCCAGTCACAGTTCTGTGCCTTCGACCTCTATATTTCCATTCTTAAATCCATTGTTGAAAAGGCCAAGGAGTAAAGCATATTATGCATGACATAATAGATGAAACAGATTCCAGGACACGTTCTTAAATAGTGGATTTCAAGTACAACTCCAAAAGAATGAACCGAATGCATTGATACAAGGAGGAAAACCTTTTTTAGTTTTTTTTAAATGAAACCCTATTTTAGCATTTGATTCATTAAAACTGTGGAATAACGTTTTTCAGTATGTAATCAGTTGTTATCCTATAAACCCTCTCTGTTGGGTGCACAGCATCGTAAAATACATAGGATGACACATTCGTGCATTTAGGAGTCAATGCATTGCAAAACAGTCCGACCTCTCTGAGCCCAGTCCCACAGCATCCTCGTGTTGTCTCTGTAAATCCTGTCATCATGGCAAACCTTTGGTGAGAACTGCTATAATTACAAGAAAGCAATCTAGGTTGACATGAATAAATAACAAACTGGTACATCTGCCTTTTCCCATTGAGTTGTTAGCTGTTTGGTTTTCTGCCAGCTTCAAGTTGTTGGCGGACACGTTTAGCACTGTGGTGTTTACCAATTCTTCTTTAGCTAGGATTAAGAGTTAAGATGCTCTCTTGGTGTTTTGCTTCACAACTTTAAGTGATCTCTTACAAGTGAACACATTTACTAGATAAGTTCTGAATCATGACAATAATGCAAAACCTTACCATATTTAGTAGGATCATCAAGGATCTCCATGAGAGCTTCGTATGCATCCAAGTACACAATTTTGCTTCCATAGAGTGAGCCTTGCAACGTTGGAAGTAACTTCTGCAGTTTAGAGTTGTAGACCTGGGCATCCTTGTTTTGCTCATCCACACATGCCCTCTCATATTCAGGGTCTCCACTCAATGTTATTTGAATAGGTGTGCAACCAAATGGCGGAAGACCTGCCAAGCAGAACTTCTGCCCCCCCATTTTAAACAATTCCTGCACTCCAGTTTAGGGAAATCAAAGAAGAGTTATGCTTAGTTTCTATGTTAGAGAATTGGAACAAAATAGTTGAGTAGAAACAACTCTGACAATGCCTATTTTTACCTTAACATAAGTCTGTGCCATCCGGAGCACAGTTTCTTGGTATTCACCAATGTCCGTTTTCCTCTTCTTTGATGAACGGTAGTAACGTGTAAAATCATTGGTTCCTGAGCTGATAAATATCAGAGAGTTGGCAATGATCCTGGAAGCCTCCTTTTCCCCAGCAATGTTCCTGAGTCGGAGGAGGTAGTCCTTGAAGAGGTCCACCTGCTTCGACATTGGCAGAGTATTGGACAGGTGTGATGTCTGGTCATCGAACCCTGAACCAGCCGACGCGAAGTTCACCCCTGTCATGACATCATTGTCGGGCAGCTTCTTGTCCAGGAACGGTGGTGAGAATTCTTTGAGCTGCAGCTTTTCATTGAGGAGGTCTGGAACAAGCCGGCCATTAGAGAACCTCCCTGTCGGCTTCTTTCCTGGGAAGTCCCTCCCGTAAGGAAAATGGTTTGCCACAGCCAAAGTTGGGATATGATTGTTGTTGCCGGTGTCAAGAACGGAGTCGCCAAAGTAGAAGATAGCCGAGAGCTTTGGCTGAATTCTCTTGGAGGTAGAAATGGCAGTGGAAGAGAGGAGCAGCACTAGGAGAAGAACAGGGTGTGCCATCAGAAGGAACTGCTTGCCTGGGTTTTAATGCTCTCCAATTGGTTCTCATTATATTTCTGGAGGGGCCATGCACGCCGAATAAATTTGGGAAATATTGAGGTGATTCGCTGTAACTAATGCGTATCTTCTGGATATCAGTTCTCTAAAATCTATTGCATGAATTTAATGTCCTTTGCATGTCTCATGATGTTGTTTTTTTGGCAGAATTGAAGATTTTGTATCCTACTCTAGATGGACCGAATGCAAGTATTTGTTGGTTACTGAACTGTGCAGTGTGCAGAGTTTGGCACAGAGCAAACATGCTGATACATTGTATGGTAGTAGTATTAGAGCAAGTACAATAATGGTCTTATAGCCAAGCTAGTCAGTATTTTTGCTGATGTGGAGGAGAGAAGAGAGGAGAGAGATGAGAGCCAAGCTCTCATGCAAGCAACAAGCTGGGCACGGGAGCCTATACAGTGGTGGGCCAAGATAATAAATGTATGTGAGGAGGAATAGGAAAGAGAATGTGAGACATGGTACCACATAATAATAAAAAATCTTTTGTAGACAAATAGAAGACAAATTATTGTATAACTTGGCTCTTATAACTTGACTTATAGCCAAACACTTGGCTCTATTATTGGACTTGCTCTTATCGAGCTTGGCACTGACTTCTATATGGTATCTGCCTTTCAGATGTGTGCTGACAAGTTTCTATATGGTGTGAGCATCCCAATATGGTTTGCTCAAGTGACAGACAGGTAATTGTTTTCGTTCTTATGCCCGTGCGTTTGGATGAGAAGTTGTTCTGGTGATACGCATGATACTCCAAAAGCTAGCCATGAACTCACGATTACCCTTCAAAGGCTGAAATAAATCCTTTTTTTTTTGTTTGGAACAGGGAAAGTAGTATTGATATATGCTACAAGAGAACAATATAATATAGATCAATATTTGCCGTGAGACGAACTGTACGCCATATACACGACGATAGATATATGGACGATGCATTGGTGGCATCCCTGTTGCCTGTTGATGATTGGTAGAGATCATGATGGGTTGGTCAGGAATCGGGACAGATCGCAAATTCACGGGCTGTTGGAATGTAGAATCCTTCCAGAATTTCAGTTGGTGACACAGTATTAAGAAATACGACTGTCTAGCTAGCTCCATTGCACATGTAACCGCCAGGCAGGCAGATGCAGGTGCCTGCTACATGTACACTTGCGTCTGCGTGCTAGATCAATCAGTGGGCAACTGACATGTGCAGAAAGATCAGGAGTTCTCTCTATCTCTCTGTATGTTTAATCTATTATTCTGTGATTTTGTGATTGATTCGTTCTTGT
Source organism: Dendrocalamus sinicus (assembly GCA_036346575.1). Lineage (NCBI taxonomy): Eukaryota > Viridiplantae > Streptophyta > Magnoliopsida > Poales > Poaceae > Dendrocalamus > Dendrocalamus sinicus. Next base: position 14,545,262 of record CM070643.1, on the reverse strand, counting down.
TCTAAACAAAGGAATCGCTCGAACTGATCGTCCTCGACAGGTTAGACGTCATCCGGGGCGAGCATACCGCATACGTCCGGAGCTGAGCTGAGACCTGAGCTGGACTGAGTTTTGCGAGCCTTGGGCGCGTGCGACTTGTGCCTTTCTGGTCGCGCCACGGCACGAGCCTATCGTGTCTCTGGGCTCATACTAATACTGGGTCGGTCCACGGAGAACTCGCAGGCCAGTATCGACTATCGATAGCCAGCCCATCGCCTAGCCCATGCTGGGCATCTGGCAAGGCTTCTCTGGAAGGGAAAAGGGTTATCTACTTATCTTGAAGACTTGAAGTTGTTTAACTTCTGAAAGGGAAATGGGTTATCTTGAAGACTTGAAGTTGTTTAACTTAGGTGACATCATGATTCATGAACTGTTCTGTACTTCCGTTTCTTTACTTGTGTGGTAACCCTGCGCCCATTATATTATTTCTCCCGAGTACGTTATGGCAGCTAGCTCCATGCATGCACTTCGTGCTATGAGCGTTAGAATCCGGTTGATGATATATCCTTGCTGTGAATCTAGTCTGACTTTTCATGTATGCAACACGAGCAAAGTAAGTTCGAATTTTGAGCCAGGTTCATGTCAAAATTTTGGGTATGAAATAATGTAACCAACCAGTGCATGAATACGTAGACCATTCACGATTAAGGGGTTTCACCGTCATTGAATTTTATGCCGTCTAACTAAACCTTCACCACATACAGCTAGGGGTAAAAACGGAGCGGATAATACTCGACAATCCATCCGAATAAACTTGGATCCTAAAACCGGATATCCAGGGTTTTTATCCGATAATGGATTCGGATCCGGATAGTTTTTGCTGAATATAGAAACGGATTCGAGAAGAATGTATCCGATGGATGAATAGTTTTTGGAAAAATATCCGGTAACTATCCAAAATTCCAAGCCCGTAAGCTACCCTAAGCGGCTAGGCCCAATAGGCAACTAAGGCAAGGCAAGCCCAATAGAAAATATCCTCAGACCTCAATCGCTCAGTCATTCGGTCATTCCCCATCTGTCGTGCAACTCTAGTCCTCCCCCCAACTTCCCTGGCCATAACCCTAAACTCAGTGGCGTAGCTAATGGCACGTTTGGTAGACTGCATTAGGGTTGAGCCAGGTTAGATTGGTGCAATATGCTTTTATTTGGATATCTGCATTTGTATTTCATCCTGACTTGCTGTATGCACGAGGCAGCCCACAGCCTGGCTCTGTAGAAACGAGAATGAGTTTCGTTTCCAGAGCCAGGCTCTAGCTGGCTGGATTAACAATGTGATTATAAAGTGATTAGTGTGTATTAAGTTGTATTAGCATCTAACAAACTATATTATTGTAGATTAGGGTAGTAATTTGTATTTAAGATAAATAAAAATAGTGGTAGTAATTTTTAAAACTTCACATTGATTATCCAAGATCTTAAATACAATCAACCAAATAATATCCTAGCAAATGCAGTCCCACCACATCAAAGCAACCAAATAAGCGGTAGTTGCATTCCATATCCTGGCTTAGACTAGCCAGGATGCCTTTATTGAGCCAGGCTAAAAACATACGAGCAACTAAACATGCCCTTCTTTTTCTATGGGGTCATCTGACCCCACAGATTTTTACAAAAATATTTAATTAGTATTAATATTTACTCATAAGTTTATAAAACTTTAAAGATTTTATAATAGTTGATCTCACAAGTTTCAAGATCAGGCTACGCCACTGCCTAAACTCCATAACGCTGTTGTCACCCTCCCATGCCGACCTCCAAATCACCGCCGGCCGCCACCACTGGGTCTCCTCCTTGCTGCCGCCATCGGGTCTCCTCGCCACCGCCAAATCTTGTGAAGAGGGGGGCAATGGGAGCCGGTGACGTCCCTGTTGATAAGGGAAGGTGAAAGATTTCTTCTTAATGACCTTTCTGGTTACTGCTTTTCTTCTTCCTCTTCTTCTTTGTGGTGATAATCTTGGCAAATCTTGTTGGTCTCAACTCCAAAAATGTCGGGATAATAGCCATTCAATCGAGGTAGCATCAAGAGCAGTAAATTTGTTGGTCTTAGGAAGCCCTTCAAAAACTAATAGTAGTAGTCAAAACATACAAGCTATTTGATCAAACTTGCTTCCATTATGTGAGTCTACACAAAGAAAGACAAAAGAATGTATAAAGCAGCAATTGGAGCCTATTTGGCATATTCATTGTAAAATCAAGCTCCAAATACTAGCTTTGTGTCTAAAGCATCAGTACACATGTTCTGTTATTCATAGTCTTACGATCCATCATGCATCCATGTCAGCTAGTTACCTTAACAGATTCAACTTGAAGAGGGGGAGAGAGATAACTTGCAATTACAATGCTATAATTGTTATACCACCCATTAACATCACTATTAGTAGGCATACAAACTTGGAATACAAAGCTTCAGAGAGGTGCGAAGTAACAGAATTTAAATCCATACAAATCCACACCTAATGCATGTTATTGTGTGATGTTGTACAAACAAGAAACAAACACCTTACACCATATATAGCATACCATTACACTAACAGTCGAGAGCAGTAAATTTGTTGGTCTGATACTCTAGCTGCAGTAAATTAAGACAACTAATTTGTTAAGAAATGAATAAGCTCCAGAGTCTTTATGTTATCTCAGCAAATCACTAATGAGACACAATATGGAATACCTCATCTAGATGGACTACTATATCCAAAGAAGAGAAAAAAAATGCTTGTCTTTGTTATGTATTACTGTTATGCAAGATGTCTTCCTGTATATAATACCAAGCCACTGACTAGTTCATGCTACCAAGTCTACTACCTTGTTGACATGATCAAAGCCTTGAAATAACATAGCATACATAATGAGCATATATCCCAGTACTTTGAATGGCTTAGTTTATGCAAAACCACAATATGAGTTTGTAGGCAGGCTAGGAGGCAAATAATGAAATGCTAGAATCTAAAGCACAACACAAGAACTAATTAGTATATGTTAAGCGACATTTGATATGATATAGATGGAAGGCTAATATGTATATGAGCTATAGATAGAAGGATTCGGTTGTCTAGTTGGTATACGTAAACATCAACTAGATAGAGTTGGAAATAGACACGGTTGTTGTAACCGATACAATTGGAATGTATCGATATTTTGGTATCGATCTTACGCATGATTTTTTAGATTCGGTGGATCTCTTGCTATGACTTGGCTACGATCATACAGAGAAAAGACACATGAATTTTTATACAGGTTCGAACATTTTCCTGAGAGAATAACAACCCTACTCTTGTGTGGCTATTGTTCAATGAACTGATTACAATCGAGAGGGGAATAAAAATGTCTTGCTCTACTCCTATTCTCCCTTGTGTCTGTTCGGGTCCTCCCTCTTCGTCTTGACGTTAACCTTTATATAGTCTGTGAAGCGGTGGCAGTTGTTCTATGCCAAGAGACGTCTTCATGTTTCAGATGATAACCGTCGACAGGAGTTATTGTCGGATAGACGTAGTATCTCATGCGTCATGCGGCAGTTATTGTCAAAGAGAGAGAGGTTTTACGAAGTTATTCCAGAGAATAAATGCACATGCTAATTGCCTCGTCAAACAGACCCACGATGCAATGGGTTGTCGTAGACAAGTCAGTCGAAATTTGGCTTAGTCGTAAGAGGATCTATGACCACAAGGTGATCGTAGGATAACTTACGACCATATCATGGTTGTATGAGAACTTACGACTATGAGGTTATCATAGGAGAACTTATGATAATAAGGTGGTTGTAGGAGAACTTACGACTATGAGGTGGTCGTAGAAGAGCTTATGATTACCCTGTGAAATTTCTCCCTTATAGGTAAAGGGTATAGCCCCCCAAACTTCAAGTGAAAATAACTTACTTGAAAAAGAGAAGTCGTAGATGAATGGAGATCAAAAGCACAGTCTTTCGATCCATTTCCCCAGAAGTGAAATTTGTCAAAAAAAAGTAATTTCACTTGAGTTGTAAAGACACGCCAGTTTCAAACAAAGGAATACAAATCGGCTCTCACCAATCTATTTGTTTTGAGCGGTTCCCGAAGAGGTAATAATCGTTCGAGTCCCCGAGATTGGTAACCGACTCGTGTGGTTATAAAAACTTACCCGGAGGTAACTTTCGAACTTCTTACTTTCCCTTCATGCCTCAATATTCTTCGAGCTTTCCACCGCCGATCAAGCCTTCTTGTTTCCCCAATTTCTTTCAAATCCAAACCAATCGCTCAGAGAAAATGATGAAGTCTTCTTCCAATTGGCTGGTGTCAGAGATGGATGAGGTGAAGATGAAAGCCTTGGTCATAGAGAAGAAGATTCTTTCAAGGGAATTTGTGAGGTGGATTGAAGCTACCGGACAACATTGGCCATCGGGGGAGATTGGACGAATTTCAATTTTCCAAGCATACTGTGAGTGTAGTCTTCGAGTTCTGCTCACCCTTTTCTCATAGCTGTACTTGAATACTTTTGGGTGGAATTGTTGAACTTGGTTCCCAATTCGATTACCATGATATGTGTGTTCGTGTATCTGTGTGAAACCTATCTAGGAATTCCTCCAGATCTGGAGCTCTTTTGGTATTACTATGAAATGAGCAGACAAACCAGGATTGCTGGAAGTTGTGGTCTGAAACTCCATGACGGCAAGACAAAGCGATACATCCAAATGTTTACTCGGTTGTCATGGCCAAGCTGGAAGAAGATATGGTTCTACTGGGAGATAACTAGTGAAGACAGCTGTTGCAAATAATGCATAGAAAATAGAGACAAGAGACAAAAAAATTTTACGTGGAAAACCCTTGCGGGAAAAAACCACGGGCGCTCGAAGGCAAATCACTATAATGTGGAGAGTTTACAATGGAGCGCTTGCTCTTCCTATGGGCTACCGAGGTACATATTTATAGCGTGAGGGAAAAGAGTCCCACACGGAGAGGAAACCGAATCAAAGTCGGTTGCTACAGATTGACACCACGTCTGATACAACATGTGCATAAACCTGCCATGCCACGTCTGACATGAGGTGATGAAGTGTCCTATACGAACATGATACGAATTTGGATCAACTTTAACAATCTCCACCTTGAGCCGAATTCCCTCCAGTAGTCGAAGAATATGATAGACTCATCCAATAAAATTATCATCCATACCTTGAGCGCCGAAAATCCAAAGGACTAGTGAGTAATACCAACTAAGTCTGAGCATAGCTCAAAATTAGATGTAGGAACTGGCTTTGTCAACATATCAGCTGGATTATCATGCGTACTTATCTTGCTGACTTTAATATCACCTTGAGCAATGACACCTCGAATGTAGTGATACCTAATATCAATGTGCTTTGTTCTTTCATGGCACATTTGATCTTTTGTAAGGCAAATAGCACTCTGACTATCACAAAATATTGTAGTGCAAGATGTACTTCAACAAAGCTCAGTGAATAAACCTCTTAGCCAAATGGCTTCTTTGCAAGCTTTAGAAATAGCCATATACTCAGCTTCTGTAGTAGACAAAGCAACAGTAGCTTGCAACTTGCTTTCTAGCTAACGGCACACCCTCCAACAGTGAATACATAACCAGTGAGAGATCTTCTTTTATCCAAATCTCCAGCAAAATCAGAATCCACATAACCAACGAGTCCATCTCTAGTCTTCCTAAATTGTAAACAAGCATTAGATGTGCCCCGCAAATATCTGAAAATCTATTGAACTGCTTTACAATGCTTTTTTCCAGGATTAGCCATGTATCTACTAACTACACTTAATGATTGAGATAAATCGGGGCGAGAACATACCATAGCATACATAAGCGAACCAACTGCACTCGCATATGGAACTTTAGACATGTACTCAATTTCATCATTTGATTGTGGACATGATGCTAAAGAAAGTCTGAAATGTGCAGCTAAAGGAGTACTCACAGGTTTGGCCTTATGCATGTTGAAACGACGAAGAACTTTATCAATATATCCCTTTTGACTTAGATATAATTTGCCAAACTGTCTATCTCTAATGATTTCCATACCAAGAATCTTCTTTGCTGCACCGAGATCTTTCATATCAAATTCACTATTTAAGTGTGCCTTCAACTTTGAAATTTCAGCCTTGTCTTTTGCAACAATCAACATATCATCAACATATAGGAGCAAATAAATAACTGAACCATTAACAGTGTTCAAGTAAACACAGCTATCATAATTAGATCTTTTAAAATTCTGAGATATCATAAAGGAGTCAAATCTTTTGTACCATTGTCTAGGTGATTGCTTCAAACCATAAAGAGATTTCTTCAATTTGCAAACAAAATTCTCCTCTCCCGAAATAATGAAACCTTCCGGTTGCTCCATATAAATGTCTTCTTCTAATTCCCCATGTAAGAATGCAGTTTTCACATCCAATTGTTCAAGCTCATAATCATGCATAGCCACAATACTGAGTAAAGTGTGAATAGAACTATGCTTCACAATAGAGGAAAAGACATCTGTAAAATCAATACATGGAATTTGGTTGTATCCTTTTGCAACTAGCCTTGCTTTGTATCTAACCTCTTCGGTTGGTGAAACTCCTTCTTTCTTCTTGAAGATCCATTTGCAGCGAATAGGCTTCTTCTCAATTGGCAACTTGACCAGCTCTCAAGTGTCGTTCTTGTCAAGAGATTCAATCTCATCATTCATGGCAGTCATCCATCTTTCTAAATCATTAGAAGAGATAGCCTCTGAATAAGATGAAGGTTCTGTAGTACCTTCAATTTCTTCTACCGTATTTAAACAATAAGCCACAAAATTTGCTTCTTCAATACATCTCTTAGGAGGCTGGATGTTCCTCCTCTGTCTATTAACTGCAATGGAACGATGTGTTGGTGGCTCAACAATAGGGGCTTCTAAAATATTTTCCTTGTTGACTTCTGGTGTAGATCCTGAATCAATAACATGCTCCACCTACACGCTTGATTGCTTCTCAACGAGAACATCAATAGATGGCTTATCATACAACATAGCAGACTCATCAAAAGTAACACTTCTGCTAATAACCACCTTTCTAGTTTTAGGATTCCACAATTTATATCCTTTCACACCAGTTTTATAATCAAGGAAAATGCACTTAACTGCTCTAGGCTCTAATTTACCATTGTTGACATGAGCATAAGCAGAACAGCCAAAGATTCTTAAATTTGAATAATCTGCTGGAAAGCCAGACCATACCTCAATTGGAGTCTTCTTATCAATAGCCAAATTTGGTGACCGATTAATCAAATAACAAGTAGTGGAAGCGGCTTCAGCCCAATAACAATTAGATAGTCCAGAATTTGATAACATGCAACATACATTCTCCATGATGGTTCTGTTCATGCGTTCGGTCACACCGTTTTGTTGAGGAGAGTCTGGGACGGTATAATGTCTCACAATACCTTCTAACTTGCATAAAGCTTCAAATTCTCTAGAACAAAACTCCAAGCCATTGTCGGTACGTAGCTTCTTGACATGCTTACCAGTTTGTCTTTCAATCATAATCTTCTACTCCTTGAATGTTTTGAATACATCTGATTTATGCTTGACGAAATATGCCCAAATTTTTCTTGAGTAATCATCAATGATGGTCAACATGTAGCTTGCACCTCCAAGTGACAGAACGCGGGATTCTCCCCACAAATCAGAGTGAACATAATCCAATATACCTTTTGTAGAGTGAGTCGCAGTACTGAATTGCACCCTTTTTTGCTTGCCGAAGACACAATGTTTACAAAACTTCAACTTGTCGATGCTTTGACCATTAAGGAATCCTCTTTTGCATAATTCCATCATTCCAGGTTCACTCATATGCCCCAGGCGCATATGCCAAAGATTAGTAGCATCAAAATCAGATAATTTATTTGAGCAACTGTAGTATTACATGAAATTGTAGTGCCTTGCAGATGATATAAGTTGGCAGCTTTCATATCATCCTTCATCACAACAAGAGAACCTTTGGTGACTTTCAGAACTCCACCCCCACCTGAATACTTATACCCTTTAGCATCAAGAGTACTCAATGAGATAAGATTTCTCTTCAAATTCGGAATGTGACGAATATCCGACAAAGTTCTGATGGTGCCGTCAAACATCTTGATCCGAATAGGACCAATGCCTGCAACCTTGCATGGTGTATTATCACCCATCTACACTGATCCATTTGGCGTAGCTTCATAAGTAACGAACCACTCACGATTCGGGCTCATGTGGAATGTACAGGCTGAATCAAGAATCCATTCAACGTCGGCTTTGCAATTACCGGCGAAGGCAATGAGAAAATCTCTATCAGAAGCTTCTTTGGTGACAACGGTGGCTCTTGGTTCATTCTCTTGTTGATCCTTCTTGAAATTATTATTTCTCTTTTCCTTGTTCTGTAACTTCCAGCACTCGGATATGTCATGACCATCTTTCTTGTAATACCTGCACGACTTCCTATTCCTGGATTTAGATCTGCTTCTGTATTTGCTTTTGCTTCTGCCTTTTGAATTGCCGTTTGAATCCTTCTCATATTGTCTGCCACGGACAGACAAACCTTCTGCATGTGTACTTGAACTTTCATTGGAAACCATAAGCTTCATCTTTTCCTTATCATACAGAGCTTCATAAACTTCACTGAGAGTGAGAGTATCTCGGCTATACAGAATAGTATCTCTAAAAGTAGAGTACAAACTAGGCAGAGAGTATAGTAAAATAAGACCCAAATCTTCATCATCATATTTTACCTCCATAGCTTCGAGGTCTGCAACAACTTCTTTGAAAGATGTCAGGTGGTTCAACAGCGATGCACCCTCCACCATCTTGTGGGAATAAAGCTTCTACTTCAGATGCATCTTGCTAGTCAGATCTTTGGTCATGCAAATCTGCTCCAGCTTTAGCCATAATGCGGCGGCGGATGTCTCCTTCATAACCTCCTGTAAAATATTATTTGATAGATGAAGATAGATTTGAGATAAAGCCTTACGATCTTTACGTTGCTTCTCATCAGCGGACAATGTGGATGGCATCTTGTCGATCCCCAGAAGTGCATCATCCAAATCAAGCTGTGATAAAACAGCTCACATCTTGATTTGCCATAGAGAAAACCTCGTGTCGCGATCCAACAGCGGAAGATCATACTTCAGAGTCGCCATGCGGAAGAAAACTAAATTTTGCTGGTACGAATTTGGGTGTACCTAGCAAAATTCTCGAAATCTGAACATCCTGGTACGCTTCCTTGGTGCACTTAGCAAATTCACACAAAAATCCAAATAGCACGTTTGCTGTCTTCTTTTTCCTTTTTTTTTCTTCAACTGCCTTGAATTCTGTGCGTTTGATGTCTTGATTCTAATGGCTTTGTGTTGCTTTTCCTGCGTCTGCTTTTCTTCTAAGAGCAGGTACAATAAGACTTAATCAGCAGGCTATAGTAAATATAATATCAACTAAATCTTACGTGGCAGAGAGAGAAAGGAAGAGAGAGAAGGAAGCTGGCTACTAAATTACAGCTAGCTATAGCACGTAAAAATATGCATTTCACTCTCTTACACGTGGGGCCAAATAGTTATTGTAATAGCTACCTTATTGTATGAACTATTTTTTTGAAGGCTATAGATGAAATGGACAAGTGTTATAGCCACTAGTTGGCTATACTATTGTACTTGCTCTAATTACTTTGCTCTGATCGCTGGACAACGAGTAGACCGAGGATGTGACGCACGGGCCGAGCGGTTGCTGCGATTTTTAATGGCGCTGATGGAAATCTTGTGGCCCGGCTCGGAGACGAAGGTGATGCCGACTCGGAGACAGTACGTCTCGGATTCGGTGATTCGGTGACGATTTTTTTCTTCGAATATCAGGACTCTAAATTTATGTGCTCTGATACCACTTATTGTAAATAATGCATAAAAAATAGAGACAAGAGACACAAAAAAAATTTACGTGGAAAACCCTTGCGGAAAAAAATCGCGGGCGCTCGAAGGCAAATCGCTATAATGTGGAGAGTTTACAATGGAGCGCTTGCTCTTCCTATGAGCTACCGAGGTACATATTTATAGCGTGAGGGAAAAAAGTCTCATACGGAGAGGAAACCGAATCAAAGTCGGTTGCTACAGATTGACACCACGTCTGATACAATCTGTGCATAAACCTGTCATGCCACGTCTGACATGAGATGATGAAGTATCCTACGCGAACACGATACGAATTCGGATCAACTTTAACAACTTTTTCTTTGTAGGGAAGGATGCTGAGAAGATCTCTTCCTAGAACTCGGTCCCCGAAGACTTAACTCAGATAGCTCCCTATATCTAAGCCATCAAATAACTAAGGAAAAAAGGGCTTACCAGCTGGCATGTGATGAAAGACTTCATCACTCGTCGTATCAGCCCTCTGAAGAAATGAGCATATCCAATGTGGATGTCAGAGATGTGGCACAGTCCCTGATAGTGCTTTGTGAGAACCCATCAGCACAGGGACTCCACTTGTGCCTGGAGTCCATTGAATGTCTAGTTGATTTCATCGATAAACTTGCTAATCTTTACCCTGAATTCCCGGTCCACAGGTGATACATCTATAGGCAACACCACCTTTCCATCAGATGCAGTGTTCTACTCTCGCTGATTTCTTTTCACATCAGAATTCAGGAGGACAAACAAGGCTGGGTGGTGAGGGAAAAGGTTGCCTCCAAGAAATTGCTCGATTTGGGTGTTAGTTTCACCCCATTCGACAAAACCATCAGGGACAGCGTGGATTGCTTTTGGAGCAAAGGACCCGTCTAGCCTGTGAACATACACTTTTGTACGCCAGGTTCAGAAACTGTTGTATGACAGTTTTTCATCTCAATAAACTGCCGCAATGCAGACATGTCTTCCTGATCAATAATGTTTGTTTTCCATTGCTTCTTTGAATAGTTTTTTCTACTTGAACTTAAAAGTGAAAGTACAAGGAACCAAACATCATAAAGCAACAAGTGGAAAAGCTAGAAAAATGAAGTGGATAGAAAAGAAACAAAGGCATTCGCAAAACGGAGAGTAAAGGAAAGAAAGGAAGAAAGAAGGAAGTGCAGATCTGAAATCTCTCTCAGGTTCCACCCCTTTCATAGTTTGCCATGCATCTTCATTTATTTTTCTGAAAGAACAGAAAAATGCCTCCCTAGAGATAGATGCATTGGTCAAAAACTAATATTTAGATCCAGTGACCGAGCCCGTAGGAACAGCTCGATTGTGACATCCAGCATAAAGCCATCCGATGTTCTTGATGAGAAGTCAAGAGTGTGGAGTTTTGGAACTTGGAATCGTTGAGCCCCACAGCATCAAAAGAAAAGGCACACTTGCAAGTGGCAAAGCTTCAAAGTTGGTTCACTTGATTTGATACGCCGGCCTGAGTGACCTGACCTGAAGCAACTGAACACTTCTTGAAAACTTCTCTCCCGCGCAACCCGGGAAAGGGATCATCTAACAAAAGCTGCCTTCCAACAGAGCAAGAGCATCTCCTCCTCCCTCTCCTTTCCCCTCCAAAGAAAAGCATATCTCGCGCATTGATGCACACATACCTAGCCTAGCCTGAAACTTAAAGGCGGCGGCTTTTCTCCATTGCCATGGCCTCCCAGCCTCTTCTTCCTCGCACCCTTGTCTCGTTCCTCGTCCTGCTCTGCCTCTCCCCGGCGTGCGCTGCTAGGAGGGTCTCGGTGTCAGTCTACTACGAAACGTTATGCCCGTTCTGCTCCGGCTACGTCGTGAACGACCTTGGCAGGATCTTCCATGACGGCCTCTCCTCCATTGTTGACCTCCGCCTCGTCCCTTTCGGCAATGGCCGCGTCTCGCCCGACGGATCCATTACCTGCCAGGTCTGCCTTCCCTCGTAGCCTGCGTTCCTGAACCATTTCTTTTATGCATTCTCTTTCTTGAAAGGGAAAATTGAATATATAGGATCCAGTTGAGAGTGCTTTGATAAAATAGAGCCAAATTTATTGTCGTTGTAAATATAGGATTGAGTTCAGCTACTTCTTGCAAATATGATATTTTTCCCATTTTAATTCCATTTTTATTTTCCAGCCCTTTTCTCTACGCGAAATGACGCTTTTGCCCCTTATCTTTTATCCCTTATGACCATCAGCTACAACAAGCGATGTGAATAGAGAACAACGCCATGTTGAATTGAATAAACTGCTGCTTGTGTTAGCCTCATACATTTCGAGCTCAAATCTGTGCACTCGCCTACTCTTAACTGACAGTCTCTACACTCCAGATGACTTTCTCTACAAGCCCTTCTCCTGCAGCTCAAAGCTTCTCCAAAACTATGCACCAGTTGGACTTGTCGTAGCCACACCGTTCATACCAGCAACTAACCTGAAATGAAGGGATAAAAGATAAGGGGCAAAAGCGTCATTTCACGTAGAGAAAAAGGGCTGGAAAATGAAAATGGAATTAAAATGGGAAAAATACCATATTTGCAAGAAGTAGCTCAACTCAATCCTATATTTACAACGACAATAAACTTGATCCTATTTTATCAAAGCACTCTCAACTGGGTCCTATATATTCAATTTTCCCATGAAATGGATGTCCTTTTGCAATAATCTTAAGCACAATTTTGTGAGAATTGGGCAACTGGAGTTGTAATGGTAGGGGATACATTAAAAAGGCTTAAGATCATCCTTTTTGTGGAGGCTCTTATTTGAAGACTAATCAGTTTAAAATTTTACTACTTTATTGCTTGATTATAAATAGTATGGTTTCTCTCTTTATATAGATGACGTTAGCCCTAACAATATAGAAATTAACACAATTTAATACAACCAATCAACTAAAGATAATATAATATTGATAGTATCTAAATATAAAAATATATATCTAACTATTTCTAATATAAAGACATGCGTCTAACTTTTCCTAATACCAAGATATGCCTAAGATCTTATCCTAGACAATCGTTACCGTACCGTACTATAGTATCAAACGGTACTGTTCATGCTACAATACACACGGCTACATTGCCAAGCCGTAACATTTCATCTCCGCGGCAAGATTGCTCGACCTCGAGCTGTCAGGTGGTGCCCACGGACTAAGACCTTCGCGACTCTATGTCGAGAAAAGACTAGACCATCGATGTTAGGTCAGATGTACGGTTAGTGGTATTGGCTAGGAGGTGGTGGCTCTGGCCGATGTGGATGAGGCCGACAACCTAGGTGACTAGCATAGGACAACAGCAATGCCCTTCTTGTCACAATGTTGTTGGATTGAATCGCTCAATCATAATACCTGATGTTGAATTGAATCACTCAATCCTCTCTATTGGAAACCACTCACTGGTCTCTTTCGTTTCTCTAGATAAACACACGCAGAGGAAGACAAATACACCAAGTGTTGGGATTGAATCACACAATCTTTTCTATTGCCTCATCTCTAATTGCTTAACAAGATTACACGGCTTAAACAAACACAACTGGGTTGCATATGTAGGCCACTCACCCACTACAGCCACATGACTCCCTGTGATCCGGTTTTGCCGGCCACGATTCCTTACAATTTGGCGCACACCACGTACTACCCGCAAGACTCGGTCCAGCTGAGACCAACTCAAATGCTTACAAACCACACGCAGGCCTAACCAAATCTATGACTTCGAGTCCTTCGACCACGGTGTCTCAACCACTCACCAGTTACTGTAGCTTACGACTACCAACCGGTTTACTGTAGCTTACGACTACCGACCAGTTTGCTATAGCTACGACTGGTTCAATGTATCTACGACCAGTACACTGTAGCTATGGCAGCTGCTTCGACCACGACGCATCGACTCAAAGCTTCGACTGTGGCTTCGTCTATGGCTTTGATACCGCTGCTTCGACCACGAAGTATTTACCTTTGCTGCATATATGCTTCTGTTTGCTTACTCTAGTTGCTTGATTTTGCAGCATGGGGAGGATGAATGCCAACTCAACGCTATAGAAGCTTGCGTGATCAGACTATGGCCTGATGCGGTAGTGCCTTGAACAAAACAAAGATGGTTCTGATAATTCAATATCCTATAATTTATGTTTCAGTATGTGATGATTCAGTTATGTGATGTACTGAGTACTGACATTTATCAATCCATATATGATAAATCTGCATTCAAGGCAGGAATTCAAGGCAGTGCATTAAGTGTTACTATGCTTTCTTCTGAATGTAGGAACAGCATTTCCCTTTCATTCATTGCATTGAGCATTTAGCTCTGACTCAAAAATGGGACGCGTGGCAGTCTTGCTTTCAGGAAACTGGTCTGGCCTCTCAACCTGTTATAGACTGCTATAACTCAGGATACGGCAGGCAGGTGAGCTGAGTTATTGGCCTTCCTATCGACAATATATTTTTTTCTATAATTTTTTTTACACCTATACTTTCTACTGATGTGTTGAACTATCAAAATTCAAAACTACTGATTCTTTTACTTCAAAAGGAAACGAAGTAGTTCTTAGTGGTAGCAAACACTGTTTTAACAGTTCCCACGAACTACATAATCATCAATCATGCCCTTAGTTTCTATTGGTGGCTGTTTAGATTCTCAAGTCTCAACACCATGTTAGATGATGACTCAATTACTTCTTTTTTGAAACATTGACTGCATTACTTTTGCAGTTGATTTCAGAAATTTTCAATCTGGGAACACTTTATGGTATGAAAAGTCACCCAAAAAAATTGGATTTGATTCTTCCAGTATGCTGAAGATTTCTGCAGAACAGTCATATAGAAATGTTCCTTGAGTTGTGATAGTAATCTGATAAGAATCAATTAAATGTGCAGCTTGAACTCCAGTATGCTGCAGAGACGAATGCTCTTCAGCCTCCTCATCAATTTGTACCTTGGGTGATCGTGAACGGGAGACCCCTTGGTGATGTAAGTTGCAGCTTTTCTAAAACTGAAGAAGTTCTATTGTGTATTCATATATGTAACTCTAATTTAGAATTTCATGACAATTTTCTGCAGGATTACATGAATTTCGAAGCCTACATCTGCGGCGCTTATGATGGCGAACTTCCAGAGGCATGCAAGGGGAAACACCTGGCAATTGCTCAACACACGAGAACAAGCCGAGGAGACAAGGTGTGCCCAGCTAGCAAAACTGTCAGCTAATTCAGGAACGAGAAATAAATCTTTCGATGAAGCGAAGAACTCTAAGTTAGAATTTTGTTTTAAGTGGTTCTGAATTTCTACCGTCCTACTAGGTCTAGATGTATTCTGCAGTTAGTTGAACTAGTAGTGTTGTGGACTTGCAATAGGAAACATCTAGCTTCACTGAAAGAATTGCAATGAAGGTTGATACGTTTTGCATTTGCAAGACAATAATTTGCTCTCAGTTCTAGGAGAGCCACTTTGTTGAGAATCTACGCGTGATTTGTAGTTTTGCTTTGCACATTTCATTTCGCATTCTTCTATTCACAGAGACATGCCTGAATCCTGATTGGTTTCCATGTTCTTATGATCCAGAGGAATCCACATGAGCTGGCCATTGCACTTGTCTTTTGTATCGCCCTGTGGTTCTGATTTCTGAAGCGCCATTTCGTCGAGATCAAGTGGAGCTCTTCAAAAGCAGATCAAGCTAGCCCAGTAAACTAACAAATACTAGTAACACCATACCAAAACAGAAATTGTATATCCCTTAAAAGTTGCCTCTCTTTTTTCTGTTCTTTGTTCCTTGTCAGAAAAAATTCTTCATTTTTTTTCCTCCAATGCGGAGGGAAGCAAGAGTATGTAGCTGTAAAGCTTAGTAAGTGCCATTCACTGAGCCAGATCAGATCAGGAGTCACTCACACCTGCTGTAGTATTGTTCTTTTAGGCCTTTTATACAGAACTTGTGATACCGTAAACAATAAACGGAGAGCTGGAGTCACTCACAAGCCGTGCACGACGCGGCGGGGAAGGCTGGCAGGCACGCGCGCGCCCACGGACGAGAGGCGCCGTTTTGGGGGGCTAATCCGGGAATGCACAGTGCAGTGGCCACTGGCCAGGCCGTGGCTGTTACAATTACCTCAGCAGATGCAGTAAACAATCTTCTTGGCTCTTCTGTTCTTGTTCCTGATCCCGCATCTCTGATAGTAGAGAGCACTAGTCGCATGGGTAATACATTGTGCTGGTAAGGCAGGATTCTAAAAGACAGTGGGATGGGACCCTTGGAGTGATGGTCCGCGCTAAAAGATGGTTGGGTCAGCAATAAGTATATGACTAATGACAATCCCATGCCAATCATCTGACACTCCAGAACATGCTCAAACAGACTTAGACTGAACTAAACAAACTCCCTCCCTTTAACTGAAACCAACCACCCCCCACGCCTGCACTGCGCAGTGCCCACACGGCCACACCTCCTTCCCCGGCCACGGCAGCCGTCGCCGTCGTCCGCCGAGCTCTCCCCCTTCTCTATTCCTCCCTCCCATTTCCCGTTCCCCAACCAGAGCAGAAATGGCTATCTCCTCGGCCCTCTACTTCCTCTCCGATCGCAAGTGCCCCATCGTCGTTTCCGTCTCCTTCCTCCTCTTCAACCCTGTCCCGTCCGCGCTCCCCTTCTTCTCCTCCTCCTCCCGCGTCGCCGCCTTGCCGCCTCCCCAAACCCCAATTCCCGTATCCGCCGACGTATCTCCACCCGAAACCCCAGCCGCCGTCACGTCTGACCGGAGCAACAACAGCTCCGCCGATCCACCTCGACCAGACAACACCACCCCTGCCAGTGACGTTGCCGCCAGCGCTCCCGAACCAGATCACAGCACGCTGCCCCCTGCCGCTGCCGAAACAAGTGGATCGGTGGACACTAACGAGAAAACCGCCACCGTCTCGGGCGAACGAAATGGAGACGGGGAAGGCGGCGGCAGTGGTGGGGAGGAGCCAGTGGAGATGCCGTCATGGGAGGTGTGCGAGGTGGGGAAGGGGGTGGAGGCCGCGGACTACATACCGTGCCTGGACAACGTGAAGGCGGTCAAGGTGCTCAAGTCGCTGCGGCACATGGAGCACCGGGAGCGGCACTGCCCCACGGCGCCGCAGCCGAGGTGCCTCGTGCCCCTGCCCGCGGTGTACCGGCTTCCCGTGCCGCGGCGGCGCAGTGCCTGCTTGCCTTCTTTGGTAAGCGAGGAAGCCGTTTTCCTGCTTGTTTGTTTATTGAGTAAATTGTATTTTACACCAGGTAAACTGTTACTTATTTCATTTTACACCAGATTTTACACATATTTTTACTTTACATTAGATTTTACATATATTTTCACTTTGCACCAAGCGGAGCAAATGTTGTTTTACTTTGTATCCGGACTTTGACTATGCCCCTTTGAATACGGCGCTAACTTCGACCACAGCCCCGACTCGACAACGGCCCTTCGACCATGGCGTCGACTTCGAGCACGGCCTCTCAACCATTGCTTCGCCGTCGACAACAGCTTTGACTTTGACCATGCCTTTGACTTCGACCACGGCCATAGCTTCGACTTCCATTTTGGCGTAAAGTGAAAGTATGTGTAAATTCTGGCATAAAATGAAATAAGTGATAATTTACCTGGCTTAAAGTACAACTTACTGTTGTTTATTTCACAATGGTGTAGCAGTAGCAGTAGCAATAGTAGTAGCAATTTAATATTGCTACTCTGTGCTCTTATTCTTTGATTAAGAGGTAGTGTTGTGCTAATGTGGTTTGCCAGTGCCAGTGCCTTGATCGTAAGATACAAATGAGCATGTTCGAACACACTCCAAACAGAATAACAGTGCAAAAATGGGTTTCATCTTTCTTTGTTTTTTTGTTACTCCACTAAAAGGGCTTCTGTTATGAACTCATCTGTACAAACCAACCTGGTAAGCATAATAGAGAGCTCGTCTAAAAAAACATAGTAGGGAACTCTGTTAGCTAGGGATGTAGCCTTGATCTCTGTAGCACGGACACATGTTAAAACCGCCGTATCCGTGTCCGACACGTGTCGGACACGGATACGACACAGACACGTCTCCGACACGTGTCGGTGACGTATCGGCCGATTTTAGAATTAATTTTAATTATTAAAATTCTCGACACGTGTCGGACACGGTAAATATATGAGTCGGACACGGCACGAACATAATCAGCCAGAATGGCCAAGGACACGGTCGACCCATCCCTAACCCTAACCATAGCGCCGATTCCCGAGCGCATCATTCCCATCACTTGCTTGCGCTTCTCGCATCGGCGCTCGCGCGCGCCGCTCCGCATCTCGCGCCACCTACTCCCGTCGGCTCCGCATCTCGCCGCTGCTGCCGCTCCGCGCCTCGCCGCGCCTCCATCTCCTCACTCGCATCTCCTCTCGCGCCGCTCCGCGATCTCACCGCCGACGACATCTCTCGCATCTCGCCATTGACTAAATCTCCCGCGTCTTGCCGCCAACTACATCTCCCGTGCGTCGCCGGCTCCCGCATCTCCTCCCGTGTAGTCTTGCCGATCTGATCATGTTACTTTTTCCCAGGTTAATGGAGTTCTTATTTCTAGAAATGGTATTCACATCAACAATTGTCGCTAGGATTAACAACAATTCATGAGGTACATATTCCGAGTATACACTTAACAAATTATAAGTTTACAATTTACATTTTATCAGATAATAAGCATGTGGAAACATAGAAAATAATACATATATATATATATAATTTATTTATTATTTAAATATATATAGCCGTGTCGGCGTATCGGTATTTTTGGGAAAACGACGAATTCCCGTGTCGGTGTCGTATCGTGTCGTGTCGACGTATCCGTGTCCGTGCATCATAGGCCTTGATACTCTGCCAGGTTTTGAATTGTGTATATCCACGTGGTAATACCTACAAAAGCACATTTTTTTTGTCAATTCTGGCAAAGGACCCTTTGGCACATGGCTATATGTGTATGTGCATGGATATTGTCCATTAGATGAGAGTTCATGCATGTATGCTGATGTCTTTTTTCTGCAAATTCAGACTTTGCCACCGATGCTTCTGAAGCTCAAACTTGCAATCATCATGTGTTTTATCTATACCATTGCTGGCTACCTTGTGATATCATATTCCCTTTGCAAATTCTAGATTTGGTATAATAATGTTCCTCACCCAAAGCTAGTGGAATACAAGAAGGACCAGAACTGGGTTAGGAAGTCTGGTAATTATTTTGTTTTCCCTGGAGGTGGAACTCAATTTAAAGTAGGTGTGACCATGGTTGGGAAAACCGGCGGTTACCGGCCGGTAACCGGAAATACCGGTGGCAACCGGGTTTTGAAATACCGGCCGAAATTTTTTGAATTGAAGATTTGAATTTTTTAACTTGCTAATGCAGTGGGTATATTAGTTTGGGTATTGTTTTTGATATATTAGGTTGATTAGCTGCTATTGGAAGTAAAAAAAGGGTGAATTATTGTCATTGGCAGCTAGTGTTGATTGGAAGCAAACATGTTGGGCCCATTGTACTGGAAAGGGCATTGGATGCTTGTCTTTGAGAGTGGTTTGCAGCACTTTAGCACTAAAGAAAGGGCAGCAACAGTTGGCCAATTAGAATGGGAGAAGAAATCAGCATCCTGGGGAGAAGGGACTAGCTGTAGCACGCGAGAGAGGTGAAGTAGCTGCAGCAAAGTGCTAGAGGAGAAGAGGAGCAGCTGCAGCAAAGTGCTAGGGGAGAAGAGGAGCAGCTGCAGCAAAGTGCTAGGGGAGAAGAGGAGCAGCTGCAGTAAGAAATAGAAAAAGAACAGCAGCAGGGCAGCAGCTAGGAGGTGAGTTCATGTCCAACTCCTTCACTCTTTTGCTCTTGTTATGTGTGGAGATATGTGTTTAAATTGTTGTTATGTCCAGCAGCTAGGAGGTGGGTTCATGTCCAACTCCTTCACTCTTTTGCTCTTGTTGTTATGTGTGGAGATATGTGTTTAAATTGTTGTTATGTCCAGCAGCTAGGAGGTGAGTTCATGTAGGTTGAAGTCTTGGAGATATGTGTTTAAATTGTTGTTATGTCCAGCAACTAGGAGGTGAGTTCATGTAGGTTGGAGATTTGTGTCTTACTGATACATATTTTTGTTGTTGCATGATATTGTAGTGATGGCTGGTAAAAGTATCAATGTTTGGGACCATGGAGAGAGACTAGGAGGTGCTGGTTGGAAGTGCAGATATTGTAAGCTTACGAAGTCAGATGGAGGTGTAACACGCCTGAAAGAACATCTTGCTGGGAAGCACGGGGATGTTATTCCTTGCAGCGGGGTTCCGGCGGAAGTGAGAAGGCTCATGCTAGCAAGTATAGAAGAAACGAAGCTAAGAGAAAATCTATTAGAGATGAGCGCATGAGAATAGAGCAAGTTGTTTCAGATCCTGTAGCGCATGGTCCATCACGTGAAAATGTCTTTGATGATGATGATGAAAAGCAGATGGAATGGGCTCGGCGAGAGTCGTTGGAGTTGCACCAGCTCGAGCAGAGGGCAAGAGCCCGGGGTGCGACATTTGAACATGGTGGAGGTAGTGGAAGTGCCACAGGAAGGGGTACAGGAAGAAATGCTCTTTCGAGGATGTTTGGTAGGTCGCAGTCTATGAGAGTTGATTCTGATATTTTGCGTAGTTGGGCACCCGTCCAACCCCGCATTGACACAACTCTTAAGAAAGAAGCAAAGTCAAAACTCGGAAAAATATGGACTAAGTGGTTCCATAGTAATGATATTCCTGGAAATAAGGCAGAGTGTCCTTATTTTCGTGCTGCCATCAAGGTTACACAAGAACTTGGTGAAGGTGTTGCGTCACCTAGAGGGCATGAAATTGATGGGCCATACCTTGATGTTAATGAACTGGAGATAAAGCAGTATGTACAGGAGTTCAAAGATGATTGGAGCATATATGGAGTATCCATCATGTGTGATTCCTGGACAGAACCTACCCAAATGAGTATAATTAACTTCATGTTGTACTGCAATGGAAGAATGTTTTTTCATAAGTCATACAGTGGCAGTACAACATTCAACATGAACCCACCTCCTAGCTGCTGGACATAACAACAATTTAAACACATATCTCCACACATAACAAGAGCAAAAGAGTGAAGGAGTTGGACATGAACTCACCTCCTAGCTGCTGCCCTGCTGCTGTTCTTTTTCTATTTCTTACTGCAGCTGCTCCTCTTCTCCCCTAGCACTTTGCTGCAGCTGCTCCTCTTCTCCTCTAGCACTTTGCTGCAGCTACTTCACCTCTCTCTCGGCGTGCTCTGACTAGTCCCTTCTCCCGGGATGCTGATTTCTTCTCCCATTCTAATTGGCCAACTGTTGCTGCCCTTTCTTTAGTGCTAAAGTGCTGCAAACCACTCTCAAAGACAATCATCCAATGCCCTTTTCAGTACAATGGGCCCAACATGTTTGCTTCCAATCAACACTAGCTGCCAATGACAATAATTCACCCTTTTTTTTTACTTCCAACAGCAGCTAATCAACCTAATATATCAAAAACAATACCCAAACTAATATACCCACTGCATTAGCAAGTCAAAAATTCAAATCTTCAATTCAAAAATTTGGCGGTATTTCAAAACCGGTTGCCACCGGTATTTCGATTCTGCGCAGAATCACGGTTTTCCCAACCATGGTTGGAGCTCAATAGAGTACTCAGACCTGGAGGATATTACATCTGGTCTGCGACACTTGTCTTTCGTCGTGGCAAAAGAGATGAAGATGACTGGAATGGTTAGCAAGCACTATCTTTTCCCATTAGAATGATTTTTTATCATCACATGTTTTCAGCCTAACATTTGTATCTCAAACAAATTATGCATGTTACAGAATACGGAGAAAATTTGGTGTTAACAAGGGTTTCATGCATAAGATTTTATTGTGACCTGACGCACTTATATAATAGGCTAATAGCATCATATGTTACAAAAAGAATTATTGCATATTATTTATCCTTCACATTTAATCATGTCAGCATGCAACACAGTTGGTGAATCCAACAAAAACAGAAGAGTGTGGGAAATGCAGTGACTATGCAGTTGATGGAATCCATTGGTTCATTCATAGGAAAAGTATGGTGACTATGATCATTATGATTGAATGATTACAACCAGGGTTCGGCTTACCGCGATTCTGCGTGCGCAGAATTCTCTCCACTGGTCCAGAGATAAAATACCTACGGATTTTGAAATTTGAAATTTTGAATTTGTAGATGCAATCAGGCTTCTAAGGGGCATTGGATGCTTAATGATATGTTAGGGAGCATGTAGGGTCCATGGGCATGGGAAAGGAGCTTTTCGCATGTGGGGAGAAGCAGGTTATAGTTGATGTAAATGATACGGCAAAGTATTAACTGCTGAAGCTCTGCATTTACTTTGTATTCATTTCCTTAGGTTCCATTTGCTAATGCC
Organism: Dendrocalamus sinicus; assembly: GCA_036346575.1. Classification (NCBI taxonomy): domain Eukaryota; kingdom Viridiplantae; phylum Streptophyta; class Magnoliopsida; order Poales; family Poaceae; genus Dendrocalamus; species Dendrocalamus sinicus. The sequence goes on along the minus strand of CM070643.1, from coordinate 14,522,914 downwards.
GCAACCATTTGGTTTCACATGCATGGTCACTTAGCAATGCATGTATAAGAACAAATAGAACATTGTCGACCATCTCCATAAGCTTTGTGAAGCATAATTACTACGACAGGGTTCACTATTCCAGTGGGAACCTAAGGAAATGCATAATTAGCCAGTTGTTTTTCTAGCATGTATAGCCTTCCTTGCATTCGCTTAATTATATCCAATGCCCCTTTTAGTCCTTCAATGTTGGATCAGCTTGTGGGGCAAAATGTCAACCCATAACTTGTCAAACCTAATGGTTTGCGGGATAAGGACCACCACCGATCCCTGCGTGTTTATATAGATGGCTAAACCGCCATATCAGAATACAATATGCTGCAGAGATAGATTAGGAAAGTCCTGGGAATATATCTCTAACAGAGGAAACCGAAACAATCTATTCTATCTCTAATCAGGACTTTCCAATCATATCATCTGCCGCAGATTACAAACAAAGACTTATCTCTTACGGAAGAATTCAGTCAGGGACAAACCTGTACAGAACTTCTATATCTAGCCCTTATCTCTAGCATTACCTTTAACATCCCCTCTCAATCACAACTTTATCAAGTTGAGATTGCTTCTAAAGTCCTTGAGGCGTTGAATAGGTAGAGCTTTAGTGAAGCCATCTGCAATCTGATCTCCTGTGGAGATAAGCTTAATATCAAGCAATTTTTGATTTACTCTTTCTCTAACAAAATGATAATCAACCTCAATATGTTTAGTTCGAGCATGGAAAACTGGATTAGCAGAAAGATAAGTTGCTCCAAGGTTATCACACCATAGTCGAGCTGCAGGAGGACTAGAAATTCCCAACTCTTTTAGAAAAGTTTGGATCCACATTATCTCTGTGTACAATTAGCCATTGCTTTGTACTCACTTCGTGCTAGATCTGAAAGCGTAGGTTGTTTCTTTGCATTCCAGACACAAGGTTGGTTCCTAGAAAGATGGCAAAACCTCCAGTGGATTTTCTATCATCTACACATCCATTGTCTGCATCGAGAGAATCTGAAACTAACATAGAAGGAGATTTAGTAATCTTCAAACCATAGCCCATAGTGTGTTGCAAGTACCGAGTATTCTCTTAGTTGTTGTCCAATGTGCGATTGTTGGTGCATGTAGATCTTGACAAACTTTATTTCTTGAGAAAGAAATATCTGGTCTTGTCGAGTTAGATATTGCAAGGCTCCAACTATACTTGCACCTTGTACTATCCTCGAGGACTTAACTTTTCTCCTTCCAATGATAGTTTCTCAATGGTGGACATAGGAGTATTCATTGGTTTACATGTCTGCATCTCTCAACTCTTTTAACAAATCAGCAGTGTATTTGGCTTGTGTCGAGAATTCCATTATCTATCTTCTTTACTTCAATTCCAAGAAAGTAATGTAGATCTCCTAAATCTTTTAATGGAAACTCACCTTGAAGATCTTTGAGAAGAGCTTGTGTGGCTTTGGTTGATGAGCTAGCCACAATTATATCATCTACATAGATGAGCATAAATATGGTCACATCACCTTTTCTATAAAAGAAGAGAGATGTATCACTCTTGATGGTGAAAATCAAGTTGAAGCAACTTTTCACTTAGTCTTGAATACCGGGCTCGGGAGCTTGCTTCAATCCATATAATGATTTGTCTAATTTGCATACGTGATCTTTCATTTTCTTATCTTCATACCCGTGTTTGCCTCATGAATACATCCTCCTCAAGAACGCCATGAAGGAACACATTCTTTACATCAAGTTGGCGAAGATTCCACCCTCTAGAAATTGCAATTGACAAAACAAGTCCGATTGAAGCGGCTTTGACTCTTGGACTAAAAGTGTCCTCATAATCAATTCCATACCTTTGTTTAAAGCCCTTGGCCACTAACCGAGCTTTGTATCTATCGATTGTCCCATCGACTTTCCTCTTCACTTTGTATACCCATTTACAATCAATTAGATTTATTCCTTTCTTAGGAGGCACAAGATGCCATGTCTTGTTGTTCAACAATGCCGTGTACTCTTCATCCATTGCTTTCTTCCAGTTTTGATCGCATAGCTTCTTCCAAACTTTGTGGTTCACCACTCGCAAGAAAGAAAACCATATTTGATTCTCCCATCGATTGTACTTTATTCGACCATCCGTGAATATCACCGGTTTACAATACCTTCTTGAAGGCGAGTAATAGGACGATGTTGAGAAGAAGAGATCACATCTTCCACCAACTCGGGATCGCGGGAGATCTTGATAACTTGTTCATGGTGACACCATTTCGAGGGTTGGGCGGACTTTCCGAGGATCGGAAGGTGCATGTGTGTGAGATGAAGCTCTTACACGCCGACTATACACTGGGTGATAGGTGGCTTGAGCACTGCATCTTGCTGCTTTCAGTTGCTGCTGTTGACTCGAGTCTCAAGTTCTTTGCGATGACGCAGATTACCACATGACACTGTTGTTCAATCTGCTGCTCATTCTGCTGCTGCGCAATCTCTGCTCAACTCCGCTTTGCACATACCGTTGGTCGAGAATTAGTAGAGACAGATATTATCGGGCAATCATCACAGCGATAATATTATCGGGATAAGCATCACATTGATCATTAGACTGCACCCCATGATCAATAGTGCCAAAAGATCGGAGAAAGAAGAATTTCAGATCGAAGACGAGCACCGCATTTGGATGGAGCTTTGCAAAAGGAAAGACCTCTTCATCAAAGACAACATCGCGAGAGATATAGATTCGGCCAGTTTGAATATCAAGACATTTGAAACCCTTGTGCATATTGCTATAGCCTAAAAAAGCACACTGTTTGGAGCGGAATTGGAGTTTGCGAGTGTTATATGGTCGCAAGTTAGGCCAACAAGCACAACCAAAGACACGAAGAGTTTCATAATCAGGTTTGGTTTGAAAGAGTCGTTCCAAAGGAGTTGAAAATCGAAGTTTGCTAGGAGTTCTATTAATCAAATATGTGGCTGTAGCAAAAGCTTCGTCCCAGAACTTGAGCGGCATAGATGCATGAGCTAAAAGAGAGAGACCAACTTCAACGATGTGCCGATGTTTTCTTTCAGCAGCACCGTTTTGTTGATGGGTATGAGGACAAGACACTCTATGAGATATGCCTTTTTGCCGAAAGAAGGGGTTAAGCTTCTCATATTCACCACCCCAATCTGTTTGAATGGAAATGATCTTTTTATCAAACAATCGTTCAACCAATTGCTGAAACTCATGAAACTTTTGGAAGACTTCAGATTTGTAACGAAGTAAGTAAATCCACACAAATTTGCTATAATCATCAATGAAGGTGACATAGAACTTGTTTCTTCCAACAGATTCACATGCTGGACCCCAAACATCTGAAAAAACTAGTTCTAGAGGAGACTTAGAGACACTAGAAGACTTGGTAAAAGGTAATTGGTGACTTTTCGCTTGTTGACAAGCGTTACACCGATTTCTTTATTGAATTCGGGAACACGGAAGATTATTTAGCCTAACGACCGCTGCACTATTGTGGACGCTGGATGGCCAAGCGATTGTGCCACCGTGAAGAGGATGGCGATTTTATTGCTCCAAAGATCTGTTTGTCGATATCACCGTAGGGTGTGGATGAGAGAGGATAAAGACCTCGCTCACATTTGCCTTTGAGAAGAACTTTCTTCGTGATCTGGTCCTTAATCAAGAAGAAAGTAGGGTGAAATTCAAGAAACACTTGGTTATCCGAAGCAAGACGATGAACTGAAACTAGATTCTTCTTAGCACTAGGGACATGAAGAATGTTGTTGAGGTACAGATTATGAGAGGGGGCACGAACAATAGTGTGACCAATGTGATGAATATCCATACCTGCTCCATTTGCCGTGTGAATCTGATCTCCAGCAGTATACTTCTCACGAATGGCCAGCTTATCAAGCTCACTCGTGATATGATCTGTTGCACCGGTATCAGTATACCAGTTTGTGTCAACGCCATAGGAATTCATTGCTGCTGCTGCACTTTTCTCTTCAGGAACATAGTTTTCGTCAAAACGGTGCTAGCAGGCTGGAGCAGTGTGCCCCTTCTTCTTGCAGAGTTGGCAGATGGGTCGGGAATTTGAGTCTGCAGTCCCTCGGTTTGTATTGCCGAATGCTGCACCTCGACCACGATTGCCATTGTTGCGCCCTCGGCCTCCATTGCGTCCTCCACGCCACGCTGAAGCCACTTTGTCCACGCATCACGAGTTGATGGATGGTCGGTATTGATTGCTCGCAAAGATTCAATCTGTCAAACCGAGGAGTTGAGAGTAAAGCTCACCAACGGAGATTGTATCGGGTCGTCCAGTGACATTGGTTACAACTGAGTTGTATTCCAGATCGAGTCCAGCGAGGATGTAGGACACGAGTTCTTCATCATCCAGAGACTTTCCGGCGGCTGCCATGTCATCTCCAAGAGCCTTCATCTTCCCAACATACTCTGCAACCGTCATATGACCCTTCTTTGTGGTGGCTAGGGCAATACGAGTGTTGACGGCTTGCGCACGAGTTTGAGCAGTAAACATCTGCTCAATAGCCTTCCAGACTTTTGCAGCAGTCTTCTTGGAGGCAACATGGGTGAGAATCTCTCGGGAAAGAGAGGAGAGCAAGTAGCCCAGGACCTGTTGATCCTTTTCGAGCCACAGGTCATACGCCGGATTGAAAACTTTGGTCTCCTTCTCGCCATCTTTGGTGACGATTTCTTCAGCTGGTGCTGTTGCCAATCCATCCAAATAGCCGACAAGTCTTGCACCTCGAATCGCTGGGAGAATCTGCGCTCTCCACAGCGTGTAGTTGGACTTGGTAAGTTTCTCGGTCACAGGATGACCTAGGGTGGCGACGGCCATTAGGGTGGAAGAGCTCGCCATGAGGAGAGGCTCTAATACCATGTCAAACCTAATGGTTTGCGGGATAAGGACCACCACCGATCCCTGCGTGTTTATATAGATGGCTAAACCGCCATATCAGAATACAATATGTTGCAGAGATAGATTAGGAAAGTCCTGGGAATATATCTCTAACAGAGGAAACCGAAACAATCTATTCTATCTCTAAACAGGACTTTCCAATCATATCATCTGCCGCATATTACAAACAAAGACTTATCTCTTACGGAAGAATTCAGTCAGGGACAAACCTGTACAGAACTTATATATCTAGCCCTTATCTCTAGCATTACCTTTAACATAACTTTCAATTTAGGGCAACAAAAGTGGAGCTCCAACTTCTATACTGAGTTTGCTATGATAGTTCAACTTTAATTGGTCTTCTTTGGGTTGAGAAATTGGATCCAAATATCTAGCCAAACTTTAATTGGTCTTCCACCGGTTTTTTCCCGTTTTCTCACCGGTTTTTCCGGTAACTGGCCGGTTACCGGTCTCTTACCGCCCCGCCCAAAAATTTCATTTGCCAAATTTCATCCGGTTTGATTCCGGGATTTCCGAACCGGTGGTTACCGCAGATCGCCACCGCCGGGATTTGCCCTGCATCGGTTTTCGATCCTTGATTACAACACGTGACTGTTATCATATATGACTTGTGATAGGTGGTGTTACTTTTAAAAAATTGACACCATTTTCCACTACGGTTAATGAAATAGGTTTGCATTACTACCTAGGTTACTTGTACTTAGGCCTATAACTCTGTTTATTTCGCAAATATATCCTATGATTTGTAGAGATGAACCTCTTCTTGCTAATTGGAATTTGTGTTCAACTTCTGGCAGCGATGGTTACTCTGGCCAAATCAATCTGCTGGAGGGCAGTGGTAAAATCTCAGGATTTTAATAAGATTGGTGTTGTTATTTATCAAAAGCCGACCTCAAATTCTTGCTTCCTTGAAAGGAAAAATATTGAACCACCTCTATGCTCTGGGAGGGAGGGATCACATACTCCTCAGTACATTGTCTTGACATGTCCTTTTGTTTCTTTTATTTCGCATACAGTTTGGACTTATAATTTGTGCCAATCTTAATAGCCATCAGTGGCTAGGATCATTCTGTTTGGGCCGATTGCTGTATTGGTGGGGGCACCTATGATTTGTGCCATCTGGAAGTAGTCCTGGTTACTGAGACATAGGCCTCGGAGAATATTTAAGTATGATTTTTTTTATGCCAGATATACTGATGTTCTAATGTTCCCCACGTCAGGTATACGCCTCTCGATAGTTGCCTCTTGTTGCCTGCTGTGTCAAGTTCAGGTGATGGAAACAGTTGGGCCATTTCCTGGCCTGAAAGGCTTAACATCAGAGACTCAACTACATATGACTATTCTTCTACTCAGTTTTCTCAAGAAAAAATTGATTCTGATACAAAGCACTGGAATATCCTTGTTTCAGAAGTATATTTCAGTGAATTTGCAGTTAATTGGTCTAGTGTTCGCAATGTTATGGACATGAATGCTGGTTTTGGAGGGTAAGAAAAAATTATTTTGAGTCTTTATGCAATAGACTCATTGATTATTCCATAAGCCATGACAATATCTTTCAATTTTCAGTCCTTCTGCTTGATCCCTGTGAAGTTTTTTGTCCTATGTTTCCTGAATGCTGTCAGACTATTAGTTGGTTCATGCCCTGATTGTTGATGTGTAGAGTTAAGGTACTGGACCCAGTGCCCATCATTCCTTCTGGAATAGCTTTGCTTGTTGAAGGGAGGAACATACTGTTCACTGTTGTTTAATTGTTTTCAACAATCAATTGTCACAAACCTTGGCTTAGCTTCTTGGAATGCTTAAGTGACATCATAGCCGATTGTTCTTTACCAGCTAGCAATGCTTTCTAGGCCCAGATTGTAGGTTGGAGGCTAGCTCGCTGAAATTAAGGATCTAAATTTCTTCAAAGGGTAGATGATATGTTTACACGATTCCTATGGCCGATATTTCTTTCACTTCAAGTATTTTTTCAAGTATCCTTCCTTTCTTAAAAATAATGATCAACATAGCCAGATGTTTCGTTTCATGGTGAGATATATATCAATGTTGCTTTCTTAAACCAGATTTGCGTCATCACTCATTGATCGACCTTTATGGGTTATGAACGTTGTACCCTTCGATCAGCCAGATACCTTGCCTATCATTTTTAACAGAGGTTTGATTGGGGTATATCATGACTGGTGTGAATCTTTTAATACATATCCACGGACCTATGATCTTCTTCACATGAGTTATCTCCTTCAGGGCCTCACAAATAGGTAAACAAGCATGTCTTGATTCTTGTAGAACTGTTATTGTTTGCATTCTAACATTCTCTTCTACACTAGAGCAAGCAAGCTTTATGTTTCTGCTTTTGTATTTTAGGTGTGATATCATTGAAGTAGCAGCGGAAATTGAAAGGGTACTTAGACCCGGACCCGGTAGATGGATTGTGTTGCAAGACACCATAGAAGTGATTAGAAAGATGGACCCAGTTCTTCGCTCTTTGCATTACAAGATTGCAATTGTGTTGCCACCAAGGGTCTCTGGCGCCCTGATAGTACAGGTTCTTAGTCGCCGTGATTCCTGCTTCTCCTTCAGATGGTGTCATTGGTAAACAAAAGTGACACCGATTCTTTAAATTATGATCGCATCGATTCTTCGTATAGCATAGTAGATGACACAGTGGCCCCATATCAAGGATTAGTTTGTTGACATTTTCTCGGTTTAATTGCATTTAGTGCAGTTTGTTCTTTGAGTTTGCTAGCTGAAGTTTTTTTTTTGTCACGCAAATTTAATTCATGGCTATAGCAATAGCCAGTATAGGTTAGTGCTAGCAAGTTTGTAGGTGTATTCTGGAAGCATGTCTTGTAGGATTATGCTTCGGTGATTCTGTATACTTAGCAATAAAATTTTTATGTCGCCTTGCAAAGTAACAACTTTGAGCTCCCAACTGTTTACTTTGTTGCACCTTAGTATTTGCTGTCTTTGGATATTTGTAACCATCCCAGGTTAAATCATTTGTTTAGATTCGACACTCAAGATCCTGTACTGATCTGAGGCATGGAGCTAAATCTTTACTGAAATACTCTGTTTTCTGCCGAACAATGGTTTTTAATACGGACATGCCGCAGGGGCGGACTCATAGGGTATGCTAGGTGGGCCACGGCATACCCTGGGGCCAGCCGGAGTATTGGCAAAAGCCCACCACCTAGGCTGCGGGCGGCGCGAGCAGCAACGGCGAGTTCGTGTGGGCGACGCGGCGAGGGAGCACGCGGTGTGGCTGGCGAATGGCACGACGCGCGCAGCTGCGGAATGCGCGGTCAAGGAGGGAGGCGCGCGGCAGGCGAGCCGGCGAGGGCGTGGCCAGGCCAGGGGGCCGTGCGGCACGGCCAGGTTAATTTGCCTCAAATCTCAGATCGAATTGTTAATACTTGATACATGCAGATCCAGAAGCAATTGTTCACCATCAGCGTCAGTTACGTGCTCATACATGAGAATTCTGCTTTCTTAGTGCATCTTGTCTCAACTATCAAGTACTATTTGCCCAAAGAAGCCATTATGGTGCACTGGCCTGCTGTCAGCCTTGCTTAATTGAAATTCGTGATGGTTTTGATTACAGAGGAATGTTGGTGAATTTCTGGAGATACTCCATATCAGCCTTTCTAATCGGTGTTTTTCTGAATTTCCATACCAGCCGGCCAACTGCAGTGAACCTATCTGATGCTGCATCCAAGCTTCAGAATTTAGTGTCAAGGACAGCTAAACCGCCCAAGATGCCAAATCGATCTTTCAGGTGCTGACCTAGATAAATAATTTTGATGTATCTTCCAGCTCACTAGTAGCTAATAAGTAGCTACATAAACAAACTCATTGTGATTGAATTGTGTCTATCTACTGAATTGCTAGTGGTATATAGTCAATGTGTTCTGCAACTTATGTTTTGTTCTTTCTTTTTAGTCTAATCTGGAAGTAACCAACCTGATGACAGGAGATGGCATGACACTGAATCCACAAGTGTCGAGCCAACTCCTTTGTAGCTGATTATATTCTTTAGAGAAAAAAATTATTTATTGTGCACCTTAAGTTTTCCTTCAAGCTTGAACCTATTGTCAGAAAATTACTGAACCGAGGAGTGAGAATTATCTAATTGTTCAGTCTAGGTTAGGAAAAACAAGAAGAATTTGTGTGCCAATTCTGGCTGAGTCATGTTACTCTTGCATATATATGCCTTACTTCGAAATATTACATGAAAAAAAAACAATGGTGAAACCTTCGATGTTTTCTGACTTGGTTGAGTTTGACCTGAAATATCTTACAACTTACCAATTGGTTGTGAGTTTTTGCTGGTCCCCAGCAGAGTTGTTTGCATCCCACCATTTGTGCTAAAACGCCTCGACTACTATCAGACCGGTTAGAAGTGGTAACCATCAAGAAACTAGCACTGGCCACCTTATGTGCACAATTTTCTTGATTACTAGCACACTGGCTACAACTGGTAACAAGCATAAATACTGATCACCAGAACTTACCAGGTGATTACAGATTACCATAGGTTCTGCTCCATTTGAAAACTATTGTTCATTGTTGGATTTTTGAAAACTATGGTCATAGTGCTATAAATTTTACCTACATAGACATGATGAAATTAGGTTTGCTTAATCCTTGAATTTAAGAATTATCATATTATTTAGTGCTTGTATACCGAATTACGGTGTAAATTTTACAATTATTTACCGAATTAGCAAATGGTTTTACCGAATTGCATATGAAAATTTTGGTGCGGCATACCATTTGGTAAAATTCTGGGTCCGCCACTGACATGCCGGATCTGAATCCACACGAGAAGACATAACATTACTTTGGCACCGAAACTCATTTCGTTTTTTTTAAAAAAAAACTTTCAAAAGGCACTTCGGCATTGAATAAACCATGCTAACTAAAGATGAATTTCCTCTGTACTACATTTCAGGCAGTCAGCAGTCTACTCTAGTCTAGCCCATGGGATGAACCTGTACTATAGCTTACTGCTTACATCTGAATAGCAGCTGCACTAGCTCCATCACTCGCTAAAAATAGTTTGACCGGTCAGATTAGAGGTAGGTATAAATCTAAAACGAGCGTACTACTCCGGTAAGTAGTGTTCGAAAAGGCTGTCAGTTCTAAATGACTTCCCTACATTTTCAGGTCAGCATCGCTCGGACGGCCGCGGAGCAAGGGGGGTAACACGCAAGGACCTGGAGGGACCGTGACGTTACATTCGTACACGCATTGAAATCGGGTGGTGCAGTACGCGCACCATTTTCTTGTGAAATCGGGTAAAACTCCCCGAGACGCCGACAAATCGATCGCTCTGTCTGGCGGTGCGCGGGCACAGCTCGGGAGTCGCGGGCGGCTGTGCGTGCCACCCACGCGTACGTACGTACGTGCCTGTCGATCGATCGGTGCCGGCCCGAGGTGGCGCTCGGTGAAATGGAAAACCACGCGACGGCGGGGGCCCTGGCCTCCTGGGCCACGATTGCCGCCGGCTGGCCAGGCGGATAGCTCACCTGCTGCAATGAAGCGATCGGACGCGCCGGGCCGTGTGCGCGCGGGCTTTCAAACGGGCGGTAGCTAGCGCGGAACTTCACGAAGACAAGGCCTGCGGCTGCATACATGCAGGGCTGTTTGGTTACTCCTGCAAGTTGGACGTGCACTGTACATGCACGTCGATCGATCTGACGTGCATCGGAGCTCTTTTCGGGCTTCTTCTTTTGATATTCTAAAAATTGTTTTTAGGCTTTTCTACATTAACTACCTTTTAAATGTGATATTTTTTCAAATAAGGTCTACAAATTGATTATAGTACACACCGTATAAACTTCATTTATATCGATCAAACTATATACGAGTTTCTGTTACTCCATACTATCTTTCACAAATAGACCAAAAGTTATAAGCCGCAGTCAAAAGACATAAGTCGAAGCTAAAAAGAACATACCCTTTCTCTTATGACTTATAGCTTAAGGTTTCTCTCAAATAAACAAATGAAACTATTTTTTCACAGTTGAAGCAGAACATTTATCAAAACAGTCTTTTTAAAGCGACTTATCAATATTCGATTCGTTCACATAAGCACGCACGCCACAGCTAATAAGCAGAAGTTATAAGCCACAGCCGAAAAGAAATTGCCTATGCATTCGCTGTAATTTTAGGGTCGCTCCAACCGACTTAAAAGTCCTAGCTTCTGACTTTGGTCATTGGCTTTTGGCTACAAATGCGTTGTAGTGGCTATTAGTTTATTCAAAGTCGAAAAAATAATAATAAAATAAAATAAATCCGTTACATGGTCACGAACAATGCAAAAAATAAAGAAAAAAAAGCAAAATAAAAATAAAAAAACCCGAAATCTAGAAACGGACATGTTCCAAGTTTTGCTATTATCCGTTGTGTACATTTGAACTACTTACTGTTATGGGCTAAGCACTTATCACATGAAAGATATGTTTTGAGAAATCAAATTAATAATCCAATTTTTATTCAACTTAATTTTGACTGTGCAAGATAAATTAATTGAAACAGTACGAGAACCAGATTTAGGTGGTGATCGGTTCGGCTGAAAAGCTCGTGGCTTATGGCTGAAAACACTGTAGCTGACTGAAAAAAGCACTGTACCTGACAGAGGCTTATTTAGCATAATTAAATTTAAAAAAATTTAAAAATATAAAAAATATGTTAGCCCATTACGTATAATACAAACGAATACGGAAAAAAACCGGCAAAAAAGCTCAACAAAAAGCTAAAAGTTCAGAAAAAGACGAAATTAATAAATAGTGAAAAATAAGCCAGAAGCCAGAAGCTCAAACCGAATTGATCAGGGTCTTACCTTTGGCAGATTATTTGAAGTACGAGAGAACGTAGAGGATGGCACATGCTTCAACAAAAATTAAATTATTTCTGTGCATTTTTTATATCAAATTATTTCAAAGCACTTGCTCATAGATAAATGCTAGGAAGTGTCCTTTTATAATTGCTTATATTGAACTTTCGTATGAACCATTTGTCTGCTGACGTTGATATATTCGTCTAGTTCCCTAGGCTTAAAGTGGTCCGTACATGCTATCACACATTCACACCTCATGATTTGAGTAAAATAATAGGAAATCATCTCAATCTGCCCCCACTTTTATTCCTCAGTAAGTGCTCGGTGGCTAGTCACTGAAGAAACCATCATTCTACCTTACGTAGCTTCATCAAAGCCTGGACTAATGGTTATTTTATATATATTCAGTACTACAACAGATCAATATTACTACTAGCGGCCCATTCAACGTAGCACTTTTAGTGGTTTCTGTCGTGGTTATTGGTTTTTTCAATTATTTAATTAAATATAAAAGGTTAGAAAATATCATTATATCCTCATAGATGATGCAAAAAGTTTAAAACATCCGAAAAACCAAATTAAAAAGCTAATACATTTATTCCGGCCACTAGCAGTTAGGGACCGAAGCTTGAATGAAGGCCTAACTATCAGATAGAGGGGTACCAGCGTTTCCATCCACATATTTTATATTGGATTACACATTCATATTAGTATATAGGTCTGTTTTTTTGACTGAGGTTTATGACTTTTAACTATGACTTATGACTCTTATTTTATTTGTGCGAGAGATTATATAGTAACAAAAACTCACATGTAGTTTTTACCGATATAAATGAAGTCGATATAGTATATACTACAATTAACTAGTAGACATCATTTTAAAAAGACACTTTACTTAAAAGCTAATTACTATAAAAAGGTTAAAAGCAGAAGCAAAAGTTGAAACAGAACAAGGGTAATATCTACGAGGATTACAAAGGAAAAACGAGCAACTTGAATTTTTTATTGTGCTGATTACAAAAGCTAATGAAAGCATTTTTGGAGAGAGGAGGCTAGGGCGTAATGGCATGCTCTCGTAATGGAACGGGCGAGACCGGGGACTCAACCCCCGATTGTCCCGCCATCCTTCCGCTTGGATCTGATAGCGTCTTTTTCCGACTGTGATGGATCCTTCCATTCTTGCCATATGAGATTTTTCAGCAGGTCAGAAATTTTCTCGTGAAGTACATCAACGTTTCCATTCAACTGTTCACCGATCAAGTTCTTCTGGAGCTTTCTTGCTAGTGGTTACCTTTAGCCGTTTTACTCTGTCTTACGGAAGAGGCAGTTGGTCATGCTTTCCAATCTTGTCCGGATGGGCACATTGTTGGATTTCATGTTAAAAAGTTTTATGATTACGGATTTCGATTCCCAGTTGCCTCCAAAAAAGTTGACGTTCATGTTCTTGACCTTGGACGATTCGAAGCAAAGGGTTTTACCCTTCATTTTCATTTGTATCGGGATGGAGGCGCGAATTTCAACAGTGGCAATTAGAGCATGAGAATGAATGGACTCTCATTTCCTACGAGAAGAAATCTTCTCGTCCAAGGCCCCGCCCTTTCAAAAAGGTGTCTTTTGCTACTAACATCTCTGTTAGCAAGCCGGTTGTTACCTCTAGTTCATCAACACTACAAGTTGGTTCTATTTTTGTGCGTCTTTTTGATGATTTGCATATCCAAAAGGCTGCTTCTTCGAGATTGGCTTCCAATTCCAGTAAATATGCAAGCAAGGATCAAGGTACGATTTCAAGAATACTACAACTGCTCAATTTCAGCATTCATCAGTGGAGTTTAATTCTCAATCAATTGATAATCCGAATGGTGGGGCCAATGCTTTATTCTGTATGAACTGTTTGGGGGATGGACATACAAAAGATTATTGCACAAATAAGATTCAGTGCAAGACTTGTTATAATTATGGACACATTTCCGAAACTTGCTTGTCTAAACTTAGCAATAAAATGGTTTGGCTCTCTAAACTTTGCACCAACAACAACAGGCTGTCCCAATTGCCTTGCCTCGAGGCTACCGATTCTTCGTCTTCCTCAGGAAACAAACCTCAATCACCAGTGAACTCGTCTAGTGCTCTCCCAATTCTCCTCTCTCCACCATTTATCATGGCGGACTACGATATTGTCAACCCCCAGCGGTTTGTGCCGCCTGGTCTGGACATCAATGGTGGTGGGGATGCTCATCTCCAGCGGGCAAACCTTGTTTTCGTTGGAAACCCGCCCAAGGCTCATGAGGAGTACGCAATTGCCATTGTCCATCCAGAGGTAAACCCTGATCAGACTAGTCTAGCTTTGTGGGAAATCAGAGACTATGTTCAGGATGTTCTTCATATGCACACAGCCAGTTGTACCTTTCATCCTCTAGGGGTTGGGATTTACAGGTTTAATTATGAGCTTCCAAGGGACATTGCGATTTTTGGTAGCCCCTATCAGATAGACAATCAGCATACTGTTTGTTTTATCAAGCATGATGAAGCAGTTAATTGGCGTTCTTTCGCTTTTACAAGAGAAGGATGGGTCATGTAGCTTGGTTACCCATTAGATTACCTACATTTCCACTATATGTCCCATGTCAAGATTGCTTAGTTCATGATTTCTTTGAGAATATGTCCATACAGGCTCTCTTTCATATCCCATTATCCACTCAAGCTTTTACTTTTGATGGTGGATCTCTAGGAAATTACAATACATTATTCCCAGACTGATACCTGGAGTTATATGTAGGGAAATGGTAGCTCTCTTCTAGACAATATTATAAATTCATGTTTCAAAGTATACAAGCTCCATTACCACTCAAATGGATTTGGAAAAAGCATATGTGTCATGAAACTCAAAGTGCTTGCCTGGTTACTTTTAATTGACTGGTTGAACACAAAAAACCATGTGCAAAGAAGACATATTTACTTGAGTCCTGATATACATTGTGTTTTATGCCAAATGCATCAGGAAGAAACAATCAAACACCTATTTTTTGGATGTCCATTTAGTCAACACTGCTAGAAATATCTTGGAATACACTGGGACATGAACTTGAATATTTTTCCAAAGGATTTAACAAGCTAGACAACACTTTCCACAAGTTTTCTTCATGGAAGTATTCATCGTTGGGGCGTGGCATATCTGGAAGCAACGTAACGGCAAAGTTATTGAACAAAAACTCCCTTCTTTCATAAATTGGGAAATCTTGTTCAAAAAAGAGATAGCTCTCTTTGTGTGTAGAGTATCTTTAATTGGCTAGAGTCTTTACCATAGCTTTTACCCTCGATGAGGGTTTGTAAATTCCTCAGGTATGTACATATTCCTTTTATTTTAATTCACTTACACTGTAGGGGATGCCGCTACGGTCTTTCCGTAAAAAAGCTAACCAAATCACAATAAAATGCAGGAATATTTGTCATACGAATTTGCATATGATGCATGCAAATGGAATAAAAATTTGCAAAAACATTTAAAATAGAGTGCATGCTTTTTTGCCTTCTTTTAAAAAAAAGCTTTTGCTAGACTCTTCTTAAAACAAAGCTTCGTCAATCATAAAACGACATATTTTTTGAAGGAATAAAACGACACATTGATGCATGTAGCATGGGCGGCCAACCTATAGAAGAAAACTACTTGCAGAATAATTTGACATATTTTCGTACAATTGTTCTATTATGTTTTTGGTAGACAAGGCTCTTGAGTTACTATTGTTTTCTTCTTGACTGAACTACCGAAATACACACAAATGGATTGAAATTACAACCCATTGTCTTCGTGATGTTTAATTTGAGTAATACCTAATTAGTACCTTTATACCAACATTAAAACATAAATTGGATAGTTAAGCACCAAAGCATAAAGCTACATAGCAACGATTATAAGCAGAGTCTCATCAGTTTTGCCTGATCTAGTCGTGACCTTCAGGACCTCACTGTGGTGGCACTTGTTTCTCAAGGTAGCCGAGTAGCGAGGTATGTGGGGTAGTTTAAACGTCGTGCTGTTTTAATTAATCAGTGGTTCAATTTCTGATTGGAAACAAAATCTGAAAATAATTACTTTACTTTACTATATGGGCCTTGTTGGGCCTGATGGCTAGTAGAGGTGTGAACGAAATAACTTAGGAGGTGGCCAACATCTAGAATTCATAGAGATTAACAGTATTATTAAGTAGGTATACTAAAAAAAAGATCTTGGATGGATGGGGTGTCAGGGTCAGGCCCCTCCCAGACCCCGCCCCTGATCCTATGCTCTTATCTCCTAGAAGCATCTTTGACAAACAAAATGGAGGTGCTTGTTGACTAGTGGGAAACAAGAACATACATAAAATAGTCCTGCTTGCAAAATCAGCATATATAAAGTACCGAGAACTAGTGATCGTATAATTGTTCGAGACATGCATCTATTCGATTGTAGCAATACTATTAATTTCTGAGACGGCTGACACTGTCATTATAAATAAAAAAGTTAGTATTCTCCTTTTCCCCCAAGAAAGGAGAAAGGAGTAAACCTATATGTAGATCTGACTGAGATTCAAACAACTCGTAAATACTATGATTGGTAGTGATCAATCTAGCAATAAAATAAGCAGGAAGAGCTTCCTCCCTATACCTAGGCTGGATATTCAGCCAACTGCATGCATCTGCAAACCACAATTGATTAGTTTAACAGAAAAGGGGTAACCAACTGAATATTCCTGTAACACTTCGTCCTAACCTCTGAGTCTAAAATGCTACCACTACTCTATGCCATTCTAATTTGCATTCATTGCTACTAGATTTCGGCAACATCTCCTCTGCTTGTATCTCTACGCCGCGGTAAACAACATGCATTTAACAATAAGTATTAAAATAATTATGCTATAAATAAGAGTAGACACGTTACAACTAAAATCTTTCTGACCCAATCATCCACAAAGAACTATTTCATACTAAACATGACTCGATGACCAGAGTAAGAATAAATATTTCATAAAATAAAACTTAGGTCTCTCGAGCTCAAGAATGCTCGACACCACACGCTTGAGAACACTCGGGACCTCTTGCCTGAAAACGCCTGGAACCATGCATCCAGGAGCATACTTAAACTTGCAAATAGAACATTACTAAGAAAATATACATTATCTAACATTCATCATCAGTTTATGAGGTTCTATTAACTAAGTACATATTAGTAAGCTACTTTACTAAGGCAATCTTAAGAAAAAAAACAAAGGTGATGCTTCAAATCATTATTATTGGATGTGGTATAAAGGTGCTACTCCCATTCTCGATGCATGATGTCTCTTCAGTCGCCTAAAAACAACAACTAAACAAGGGTGAGTTTGAGACTAAGCAAGTACATAATAAAACAATGGCACCAACACAATAATTCAGTAAATTCCATATTTATGAACTCTAAATCATAATCTATGTACTTGTCTCCTTTTTTCTTTCATGCAATACAATGCAATGCGTTGTAACTGTAGTTTATACCAATATAGCATAATATTCACCCATCGATGAATCACTCTTGACCTATCCTCTTTCATATGAGGTTTCAACTTCTACTCCCGTAGAGTGCCTACCGAAGTAGGTCTTTATCTTCCTACTCCCGTGGGATGTCTACCCGAGGTAGGTCCTGTGTATGAATGCAATGCAGGGATGCAACTTTCTTTCAATATTCACTTTTATCTATTTAGGCATATTTCATCAACAATATCAACAACATGTAGACAATGATAACAAATCATAGCATTGTTGTAAATATTGTGTAAGAGGAACAACTAGTAAACGCAGCCATCACAAACCACGATTCTACTATGCACTTGCATGTTTAACTTTGTGGGTAATGACCAACCCTGAACCTCCACCTGGATGACCAATACTTCATTTTAAAACATGCCACAACAATACAAACAACAATACAATACAAACAAGCTATGGCTAACGACCGCACTCATGCATATGGAGATCTCGCACGGAGGACGTGCGAATGCCGGAGCCTTTCTTTTCCGTGCATGGAAGCCGACTCCCTAGTGTCGAGGCGACGGCGCAATGGCTCAACACGAAGGTGGCCGATCATGAAGGATGTGCTATAGATACCGCTGAGGTGCGAGCGGGCACAACAAAACACCATGGATGAGAAGGTAGCTGAGTATGACGCCACTCCACTCTTGCAACTTGGAGCCGATCTGCATCACGCACGGAGATCAACTCCCTGGTGTCCGGCGATGAGAAATGCTGCTCCACCTTTGTCGGTGCGATGGGGCAGTCGCCGGAAGTAGCCCCAGATATGGCATCATCTAGGGTGCTTGCGTATGGCGAGATGAGCTTATCTGAGGTGCTTGTGGCACGAGCACTCTGGTTCTAGCCTTCTCTAGCACTCTGGTAGCCAACTGTTGTGACTATTGACCAAATAGTATATGAGGGGACTAGCTAGAGATAGCTGGTGAGTAAGAATGAGTGGATTTGGGTATCCATGCCCCTTTTGGGGATTTATATACATAAGTGGTGTAGGATGGGAAATTCCCATCCTACCTCTTAATAATTACAAAATGTTATATTGATACATTCCTTTATACTATTGGGTCTATTACATATTGGGTCAGTTGTAAGGCCCAGTTACGGAGGGTTAGGCTGGGGGCACCTTTTGCATGTACAGGCCTAACCAGAAACCAGTACTAAATTGATAGGTTGAGGAAGGAACATCGTGATAGGTGTAGGGTCAGATTGGTTGCCTCAACTTTAATAAAAACAGGAAAAATGCTTGTGCTTTCCTTCCCGATTGGGCACATCAGTATATTATTCTTGTGCAAAAGCTGCAAGCTTCTGTTTCTTCTCCATTCCAGCATCTCCAATGCTTACACAAGAAACTCCTATATAGTTACACCTTGCAGATTGATTAATGAGTATGCACCACTAAACTGCAAGATCTATGTGAAGAGTGAAGAGAACTAGACACTTAGACACCAGTGGAATATGGAAGCATGCCGGCAAGAACTGCAGTTACCTATTTATGAGCAGCCACAGTGACATATAGAGCAAATTATATATTATAAATGTATTGTAGGGAAGCACAAGAAGCATCCAACATATATTTATGGATGACTAGACACTGAATCGAAGCATCAGTATGATTCTTTGCTGTCATAGAGAGCAACATTATGAACAGGGACAGCAATACAGTGAAAAAGTTCGGATTAATTTATGCCCTTGACGTTTGTTGCTCATGCTTTAAACATCAACTGAGATCCAATTAGCAGTTTGCAGTTAGTTTTCTGTTACCCACCGGATCGGCTGTATATATATGTGATGGATGGTGGCTTGTACGTCTGTGTATACGCACAGTAGTACGTACAGTACACACGCTGGTACCTAACCACAGGTTTTAAAATCACAACACAATCATCATCGATGAAGAATCCAACGATGCCTGTCCCTGAAAGTAATTCTCCCGTACCAAAGAAAATGGATTAATTAGTCGAACATCGCCTCGCTGACTATATAACGAGCTAAACTCACTCAGCGCGCTCTTATTTATGGGGCCGGCTTTATATAGTCGTCTTTTTTAAAAAATAACATTCAATTTTTTTCACCTTTGGATCGAGATATTATGGCTCCGATTCTCTCTCACACCTATATAACTCCCCACACTACCTCCCACCCAAGCCCCAGCCCTCAATCCAACTGCCGCTACCGCTCCTGCCCCTTTGCTACCTCTCGCCACCTCGCTAGTGAGGCCTCTTGCATTGATGAGCTCCTCTCGGCGCCTTGCCCCCTCGTCCTCCGCCCTGTCTACCATTCCCGTCGCTGCCTTTACCTCCCTTCCTCTCCAGCGAGATCTCGCTGCCACTGCTTTCCTTCCTCATTTTCGGTAGCTACCACCGCCGGATCCGCAACCCCCTCCCAACCACTTTTCTTGCTCGTGTCCATCGACACCATTGCCGCCCCGGCCTCTCTCTAAGCCTGGGGGGCATCAGTGAACTCGAATCCTAATGGGTGAACCCTAACCCTAATCCACGGGTTGACGTCCCCATCGTCGTCGGGCACGGAAGAGGAGGAAGACAACCTCATCTGAGCACGGATCTCCACACCGATCCAAAGGTGAGAAAATTGACTGTGATTTTATAAAATTTCAAATGCCTGTAAAATAGCAAATCCGTTTATCATAGAATACTACAAAAAAGATTGACGCTAATTGGACATTGCCCCCATCGACGCGCTGGAGTGATGGGAGCGTGCTACTTAATTATAGACATACATGCTACTATTGTAGATAGATAGACACAGTTAATGCAAGAAATTAAGTTTCCAATAGTACTATAAGTAGTTTAAGCCTTTATCTTGCCCCAAATTGAGTTTGAAAATATCACTTCAGTAACTTTTTTTAAAAAAATTTAACCTTCGAACATCTGTTTTTATAAATCTAGCCTCTTCTATAGATCTACCACGTGCGGTAGCAGCCCCACCAAACCACAGTAGCACAGCAGCACTATAGCTGCAATATCATATCGAGCTACTATGACTCGTGAGGCTGCTGCCGAGCACGGTAGGCCCGTAAAAGAGGCTAAATTTATAACAATGAATGTTGGGAGATTAAACTTGGAAAAAATTGGATAGAGTGATATTTGTAGCAAGTCGGGCCTACGCACAATAATTTCAGACAAGACCTGACAATTTTGGGAGTCGAAAGCAAGCAGGCACACGGGGCGCCTGCGATCCATCGATCGATCAGGAATCGGGAGGAGAGGTCGCTCTGCCCGGCTGCAATTGTACGGTGGGGCCGGACGGGTGCGGCGGAGCAAAGGCGGAGCGCGCGGCAGCGCCAAAAAAAAAGGAAAAAAAAAGACTTGGGTGATGGCACATTCGCACCATGGCAGGCAGGCGGTCGGGCACTCGGGCTGGCATGCATGAACAGCGCGCCACAGTAGCGCGCGAGCGAGAGCTGAGAGAAGACGACGGGCCGGGCCACGCAAAGGACAAAGGAAGCGATTCATTGGCTTTCCTTTTCGCTCCCATGCCCAGTGTGGACATGAGCAAGCCTCGCCTTGGTCCACCACCCCTTGTGGAGAAAGTGAGCGAGAAAGGCTAGCTAATGCTAAGACTGGCCACTGTTCATCTTCTTCCTCAATCGCTTGTATATCAGAAAGGAAGCAGATAATTAGTCAGGTGATCATACATAGCAAATATATAAGAAAGGGCTCATCTGATATCAGGAAAGAATGCTATTACAAGGCAAAACAGTATGCGTATCTTCCAGCTAATGACAAGACAAACTGTGCTCACTAGCCATGTTTGGGCCATGGTATATATGAATATAAATGCAATTAAACAGGGGAGAAATAAAAAGGAATGAAAAATACGAGAGAGAGAGAGAGAGAGATCGCCCATGAATGTAAAGAGACAAGATCGGAGAGAGCAAGAGAGGACGCATGCAAGCAACACATTGACTCAGCAGTGACTAGGTACCCACGCCCACTGGCAGACCCAGCTGCACGCGTGCGTCTGAGCGAGAGAGGAGGCCGGCACGAATCAAAGCAACGAGAAAGAGAGGGCGGCAGTGTGACAGTGTGTGAGAGAAGAGTAGCGCACGTGTGGTCAGAGACTGAGCGCCTGCCATGCCATGGGCCTTACTCTCCATCGAGTCCATCCGTGGCCTACAGTCCCATCCAATCCGCCGGGGACCAGTGCAGAGATCTCCGCTCCTCCCCGCGCTCTCTTCTATTTAAGGCGCTCCGGACAAACCCCTCCCGTGTGCATGCCTAGCCCTATCAGCTACCTCTCCCCTTCTCTCTCTCTGTCCCTTCCGCTCTCGCCATTACAAACCGCAAGAACTGGTGATTGACGCATGCATCTCTCTATCTCTCTCTCGTTCGCTCATGATCTTGGGCACAGATTTCTGCAGCTGTGCCTGTGCGTACGAGGAATAGGAAATGGTAATGGTGAAATGGACGAGGGTGTATTTGGAATTGGCGCTAGAGATGGGCCGGCTGGGGAAGAAGGCCGGCCGGGGATGTAGCGCGTGGCAGGGCCGTGTGCGCATGTGTGACAGGGAGAGCGCACCGCCATCAATGCACTCCTAGCTTCTGCCTGTATGACTGTATCCCTCTCCATTTGCACAGTCCATCCTAGGAGAAATACCATTTAACGAGTGCTGCAAAAGTGCAAATTAAGCAAGAAACGGAAACCACACTAGAAATATTATTGTGCGCAACAAGAGATTAGATTGCAATAGCCGTGTGAGTGCATCACAAATTCACAATATATATATAGCTAGCTAATTAAGTTAGAAAGAAGTAGTGTTGCGATGATGAGAGGAATTAACAGACTTGGGAGATTGATCAAGCTGAAATATATAGCTAGCTAGGAAGCCATTAATATGACCTCAAATCTTCATTTCTTTACCAAGGATATGTATGGGACCATGAACAAACAGCAGTACAGATCAATTCATTTTCCCCTACTACTTCAACTGATTCTTGCCATGTACTTACGAACCTAAGTGATCAGAAAAAAGGGGCTGAGAAAAAAGAAAGAAAGGAGGCAATCAACAAAGAAAGAAGCAACAAAGCATACCAAAACCAGAAAGCTCAAATCTTTTGCGATGCGGAGACGATAAACAAATTAATGGACAAGGTTTGCAGGTCTACTATACTCAAGAGGTGCTCGGTGCAGTACTGCCACTCCCTCCAGCTTGTGCGGCGGACGCAGCTGCGGCGCCACCGCTGCCCCCGTCCCCGCCGCCCGCGGCGCTAGCAGCAACAGACGAACTCGACGACCCGGCAGCGGCGGCCGTCTGCGCGCGCTTGCGCTTCTTCTTCTCGTAAGGGATGCCGCGCGCCTTGGCCTGCGAGTCGCGCACCTCGCGGAGGTAGATCCGGACGGCGCGCGCGGCGAAGGGGTTGGACTCGGGCGTGCCGCCGCTCTCCTCGTAGGCCGCGCGCAGGCGGCCGATGAGCGCGTCGAGGGACCCCCACGCCTGGCGCAGCGGGCACGGGCACGGCCCGGGCGGGTTGGGCTGGCCGTAGTACGCGCACCCCGCGGCGTGCACCTTGGTCTTGCCGAACTGGTCCAGGTACCTGAGGAACTCGATCACGTGCGCCCCGCTGCACCGCGCCAGCGTCAGCGGCGGCCGGTGGTTCCGCAGGTACTGCAGGAACGTGTTCCAGTCCCTCCGCTTCTGCGACTCGTACCTGCTCAGCTGCGCCGGCGGCTGCTGCGGCGCCATGGCCGGCGCTCCGGTTCCGCCACCGTCGCCCGCGCCGGAGGACGGGCCGGGGCCGGAGGAATCCATGCAACAGCTAGCTAGCCGGGAGAGCTAGCGCGCGGGCGATCGCGGTGAGTGGACGCGCACCGGGCGGGGCTAAAGGAGGAGATCTGGGGGCTGGGGTTCGATGGGGTGGATCGAGATGGGACGTTGGAAAGGAATGGAGCGGGGCGGAGAGAGCGACGGGGAGCCGGGGGGAAGGAAGGGGAGCTGAATGTTACTGAAGTGGAGCGGAGGCGTCAGGCTGATGGGAGCCACCCGGGCCTTTCACGTGGTGGCCCCTCGTACCGAAACAATCCGGGGTGTATATACGTGCGTAGTACGTATAAAACTACGCCAGCAAGTATGTGTATATATATGTATGTATGTATACCTAGGGCATGTATATGTAGCTAGGGTGTTGTACTATTGTATGGTAGTATTGACAGTGTGTGTATTTACGCATACTCGCATACTGTATTCAGGCCAAGTTATTTCAGAGGGAGGTGCTATACATACGTTGGGTTTGTTAGTGGGTTATTTTGGGCTGATAGTTTATGACTTATATTTAAAATATTTAAATTCTGACTGTTCGCGAGGTAGTACGTATAGGAAAATAATCACATGTGATTTTAGCCGATACAACTGAACTCAATATACTTTTTACTACAATTTTTCTGTTAACCGCGCATTAAAAAATACACTGTTTAAAAGCTAATTACTATAGATAGTACAAACATAAGCTAGCTGAAAGTCAAAAAGAACTTAGCCATGACTTTGGCTCGGCTCCGTTCATATTGATTTTTGCTTTTAATTTCTGCTTAAAAAAATAAAAAAACAATATAAATACTCGGCTTCTTCACTCATCTTGCTACCGTCTCGCTCTGGGATAAGGCAGAGAGTCATAGATGCATCACCCTCCCCACTCCTCTTATTTCCATCACGCATACATATCTCTTCCTCACTTTTTGTATCGCTCACCATCTTCTTCTAGAAGTTACTTTTTTTAACTGCTACTATTCATTTTTAGCAAAAAGTAATAAGTCACAGTCAAAAACCATCAGTAAAAACCAATACGATCGCCCAAAAAAATGCATGGTTCAATGTAGCTGCTATCACCATACCAGGTGTAAGTATGAAACGGAATCGGAAAGAAGAGGTAACGGAGCCCTACGGCTGAGAAGGCTTGAGAGATCGCTAATTTTGGCGTTATGTTTTCACAAATCAATTTTGTTCAGTTGATTCGAATTTGTGGTAGCACTCATCCCGCCTAATGCAAAACCGTTGCTTTGTTCATGTTCGCGTGTAGTTGCCTCCCTAACCGGCGCGGCCAAGTGTGCTTAATTATTACCGTCGTTGTAGCTATGATGTACTCAGAATGATGGGCATCCTCACATCTATATTTGGCGAGTCAAAACAGCAGTCATCCACTGCAAGAGCGACAACTCGTTCTTTTTCCATTTTCTTTCTTCTGACCAGGACGTGAGATGTTCCTGTTTACCACACAAGCTCAACTGTAGGGAGGAGGCCGAGCAAGCATAATTAGACAAGTGTTAGTATCTTTGCTTTAACATCTCAAATTTCCAGAAATAAATTAAATATAGTGTATCTTCTCACGTAGAATATCTACTAAAGAAGCCATTCTCAGCCACTTTCCATACTTTGAGTTGTTTAGGTTGATTTCAACGATTTGCACTAGCTTTACTTGATAGGAGCCCTTGCATTTTCTGCTTGGTGCTTTGTAGAGAAAGGTGCCAGAAATTTTTTTGATATGAAACACATATGAGATAGTATTTGATGAGTCTTTCTATTACCGTATAAAATTTTGTATCAAGCTATACACTGTAGACTAGACAAGTATAGCTGTCAGTGATGCATATTTATTAGAATATCGTGTGAATAATAGATCAACTATCTTTTTAACTTAAATGCTAGAACACTTTAGTATTTCTGATTTGTGGCATCATTGTCATAAGTTGAATCCGTCTGAACCGATCTTTGTACATTCATGTGATACATTGTCAATCTCTTTACCTATTCTTTTTATAGGTCTCATCTGCTCTATAGTTTTATAAATCTAATCCATTCCTTGTTGTTTCATGTTGCTGTGAGGTGGTGATATCTATTTTTCTATGGAGAGTTTTAACTAATCTTTGCATAAGCAAAGATGGGGAACCACATAAGATAAGAAAGTTGAGGGGATGAGGAAAAAGGAAAATCGGAAACATTGTCTATTTTAGAGCAACATGTCTATTTGGTTGAGCCTTTGGGGCATTGCTATAAGGAACTATATGGATATTGATTTTTACCAATGAATATGCCGTTGTTCAATTTGTCAACAAGAAAAAACAGGAAATGGTCAACAAAATATTGAATGAAAGCTATAGACACATATGTGGATCTTACCTGTACTTATTCAAGAAAAACTAGGGTAGAGATTGATTCATTCTATGGAGTGTTAAAAACATTTTTTTGGTCAATGTGTGATTGCTAGCATGAAATAACATGCTAATGCCACTCTCCCCTGTTTTCTTCGCAACCGCTCCCTTGATGCTCGTCTCGAAGACAAGATTGCGAAGGCTACAGAGTGAGAAAAAGGTCATGTCGACCTGGTGGAGCAAGGTGATCGAAAATATGCGGCGAGATTGAAAATTAATTGAGCCCCATCGAATTTTGTTAGGATCACACATGGAAGCCCTTATTAGTTCCACTTAGCTGATGTTGGCACACATGTACACTTGCATTTCACCTCAAGTCTGATGGCTGATATTCTTTTGGGGATCCTAGGGTTTAGATCTAACGGGTTCTCCTTTTCTATTTGAGTTCTTGAGAGATACCGAGAGGGAGAGGGAGACTGACCGTCGGACGGCGTGGAGGAGGAGGTGGCCATCTCGGTTCGTCGGTGACGACTGCGCACGGGCAGCGGCGGTCGGGGAAGAGGTGCGGGGCTCCTCGGTGGCGGCGCGGCGCGGGCGGCGGCGACCTCCCTGGCGGCGGCGTTGAACGGCGGTGGTACTTCCCGTCGCTTCAGCGCCCCCCCTCTTAGATCGGTTAGGGTTTGTTGGTGGGGAAGGTGGCGGCACGGTGAACCTCGTCGTGTGTGCCACCCCGGCCCCCACCTCTCTTTTGTATGGCGGCGCGACAGGGCCCACCACCTATTAGGTGGGCGCCCGATCGTATGCGAGCAGGAGGGTATTTGGCCGTTGGGCCAAATGCCCTGCTGAGATCATTCTAACATTCTCCCCCTTGATCTCAATCTATACTTTATCTTTAATTACTTTTTGACTTTACACATTCCATCATAGATTAGTGCATAGAACATGTCTCATCGTCACGGTCAATCGCCGATGGATTCAACAGCTACAATACACCTCTCTGTTCTGAAATAGTTACTTTAAACTTTTGGGCCATCTTTTAGTCCAGGAATCATAGGCTTTCCCTTAAACCCATGCCGGCTACATGTTCTCTGAACACGTTGGGTGGTAAGCCTTTAGTAAGCGGATCCGCTAACATCTTTGCGGTACTTATGTGCTCAAGACTTATAATTTGATCCCGAACTTTATCTTTCACAACATAGTACTTTATGTCAATGTGTTTGGCAGCACCACTTGACTTATTGTTGTGGGCATACGTTACTGCGGGTTCATTATCGCAGTACAACTTAAGTGGTCTATTGATGTCGTCAACCACTTTTAAACCGGGTATGAACTTCTTTAGCCAGTTCACCTGCCCCGTAGCCTCATAACATGCTACAAACTCGGCATACATTGTGGACGATGTAGTGACGGTTTGTTTTGAGCTTTTCCACGATATAGCTCCTTTAGCGAGAGTGAATACATATCCGGATGTAGACTTTTATCATCTCCGCAAAATCGAATCAGTATACCCCACTATATGGAGTGAGTCCGATCTTCAGATGTCATCATGAGGCCTTTTGTTCCTTGCAAATAACGCAAGACTTTCTTTATCAATTTCCAATGTTCTATTCCAGGATTGCTCTGGAATCTGCCAAGTAACCCGGTAACAAATGCTAAGTCAGGGCGTGTGCATACTTGAGCATACTGTAAGCTTCCGACAGCTGAAGCATATGGAACCGCTTTCATTTGATCGATCTCATACTGGTTCCTGGGGCATTGAAAATCCCCATATCTGTCGCCCTTGACTATAAGTGCAGGTGAAGGACTACTTTTATGCATACCAAATTTCTTTAAGACTTTCTCTATGTATGCCTTTTGTGACAGTCCCAATACCCCTTTGTTTCTATCTCGGTGAATTTTTGTCAGACCCGGATTTTTAAATCTGAATCTTACTGTGTTTCACTGCACTAATCCCTGGATCAGTAGTTAGTGCACACAGGTACATTGCTGAATCATTTCATACATCGCATAATCAACCATTATATTACATAAACTGAATTACACCACGTCGGGTGATAGTTTACAAAAGGGGGCCGACTAGGCCAAATGTCTTCATTACATCAACGCAGCGGAAATTATAGCAAAAACAGACCCAAATCCACAGGCAAGCGGCCAGTAGGGTAATGTGTACCATATATGCCACCAGGGTCCCGGTAACATACATGTACACAACGCCTAGGGTCTACTTGTCTATGCCTAACCACCGAGGCCTACGCCTTAATTATCGCCTTTGCTTCCGTCGATGTTGGCGGGGGCCTCCTCATAGGCGTAGTGTTCTTGAACTCCTGCTTCTGAATTGTATCGCAAGAGCGAGAATGAGCACTCCGACCCCGTGCTCAGCAAGATAACACACAGAATGCAATATTTAACATGCCTGGCTAATCAAAGGATGGCTTGGGCTCATTTTATTTTGCGGAGAGTGCTTTTGAATACAATTATAGGAAAATCCCTGAGACCTAGCAATTTTAAACTCAAAACTTTTGTTTATAAAGTAAGTTGATCATATAATTGACCCAGATTCCATCCACCATTACATGGCATCTGCGCCATATAGCATCTTTCAGCGTTATAGCCGCTTAACATACCACTGGGATAACTCCCAGGACAATTCCAAACCAGGGCAGTCCTTCGCCCTTAAATTTGCCCATTCCCCGTTTCCAAGGTTTTTAAAACAGAACTATATCCAGTTAAGTTCCCATGTCTGCCCTTGACCGCGGGCACGGCTATTCGAATAGTTTTGACTCTGCAGAGTTTGTACACTTTCACCACAAGAGATGAACTATCCTTTTTGCCAACATGCTTCCTTAGGCATGAGACCCAGATAATTTATCACAAAGCCTTTACCTTACTCCGATCTAGCTAGACACCACCCACGCTGAGGTTTCACCACCGAAGGGTTACACCACCACGCCGAAGCCCTCTTGCGCCGTGTGAGTACAGTACACCCCGTGCCTCACGAGAGTAAACCAAGACACCACGGCACCCACTTTCCTCGGTGATATCCGAACTAGACCCTTGCAAGTTATTCAGCTAGGTCGCACCCATTATAGACTTGTGGTTGTCTTGTTTTACACGGGTGGATATGACAAGATTCGGTCCTTAAAGTTACTGGATGGTTCTACCACATTTCATGATTTGTGCTCCCACCGCACCACTACCACCCCAAACCATCCATCCGGTGTTTAAGCAATTTTAGGATTTTCCAGAGGTAAAAATATCGTGTCACCTATTACACTCATTCCATCCATGATCGCCCCAAAACATTTCATACTTTGCAATTGTTGTTTTGGGGCAGCTATGTACCCCCGTTTTATCTAGCATTACTAAGCATCGCAATATTTATTGGGACTTACTGATAAAAGCTATGACAGTATAAGTTTTGCTAAGGCGACAAGGTTCACATGTCCAAACATTTCAACGGATCATTATAAGCAAGCATTACAGTAGGTGTATAGCTATCATTTCTGGAAATGAACATATTTTGCCACATGAAATAACAGCATGCATGTTGATATTTTAAAAGAAAGTACTTTGCAAAATCATAGGTTCAAAATGATCAAGGTGTTAACTCGCCTTGGTCACAGGGGTCGGTTTCTTGGTGATCTGGTGCTTCTTGTGCTGCTGCCTCGATATCTTCCTCTTGAGCCTCGTAGGCTATTTAATCGTACGGAATACCCCATTAAAAGAAAAACAACCAATCAATAAAATATCACCAGAAATTCAAATGAACTCAAAAAAATATGGTTCTGGTTCCATTGGATAGATCTTGAATTTAAACGAATTTAGAAATTTGTTTCATTCAATTCGGAGCTAAAATGAAGAAGTTATAAGCGGTCAAAGTTTTCGGTTCCAGTCAAATCCAAAAATATTACAACTCTGACATGTGGGGCCCATTGTCAGCCTCTATTCATTTTAATTTTTCCAGTTTATTTTCTTTTTCATTCTTTGTTTCTCTGACATGTGGGGTCCGGTTACTGTTCATGGGGTCCACATGTCAGTACGGTCCGTGCTTGGATGCATCACTGACCGGTGGGGCCCGGTCGGCGTGACTCGAGATGTGATGGGCGGCAGGTGGGGCCCACCTGTCGACCGAGATAAACGGAGAAAACTCAACCCGCGCCGCTGAGCGAGGCTCGAGCAGCAGCCGGAGGCTGGGAGGAAGAGAGCGCGATAGCCAAGTGAGCGGGGAGGCTTTGCCTACCTTATAAGGATGAGGAATCCTTTGAAGGATGCCGACGAGGGGTCGGGCAGAGGAGTCGGGCGACGGTGGCGGCGACGAGGGGTCGTCGGGAGGTCCGGTGAAGAGGTGAAATGCGTTCCTCGTGCTGCAGTGAAGACAATGGTGCGATCGCCGGGCCGAGGAGGTCCGAGATGGGTCGGCGGCGGCGGCGGCGACTCGAGTGGCTCGGTGGACGGCGATGTCGGCGTCGGGAAGCTTCGCGGGCGGGGACGACTTCACGGTGCTCGTGGGTGGTGTGAGTGAGAGGAATCGGGTTTTAATGGCTCGATCGAGAGATTGCGCGCGCGCCGAGTTGGGGCGATGGGGCTCGCGGCGTTTGAGTGGATGTGGGCTCGATTACTGGTCAGAGAACGAAGATGGCGTGTGTGGAACTCAACGGGGTCCACGCCTTTATACACGCGCGAGGGAAGCGCGGCACCGGCGCGCCCGTGCGGTCGCGTCGGGCTGAGTGGTGGAGCGGTAGGGCTGCGGCGGCGTTACGCAGGTCTTGACCGTGAAGACACACCGCACGCCTACGCCCCGGTGGTTGCCTCTGCACTTGCTTCCCTCCTCCTTTGCCGCGTGAAATGGCGCGGATCGGCCGCGGCGACGCAATGGAAAAAGTCCGGGCGGTGGCGTCGAGTCAAGGGCGACGGGAGGGGCGCAGGCTTTCCACCTGAGCAACGGGGTGACGCGGCGGGGCGAGGCTGTGCATGCGCGCCACGGGGAGCAAAAGCTCTGCCCGTGGTGCCAGCGCGCCCGCGCGGGAGAGAAAAGGGAGCGGGACGACGAAGCTGACAGGGCGGGCCCATCGGTCAGCGGGAGAGGGGAGAGGAAAGCGCGATGGCGCGGATGAAGCCGCGTGGCGGAGAGGGTCGATCGGGCGGCCGGTGCGGTTTAAGTGAGGGGAACGGAGGAGATCGGCCGAGGCGATCGGGCGGCTGAGAGAGATGCCAGAGGCGGACGGGCCGGATGGGCCGAGGCGCGCGGAAGGAGAAAATCGCGGCTGTCCACGCGGCGAGCGGGGGTAAGGGGAAGGCGGGATCCGCCTGGCGACGTGGCTCAATCCCACCCGTCCAGGTGTCGGACGGAGGGCGGTGGATTTTCTGATTTCTTTTTGGATTTTAAGTTTTGCTTTTAGAAATTACCAGAAAATCCCAATAAGTCCGGAAAAATATGAAAATGCTTCCAAAAATTCTAGGAAAATTCTCGAGGTTCTGGTAACATTCGGACTTAATAAAAATATTTCCAACGAAAGTTGGTATTTATTTTACTTACTTCCTTATTTTTCCATGCCATTGTTTTTCCAAAATTAATATTCTATGCCCTAAATCCAATTTCTTTATTTACTTTTATGGATCATCTTTTGATTCTTGTTTACAATTGTTTGTCTTTCTCTTTTATAAATTCTTTAATTCGAACCTTAACCAAATTCTAAAAGCATCGAAAAATCCAAATCCAAATGGAATACAGTGCAAAAGTAATTCAAAATCCCCTCATTTTCTAATCCCAATTTTTGGGATGTTACAATTTTGATCCCTAGAACGAATGAAGCTTCACCAAGATCTTTCATATCGAAGTTTGAGGACAAAAACTTCTTTGTTTCGATGAGTGATGACATCACTACTAGCTAGTAGAATATCATCCACATACAGGATTAGGAAGATAAACTTCCCATCTTTAAACTTTGCATAAACACAGTTGTCCTCTACATTGTCTTTAAACCCAAATTTTCTTATTGTCCTGTCAAACTTCAAATACCACTGTCTTGAAGCTTGCTTTAACCCATAAATCAATTTCTTTAGGCGGCATCCCATTCTTTCATTTCCTTCCACGACAAAACCTTTCGGTTGTGCCATGTAAACATTTTCCTCCAAATCCCCATTAAGAAATGCCGTCTTTACATCCATCTGATGTAACTCTAAATCATAATGTGCTACTAATGTCATTATGATTCTGAAGGAATCTTTACATGAGACTGGAGAAAATGTCTCATTGTAATCAATCCCTTCTCTTTGTGTAAAGCCTTTTGCCACAAGTCGCGCTTTATGTCTTTCTACATTCTCTTGGGAGTCATGTTTAGTCTTGTAGACCCATTTACAGCCTACTGTTTTGGCTCCTTTAGGAATAATTTCCAAGTCCCAGACTTTATTAGTCTTCATGGACCTCATTTCCTCTTCCATGGCCTCAAGCCATTTTGAGGAATTTCCGCTTCTCATGGCATCTTCAAATGAGGTGGGATCATCCTCCATTTGAAATTCCTCTGTATGATAAATCTGATAATCATCAGAAATAGCTGATCTTCTTACTCTTTGAGACCTCCTGGGCCTCCTCATTTGGTACATCTATCGTTAGAGGTCGTTGTTGCTCCCCTCATCTGTGGGCGCTTGGTTCTATATGATCCTGAAGAACAGGTTCTTCATTCTCATTCATTGTTGCCACGGAGGAACAATAACAGTCGCCGCACCACGTTGTCTTGCACCGTCGGTGCAAATGGCAAAGCAGTAGTGTGAAGAATGGCTCTTGAATCATCGGAGTGGCGCATACACCCGCTTCTCTTCAAGGTCAATCTCTCGAGCTACCATGCTCCCCTCATCATTTCATCCTCTAAGAAGACAGCGTGTCTCGTTTCTACAAACTTTGTATATCATGTCGGGCAGAGAAACGATAACCTTTTGACTTTTCAGGTAGCCAATGAAATGGCAACTTCATCGCTTTGGGATCAAGTTTCCCAAGATTTGGGTTAAATACTTTAGCCTCAGTGGGACTCCCCACACACGTAAGTGGTTTAGTGAGGAACTCTTCCCGTCCACAACTCGCATTTGTTTTGTGCACCGACTTACTAGGCACTCTGTTGAGAATATGAATGGCGGTTTTCAACGCCTCCATCCATAAACTCAATGGGAGTGTGGAGTAGCTCATCATACTTCGCACCATATCCATCGAGTGCGGTTGCGTCTTTCACTACTCCATTTTGCTGAGGTTCGCCTGGCATAGAATATCGGGCTACTATTCCATTTTCCTGTAAAACCTCGCAAAGGTCCAGAACTTGTCCATATGGGGTATGTCGATCGTAGTACTCCCCACGATCGATTGGACTATCTTAATCTTTAAATCGTGTTGGTTTTCAATTTCACCTTAAATATCTTGAATTTATCCAAGGCTTCATTTCTTTCTTTGATTGGATAAATATATCCATAACGGGAGTAATCATCTGTGAATGTTATGAACGAGTCATATCCATCCACACTTTTCACAGGAAAAGGACCACAAATATCTGTGTGAATAATTTGTAGAACTCCTGTGCTTCTTTTAGCGTCTTTCTTTATTTTCTTTACATATTTTCCTTTAATGCATTCTCTGCATTGTTCTAAGTCTGAGAACTCTAATGGAGGAAGAATATCATTCTTTACTAATCTTTCTATTCTCCCCCTCGAAATATGGCCTAAACGACAGTGCCATAATTTCGACGACTCATTATGAGTTCTCTTTCGTTTTCTGTTTTCATTTGAGACGAGGATTCAATCACTTTCTCGCACGCGACGTTCTCATTATCGCATACGACATTCACATCATCACATAATGACAACAAATAAAGCTCGTTCTGTAAAATGGCAAGACCAACACATTCTTTATTAAACATTATTTCACACTTGCCATTTCCAAAATTGCAATCAATTCTTTTTCTTGTTATCCCTCACATAGTTCACAGAACCACCATGTGAGGATTTGATTCTTTCTTCCTCTTGCACGCACATAGCTATGCACTTTTCCAAATCTCATTTCTCGGGCTGCATATTATAGTTGACAACAAAAGTGTCAAACTCTTTTGGCAAAGAAGCAAAAACCAAATGAATAAGGAACTCATCCTTGAGAGCCAAATCCATCGGTTTAAATTTAGATGCCAAGTTGCTCATTCTAAGAATGTGCTCTCTTATGCCACTGCCACAACCAGAGTACCTTTCTGTCACAAGCTGCTTAATCAGCTGTGTAGTATAAGTCTTTGAAGAGCCAGTAAACTGACTCTTTATTTTCTCAAGGTACTCTGTGATAGTGTCACACTCTGCGATTGAGCCCACAATTGCAGGCTTAATCGTGTTCTTTATCACAGCCAAACATTTCTTGTTGGCAGTGACCCACTTTTTATGATCAAGATCATATGATATTTTTATGGGAGCATAGTCCTCTGTGCAGTGCGCTAAACAAAGATCGACCTCATTTTCATCCTCACCGGTGCCACAGGCTCAGGGACACGGTGTGGCGACACAATTCATATACAATGAGAACAATTAAACATAATAACAACAATCGCATGCCTTGGTTTCAACGTTGGTTAAAATTAAAACATACAGATTGTTTACACATTAAATCTACATCACCGTAAGCGAAATAGAAATAATGCATAAAATCATCAATTAAAATTATAATACTGTTAACAGCAAAATTATATGCCTTATTTCCAGCATTGGTCAAAATACGACATACAATTTAAATCAATTTTATTTATACATTAAATCTACATCACCGTTGGGCAGAAATAGAAATAATGCATAAAATTCATCAATTCAAAATTATAATATTGTTATTATCAACGTTGGTCAGAAAATAACAATATCATAATTATCTGGGATTTATCTCTATTTTTGCAAAATTAAATTCTCCCGTTGGTTCGAATTTAATAATGAAAAATCAATCAACAATATCTTTTGCAGCGGAAACTGTAAATATTCAAAAATTCATTATTCAGAAGCATTATACTGTACACTTTTAATCTCTGAAAAATTAACACGTTGGTGCAAAATTTTCCAGAAATTTAATTCAAATTTCAATCAAATTCAATCATTAATGCTTCTGAAAACGAATAAACATTCTTTTCGGGGTTTACTGTTCATTCGGCCGAAATGGCCCATTCCTTCACGCGCGCCCACCCGCCCGCTCTCCCGCGCCTCACGCGCGCGCGCCTCTTTCTCCCCCGCGCCCAGGCCGCAACCTGGGCTGGGCGAAACCTCTCCCGCTGGGCCGAAAATGGCCCGAGGGTCCTTAGCCGTCCGATCGGACCCGATCGATCGAGCGGTTGAGCGCGCGCGGGGATTACAATCCGAAACCCTAACCCTAGCCCCATTTTGCGCCTCTCCTTGCGGAAAACCGAGCCCTGGCGGCGGCGGCAGACGCGACGCCGCGTGGCGGCGGCGCGCGACGCGACGGCAGCGGCGGCTTCGCGCAAGGCACGCGACAACCGGCGGCCCGAGCAAGCGGCGCGCTGGCTTCCCGGCGGGCGCTTGGCGGCGCGGAGGGCGGCGGCGGCG
Organism: Dendrocalamus sinicus; assembly: GCA_036346575.1. Taxonomy (NCBI): domain Eukaryota; kingdom Viridiplantae; phylum Streptophyta; class Magnoliopsida; order Poales; family Poaceae; genus Dendrocalamus; species Dendrocalamus sinicus. Next base: position 14,487,940 of record CM070643.1, on the reverse strand, counting down.
CGGCCTGCCCAGCGCAACGCGCAGCGCGCGCGCCGCGAGATGAGCGGCGGGCGGGTCCATGAGGCGCTCCCGATGAGCGCGGCGGCCGGCGCGGCGGCAGCAATGCGGCGGCGTCGACAAGCCCACGGCGAGCGGCGGCCCGACAACAGCCGTAAGACCTCCGACCCCCTCTTATCCTTTTTTTTTGTTTCTTTCTTTCCGATCCGGGGAGCTAGGGTTTGGGATTCTCTTTTCTTTTCTTTTCCCGCATCTAGATCTACGCCTAGAACAGGCTCTGATACCATTGATATTCTTTTGGGGATCCTAGGGTTTAGATCTAACGGGTTCTCCTTTTCTATTTGAGTTCTTGAGAGATACCGAGAGGGAGAGGGAGACTGACCGTCGGACGGCGTGGAGGAGGAGGTGGCCATCTCGGTTCGTCGGTGACGCATCGCGCACGGCAGCGGCGGTCGGGAAGAGGTGCGGGCTCCTCGGTGGCGGCGCGCGGGCGGCGGCGACCTCCGGGCGCGGCGTTGAACGGCGGTGGTACTTCCGTCGCCAGCGCCCCTCTTAGATCGGTTAGGGTTTGTTGGTGGGGAAGGTGGCGGCACGGTGAACCTCGTCGTGTGTGCCGCCCCGGCCCCCACCTCTCTTTTGTATGGCGCTGGCGACAGGGGCCCACCAGCCTATTGGGCTGGGCGCCCCCGATCAGGGCGCGAGCAAGGGGAGGGTATTTGGCCGTTGGGCCAAATGCCCTGCTGAGATCATTCTAACAATGGCGGCATCCCCTACCTCCTCGCTTCTGATGGTGGCGTCAACTATCTTCTTGCATCCAGTGGCTTCCATGTAATTCCCATTGCAAGCAGGAGAGGATAATCGTAGTCCAGTGCTCATCTCATCAGGTATGTAGGCAACACAAGCTTGGGTGTCAGAGATATGCCAATTTTCCTTATTTCTCTCTTGTAAATTAAATTAAATGCATGTAATATTTTTATTTTCATCATGGTCATCCAAGTGTTGATGATCGGATTAGCCAACACAAAATTGGGTATGTTATGCCAATTGCCAACATTGTTATATTCCCTCCTGTGTTTTCTTATGAATTTGTCCTGCAAGGGTAGGAGATGTGCAACTGCCGTTGGTGGGAGAGTAAGATGGGAGCAGAGAGGGAAAAGAAGGGGGTGAGCCAATGCTGTGGCGGAAGGGACGGCGTGATGAGAGCCGGTGCCGTGATAAAGTGGGGCGACATAGAAGTGGCTTGGATGAAAGGATGGGAAGGAAGGAGAGGAAGGGATGAAAGAGATAAAGTGGGACTGCCTATATATTTTCTTCTGATTTGAAAACAAGGTCAAGCTTGGACTGGTATAGTGGCGACCTGTCGTGCCCTGGGCCGTGCGTGGACCTCGCCAAAGGCGAGTTGTGCTGCCACGGCACAACCTGTCGTAATTAATGCAGTTTGTATTATGAAGTATGTAGGTTGTAGTAATTTAGACATAGTTTTTACTATTTTTATGTATGTACGGTACCCATAATTTATTATTGTATAGTAGTGTGTAATTAAACACTCGTAATTATTGTAGTGGCAATTAGTTAGGGTTAAGTAATACATTAGTGCTAAGTAATTAAGTGTTAAGGATGACGGTAATGAATCATTCGTAATCACTCCGGATCTGATTATTGTGGTTTCAGATAGTCGCAGACATGGAACACTTGATAATATTCTATGGCGATGGTCTTGTATGGGCTAGACCCGATGGGTTGGACCTATCGACATGCCAATACAAAATGCTCCGGGGCGAGGGGCTCGGCGTCATGAATATTTACAAGCTACGAAGCTACATCCGGAGGGAGATCGCCACGAAGGCAATGGTGATGAAACTTGCGATCAAGGGGATCACCTGCACGAATGCCGTGTGAGAGCTCGTGATAGTGAATGGCACCATAGCATGGAAACAGTAGATGCAAATTGCCTCCCCCGCAATGATGCCCCCCGTAGGAGCATGTTCACCCTAAACGTTGCAACTGAGCGTTCGTCGCAACACTTGCCCTAAGGGGAGACGCCACCCCTTTGTTGGTGCAGGGACCCATGCAAGTTTTTAAAGTCTACATAGTGCCTCAGCCTAGACATGCATTACTGGACGGCAGTCGGGACACGAGTAGCTATCGATAGTCGGTAAGGGCCACTTATAGTGTGTTCTCAACTACTATTTCTCTTTCAAAGTACATACTAACAACCTCTCTCGTCTACCCTCAATGGCATCATTTCAACGTCCTATATATAGTATAAATACATACCATTGCACTAGCACGCATCTAAAAGCAATCCAAAGGCAGAGAACCTTGGTGCCTGACACCATGGTGTCCCCACATATATATATATATATATATATATATATATATATATATATATATATATATATATATATATATATATATATATATATATATATATATATATATATATATATATATATATATATATATATATATATATATATATATAAGTACTTTGGTTTACTTCATCATGTATGATGTTGTTTCTTATACACGTAACTAAACCCTGTGCGTTATGTTATTTTTAGTTTTATTATAACCTCTATGTTAATTCGCGACATCAAATGTCGTCATCTTTTCGCATTCAATTATTCAAAAGAAAGTCCCTTTGTTACCATCTTACTACCAAATTCTAAGGTTTCAAATCTACAAATCAAGTTCAAACTAAATTGAACTATTATCTCGATTTATTATTTACAACTACAATCACGCATGCAGACTAATTAAATAAGTATCGTATATCGCTAATTATGATTAAATTATCACGAATTAATATAGAAAATTTAGAGCATATAAAATTCTTAAAAAATACATAATTAGGTTGACTAAGTCGAGAGGCTTCACATAAAATTTTATAATTGTTGGAGCTCGTTTGCTATATGTAACAAGTCCTACAAATATCAAAATTGTATGAATTTTTAAGTAACATTCAAAGTGGATAAAATTGTCAAAAAATTATACGATAAAGTATGATGTGTTAAGAGGCTGCACATAAAATTTTATAATTTTTCGAGCTCATTTGTTATATTTAGAAATTCAAATAATTATAACCTATAAATTACAAATTTGAACAGATAATTAAGCCAACTCTTACCGTTTTGTGAAGGAGCGGCCACCAGGCGGACCGCCCCGCGGCCGGTCACTGGTAGGCTAGGTGTCAACTGCTAGGTGTTGCTATCGGGTGATCGAACGATAAAAGCGCTATTTTATTATTCTCATATCTATACGATTATTTTTATAAATATAAATTTAAAAGGCGTTGTATGTACCGAAAATTTGAGCTCATCCCGACCTCTAGGAAGGAAATCTATCATGTTACGGCGTTGGTACAAATCCCTTTAATCACTCCTAGCGCCATCATGCACAGTTGAAGCGGTTGCCAGTAGCTAATTAAGGACCTAAGCTAGCTCGTATTATCTACAGCTCGGACGAAGCTAATCGCATGCTGTCAAATCAGCTAATCAATAGTCGCCCATCTGAGCTTTCGTTTAATCGACAGCTGCTGCGCGTCGCCGGTCTAGAAAGAGACGGGGCGCAGATGCATCGAGCGAATGTGGGGCAGGCAGCTGGACAGGTGCGCGGGCCGCAGCGGGATCAGAGCTAGTTTGACCCAGTGCCGGGCGACGCCGCCTGACGTTGCTGTCGTGGGCCCGCCTGACCGTCGCCACGGCGAGCCCAAGTGCACTGGTCTGACACGCTGCGCATGTTCATCGACACCGGCCTTCGTCGCACGGACGGAGGCGGACAGGAGAGCGAGAGCCACAGTCGCAGGCTAGGCTATGCTAGCTAGCTGTAGCAGGCAAGCGCCTTTCGATCGATCGGGTGATCTGACTGAACTCTCGGATCGGTCCCGGCGTCCACAGTTCCATTTGCTTCTTGCTGTTCATTCCTGTTCTGCTTACCGTTTGTCAAGTACTACGTACGTCCTGAGCACAGCTCGCCTGCATCCCATTCTCTCTCTCACGCACATGCGACTGTGCGGGAAGCACCTGCCAATGGAATCTATCATGCACGTCTAATCATAGCCAGGACGATCAATAGTTTCGGACGTCCATTAGTTGGCTTGTTTTGTGAATTGGCCTACTAGGAGTACATGCACTGGGCCGGGCCCGACCAATACCACACGGAGAGACGGAGAATAAACACGGCCGGATAATACAAACCCGTTCCATATCTGCAGGTAACACAGGGCACAAGTTCAAACCTGAAGCCGAGTTTGGCCCAACCTAGAATGCCAGGCCTAGGCTTTGCCCAACCACGATAATCCGGATACTTGCCGCTCCCTCCGTCTCGTCGCCGGTCTCCCCTCCCCGCTTCGTCTTCCCACTCTCCTCCCCCTTGAAAACCCTCGACCCCCACCACCGGCTTAAACCCCACCCGCCGCAACCATGGCCGGTGCCCCCCCGCGCCTCCTCGCATCCCCCACCCCGCGGCCGCCACGACCTCCCAATCCAACCCCGGAACCCCCAAACCCGAACGCCGCACCAGCCGCCAGAATCCAGGAGAGGCCGCCGCCGCCTTCCCCACAACCAAGCCCCGGAAGCCGCGCCGCGGGCGCCGCAGCGAGGCGGTGGCCGTGGAGGACTTCGTCCGCGGCCGCCTCGAGCATGTCTTCGCCTCCATCCGGGAGCGCGACCCGGAGATCCTCGAAGGCAAAGGCGACATCCTGAAGAGAAAGGAGGAGGAGGAGCGACGGGAGCCCGGGGAGGAAGAGGGGGAGCAGAAGGCGGTGGTGGAGGAGGAGGACCCGAGCTGGCCGCTGGACGCCGACGTCGGGTGGGGGATCCGGGCGTCGGAGTACTTCGACAAGCACTCGATCAGAAACGTGACGGTGGATGGGGTGGTGGTCAATTGGGAAGGGGAGGTCGACGAGGGCTGGGTCAAGGAGATCAACTGCTAACTGCTTGGAGTGGGAGAGCTTCGCCTTCCACCCTAGCCCCCTCGTCGCCCTGGTCTTCGAGCGCTTACAACAGGTAAAAATCATTCGTAAACCGTTGGAATCATTGTTAGGACTAGCAGAGTGAGAATGACACCCTTCAGTCTTGACCCTCTCTAGTGATGTACTCCTATGTGAATTGTGAATCCAATGAACAACTAGAAAGTCAGAAATGTGCTGGGACTGACGCATTAGTTGGCTTTAACATCTAGAATTTATAAGGTTTTTTAGTTGCCTCAGAAAAATTAAGTCTTTCTTAGTTTCTTTGCAGCATGGTTTGATAGTTTAGCATTGAAGTTTTCCTAATGTTATGTTTTGTAGGGCTGCTGACAATTGGAAATTTCTTCATGAATTGGACAAGCCAAGGTGTACTGGAGTGCTAAAGATCGCCTACCTCCTCGGGTATGTGCGAATCATATCATGGTCAGCGCTTACAAAACCTGTTGGATTTAATCTTGAGCATTTGCTATTTTTAGTAGCATGCAGCAATTAGTAGCATGCAGCAGTTTCTAGCATGCAGCAGTTTGCATGGTCTTTTATGGAGTCAATTAGTGCTAGTTAAGTTGTCATCCAGGAGTGGCGCTGCATGCACAGCATACTGAGTGGTATATATACTCCATTGTATTTAGATTGGCTGGGAAAGTAAGTATGAATAAAAGAGTTTAGTATTCTGTGTGTAAAAAATTTGGTGCGTGAGTTTACCCAGGATTGAGTCCATCCAACTAGTGTGTGTGTCAATTTTTTGTGTGTGCTTACATTTGGTATCAGAGCCGGTGTTGTGATGGCGAGGATGGCAAGATCGGTGTCTCCGTCATTGTCGAGGCGTATCGCCGGTGGCCTAGAGGAGGTGGCCAGCGGCGGCATGCATGTGGCTAGCAGCAGCGAGCATGTGGCTCGCGTTAGGCCGTTGGCGCGAGTCGGGAAGGAGGAGAGCGTCACGCTCCAGTACCCGTTGTTGACTAGTAGCAACTATGCTGCATGGTCAATAAAGATGCAAGTGTACATGGAGGCGCAAGGAGTGTGGAATGCCGTTGAAGAAGACGGCGTCGAGAGGCGCCAAGACAAGAAGGCACTTGCGGCCATCTACCATGGTGTTAGCGAGGAGACCCTTCTTGCTCTTAATGGCAAGAGGACGGCGAAGGAGGCATGGGCGACTCTCAAGTCTATGTACGTTGGAGTTGAGCGCGTGACGAGGGCCAAGCTCCAAACTGCCAAGAAAGAATTTGACAATCTTCATATGCGTGAAGGTGAGTCAATTGATGCTTTTGCCATGAGGTCACCTCGCTCTTAGCAAGATGCGAACGCTGGGAGAGAGGGTTGAAGACTCTTGTGTGGTGGATAAGGTGCTTCGGGTCTTGACACCGAAGTTTCTACCGATCGTTTGCACCCTCGAGAACCATGAGGACTTGGATGTGATGTCGGTCGAAGAAGTGTTCGGACGGCTAAGGGCGTTCGAGGAGCGCCACATGGTTGATGAGGAGAAAGGTGAGCACTCGCCGCCACCCGCGCCAATGGGAGTCCAGAGCCAAGAACAAGGAAGGCGGCTACGGCTTCGGCAAGAAGAAGAGCACCTTTGACAAGGCGAAGGTGCGTTGCTATAACTGCCAAGAGTACGGGCACTATTCTTGGGAGAAGAAATGCCATGAGTCGAAGAAGGAGAATAAGGCGCATCTCATCATGGCGGACGACGATGACGAGCCAACGTTACTTTGAAGCCCAAGGAAGTGAAAATAATGGCAATAAGATTAGGAGGTGATTGGTATCGATTGTCGGTTTAATCTTGTTTTGCATTAGTTAGCGATGTGTCGACAATGCATGTAATAAGCTTAGTCCAAACGGTTTAGTGCGAGTGCATGGCGTAGTGGCGAGGATCTCGAGTGTGTAGTGAGCGGATCGCCACCAGAGTTGAGAGCACGCATGTTTGTTTGGATTAGCCAAAGCATGAGTTTAGCAAGCTCAAGATTAGAGGAAATTGTTGGATTTAATCTTGAGCATTTGCTATTTTTAGTAGCATGCGACAATTAGTAGCATGCAGCAGTTTCTAGCATGCAGCAGTTTGCATGGTCTTTTATGGAGTCAATTAGTGCTAGTTAAGTTGTCATCCAGAGTGGCGCATGCATGCACAAAGATATCTTGAGTGGTATATATACTCCATTGTATTTAGATTGGTGGGAAAGTAAGTATGAATAAAAGAGTTTAGTATTCTGTGTGTAAAAAATTTGGTGCGTGAGTTTACCCAGGATTGAGTCCATCCAACTAGTGTGTGTGTCAATTTTTTGTGTGTGCTTACAAAACCGGTTTTGAATTTTTACCTGGGGTCTGGTAGGACCAGCATCTCCGATTTTCGGATCAAAAATTTCAAATAAACATTGGCTGAAAATCGGTTGAAAAAATTGGAGGAATTTCGACTAATATTCTCAGACACATTCATCTATCCTACTCTATAATACACCAAAATTTTCTTTACTAAATCCACCCCCTCAACCACCCCCATAGTCATGCTTAATCTAAGTCCATCCAGATTTGTGTACCAAAATAATCCAACTTCATACGAATGAATGGCCTGGATCTCTCCTTAAACCTTCTTCTCTTACTCATTGAAGATCCTAAGGCCAAAATCATCCGGATCATGCACATCATTTAACCTAGAAAACCCACCACCTCCCGCTACGCAGAAACCGCTCCGTTCTCCGCCTCCCGCGCCTCCTCCGCTCCTCCGCCTCCCTCCTCCCCGTGCCTCCTCCTCCGCCTCCCCATCCTCCCCCGCGCCTCCTCCTCCTCCGCCTCCCCATCCTCCCCGCGCCTCTCCCATCCTCCCCGCGCCTCCTCCTCCGCCTCCCCGCGCTCCCCATCCTCCACCGTGCCCCCCCATCCTCCCCATCTCCGCCTCCCGCGCCTCCCTCCCGCGCTCCCCCGTTCTCTCGCGCCGCCTCCTCCCTCATCCGCCGCTCCGCCTTCTCCCGACACGCTCCTCCCGTTCTCGCGCGCCTCCTCCCTCCTCCTCCGCCGCGCGCCGCCTCCTCCTCCTCCTCCGCCGCTCCGCCTCGCCTCTCCTCCCACCCCGCGCCACCGCCGCCTCCTCCTCCTCCCCCACTCCTCGCTCCGCCCGCCTCCTCCCCGATCCGTGCTTTGTTAGATCCGCCGATCTTGGCGACGAGATGGATTCCTTGGTCGAGAAGGTGAGCTCCGATCCGTGGGTTTTTCGTGCTCGATCTGTCGCTGGAATGGTAGACGGAGATGGAGCTCGGGTAGGGCGCCAAGGGCGCGTTCGCGCAGAAGGAGGGGAACGACGACTACCGCCGCCAACGGAGGTCGCCGATCGCGTCACCGCGCACTCGCGCGTGGCGGCGGTGCAGTGGCGCGACCACGTCTTCGTCCCGACAGTAATTCGGTTGGGAATTGCAGATTTCCGTGAGTGAGTTTTGGGTCGATCGAAGTGCCAGTAATGACAAGGGCCATTGTTTAGATTAGTCCTCCATTGCTGCCAATTCGTGTATATTTAACCGATCTTGTTACTTAGGTTGTGTTGTTCTTGTCGTTGTTGTTTATTATACTCAACACCAATTCTCATCAAGATAGGTTGTCAGATAGTTTTTCGAATTTGATCTAAATGAAACAGAGCCCTTGAATAATCAGGTCAAGGTTCAACTTAGATTTGCACGATTGGCCCACTGATCGATAAGTGTTGAAGCAGATATTTCTGCAACTGCACTTTCGACAATGATATTTAGAAGGGTTAGCTAATCGATCGCAATGTGATGGATGAAGGCTCCAAATCATCTTTTCTATTGTGTTAGTTGTTATCTGGATTTGATATCTTGCTCAGCATGAGACTTACTTAGCTTTGCATATTTAGAATTGAGGTCAGGATAGCCTGTTTGGTTTCTTTGGTACCCTTGATAGTTGTCCCGACTGAGGAAGTGACTTACCTTTGAAATGTGATCACTTAAGAAACCATTTGTGGATCATGCGACTGTGTGTACATATGTCATCAAGGGTGCTAATCCATCTATTAGCATGCTTTAGAGTTGCGGGGAAAATTCTGTAACTTCTATGCAAGTAATGCAGCAATTTATGATGTATTGTTTATTTTTTCGTGAAGATTGATCTGTGTAGCAGCTTATTGTTCTTTTGGATGCTCAGGTTATGTTAAATACTGAGGCATTCTTTGACAGACCCTGTGGCCATGTGGCACGTCCGGGCGGAGATTGCTTCTGCAATTCTTTTGGTGGTTGATTTTGGCGGATGGTACAAACTTGATTCAAAATCTGCAAGCAGCGACTCTTCCCATATGATACAACATACTCAAGTGTCATTGCTTAAGGATGTTATTGTACCTTACACACATATGCTCCCTACATTGCAACTGTCAGAGAATAAGGATCGTCCCACCCTTCTGTACTTCAAGGGAGCCAAGCATAGGCATCAGGTTTGTACTATTTATCTCACTATTGAGCATTTATTGTTTGCAGTCTCTATGCTATGGTTTATCTGCAATCTGGATTCCAAATTGTAGCCAACTATTCACTGCATGTAGCACTTGTAATTTCCACCTATAGACAAATATAACTTGCATTGTTTTTATTGCTTATCTGCTTTGTAATGTTTGAAGCTAAACCATTGGAAATGATAAGAAGAAACCTGTGCACATTCTACTTTTAACATTTTCTTGTAGATCCTTGCTGGCTCTATCAAAGCTTAATATCCGATTCAAACCTTGTTATATAATCAACCCAGAAAAGCATTATCATTTGATTCGTTCTGCTTTCAACAGGACTTCATCTCAATGACTTCATAGTATCATACTTTAGCTAGGATAAATAATAATTCTTTACACAGCAGCTATGTGTTTGCTGCTTTCTCCATGGCATTCTACTTCAGAAATTCTGGCATTGAATATGAGATAGTTATGCACTGTACATTTGATGCTTCTAAAAAAAGAACACAGTTTTGAACTTCTGATGCCTTATGAATTTCTAAAGATATCGTTTGTTTTAAGTGGTTAGTGTTATGACCAGTAGGGACAAAATAAAAATGCACAATTGAGCAATCAGGCTAGCTTATCACTTTGATTTTGGTATTTGAATGAACTGGCTAAAATCAGCACAGGAAGTTGGGGCTTTTACTGCTCCAGTACCAAAGAAAATCATTTATCTAAGTGAGTATATCTTTTGAAATTTTCTTTCAGGGTGGTTTGGTTCGGGAGAAAATATGGGACTTGATGGTTAATGAGCCTGATGTTGTCATGGAAGAAGGTTTTCCTAATGCCACAGGGCGTGAACAATCAATAAAAGGGATGCGGGCATCAGAGTTTTGCTTGCACCCAGCTGGTGACACCCCAACATCATGTCGCTTGTTTGACGATAGGGACCGTGTTGTTGAAGCCAGGGATGAGCTCCACAGGATGCTAAATGAGGTAAATTCTTGAGCTCAGTGACCTACATCATTCCAATCAACATAATTAGAAATTTATTGACAAATCACTAAATCACTGCTTTGACTTTATGGGAAGGTCGGTGCTGATGGTCTCATTGGAAACATTTATGAGGCTTTCTTGTAGTTTAATGAAAGTCTTATACTACTGTTTATTCCCTGTGTATTTTAATTGTTTACAATAGTTGCTGGTTTACACACATGGCACTGATTGCAGGATGAGTTACGAGATGCTGTGTTGCTTGTGTTCGCTAACAAGCAAGATCTTCCAAATGCTATGAATGCTGCTGAGATTACTGATAAACTTGGACTGCACTCCCTTCGCCAGCGACACTGGTAGCTATTCATGGATTTGTAGTTCTTGCTTGTCCTTTCAGTATTTTAAGATGTCATTAGAATAATTTGGCCCTGTCGACCTAATTGGCTCCTTTTCCCCCAATCTATTATATTGAAATGTGGTACGAACCCTAACCGCTCTCGCGGGCTCCGATCTGCGTCGCTCTTCGCGTCCTGAAAAATGGTGTCCATGTTTTCTTGCTTTATCCTTAATCGTAAGTGTGCCTTTTGCTTCCAAAAAGAGGTGATGCTTCTTGCTGCCAAGTGATGTTGGGATTATTGCGCAAGGGCTTTGAGCAATCCATGGCTTGTTTCTGCTGATGCGATGAGATCACAAATTATGTATTGTCCCTTCTGATGGCAGCAGTTCGTTTCTCCCTTGGATTTGTATCATATGCTGTGCGTCATATGCAACAAAGCAAGTAATTTGTGCTGCTAACTTTTGTTTCGAAGTTTTGCCTACGCGAGTTTGGGAATTTTAGGATTTGTGCAGAGATGCAATGTTTGTGCCCTGCTCTTTTAGTGGAGGGTGTAAAATTTTCATTGCCAAGTGATGCTGGGATTATTGCGCAAGGGCTTTGAGCAATTCATAGGCATGTTTGGCCTAATGATGTGAGATAAACTGCATGACGTCCCTTCTGATGGCAATTTGCTCCAGATATAAACCTATCTGAACATCTTTTTTCTGTTGTACAGTTAATCTGTATTTTCCATTTGTTTTGTGTTGGGATACATAGGATGTTTGGCACTAAATGGGATTCTCAACTTAGTAATATCTATTCCCATACTCTCTTCACGTCCTGTGCTGATCAGTATTGATGCACTAACAACATTGAGGTCACACATTGGGCTACGCAAGTAAGGTAAAGCCAAGGAGCTCCTGAAACCTCTGACCACTTGTTTTTGGACTTGGTACTAGGATATCTTTAGGGACTTTTGTTCACCACCCTGAGTAAATAAAAACGTAATACAAACAATTTTATAGTATAAAAATACCTGGTTGTCAGCATGAATCAGGTACTCATAGTATAGGAACTTGTTTTTTATACCTTAAGCGTTGTACGCGTGAATGCCTATTTTTATACTATAAACAAGTTCACGCTTACAATGCTACACTTACGTATAAAAGTGTAACATCAGAAATGCCAATTGTACCATACTCTCTTGTAAGCTAAAGACTAGGAGCTCCGGAAACCTTTAGACTACTTGTTTTTGGATTTGGTACATGGATATCTTTAGGGAGTAGGGAATTTTGTTCACCAACCTGGGTAAGTAAAAATGTAATGCAAACAAGTTTCATAAGTGTAGCGTTGTAAGCGTGAATACATGTACCTTTTTCTTTTGTTTGTATCTTATTATCGGGGCTATATTGTGCATGACTTGCTCAAACTTCAAAAGCATAAATAGTTAGCACTTACATATCATCAAGATACGCATTTTCTCTTGATATAAGTGCAGAAGGATCTTGGTTGTCCTCAAGATTTTCCATTTTAGCTTGAATTAGTGCAGCAGTCGGAAGTATACGAAATTGGAACAATTTGATTTGTGATAAATTTTCATTTTCACCCAATTCGTCATGGGTGTCAGATTGCAGGGTGCTGGAGGAAATATTGCTTTCTTGCATGTTGATTTATTTTGATTACTTGACACACTGAAATGGGGAACATGTTACTGTATCGTATAAGCTCCTGTTTTGAACTACAAAACATTCCATAGAATGAGTTGCCGCAATTTACAAATGTTGTTACATTGTGGTTTTTTTGGTGCCTTCTTCTTGTGCAGACTAGGATTTTGATTTGCTGAATACTGAGCTGATTAGAGATGCGTGACGTCAGGTCTGGAATCCTTATGAGTTTTACCGTTACGTCGGCTATTATATATTACTTGGAAGCCTTCAAGATGCTACCTTCGTTTGACAGAGATCCTGCCTTCCTGGTATGTGTCTGTCCTGGTATGTGTTATTCTGTTGGCTATTGTTGTGCCACTGTAAGATACCTTGCGGCTGCAATTGACTTTGCATTGTATGTGCCTGACAGCCTGAGTGTGAACTATTCATGCTCTTGATATATAGCCACTTTTTATTTCAAATTTAGCCCTTGAATACCTATTTTTGCCAAAATAACCATGTCCCCGAGCTCGGAAGACGTAGCAAGCAACACCTATCATCTGTCGTGCTTGGGGAGCTCGACAAGAACGTGCGCGCAACAGCAGGGCGGGCCTGAGGCGCTGCCGAGCTTGCCTTGCTCGGTAGCGCGCTGCCGCACCACTGAACTAGCGTGGCAAGTGTCAGTGGCACTCGCGCAGGGGGTGCTTGATTGCAGCATCAGCTCGGTAGCGCCATGTGGTCAGTTTAGTTTTTTTTGTAATTAGGTGAATAACCGAAAAAGAAGAAAAAGCTTACTGTGTTTCATATTTCTTTATGTGACAAAAATGTTTGTTTTCTTTGTAGCCTCAAGTTTAAACAATGTGGGGATGAAGAAAGTCGTCGGTGGGTGAGTCCAATGATGTTGTCGCCTCCTCAAAGGATAAGTCGTTATGTGACATTCATTATGTGACAAAAATATTTGGTTATACAATATATGAGACGTGAATCTTAATGAATCTGATTATTCGTTTTATTTTTTACAAATTTTATCTTATTTTATATTTTACCGTAGCGTTAACACGGGCACACTACTAGTGTACTGAAGAGTTCTAAACAAGACGAGGGGCTCAAATGCTGAACTAGCATCTGTAACTAGTTGGTATCTGCCACCTGCAAGAAGCACATGATACAAACAGAGGTGGTAATATTCACTATGCACTTGGTGCATTGAAGCATCTCCAATGTAATAATCCACGACCATAAGGTAATAATTTTCCAAGGGGAGCAATTTTTTCACACCGTGACCAAGGGCAACGAATAGAGGAGGCCGAATGGGCCAGTTTGAGCTGGGTTTCAATTCAAATTGGGCCAAAATTTTGCGGCCCGGTTTGTAATCTTACCGGTTGTGGCCGGAAAAACTGATTTTCCATGAAAATCAGCGATAACCGGCCGGTAATTTGAACCCTGATCATGGTTACTATTCGATTAGCTCTGGCAAGGTTGTTCTGGTGTTTGGACAAGTGCTAAATTTGATTGTGTGTTCCAGACTCTGAAGGTTGATATGAATATCGAGAGAGACCTGGCATATGCCCTTCAATTTAAAAGAATGCCCGCAATTATTGTTCCTCGGGGGGAACAAGATCTTATACAGAAAAAAGGTTAGTCCCATTTATCGTAAGAGAAACAGCATCTGTTAATCCCATATTTTTTTGTGCCTTTGATATACATCAAGTTCAGTTATGAGGTTGTTTGTTTCAAAAACTAAAGGCGGCAATTGGTAGGTTGCACCTTTTAGCCATGCTTGCTATTTTAATGGTGGAAACATCCGCTCTGGCAGTATCTGATTCTTTTCTTCACTGATTGAGTTTACAGAGAAAAGAACTGCTGATGAACTAGTACAAATGATTGCCCATTTCTACTACAATGAAAAGAGGCCATCGTGTGTCGATCCCAAAGCCATTGCTCCTCCGTTCTAAGTTCCTGTATACAAGTGCTGAGATGCCTTGCTCTCAACTTTTGTGCTATAATAGCACTGTTATTGCTCGCTAGTAAGCTTTTTATCCAGTTATTAACCTATTGCCTATTGCCAGTTGCAAACCGGAGTTGTTCTGGTTATTGTTCGCTTTAACATTTGATTCTCTGAATTTATCTGATGCAGGAGAGTGTTATTAAGTTCATCTTTTGGAAGAAGAGGCTCCTAGTTTGATGATTTACCTGGATAAGATGCCAAAGTGGACATTGTGAATGTGATGATTGAATGTCTAAAATGTAAGCGTGAAGGGAACCTAGAGAAATCATCTCAATGGGTTGTCTCAAGTTAGGAAGGTGTGAACTAAACCGTTTATTTCGATATGCACAGTCTTTTGTAATTGTAATATAAGGCATCGCAATCAACTGCATTTTATTGTTTTCACCAACACATTGCATCTATAACAAAGCAAGCCAAACATCCGTCCTGCACAACAAGAGCTACCAACAGAAGTAAAAAAAACATAACAATCACTTCTGTGGACTATAGAGTGCAGTTTTTTTTAACTGGGATACAGTCCAGTATCAATTTCTCCTACAAACAACTGGATTGAACACAGCACATCTAGGCACACGATATGGAAGAGGAAGACACGGATGCGATGCACAACGCAGGTGCAGCTGCCTCCTCGGCACCCCGGCTGCGCAGCTATCTGGAGTGGCGTCGCGCCCCGCCTGGTCTTGGCATGGACGTCGGCGCCCATGTCAAGCAGCAGCTCGACGGCCTCGGCGCAGCCGCCTTCCACAGCGAGGTGCTGCGGCCTGTGCCCTTCCACGTCCTCACACTCGATGTCCATACAGCCTGAACCGGCAAGCAAGGCTATCGCGTTGCGGTGCCCTTTGATTGCGCCCAAGTGGAGCGCCGTCAGGCCGTACTGGTCTCGGCCGCGGAAGCCGGTGCGCTTGCTGACGAGGGACTCGAGGTTCTGGACGTCGCCTCGCCTCGCCGCCGTCATGACCAGCTCCCACCGTTCCAGGATGTCCACCACTTCTTGCATGAATTGGAGGCAATGCTTCTTGCAAAACAAAAAGTATGAGAACATAGTTGTTTGTCTGTTTGATATCTAGTCCATTCATGCAGAAAACACTCAAGCAGCGTTGTTTGATCTGCAGGGTTGCGCATCTTAGACAGTAATGCTTCTTAAAAAATCGACACTGGTCTGTGGATAATGTGGAGCAAAGACGATTATGCATTCAAGTGGACAATAATGGAGCTGCACTACTCGTGCTACTACTACCATGATTCACGAGCACAAGGACTCAGGTCACATAAGCCAAGTTACGTACATTCTCCAGCTGGTCCATGGCGTGGTGCTCCCTAATCCCTATCTGTTCTGTTCGTTAGTGATCAATCCAATCAAAATCTTAATAGTTTACCGCTACAATTACTTCCATTTTGTCATGCCAAATTGTGTTGTAAATATTACGGTATAAACATGTATTTATATTTAATTCTAGTATATTTAATAAAGACGTAAGCATGATATAAAAAACATATAAATGACTTAATCAACATATAATCATGTGAACTCTTTAAGTCATTGAAACATACGCCCAATAAATATACCTTGTAAGAGTCTATAGTCAGTATATACACATATAAACAATTTAAGTCATTGCACCGGAATGCTGATCTCAACAAAAGCATATATGTATGACCAAATTCAACATGTTAATAAGAGTTTGAATGTTATATATTGCTCTCAGAGTGCTAGTTGCACAAGATTTAATCTTGGCCGTCTTCGCACTGATTTTCTTACAAAATCAAATATATATGACAATATTAGATCAGATCTCGAGCTCAACAAAGACTTACTATCTTAAACAGACACTAAATCATCAAGCCCACCTTGCCATATATATCAATAAAGCATCATCATCATCAAACTATTAGCTAACAGAAAGAACTCATAGATTGAAGCTATATACCCAAATCAGTAATCAATTACAGAGACTGAAGACTGACCATAGTGAACTGAAAGTGGATGCTACAAATGATAGCAAGTATCACAAGATGGTTCAACTAATCACAGAATGAAGGTTGCAAGTAATCTTACAGCTAAAGATCAATCTAAACTCAAAGTCATAAATAAATCCAGTGTTAATATCTGATGAGGATAAGATAATCATCAAATTATTATGTCATTATAGTCCTTAATATACCCCTTATTAGCAGGGGAGAAGTCCCTCAGGATAGTTGTAAGCCTTACTGCGACTACTCCAAGTGGTCATAGATCCTTCTACGATCACATAGTCATAAGTCTTACAGCAACTAGTCCATATGGTCGTAAGTCCTTCTATGACCACCAAGTTGTAAATCTTACTATGACTATTGGTCGTAAGTCCTACTATGACTATGTAGTCGTAAGTTATCTTGTGACCACCTTATGGTCGTGGATTTTCCAGAGACTAGCCTATCTCCGACTAACTTTTCTACAATGAGCAACTGCATTGTCGGTTCGTCTGATAAGGCAGTTAGAACGTTCATTTATCTCATAACCGCATTGTTAGCTAAACTCAAAGTTATAAATAAATTCAGTGTTAATACCTGATGAGGATAGAATAATCCTTAAATTATTTCGTCATTATAGTCCTTGAATATACCCCTTATTAGTAGGGGAGAAATCCCTTAGGATAGTCGTAAGTTTTACTGCGACTACTCCATGTGGTCGTACATCCTTCTACGACCGCGTAGTCGTAAGTCTTATAGGAACTAGTCCATGTGGTCGTAAATTCTTCTACGACCACCGAGTCGTAAATCTTACCGTGACTACTATCTGGTCGTAAGTCCTACTATGACCACATAGTCGTAAGTTATCTTGCGACCACCTTATGGTTGTGAATTTTCCTGAGACTAGCCTATCTCTGATTAACTTATCTACGATGAGCAACTGCATGGTAGGTTCGTCTGATAAGGCAGTTAGAATGTGCGTTTATCCCATAACTGCACACGATCTCTCTCTGACAACAACCGCTATACGGAGAACGACCTTATATATCTCTCTGACAGTAACTTCCACCAGGCGGTTATCATCTGAAGCGTTGAGGCGTCTTCTAGCGCGAGATAACTGTCGTTGCTTCGTTGGCTATTTAAAGGTTAATGTCAAAGAGAGAAGGGCAATTCTGATGAAAGGAGGAGATAGTGTTAGCCTTTAGCATAATTCTCTGTTGTAATTCCCCTTTATAGCAATTAGCAACACACTGGATGTAGGTTGTTATTCTCTTATGAGAAGGCTCAAACCAGGATAAAGTTTCCCGTGCCTTTACTCCGCAAGCGCATACACTGGGTTTTCTAATAGTTCCCCCGAATCCAAACAAATTATACGTAAGATCGATATTAAAACATCAGCAGTTGGCGCCGTCCGTGGAGACCTCTTCTTCCAAGAGTTCGTTAATTTCCTCGTCGGCAAGTTTCTCTTTTTCCTCCTGATGTCCTCATGGCAGATGAATGGAATGAGGAGAACTGGTTCGACTTGGTCGACTACGCGAGTATCGACATGGAGGCTTGCTACGACTACGAGTAGACCTTGCTTGCTTTCAACAGTGAATATCTCCTTGGAGATTCCTCCGGTGATCCTGGAGACGCCGCGCCAGAAAGGTTGATGAGGGATCAAAATCCCCCACAGCAGTACGCCCAATGGAGGACTCATCTCCCCAAGCGGTAAGGGTCAATCTGACCATGACGAGGGCTCGCAACGCGATGATGGGTACATTCCCAAGCATTCGATTCCCATGGCATCGCCCCGTGTAGTTTTGGAGAGCCCGAAACTCTACCGATCGGAGAGCACATTGCCAATTCCTAGTGGCGACTCTCTGAATGACCCCGTGAAGGCCATGGGCAGGCACACTCCTTGTTCGTCCATATGCTCGTAGGGAGCAGATCAGGCTGGGGACGGTTATAACCCAGATTTTCCCTACCTGACAAGGTTTACTCCAAGTCGTCAGACAGTTTCGCTCGATGATTCTTCAGACGAGGGGGCATCCCTCGGAAGTGGAGATTCTAGACAGGTGGTTTTTGCCCCTGCCCTCATATTCTCATCACACTCTTCCTCCTCTTGTGGGGATGGTGATGAGACCTCCAGTGATGAGCCCGATCAGTACTCTGATGAGCGTGGGAGAAATCCTAGAAATACTCACTCTCCTCTGAGGCAGTTCCAGTTTGCTTTAGGGGTCAAGGATCCTAAGACTGCTCGATAAAGGAGACTTGCTGCCTAGAGTGCTTTGCCTTTGCGGGCCCAATACTAGTCTGAAGAGGCACGGGAGCTTCAACGGATTAACGACTTGCTCAAGAACTTGACTCAAGAGCTTGCTTGAGCGCCGGGCTATGACCGCTTCACTGAAGATATTGCACGAAGGCTCCACAATGTGATGGCCCGACTTGAGCAACCTTGCCGACGTCCGTTCGAGAGTTGACAAGGTACGATCGTGTCAAGTCATTCACAAAACTTGCCTCACACCTGAAGGAGAATGCCCGGACTGCTTTGAATTGGCAAGTCGACGCTCGATCACCACTTCAAGCAAGGAACCTACAGCAACAGATGGACTACGAGTGTCATCCCCGAGTGGATGAGACCTACTACAGGTCCAGTCCGTCTACCGTCGGGCATCGCCGAGTGCATTCACTTGGTGATGCTAACTGCCCATTTCCACAAAGGAGATGGCAGGAGATTGTTATCGGATGCCGAGCATTCATGCCTGAGCTCCAAGCAGTGTGCTGGCCGCTGTGGTTTCGAACGGTGAGCATGGAGAAATTCAACGGGTCTCAAAATCCCATTGAGTCCCTTCAGATTTATACAATTACGGTTCGGGAAGTATGAGGAGGCGAGCATGTCATGGCCAACTAAAAGTATCTAGGTCCTTAAAAATGGTTTTGGTAATTAATGATTTTATGTGAATATGGGACTGACATGTTTATTGAGTGTTTAAAAGGTTTAGTCCTTAAAATAATGATGAGACGCACGCTAAGGGTCAACATGAAGATCAAAGTGGCTCAAGACAAAGGTATATGTAGACTAGGATCTTTTTTCACTTTTACCGGTCTTATGAGAAAGGATGGAAGACCAGATCATAGGATAAATATCGTACCATTAAGAGGGATCATGGCTACTAGCTTGATAGCATATGCTTGTTCCATTTGGATAAATTTAGGTTCATGCATTCATTTAAAACTAAATTGATAGCCAATTTGTGCTCTGTCTGGAAAAACAGAAGTACCGGAGCTTCAACGGCCGAACTACCGTAGAGCGGTAGTACTGCAGACTTGAACGGTACTTTCTGGAGCAACAGAAACCCCAAAAAATCGAGCAAAATCTTTTTTCCGGAGAGCACCCTTGGAATCAATTTTTGATGTCTGGACAATTGGAAGTACCGGCATACAAACTGCGGTACTTCCACTTTCTGGAAGCTCCGCCAAAATCGAGCAGAACCTTTTTCCCAGAGAGCACTCTCGGGATCATTTTGTGTCTGTGGCAAATGAAAGTACCGGAGTTTCAATGGCGGAACTATCATAGAGAGGTAGTACCGTAGCCTTAAATGGTACTTTCGGAGCACGGAAGCTCCGAGTAACCCAGGCGAAACGTTTTTTTCCAGAGAGCGCCAACTCTTAGTCTCAAAGCAAACAGAAGTACAACGTTGAACTTTCGAAACTTCTGATCGTTGGAACTACTGGATTTATAACGGCGGTAGTTCCACGCCAACTTCCAGCAGCTAGTTCAGAAGCTCTGAAATAGCCATTACTGCTATGTCAGAACATGCGTGGAAGTACCGGCCATTGACCTGCGTTACTTACGCTCATTCTGAATTTTTCAGGAAATTCCCTGTTCTGGTTAATTTTGGTTGGTGAGGGTATAAATACCCCTCCACCTGCCCAAGGACTGTAAGAAAAGACTCTATTGAACATCCTTGAGCATTGAGCATTCGCTCCACACCTCATTTTCTGTAACATCCTGAAATTTCAAGTGCTCAAAAATGTAGAGTTTTAAAAATTTTCTTGCATTTTGCTAGCGCTCAAATTTCTTCTGAGTATTTATTTGAAATCTTCTTCGGTTTTGTGCCATACAAATTAATAATCAAGAGTACTCCCAAATATAAATAATAGTCTTGCAACTTAGAAAAATGGAAAGATGTCATTACAGATCATGAATTCAAAATGCCAATGTCTTGAATTCAAATTCAGAACAATAAAATATTAAAATGCAACCAAAAAGGAATATTAGAACATCTTTCTAAGCGATTAGACTAGGAGTTCAATTTCTTTACTTTAATTAGCATTCAAAAATTTATGAATCCAATCATAGCAAAATAATGTTAAAATTTAAAACCCAAGGGCAAAATTAAGATAAAATAGAGAAATAGAAGATTTTGTGTCCAGATAATGGAACCAAGATTGGAATTCAACATTTCAATCAATAATCTTAAGCCTAAAATAGAATTTAAATTAAATATTCAAATATTCGAATCTTGCAAAGCTCAAAATCCATAAATATAAAATTTAAAATGTGCATTAAAAATGAAAATCCCAATTCTCAAAATTCTCCTCTCCTCTCACTGTCTCCTACATGTGGGCCCCCCTTCTTTTCCTCTCACTCCCTCTCTCTTTCCTTCTCTCCCCTGCCGCTGGGCCCCGGTTTCCCCTGTCTCCTCCTCTCTTCCTCGTTCGCTTGGTGGAGCAGGTGCCGCGTCTCCCTCAGCGCGCTAGCTCCTCCTTCCCCCTTCTTCCATGGCTGAGCTCGCTCCACGTCCTCCCTCCCCGCGCCATCATGTGCCTGCCGCAGCCCTGCCTCCCTCTGCCTTCGCTGCACGCTCGAGCCCCGTGCTGGACTTGTCCCTTCGCCGCTCGTTCCGTACCCTCCGCGCGCCTGCGCGTGCTCTGCTGCCCTCTGCGCGGCGCCGCTCGCCCGACTCCCCTGCGCCGCGCCGAGCCCTGCACTGGACCTCCCCACCGCCCGATTCTCCGTGCCTCTCTCGCCCTCTGCGCCTACAAGAGCCCTGCTTCCTTTCCTCCTTGCTCCCCGCGCCACTCCCATCCTTTTTCCCCTTCCTCTTTTCCCTCCGCCCGTGAGCAAACGGCCACCGCCGTGCCGAGAGTAATTCCGGTGAACCGGTGGACCTCCGGCCAATTCCGCCGCAGTGAAGTATCTTCGTGGCATTCCGAGGCTGTCCCAATCGTCAGCCGGTGTCCTCCGCCGCCCAGGTCTCCCAGCCACGGCAACCCGGCCGCACCGCCGCATGCGCCCGCCGCCGGCTCACCTCCGCCACCCTCCGACCCGCTCGGCTGCTCAGGTAAGCTCCAGGAGTCCTGCTCGTGCTTCTCCGCGCCTTTACTCCTTCCCGCACCCCTCCAATCACCGGCGCCCGATCTCCCCATTTGCCGTCCGCTGCGCCACCGTCGGCTTACCTTAGTTTCTCCCTGCAGAAGTCAAGACCTCCCGGTTCCTCGTCACCGGCGATCCATTCTAGCGGCCGTCGTTGCCTTTCCACCCTTCCGCCGGCGGCGTCTATTAGATAATCTAGCGATTACTAGTCCGCATGACTACGCATTTTTCGATTCTGCATTTAGGGAGCCATGAGGCATTGAAGCTTGCTTTTCGTTTTTAGTCATTCTTTGCATGCGTGCCTCGCTTTAGCTTCTTTTCGGTTTTTGTTTTGTATTCACCGCTTTGCATGTTTCGTTGTATTATAAAAGGAGAAGAAAGACCAGAAAATGCTGTACCTTCCGCAAAGACACCAAATCCTCTTTGTGTTTGTACGTGAGATTGCTAAGTTCGCCAAAGCCGCAAAGTTCGCGAGACTCAAATGAGTAGAAATACCAAGAGCTTGCAGCGCCAAAACTCGTGCCAAGCCAACAATTGGTATCGAGCTCGTTCAGATCTTGGTAGCCATGTCGCCCGGTGGGGAGGGTCGATCACTCCTCTGCGGCGGATCGCCGGCCGCCATCACGTGGTCCTCGCCGTCGCGACAACGGCATGGTCGGGAGCGCGAGGTCGTCATAGAGCGCGTGGTCAAGCGAAGCGTCGGCGTCGGTACAATATCCGATCTTGACCAAGACCAACTACCCGGAGTGGGCGATGCTCATGCGCATCAACTGCGCAGCGCAAGGCTTGTGGGAGCAATCGAACCCGGCGACGCAGAGTACGGCGTGGATCGGCCGGCGTTAGCGGCGATTGCACGAGCTGTCCCGCGGAGATGCCGCCTCGATCGGCAATAAGGACTCGCGCAGAGGCGTGGGATGCCGTCAAGGTCATGCGGATGGCGCCGAGCGCGTGCGTGAGGCGAACGCGCGAAACTCCGACGCGACTTCAACAATATTGCATTCAAGGAAGGGAGGCCATCGATGACTTCTCGATGCGCATCACGGGCCTCACCAATAATCTGCGGCTTCGGCGACCACATCACCGGCGGTGGTCGCGCGCGAGATGCCGCAGTGGTCCCGATAAGTTCATGCGGTTGCAATCTCCATCGAGACGCCGCTCAACATCAACGACTTGTCCATCGAGGAGGTCACGGGCGTCTTCGGTCCGTGGAGCGGCGGCTCGACGCGCGGCGGGCGGTGTGAGAACCGGGCTCCGGCCGCTTCTCGTCAAAGGAGGAGGACCTCATACGTCGCCTACGCAAGCGCGACAAGGAGGGTGCGCGCGTCGAAAGCGCTGGCACCAGCGGGAGTGGTACGAACGGAGGCTCGGTCCCGCCACGGCGTGGCGCGCAGCCACCCAAGCGCGGTACCGATGACGCACGCAAGGGCGGTGGCGGCAAGTTCATCGACAAGGATACGTGCAAATCTGCGGAAAATCGGGCATTGGGCCCGGAATGCGGAAGAAGAAGAGAGACGAGGCGCGCGCGCAGCTGCTGGTGGAGGAGGGCGGCGACGACGAGCCATCCCTGTTGATGGCCCAGGTGGCCTCTCTTTCACCGGTGCCCGCGTGCCTCCCAGAGCGCGCCACACCTGTGCACGTCGGCGGTCGGGTCTTCCTCAACGAAGAACGCGCGACGGTGCAGTTGGGTGACACCAACAATCACACTGGCGGCCGGGACGACGCGGCGTGTGGTACCTCGACACGCGCGTCCGAACCATATGACGGGAAACGACGCGGCCTTCTCCGAGCTGAACCGCGACATCACGGGCACGGTAAAGTTCGGCGATGGATCAATGGTGGACATCCTCGGGCGCGGCACGATCATGTTCGCGGCACGGGGTGGACGCCATCGTATGCTGTCGGACGTGTACTTCATCCCACGTCACAGCAAAGAACATCATCGCCTTGGGACAACTCGACGAGGTCGGTGCCAAGTGTTGATCGAGGACGGCGTACTGCGGGTGCGTGATCCGAGGAGGGAGCTTCTTGCCAAGGTATGGCGATCGGCGAATCGACTGTACAAGATCCCCCTCACGCTCGCTCGACCAATCTCGCTCCTGGCGCACGCCAACGACGATGCGTGGCGCTGGCATGAGCGGTTCGGCCACCTGAGCTTCGAGGGGTTGAAGAAACTTGGGCGTGGCGATATGGTGCGTGGGCTTCCACTGCTGGATCATGTCGACCAGCTGTGTGACGCGTGCCTTGTCGGCAAGCAACGACGCTCGCCATTCCCTCTGGAGGCCAAGTACCGCGCGAAGGGCTGGCTTGATCTCGTACATGGAGATCTATGCGGGCCTGTCACGCCACGCCGACGCGACGGTGGCAGCGCTACTTCCTCCTCCTCGTTGACGATGCTAGTCGCTATATGTGGCTAGTCTTTGTTGTCAAGCAGGACGAGGCGCCGCGCGATCAAGAAGTTCCAAGTGGCGCCGAGGTCGAGATCGGGCGGAAGCTGCGCGCGCTACGCATCGATCGTGGTGGCGAGTTCACGCCCGTGACCTTTGGCGAGCATCGCGGAGAAGGGCGTGCACCGGCAACTCACGGCGCCGCACTCCCCCGCAATGCAACGGCGTCGTGGAGCGCCAAACCAGATCGTGATGGCTATGGCGCGATGCCTACTCAAGGCAAAGAAGGTGCCCGACATTCGGGGAGGCGGTGAGCACACCGTGTTCATCTTGAACCGTTCGCGACGAAGAGCGCCACCGGATGACGCCTTATGAAGCTTGGCATGGCAAGAAACCTAGTGTGCATTTCATGCGCACGTTCGTTGTCTCGCTCACGTCAAGGTTACACGCCGCACGCCGCCGGCTCGATGATCAAGCGTGAAGATGGTTTTCGCCGCACGCAGCCGGGCTCCAAAGGCTACCGGGTGTACGATCCGGTGGGCGGCCGGCTCCATGTGACCCGCGACGTGGTGTTCGACGAGACCAAAGGGTGGAATTGGGAGGCGAACGGCGACGCCAGCCCTGAGACGTTCACCGTGGAGTACACGGTCAGCGGAGTCTTGGGCGGCGGCGAGCCGAGCGCTCCTGTATCCCCTGCGGTCCCGTCCCTGAAGGAAGGTGAGGAAGCTGTGGCGTCACCCCGAACGCCCATGAACGCCACTCACGACATCGGTGGTGCTCAAGTCGAGCACTGCACTCCACCGTCGCACATCCCGTCGGGGCTCGACCATAGTGACAATGGCGCGCCGCGGCGTTTCCGCACGGTGGACAATTGCATCAACACTGCCGAGCCACGCGCGTCGACTCGATGAGTGGCTCCTCGTTGCGACCGAGGAGCCCACCTCCTACGACGAGGCAGCCACCGATCCGGCGTGGCGCGCCGCGATGGAAGAGGAGATGGCGGCCATTGAGGACAATGGCACGTGGGAGGCGGTGGACCTCCCGGCCGGACACCGCCCGATTGGCCTCAAATGGGTGTCCAAGCTCAAGAAGGATGCGCAGGGGGCGGTGGTTCGGCACAAGGCGCGGCTGGTGGCTAAGGGGTACGTACAACGCGCTGGCGTGGACTTTGATGAGGTGTTTGCACCGATGGCGCGCTCGACTCGTCGTGCACCGACAAGCAGCGGCGCGACGAGGGTCGGGCGCTCCACCATCTCGACGCCAAGTCTGCGTTTACGAACGGTGACCTCACGGAGGAGGTTTACGCTGCTCAACCGCGGGATTCATGATCATCGGGCGAGAGCGGCAAGTACTACGGCTGCGCAAAGCACTCTACGGCCTACGACAAGCTCCTCGGGCGTGGAACGCCAAGCTCGACCGCACGCTAGTGGCGCTCGGGTTCACGCGCTGCGAGGAAGAGCACGGGGTGTACACACGCGGCAAGGGGCGAGGACGTGTGCTCTTGGGCGTGTATGTTGATGATTTGATCGCCACCGCGCCACCAAGCCGAGATCGAATCATTCAAGGAGGAAATGAAGCGCCATGCAAGATGAGCGACCTCGGCGCTTGAGCTACTATCTTGGCATAGATGTCAGCGATTGCGGGAAGATCACCATGAGCCAAGCCGCGATGCGCAAAGCTCTGACAAGGCCGGCATGGCCACCGCAATGCCGCAAGTGCCCATGGAGGCACGTCTTAAAGCGAGTAAGGAGAGCTCCAATCCACCGTTGATCCTACGTTCTACCGTAGTGTGGTTGGCGACCTCCAGATTTGGTCCACACCCGGCCGGATATCAGCTTCGCGGTCGGGTATGTGAGCAGGTTCATGGCGAACCCAACGACGGAACACCTGAGCGCCGTCAAGCATCTACTTCGTTATGTCGCTGGTACGCTCCACTTTGGCCTTAGTTACACAAAGGGGCACAACGACATCGAGCTCAAGGGGTACAGCGACGCGGACATGGCCGGCGACGTGGATGATCGCAAGAGCACCTCCGGCATTTTGTTCTGCCTCGGCAACGCGCCTGTGTCGTGGCAATCACAAAAGCAGCCGGTGGTGACGCTTATCGTCGTCGCGAGGCCGAGTACATCGCGCCTCGGCGGCGCATGCCGAGAATCGCTCAGCGGTGATCGGCAACTTCTTCGGCGAGGCGTCGGCTCGCGACAATCTACATCGACAATCGATCGGCGATTCAATTGTGCAAAAATCCGGTCTTCCATGGCGAGCAAGCACATTGAGACGCCGCTTTCACTTCATCCGAGTGCGTCGAGGATGGCCAAGTCGCCATCCGCAAAATCCACACCGACGATCACCGGTGGACATATTGACCAAATCACTTGGCGGGTGCGCTTTCTACTGCGCTCGAAGCTCGGCATCGTCGACATCAACCACAACTAGATTAGGGAGTAATATTAGATAATCTAGCGCTTACTAGTCCGCATGACTACTGCATTTTCGGCTGCATTTAGGGAGCCATGAGGCATTGAAGCTTCAGCTTTCCGCTTTGTTTAGTCATTCTTTGCATGCGTGCAATCGCTTTAGCTTCTTTTCGGTTTTTGTTTTGTATTCACCGCTTTGCATGTTCCGTTGTATTATAAAAGGAGAAGAAAGACCAGAAAATGCTGTACCTTCCGCAGCACCAAATCCTCTTTGTGTTTGTACATGAGATTGCTAAGTTCTGGCCAAAGCTGCAAAGTTCGCGTAGACTCCAGCGAGTAGAAATACCAAGAGCTTGCAGCGCCAAAACTCCAGGCCAAGCCAACAGCGTCGCCACCCATCCCCGGCGCCTCCCTACCCCTGTTCGGCCTCTGCTCTGTTCGGGTTCCCAGCCGAAGGCAGTGCCCCTTTGTCCATCTTCCCTATGTCTATGGTTCTGAGTAGGTATGTGGGCTAGCTAGCTAAATACAATACATGATTCCTCACCCAATGATTTCAACAATGAATCCATGATCAAGCATGTAGCGAAATAATTTGTGGATGGTAAGAAGGGTAAAGAAATCACTTATAAATTTATGATAAAAAGATTGGTGTAACCTAATTAAAAACTTAACATTTGATTAGCTGTATGCCAACCAAGATTAAAAATTAGTCCTCGTATACAAGATTAATCCAAATAAGCTTATGCCATAAACTCTTTCCTTATTATTAAGAAGTTAACATGAAGATAATAAAATAGTAATACTAATAATAAAAATGACATAACATCTGGCCGGCAGCCATAAAATAAATCTTAATGGTAAATTCAATTAAATGATAAATCAAATAGTTTCATAAAATTTATTAAGTAATATGTCATAACCATTTAAAAGGAAGTACATATTTAAGTTAGAAGGTTGTGATTTATAATCTCCATCCTTAGTACATCCCCGATAAATAAATCTCAACGCTGGATATAGTTAATAATGGCAATAAAGTGAGAGTTGGTATTTGGATTAACGTTACACATAAAATGACTACGGATGAATATTGAAATACGCCGGTAGAATATATGGTAAGAACTATTTGCTCAACAAAAGCCCTAGGTCATCAAGATTCGAAATAATCTCACAGACATGTACATACTCTAAATTGAACATGTTACCATTAACACAAGTGAATAGGATCACATAAAATGGTACATACCAAGCTTTGCTTAGATAGCTAAGTTTAAGCTAAGGTTAGAAATAAAACTAAGCCTAGTGGTAGATAGAGCATAAGCAAGATAATAATAGTACCATTAATTAAATCTTACACTAGCGTTAGTACATAATAGTGTTGAGTATAATTGTATATATAGTAAGATGGGACCCGTATGAATAGACCCCAATTCAAATCAAACTTAGTCGGACGATAAATGGTGGTACATAAAATGTCCTACCACAAAATGCCATACCCTAGATTACAAGGCTAATTTGATAAGCTAAAATTTGCAAACATTACTTATATATATATATATATATATATATATATATATATATATATATATATATATATATATATATATATATATATATATATCATATGTCCTGAACATTAGCACTTCGACAAAATGCACCAATTCATAGGTTTAACTTAGCTCATGGAATTTCCTCGATAAATACCAAATTAATAAAAGAAATTGTTAACAAAAGATCCAATCATCGTACTCTACCATTGCCCTTACTCAATTAACCCAAATCACCCATTAACTCATAATAAAACTAAATTGAGTTTATTCGGATTGATTTGGATCTTTTTGAGTTATTTGCTTTTATTTGGATTCAGTCGTTTGTCGCGTAATTAGAAAGTGGGAGTCGTGAAGATTCAGTGGATCCAGCGAGATTAAGCTCGAAGTGAAGATGAAGAATAGAATCTCAAGAGAAAGCTTCGAGTGATCTCAAGACCGCGGTAAACCGCTCCAGGCGAGTCAATACTTTGATCATGTTGAACCTACATTTCTGCAAATTATTTTGGTTTTAAATTATCAAATTGCATGATGTATGTTATATGCAAATCCATGTTAATTTAAGATTCTAGTTACATGCCTATTGTTTACCTTGAATAATATTACACCCTCTTTGAAATATTTGAATATGTGAACATTGTCGCCCTAGCAAAACTATAATATTAACCTTTGAAAATAAGTCCCTAATTATATGCCATGCTTAGTATTGCATAGATACTCATGGGCGCGAGAGCGCCCAAGCATCACTTGTAAACCTGAGAAAAATTGGTTGGGCAGTCATAATGGGAATGACTGGTATATTTTGAAATGATTATTTTATGCTCTCAAAATCCCCAACTTGCTTAAATATCTGGCGGATTGGTTGGATGGTGTGAGTGTGGTGCGGTGGATGTACAAAATGGGTTAGTGATAGACCGCCCAGATACCACTAAGGACTGAACCTTGTCATGACCTCCGGGTAAAATAAGACAACCACAAGTCTCAGAATTACAACTTGGCTAAGTACATTTATCGAATCCTCGGACTCATTTCACGGGTTGGGGTTGAAGGGGTTATGCTATGGCAAGGGGCTGAAGGGACACCGGTGGGGTGAAGTTTCCCGGTGTCCTACGTTGCGGAAAGAGAAAAGGTCCGGCCACGAGTGGTGTGGGAAACATCCACAGACAGATGGGACCCACCGCAAGTGGGCGCCTCCCATAAAAGTGAAATGAGAAAAGGGACTCGATAATTTGAAAAGTCACCGTGATGGTGCCGCTCAACCACACGCCTAGGGAATCGTGTGGGCAACGAGTTGATTGTCTCTTGTGGTGAAAGTGTACAAACTCGCAGAGTCAAAACTATTGAATAGCCGTGCCTACGGTCAAGGGCGGACATGGGAACTTAACCAGATATAGTTCTATTTCAAAATGTTTTGCGGGTGGGATGGACCAGTGGAGGGCAGTGAAAGGCCCTAGTTTAGAGTTGTCCTGTGTGTCGTCCCAGTGGTAAGTTAAGCGGCTATAACGCTGAAGAAATTGCTATATGGTGCAGATGCCATGTAACGGTGGATGGAATCTGAATCGATATTAATAATGCATTTCCTTGTACATTATGATTTGTTCCAAAATTGCTAAGTCATAGGGCTTTTTAATTAATTGTATTCAAAAGCACTCTACGCAAAATAAAATAGCCCGAGCCTCTCCTTTGTTAAGCTATGCATACTATTTATTTGCATTCAGTGTATTGGCTCGCGAGCACGGGATCGGAGTGCTCACGCCGCTTTGCGACAAAATTCAGATTCGGGAATCAAATCATCTCGCCTCAACGGTGAGATTGGACAAGCCGGCGAGAGAAGATGAAGATGTCAAGGGCTAGGTCGCGAACCTCCGGTTGGTCGCTGTGGGCATGTCTGAAGGTCCCACCTGTGTGCTTCGTTCTTCCGCTGCTGCAATTTAAATGATTTCGGCCTCATCGGCCCATGAGTAAGTTTACTATTATATTTACGCTTCCGCATGATATGTATTTTGATATTCATTACTGTAACTGTGTGCACTATCTACTGATCCAGGGAATAGTGCAGCTAAACACAGAGGAATCCGGATATTAATATCTGGGTCCCTACATTTTCCCAGAACAGTCAAGAATGCTGAATGAGATGGTTGAGCTCGAGCATGGCATAAAAAAGGTGGAAATTATTGACGAAAAGGTTCGAGCGTTGGGTTGCACTAAGTGGCTTGATCGGTCTAGATGAGGCGTGGTCTGGTGGAATCGGAATAGGAGAGATTTGCTGATGCATGGTAAACCATTGGTGCACCTACATGTGGCAAGCAGGATAATTGTTTACAAAGAAAGATGAAGATCGGGTCAAGAAAGAGTATTTTAGTAAGGAGGCCAAACACCAGAAATTATGTGAATCAAAACCGTGGCACTTGGAAAAACGGTTTAGGTCAAGACGATACTGAGAAGATCAAGTAGATCAAAGGCTAAAAACTTAGCGGATTCAGGCTCATATGCTTTGGAAAGCGTACATGAGTTAGGTGTGCGAGTAAAACCCATGTTATGTGTGGTTAACGGGTTTTCCTCAAATGTGCTAGTAGATAATATCTATTATGTTAGAAGTGGATTGATTAACTCATCTATTTAGCGGACTGAGGATGAAGCTAACCATTCCAACCATCTTAACCTTGGGTTCTAAGGTTAGGGTTAGAGAAGAGTTAGTGTTGTGGTGTGCTCTTTTATTCTCTATATAGAGTGCCTGTAAAATCTTTATCTGCAAGTAACAATAGATCAACTTTGTTCATCACTCATTGTGTCTTCTGTTTTGGTTGATTTACTCTTATTCTTATTGGATTTGATCTCTTCTCTCCTATTCTTGGTCTTAATGTGTGCTAAGAATATGTAAATGATGGAGATAACTCATGGAGATTAAATCCTATCTATCTAGGCACCAAGTCTTGTAAGATTTTGAAGTTGCCTGATTTTACTTGGATTTAACCTTATCTTGAGGTTTCTTAATCCTAGGGTTTTTGCTTCGAATCATTTAGAGCTATCTTGACTATCTTTTACCCATGAGCAAATCATATCCTAAGATTTAAGAATTTGGATTTTTAGATGGAATAAGTTCCTAAAACCCTAAACAAGGTGTGTGAAAAGTTTCATCTCTTTTGGTTGATGATTTTGGGAGTTGCACCATTCTTGGTCTTGGCTCGGCTAATTTTCTGTTCTAGAAACAAGATAGCGGTCAGATCGGTCTTAAGCCCACTCATACTGGCCACTGTTCAGACTACTGTGGTCAACTCGGTCAGACCACACCCCCATTGTGGTGTGGTCAGACCAGTGAGGTGCTGAAAGTTGCCTCTCAGTTTTTGTGGTTGTTGCTTTGTTTTAGGCTTCAATTTTGATCTCCATAACTGTGTAGCTACTAGAGTGAAGAATTTATGAATACTTGCGAAAAATTTGTGAGATATCATTCACCACTTCGCTGTTGCCATTGTCGGTCTCACAATTTTAGCTTATCCCTAAAATTGCTTATAAGCTAGTCTGTTTTGGGGCCTTTGCCTTTTTTTAAGCAAAAGCTAGCTTCAAGGTTCACCAAAGCCTAAGTAAGATTAGTTTGGAAATTTACAAACAAAGCTTTTGTGGTCATCTATTACCGGAGTTTCCTTCCAAGCAATAGACCCGAGTTCGACTCCCGGCAAACGTAATTATTTTATTTTTTTAATCACTAACTTGCTTATATTAACCAAGCACTTATCAGTTTGGCATGATAGTTATACCCAGCTATGTGCTAACAATTCAGAGATCCTCATGAGTCATGGCACCTGTGGCTGTATTGCTTCCCTTCTCAATTGGCACAAAAAAGATTGTTTAAACCTCTACTTTTTGCTTTATTGCCACCTCTTCTCGAGTCCCCTTCAATACAAAGAACAATTATGAGCTTACGACTGACCGTGCTGCTCTTTTTGACGCAAGTTGGTTGTGCTG
This sequence comes from Dendrocalamus sinicus, assembly GCA_036346575.1. NCBI lineage: Eukaryota > Viridiplantae > Streptophyta > Magnoliopsida > Poales > Poaceae > Dendrocalamus > Dendrocalamus sinicus. The sequence continues at coordinate 14,455,968 of CM070643.1, read as the reverse complement.
ACCTCATTAGCTCGATGGAAACTGCAACAAAATTATTATGCCCCTTATATCCGATCTAGACCATTTCGCTTGGACACTCACGATTCAACCCACTTTTCTTTTTCGCCCTCACAGCTACCTCCTTCTTCCACAACCACTCATTCCTTATCCCCGTCTCTTACTCTCAGTCCCACTTATTCTTTATCTCCATCTCTCTCTCTTTCTCATGAGCATCCTCTAGTGAGCCCCGATGACCCTCCTCTGGTGAGGCCTAGTGACCCTCCTATGATGAGATCTAACCAAGCAACCACCATTAAAGCTTTCTGATGAGCTTGTGGTTCCAACCAAGTCGCCTCCAGGTACCTCTTCGTGCCCCATCACTACCCCGATAAGCGATTGACCACCAATCTCCCCAATGAGCTCCTTGGCATGGTGTTCAACCTCCTTGTCTACAAGCGACCATGTCACCACTAGCTTACATCAATGTCAGTTCATGCCTTCGCCTACTAACATGTTTCAGTAATCATGTCTGATGAACGTTGCAATAGGATATTCCAAATATTGCATCTTTTGTTTTTATTGTTCAACAACAAATGAACTATTGGTGTTTTGTCCTCGAGATGTTTCCCTTGGATTGTTGCCACATTTTTTTCAATTGTTACATGAGATGTTTGATTATGTTGCAACATCTCTCCTCAAATTTTGACTCAAGAGCTATTTGCTACAATTGACATTTTGATTTATTGCAACAAAGTTTACTTTTGTTGCAATAAGGATGTCTATTTGTTGCACCGAGAAATCCGTATCATGATCCAAATAGCATGAGCTCCACTTGTTTTGTGTGGTCTCTCTCTTTGTCTTTCTCCTTTTGAGTCATTATATACTACATAGATCGTTACCCTATGAGGAACCAACAAGCTCTGATTGAGTGGCTCATCTCTTGCCGACCCACTATGGCTCTTCCTCATGCTTCTATGTTTCCTTAGTGTGAGGCATCGGCACAGACGATGAAGTCTCCCATGTTCGATTGGGAGATAGGAGGCAGTGGTGGAGCTCTGTAGCAAGGCCTCTCAAGCTCTTGGTGAGGTGTGTGGTGGAGCTCCACTATATGGGGCGACAAGGGCCCTGTTCTTTTTCAGCAAAGGCTTCAGTTTTTGGCTTTTTTTACAGTAACTAGCTTTTAAATGAAGTATTTTTTTTAAGATGGGGTTTACTAGTTAATTGTAGTACATAATGTACTGACTTCATTTATATTGGCAAAAACTGCACGTGAGTTTCTGTTATTCTATAATCTCTTGTATGAACAGCCCAAAAGCCACAAGCCGCGGTTAAAAAGAACATGCCCATGGCCTCCTGAGCTTAAGAGGTGCCGGTGAAGCTTTACGACAAGGCGACAAGGCCTTTTTGAGGTCAATTGTCGACTGACCTTGTCTAAATGTGAGGCTGCTGGGAATGAGATGGTGATGCGACCGGGCCACCTCTTCCTCCTCCAAGTTTATTGTCAAAATGTTGTAATTTGTAAGTCAGTTGTTGCAGCAGTGAAATCCAGATGTTGCAATATCATACAAAATGTTGAGGTGTCCTAATCATTTTTCATTGTTACAATAATGTTTTGCTTTTGTTGCAATTAGTATTTGGATTTGTTACATCAGTGGTTCTCGTTTGTTGCAACCTTTTGTTTTTGTTTTAGGTTCGCTGCATTGGAGACAAGATTTGTTGCGCATCAGTATTTTTGTTGCGCCAAATGAGCAACCAAGATCAATCATTTTAAGTGAGATTTAACAACCAAAGGAGTGTATGATGAGAGTCCTCGTATCCTACGTCCGGACGCTAGTTCTTCCCAAACTACAAACAAGGTCTTATTGGTTTTATTCACCCTCGTTCAGGTTGGACCAAATTGATCCGTCTCATCTCATCCATGATGGACCGAGATCATCTGGTATGGCACAAATACAACTCGACTCAGCTCTCTCTCCTGTGAAACGAGCCAGTCTGACATTCTGACCAGTACAGGGACAGCGCCAATACCATTCCTATCATCCCGTGTACTAAAACAAAAACATTGCCGATCGATCAGCATCGTTTAGTTTGTTAGACTGTCTGGCGGCTAGGTGTGAAGTCACGCATCAGGATTCTCTCAGATAGTCCCATTAATCACTCCTTTCATCAACCGCTGTAATAGTGTAATTAAGCGCAGTACACAGCCAAAGTTCGGTAAGAGTCTAAGAGACACACAATCTTGCTATCAACGCGCATGTCACCATGTGATCCAGACACCTCACGGCTAACCGCTAGATTCTTTCGATCAGCTGTGTGCCTGTGTTTGAAGGTTAGCTAGGTAGGTCGTCCAAGATGATGCACGGCAACAGCACGTTACATGCCGCTTTACCGAATAATTTCACTGCAGTAGATGGGCCATGCCGCATGCTAAGGTCCAAGCAGAAGCTTTTGCAGCCTTTTTATCTTTCCGGCGCCCACCGTAACGTGAACGGGCCCAACGGGGCATACGGCAAAGCAAGCTAGCATACTGGGGCCTGTTCTTTAAGTTAAAAACTGACGATTTTTAGTTTTTATTACAATATCTAATTTTTAAATAGAGTATTTTTTTTTCAAAACGGGGTCTACAAGTTAAACGATCTACACGTTAAAAGCCCAACAACTGTACCAGCTAAAATCGTAAGTGAGCCATAATCTGTACCATAAATAGCTAAAATTTAAAATTTTCAGCAAAAAAACTAAAAGTCGCAGTCGAAAAGAACATGCCTTGGTTCTGTTCTTTTCATCAGCTTCTTGGCCGACTTTTAGTTTCCATTATTGTCAACTTGTTGCTGATGGCGCGCGAGGTTATGGAACCGTCCATGCTCAATGCAACCAATTCGTGAAACGAGCAACAAGCACACCTTTCCACCACCTAATTAAAACCTGTCCCATGGTGGAGTCGCCAAGATTTTCTTTCTAGTTCTTGCATTATCAAAACTGTCAAATCATCCTATATTCCATCCGGGGAAGCTCAGCTTCTTTGCGAAAAAGTCTTTCAAATTCTTAAAATTACGTATAGGTCCTCAGCATTTTCATGGAGCCCCTCCTTTTGCTGGATAACATCCCATGGTTTTCCACAATTACACATAGGTCTTTGTTTAATTACGTACAGATCCTCAGCATTCTCATAGAGCCCCCTCCTTTTGTCATCCTATATTACACCCGAGGAAGCACCCCGACCCTACCAGCTCAGCTTCTTTGTGAAAAAGTCCTTAGAATTCTTAGAAATTACGTACAGGTCGTAAGCATTTTTATGGAGCCCTCTCCTTTTGCTGGATAACACCCCACAGTTTCCCAAAATTACATACAAGTCCTCAATTTTTTTTGCGAAAAAGACCTTCGGTTTTCCCTAAATTATGCACGTGTCCTCGACCTTTTTAGAAAATCTTCTCCGCGAATTATCGTCTCTTTTACTTCGGTCCACATGGTAGCTAATGCGGCATGACGTCCACGTTTACGCTGCTAGTATAATATGATATGTTGGGGGAGATGGAGACGAGAAAAAGAAGGTTAATTACTACTGCCAGGTTCCTCATGCAGTCGAGTATTTGGAAAACAAGGATGTCGACCAAACAGTACAAATATATATTTTTTCAGAACTAACCATAAGGTCCATAAGACCATAACTAAACAAAACACATGTAACTGCGTTGCCCTCTTTTTCGGCAAAGCCTCACCCATCCTGTCATTGTTTTCTTCCTTCATAACTACACTGCCATTGCTTCGAAGCATGGTTTTCCAATAGTTGGTTGGCATGTTCGGTGGTTGCCAGGCGACGGTCATCGAAGAGACAGCCCAGGGTACACATGAAAACCGAAGACACAAAAATGCGCGAACGAAAACGAATGCCCATCTTGGTCTGGAAAATCTTCGTTTCCTTGTTGCTTCACCGACTGTGCTGCTGCTGCTGCAGCAGCAGGTAGGAAAAAAAGCCGGCACGCAATAATTTGACAGTGCAAACCAAGCTCCTATGCTTACAAATAAAGCCAACCGTATCAGTTTGTGTCTTACTGTTCTCGAGTATCAATTGAGTACCCTGTCTGAACAAGCATTCATAAGCTACTTTTTTTTTGGGCGGGCTTATTTGGGCTTAAGAGGTGCTCAAAATGGATTTTTTTGAGTGATTTATGGCTGAAAAACATTGTAGCTGGCTGAAATTGCGCTGGGCTGATGGTGGCTTATTTGGCATAATTAAATTTTAAAAAAAATTAAAAATAAAAAAACATGTTAGCCTATCACGGACAGTACAAACGAATACGGGAAAAAAGAACCGACAAAAAAAGCTAAAAAACCAAAAAAATAGAAAAAGACAAAATTATTGAATAGTGAAAAATAAGTTAGAAGGCTAAGCCGTTTTGAGCGGGGTTCACAAGTGTACATGGAGTACCAATTGAGTACACATAGTGTTGGGACCTTCCATCACCGTACACAAGCAAGTTAGGAACGCTGTTCATTTGATTGAAGTTCACAAGACTTTCAAATACTTTACCTTGTCACTAAACGAAACAAAGATCTTACGAGCTTAAGTTTATATATCTGGATTTCCCACCGAGCCATGTTTGAAACGTGGGAAATTTTAGGGCTCAAACAACCTCTTTTTTTAAATTTGATCCTATGATCCATATATACCTTCGAAGTTTTAAATAGTACCAGACAAGGTGACCCACTCGGCAATGTGGTAGGGTTGGACTGAATGGGTGGAGGTGAGGAGAGGGATGTTAAAGGTTGGGTTTAAATGAGTTAAATGGGTTAGGTCTTTGATTGGATTAGCTTTCGTTGGATGAAAATGGGTTGAAAGAATGAATGGATTGGGTTGCCTTATAGAAAGGGTTGATTAGGGTTGGAATCGGTTCTAAAATTTAGTGTTGAAATTGGGTTGAGAACAGGTTCAACCTGTGATATTGCAATATGGCTTACCCGTAGGTTGGCTCCACCCATAAGGATCATCTGCGCATCTAGGCCTAATAATTTACACAAAGTAACGTCTCTATACTCGAAATCATCTGCAATAAATTTTAGAAAATTTTGTGAACCTTTTAAGGTGTGAAAGCGAGTTATAAATTTTAAATACCGATTTTTTTTTCAAAAGTTTTCTATAAAAGTTTGTTGGTCCCACCTATGTATATGGGATTAACAATTTACACAAAGTAGCGTCTCTGTATCCTAAATCATCTATAGTAAATTTCAGGTAATTTTGTGAAATTTTTATAGTGTGAATGCGAGTTAGAAATTCCTAATACCGAACCTTTTCATAAAATTCTATAAAAGCCTGTTGGTTCCACCTAGGTTTTTAGGCTTAATAATTTACACAAAGTAGCGTCTCTATACCTGAAATCATCTATAATAAATTTCATGAAACTTTTATGGTGTAAACACAACTTATAAATTTTAAATACCGAGCTTTTTCAAAAAGTTTCCTATAAAGCCTACGGCCCCATCTTGTGTCTAGACCTAAAAATTTGCACAACGTAGCGTCTCTACACCCTAAATCATCTATAGTAAATTTTAGGCAACGAGTTTGAAATGGGTTGAACATGAGTTTCAACTCATTTCAACCATTTGAATTAGGTGGAAATGCCATATGAGTTGGATTAAGTTGTGGAAGGTGCTCTTTGGGTTGAGTTGGGTTAGGTTAAATGGGTTTCGAGTTTTTTCAAGTTGGATTTTATTTCTTTGCCACCCTAGGTGAGGTAGAGCTAAGCTCACATGTTTGACATTAAGTAACAGCAGAGGTACACACACACAAAAAAACAGGAGGGTACATGGAGAAACATAAACAAGAGAGAGAAGACACACGCTGGGCCATATTGGCATATTGTGTCGACAAATCAGCTCCGGCCACCGCGTCCTCCTGCCACTGTCTGACTCTACTACACCGCTCCTTGTATATAAAGCTAAACGAAAGCAGATCCTTCCATTCGCCAGCGACCCCCTCCATTTCAATCAAATTGCACAATGCTCTGTCTCCATGTTCTTAATTACCTCCATTTCAATCAAATTCATAATGTTCGGTAAAAGCTCGACTAACATTCATGGATCATGGGCATGCTTCGGTTTTTCACCGTTATAGAACTATTCTCTACTTTAGACCGGGTAATGAAAATATAGATTGCTTTTAGTGCAATTTCACTTTTCTAAGTTGTACACTTCATGCACTATCACTCCCAAGATTTGGGGATAAAGTGAGGTTTTGTAGAAAGCCAAGCCAAACTTGGCAGGGGAAGTGAACAATAATCCGTGTGGTCGAGCCAACCCAATTGCTCTATTAGGCATTTAGGCTTGAGCCAAAACGAACTTTCGCTCTACCTTGGCCCGACAAAGGTTATGTTTAGGTAGGTCTAACATCTACTGTTCTTTTCCTTGGTCATCCCACCCCTAATATGTAGCAATAATGCCAACACTTAGGCTGGGTTTTTTTAAACTTGCTGCTTATAGTTTTTTTATTTTTACTATAGTAACTAGATTTCAAACAATACATCCTTTTAAAACGAGGTCTATAAGTCGATTGTAGTAGATACTTTACCGACTTCAGATATATCCACCAAAATTTCATGCTGCTGTTTCTCTTTTCATTCTCTCTCGCGAATAGTCAGAATTCAAAAGTCATAAGTCACAACCTAAAAGAATACATCCTTAGCCTTAGACGCCACCTTTTCACCCTATTGTAATGTCCCCTTCAATAATACTACACCACGCTAATCCTATGCTTATACATAAAACAAAGAAAGAAAAGGCACAACCAATAGCACATAGCGGTAGGGGCTTTTCCTGATGTTTTTCCTTAAAAAAATAGCATATAGCTGCAGTTGGCCTTTGTTTCTGTTAAAAAAATAAAACTGGACTGAAAATAACTTGCAGAAACGCACACTTGTTACCTGTAAGACAAACGCCCAGCTTCCAAGGGCTACAAAGGAAAAGGAGCGCTCCCCCTTAAAATTCCAAACCTAACAACTGAAAGCCTGAACCCAAAACCAAAACGAAAGCGAGCCAACCTCTAGGGCCGGCCACACCAGCGAACTAATCCCCACCTCCCTCCCCCCTCGTCCCTCTGGTCTCCCTCATCAACCTCTTCCCATGTGGATGCCCTGGGTCAAGACGCGCCCTTCCTCCCCCTCCTCCGCCGCCTCCACCTCTTCCACCGCGCTCTCCGCCGCGTCCCCGCGCGTGTCCTTCTCCTCCCCCTCCCTCAAGGACCTCCAGGCCCTGCTCCTCTCCGACCCCGCCGCCCCCTCGCCCTCCCCGCCGCCGCCGCACACCGCGCCCTGCTCCCCCTCCGTCCGCGTCTTCCACCGCGTCCGCGTCGCCGCTTCCGCCCTCTGCGCGCTCCGCACCCTCCAGGCGCCGGCCGGCGCCGCCGCCGCCGAGGCCGACCGGCGTGTGGTGCTCTACTTCACCTCCCTCCACGTCGTCCGCGCCACCTATGAGGACTGCCGCGCCGTGCGCGCCATCCTGCGCGGCCTCCGGGCCTCCGTCGACGAGCGCGACCTCGCCATGGACCCGCGCTACCTACAGGAGCTTGCCGCCCTCCTCCCGCGCGCCCGCCGCGTCGCCCTCCCCCAGGTCTTCGTCGGCGGCCGCCACCTCGGCGGCGCCGAAGAGGTCCGCCGCCTCCACGAGTCCGGTGAGCTCCGCCGCGTCGTAGCCGGTGCCGGCGCTGCCTCCCTCTCCGCCTGCGGCCGGTGCGGCGGCGAGCGCTACGTGCTGTGCGGCAGCTGCAACGGCAGCCACAAGCGGTACAGCCTCAAGGGCGGCGGCGGCTTCCGCACCTGCGCCGGCTGCAACGAGAACGGCCTCGTCCGCTGTCCCGACTGCTCCCCGCCGGCCGTCTGATCCGGACCCAAAGGTCCCAATCTAATAACTACTAGATGTTTAATTTCGTAGTCTCAAACTCAAGATAAGAAATGAGTTGTGTGTGTAGCTGTTACTCCTACTACGTTGTTAGTGTAGTGGTGTTTGGTATGTGACAGTGGCCGGCCAATTGGTTGGGAGTTGCAAGTTTTTAGCTTTTGCTAACCAACGTCTCTAATTGTGCATTAGGATTCGGTAGAAGAGTTATTTGTTTCCTTGCTTGTTTGGCTACCCCATTTTCTTTCTCTTAGCTAAGCTATGTTGGAGGCAGATGGGAAGTCTGGATCTCGGTGTGTTTGATACTCCTATTTTAACTCTGAGTAAATGATTGATAAATGTTACCAGTAGTTAAGAAAGATATAAATGTAGTAGTAGATGTGTGATTTTTACTGTGAGTTTTCAACATGTCTGAGGCATGAGCGAGTACTTGCTTGCGTTGGTGTTTTCAAAATGCTTACCCCGTTGATCATTGAGTTTGAGTGGTTGGTGCCTTGTTGCCTGTTTGCGGAGGCGTACCGTTGAAGTTTCTAGAAAGCTGCTGCTTCTGCTTGAGAGGACGCTGGAGTACTACACCAACGGTGGTGCATAGTGCCGCCTTCGGCGAAATCTTATGGCTGCTGCACGGCACTGGAGACTAGATAGCTCTGAAACAAGTTGCTACGGGCGCTTTGCACGGGAGTCAGATTTTCTCTCGCAAGGCTGCGACTTTCTTTGGGAAAAATGGAATGGGCGCTCGTGCGGCGTTTGAATGCGATCCGATTGGTAAAGTGGCCGTTGGATCGGACAAGTTTTGGAAGCTCAGCGTACTCCAAAAAACCATTAAATTGGCGAGAAATTATGTGCAAGGCTAGATTTTCCTTGGCACATTATGAGCCTCATTGTAGCACCCCTTTTTCGCGATCGCAAGCGGCACCTTTCAGGTTCGGTCGGGTTCCGGGAAAGATCCAAACCGGACATTGAGACCGATGCTTCGAGTAGTAGTGTGGTTGATTTTCTGCTAGTGCGCCCGCTCCTCGCTTCCGCACTCTGAAATCTGAATACCAGCGAACGTCTGACTCGAAATGCACCAGTGTTCCTTTCTTGTTGCTTACCTCACCGGTTCCCAATTTATGCGAGCTACGATCAAGTGATGATTACGATGAGGCAGCGAAGTGGTCAGACCATGTGATGTTTACGCCACTTTGAACCGGAACTGCACCTCTACGTCTGACGGGAAGAGGCCAAGAGGGGCGCAGCGTGCGCTGATAGCGGCGCACGGCACGGCACGGCCGATCGCCAACAGCGGCCAGTGGCCGGCCGCTCGGCCGGTTGCGCATGGAGGCTTACGCTTGGCTTCAGGAGATGATGAGCTTGAGGCCTGAGCAGCGAGGGCGCAAGACCCACGTGGTGGGACTCGGCGATCCCGATCCCCCCATCCCCATCCCCATCCCCATCCAGCCGCGCACCATGCGACGCAACGTGCCGCGCGCTGTGCGCGTGGAGGGGCCGCGCTTGACAGCCTTGTTGCGGCTCCGGCCTCCCATCATTGAATCAAGTGGTCGCGTCCGAGCACTAGTTAGAAGTACTCGTCCTGTTGCTCTCCTCTCAACTCATTATTGGTTCAACTCTAGCAACGTCGATGGAATGGGAATGGGCTTATCGGAACGAACGTTTGTCTGTAGGCAAGGATCCAGCACTTTCTGTACAGATTTGCTAGATGTAGCTAACCAACCTTTCATGTGCGTTTGAAGCAATGCTAGATGAAGCAATCAACTAAAAACATGGACCGTTAAAAGGGGCATTACGTCTTGTAACACAAAAAAGAATCGTTGAAAACGGCATTACACCTAATTTTTCTAGATGAAGCGATCAGCAGTGATACGTACCTGTGCGGTACTAGACGAAGCAAAAAGCCAAAAAGCAACCAAAAGATAAAGACAACGAATTATTGGTTAAGAACCGAAATTCTTCACCAAGGATGAGTACACAGATACATCCCTATGCAGTGCTAAATAACAATCTTTTTGTAAATATCATGCAGGTCTAAAACTCAAGAAGTCAAAACTCCAAAGAAATGTTTAGAGCAGAAAAATATCATGCAGGTCTAAAACTGAAGACGTCAAAACTCCAAAGAAATGTTTAGAACTTCAAATGCAATTTATGCAAATTATTCTGAGCAGTGGTCATACATCATAGTTGCACATGCTGTGTTATAATGGGAGTTATAAACTCTCAGAAACTTAAAACTCCAAAGAAGTGCCTACAACTTGGGGGGTCAAAAATAGCCATTTTGTTCCAAAACAACCACTAGTCACCAATGCGATAACTATGAAGGTTGATATGAGGTTACCACTAAAAGAAGTAGCTCCTCATCTTCTGTTTGCTTCATCTAGCAACAGCATAAAAGAAGTTTAGATGTGAGTAAAAGCAAGATTTTGTCTAATAAGAAAATAGGAGAAATAGTGAAAATGCAGAGGCCACTCGGTTATCTGCCTCTCAGAGAGATGGAAGCAGTGGCGGGTGCAGTAGAGGGACATGGGTGTACAAATGCACACCTTTTTTTTTGTGCAAAAAATCAATATATAGTAGGTATACTATGTGTATATACTACTAGCTGGGCTCAAAACTGCATATTTCAACCTCCACTTCAACCCATCCCACGCACTCCCTCTCCCATTCACACCGCTATTCGCGCATGGCCCAACCGGCAACGTCTTGACCAAGGCCCAAGCAGAAGCAACTACCCAAGTGGTATATGGGCTGTGGTCAAGTCCAAGCCATCAGCTAACCCCTAACACACACACACACACTCTCTCTCTCTCTATCTCTCTCTCTCTCTCTCGCACTCTCTTGACCTCTCCGTTGCAGCGGCGCAAGAGCACAGGGCAACTGGCCAGACCAACAGGGAACGTGCGGCCACGAACGGCGGTCGGTGGGGGCATGGAGCGGCAAGCAGCACAATCCCACTCCAAGGAGCGGCACGCAGCACAGGGGACCCCAGAGTCAAGGTTGGGGGTCCAGGCGTGTGGCTGCGGTGATTCGGGGGTGGAGGGTGTGGTGGCAGTGGTGAGACAAGGAGCATACGGCGGTGACCAACGGTATGGAGCGACGCAAAAACATCAGGCAGCAGTTGAGCATTCAACAGCAACACAGGTGCATGCATCTTTTCTTAATTATTTGTGTCATCAATACGAGATCAGACAGTAAACTTGTTAGCACCACCGGTCAGATTCATGGACCACCGAGAATGCAAGGGACTCAATGAAAATCACACATAAGCGATCGTATGAATGTATTGCATGTGGGCATGTGTGTTACAAGTGGACCCCTCTCCATTTACAAGGAGCCCTATTTATAGAGTGGGAGGGGGAGGTGCGTGAAGTTACAAGTCCGCCCTGGGCCTGGCTTACTCCTAAGGGTATTTCGTCTATTGGATCAGGTGTGTCCCCGTGCCCAGGTCAAACTCCCTTCGAGCTTCCACTCGATGCAACCGATGGCTGAAGTATCACGCCTTATCGAGGTTGGTCTCCGGACTTCGTCTTGGGTTAGCCCTCAGACCTCGTCCAGGCTAGGTTTCCCGACGTGTCGTGCATTGCCAAGGTTGACCTCTGGACTCCGCTTGAGGTTGGCCCCTGGACCTCATTTGGGGTGGGGCCCTTGAGGTACCACGTCAAGCCGGGGTTGTAGTGGCGCGCCTCAGTGCAACTGTCTTACTGAAGTTATCATCAACCCGAGGTAGTATGGAGACCCTTCCACAACATTACCCCTTGTCGATCCGGGTGGTCGTCAACTAGTCGCCTGGGCCAGCGCACCGACTTGTAAAAGGGGTCAGTGCACAACATTGGGTCAACGATTCCACTGGTAACCTATGATGTATTCTGACAACACATTAAAATACCTTAGTTCTCACATAAAATTCAGACGATAGGTTGTGCACGTGCCTCCGAGTTGAGTTCCCTTAGTGTTCATCAAAGGGTCGTTGCTCTGCTTAACCAATTTTAGGCCATATTGGAGAGTTCACCGTTGCACAAAAGGACATGGTGTCATGGACAACTATGGAGTCAAGCTTATACTGCCTAGATGCTGAAGTTACATAGAGGCGTGGAGCTAGGACCTAGCCCAAAGAAGTGCCTCGAGAAGTGAGTTCTTGACTCATGGCCTTTGAGAGGTGAAGGTGCGCATAGGAGTGCCAAGCTTGACTCGCGTAGGCGTGGCTAAGGCTTAGCCATCGAAGAACGGCAGAACCCTGAGGCACAAAAGGTTGACTCGCTTGAATATGTAGGAATGAGTGTGCCCGACTTGTTAGTCCAAGGCGCGGAGAGCTCTTAGGTGAACGGGTCATTATGTGAACTTTTTGAGATGGGCCTGAATGTACCTCTGGTCTGAGGCGCGACAAAGCTTTAAGGCATGCGAGGCCAACTAGGGCGTATGCATCCTTATGCACGAGGTCAATTGGTGACGCTGAGTTGGACAACATAAATAAGATGTGATTGACCGATGCATGCCAACAGACTGAGATGTCCGTCGTCGATGTGCGTACCTAGGACCAACCTGATGAGGCTTGACCCTCAAGGTAAGGGGATATGCGCTAAGCCGTTGTCTGCTTGACTTGTCAAGGCATGACGCTAGAGGCTAGGAGGCATGCCACGTGCTCAGTTCACAAAGGTGTGGCCTATAAAGAAAAGAGTGCCCAATGTGAAGCTACATTTCATTAAGGGGTTGCCCTCAAGGCTGATCACACCGTGTCGAGGTGACGTGTTGGCACTTTTCGAGGTGAAGCGATCAATCCAACGGGCACACATAATTGAGGAGATGCCAATAGATCAAGTTGAGCTTGGTCAATGGAATACCTTGTATATCGAGTCGTATCATACGAGGGTGAATCCATTGAGGAGTGCTGCCCCTTGCTAGGCAAACTAACCCGATGACTAGAGGAGTGCGCTAGGGCGCGAAGTACTAGAGATTGATGAGTTGCTTATGATGTGAGGAGGCGTGCACCGAAGCACCTATTAACCGACTCTCGGAGGGGTCACCCGTGGTGTGAGTGGGTGTGCATCGAAGTGCTGGATACTCAACTTGCCTGAGGTATGACCTTGCGAGGAGTTCTCGACTCACTGAGGAATGGTCTTCTAGGTGAGGAGATATGCACCCGAATGCAAGGTGGTCGAGCAGTTGAGGCTTGCATGGTCGATTTGTCGAGGCACCGTCTCCCATTGCACAAGCTTGATGCTTGAGATAAGGTTGAGAGCACTTCATGGATGGGGAAAGGCCAAAATGCCACTATCTCCCATCCAAAAAGCATAGAGCTCGAGACGAGGCTCGTAAGCGCTTCGTGGATGGGGTGAGGCCGGAACGGCACCATCTCCCATTGCAAAAACTTGGTGCTCGAGATAAAGCTCGCAAGGTTAGGGAGGTCAGAATGCCACCATCTCTCATTTAAAAAAATTTAGCGCTCGAGACAAGGCTCGTGAGTGCTTCGCGAATAGGGTGAGGTTGGAACGCCACAGTCTTCTATCACAAAAACTTGATGCTCGAGACAAGGCTCACGAATGCCTGTGTGTGCGCCTACTCGACCTTGGAAGGTGAGAAGTCCATAATAGGTTAAGTCCACTTGGTCCTGGAGGGTGAGTATCTGTTCATTTGGCCCCGGAGGGTGAGTATGTGTTCACTTAACCCCAGATGGTGAGTATGTGTTCACTCGACCCCAGATGATGAGTATGTGTTCATTTGGCCCTAGAGGTAAGTATCCGTTCACTCAGCCCTAGAGGGTAAATATGTGTCCACTCGGCCCCAGAGGATGAGTATGTGTTCACTTGACCCCGAGGGTAAGTATTGGTTCACTTGACCTTGAAGGGTGAGTATGTGTTCACTCGGCTTCGGAGGATGAATCCTAGCTTAAGCAATTCAACAATTGAATTTTCTTTCCATTTCTGTTGAGCTCCTTCCGAACGAGAATTTACCGACCCATTAGTAATCCATGCAAAAAAAAAAAAAACCACAACAAACTTGCACTGATAGCTAGCAATTGACCATGTAAAAAACCAACACAAGCATTCGTCGAAAATGTTTGACATACCCAAGACAAATACAAGCATCCTACACCAATTGAAACTAATCTACCGATCAAACGCACACATTAGTCCGATTAACTCAAAAAGTCTGAACTGAACGTTTTCCCTACTCCCTGGTAGGTTCATCACTCTGCATCAGGATGGATAGCTGGTTGTTGCAAGTACAATCTCTCAAAAAAATGTAATACTGAAATAGGAGTAGTAGTATTTTTCTTCTTCCAGCTAACAACTCCAGATTGGCTAGGCCAACTTGCCAAACTTGCTGTCAGAAGGAACGCCATAAACTACTCCTATATTTCTTGTGTCAGAGTTTTATTCATGTACTTAGATCTCTGCTGAATTTTATTCCATAAACTACATAATAGAAAAGTGATAAAAAGACTCACACATCACAAAAAAAAACTATATAATATTTTCGCTGAAAATTAAGAAGAAAACAACACCAGGAGAAAAAAGTGTGCTTGTTAATCTTTAACATTTTTTTAATAAAGTAATGTTTACCATGTGTTCAGAATAAAGGATAGCAAACTGTAATAGTTGGGCAGCACACAACTAAGGTTGACCATATGTAAGACCAAGGAGAGTTTAAGCTTTAAGATTGCCATTTTACCTTGATGGATGGTAAGATGAATGTTGGAGAATCAGAATAAACAGGACCACATAAATAGCTGGACAACAAGTGACTTAGTATTTGCTAAGACATAACTATCTACGTATCATAAATTAAATAGATTATCGTCAAGATCATAAAAATGTTAGTGCAGAGTTAAAAGAATTAATAGCAAACCACATATAAGTGTTTTTTTCCTTGGGAAGAACAGAGAAGCGTCAAATCGTGTTCCAGCTGGAATCGCACGTGGGAGGTGGGAGGCGAGGAGGGGATCGATGGATTACACCCTAAAACCCCCCCAACCAAACACTTTCTAGTCACTTTTCCTTCCCCCTCTCTTGCTGCCTGCTGATTCGTGCAAGATGAACAAAAAAAAAATGTTTCTGGGCTCTGGAGAGCGTAAGTTTCGTATGAAATCGTTGCCAACATCTCCTCTGCTCATGCTGCTGTGCGGTTGAGGAAGGAAATTATGGGAGGTACCCCGTACGTCCAGTCCTTTTAGTTCGAGGTGAAACTGACCATACCAGCCGGCGCAAGTTTCTTCCTTGGTCCACAGTTTGTCGGCGATGAGGCTAGGCTTCTGCCCGACCAACACCAACGGCGGCTCCGCCTTTTTGCCCCGCGGGACTTGGGTTGAAGGTTCACGGACTCTCCTTGCTCCTTCGCACTTCAACCCTCGCCATGAAATGACCCAGCAGCTGTTGCCCAGAGACGTTATTGCGCTTATGCGTTTCACATCTTTGTACCGCGTTTGTACGTTTACGCACGCATGAATGGTGCCTTCCCCGTAGCCTGTGCTACCAGGAACACATTTAACTCTGAATCGAGAATAAATTTCTAAGTAGCAGCAATAACTGGACGAGAAAAGAAGCACGCAAGAGCCGACCATTTAGCTAGGCTCTTCTAAACACCTTATCCTGTCCTACGTACTGCCTAACATTGCAGTAAAGAGACTACTCCAGATAGCAGTAACTAGTTGGAACCGTACGTTTTCAGCTCATGAGCCATCATCTGTCTAGAGGAATGGCAGTTTGGAGGCAGGCACTCGCAGACGGGCCACATGTTTGGGAAGCTCCACTTGCAGCGGCCGTCGACGTTGCCGTGGTCTTGGCAGGTCTCCCTGCAATTGTGGGTCTGCGTGCAGAAACTTGCACCGTTTGAAGCATACTGCATTACTGCCAAGGTTCCAATACGCAGCATGTCACTATAGCAGCAACGCTGATAGACAGGGATGCTCACTGGAAGCGACGATGAGCAGCACAAGCATAGAGCACAGAGCAGTCTTCAAGCCTCCATGGCAGAAACAGGAGAATGTAAACGAATTAAAGGAGACGAACTCAAGGAATGCAGCAATGATGTTGTCCTTGGGTCTCCTTATTCGGTGAAGTTATGTTCTATTTAATATTTTTGATCGTCGTAGCATGGGTTGTATATAGCACAAATACCGAGGTCGTAACTGGTAAGGCTCAGAGAGAGTAGGAGTCTGAAAGAACTCAAGTCAAGCGGGTAAACCGAGCTGTTTACAGATCAAAAGAAAACTGAACACAAACCTGTCCCTAACTAGACTTTAAAGAAAACGTGATGCAAACAACACAGTAACCAACTAAAATCTGTGTGGTTAATCGCAAACCGTGTGCTTTAGATTGGTAGTACTTTTTCTTCGTAACTAGTAAGGTGTCTGTATATTACAACGGAGTACCAAATTAGGATGGTATATATCAGCAAACGTGATCTAAAATCATTCCACAAATATTTTGTTTATCTTATGCACATACATATACATAGCTGGGTTTTCAAGTAGGCTTTAAATCTGATAACTCAATTAGTCTTCTAAAAACTCCAATTCATACAAAGACTAATATAATATTAGTAGAGATAGAGATTATTAATAACTCATGCCATTAGATCAACTTGGCCGTGTGCATAGAGAGAGACAACTCACAAGTCACATCAAGTGTCATACATAATTTTTAGTGATCAGTTGGACCGTGGCTTATGGCTTATTTCATTGTAGCTGGCTGAAATTACACTGTAACTGAAGGTGACTTATTTGGTATAATTAAATTTTAAAAATTTTAAAAATAGAAAAAATGGGTTTATCCATCACGTGTAATGCAAACGAATACAGGAAAAAAAGAACCGGTAAACAAACTCAAAAAATCCAAAAAAATCAGAAAAAGACGAAATTTAGAAATAGTGAAAAATAAGTCAGAAGCCGAAGCCGAACCGATCGGGGCCTGCGCAAAAAACAAAAAAAAAGAAAAAAAGTAACAACTCCATCTCCGTCTCGTCTCGTTGTGCCCATCCATCCATCGAACCCGCACGCACAGACGCCTCTCCTCCCACTCCGTTTCAATCTCTCCTTGCTTGCTCCTTAAAACCCTACCCACCCACCCGAATCACCCAGGCTCCCACAGATTCAGCGCATCGCGAGAAATCCACCAGAGATCATAGCGGCGGTGAGAGGAGGAGGAGGTTGGGGGAAGGGTTCGGCGGGGGGTCCGCGTGGCATGGAGGCGCAGGCTATGGCGACAGTGAAGGAGGAGCTCATGGCACTGTACCACCACCTCGATGACGCCATCCGCTAGCTGCAGCAGTTCCAACACACCCTCGATGCATGGTAGGTGCATGCAGGTCTTCCTCAGCTCAATTAAGGGTGCCTTTGGTTGAGCTTTTGGGAACTGCTTTTGCTTCTAAAAAGCCAAAAGCCAACCAAAGGGGTGGAAATCGTAAGTCGCTTTTGAAGCGACTACTTTTAGTAGTACTGATTTGAAAGCACCTTGGACCTCTTTTGGCTTTTGGCTTTCGCTTTTGAAATGGTGAAAATAGAGAGCTGTTTCACAGTTGTTTCAAGGAAAATAGAGATAGGAGGTAAGTTTTATACTTGTTTGAACCAAACAGCTTACAACTTTTCCACAGCCCACAACCTACAGTAGCTTTTCCACAGCCCACAGTTCACAGCAGCTTTTTCAGAAGCTACAGCTCAACCAAACACACCCTAAGTCCCTCGTTGTTCCTTCGTGTAGATGGATGGTCTCTGTGTGGCAGCGGCAGGGGCAGGGGCTGTTGAAGGCGGCAAGGCGCTAAAAATGGGATTCAGATCCTCTTACTTTAGTGGGTCATGCATTTCAACCGTTGGATCTAGATTTGGATGGTTAGGATTGATGTGGAAAGGAGATTTTGAGGCTTTTCAATTTCTCACGAGATAATCAAAATTTCTCTTCCACATCAATCATAACCATCCAAATCTAGATCCAACGGTTGAAATGCACCAAAGTCACTCTGACTTTGGCCCACTAAAGTCAGAGGATCTGATTCCCAAAAATAGGGGTTGCTGCTGGTGGGATTTGAGCGAGGTCATATTGGACCCCGGCTTAGTAGTTTGTTTTAGAGCCGATTGCTCTAGCTTTTTCAAGAGCCATTTTTTTGTTTTTGGAACATGCTCCCTGCTACGTGGGGTGGAGGATGATGGACAAACCCCCTTAATATTAGTAGAGATTACTGTTGTACTCTGATACCTTTCTTACACAACAGCCGCTAGATCGGATCAGAGTTGTGAGATATAGTACGAGCGTATACGGTATCAAAAACAAAGTAGATGAATCTCGTAGAGAGAATCAAAATAATGACAATGAAACCATCACAATGAGAAAGAAAGATTGGGTGAAGACGACCGCAAATTCCTTAAGCACAGTATCAAAAGAGTACAAGGGATTGTCGCTCTCTCGCAACCACCTCGAACCTTTTAGGACCATCGAATATTTGCCCTATATAAGAATCTAGTGCAAAATAATAATATAACCTCTAATCCTCTCATGTGCCTCTTGCTTTACATGAGTTGTTTTGTAGCTTAGGTTTTCCATGACCATCCATCGTGACTTAATATAGTGCCCTTAATTCTTCTCCAAAAGGAAATAAACATCTTAATCCCATTAGAATTCATATAGTAATCTATGTAGCACACATTTTCAAGTTCTCGTAGGTTAGTGCATGAGTCACCTCTCAACAATCTTCATGTTGTTTTTTATCTGTTGAACTCATCGTGCCCTTCTAAGAACTCACTCTAAATTGACTCCACCTTTTTCCCTTTTTTTCTCTTTCTCCCACCTTTTGGAGTGCCCCAACCATAAAAAAATTATACTATTATCCCATACAAGTGCACAAATACCTCATCCATACTTGACGAGGATTAAATAATCTATTAAATATGATTTTAATACATAATTAAGGCTCTCGACTATTATGATCATAGATCACTTGAAATAATATTATATGAGTACCCCTGATCAGAGGATTACTGCACGAATACCCTTGGTCGGAGGATTACTACCTGACCAGCCACTACTCGGAGATCTTATGATCCGATAACTGGGCTTAACTTCAAACAGTCTTCCATGTGGTAAATAGGGTATGTGCGCCCCTATCCCTAATAATCATATGATGATTTGGCCCTATACCTTTTGGAGTGTCCCCACCGTAAAAAAATTATACTATTATCCCATACAAGTGCACAATACCACATTCATACTTGATGAGGATTAAATAATCTATTAAATATAATTTTAATATGTAATTAAGGCTCTCAATTATTATGATCATAGATCACTTGAAGTAATATTATACGAGTACCCCTAATTAGAGGATTACTGCACGAGTACCCTTGGTCGGAGGATTACCACCCGACCAGCCACTACTCAGAGATCCTATGATCCGATAACTGAGCTTAACTTCAAACAGTCTCTTGTGTGGTAAATAGGGCACGTGCGCCCCTATCGCCAATAATCGCATGATAATTTGGCCTTATGCCTCTGACAACAACTGTCTCATGGTTGTTGTTACGATCTTCTCCTAATCAACAATTATTTGTCAAATCTCTCTCGCTAATAGCAACCACTTGCTCAGCCAGGTGTGAGGAATTGACAAGATGTATGTTCTAGTAGGATAGTCGACACCTTTTCGACGCTATTTAAGCATTACAGGAGAAGATCTAACAAAAGTACAAGAAAACAAGAGATCGCTCAATCAAGCAATAGGCACAGGAGGTAAAAAGTAGCAAAGTTAGGGCTAGTAGCATCTATTTGTAATCGCTCTATGAGAGTATGCTGTAATTCTAATATAGTAATAAAGACAGTCCACTTTCTGCTCTTAAATCCTTTTGCAAGACTTAATTTTTCCCTATATTTCATAAGATCGGTAATTTGATTGTCAACAATACAACAAAGAAGCAACAAAGAATTGATAATTAGAATTCATGCAAAGTCGCAAAGTAATTATACGATTATCCCATACAAGCGCACATCTTCGCATATAGTCAAGGCAAATCGAGAGCCTGATCCGAAGCTACCAGCTGCTCCAAATAACCACATTGCTTTATATAGTGTGCGGTTTCATTAGTTCGTGAAAAGCATGTATCACTCTGTAATCCTTGAAATCACATATACACATGTCCTTTGTATCACTTTGCTACGTAGTGTTATGAATTCCTTTGTATTGGTACAATCTTCTCCACTATCTTCGATATAATCTTGTACACATTTCCAATACAATATATTCTACACATCGTCGAGTAGCATTTCATTCTGTATTACTAATATCCACATCAGTGGAAAAACAAAACTATACATGCTCTCTCTAGCCATCGACCGTTCAATCATAAATCCAAGGTCAGGAGGAAGCTGGTGGATAAATTTCACAGCGCAAATCTACGTTCTGGCCACCACCATAATACCACTGTTTAGGTATAGGAGAAGAAGAAATGCGAAGTTATACGTACAAAGACTTTTCGCACATGCATAGACCACCACAACACAAATACCGATCACATTGTCACAAGTATGTACCACAATTCAGATCGACTGGGGGTAAGTACTAGTACTAAGTACGTAGGCGTTACTGATTTATTCTAGCTGTCAGGAGATCAGAGCATCCGTATGTACGTGTGCGTATACATGCGCAACTTTTGCTCCCGTGGCAACCACCAATCTCACCTTAGTTTCTGCTAGTCTTGAGCTGCGTCAATTTCGCGGCCATGGCCGGCATTGTCGAGACATCGTGCTTGCCGCTACTCCTCTCCCTGCCAACTCTCGGGCTGCCACTGTCCGTTCCTAGCCCGATTGATAGCTTGCTCAGAGCCTTCCGTGCATCAGTGCAGTACTTCTTGCTCGTGTCGAGCAGCGACGACACGCCCCATCCGCGGCTCTGCCATTCCTCACGGCTCCTCTTCTCACCACGCGGCTGTTGCGGCAAGTCATGACGTCCACTGTTGCTTTTGTCGTTCTCCTCCTGCATGGCATCACGTAGGGTAGTCCTCCTGCGGCTGTGGGAGGGCGAAGGATTGCTGGCGCCGGCGCGAGGCGTCGCGTACTGCGCCGGTCTCCTGAACCCGCAGACTGCGGGTTTCGCGCTCCAGGGAAAGAACACCATGAGCCCGCAGGCTCTCGGGGACATCTGCTCGACGCGCGGCACGAGCTGCACCTGGACGGGGTCGTCGCTCTGACGGGACGTCGGCCGCTCGCTGTCGTGGTTAAGGCGCGTGCTGAGTCGCCGCCAGTGTTTCGGGTGTCTTCCCGAGGACGACGCGGCGACGGCGCCGTCCGCGGCTGCGTGGGCGTGGCGGGACCGGTCCTTGACGAAGCTCCTGGCGCGGCCGACGAAGATGTCCTCGAAGCGCTTCGACGTGACCCGATCGAACGAGCCGATCCGCTCGGAGGAGATCCTGTCCAGTGCGTCGGAGAAGGACGTGTCGTCGTCGTCGCTATTCGCCGCAGTGACCGCGTTGCCGTAACACCAGTTCCTGGCGGGGCACGGCGGCCCGCGCCCGGGCGGCGGCTTCGGCGGCAGCGTCTCCTTCGCCTTGTGCACGTCCTTCCACGCGCTGCTCTTGGGCACGCCCGGAGAGCTCTCCCAAGAAAACGGCACCTGCGTGCGCAGCGGCGACGCGTCGGGGCGGCACCGCAGGCTGGGCGCGTCCGCCGAGGCGCAAGAGCGGCGCGGCGTGGGGAGCGGCGAGTCGAGCAGCTGCGGCAGCTCCCCGTCTGCATTGCACTGCCTCTCCCTGGGGCGCTTGGTGATGATATCCATGGGGTTTCGTTCCGGCAGGGACCCAACAAACCAGCTAAGGCCTAAGGCGTACTGTTCAGAAGCATGCATCGATCGATCTCCGGCATGCGAGACGTATAAGAGTGCACGCCAAGACTGCCGCGAGGTAGGTGAGGCAATGCTACCACTGCATGCTTTTCCGCGAGAAGCGGGCACTAGCGGCGGTTGGGCTGTAGCTTCGTGTATGGTTGTGTGTCTTGGGGTTTTCCCCCCTCTTTGGCTCGTTCCCGTGAAGGTGCTCGAGGGCCTTAATGGCGGAGGTTGCCGAAAGGTAGGCGAGCAAAGGGAAGGAAAAACAAGAGAAAAGAGAGGATTAATTTCCCGTTATTGTGCTCGGTTTTGAGACGTTGTTCATGGCGTTTTTCAAGAAAGTTTTTGACTGTTTGGTTATGAAATGCACGGTGCAAATTTGGGGCCGGATATTCAGAAGGGTTGCACTGTCATTTGAAGGTTTATCGATCGGGAGGTCATGTGACTTAGATCCAAATAAGTGCACTAACAAAGGGCGTGTTTGGTTCGAGCCCTGGCGGCAAATCGCCTGGCCGGGAGCGACCCTGGAAGCTGCCGCTAGTTTGTAAGGTTGGCTTCGTGTGTTGCTGCCCGGGGCCGAGACAATAAAAAATGAGCGCGGAACCAGGATGCTCCATCCATCAACAGACGTGTCTTCAATACATCAGTCTTAGCTATAGGGTTCCAACTAAATACTCCATCTTCAGACTTGTCTAATCAAACAAAATCATCAAATTTTCTGGTTACTTCTAAACATCACTTTTTATCAGACATGTTGTTCAGACCTCAAACTAAACGAGACAATAATCATCTATTATGCTGTTAGTGGATCTTGAGCCATAGTCACTAGCCACGCACAAGACACGTGTAGCCACCTGTTGGCAATGTGAGGCTGCATACAGGCATACAGCACAACTTCTTTTCAGAGACTCGCACAGCGAAACATTTTGTGCTGTTCATTGCTAGAAGACGATTTCGGTTGGGAGAAGACTTGTGCGCTAAAAGTACAAACAACCAGTTCAAGGTCCATTCCACATTACAACAGTCAAGGCCTACAAACAGACGCAGCGAGCCTAGTAGAGAAGTAGGCTCCTAATGACCTTCCACCGCCGTTCGATACCCGAACCAGGAATGGTCCAGCCTCGCTCATTTCAGCTTCAGCTTTTGACTTCTGATTTATTTTTTACTATTCATAAATTTCATCTTTTTTGAACTTTTGGCTTTTTTGAGCTTTTTTGCCGGTTCTTTTTTTTTTCCGTATTCGTTCACGTTGTCCGTAATGAGCTAACATATTTTTCTATTTTTAATTTTTTTAAATTTAATTACGCTAAATAAGCCACCTTTAGCTACAGTATAATTTCAGCCATAAATCACAGCTTTTCAGTCCAACCGAGCGGGGCCCGCCCATGACAAGATAGGCTTTGATCTAGGGCATAAAAAATTTGATAGTGTATAACGAATCTAAGTAATTTTAACTCAACTTAGATAGTAGTTTAGTGGTACAACCCATGTAGGCAAGCGGCCCTGTAACGCCCTAGGATCTAAACCGGCTTAGGCCTAATCCCATTCTGGATAGACCACACACACGTAGCAACCCGTTTGCACTTTCGTCCTTGCTTCGCCCAAAACGGTTAACCGGGGGTGTTACCATTGGAACTCCTAGGTTTATATGTAAATGCTTATTAAGTTAAGCTAGTAAGGTGGGATTAACCCACACTCTCATGTGCACACACACATATAGATCATCATAGGCCGGGATGTCACATACACCCCTCTCAAAGAACCTGACGTTCTCGTCAGACCAACATACCCACACTGGGGCAAATGATAAGGATCTCCCCACTTGATACATGCCCGTGCGTTGAATTACATAAGTTTCTAGTCGAGTGACCCAAAAGGAATAGAATGCCTATTTAGCTTTCAGTTCATATGCTGACTGATCAGGGGTAGATCTATAGTAGCTTATGGGTGTTCCACTGAACAACTAAAGTTTTTAATAAAAATCTAGTATATATAAGATATAATACATATGTATATATTTAATTAGATCGAAATAGCTATATTGGTTCCCATCAGTGATCAACCGAACGTAGAAGCGACTTGGACTTGGCCCATAATTGGTGCATGATCGGCCCGGCCGGCACCAAATCCCCAAACCCCCATCCAGCATTCTCGTTTCTCAGGGCTCAGGCTGCCTCGGTGCACCCCCAGTCCCCAATTCCCCCATCCGGCATTCTTGCTAACCCTAGCAGCGTCTCCACTCTACTCCCCCAGCTCCGCTGGCATCACCGTGCCTCCGCTCTGTGGCACTGCACCACCAGCTGGAGCCAGGCTGTCATCTCCACTCCACCTGTCATTCAGCTCAGGGGATCGTGCTCTAGCAGTCCAGCTCCGGCGACCGGTGGCCGCGTCACCTCCGAGCTCTGGCTTCGCGCCGCACGACCGACCGACCGCGTCTCTCTCTCTCTCTCAGTAGATAGTTTGCAAATTGCAAGTTGGCAAGTCGCAATTTGTCATGTGCCATGCAGAACTGCAGATCCAGACAAATACATGAGTGGTCATGTCAGTTGGAGAAATGCAGTAAAATAAAGTTGAAGTTGCCAAACAAGACCTAAGAGTCAAGACTCCGATGGCCGTACTAACTGTTAGCGCTTCAGATGAAGTACTTATCAGTTGTAACTACTGATTGCCTTCTGCTATTCCCTTTCTGTACATTGAGAAATCATTACATTTGATCTAGTACAGAGAGGTGAGGTTTCAATAAGTCAACTACTCATTGATGGAATCAAGAGCCATTGGGTATGCAACACCCCTGAGCCAAACTGTCACAGATAATATTGTACATTCTAAGCAGTGCCAATTAGGCAATTACTGATTTTGCTTTGTGTAGTACCCCCATGGTTTGGTAAATGACTTTGCTGGTGTTAATATGTAGTAATTGCAAAATTTTGAGATTTTCTGGCATTTACATGTGTTGGAAAATCATGGTGTTCATGTTTGCAAATTTAACATGGATGACTTATATTGAGTAATGCATGAGATTGAATGCACATATGGCTGACGGAAATCGTGTATATTCAGAATTTTGGCACCCAAACTACTGCCTTGTTTTTTTCCTGTCATCAATGCATGCGCTTGAAGATATTTGGGTCTGACTTGATGTGACATAGTATCATGAGGAAACCTTTGTTTTAATTTTGAAAGTAAGACAAACATATATTATGCCTGTCTGTTTGGATGTAGAAATATCATTGCTTATTTGGTAGTGTTCATTGATGAATTTGCCAATGGCTGATTTTTTTATTTATTTTTTTGTGTGGAGCCAATGGCTGATTTTGGCCACACACGCAGAAGAAATAATGTTTACAGTGCACAATATGGACAGCTTAAGCTTTGCATGTAGAGGCTTCGTTTGTTCTTTTCACATGATTGGTGAAAACCTAAAACTCAGATCACCTCATCACCCCTGTTCTGTTTACCATATGGTTTCCATATGGGTTGCCCACTTGCCCATGAGATTAGTAATTGTTATGTTCTCAAAAGAAGAGATTAGCAATTGCTAGTGTTATCCTGACAGCTGCATATACATAACCAAGAACTAGGGTCCTTGTGCCTCCGTTTTGAGTGAATTATTTAGTGTATTAAATATGGAGTTCCTCGGAATCAATTTCCAGATAAAGGTATACTATACATATTCTCACCGAGCATTGTTTTTTCTTTGCTGCAGGAGTTTGATGTTCGCAGCGCTGTTCCATTCAGCTTTTACAATACTGCCCTTAATGTTGGCATAGCAGCCGGGGTGATTCTACCGCTGGGCAGAGGATTTATGGAATTATCTTCACCTGGACCTGATAGATTTTACCTTGGAGGTCATTCTTCTCCAGTATGCAGCCTTGGTGGGCTATCATCTCTGTTGGTTTTCAAAACAAGAGTTGGCCCAACAGAACCACGAAGATTTGTCCCAAGTGAATCTGTTACGGATTTCCAAGGAGGGATTACTTAGGCGGTGATC
This sequence comes from Dendrocalamus sinicus, assembly GCA_036346575.1. Lineage (NCBI taxonomy): Eukaryota > Viridiplantae > Streptophyta > Magnoliopsida > Poales > Poaceae > Dendrocalamus > Dendrocalamus sinicus. Next base: position 14,430,323 of record CM070643.1, on the reverse strand, counting down.
TTGCTGTCTCTGTGTTTGCTGATATATCCTTTGATTTGCCCCTAAAGTTATTCAGAGATGCTGGAATACATGGTCATGCGTTTCTTACTGCTGGAAATATTGCCAAGTTGTCTGAGAGTGAGTTTAACAGCTTCTCGTTTTCCAAGTTTTGGCGCACGTTCAGGAGCTCTGCTGGTGTTGGCATTATCTTGCCAACTAAACTTTTCAGGGTGGAGGTATATCTCTAGATGTTGTCACAATTTTCACCATACTAAAGACTGTATATGTTTGCTTGGTGACTAATCGATTCTCCTGGGCTTTCATTTTCCCAGATAACCTACTGTTATATTTTGAAGAAATTTGAGCATGATCGTGGAAAGACTGGAATTCAGTTCAGCTTCTTCTCACCCTTGTAGATGCATGCCCCTTGAAGAATATTTTGCCCGATTGCAGTGAACCATTCCGTTTTTCTCACTGAATCAGCTGTTTAACAAGTAGGAGACCAGTTAACCCATTATTTATTTGGTCTGCTATCCTATGTTCGTTCTTGAGCGTGAGAAATGGAAAAGCTAACACTGTTCGTTACCAGTCGCAGACACCTCTTCTGGAAGAGTTTACTTTGCAGTATTGCCCTGTCTTAAAAATGCCTCATTGGTTCAGTTGAAATCATCGCTCTTATGCAGGTGCTGGAATTGTGATGGTTGATAGAATAAAACATGTTGGCAAGAGTTTTGTAACATGGAAATCCTGTACTTGTAATCACGCTTTATTTCCTGAACCATTTTTAATCGATACTAATCCGCCCTATGTACCCATTTTGCGTCTGTTTGGCTGGGGTGAGAATAGAAATCTGCGCAACTCCGTTCGGGAAAAAAAATTACTGCACAAATCATCATGGTTCTTCCAGTCCGCCGCCTTCAATCTTGATGGCTTGATTCCCACACCCTAGAATGTATGCCTGCCTGAACGCCTTGATTCTTGGATCCCCTGAAGTACTATCATTAACAGATAGCTTCATTTGCCACGTTTTGCTTTGATTCCCAACTAATGTTTGCTGACTAGCATAGGATTGTACTCCAAAGTTCATCGTGGAAGGCTTACACCTTGGATTTAAATTTCGAGCTGCTCATAAAATAACAAGGAATCCATTTCACTCTACAAGAAACGTCAATTATTTCGACATTTGGAACGTACTTACGTGCTATCACTCTCTCTGACAACAGGACAGAATTTACAGGTTCGAACGAGTTGAAAGAAGGCGAAGGAAAAGGGTGTCCATTTCTTCATCAGGAATGTGCAGCTGCGGTCGACAGGTAGGCATCCAGCTGCTCGTTTTGTTGCCGACCCAGGAACCTCACGCAGATGGGCGGCGTCACGTCGTACATGGCGAGCAGCGCGTACGGAATCGAGAAGAGCCCGTCCCCGCATATCAGCCCGGACGCCAGCACCGGCGCGAACACCTGCGCGCTGTCCCTGTCCTTCCTGTTCCACAGGAACAGTATCAGGCTCCCCACGCACATGTCGATGGACACGGCCGGGACCAGCAGGAACGACACCGCCATGCCGGTGACGCTCGGGATGTACTGCTGCGAGCGCCACTTGCCGTGCGCGGCCACCTCCCGCAGCGCGCAGACGGCCAGCGCCAGCGCGAAGAAGGCGACGCTGATGCCGAGGCAGTGCTTCGGCAGCTCGAGGCCGCCGGCACCGAGCACGGCGATGGCGCGGTAGATCTTGGCGAGTGGTGCCTGGTAGCTCTTCTTTGGATTCATCTCGTAGAAGCGGTGGAAGACGGTGAAGACGACCGGGTTGACGACGCAGCCGATCCCCGTGCCGATCACCTGGCTGACGAACGTGGCGCGTGGGGAGGTGAGCGTGAGGTACCCCGTCTTGAAGTCGGACATGAAGTCGGAGGCGGTGGAGACGATGGACGACACGATGCCGCAGATGACGAGGCTCCCCACGACCCCGCCGTTCTTCACGCCGATCCACGACGCGAACAGCAGGATCACCAGCTTGTTGTACCGCGCCGAGAAGTTGGTCTCGGCGACGCCCGTGCCGTAGGCGTTGCAGAAGGCCAGGAGGGGCGCAAACACGTACGCGGCGGCGACGTGGTAGTACCGCACCTGGCCGTAGATGTGCGGGATGGCGACGGTGGAGAAGGTCGCCAGGAGGGCGTAGCCGCCGATGGCGAAGGTGCTCGGGATGTGCTCCCTGAGGAACACCTGCGTCCTGCGGCGGTCGTCGAAGCTGAGGACCTGGTGGCGCGGCATGGCGTCGACGTCGGAGAAGGACCTGATCGTCTCCGCCGCCAATTGGTGGTGGCGCATGGTGTGCATGGTCCTCAGCGAGATCACCACGAGCTGGAAGATGCCATCGCCAAGAATCATGGCTATGGCGCAGAAGACCTGTTCGATCACAAAATGAATTCGATCAATTTGATGATGTATATGATCATCATCGATAACAAAGTTGATGCATGGTCCTCGTAATCTGATTGTTACCTTGTACCCGTTGAGGCCCTTCAAACTGCTTTCCTGGAGATCGGCGTCGTACCAGCTTCCTCTTTTGCTTAGGATGTACGGCCACATGATCCCCCAGGAGATGATGGACCCGGCGAGCATCGAGATGTTTATCAGGTAAGGGCTGATCATCCCGACGCCAACGAAAGTTCCGTTCAAATTCATGTAGAAACTGCAAGCATCAGGTAAACAGAACTACAGAAGTCATTCTCAATGTCGCAGAGTTTTTGTTACCGTCAGGCCATGCCACAGTTCTGAATTCAGTTTTTTTTTGGTGAGATCATGTGGAGTTTACCTTACAGTCATGATGAGTAATTAATTTTTAGTTCAGAGAGTTTACAGAGTTTAAATTTAGTTTTGAGAGTTTACAATTTTTAATCGCTTTCTGTTGCCAACGGTCTGACCGGTATTGGGGCCACGGTCAAACCACCGACCGGTTATGGGAGACAACAGTCAGACTGACCTTTGGTTAGCCGTCTGACCAGCCGAGGTGCCGGCGGTTTGACTAGCCTGTGGTTGGCGGTATGACCAGCCTTAGAGGTTTGGAGTATGAGTTGATTTGAACTAAGTTGAGTGTGGGTACGGTATGGATATCATTGCTTATGTGCACTGAGGTTTTAGGTCTGATCCTAGGGGCTAGGATCAATGGTTTAAGTGCATACATTTTTCATAGTGCATTGTATAGACTAATTGAATCAATTAATGATTTTGTGTATTATGCGGTACTACGTAACAGTTTGCTTGTTATTATTGGTTATAGGACTCCGGAGTTACATTATGGCGAGGTGGACGGGACCAAAACTAAGCTAAAAGAGTTTACGTCCAAAGCAATCAAGAGATCGGGACTACGTTTAGGAAGAGCCGAGGTCCAGACGATCAGAGAGCCGCCAAAAGATGACCGAGGCTAGCAGAGTGGTTACAACTGGGACGACGAGGAACCGGAGTAGGAACTACCGGTGGTGAATATGATAGATAATGGTAAGATAGATCGATACTAAGCTCAAGGAGGAGTTGAGATCCAGAATGGTTAGCGAAGTCGGGTGTTGTCATGATGCGAGAAAAGGCATGTGGCGCGCTAGGTTACTTGGGTCCGTTTGCAAGCGATGACGGTTCGGTGAGATCCGAACGCATGAGAGACTTGGCGGCAAATCATGAGAGTCACATGAACTTGAAGATGAAGCAGAGTTACTTCAAGGCATAGCAAGCAGGAAGTTTCGTGGAAGGTGGAGGGGCATTTTAGTAAATTACCTAATACCGGAAAAGTAGTGATGTACACAACCACGATGGTGGCCTAATTGGTTTATATCATAGATGTGTTGAAAATGTGAAATAGATCAAGTGATGATTCACTAACGGGTTAATGAGTGTGTGCACTTTGAGAAGCGTGCATATGTAAGTGTAAAACTCGGTATGCTGTTGGGTTAACATGTTAGTTTATATAAGAGTTGTTGAAACCTAATTAGTAGGGTTAGTTAAGGTTTCCCTTGTGAGTCTCTATATATATGGAGGAAAAGAGGTAGCTAGGGTTAGGGTTTTGAGAGAGTTTATACTTAGACTTGAGAGGTGTTAGGGTTCTAGGAGAGAACCTTTGTGAGATGAGTTGTGGCTCTTTGTCTTGAGTTTGTTGTCATTCCTTAGACTTGTGAAGTGGCTGTAAACATTCATCTTCAAGTATCAATAAAGATCAAAATTCGTCCAAATATTTCCCTCTTATGCTCAAGTGATAAAATCTTAATTTGGCTTGGTTTTTTATCCTTCTTCTTCTCCTCTTGATCTTGTTTTGTGCCAGAGACGTGCAAGTGATGAATATATCTCTTGGAGACCATATCTCATCCATGTAGTCACTTTTTTTTTTTTGCAAATTCTTGTGTTTGCCTAGTTTTAGCTTAAGAGAGATGATTTTGGAGATTTTGATCTTGTGGGTGTTTTGATTTAAGTTCGTGCTGTGATCTAATTTGCTATGACATGTGAGAACTCATCCAAGGTCATTTAGATCATCAAGAATTCATGAACAAGAGTAAATCGTGGTTTTTTCTCTTTTGCCCGTTTTGGTGCAAAAAGAAAAAAGGTCAGAATTTTTTGCCATAGTTTTCTTGATCGTTGGGTGGAATAAATTCCTAACATCTTATAAAATGTGTATACTAAATTTCAAATGATTTAGAGATTTTGTTTAAGAATTTACTCAAGTTGTGGTTTTAGTGCAGCGGAGCTTTAAGACTCAAAAGATCCTAATTTTTTTAAGTTCTTTCAAGATCTTTGATTGGAATAGATTTTTAAGGTCGTGATCTAGCCTTAGTTTACGCTTCAAGTCATTTGGAATTATAGATCAAAAGTTTCATCAATTTTTTGATTTGAAATAGTGCTGAAAATCTATTCGGTTCTGAGAGGAGATGTCAGACCACCCCTGAGAGAGGTCAGCCGCCCTATGCCGGTCAGACCGCTCTATACGCCGCAGTCTGACCGTCCGGGCAAATTTTGATCTATTTGGTTAGGTTTTTCTTGGATCTTTCTTTATGAGTGATTGGTCTATGATCTTCATAGCTTTTCACTGCTATTGAAGTAAAGATTTTTGTTTTCTTCTTTAGAAAAGTTTTGAAAAGCATTTAATCAAGCCGACTTCTATTCATCATCCCTCTTATCACCATTCTCGATCCTACATCTACCTCTAAATCCAGTTCTTCGGTCAGTTGGAATGCAACTTGCATTAGTGCAATGTGTAAGAGCGTCCTTAATTTTGTTGACTCTTACCCGTGATTAAACGCATCGAGTCCGAACGTCGGGAAGGCAGTGAAGCCGCAGTTTGGTCCTCCAGTGTAGAACCACTGGAAGACTGACCAGAACAAGCTTCCCAGGCACGATCGGAGAACGAGCGACACCTGCCTCCTGTGATCACAAACAGAGGCACATCAATTGCCCCACCTAGTAAATCAAGCGTTCACAACACGACCATCGGCTAGCAAGCCATCATGCGCTTACTTTGCTTGCTTGGCGCCTTGAGGGGTATGGAAGCTGTTGATGAGGTGAGCCGTGGCCGAGCCGCTTGGAAACGTCAACCGGTGGCGGATGATCATTGTCTATATATTGACCAGTACGACGGCGAAGGCATCAAAGAGCTCTATTGTTTGGTGGTGCAAGTCTTTCTTCCTATCTTTGATAATCGATCGGCACGTACGTACCTTCCTCATGGGGACAATGGCGAGAATTCCAACGAAGCTGACGAGGAAGAAGTAGGCCATCATCCGACCAAGCGTCGGCTCGCTGACGTTCGTGCCGGCGGCGTCCGCGGTGCTGGTCTTCTCCGCCGTTCGCCGGTCCATGCCCAGCAAATACGACCCGAACCCTCCTAATAACACGTACGTTCCGGCAATAGTAAGACGATGAATGGTGAAACGCGCGCAAAATCAAGGAAATGTACGTCGCGTCGCATGCGCACCGCTGTAGGTCATGCTGGCGCAGGCGACGACGCAGGTCTGGACGACGGCGTTCTCCTGGCGGGTGAAGGGGCGGTGCGGCGCGCCGAGCTGGCCGAGCAGGCGCGTCCACGCCTTGAGGAGGAGGAAGCCGAGCAGGCCGGCGGAGATGTTGAGCGACGGGATGATCCCCGACGTGAACACCAGGTTCATCATCACGCCGCTCAGGACCGCGCCCAGCACCAGGCTCGCCACCACGGCGCGCACCGTCACCTGCTCCGTCCACGCCGGGATGGGCTTCGCCTCGAACGCGCGCTCCGTCGACGGGCCCTCCCGCGGGTCGCCGACCGGCTCCATTCTCCTCCTGTGCTAGCCGGCCTCCGCGGAGGATCCTCGGTGCTATCGAGTTGGTGGCCAACGCATGTACGTTGATTGCGCGGCTTGTGCATGCAATTGATTGTTTGGAGGAAAGAGGGACGAATGAACATGAGAGGCGGACAGGCTACCTGTTTCGCTTGTGCGGTTACTATTATTGACATGGTAATGGTTTGTCGGGAGGAAAAGGACATTATAATGCAACCGCGAAGCGCTTTGAGCCTTTGACGTACATGTTGAATGGTCATGTTTGATGGTGTCAGTGCTGCTTCTCTTCAGAAGAAATAATTTCCATTGTCGAGAATCTTACCGAAACCATTGTCTTCCTATCCTGAAGGCTGAAGATATCTGGCCTGGTTGAGAACTAGTTTTGTTAGATGCTGTCTGCTCATTGTCCCTCTTGGCATATGGGATGTTTGGTGTGAGTAATGGTATAATTGATTATTTGCCACCTCAAAAAACGGCTGGTGCTAAGATCAATGTATTCCTCATTATCTTGTTTGATTTGAGGAACGAGCAGCATCATATCGTTCGTCATAGCCATAATACTGGCAGCGAAACGAGGAGTGTCATCCCACAAAAACAATGAAATGACCTGATGATGGGCAAACAACCTCAAAATGTTTCCACCAGAAATCATGCATGGTATGAATCAGGTGGCACATACATAAATACAATGCAAATAATTAACACGACAATTTCCATTTCTTGTATAGCCATTCCTACGAGAGCTCGTTTACAGCAGAATAAACAGAAACAAAAATGGATAAACAGAAGAGAGCCAACACAGTTCTCTGTCGTCATGGCCACAACCAGGACTAGACAAGCTAGGAAACGCCCATTTATCATGCAGTTTATTCTTCTCATACTGCTGTACACATGGACTTTCTCATATTGCATAGAGACGTGTTGAACCAACAAATTAACCAACTGATCCCTCAAGCTTCAGGTTCATAAGAGCACCCACCTCCTGCGCAAACTCAAGAGGAAGGTGGTCAAAAACAGCTTTGCAAAATCCACCGATCATCACTGCAACAGCCTTTTCATGATCTACGCCTCTTTGCTGGAAATAAAATAGCTGGTCCTCTCCAATTTTCGAAGTGCTTGCCTCATGCTCAACACGGCCAGAAGTGCAGCCCACCTGTTATCATGCAGGTTGGATCAAAATGATAGTGCAAATGTTTTCTGCTACACTATATCGAAATGAGGGCAGTTAATTGGTAAAAAAAAGATACCTAGCCAACACCTGGTGTCTTAAAAAACACTGGTGTGCAAGGAATAGAGTAAACAAAATGGAACTATCTCTAAGAATTTTCTTAACATGCAGAATTCATTTTGAGACTGGAGTCACACTGGCTACACATATGAGTTCTGAACCCAATATACATGTTCATGCAGCTTATGCAAGTGCTTGTGTATGTTAGCTGATTCAGCACATGCACGGGAAAATACCTTGTGTTCCTGGAGATAAGGGTCCATCCAGGCATAACCAACTTATAATTAAGGGCACAACAAGAAACATCAAGTTAACAAGATTAACTATTGAAGCTAATTGATTAACCCAGATGTAAAAGGAAGCATTTTAAAGGTATGCATAAGCAGAAAACACAGTAAAGTAGTGAAAAGTGGAGTCACAGAGGAATGCATGATATTAAACAATAAAGCTAGCTACAAAGGTGCATTTAGCATGCCATGGCTGTATACACAAGATTCTGAAAGTGGATGTATTTCTGCTTACAAAAATGCAAGAATTCAACATTTGCATTGTATATACCCTAAAAGGATTGAACTTACAAGTGTGAAGGGGAACATTACGAAATCTACAGCACTGAACTAACCGAAAGTTGCCCTGATTATATGGCATCATAATGATGTCTATCTTCCAATAAAAAAATGAATCACTGAGTTGTTACACAAAAGCAAATTTTCTCTCTCTCTCTCTCACTCAATGCAAGAGATTTTACCTTTTTCAATTTACTGCTTTAGTAAATGTGCTTTTAGTACATGTATGGCAAGAGATTTTATGAGGTTACATAAATTAGACTAGATCAATAGTTTGATACTTTTAGAGTCTTAACGTATATAGAAGTTTAATTCAGAAGCAGGACACCATTAGCATTTACCTTGGATGTCAACAAAACTTCGATGGAGATAAACTTAATGATAAGTGGTGACTTAAGGACTAAGGAATTTAATGGTATCCTCAAACTTACCAGATTATCTAAGTCCTTTAAATCCCATCACAGTTCAGTATACAGAATGTCTCAAATTTGTACCAACTACATAGGTACCTAGTCTACATATGCTTCGTGGCATTTGCAAGAACAGTAACTATCTACAAATAAAGTACAGACTACAGAGGACTAACAACTTGCCTTATGACATTGCAATTAACCTCTCATGCCAAACCAAGAACAAAGGCATAATCAAGAAGTAGACGGAAAATCAGGTTACCTGAATGGTGGGATAGGTGTTGGCGGCAGCATTATCCCCAATCAGCATTGAATCACACTGTGAAGAATTAAAAGCATTCTCTGCACCTGCATTCATCTGAACCAGCCCACGGTAGCAATTCCTTGACTTCCCAGCTGAGATGCCCTTGGATATAATTCGGCTGCGCGAATTCCTCCCCTTGTGGATCATCTTTGTCCCTGTGTCTGCCTGCTGGCAATCCTTTGTCAGCGCAACTGAATAGAACTCTCCAACAGTGTCGTCCCCAACAAGCTCCACACTCGGGTACTTCCACGTGATTGCTGACCCTGTCTCAACCTGTGTCCATGAGATCTTCGAGTGCCGACCCTTGCACCGTCCCCTCTTAGTCACAAAATTGTAAATGCCACCTTTCCCCTCCTCATCACCAGAATACCAATTCTGCACCGTGGAGTACTTAATCTCCGCCCCCTCTTCGCACACAAGCTCAACCACCGCTGCATGGAGCTGGTTGGAGTCATATGATGGAGCAGTACACCCTTCCAAATAGCTAACCGAGCTCCTCTCATCAGCCACAATTAGAGTCCTCTCAAACTGCCCGGTCTCCTTGTCGTTGATCCTGAAGTAGGTCGATATCTCCATGGGGCAAACCGTATCCTTGGGAACGTAGCAGAACGACCCATCACTGAACACCGCCGAATTGAGGGCAGCATAGTAGTTGTCTCCCGGGGGCACGATGCTTCCGAGGTAGCGCCTGACAAGGTCCGGGTACTCGCGGATGGCCTCGGAGATGGAGCAAAATATGACGCCCTTGGCCATGAGCGCCTCCCGGTGGGTTGTGGCGATGGAGGTGGAGTCTATGACGGCGTCGACGGCGACGTTGGCGAGGCGCTTCTGCTCGCTGAGCGGGATACCGAGGCGGTCGAAGGTTTTGAGCAGCTCCGGGTCGACCTCGTCGAGGCTGTTGAGCTTGGGCTTGGTCTTGGGCGCGGAGTAGTAGCAGATGGATTGGAGGTCCAACGGCTTGTACACGTTGTCGCTCCAGGTGGGCTCCGCCATGGTCAGGAAGCGGCGGTAGGCGGCGAGGCGGAAGTCCAGCATCCACGCCGGCTCCGCCTTGAGCTCCGAGATGCGGCGGATGGTGGCCTCCGAGAGCCCCTTGGGGATGGAGAAGGACTCGAAGTCGGACACGAACCCGTACTTGTACTCCCGCTTCAGCAGATTCTGCAGCGCGTCCGACTCGTCCCCGGCCTGGGACGACGACGAAGACGGCGACGGCTTCTGCGGGCCCGTCTGCACGGCCACCACCGAGAGGCGGCCGCGGCGCGCTTGCATGCGGCGGCGGGAGCCATAGGACGGGTACCCTACCCCGAGCTTGGAGGTGAGGGCGCAGGGGGAGAAGAGGGAGGTGGAGGCGGAGGCGGCCATGGTGCGGCGGGGCGAAGCGAATTAGGGATTGACGGGGGAGACCGTAATGAGAGAGAGAGAGGGGGGTTGTTTACTTGTTTGTGTGGGTGGAACCGTGGCACAGGCATATGGTGCGCGCGCGGAGGTGGGCCCGGGAGGCGGGGAAGTGAGTCCAGCGTTGGTGAGCGAGGTCCAGGGAGGGTTCTGGCGGAGTCGTGTGGCGGCCGAGAGTCGCAGCACGGCACTGGTTGGGGTCCCGACGCGTGGCGTTTTTGAGGGAAAAACGTCGTGATTTTGGTCGAAATTAGCGTACTTACCCACTCAGTTACGCAGCTACGGTACATAACATAGCCTACATACTACTTCGATATAGTTAGTTGTCTTTGTATCCAACTCTACTTATTACAATTAAAATATAATTATTTATATTGTTATAATATAGCCTCATTAAAATAAATAAAAGAAAGAAAGAGAAGTTCTTAAGTATCACCGCTTATTTTTATTTATATAAGGCGCGAACGCAACGACGAAACCGCCTCCGGAACGACCTAGAAGGGTCGCATTCCCGCGGACCGATCGGAACGTCCAGAAGCGATCCGACGGTTGGAACGCTCCTGACCTCCGGATCTCAGGCTTCCGGATCGAACGGAACACCCGGCCGTCGGGTCACCCGCCACGCGGCCGCTCCCCACCAAACCGCACTCGTCAACTCGCCATACCTCTCGCTTCGCTTCCCATCGCATCTGGTCTCGCGCCATGGCCGCCTCCTCCATTCTCCGCTCGCTCTCCCGCTTCTCGCGCCGCGGCTGCGGGAGCACGAGCCCGAGCGCGTTCTACCACCACCACCACCCTTACTCGCCGTTCTCAACAGCGGCGGCGGCCGCCGCGGGGGATGCGGTGGGCAGGGGGTTCGCGGGGCTGGGGCCGACGGCGAAGGGGGAGAAGGCGCGGGTGGTGGTGCTGGGGACGGGGTGGGCGGGGTCGCGGCTCATGAAGGACCTCGACACGGGCGGGTACGAGGTTGTCTGCGTCTCCCCGCGCAATCACATGGTGTTCACGCCGCTGCTCGCCTCCACCTGCGTCGGCACGCTCGAGTTCCGCTCCGTTGCCGAGCCGCTCGCGCGCATCCAGCCCGCCGTGTCCAAGTCCCCCGGCTCCTACTTCCTCCTCGCCCGCTGCACTGCCGTCGACTCCGATGCCCACACGGTGAGCCACCAGATTATTGGGTCAGCGTGTGTGTTGATCTTGCCAGATGGCGTCGCTTTTACAGGTGTGTGTGCAGGGAATGTATGTCCCCAAGATTCTTGGAGTAATGCTCAGAGTGCAATTGTGCTAGTCTTGTGCGTAATTACTTTTGACTTCTCTGAGGATACGAGTGATTTGGATGTGTGGGATTAGTTGGATGGAGGAAAAGGAGGAATCTTGGCTTTACTCATCTGCATCATGGTCAATCCAGCATGTGCTGCATGTCGATCAGTCTATGGCTCTATGCCTCTATGCTAATGGAGTGGTTGGTCTGCTGCCTTTGGCCACAACATGGAAGGAGAAAGTTTATCACCACTTTCCGTCTCATTTATGACTTTGTGTGGATTTTTTTTCTATACTGTACCAGCCTTTGAATGTTTCCCCTTGAGCCAAACTGTTTACATAAATACAGGTAAATTGGCTAGAGGACAGTGCCAACTTGTTTATATTCATCCATCATTCGTCACCTGTTGTATGTTTACATATTTACAGTATGCACATGAGACTTTTGTATCATTACTGGTTCATACTGTATCATTGAGTAATATGGGAATAGCTTCCTAAATTTACTTCACAACCTTTGCTGGATGCTTTGTAAGATTCAATGTGCAACTTAGACAATTCCCTTGGTGCTGCATGGATTGGTGTCTAACACTGCTGAACAGCTCTATTCCTGTAAGACAGGTCGCCTCTGCCCACAAAAAAGGCATAATACTTCACAAATATTTGCCATTTAAGAGATATTTAGATTGCAATCTTTATTTAGCCTATGCACATTTACTTGAAGGGATTAGGGATATTACATGAATCTTCTTGTACCGACATGAGTGTTTCTCTTCACAGTTTTTCCAGCCATTTATTCAGCCTCCTTTTGCCTTTAGATTGATTGCGAGACAGTTGCTGAAGGTGAGACAGATGCCTTGAAGCCGTGGAAATTCAAGGTTGCGTATGACAAATTGGTCTTTGCGTGTGGAGCTGAGGCATCAACTTTTGGGATACGTGGTGTTAATGAACATGCAATCTTTCTTCGGGAAGTTCACCATGCTCAAGAGATTCGCAGAAAGCTTCTTCTTAATCTGATGCTGTCTGATGTACCTGGTATGCTTACAGTAACATGGTGCAATTCAAGATATTGTACTAGTACTTATGTAGTATCTTACATTGCTAATCACCCTTCACCGGCACAAACTCATCAGTTTTTTTTTTACACTTCGTTTCTGTACATAATGATTTTTTTACATAATCCGTCCTTTAAGTGGATGCAATTGCATATCCTTAGTACTGTTTTAGTTCCTTTTTGTTTAATCAAGTATAATCTAGAATAAAACTATTTCATGTCTGATATACTTCGTTCCCAGAATATACCTTGTGTGCTCAAGCCTTATGTCCCCTTGAGTATCACTGTCAGAGCAACACTATTTTGTTAAACAGGAATATCAGAGGAAGAAAAGCGCAGACTATTGCACTGTGTTGTTGTTGGAGGTGGTCCAACAGGGGTTGAATTTAGTGGTGAACTTAGTGATTTCATCATCAGAGATGTTAAACAACGCTATTCACATGTGAAAGATTATATCCATGTGACCCTGATTGAGGTTTGAGCTGTTGCCTTTCTAATTTGGTCTCTCTTTAAGAAAAAAAAGAGAGACTTTGAGCACACTTAACTGCTATTTCACCTTTTCATCTCAGGCAAATGAGATATTGTCGTCCTTTGATGTTCGCCTCAGGCAATATGCTACAAACCAACTAACTAAGGTTAGTAATCTTTGCTCAGTATCTAGTGTCCTATGGTCCTACCTTTTCTATCCATCACAGGCCAAGTCTTTCAAACGTGTAAATTTCCAAAGCTAGCATGCTGACTCACATAACATATATGGTTGTAATGAATTTACTAATAGGTCGCATATCATTCTTTCTGATATTATTTGGAATATGAAAAAAATAATCTGTCCTCGTATGTTCATCCGCCAGTCAGGTGTTAGGCTTGTGCGAGGAATTGTGAAGGATGTACAGCCCAACAAACTAATCCTGGACAATGGAGAGGAGGTTCCTTATGGTTTGCTGGTGTGGTCTACTGGAGTTGGGGCTTCGCCATTTGTTAAGTCGTTGCCATTTCCTAAATCACCTGGTGGAAGGTATAACAGATTGGTATGACCATATAATTATTTTTGTATATGTGCATCACGTACTGAATGGGCTGTGATTGTCTGGACACAAGCATCTTCTGTACTTGAGTGGGGAGCATGTGGTCTATTTCTGAATCAGACGCATGGTACCATAAGGAGGTTCTATATTAGATAATAAAATGATTTGCATGCCTAATATATGGGTGCGACATGTGTGTCTACACCCTAGGATCTTTAATAGGTTTTGTGCTGTTTGCAGGATCGGTGTTGATGAGTGGTTACGTGTTCCGTCTGCTCGGGATGTGTTTGCTATTGGTGATTGCAGTGGATTTCTTGAAAGCACAGGCAAGGAAGTTCTCCCGGCTTTAGCTCAGGTAATTTCATGCTTGATGCGATCCAAGAATCAGAAAGTATTTGTCCAGCTACTATCTCAAGCTTCAATGTATTTGGGGCTTCTGTAAGAAAACTGGGTGGAATAGGAGCACAGAAAATTAATTGAACAGATAAGTTATGGATGTTTGGCCATGGCATAAACCGCCATCTGTTTGTAATATAGTTTCTGTTTTTCTAAATAGAGTAATATACACATTATCGGTTATGCATTTCTATGATTTAGTTATTTTCTCATTTGAAAGAAATGTATGCCTTTTGGTAATATATTCTGTTCCACTTGTACTCTTGAACAGGTTGCCGAACGACAAGGCAAGTACCTCGCTCGCTTGCTCAACCATGTCAAGAAAGCTGGAGGAGGACATGCAAACTCTCAGATCGAGGTTGATCTAGGTCCAACCTTCGTGTATAAGCATCTAGGAAGCATGGCAACTGTAGGAAGATACAAAGCTCTAGTCGATCTGAGACAAAGCAAGGTTGGTTGCTGTTTCATTATTTTAAACTTTTACAGTTCACTAATTGCTCAGGAGTCAACTGAGACTGTCTCTCTATTGTCAGGAGTCGAGAGGGCTATCTCTTGCAGGATTTGTGAGCTGGTTCATCTGGCGCTCCGCATACCTAACTCGTGTTATTAGCTGGAGGAATAGGCTCTATGTGGCTATCAATTGGCTGACCACGCTCTTATTTGGCCGAGACATAAGCCGTATCTAGGGTGTCTATCTGCAGATGTCTGAACTCTGAACAGTATGAGTATGATATAATACATAGGCCACGGTCACTTGCTCCTTTTTTCTGTTCCTCTTTTCTCCTTACCCCCATCAGCCTTGCCAGCTACGTGTAAGTTCCAAATGCACATTTTTTCTAGTAAAATCTGAATAAATCTTATGGCATTTGAGGGTATTCCAATTACTTGGATGTACACAATGAATGTATAATTCTAGCGCAACCTTAGTTTCTTGCTCAGGAAAGAAATCAATTTCGAGGTAAATCCACTGCGCAAATCGTTAGACAAATAAATGCAAAACCAAGAGAGTGAAAAACAACATTGAAAAAGACTAGTACAAGACACTACAAAGAAACTGGCGCTTAAACTCCGTATCCAGGAGTTCTTTAGAGAGACCATTTCCAGTTTGCTGCTGTTGATTGGTGCCCTCCATCATGCATAGAATATCGTTGAACTGATTCTTGAAAAACACTGTTTAATTGAAGCTAGATCAAAGGTCGCAGTATGAAGGCTAACAATAGTTGCATCTGCTCAATGAATTGCATAGATCATTAGTTCATCGGGAGGACGAAGTTTGGCTTGTTGCCTGAATAACCAATAAGAAGCAAAAAAATATGCTATTGAAAATACTTCTATTGGAGGGTAAATGAGCATGAAAGATCAGGCTGTGTATCTTCTCAAGCTACAAAGGCAAATGTCCATAAGTCAATTTACAGGGTATTCATGTTTTTATGTTCAAAGGAGTTTCTTTGGATCCTAAGCAGTCCACAAATGATAAGCTGAATGCCTATTATTTGACAGTAGACAAGAATGACATTGCGTTGAATGCACATTTGGGCATTCAATTTATGAGCAGGGGCATTTCATCCGACAACTGTTAAAGTTTCCTCCACATATATAGCTTGACCAATAACTTATAATCTTAAACTAAATAGTACATACTACAGAGGAACTAAACAGACAACCGTTTCAGTGGTACCTAGTAAACAAATAGAAGAGAAGAAACAACATTACACTACAACACAGCAGATATCACCCAAAGAAACGAAATGCAATAACTGAAATCAGCGAAGCACACCATGAGAGTTTATAAAAACACTGCAACCGAGAAGGTTCAGTTTATCCTTCGCCTCTTGTTCCGTTGGAGGCCTCCACCATCCACATCCAAAGAACCCAAGGCATTGCTCCTCCCCCTCCTCCTCAGGGATCTTGAAGAACCTGCATTACTAGGCTCTCCTGCGCTCTCTGAAACACCAGCGTCCCCCTGTATCACTGCAATGGTGCTGGAGTTAGATGCTTGGTCTGCAGAAGGTGCTGCAGCAACTTGAGTTCCTTCAACTGTTGGCTCAGGATTTGGAGGATTCGATGATGAAGCCGATGCTCCATATTGACTAGGCGCAGCTATCCTTCTAAGGTCACTCATGGCAGTTGCCAATCTTTCCGTGTTTGCAAGGCCAATAAGGGTAAGTCGTTGCAATAAATCAATACCTTCAGGTAAAAGTGGGCTCGAACCATGTCTGGATGGATCTGATGCATTATTTCCAGGCAAACCACTATCAGGGGCAGTGGAACCACCATCAGGAGGGTTATCTACTTCTCTCTGCAACCGTCTTGCTCTCATCCTTGTGGCCAATCTACTTAGACGAGTAGTGTGTTGAGCAGTATCAATTATTTCCTGCACTGATTCAGGTGGCCCTTCAAACCTACTCACACTATTCATGATCTGTTGATCAAGAAGGCGCCTCCAAGATGACAATATCCCATGCGCCTCACCAAGCCTTCTTGAGATCGGTCGCAAATGGTGGAACTGCTGCCTGAAGCTTTCAAGCCGATTTCCATGTGGCCTTGGTGGGATCGTAGGACCTGGTGGCTTCCCATCTTCCACAGCCTTCTCTGCATCTGAACAGGGATTCCCTCTCCCGTAGATAGGAGTAATATTAGCCTCCGTCACCTCGCCTTTGCAGACTGGACATTCCTTGTGGTTGGAGTAAACATTAAGCCATTGGTACAAGCAAGGCCAGCAGAAGAGATGGCCACAAGAAGTGACCACCGGCTCATTGGCCATATCAAAGCATATGTTACACTCAAATGTAGCAGCACTCTTGCCCCGCTCCTCCGACGACTCCTCGGAGGCACCTACTTCCATGCCATCGCCGATTACCTTATTATTTTCAACAGTATCATTTGTTGGCTCTTGCTGGGGCAACGGCACTGCTGTGTCCTGCCCTACGGGATGAGCCTCAGAGTTGAGGGGCGGAAGGTCCGACCTAAACCGCCTCGTGCGGAGCCACCGGCTTCCAGTCTGCTCGAGCAGCCGCCTGTACTGGACGGCAGTGTCAGGGAGGAATGAGGAGGAGGCCGTCGACGACGATGGCCGGTCCTCCCAGCCCAGCAGTTCGCTGGCTCGCACCAGCGGCGGCGGAGGCTGGAAGCCGAACCCGAGGTCGTGAGGGAGCTCGGGGATGACCGGAGCCGGAGGCTGCACGTACGCTAGGTGTCCGTCCAGAGCAGGCGGGTTCTCGGAGTGGTACGAGTACACCTCCGGTGGTGGAGGAGAAAGGTCAGCGCGAGAGGGGGAGTATGGGGGGTGTGGGGGCTCCGGCGGCGTCGGGGCGTCGACGGAGGCGGCGGAGGAGGAGGGCGAGGAGGGCATCGGGGTGCTGAGGGCGAGGTCGGAGCCGAGGTCGGAGCGGCGCGGGCGCGGGGCGCGGGGGAGGCCCAGGTAGAGGTTCAGATCCATTCTCCTGCTGCTCCCCGCGGCCTCATCGGCGTCCATCCGACGGCGATACGCCCCACAACCCGCCCCCGATTTCTCCAGATAACACCAGGCAGCCGCCTTCCCACCTTACCATGGCAGGGCGCCGCAAGCGGCAAACCCTACCTGGGGCCACAGGTGCGGCGCGGGGCGTCGGGTCATAGATGGGAGGTTGGAAACGTGCCCTCGCCGGTGCTGTTGCAGAGGGTTAGCAGGCGGCGGCGGTGGGAGGAGGAGACGGCGGCGGCGGCGGCGGCGGGAGGAGCGGAGGCGGGGGGTGGGGACTTGGGAGGCCGGGAGAAGAGAGGGGAAGGGGGAGTACTAAAGCGGTGCGAAAGGGTGGTGCTTTTTTATTGGCCATTGCGGAAGAACAGGATGCCATGTCAGGTAAACAGCTGGTTAGAAACCGCTTAACCGCAAATCATTTTTACTAACAGTTGTTTTACCCGCAAATCGCTTGGACATTTTTTTACCGCAGCAAAGCTACAGTAGTGCGGTGCGGTTACCGGAGTTTTTTACTAGCTGGCCCTGAAATGGTGGTCAATAATTAGTTTAGCTCACCTAGACATAGCAAGATGAAAGTGAAGTAAACCGTAACGTGGAACGAAGCGTGAAAACCATGCAAATGTACACATTACATGCGGTTCACTTCTAGCACAACGATTATTATGTTGCGATAACTTTAGCGTTGCTTAACAATACAAATCGTGCTACTGCAGACGCTGCACATCTCAAACACAAAGCTCTGCCATCAACGAATTATTTCGTTCTTCTGGTTTTCACCACCTCTTTTCAGCATCCATTTCGTTAATAGTACAGCGTCACTGTAAGTGAAGGGAATCTAAGTGATACAGGAAGGAGGCATCAGGTTCTAATCCGACAATACTGCACTTCCTTTAGGTTGATTGCGACAAATGTCATGGTAAAGTGAAATGTAGTATGATAGCATGATGCTACCACAGAAGAAATATCTTGGATGACTTCAAATTTTCATAGTTACTATGTCCTTTCACTCGGTGACTAGAGATGGTTTCATAGTAGTAGACTAGTAGTACACCTCATCTTGAGAGAGAAAATCTGAGATGAGTTGCTCTACGTGCTCTCGTTTTGCCTGGATGCCTCCATTCTCTCCAGCAGCAGAGTTCCACCAGAAAGGGCAGTTGCTCATTGTGGTGGACTAACAATGTCAAGAATCTGCAATACAGAGGTAACCGAACGTATAAACGAGGTTTATGATCTTATGAAATTAACCAGGAATATCTGATGGGGCAAGACGACCAAATGCCAAGCCCAAGCTAGATGGGTGAAAGTGAAACCTTATTGGTGAACTGTTGAAAAGCTTGTCCTTCCATCACTTTCTCCAATTCCTACAGATGAATATATGAGGGGGCACATATGAGAAAATAAAGAAAGGTGGTAAAAAAAGAAATACTATCAATTCAAGTGGCATTGGTCCATTTGGTGCTTCTCAACCATCCGAGCAGAAACCGAAGTAGAGGTGTATATTATTCTCATGAGAAAAATTGAATTTCTCACTCGCCTTCGTTCTGATTGTTGGTTTTGGATCAGATGCACTAAGCTAGGTATTGCACGAATGCATGTGCTATTTGAACAGCAGAACAGAAGATATGAATCCAAACATACTTAACTTGTTACAGGAAACTTAGCAATTATCACGAGTGAAGAATTACCTTTTCCGGTTCTGAAGAGCCATCAATCTTAAGTACCATATATTGTAATTCAGGGTCCTTCAGAGCATCTCGGATCTCATTGAATTCCACTGGTAAGGATATAAAAATCAAGTAAAAAGCTAAGTGAAGATGATTTGTGTTATTAGGATTAATGAAATAAGGTACAATGGCTATCAGTCTTTATCAATTTGTACAGAGAGGAATGGAGAACCAACATGACTTAGGTAGCATGAAGTCTTTCTGCGCAATTGAACTGCTTAGTATTATCCGTCCTATAATGTACACACCAATATTTTGGATCGAATTGAATGTTATTCAGGCCAGGTTTATGTTCAATTATTTCTCCTTACTATTCTGAAATATGAAGTGCTCAGCATCAGTACCATAATACAATGTCATTTCATCTCAACCTCAAATATATAATATACTGTAGGATCATTGGCACTTAAGCTCAAAACCTATTATGAAGTTGAAATTCATGTTCTTGGGGCAAAAAAATTGAAATGTTGGCACAGCACTAACATTGTAACACGTTTTGAGCTGTCCAAATGAGGCCAGTGATCAAGTTAAAAGGCAAACTATATATATATATATATATATATATATATATATATATATATATATATATATATATATATATATATATATATATATATATATATATAGAGAGAGAGAGAGAGAGAGAGAGAGAGAGAGAGCTCTATTAATAGCCGAGGCAAATGTAAGATAATTAGAAAGACCATGCTACTATCCTTTTTTGTTTGCAAATAATCTACATGGCAAATTGACAATCTTGTTAAGACAACAGCTTGCAGAGCGAATAAAATGTAAATAAATAGTCAAACCTTGTACTAAGGTAGGCCATACCTAAAGACCTTAATTTATTCTTGTCAACAAGCCAGCTTGGATCCTCAACTTCAAGAGCTTTTGTGGGGCACAGCGTGTTTGGAGATTGTGTGGGGCACGTTGTGTCCAGTGCTACAGAGCAACAGTGAAGCTTACAATTAAACAATTTATTGCCTTTCATAAATTCGTAATGAAGCTCTATATACCATTCCTAATCATATTTTAGAGAAACTATCTTAAATTCTTTTGACACAGTCTACAACAGGAGGTAGCGGCGAGTGGTGAGTCAAACGAATATTCATAATAGGCAACTATGTATATAATATAATCTAGAGTAAATTTCATAGAACCCTAGGTTTTGGGGTAAAGGTAACACAAAACCCTATGTTTTGCAAATTTTTCAAGACACCATAGGTTCTTAGACTAAATGTTTCAAGAAACCCCAGATTTGATCTATCGCGTTTCATGACTTCCATCCGACAGGATATAATAGGTGGGACCCACTTGTCAATCAGATTAATAAGTAGGGCCCACCAATTAGCCCCATGTACCGAATCCAGGCCCACCTGTCAGCCCCATTTCTCTTCTCTCTCTTCTTTACTCATTCCGAGAGCAACAATCAGCAACAGTAAAGGTGGACCCGAAAAGGAGGGTGGGGTGGAGCTAGCAGGTAGGTCCTACATGTATGTCTGATATTCATATATGTCTCAGTTATCATATATTGTTGGATGGAATGGAATAGAGCAAACCTCAGATTTCTTGAAACCTTTAGCCTAAGAACATATGGTTTCTTGAAAAAATTTGCAAAACAATAGAGTTTTACGTTACCTTTGCCCCAAAACCTAAGGTTTTATGAAATTTACTCTATAATCTATTAAGTCTGAGCCGAAACCAACTTTTAGTGAAAACTATCAAATGAAAGAAACGGAGAAATCACAACAAAGATCAGTATGTTGCATTTTACGCAAAGAGGGAAGCTGATCCTTGTCGTTAGCACAATTTGTTCCATCTTCCAGTGACCTGGAGCTCCTTGCTGAAAACAATAGAAGACCCGCACAGCTATAAATCCCTCTAAACTGTGTTAGCAACATGCAACTAACACATATCATCTTACAATATAATGCATGAACTGAGATAAATAATTGGTTAAGAACTTATATTTGGGCAAGCAAGATACCCTGGAGCATTTTGAGACAAAACTAGTAAGCAAGTTTTCTTCCTTTAACCGAACAAGTTATCTTCAAGTAAGCAAGTTTTCTTCCTTTAACCGAACAAGTTACCTTCAAAGGGCGACTAAAGACAGAGGCTATCAAGAATAAAATTAAGTCTGTAAATACCAACATGTGTTCCCTGATTTCTTTGAACTAACAAAAGTTATATTCACATTCAAGGGCTATCAAGTTGCATAACCAATATGGGCAAGCAATTGCGATGAAATAAATACTCATGCTCCTTTCTTGCATAGTTATGCAGTTGTATGTGGGACCGTCAAAAACAACAGTCAGATTTTCACCTCCAATTCCTTATATGACAGGATTTTATAGCTGCTGTAACAACAGTAATGAGTCCAAAATATGTTAAGGAAAGCAATGTCTTAAGAGTTGCTTTCAAAAGCTAGAGCACTTACTAACTTCCTCTTGCATCGATGACTTGATAATTTCATCCCGAGGCGTTGACTTTTGGCAAAATTCCTCTGCAAATAAAGCAAATATTTAGCATCATGCACTGGCTATCCAGAATGAAGGGATTTGAAGCAACCAATATTCATACAAGGCAGCTTGATATTATATAAATGATTATTATAGCTTGTAAGAATGTGTCTAGTGCTGTTAAACCAAGAAAAACAACCTAAGTTGGAGGTCAAAAGGTTACGACAGCATATAAGCATTCCATGCTACTCTGTAGTCTTGTAAGAATATATTGAAGAAATTCAGTGTTGATGATTTTATTTCTTGCAAGTTGTATTGCTTTGACAATTTAACTACTCTCTTATCGGACAACAAATTTGTTTATCAAAAGCATATAAATTCCATCCAAGTATTGTGGATTCAAAATGCCGAATACTAAGCATTCATTCATGGTTCATGCCCATCACTTGAATAACGTACACAAATGTATAATGATATATGATTTGCATGCAAACAATCCACTAATCTTGTGACCAATAAAAACGGAAATCGCAAGCTGTCGTGGGCAGTAATTACTGTTCACCAGGTAGTGTTCACATGCACTGTTCGCCTGTGGTTAGTTAGTTAGGGATTAGATTGATTCGGTCAGTTTGTTCCTTTAAATTAGATATCATTTCTTAAGGGTTAAGTCAAGTCATCTTTATAAAAGGGATAGCATTGTCCCTTTAGATTAGATATCATTTGTTAGGGTCAAATCAAGTCATCTCTATAAAAGGGATAGCACTATATCTTCTTTAACAAGCTAAGATGAATAAACAAGCTCCTAGTTCCTAAAATCCAGCTGTTGTCGTTCCCTTAACCGGCTATTCTAGATCTATTTCCCTCCCAATCGGTGTCCTCCTTCACCTAGCGTCATTTACTGCAAGGCGTCGCCGTTCGACCTCTTACCAACGGATGTTTACCCTCCCGATGTACTAACTTACGCCACACAAGCAGACCAAGATTTTGAAAGAGGCCAATGTGTAATGTTCGCAAAATGTAGTCTACATCAGTTGCAGAGCACTTTGATACCCTGTGTGCTGCAGGGGCACCAGAGCCCACTGAACTTCTACACTTTAAAATTAAAGCATTTGCAGGACAATTTAAAATTTTCACAGAATGGCACGGACTCTGCTGCTAATATTTGGCTCCATCACTGGTCTCTATAGGCATTTTCTTCTAATCTCAAATGAAGTGCAATAGACATATCCTCACCATTACAAAAATATCACTTTGCTAAACTTGCCAAATGTCAAAAGAAAAGGTGCACTCACAAACATGGAGTGTGATTAGCACTGGCTATATTACCTCACATCATTTTATGAAGTGTTTCCTCTAACAGATGCGCCTCAAACTCTATTAATCTTTCTTCAAAAGATTCCCTTTATTGAGTTATATTTTAATCGACCAAAGTAAATGGGTATGGTAAGATAATGAACAATAAGAAGAATAGCACTGAATTACCTTTGTGATTTTTAAAGCATGCCACGGAGCAACTGCAAGAGATAAAGAGGCAGCATATTAGGTCCAACCATGTTTCATAAAGGAGAAAAAAAATAGGCAAAAAAGTTACTACTCATGCTTTCAGTTATTCGACGGTACACATTCAATAAGTTCAACCTTGATGTATCACTTAACAGGTAACAAGGTATGAAACATTCATGTAGATATCTCTAGTATATTGGTGTCCTAAAAACTTAAAATGAGCTCAAAATGAGGGTATGTGAACAAGTGGATGACATGAATTATTAATGAACAGCGATACAACAGAATATCAGACAAGAAATTGAAGAAATCATAATAAAGAAGCAGGGATTAAGAAAGACCAAATATGGTAGATGATAAAAGTACCTGGCATGTTCAGTTACATCCTTAAGTTATGAGCTGAAGAATTCTCAAGTGCTATTGATTGGCGTAAGCTAAAAAGTACTACAGGAGCAACACGAGCTAAAAAACAAATTTGTTGTATCAGATTCAGCGTTCAACTTTATATCTCTTGCAGATAACACCCTCATCCTCGTGTATATGATATTTTCATTTGGGAATAGTTGCAGGTATTTGATTGTTGGATATAAAGTAACTCTCATATTGTATGCCCCATCAATTTCTAAATCTCCACCAACCGTAACTAATCATCAAGAATTAAACATCAAAAGATTAAAAACCCATCCATCAACCCCAAACTAAGTTATCTATATTATGCTAGAATCCAGGGGATATTAGTTTCTTAACTGATAGCATGTATGAACTTGTTTATGCATCAGCATGCCTTCACTAACCATTAAGCTTACTAGTTACTACCAGCTTATATTACACATCCATCTAAGGATAAAGAAAAGAGTTTCTTTGTGACTATTATATTTGATAATCCCAAAGATAATGTCCTGAATTAACAAGGTCACAAGAAAAGGAATAGAGTGTTATAACAATAACATGGCCAGTAATTGACTTCTGCCTCTGAAATACAAGATAGCATTAGCTAACCACTACTGATACTAATAACCCAAAAGAGCTTGGCGCTGCAACTGACACCAGATATCAAGAGAAAGGCTTGTTTCTTCTCCTATGATATTAGTGTATCTCATTTTGCACCTTTGCTTCTGCACCAGCAGCAACCAACCAACTCAAACCCAGCAGCTATCAAGAAGCTAAGCTAATCCTTTCTTTTCAAGCAATAAGCTAATCCACGATCCTCAACAAAGAAATTGCAGTAAAACCGTACCGATAGTTTTCGTTTTCTAATTTAGCTAGTGGCATGACCGAACAATGAACATCAATAAATCTAATCGATATAGCAAAAGGAGTTCCTCACATACTGGCATGCAAAGCCACGCCTCAATGCTATCTTCAGCAACAACTCATACACAAAGAACGATAGAGAAAGGATGATGGCTCGACTCACTAGGGCGTGCGGCAAGAGGGGCACTTGTACTTGGACGGCGCCTCCTTGCACACATCGCAGCTCCCACCACCCATATCCCGAATTCCCGACGGGGCGGAGCCACTGTTGGGACTTGTTGAGGATTCGGCCGCACCCCAAGCACCGGCGCTGGATTTTTTTGAGATGCCGGCGGCGCAGCAACGGTAGAGACAGCGGCTGGTCCGGCTGGAGGAGGAAGAAGACTTAGTAGCGCAGTGGGCTTGGTTTTGGTCCGTCTAATACCTTATGGGCCATCTAGTTTGTTGCTTGCTGGAGACATGGAGGCCCAATTGGTGGAAGGCAACTCTGCTCCCTGCACTCGAAGCCTAGACCGGACGCAATCACGCAGAGGGAGGGCGGCACGGCAGCGTCGGCAGGCAAGGCGGCGCGGCGTGAGTGTCGAGTGCGTCACTGAAACAATCCAGATTTCTAAAGCAAATCGAATTTCAGTAAATTTCATTTTCATTTGAATCTTTAACCAACTTTACACTTTTTTCAACCATCTTCACCTTCCCTATTGATCCATGCCTCCTTTGGCCAATGGCGCATTTTCTGCTTCCGCCATGAACACTGTTTATCATCTGACAAATCACCACCATTCACACCCTTGTTAAAATATTGTATGCCTCATCCTTGGAACCCTAACACTCGCCTACCAGCGAGCTCTAACACGTCTTAATACCCTGACAACTGCCTAACACGATGTGTCAGAGCTTCTCACCGCCACCGCCTTTGCTTGTGAATGCGCCGCACTGCACACTTGACTATCGTACTCCATCTCCCGAGGAATGCAAAGCCCAAGATGCCAATTACCCCGTCACCTTCACCGAAACCTCCCGCGCCTCCCCTGCCACGGCCACGCGCTGAAGCCTGAATGGCGCTCACCCCTGTACACAAACTGCCTTAAATGCCTATAAGAAACCCCAAGCCCTTTCTAGCACATCACACGGTCGCTAAGGTAAGCCTCCACCCTTAATTTCTTCCGACGGTCGTCACATCGCCACTGATCATCAGAACTCTCCAAGTAAGCCTTGTTTGCAATTCTTCTCATTCAATTTATCTTATTCCAATTGCTCACCCCCGTAGCATCCTCAAGCCTCTAGTAACCCTATCGAAGCACCACCACATCTTGCCTAACCCCGTAACTCACCAGCGGCATTCACCGCCACACGGCCACACCACCTCACCGTGGGCAGACCACCACAAGCCACTACAGCCTGAGCCTGTGCCATTCAGAAGTCTCGAGGAGAAGGAACCTCACCGCCAGCCATTGTTTGTGTTTCAACCGCTCCTGACCATAAAAATGGAACTCTCGTAGTACAAGTAACCCGTCCATGCTAATGCTAGGGTTTTATCAGAGTTCATTTAGGTTAAATGGAGTCAAGTATGGTTTTAAGGGGTTTAAGACGATCAGAATGAATATATACATTTTATAGATTTCGATGAATAGAGATGGCTTGAAGAGTATTTGAATTTGGGTTTGGAATGGTGTTTGAGCTAATTAGGATTTTATTGATAGCTAATTTGGCCAAACAAAGTTGAAAATGGGCTTCGTGGGATCAAAATGGTCAAAATGAGTATAAATATGTATTTTGTGTTTTGGATGAACAGTAACGGGATTGTACTGTTCATTGCGGGTTTCTGCTATAGTGTCGGATGTTTACTATTAGTTAATGGGTCGGATTTGCTACAGTATAGAACCCAAAATAAGTAGTGTGAATAGTATTTTCGGTTGGCCCGATCCACTAAAATCCTTGGGTGTCTACTGTTCGGGCTAGCCCAAAATGAACAGTGTTGTCTTCTTTCTTTGACAAGCACTATAGCGGCTCAAACAGAGCAATGTGGCGATGACGACTGGTGACGCTATGGTGACTTCCGGAAATCCTGTTTTTCAGGCGTTTTGCTTCCAACGGCTAGTTTTTATGGTGTGAATATATATACCCCCTTGTGGCCAGTTGGAGTAAGGTTTGCTACATCCTTTAACACTCCTTTGAGTTAGTGTGATGTCCTACTCTTAATCGTGCATGTGTTGCACCTTATGAGTAAGGAGGAAGGCTTTATATTGCATATGTTGCATTTAGAACTGGATTGTGTATCCACTTGGGCGATGTGCATTCATTGCACGTGGTGAGAGGTTGTGTTTAGGCGTTATTTGTGCTAAATCTTTTTAAGTTAAGCTTCTACATTATTTGCTTGGTTTAGCTAAATAGAAATTGATAATTAATTAGAAAAGATTGTTTAGACTACCTATTCACCCCCTAGTCGGCCTCCTCAATCTAACAAGCAGGCGTCAATGGAGTTACCGTGGCTACTGGTAAACAGTACCCAGTCAAACAGCCACACTCATTGGCATCCGGGTCCATCCGCTTAATCTGTGCACAAATGAAAAATTAGTATGCCCGTCATATGGCAAGTATAGTGCATCACTAAGCAGGGAAATGGGTAACATACGTACCCAGAACTGTGAAAGCCACCGCATGGGCAGGACATGCTTTTGTCACGCCAGGAAGACGTGGTACGCTGGCGCGGCCTTAGCCAGAAGAACCCTATCAAACCTGCCTAGCAGGTCGTCATGCCAGTTGGCAAGCGCATCCTGCAGGGAGGCAGCCTTTCCTGTGATAGGAAGGTCAAGCAGCATCGTGACGTCCTGTAGAGTGGGGGCCATCTCCCCGACTGGAATGTGGAACGTGTGTGTTTCGGGCTGCCACCGGTCTAGGAGAGCTATCAGCAACGACCGGTCAAACGGGAACTGTCGGGACCGCTTCGGGCTGGCCTAGACCTCCCCAGCCTCCTCAACTAAAGCGTTGTCCTCATCAGTGGCCTCCGCCATCCGCGCGAGAGGTAGAAGGCCAGCATCGCTCAGCCTACAAAGCACATAGAAGTAAGTACATAATGAAAATATCATAAAAAGACGTGCCATAGTTTGTACACAAACATGTCTCTCCGTACACAAACATGTCTCTCCAGCATAGATCTAGTCTCTAAGCCTGTTAGGATGTCCGCGTATAGACCACCCCTAACTAGGTCGCCTCGTCCTCACCCTCAGGATACAAGACACGATAGCTCGCATGGTTCTATGCGTCGACGTGACAGTCCAGTATACTGAAAGGCCAGTCCGAACCACCAAGGTCGTGAGCCATACCTGCAATCAATGTAAAGTTTTAGGGTACTAGAGTTTTAGGGTTTACATTTTTGAGGTTTCAGGGTTTATTGTTTACGTAACTATTTACAACTATTAACAATATGCAACATACCCAACACAACTGCACTATTTACAACTATTAGCAATATACGACGTACCCAACATAACTACACGTATAATGATTTTAGTTGCTAACTTACCATAGCTTCAAAAGTACAACTATTAACAACTAAATTGGCGTTGGTTCTACGATTATACTATTTACAATTATTAACAATATGCGATGTAACAAACACAACTCCATATCTAATAATTTTAATTACTAACCTATCTTTGTTTCAAAATTACACATCTAATGATTTTAGTTACTATCTTACCATGTTTCAAAAGTAAATCTACAAAAAAATACGGGAGAATCACCGTCATCGATGCGTAGATCTCCCCTCTCCTCCTCCTCTCCTCTTCCTCTTCCTCTTCTCCTCTCCTCTCCTCCCTCCTCTCTTCTTCTCCTTTTATCTCCTCCTCTCCTCTCCTTTCTCTCTTCTCCCTTTCTCTTCTCCCTTTCTCTCTTTTTTCTCAGCCAAACCAAAATGACCATGGTTCGGCCGCCCACGTGCAACGTGTAGATATACTCCCTAGTTGCCCAACGGTTGGACGACTAGGGACTCTTGTCACCTAATGGTTAGGCGACATGGTCTAGTCGCTCAACGGTTGGGAGAATTTGGCTACATGTCGCTCAACAGTTGAACGATTAGCTCAAGTCGTCCAACCGTAGAGCGACATATGATCAAAACTGTAAAAAATAAAAATAGATATAGTACTGTAATTTAGAATAAAAATTAATTATTTTAGAAAAGATTCGCTTCTTAGCTTGGGATGCATTGCACCAATGGCGTATTCATTCCGTATCGGCCTGGTGAGCTTCTGTTGGTGCTTCTCTGGCTGGGCCTCGCTCGTTTCGGCTTAAGCTTTTGGTTTCTAACTTATTTTGCACTATTCATAAATTTCGTTTTCTCTATACTTTTGGTATTTTTTGAGCTTTTTTGCTAGTTCTTTTTTCTCGTATTTGTTTGCATTATATGTGATAGGCTAACATGTTTTTTCTATTTTTATTTTTTTAAATTTAATTATGCTAAATAAGCCTCCGTCAGCTACAGTGTTTTTTCAGCCAACTACATTGCTTTTTAGTCATAAACCACTCAAAAAAAAGCTCTTTTGAGCTGGGCCAAATGTCTGTTCTGTTCAGCTTTACTCGCTGTTTCTCCAAACATTGAATAGTTGCGTTGTATATCCGCTGAAAAAATTACAGTGTTCCAGAGGCTCTTTGGTTTTCTTTTGTTTCTCACTAGTTTATACCTTTTGTTTCTTAATAGTTTATAAAAAGTTTATTATAAAAAGTTTAACTGGAAATAAAAAAAAAGAATGCAGAAACGTTCGTTTTCCAGGTAGCACATGGAAGCAAGCGGTTTCCTCGCTCAGTTGGTATCATCCCCAGCATTATTAGCGGGGGGATTCCGGTCCCCTCGCGCGGCCACGTCGCCCCGAATGCTCCCTCAGCCGGCGCGTGTCGGCGCGTTTTGCGTACGGCCGGGGGAGGCATTTCCCTTGAGTTTTTCAAAATTTACGTAAAGGTCTTTTTTCCTCGCAAAAAAATCCCTGCAAGTTTTTTTACAAAAAAACTTTTTGATGGCACCCCGCGGGTTTCCAGAATCACGTATAGGTCCTTATTTATATTTCATATGAGAAACGATTCACCTATGCTCAAACCACTCCAAAAGTAAAAAAAAAAAAAATCACAACCCAATGCAAGGCACACACCAACAAACAAAGCTACAGAACAATAACCATGGATAGCAATCTTATGATATATTGTTTCAACTTATTACTTATGGCTTATATCTTACTCTAAACATACAAACAGGATGAGTTCTTCGCTGTCTTTTTAAAGTAGCTTATCGAGATAATCTTTTCAAAGCAACTTATCGACTAATTGGTATTCAATTCGTTCACGCAAACGCTCATTCAGAGACAAAAACTACTAGCCATAAGCCACCAGTCGCAGCCGAAAAAATATCCCTATATCCGGTACCGAACCAGTGGATCCTTGAAGTGAAGCCGCTCGTGATAAACCCTCCACGCATAGTCCTCCAGCGAAAACGAGTGAAACCTCCACCCGTCCCCATCACCGCCGGCACCGTCCGTCTCATCGCCGTTGTCGCAGCCCTCCTCTTTAGCATCGGAGAACGGGACCAATGGCGAGATGACATTGTCCAAGGGCAGGGTGATCAGCACGGTCACTGACAGGCGGCCAGGCTCGCCGTGCCCGTCCTTGGGTGCAAAAGTGGGGCGAGCCATCCCCCTCACTTTCTTCAAGTTGCCATTGCTCCACACCTAGCACGCGTGCCAAAAGAAGCTGCTGCGTCAGGAGTAAAGAACAACAGACGTGATAATGATGGTTGGTCGCTTTGTGTTTTCAAAAGCCGAGATCTTTGACTCTTCTGGTGCGTCTTTATGGATTCCAAACCGAGTAGCATCCAGTGAAGCGGACATGGGGCCTAGTTACCTTATTGGATCCAAATTGAGTGGTGATACACAGCCTACTTTAGAAAATTGATGCAATTGCAAAATTCAACGAATGCTGTTCTTGCACTGTGGCACTAGCACACATCTAGTAAGTACTAACTAGCATCTGGATTTTGACCAACTCAAAACTACAAAGGAAAAAAAGGTGTGCATTTGTAATATGTGCTATTGTAAATTCCAATTGGAATGAGCATAGAATATCCTATGATTTGCAAGTTGATCAAATTGAGAGATTTACACGCAAGTACCTGAGCAATGTCGCCGATGGTGACCAGGAGTGCGCCGTCGCGCGAGCCTATGGCCGTCCACTCGCCGCCGTTGTCCATCACCCAGCTCACCGGCTCCGCCTCCTGCTCCCACTGGCAATGGAGGCCCACTACGTACGGGTACGCCTTTGCCCTTCCGGCGGCTGGAGGCGCCGCCTCGCCAGCGGCGACTTTGGAGACCCACATCAGGCACCTCGCCTTCCTCCTCCCTTCTGGGAACGGCTCCTCCCCGAAACCCGCTTCGGGACACCCAGACAGCAGCGCCACCACCCGCATGCCCACATCCCTCATCCGCCGCGCGTACTCCGCCGTAGCCGGGAGCGCGTCCATCCTCCCCTCTTCAACGTCGAACACCATAGCGGGTTCATCGGCGCCATCCGCTTCTTGCTCCTCCTCCGAGAAGCCGAGCGTGCAAAGGTTGGATGCGCGGCGGACGGACGCGTCGACAAGAGAGAGCTCGGCGAGCGCGGAGGATGGTAGCTGGGAAGGAACGCCGTGGCCGGCTAGGTGGAAGTAGCCCACGCCGGCGGCGTCGCTTAGGGGGCGTGGATCGGGGGACTCAAAAGAAACAAGAGGCGGCAGACACGGCATGGTTCTAGATCGGGCGGAGAGGGGTGAGCGGAGAGTTGGAGCCGGCGAGGAGAGGAGCAGGCGGTGGAGGAACGCAGAGAGAGCGGCGTCGGTGCCCCTCGCGGCGGCGGAGGGGAGCGGCTGGTGGTTCGACGGCGTTGGGGGAGGAGGGCCTGGAAATATGCTTCCCCCGGCGGTACCAGACATGGCGGCGGCGGCGGCGGCGGAGGAGGAGGAGGCAGCCATGGAGTGGAGACCTGAGACGGCAGGAGCGATGGATTCGGAGGCAAACAGAGGTGTTTTTGGTGGGAAACGTGTGTTGGTAACTTGGTTCTTGGGCGGCGTTTGGATCGTGGGAGAGGAGGCGTTTGATGCAACGACGTATTTGTTGGTCTGGCCGTGTGGGCCCCGTTGCTCAGCGAGTGGTGGGCCACCTGAGGGGGTCGCGCCGACCTGGACCGGTGAAGCCGGTGGTGGCCCGGGATTACAGACCTCAACAACTCCCCCCAAATCGCTGGGTTCTGCTTCGTCTGCTTTTTTGCTCCCATCAATTACGCAAAATTGTTCTCTTAAAACAAACAGTGCAAAATCGTTCTTTGGAATTTCTATGAGATAATTTTGTTCTTCCTCTGATTCTGTACAACTATGAAGGAATGAAAATGGAATAGTTTCCGTTCACTTCTTTGTACGTGGGACATTAGCCTTTACATAAACTGGTAATCGTTTTGGCTTCAGTTTTTAGCTTTCGACCTATTTTTCATTATTCATAAATTTCGTCTTTTTCTGAACTTTTGACTTTTTGTTGAGCTTTTTTGCCAGTTCTTTTTTCTCGTATTTGTTTGTATTATACGTAATGGGCTAATATATTTTTAAATTTTTTTAAATTTAATTATACTAAATAAGCATATGTCAACTACAGCGCTTTTCAGCTATAAATCCAAAAAAAAAAAGCTCAAATGATCACTATTTAGCCGGACAATCGGTTGTCACTTGTCACACTGCCGCTACACAATTTCACGTTATATGCCAGGAAATTACAAGGAAGGATGGAATAAAAAGGGCGAGTAGGTCTCCGCAGCGTCTGACTGAGATGTCTACTCTTGACTTTTTGAGGTGGGGCTTCAGTCTGCTACGGTTTAGCAGGGACATGCCATTCTGTTTAGCTTTAATCGCCGTCAAAAGTTCTCCTGGCTTCAAAAAAGAAACCGTGGAAAGTTTTGAATACATGTGCAATGACATCTGAGAAGTAACTGCAGAAAGCAACCATTGGCGTTAGATGTTAGGGTATCTATAGTGTATATAACTCAAGGAATCTTAAGGTGAGTCCTATCTAAATCTTAAGACTGACTCCGTAGTGTATATAACCCAAGGGGTTTTAAGATGGTCCCACTTGGCATATAAAAAAATTGTATTTTAATGCTTGTGACCAGGTCTTTAACTTGAGAACCAGCCTTAAGCTTTTTTTGCTTATAGCCTGCTTAAGGTCACCTCTGTAATGTATAAGGTTGACCTTAAGGTGGCTTAAGACCCTCTATTTTTATACACTACAGATACCCTTATGAGCTGTTAAGACAGAGTATGGCCCTGTTTGGATCCCATGGTCTAAAGTTTAGTTGTCTAAAGTTTTGGACTAAACTTTAGTTGGCTAAACTTTAGCCACTAAACTTTAGTCGAAGGTCCTGTTTGGATCCTATACTAATGGATAGGACTAAAGTTTCAAAAAGACCATACTACCTCTCATCGTTTCGTGCGTCAGCCATTAAATGAGAGGTGAGAGACCAACATACATGGGTAAACATGTCTTTGTGCCTAAGAACCTAAAACTTTAGACCACTTTAGTTCACTTTGGTGGACTAATGGTCTAAAGTGTTTTTTAGGGGTTAGCTAAAGTTTAGATCTAACTTTAGACCACCTGTTTGAAGACTTTAGATCTAAAATTTAGTGACTAAATTTTAGATGGAGGGATCCAAACAGGGCCTATAGCACTGGGAGCAAGATATGTACATTCACATTAGTAGTGGTATGTAATCCTAGTAATAAGAGGACAATCTCTCTCTCTCTCTCTGCGCTAAACGAGATGATCTTTGTAACGCTGAACCATAGGCATCGATCATCATTATTGATCTATCTACCAAATCAAGACGCTTCGTATCTCTATTGGATGGAGAGAGCATGAGACATGGAACTTCACCTCTCTGGATTCGATCTTTGGCATGTTGCGAGATTTTTACTATACGTGCAATTCTGGCACGACACTCTTCTTTTCCGTTTCAATTAAAATAGCAAAATTTTCCATATAATTGCGCAGCTAGATAATACAAGGTATTATATTCGTTATATAACTCTGTTGTCTTTCAATATACAGTTGTATTTGTTATACAATGGTAATATAATATTTATACTTGACTATTGTTATAATCTAGCCCTACCGAAATAAATAGTGTAGATTTTCTCTTTTCTCATGATTGATGAGAATTTTTCTTGAAATTTTGCTTTTTTTATTTAAGGGTTATTGTGTGATTTTATAAAACTCCAAAGTGAAGCAAGTGCCTTGAATATCACCGGTTTTTTTAGGTATATATAGATTGTCATCGAAATGACATAGTCATTCCTTTTCACTTTAAATACTTTTTTTGCGGTTATGGTGCTTAAATCATAGAAACGTGTATCAGTACATATTATTGTCAACTTTTAGTGTGCTAGTGCATATTATTGTCGACTTTTAGTGCCTCGTTAGAATCGTGTTTAGTGATTATCTGTCATGTATTTGCTATTGTATCGTCGATAGATGTTTTAGTTTCGGCACCTAAAGAAGATGGTTGCTCTTCGTGACTGGATGGGCGATATTTGAGAATCAAGCGTAGTTGTAGTTTTCAGAGTTGAGATGCAGGCCTCTAATTAAAAATGAATGGACAAATCGGTTTTATAATTTTATGGGAAACCTTCCCCAGGAAACAAGCTCGTCGACAACGACGTGACACTCCATTTTTGATGGGGTCTGGTGTTAGGTCGGAGCGCATCTCAATCTTTTTCCTTCGATCATGTCCCATCGAGCTCGTCGTGATTCTGTTCACTGTAGCGGACTTGCATATATACTCGTCAGAAAGAAAATTTCTCGAGCGCACGCGCTGTGAGTCGTTGGATCCTGGTTGACTGGTTCCCCAGGGGCAGTAGCTCCTTACTGAGCTCTACGGTTTGCCCTGCTTTCGGTCGGCTTCGGTTCAATCTCCAGCTCCTCTACATGAATCTCCCATTGAAACCGAATGCTCTCGGAGGATTCTGAAAACTCGCCTTCATTCCTGCAAGCAGCCTAGATCGCCCAGAAGTCCAGCACGAAATCAACAACATTGCCTCGAAAGAAGAAGAAGAAAGAAATAAAAACAGCAACAGAGTCAAGAAGACGGTTAGCAGCACAGCTCGAGGAACAGGCCCAAAATCTTTAAAACACCGGTGTGTTAGCAGGCCATTTGTCAATAAACCTATCTAATTAATGGACTGGATGAATACCCGAGAACCCATCACCTATTGCGCTTTTCGCCGGGAAGCCCAACATGTACGCTAGTCGCTAGCAGATAGGTGAGTCATGAGTGGAGCCTTGGGCGAAATCAAAGTTAGTGGGCCCGGGAGCCCTTGGCCCAATAAGGCCCAAGCCAGACTCAGGTTATACTGGCTGTGTTTAGTAGATTTCTACCTCTAAGCAGAATACAACTAATTCCACCGTGATCCCCTAGCTCATAAACGAATTCGGAGTTAATTTGCTCGTTCGCAATTCACGTAAAGTCTCTCTTTCCCTCTGTTTCTTCCTAGTTTAGTTGCAACAAGGAATTTTTTTTTCTGGAGCTCATACACTACACGCACAGGGCACACAAGTTGGCTTTACATACAGGGTCTACATGACGCATGCTAGAGTTACAATGTACTACCAATTATCAACTTACAAATAAACCAAAGCTGAAGGTTCGTACTTAATCGCCCTAAATAGACAGACAATGCTACAGGAAACGCACCATGCCTAACCCCCTCCTGTTGCTTAAGCTAAACCCGTGAACGAATCATCAAGCAACCGCGGCCGGCACGCGCGGTTGTTGATTTGCTTTGCTCAGGCAACAGCAGACAAGTTGTTTTCTCTCTCTCTCTCTCTCTCCCTCCAAGTATCTATAATTCTATATGCCAGATCTTCAATGATGGGTACAAACGCAATTCTTTGTTCTGGCTGCGTCCGCCCCGTCGTCAGTCAATTATTGCTGTGATTAGCCGTTTCTCATCTGTGCGATGATGGGTACGTACAGGCACGTACATGGCATAATATTAAAGCCAGAAGATCGGAACTCCGAATGCGATCCTGAGCTGCAGAAACTTGATGGAACAGTATGCTATGTGTTGATACGCTTGCTGGAATTTTGGCAACGCGCAAGTATCACTCGTCAACTAGCATAGCATTGCAGGTGAAGACCTGGTCCTTCAAACAGTCAAACTACTAACCAGCCAAGCCGATACCTACTCAAAAGCCACTGGGAAAAAGAACGATGAAGCCAGGCAATCCACTGGAACAACCCAGTCATAGGCCGGGAGCATATCTAATTCCGTGCAATAATTCATGTATCCACTACATCAGATACGAGCGGTCGAGAGCAGGCTGTATTTTACAACCTGAGCAAGCTCTCTGAACCGAAGACGAGTGGGAAAGGCAGAGATCTCTCCATCCATCCCTGGACCATTGCAAGAACACGGGAGGAAACATTCAACGCTCCACCAGGGAGAGATCAACCAGACTGGAATAAGAGAAGCAATTCAGATTCCTCACGCTTCCACTTGGACGACCGGCTCTGACGGAGAGCGGCGTTCGTTAGCTGCAGTCGCCCTCTGATTTGTCCCAGCCAACGTTGGTTGCGTTTGAGAGCACGACTAAAGCCAAAACCATCTCAGGGCTGGGCTTCAAAAGCGAAGGAAAATTCGATCTACTAATGAAGTGCCGGTGCAGGGACATCGCTGTTATTGCAAAGAAGATTTTGGACGGTGCAAATTATTCTCTGGTAGGTAGCCAAACAGCTATAAGGCGCCAAAAATGTTTATGGAGATCACAGGAGGAACAGGGCCCGATACAACACGGCATTGGTGAGGGTGGCGACTAAGTGGCTGATAACGATGTGCCCAGGTACACGCGCGCGCATGCATAACACTTCCAAATTTGCAGTAGAAACTATGGTATGTTGCCTCTTTTGAAGGCACAGACGCCAAGCATGGAATAGCTAGCTGGACATGCATACATAAATGGAATAGCTCGTACATAGAGATCAAAGATGGTGATATATGAAGAATCTAAAAACGGTGTAATCCTAGAGACTTCTATATAGAGGTTGATGATTCAGGAGCTACGGAAAGTGCATTCTTGGAGGCTCATCATGTGGCGAGATTGTAAATGTTATGGAAGAAGTTTGTAACGGGAGGAATTAGAAATTTGGTAAAACCTATGTTAAAAAAGGTTTCGAGTCTTTTGATTCGAAGCGTTCAAGCGGTTGAAACTTTTTAAGCGGAGGAGATTTCAACAACGTGCAAAAGCGATCGTAGCGAGCGCTCGAACAGCTTACGGTCGAAATCTACATTTGATAATTTATACTGCTATTTTTTTGTTCGAGATTTATTTTCATATATCAAAAGTGGAGGCAATCATTCACCCCATTTGATTGTGTCATACGATACTGCAAGTGGTATCAGAGCCAAGCTGCAATAGTGAATGCTAAGGCTAGAAATATTTTATTGCAAGGTTTAAGTAGAAACGAATTTGTCAGAATTGCTCATCTTAAATCTGCAAATAAAATTTGGACCACTCTAGCCGATTACCATGAAGGATTCAAGTCTGTTAAGAGTGTACGTCAGAATCAATTCAAAAGGGGGTATTCTAAATTTGAGATGAAACCTGGAGAATCAGTATATGCTCTTTTTGATCACTTCAATAAGATTATTAGTGTTTTGCAATCTGTTGGTGTCACATGTACTGATTCTGATAATGCTCGGCAAATTTTGAATTCTCTAGATATGATTTTTTTGGATTGTTTTAGTCACTACCATCAATCATTCTATTAGCATGAAAATACTTATCTTGAATAATCTTTATTCCAAGATAAAAACCATATAAGATTGATATTTTGGCCAGGATAAACAAGACTAATTTTTTGAGCTTAGTGACTAACCAAGCTGACAGCTCATCTAGTTTTTCTAGTGCCTCTCTGTCTGCTCTGTGCACGATTTCAAATGAACAATTAGAAGAGATTCCTGAAGAGTGCTTGTACTTCTCTCCAACCGGGTGACCAAGGCAATCAACAATATCAAAGTAAGGTGGAGAGGAAGTCCTTTCAGATGCTATGAATGTGGTGAGCTCAGTCACATTTAAGTTTAATTGTCCCAAACTGAATAACAAGAAAGTCGATGATAACATGGCACCACCTCGTTGACTTTGGTTCAACACTGCCTCACGTAGAAGCAAAACTATCGCAGGGCGGTCAACAATGTACTTTCAGCACTTGAGGAGATCAGACTGCTCCATAGTCGAACCTGCTTTTCAATGACCAACTAGTTGAAATATGCCAAATGCTAATGTTTCACTTAAATCTTTATCAATGCATACTTTTGCTCTTGTTCGTCTAGTATCTCAGTACTTGATACCTAAATCTCTATTGTCTAACCCTAGTACTAAGATACCAATTATTGTTTGTGTTATGTAGGCTTGTTGCAAGAGAAAGGAGAACATATGATTCATCGACTCCGGTTGCTCTCAACACATGATTGGAGACTCATGATGGTTCTTCTCCCTCACTCGTGCCCCCGGTGATGAGATGATCACTTTTGGGGATAACTCTCAAGGACGAGTTCTTACTAAAAGCACCGTGCGCGTCAACGACAAGTTCATCTTAAAGGGTGTCGCTCTAGTCAGTAAGTTGAGCTATAACTAGATTTCAGTTTCACAGTTGGTAGATGATAATCTTGAGGTGAACTTTAAAAAGCATTCATGTTGTATCTTGGATTTATCTGGTGTTCTTATATGCAAAATTAGTCGAGTTGGTCGCTTGTTTAAGGGTGATTTTTCATACTTAGCATCTTCTGATCTTAGATGTCTTATTTCATCCGATTCTAAGGATTTGTTCTTTTGGCACCATAGATTAGGTCACATTGGCTTTGATCATCTACCTCGGCTCAATAATATGAATCTAGTTAGAGAAATTTCTAGTATTAAGATTGAGAAGTCAATGGATCTAGTGTGTTCACCTTGTCAACATGGTAAGATGATCGCATCGTCTTATCCCCCACTCACACAAGTAATAACTAATTCCCTAGGAAAATTACTGCACATGGACACTATAGGTCCTTCTTGGGTTCATTCTGTTAGAGGTAAATAGTATGTTTTTGTTATTGTTGATGATTACTCTAGATACTTCTAGATGTATTTTATGGCCTCTAAAGATGAAGCTTTCGGTCACTTTCGAGAGCTGGCTCTTAGATTTGCTAATGATCTTCCAGGAGTACTTAGAGCAATTAGCAGTGATAATGGAATTGAATTCAAGAACTCATCATTTGCTTCCTTTTGTGCCGAAAAAGGTTTAGACCATCAATTTTCGTCTGCTCGAGTGCCGCAATAGAATGGTGTGGTCGAACGCAAGAATAGAACCTTGGTCGAGATAGCTAGAATAATGCTAAATGAACACACTACTCCTAGGAAGTATTGGACTAAAGCCGTTTCAACTGCTTGCTATATTTCAAATAGAGTTTTCTTGTGAGCTAAATTGCATAAGACTTTGTACGAGCTTCGTTTTGGTCTTTCTCCCAATATTTCTTACTTGAAGGTGTTTGGATGTTAATGCTTCATCCTTAAATATGGCAATCTTGATAAATTTGAATCTAGATCTTCATATGGCATCTTGCATGAGTATGCAGCTCATACTTGGGGTTATCGGGTATTGAACTTTGAAACTAACAAAATTATTGAGACATGCGAGATCACTTTTGATAAGGCTAGTCCTGGTACTAGACTTGACAATGCAAGTATACAGGCAACTGACGCACCTGACGACATCTTCTATGACTCCGACAATGACAACAGAGAGTTCTTGAGCTACACTACGACACCTATGACAATGGTCGCTACGATCACGCCTATGACTACAGCTGCTACAACTACACATACGACAACAGCCGCCACGACCACTCCTACAACTTCAGCTACTACGACTGCACCTTCAACAACAGTTGCTACGACCACTCCTATGACTTCAGCTACTGCAGCTGCACCTACGTCTAGTACAACGATTGCTACAACTAATTTAACGACCACATCTATGACCACTCTTCAAGGTCCTTTGCACATTCAATGGCATCATTCCCCAGAACAAATGATTGGTGAGGTAAATGAGAGAACTCTTCACAGCAGGTATAACTCCAATGCTTCATATGCTTATTCTGCTTTCGTCTTCTCTTTTGAACCCCATGATGTAAGTCACACTTTATCTGATGAGTCTTAAATTAATTCTATGTATGAGGAATTAAAATTTTTTGAGCCTAACAAAGTCTGGTCTTTAGTGTCACCTCCTCATGGTCACAATATCATTGAAACTAAAGGATAGTGTTGTTGTTCAAAATAAGGCTAGATTTGTGACTCAAGGATTCAGCCAAGTAGAAAGTCTTGACTTTGGTAAAATATTTGCTCCTATTGTTCGATTAAAAGCCATTAGAATTTTGTTAGCATTTATTGCATTAAGGGGTTTTAGACTATATCAAATGGATGTGAAAAATGTGTCTTTAATGGCTATATCGAAGAAGAGGTCTATATAAGACAACTATCTAGTTTTGAGAATCCAAAATTTCATAATCATGTCTACAAATTATCCAAGGCATTATATGGTCTAAAACAAGCACCCAAGCTTGGTATGATAGGTTTATATTTTATTGGCTAAAAAATGGCTTTCAAATGGGCAAGGCAGATAAGACTTTATTTACTCTCAAGCATGACAATAATTTTTTACTCTTTCAGGTTTATGTGGATGATATTATCTTTGGTGGTTCCTTCATGCTCTTGTTTCCAAGTTTTTAGACATTATGAGTAGGGCATTCGAGATGAGCATGATGGGAGAGCTCACATT
This sequence comes from Dendrocalamus sinicus, assembly GCA_036346575.1. Classification (NCBI taxonomy): domain Eukaryota; kingdom Viridiplantae; phylum Streptophyta; class Magnoliopsida; order Poales; family Poaceae; genus Dendrocalamus; species Dendrocalamus sinicus. The sequence continues at coordinate 14,390,150 of CM070643.1, read as the reverse complement.
CTTCCTAGACTTTCAGATCAAATAATCGAAGTTGGGTATATTTGTGCATCAAAATAAGTACACCAAAGATCTATTTCATCATTTTGATATGGGATCAGTCAAACCAATTTACAAACCCATAGGATTTATGGTTGTGTTGGATCCAGACGAAGATGGTAAGCCTATTGACCAAAAGGAATACCGAAGCATAATTGGTTCTTTCTTGTACCTCACTGCTTCAAGGCCAGATATACATTTTGCTATGTGTTTATTGTTAGTGATATGCCCTAGAGGCAACATGGAGATGTTATATATATCACATACTATGTTTATGATCCATTAGTTTGTTCCTTGAAATAGACATTATCATTATTGATCAATGAGTATGTGACTTATTCATGAGACTCTTAATGCCAAAATGTTGCTATTTCTAAATGATCCCTGATTATATATCATATGAGGAACAAATATGATTCAAAGATCAGCATATGTATTGATTGATGATCATGTCTAATGGATCATGGTATGGAGATACCAAATCAATAATATGGACATGTGTTAGTGAACATATGTTGGATAGACCAGCCATGAGACACTGCAGAGATTCCATGTGTCATCAGTTGGTCTCAAGTAGTGTTTATGTGGAATCCTTAGACTTGAGATCATCATGGTTCCCAACATGCGTAGTAGCTTATTTTGGGATTACTAAACACTACTCCGTAACTGGGTAGTCATAAAAGTAGTCTTCGGGTTTGCTATGAAACATGTAGTGGGATGTGAATGATCAAGATAGAATTTGCCCCTCCTTATGGGAGAGATATCTCTAGGCACCTCGATGTAATGGATTATGAAAGTGCATGGCCATGCCAAGGTGATTGAGGAGTCAATCACGAGTTTATAATCCATCACGGAATCGAGAGAGTGATTGAGCTATTAAGAGGATGACACAGGTCTCGTCTTGAGCTTAATCTATATCGTGAGTGTCAGACCCAGATTTTTCAATCTGAATCTTACTGTGTTTCACTGCACTAATCCCTGGATCAGTAGTTAGTGTACACAGGAACATTGCTGAATCAATTCATACATCGCATAAACATTCATTATATTACATAACTTGAAATACACCACGTCGGGTGATAGAGTTTACAAAAGAGGCCGATCAGGCCAATTGCCTTATTACAAACATGCACAATGGAAATACAAAAAAAGCAAACCCAAATCCACGAGCAAGCGATCGGAAGGTATCATGTGCATTATATGTCACCAGCTAACTAGTAACATACGTGCACACAACGCCGGATGTCCACTTGTCCATGTCTAATCAACGAGGCCTACGCCTTAGTTTCCTTCGTCATTCTTCTCCTCCGTAGCGGGAGCTTCCTCGTAGGCGTAGTGGTCTTGCGCTCCTGGTTCTGGATTTTTGCCGCAAAGCGAGCGTGAGCACTCCGACCCCGTGCTCCGCGAGCCAACACACAGAATGCAGTATATAACATGTATGGCTAATCAAAGGATGGCTCAGGTTTATTTTCTTTTGCGAAGAGTGCTTTTGAATACAATTATATAAAAATTCCTTAAGACCTAGCATTTTGAACACACGTATATGTTGAATGCAGTAATAATAGTGATTCGATTCCATCCACCATTACATGGCATCTGCACCATATAGCCATTCTTGACGTTATAGCCGCTTACATTACCACTGGGGCGACACCGAGACAATTCCAAACTAGGGCCTTACATCGCCTCCACTTTTCCATTCCCATCCACAAATCATTTTGAAATAGAACTATATCTGGTTAAGTTCCCATGTGCGCCCTTGACCGTGAGCACGGCTATTCGAATAGTTTTGACTCTGCGAGTTTGTACACTTTCACCACAAGAGACAATCAACTCGTTGCCCACACAATTCCTTAGTCATGTGGTTGAGCGGACCATCACAAGAACTGCTCAAAGTACCTTGCTCCTTCCATCATTTCACCCTATGGGTCGTTCCCACTTGCGGTGGGTCCCATACGTTGTGCGGGATGTTCTCCTTCCGAGCGTCTAGCACCGGCTCCCTACCCACGCTAGCCCGCCACAGTGAACTTCACCTTCCACTGGTGTCCCATTCAAGCCGTCACACAGACTGCCGCTTGCACATCCTCACACCGCCTCCTGGAAGGATGACTTTCAGGGTCCGGTAATTCTACTAAGCCAAGTTGTAATTTACAGACTTGTGGTTGTACTGTTGTACACGGGTTGACATGACAAGATTCAGTCCTTATTGGTATCTGGGCGGTCTACCACTAATCCACTTTGTGCATCCACTGCACCACACTGTGCATCCACTGCACCACACTGTGCATCCACTGCACCACACTTTCACACCATCGAACCAATCCGCCCAGATATTAAAGCATGTTGGGGTTTTTTGAAACATACGATAATCATATTCATCATTTACCAGTCATTACCACCATGACTGCCCGAACGAATTTTCTCATGAATAAATGTGATGCTCGGGACAATTTCTTGCCCCGGATTCCTATTCAATGCTAAGCATGGCATATGGTTACGGACTTATTTTCGAAATGTTACTATTATATTTTTGCTAGGGCGACAAGGTTCACACATTCAAATACTCAAGGAGGGGGTAATATTATTCAAGGTAAACAACGGTATATAACTAGAATATCAAATTTAGCATGCATTTTCATAAAACTAACAGCAATGCAATTTGTTAATTTAAAACAAAGTAATTTGCAGAAATGTAGGTTCAACATGATCAAAGTATTGACTCGCCTTGGTCACAGTGGTCGAGTGCTTGATTATCCGGGGCTTCTAGTGCTGCGGCCTCGGTCTCTTCCTCTTGAGCTTCGTAAGCTATTGTAATCGTCTTGCGAAAATTTGGGTAAAAGAAAACATCCAATCAATAAAATTTCACCAAAAATTCAAATGAACTCCAAAAATTATGATTTTAAATCCATTGGATAGATCTTGAATTTAGAAAATTTTATAAATTTGTTTCATTCAATTTGGAGTTAAAATGAGAAAGTTATGATTATTTGAAGTTCTCGATTCAAGAAATTCCAAAAATTATTAAATTTCTGACAGTGGGTCCCACTGGCATTTTCAGATTTATTTTTAATTTTCCTTTTTATTTACGTTCTGTGCTATTGGCATGTGGGTCCGGTTACTGTTCATGGGGTCCACTTTGTCGCCAGGGCTCTGATCAGATCGTGCCAGCGGCCGGTGGGACCCAGGTCGTGGTCGCTCTCAGATCTTGGCCGACAGCGGGCCCACTTGTCAGTAATGAAAATAAAAGAAATCGCTCAACCGTGCGCGCGGAGTCGGGCTCGAACACGCGACGCGGGAGCAGGAGGGAGGGAGGGATAACGCTGTAAGCCACTCGGACGACCGAGCGTTGCTTACCATATAAGGGTAAGTATACCTCTTGAGTTAGCTCGCCGAGGGGGTCGGACAGAGGAAGTCGGGGGCGACGGTGGCCGGCGGCGTGCGGTGGTCGGGAGGTCCGGGGGCTTCGTGATTTATAACCCCCGCGTACTGGCGATGCTACTGGGGTAGACGGCCGGGGGTGGGGTTCACCGGAGAGGGCTGGCGGCGAGAGGTGGCGGCGGTCTGAGGAGGAGCTCCGTGACGACGGCAATCTGCCGGAGGCGCGGGAGAGTGGAGGTAGTTTCGTGAGGCTCCGGGGATGGTTCCAGAGCATGGAATCGAGCTCGTGGCTTGGTCCGCGATTCGGCACTTGCCGCCTGGGAAGACGAGGAGCCGACGGCGATTGGAGGCTCTCCGCCGAATCTGCGGTCGAGGAAAGGAGGAGGAAGGTCTGGCGGTGCCGAAGCAGCTCACGGGAAGGCTTTTTATAGCCGGGGAGGGCTTGTACGGCGAGGACCACATTCGGCCCGCCGCTGTTCATGCCGGCGAGGGGGAATGGAGGCAAATCTCACCCGGATTTTGCAGAGGAGAGAGGGCGGGAGAGGTGCTTTCCCCCTCCTGTAGCCGTACTTTTAAATTTGCCCGCGAGGTGAGAGAATGGGCGACGGATTTGCTGTGCAGACGCGAGGGAGAGCGGCGCGCGGCGCGGCGCGTGGAGAAGAAGGGGGAGGAGGAAGAAGACGCGGGCGGGGTCCACCGCCGAGAGTCGCGCGCGCGCGAGGACGGGCCCAGGCGGCAGCGAGACGCGCGCGCGCGTGGAGGTGGGCTGCGGGTGCTTGCGCTGGGCGCACGTCGTCGTTGGCCACGCGGCGCGGCCCAGCTGCGCGCGCGTCGTCACACACGCCAGAGAGGCTGGGCCGGGGTGATGGCCGGCCCGGCTGGGTTATATTTTTTTTCTTTTATTGTATAGATTTTGTATGTATATACACTTGCACATACATCTTGGGTATATATCTATACACATACTTTCATCTCCTTCTTATGTTTGTGCATAAATATATATTTTATTTATTTATGGTATTCATGTGTATATATGTATATATGTCCTTATATACACATGGTTCTTTGCATATTTACATGAGTATTAACTTCCTTTAATTTGTTTACCCTAATTTTTAGGGATATTATTTTATGCTTATTTTCATTTCTCAACTTGGTAATTTATGGATCATCTTTTGATTCTTTATCTGATATTCGTGTTGTACCATTTTATGTGTGGATTTCTTTCCTCTTTTTACTTTTGAATTCCCTTTTACATTTACAAAAAGCCAACAAATTCCAAATTTAAATAAAAAACAAATAAAATAATCCAAAAATTCCACAATATATTATTTATATTTTTCAGGATGTTACAGTGAGGCAAAGGGATTCGTACATGAGAACATTACAGGTTCAGCCGATATGATCTTTACGTATACTTTGGGGTTAATATGTCTTGCTAGAGGCCGCTATTAACAGGTGACCGGAAAGGCGTTTCGGTCGCGACCAAGTATACGTGAACCTCTGGGTCGCACACTTAACAGTTGGAACACTAATTCGAATGTGATTCGGATGTGGGCTCAATTCGGATAGAGATCCGGATAGACTCCTATTGGGCCTCGGTCCACGAGGCCCAAGTGAGAAGGTCTATATATATGGAGGTGGGGGTGAGGATGTACACACGCTCGTTCCTCCCGAGCAAAACCTAGCCGCCACCTCCGAGCCAAACCCTAGCCGCTCGCGAGTGCTGGTACACTCGTGATCGGCGTTCCACCCCGGGCGTGTGGATACCGGTGGAGGCGCTGCTCGTTGCGGCGTTGATCGGCATCAACAAACTACAGATTGGATCTACTCGTGGTGTGGTTGATCGCGTGGAGGAGACGATCCGTTCGGACGATCGGCTACTTCCACTACTACCTCGGCGCGTGGTTGGATCGGCTTCTCCAACTCTTCTTCCGCTGCGCTGCGCGTCTAGTGGTAACGATCTATGATCCCTCCTTAGCATGATGTCCTGGTGTGCGCGGTAGAAATTTTTTATTTTCTGCTATCGTAGCCTACGCGCGTTCCTTCATTTATGTGCTCACTTTCAAGCTTCACCACGTGCGTCACATTATCAAGTGGTAAAGTAAATTTTCAAGTATTTCCAGTCAATCTTAGAATGTGGCTTATGGTACTCTTCTTCTTCTTGTCTTACTCTTAGAGTTGTTTGATGCGGATTTTAGGGGTTGTAGAATTGATAGGAAGAATAATTTTGGCACCTGTCATTTTTTAGGCACATCTCTTATTTCATGGGATTCTAGAAAACAATTTTCTATTGCTCTATCCACTGTTGATGCTGAATATGTAGATGCTACTTCTTATTGCTCTTAATTATTTTGGATGACAACTACTCTTATGGATTTTGGCTTAAATTTAGATAGTGTTCCGCTTTTCTGTGATAACACTAGCACGATTAGCATTGCTAAAAATCCTATGCGGCATTCAAAACCAAACACATTGATATTCACTATCATTTTCTTAAAGACCGTGTGGAAAAGAGAGATAGTGTCTTGCATTTTATTGATTCTTGTTCTCAGGTTGCTAACATTTTTACCAAACCACTTGATTCTTCTCATTTTGCTCGTTTGCGGAGTGAGTTGGGTGTAATGCATCTTATGGGATTATTCTGTGGGGGGCTTGTTGGTTGTTGTGGTGTCAGAAGTTTTGTTTATTATACTTATCAAATAATTCATTAAGACCAAGTCTTTAAAGTCAACTAAGTAAAAGAGTTTTCTTTATCATATTTACTTATATGTTATGTAACTTTGATTATGACTGGTTATAATTAATTTGCTACAATTGAATTAAGCATGACATGGTAGAACACTTTTGAGTAGATTGATTATAGATAGTATTTTGTGATGTTCATCTAAAAGGATTAGCATGATTTTGAGTCTTATTTTAAATCTTGGCTATGAGGCTTGTATATTTCATGTTGTAATCTTTTTATGATCACTCAAGTTTGTATGCTATACAAAAGAAAAGGCACAAAAAGATGCACAAATAAAGAGGAATATGCTTTAAGCATGTCATGGTTAAACAAAAGATAAAAGCACATGAAAGTACGCAAAATGAAAAGAAGCATGCTTCAAACATGCCACCATCAATAAAAAAGTTATGTGTTACAAATATGAAAAGAAGTATGCTAAAAGTATGCCACATGCTTAGATTTTGAGTATGGAACAATAGGTTGCTATATGAGACTGTTAGCTCGCATAAATTTAAAATCTACTTCATTTTTTGCGTTTGACTTTTCGATGTGATATCTCATTGTGGTTTTTTATAATTGGATTGGTCATTATTGAGATGCCTGTCATTGATACAAATTGCTTAATAATGCTAAAAGACATGTTTGGATATTGCTAAATGATATATGTCTTTATGTGATCTAGGAAGCTCGGCTCAAACAGATGGCTTGGTCAAACTATTAAATCAATGTAAAATGACTTGAATAAACCTCAAAGATTCTGGATATTTTCTCTTTTTGCTTCTTTTTGGAATTATCCTCTCTTTGGAGCCCTGAATAATTTCATTGCCTAAGGGGATAAATTAGAGAAAGGGGGAGAGAAGTTGGAAGAGAAATTTGATAAAATTACTTCTCTTATGTTGAGGGGGAGTTTTTATAAGTTTTGCCGAGTGTCTGCTGAGTTTCTTCTTTTGGTTTTCTTTCGAAACGCAATTCATTCAAGAGTTTTTTAGGTGTTGTCAATATATTCATCACTGAGGAGATTGTTTGACCATGTGGATGGTTGTAAATAAAGTAATGATGAATAATTGATATTTATATTGCTTTGGATTTTGCATTTGTGAAAGTTTTGGTCGATCGCGGTCGAAGGGTTCAAGTTCAAGTGGTTTCAGTCTGCTCCAAGTAGTTTTTGTCTTCTCCAAGTGTTTTTAATTGTTTCGAGGAGCTTCAGACCAATCCGATCGAGTCCGAGTGGCACGGATGGTATTCGAGTAGCTCTAGAGCATCGAACAACTTTCAAGATGCATCGGAATATCAGATGGCACTCGAGTGGCATCAGAGGATCGCACAGCTAAATGACCATGGCAGCTTACGATCACAGCAGACTTCGACAACGTTTGTTATGACTCAGAGTCGTTTACGACCATGTTATACTTCGATCATGTTTGGCGTCGACCACAAAATATCAACTACGACAGTTCGACCATAACAGAGCGACCATTAAAGGTAATCATAGCTACAATACTTTTTTATGGTCGTAGCTATAGTATTCGATCGGTACTCGATAGTCATAGATTTTACTAGCTAATAGTCGAAGGCTTTGCAGTCGATGGTCATAGACTTTGAAGACTGTTGTTATAGTCGTAGGCTTCGTAGTCTTGTTTTCATAGTCGTAGACTTTGCAGTCTGCTGTCGTTGTCTTCGGTAATCGAAGGCTTGTGATCAGTTGTTGTAGGCTTCATGGTCGATACTTGTAGACTTCATAATCAGTATGAGTGTTTTAATTCTTTTGATCTTTGAGTACCTCGAGTACTTGTGTTGGGTCAGTAGTCGACTGATCTGGTCGTAGCGGTTGTCAGTGATACTCGGTGCTCGGTCATCAATGGTGCAGTGATTGGTCGATGATCGGTAGTTGTAGACTTGGTGCTTAGTACTCGATGGTTTTGGTCAGTAGCGATGTGTGGTATCCCTGAATGTTTGGAGCAAAGCGATAGTATTTCCCGAGTACCTGTGATTTTCGAGTACTCGTTGAGCTAGCGGTCGTAAGAAGTTGTCTGAAGCTGATTTGCGGTAAGCGATGAAATGTGTGGTCGTAGATGACCTAGTCGATGGTCGTGAATGGTTTTGTTCTTGTTTATGGATGGATAAGGGTGGTGTTAGTATGTGTGCTGATGACGGTCAAATTGTGGAGAATTTGTGACAGAAAATGTTTCTTTGATCTTTGCGTGTGTATGATAGCGTAGAGACGATCATGGTCGGTAACGAGAAGGACCAAGACTAGGATGCGGAGATCTAAGATATAGACAGTTGAGGATGTCACGTGAGATGGTCGGGCTAACGCTATCGTATATAGAGATCAAAGATGGTGATGCATGGAGAAGGTATGAGCAGTGCGGTCCTGGAGGTTTCATCATGTGGTGAGATTGGAAACGTTATGGAAGGAGTCCGTAATGGTAGGGATTAGAGAATTGGTAAAAAGCCGTGTTAAGAAGGATCTTGGGTCTCTTGATTTGAAGAAGAGATAGAATTTTGTGCTTGTGTTTGAGTCGAACACGGTTTAGAGCTCTAGCACATAAAAGTAGGGAGAGGCAAGTGTTTGGCTGTCTTTGTGATGCTTTTTGCGCGAAAGTTTTTAAGGGTGCCGTGAGGGCTCTTTGTAGCCATAAATATGATACAGAAATAATAAATCAGATCTATTCAAAGAAAAGTTCATCGGTAGCATGTTTTCCTGAGCATTACTTTTCTGTGTTCTCGGCAGCGTGCTAACGCATCGTGATCCGGCATGCTATGAGCACGGTGTTGTCTTTGTGTAACGCTCTAGGGTCCAAACCTACTTAGGCATAACCCCATTCTGGATAGGCCACGCACATGTAGCAACCCGCTTGCACTTTCGTCCTCGCTTCGTGCAAAACGGTTAATTGGGAGTGCTACCATTGGAACTCCTAAGCTTATATGTAAGTGTTTCTCAATCTAAGTTAGCAAGGTGAGACTAACCCACACCCTCATGTGCACACACACATATGGGTCATCATGGTCCGGGGTGTCACATACACCCCTCAAAGGACCCGACGTCCTCGTCGGACCAATCTACCCACACTGGGGCAAATGATAAGGATCTCCCCTCTTGGCATATGTCCGTGTGTTCAGTGCCAGCACATATGCCATGCCGTGTGTCCACTCTAGCCCACAGGCGCCATGCGCCATATGCCGCGCCCCTGACCCGCACGAGCCCATGTAACCGCGAGAGTCGGCTCTGATACCATTTGTAACGCCCTAGGGTCCAAACCGGCTTAGGCCTAACCCCATTCTGGATAAGCCACGCACATGTAGCAACCCGCTTACACTTTCGTCCTCGCTTCACGCAAAACGGTTAATCGAGGGTGCTACCATTAGAACTCATAGGCTTATATGTAAGTGCTTCTCAAGCTAAGCTAGTAAGGTGGGACTAACCCACACCCTCATGTGCACACACACATATGTGCCATCATGGGCCGGGGTGTCACACTTTGACTTGTACTCGTTCGAGCGGTCGAAGCTTTTCAAGCGGAGGGGCATTTTGACTACGTGCAAAAGTGATTGTAACGGGCAGTCGAGCCAGCGGTCGAACGGTTTGTGGTCGAAATCTACATTCAGTAATTTAAATTGCTTTTCTTTTAGCTTAAGATTTATTTTTAAGTATCAAAAAGCAGATGCAATTATTCATCTCCTCTATTTACACCATACGATCCTACAGCACTTCAAGCAGCAAGTTGGTCAGGTCTTGAGTGCTCGATCAGCGTCAGGTCTGAGAGTGCTCGATCAGCTAGCTTGTTCTAAGAGAAATGGACGGCGAAAACGTTGTGTGGAGCTAGCATGGCCTTGTGATTCCAGATCGGTTTGGAGTGTTCATTCCAGATCGATCTTGTGTGGCACAAGCGTGCCTGTCATTGGAACTGTTGAGCCTTGGAAGAGGGCGAACAAAAAATAGAGGAAAAATGTGTGCTCCGAGGCTACCGGAAATGCGCACATCTATTTCCGGGCGGCACAGCTAAAGCTTCGCCCCACTGCCGGTACGGTGGTGCCTTGCTGTCGAAAAGGATATCGCAACTGTGCAGATCGATTGAGCCTATGTAAGAATTAGGCTCCGTTTATTTCAGTTTCAGCTTCTGACTTCTAACTTATTTTTTATTATTTATAAATTTTATCTTTTTCTGATTTTTTGGTTTTTAAAGCTTTTTTGCCGGTTCTTTTTTTCCACCTTCAGCTACAGTAAAATTTCAACCACTACAGTGTAATTTCAGTTATAAACCACAGCTTTTCAGTCCAACCAAGCAAGGCCTTAATCTCGCTTGAGTGAATATTTGTCACTGGCTCTTCCTGACCAATGGAAGTAGTGGAGATGTATTCCGACCTTTATTTCGCAAAAAAAAACGTGCTCCTAGACGTGTTCGCATAATGATCGAACGATGGCAGGAACAGGGGAGTGAAAATTGATTACGAGCATGTGGTGTTGCTAATCGCACCAAGATTTCCCCTACGGTAAAGATTGCGGACCTGGTCCTAATTAATTACGTGATAAATTTTACAGACAGGAAGAGTTGTGTCTTACGAAGGAAAATAGGAACAGTATTCAATACAGCCGTGGAATAGAATGTGCCTTGAGTTGGAAGTACTAACGATTAGTTCATACGCGTGGGAAATGTTTCGTTTGAAAATTTTCTTTTCCTTGATTGATAAGGCATCTATACAAAATCAGGAGACCAACGATCTAGATCCACCGTCACTCATCATATCATAATGTAGAAATCACGGTCACATCGCTGCAAGTTTCTCAGTTTTAAAAGTCTCAAACCCATAGTTAGCTCGACGTGTGCTAGCACAAACAGTCAGAAATCTGCTAGAAGGCCACGCGTCATTCTCCCAAATAAAGAAAACGGGAGAAATCAAGGCCCAACTATTCCTTCTGAAAAATCACCATGTAAATATATTGTTGTGCCATGCGTATGCATGTTGTGCTATGCTCCCTTCATAAGCCAATCTGCCCTGAAGTTATCATGTTGTGCGTTGACCATCAGGATATATATAGATCATTCGCAATGAACCATATATATCAGCTCATCGTCCAAATCAATTCTGCATTAAGTCTGCTAAAAAAAATCAGTTTATGGTAATTACAAAATTTTACTAAATTCGTGGAAGAATAACTGGTAGTATTTAATGCAGATTCAACGCCTGCCCAAGGAAGAGAATAACTAAAGTTTGCTAATTTTTTTACTAAATTCGTAAACTTTTATTAACGCCCCGCTCATTTTAGCTTGAGCTTTTGACTTATTTTTTACTATTCATAAATTTTATCTTTTTCTGAACTTTTGGCCTTTTTAAAGCTTTTTTGCCGGTTCTTTTTTCCTATATTCGTTTGCGTTGTCCGTTATGAACTAATGTATTTTTTATTTTTTTAAAATTTTTAAATTTAATTACGTCAAATAAATCACCTTTAGTTACAGTGTAATTTCAACTAGCTAGTTACAGTGCAATTTTAACGATAAGACACTATTTTTCAGCCGAACGAGCGGGGCATAAATCTATCCATTTAGGGTGTGTCTAGCCATCACTCGTATGTTTTCTTCCTAACAATCATCCCAATTTGAGATCGTTGAATTAAAAATCCAACAGCCTCAAATTTGGATGATAGTTAGGAAGAAAATAACCGGGTAATGTTTATCAATACCCATCCATTTAACCTCGCTTAGTTGCCAATTCAACGCCTAACCAAGGAAGAGAAGGGGAGGGAAGCATCAACAAAAGAAAAGATGGCTTCCCCTCACCAAATCCACAGCCCACGCTGCTGACTCCCAGGCCCGAGCGCCAATCCATAAAACCCCCTTGCTCGGCTGGCCAGCTCTCTCTGTCCGCGCGCGTGCACGCATCGATCGATCCAAGCTAACCTCGTAAGTGCAGAGCGAGCGAGTAGGCCGTAGCAAGCTGCGGGAGCCATGCCCTTCGCCGCCAGGCGCAAGTCGTCGCTGGCGGGAGCGGGCGTGGGCGCCGGAGCTGGCGCGTTCGACCCGTTCGGCGCGAAGCACGCCGTGTCGTCGCTGCGCAAGGGCGGGCGGCTGCCGGTGTACGTGGCGGGCATCTTCTTCGTCATCTTCGTCATCATCATGTACGGCGAGGACATCCGGTCGCTCACGCTCGAGCCGCTCGCGCGGGCGGGGCGCCCCTCGTCGCCCCCGACGGTCGTCTCAGGCGGCCACGTCGCGCGCGTTACCCCCCGGCGCGACATCTCGTCTACGGGAAAGGCCGCCGTGTTGCCGCGCGACAACGAGAAGCCGAAGCACGCGGTGACGGAGACGGCGGCGCAGGGAATCCGAAAGGCCGCCAGCAAGAACAAGAAGCCGAAGAAAGCGAAGAACCCGAGGAGGCAGCGGGCGGCGAAGAAGACGGTGGCGCCGGCCGTGCTGAGCGTGCCGGAGACGTGCGACCTGTCCAAGGGCGAGTGGGTGTTCGACAACGCCAGCTACCCGCTGTACCGGGAGGAGGAGTGCCAGTTCCTCACGGCGCAGGTGACGTGCATGAAGAACGGCCGCCGCGACGACACCTACCAGAAGTGGCGGTGGCAGCCCAACGACTGCTCCATGCCCAGGTACACGCGCGCATGCATAAATAACACTTGCAAATTTGCAGTACAAACGTCTGGTATGTTGCCTCTTTTGAAGGCTCAGACGCCAGGCATGGAATAGCTAGCTGGACATGCACGCATAAATGGTAAGCCCCCACCCCCCTAATTTTGAAGGTTTGACGCGAAGCTGTTCATGGAGAGGCTCCGGGGGAAGCGGTTCATGTTCGTGGGGGACTCGCTGAACCGGAATCAGTGGGAGTCGATGGTGTGCCTGGTGCAGTCCGCGTCGTCGCCGGGGAAGAAGTACGTCACCTGGGAGGGCCAGAGGGTCGTCTTCCACGCCGTGGTGCGTACGCCGCCTCCTCCCTTCCCCTTTAAGATTCGATAAACGTAGCTAGCTAGCTAACCGGGACTGGGTCTCACGGCTTCTACATAACTATAAGCAGCAGCCGTTTTTCAAATATGACGTGGTTGTCGTTGGTGGCGGCTAGGTGCGCCAACTTCGCATTTCTCTGGGCTGTTTATCTATCTGATCAGGTCAAATGACCGGCCTTGTTCTGATCAACAGGAGTACAATGCGACGGTGGAGTTCTACTGGGCGCCGTTCCTGGTGGAGTCGAACTCCGACGACCCGAAGATCCACAGCATCCAGCACCGGATCATCAAGGCGGAGGAGATCGCGGCGCACGCCGACAACTGGCGCGGCGTAGACTACCTCGTCTTCAACTCCTACATCTGGTGGATGAACACCATGAACATGAAAGTCAAGTATGTACAATGCACATCTGCAGACCGACTGGCGCATGCCGTGCCGTGCAGCCAACGACGCGGGCGAACGAACGAAAATTGCACCATTTTAATTGATGTACGTGGGCGATGTGAACAGCGACGACGCTGACATGCAAGTTCTGTGGTGATCTTTGATCAATTCGCAGGAGACCGGCCGGGCAGAACTGGGAGGAACATGACGAGGTCGTGAGGATTGAGGCCTACAGGAAGGTGCTGGCCACCTGGGCGGGCTGGGTGAACGAGAACATCGACCCGGTGCGCACGTCCGTCTTCTTCATGAGCATGTCCCCTCTTCACATCAGGTATATACGTACGCTTACCTGCCTTTATATTTCTCGTGGTTCTCTATTCCATTCCGTCATATAGTTTCGAGTTTTGAAACAAAAGCATTCACTCCGTCGAGTAAGGCAGGTAGGGACGTACGCACGATCGATCGATCATGTAGCAGTGCCAGTTTAGTTCTTAACGGTACGTGTGTGCGCGAACGCCAAGAGGTCTCGAAACTTTTTGCACACCAAAAGGTGCGCACGCATGGTGTTGGTGGTACCCTCAACGAAACGGCAACGCGTGGTGCGCGCGGCTGCACGTACTGTACCACCGCGCCGGAGATCGATGCGCGCGTCAGGCTGGAGAGAATTGTGGCGCTGCATGGATTGGTGGTGCGGTGGGCGCAACCGGCACGGTCCAGGGGCAGAATGGGGAAGGCCTAGTGCGCGGGATTGGATTGGACGGGTTGTCCAAGTCGATAAGACAAATGGGGCGCGTCGCGCCGAGCCGAACGCTCGTTATCCTCGGAGCTTGCAAATGTCAGTCAGACCTTGGGGTGCGGGCACGGGCACGGGCACGGCTGCGTGTCCTGTTGAGATGGCCGCGGCTATGTGGCTTTTTTGCGTGCAATATTGTCTGAGATAATTAATTATATCTTACCTAATAGTATTCGTTTCTATAAAGTGTTATTAAAAATATTTTCTCTATTATATGTCACTAAATAGCACCGAAATTCTATTATATGTCACCGTCATTAGTTGACTATTAGGAAAGACTATTATACTTTGAAAAAAAAAAGACCAAAATGCTTCTACGAAAAACTAAAGACCTGATTTATTTAAAATAGCAAATAATCTCCAGAAATTATAAAATTTCACAAGGGTGTTATTCAATATATCAGTGAGCTAGGAAAAAATTCAAGTCATTGTTCAAACAAAATTTTTAGTTTTTTAATTTAAATGTTAATAAATGCTACTATTTAAAAACAGAGACTAAATAAGATCTAAAAATTTTGAAAATAAGATGTTACATAGCTCCGAAAAAAGATTTTCTATTTTTCTAAAGTGAATTTGTCCTAGTTTAAAAAATAGCTTAAATAGCTGATTTTGGATTTGAATCTCAAAAATAAAACAAATGGAATAGTCAGTTCACAAAATTTTATATTTGAGTTGTACACTGCCTCAATGATCCACAAAAAAATTCAGTATTTTTGGCTAAGCCAATTTACTCTATATTTAATTTTTATCATAGGGACAATTTGAACTGAGAGCACGATCGTCTTTTTCCAGGTGTAAACATACCCTAACTGGTGGGAATGGCATATAAAATAATTTCGGTGCTATTCAATGGTATATAATAAAGAGAGTATTTTTAATAGTATTTTAAAGAAGCGGAAACTATTTAAGGGTATATAATCAATTAGATCATATTGTTTCGAGCTGTTAAGTCGTGAAACTAGATACAAACCTGCAACATCGGTGTGATGCGATGCCATGCGACTAGTACACCGCGAGCATTGGATGGAGGGCACATGGATTCACGTTGCACGCCCCCGCGGTTGTTTAACCAGACGTTGTCCTGCAGCATATACGGCAGCGAACCAACTAGGGTGCGAGTGTGCCCTTTGCACATGGTTTGACATTTCAGCTAGTGCATAATGGTGGAATAAAGTACAGAGAGTAATATAGTCATATGGAATGCCACCGCGGAATACTGCCACGGCTAGCAGGACCAGACTAACATAGGGTGGATTCTTTTAGACTGATAGCTTAATTATGACTTAAATATTTGAATTCTGTCTGTTCGCAATAGATAGGACACACAAAAAAAATAGTCGCATGCTATTTTGGCCTGTATAGCTGAACTCAATACACTTTTCACTATAATCTTCCTATTGACCTCGTCTTATAAAAACACATCATTTAAAAAATAGTTACTATAAACAATACGAATATAAGCAACTTTAAGCCAATACGAATCCACCCATAGCCGTAATACAAGCGTAGAAATACTCCATTAACGATCCCAATGGTTAACCACAGGTTGCACAGTATGCATGTCGTGATCAGTAGTACTGTAGTACTGCTGGTATCGTTTTATATATGCACAAATGATGAACACGACTTTTTAGATGCTACTTGGAGCGGAATCCCTTCCTTCTCTCCAGTTCTCCGTGCACTTTATGCGGACGAGTGTGCGTCACACACAACACAAACGGATTTGCCAGAACGCAAAAGTACAACGAAAAGAGGTTCATATCGATCGAGCGAGTGCGTATTATTGTATAGCTCGTCGTCGTCCATGTTGCATTCTGAAAAATTAATACTAACTTGATAGAACCGTAGGATGCATGGGTTATGTATGGCTGTGTGTACCTGTCCGCTCAGTCACATGCGCGATGGAATTATTTGCGCATGAATCCGAGATGGAAGCTACCGCGCGATTTTTTATTTGGCCGTTGCGATCCGTGAATTGAATCCCATGATGCGTCAATGATCAGCGACCTATTGTAGTTTGTGATGGGGAATAAAAACCATGAGTGCGTTGTTGGCCGGTGCATTATTCTGAGAGGTTAATTACCCATGACCGGAATTTTTGGATCTTGGATGGAATAGAGAACTCATTTCCGTTGTGTCACGTATTAGGCTTAAAAGCTGGAGGTGGATTCGAATCTGGTCGTCTGATCAGATATCACTTTGGCATCTGACGTTTTTGCTTTTCTTTTTGCGCAATTCAATTTCAAAGTTCTTTGGTGTTATATTGAGTGGACGAATACGTATACCAAATAGTATATTCCATAGTTTAGCCTTACCAAAAAAAAAAGATAGTTCAGATCACACATAAGACCTGTTCATACATGAAATATTGCCTAGCAATATACTTAACAATGCCAAATGAAGTACCAGATGTGGCCCGCTAGTAGGACCAAACAGATGGTTGTGCTGTGTTGGTTACCCATCACCGATGACAATAAGTATTGATGAGGATCTATTTGGCATGGCCCGGGGATGACGCCTTGTGAAAGCTCACCTAAGCTTTTAGGAGAAGGGATGACTTATCCTGAAACTGATAGATGTTTAGGTTCCGTGAAGCAAACCACTTTGATTTGCCCAAGTATTTTTTTAGCCAATGATTGTAGTAGTGTGTGAGAAGATAAGGAGCAACCGGACAGAACTTCCACTGTATAGCTCTGGTGAATGAACAAATTACTGAGGCTTTCCACATATATATTGTCACTTCACTTGTCAACAGCCTGTTAGAGAGAGTAGTGGTATAGAGAAACTAGTAGCTTCCTTCTTAAGTAGGAAGATCAATCAAAAGAAAGCATCTCAGTGATGCATATCGTTTGGCGTGTCCAGCAATCTCGAAATTGTATGACTGATCCAGTGGGGATTGCGTCCACGAATGGCCGAAGCACCTCGCTTGGAGTAGGAGACATGTCACATCAAAAGATACAGTTAAAAGATTGGTCGCCGAAGAATAATGCGTACTAACGATCCCCGTACGTGAAGAGAACGGAAGTAGTAGGATGTAGATCTACTGGCTGTTTGCGATCAGAACCCGTCAAACTTGGCAATCAAATACTGTAACATTCTACATTCTCATAGTCATCACGATGTCATGTTGATGTGTACTTGTGTGATCAACTCATCTTGACGGTTTCTTTGGACAGCCCGCAGGTCTGGGGCAACCCTGACGGGATCCGGTGCGCCAAGGAGACGATGCCGCTGCTCAACTGGCACGGCCCGATCTGGCTGGGCACGGACTGGGACATGTTCCACGCGGCGGCGAACATCACCCGCGCGGCGGCGCCGCGGGTGCCCATCACGTTCGTGGACATCACCACCATGTCGGAGCGGCGCAAGGACGGGCACACCTCCGTGCACACCATCCGGCAGGGCAAGGTGCTCACGCCGGAGCAGCAGGCCGACCCGACCACCTACGCCGACTGCATCCACTGGTGCCTCCCCGGCGTGCCGGACATCTGGAACCTCATACTCTACACCAGGATACTGTCCAGGCCAGGACGGGTATAACAATGGAAATGAAGCTCTGTTAGATTTCGATCGATTCATAGTGCTTCATAGGTGGGGCTGGCTGGCTGGTTATACATCGTACCGAAAGAAAGTTTCTTCTTCTTTTCTTTACATTCTTTGTATCTGGCCTTTTTACCTGTCAAAAGTTGTCTTTGTTTTTTGGGGGTTAGGTTAAGTGAAAAGAAAAGAGATACTATATGGCTAATAGATGGCCATGTATGCATGCACATATGCGCTGTAAGGTTCCTGATCAAAACTGTACATTGGGGAAAAGAGATGAACAGATATGGTTTACAGAGAAACGGACAGTCGCATGCGTCCAGCTGCAGTGCAGTGCCGTCGTGGGGGTCCTCTCTACGCATGAGTTTGGTGGCTTTCTTCGTGTTCTTTAATCTTTGTTCCTTTACATGGGGGCAGATCAAAAGGGAATGGAGTGGGAGGCACTTTTAGGTGATCATTTCATTGTAAAGCTCGACGATCTACCTTGAAAAGGTGAGTGACAAAAAGAAGCATCACTTGATGGAGCTACTAAGAGCAACTCCAAGAGATTAGCCAAAAGAAATATCTAAATTTAGTGATTTAGCTATTCTCTAAAATGAATCTCACCCAAAAAAACAAGACTACTCCAACAGGCTATCTAAACTAGAGGGCGCGCGGTGGGTCGCTTACGCGCGGGAATGGGGCGTAGCGTGCGGGAAGGAAACGCCGACCGCGCCAAGAGGCTGGATGGTGAGCGAGGTAGGCTATCCAAAAATAGAGAGCGAAGGAGGAGGGATGGAGAGCTACTAAATTTGGAGAATCATTTACAGAGTCTATTGGAGACGTTTTTTCTTCAATAATAGCCAAATTTACCTTTAGAAAATGATTTAGCTCTTCTCTTGGAGTTGCTCTAATGATAGCATTACAGGTCTATTCTTTATCTTTTCAGCGGTTTTTGCTTCTGCTCCTCTTAGTAATCACTATTCATTATACTAATAATTCGCAGCCTAAAAGTGAGATTTGATGGCTGTTAATCCTTGCTATAACTTGCTAGTACCACGAGCAAACCAATCTCAACGAGTACTGGAGTAGCCCTGAAACTTGCTATCTGAACTCTGAAGAGAGATCGAGGCTGTACTTTCAGGGGCAACTGAACTCACATGTAGTTTGATGATGGACTCGAATTACTATACACAGTACAGTACTACCTCAGCAGATCAGCCTCAATTAATGCCTCAGACCGGACGCGAAGCATGCATGGTCCTCAACATGAACAAAGAAATACTAGGTAGTAGAATGGAGCACGAAGATACGCTTAGTAAATCAACTGGACAAATCGGATTTAGTCTGATCAACATATTTAAGGGCAATGTTTAACGATTTGACGGGCCGCTTTCCATTTCGATCTCACAGCAAGTACAGAAAAAAAATGTTATTGGGTAGTGCTGGAGTATGCATATGCAGTCACAGGTCTAGAAATCTGTCTGTTTTGCCAACATGCAGGGTGCAGAATTGGGTTGTCAAGTACCACAAAAGCTTACAAGTGGAAGAAAGAAATAGAGTAATTTTTTGGGATCTCAGTGACTGCTACTTGCTTACAATTTTACTGCTAGGCCTGCCCAGTTGACCAAGGGTCCTGACTAGTAATATTCAGGCTCGTTCAGTCTGTCCCAGTCTACAATTTTTTTTAACAAAATGACATAAAGCAGCATAACATGGATTTGAGACTACGTTTTATATAATGTTATCCAGCACAGCAAAATGGTTTGCAGCAGGAATGTGAACGGATGGCTTTGGTTCAGAAAAAGACAAAAGAAAACGCAAAATTCTCAGTGAAAATTGTGGCCCGGCTGGTCCATAGCCGTGTGGACCGGCCCGGCCCGGCCCGCACCAGCCGCCGGAACTCGCTTAACCTAGAGGACTTGAACTGCGGCTTGCTCCCAGTCCCGCCGCCGCGGCCGCCCTATAAAACCCTGCCTACCCTCAAGTTCCGAATTCTCTAGCGATTCCTCAAGCTCCAAACAAGTATGATTTCTGTTAGTCTTCATCTTAAACGTCTCGCACGTCCGCTTCGATCCTTCCCTACTGTTGCCTTCCACGCTGCAAATTACTGGTTGCTCTTGTGTGTCCGAAATCTGAACCCACAGGATGGGATTGTTGTTTCGTTTCTGCCGTAAAATTTTCCTTTGTGTTGTTACACATGTTTCTACTATTCGTGATGGCAACATTATCAGGAAGGACCATCGAGATCTAGGTTGGTACCCTTCTTTTCGCGGTTGCCCACATCAAGCCGGCCAACTTTGCAGCAGGGGCAGGATCTCATCTGTTCTGCTCCTGCTCAATCTTGGAACTAGCTTTCCATGGCCAGATGACATTGAAATCCCTGACCTTGGAGCTCGAAGTCATTCTTTTTTGCCTTTTTGGGTGGTGTTAGGCTGCAACCATTGAGGGAATCAGCACTGTGTTGGTCGTTCGGTGCTGTGCTGAAGAGTTACCAGCTGCATATGGCAACAGGGTAGTGTATGGAAATCAATTTCCGCATTATTATTGATTGATTCGTAACATATTGAGTATTAACCATTTAAGCAGTACGTTACACAATACACATAGCAAAGGGCAATCCGGCCTAGGTGATGAATGCTGACAGGAAGGTGGTGAACAGAAACTTACTGGAATGTTTGAATATAAATAGGATCCGGCGTCCAGCGGCCTACTGTTCGCAGCCGAAACTGTTGAGCAGAGCTCAAGAAGCTCATCGCTCGCGTCGTCCCGGTGCACAATCAGCTCGATAAAGTAGACGCAGTCTGTCCTCTAGCCCAGTGCTGCCCCCAATCGTCGCCTCCAGCTCTTCTATGTTCGAACCTAACACAACACAATAGAGCTTTAGATGTACTCCACTTTCACGGACCTTTAGTAATCTGCTAGATTAATTTTTTAGTTTTATTTTGAGCTCGCCTTCTTGCCCCTCAAGTTCCCTTCGCCGTTATGGATACATCCACCAGCACGGTGTAGTCCCAGTTCGTAACGAAGATGGAGTCGCCGTTGATTGAGGTCCACCTCCGTCGTACAGCCCGTCGTGGATCTCCACCTCGGTCGTGTACCCGCCGTTGTTCATAACGAAGATGGATTGAGGTCCCGGCGACTTCGCCGTGGTTTTATCTTCGGGAGTCTCAGAATCGAACTTCGCCTGTAGGCTGTTTTCCGGTATTCCCCCCTTTGGTTTGCAATTGGTTGGGCCTGGCCCATATGTTGTTTCATTGTCCGGCCTCACCAAATAGTTTATAGCCCAAAACACGCTAACCAAAAGCTCGAATTCGCTCTCCCCTCAAAAAAAAAAAAAAAACCAAAAGCTCGAATTCGCTCTATCCCCTCCAAAAAAACAAAACAAGACAAGAACTCGAATTCGCTCTCGTGTGAACACAAATAAATGGCCAGCTGGACAAACCGAGATCTAGAACATAGCGGTAAGTACTCGCATCGGCGCAGTGACTGCAGCCTGCAGGTTTTGCCGTTTCGTGCAAGCCCAACACCCTCCACCTCCACTGCAACTGAAAGCTAAAGCGCCCGCCAGGTGCTGAGGTAGTGCAAGTGCAACGCTCCATAAATGGCACCACTCCCCTTCGCGGCCTCTAACTAAAGAACGTCATCATCTCCTGCGATCTCAAACCTGAAACGGTCGAGAAAACATGCAACTTGCTTGTTTTATTGCTGTGGGCATGTTAGCGCCACGGTGTGAAAACTAACTGATGTACAATCTCTGAACACCACCGGCGCAGCCACCAGCCGGTGCAATGGAATGTGGCCGCTGGTCGGCGGGCCGGTTCCGAGGCGGGGTTCCATGCGTCACTCAGTCGCCCTGTCGCCGCACGGTACACTTTCCAATTGATCGTTGCGAGTGGAAGGGCCATGCATGATTAGATTGCTTCGCTTCCGACGTCTGGCTTGGTGGTTGCCGCGAGAAGCGAGCCCCGGCACAGCGGGCAGCTGGACCGCGACCGCAGCCACGAGTCCACGCACTCCACGTGGAAGCAGTGCCCGCACCGCGGCAGCGACTTCACCTTCTCGCCCTCCGCGTACTCGCCGAGGCATATCGAGCACTGCGCCGCGTCATCCTCGTCACCGGGCGACGCCACGGGACGCCGGTACAGCGTCACGGGCAAGCCTGCTAGCGTGGCAGCGTCGAGGGCGACCACTGAGGAGGAAGCGGGCGCCGCAGCTGACGACGAGGACGAGGGCAGCGTCGCGTCGGTGCTGTAGCGGTGGCAAGCCCAACGGAGGTAGAGGCAGACGGCCACGAAGCAGACGAGGATGACGAGCGCCACGAGGAGCGGGACCCAGCGGCCGCTCCCGGCGAAATTGCCGTCGTCGACATCGCTGTAGCGCCACCGCAGCGTCTGCGACGCCTCCTGCGCTGCCATGCGATGCGATACGCGTTGCTCTGGAGTCTCAGCAGCAGCGTCGGTTCCTACTCCTTTCTTTGCCGCGGCCGAACAAAACTAATGCGCGCGTGTGCGCCTCGCTGCACGTCGCGTTGCGTGGCTTTCGTGGGCTTGGCGCGCTCTGGCTCCAGTGGCCAGTGGGTGCTCAAAAGGGGGGCCTGCGCGGCGATGGTTTTACACCCTTTCTTCTGTGTGCGGCTGATGGATTTCAACTGAGTTATAGGTTTTATAAATAGTATACATTAATGGTGGTGTATAAGGAGCACTGTGTTTTTTTGTGGTTTGGAACACTCAGATTTCTTTAGAGATGTGTATACATGAAAGAAGAGGGATTTGAGTATCTTTTATAGTTCGGAGCATTCATATTTTTTAAGGGGTGTATACATGGAAGAAAAAAGATTTAAGTGTTTTTTATGGTAGATTCAAGTGTTTTTTATGATTCAGAACACTTATATTTTTTTTTATAAAGGGTATATAAATGGAAAAATCTGAGTACTCTCAGTCCATAAAAACACTCAAGTGCTCTCAGTCCAAAAACACTCGAGTGCTGTTTAGCACTTTCCTACATTAATAGAAGCAGAAGCAAAAAAACCAACTGTGAATCCTAAGCTTTTGGCGCCCAGTTTTTGCATGAAGTGACCGCTTTCCTTTTTCAGGTTTGACGATGGCTTGTCCTGGGCCAAGAAATGTGCCAGCGACTGTTCGATTCATGCTGTTCATGTAGAGTGGGACTCGAAAGTTACTAGAAAGATTCTAAGAATGTTTCAGGTACCCGATTAGTTGTTCTCAAGACGCAAACTTGTGGAATTCCCTGCAGTTACTATGCATTTCTGGAAGCATCTTAATTTGTCGATGTTCTTCTTTACTTATTAGAGATGTGTGGCTGTCTTTGATTGTGTTGGTTTTATACTACTTGCTGAGCTGCTGATAGGTGGTCACACGCTCAGATTTTGCTAGTAATTGAAGGAACCATCTAGGCTGGCTCGAATTAATCTCTGTGTTTGTGTGGTTGGGATGCGGTGTATTCAGCTAAAAGAATTTGTGTCAGATTGGTTGTCCACCTATCCTATTCGTGCCTTTTTGCATCCATGCATGTCAGCAACTCAGCATGCACACTAAATATTGAAATCTATATGGTTTGTATAGGATCAGATTTAGTAAAATCCAGTGGGCAAGGGCTGCCATACACAACTCCCGGCCTTCGGGGCACGATGTTAGGTGCAATGCAACATCCAACCGCGCGAAGTAAAATTCCCCAGTGTGTTTTTGGCCTTCTGTTGGGTAAGGTCTTCCGAAAGGGAGCTCTCACAGAGAGAGAATAATGTAACACACAAACATGTTAAATTTCTTGGTAAAGGAGCGATAGTAACAAACCGCAGAATGGAAGCAGCTAGTGCGCCAAATTATGAACAGGACATGTTCATGGCCAGAATGCCGTATCCCCCGGTTTTTCGTGCAATTGCCATCATCATTACAATCTTCGTCATTGCCATCATCATTATGTGCCTGTATATACATGTGATTTTGCATTATTGATGTTTCCCAAGGGGGGAAAATGTACAGCACTTAACGGATAGTAGGATTTGGTTTGCGACAAATTAAGCTTTGAGGGTCGCAGTAGCCCCTACCTATGGATTGTTCCTTCAACTTGTCCAGCTTGAGTGCACCAACAAAATCCCAAGCCAGCACCGGACAAACACCACCACGAAATGTCAAATATGTGCCCGGACAATGCAATTTAACACGGAAATGTCCAGAGGATCTGAGCACAGCCCTCTGTAACCTCTTTTATCAATTTACTGCCTATCTAGAGGACATATATATCGTAGTAAAACGGATGCAAATAATCCGAATGATTCAGGTTGTAAATTCGAAAAATTGGGCAGCTTATTTTTTTCCTTCTTCTCCAGTAGTTTGCTGAGCACATGGCGGAAGTATACGGAAGAAAGAGATCCACTGGTTGAAGGACCCAAGCGTTGAATAATGAAGTATGTTTTTTAGAAGGAAAAAAAAAACTGCGGTGTTTCCTAGTATCACTTTTTTCCAGGATAATACTACCGGTTAGCATACATCGAGAAACATATAGTGCGAAACATTCCTAATTTATCATCCCATTAATTAAAGACAAATTTAATTGGTTTGCAGGAATTTCTCATGAAAAATTCTCCGGCTTATATTCCGGCCGGCCCCACGGAGATGGAGCCATGCCACGGAACGGCACGGCAGGGCAATAGCCGGGCTGCAGCAGGCCTCGGCGATCGAGGCATTCCAGCCGCTATATGTCGCATTCTTGCATACGTGGCTACATAGGCCTAAAACTATACTACATTTTTGTTAATCTCTCGTATAAATAATTTAAAATCCATTGCTAAAAAGAACAGATTCATAGACCGCTACGTAACATAGCACCAGACCATCGGTCCTGCCAAAAATCTTTGCCTCTGATCAGACAGGTGAGCGTCGCCGTCCTCATTAATCGAACCCTTTAGTAGGTTCGTTTAGGGTTTAAACTCCGGGATTTTAGCTTTTTTACTATAAAATAAAAATCCAAAAAATAAAAAAATTAAATCATCACAGATCATAGAAAGAAATAAAAGAAAAAAGCTCCAAAATAAAAATAATCAGAAAAAATTAAGTAGCTAGAAACAGAAGATAAAATGAGCCGGGCCTGAATCTCGCACCAATCCAGTTCCTGTAGCGTGCAAGCATGATCTAAGACGTACACACGGACAGCCACGTAGGAACAAGCTAGGAAGCAAATCATAAGAGAAGCACATTTTTTTACTATGGTCTGTTTCTCGTGAGACCGGACATTGGTTGAAGAGGTCGTGCGGTGCCAGCTGAATTCATTAGTTAACCAACTGTTATTATTATCGCCATTAGAGCATGTCTAATGCAGACACTGAGAAATACTTGGTAATAAAAAACTGATTTTTCTTGCCACATAGGATAGATAAGGTGTTTATTTTGAAGTATCGATGCTTAAATAAGCACCGGTGCTTAGTAGGTGCTTATGTGTATATAACTATATCTATTAATAAATAATATAGCATCTAAACACCTATGGAAGAGATATTTGCATTGGAGGAAATAACTTTTGTATGAATGCTTAATGATGTGGTTATATTCTCTCTCTTTAAACACTTATATATAAACATTTTGTATTGTACATACCCTTATACTTCAGAGGTGATCTCAATTTCGTTTTGGAAAGCTTTTAACTGGGAACGCCTGCGGCAATACCTACTACGTACCGAACTACTGCCGGGCATGGCACTTGACAATAAATATGGCATGTGTTGGTTGGTGTTTTGACCTTGAAGTCTAACAAAAAGTGGTGCATGAAGATAACCTGGTATTTTTGATAATTTTTGTCTAGCAGATAAGTCTAACGATAAAGTATTTAGTTAGAAGACTATGACTAAGACTAGCTCGAAAACAATGGCAGTGAACAGAGTCGCCTAGGAGGAAGGTTTTTGAGCGAGCCAGGTCGGCAGCGAAACAGCATCCCAGCGAGCTCCCGCCTACGTCCTGACCAGAAAAAAATTTATTGTGTACCGATGGCACAATTAAGTTTATGTAACCAGCAAATAAGGCTTCTACATGTGGCAAATTATTGTAGCAACTATTTTTTAAATATATTCTCAGTACAATATGGTACTGTAGCATCAATTTTAAAAAATTATTTTGTATGGGCTACAGTAATTTATGCCACATGTTCAAACTCATTTATCGGTTACACAGACTCAATTGTGTGACCGATATACAGCAGAATTTTTCCCTAGCCAGGCGCGTGCGGCCCAGGGCGTGAACCAAACACGCCCATAGTTCGTGAACGGTCAGTGCTCGCGGCCCCAGTTCCCAAGCGAGAACCCCGGATACGTACGTACGTACGTACGGACCGCGTCGTGTCAGGCCGTGCAGAGATTGCCATGTGACATTCGTGTGTACGCTCTCCCTAGGATGCGTGGCTAGTGTGTGGGAGACAGTGAGATGGGGCGATGTGATGTGGCCGGCTGAATCGCCGACGGCCCTGCGGTGAGATGGAGTAGCGATCTGGCGATCTGGCTGGCCCCTTACCTGCTCCTGCAGTGCCGTTTCAGATCTGGGCAGGCGCATCGACCGTGCCAGTGCGGTCGCCGCATCAACCACGCGTCTCCTCTTGCAAGCGTGCGTGCACCGTAGTACACGAGTAATATGGCATCACTGCTTGCGTACGTCAGGTAGCATGTGCACGCAACATCTAAACGCGCATCCAAAGCCGCTTGGCATTTATATATCTCCGGTTGCGCATGATCAAATCCTGTTCATGATCATCGACCAAGACATCACGCAAGTACGAGTTTTAAATTCTTTTTGAGCAAGTCATGGAATTCATAAATAAAATTAAACAGAACAGAACCAAGATCCAAACCTAACTCCGATTGGAATATGAAACAGGGTCGAGGATTACTTTATATCAAGATCACTGTAATATACGTAACGTACATATTTGTTTTCCTAGAATAACACCATAGCGTAGTTGGGGCTTGGCTCATGTGGTCAAACTCATCTACCTAGATGATGACACGACATGTTCTTTTGTCCTACGGTAAATAGTTTTTATCTATATTTTTTGAGATGTTAGCAGACGACGAAAACATCGATCTAGATGATGCACGTAGTTTTAAAATTAAAAAGTCGTTTGAAGGATATATTTAAAAAAATTGTTTTATTTGTTTTGATTTTTAAAGAAACTAAAAGATAAAAATCAAAGGACAAAAAAAGAAAAGCAAAGAACAACGCCTAGGCTGTGTAGGCATTGGGATTTCTCTGCGATGTTCTTGTCGTAACTCGCAAGTTTTGTCTTCCACTGACCTGCCACCGACCTTGCCGTCTTGCCGACTGCCCAACCACCAAACAAGCGACTTCCGGAGGGAGAAGGATCTGTTGAGGAACCGACGCTGGAGATCAGTCCGAGCGATTCCTCTGCTTAGAACAAGAACGAATCAATCACAGAATCACAGAATAATAGATTGAACACAGAGAGGTAGAGAGAACTCCTGGTCTTTCTTTATTGCTTTAGATTGCATCGGGGTACATAATGAGGGGGTTTAGGTCCCTATTTATAGTCTACGGTGGGGTGCCCAATTAGATCAGGACTCTGGATAGAGTCCAGGTTTCCTAACACTCCCACTTGGGCACTCACCCAACATGCTCATGCCTCGTCAAAACTCCATAAAAACTCAGTGGGAAAATTTGGAGAAAGAGTACATGATACATATGATGTTGCGATGCACGAATTGCCTCGTTAAAAACCTTGTCGAGAAACTTCATGGAAAACTCGTCAAGGGAAAAAGAGTACAATTCACCCAAATTCATTTAGTCTGCAAGACTTTATTTTTGGGTACTTAATCTTCATGATCAAGATTTATTAGCGGACTTGTGAGAATTCTCCCCCTGAATTCTGCACTTCTCTAAGTCTCATCATTCCAATTCCACGCACGCACCTTTCAAAGCTAGATGCGGGGAGTGACTTAGTGAATAAATCTGCGAGATTTTCACATGACTTAGTATGCGATGCTTTAATCTCGCCCATCGTTTGCAATTCATGTGCATAGAAGAACTTGGGGTTGATATGCTTTGTGAGTGACTCTTCACATAGCCCGTTTGCACTTGTGCAATGCAAGCGGCATTATCTTCATAGATAATTGTGGGGGTTTGCACAATGTTCATCCCACATGACTGCTGGATGTGGTGAACCATTCGGCGGAGCCAAGCGCACTCTTGTGCGGCTTCATACAGTGCTATAATTTCTGAGTGGTTCGTCGAAGTAGCTACCAGGCTTTGCTTAGACGATTTCCATGAAATTGCAATTCCACCACACAGGAATACATAGCATGTTTGTGACTTAGCAGTATGCGGGTCTGACAGATACCCAGCATCTGCATAGCCAATCAAGTTCAGATCTTGATTCTTTCTATAAAACAATCCGAGGTCTTTGCTACCTTGGAGGTATCGGAAAATGTCCTTTATGCCCTGCCAATGCCTTTTGGTGGGCTCTGCACTATACCTTGCTAAGAGGTTCACGGCAAATGCAATGTCCGGTCTAGTGCAGTTTGCTAAATACATGAGTGCTCCCACTACACTCAAGTATGGGAATTCCGGTCCTAGGACTTCTCCCCTCTTCCCTTGGTCGGAAAGGATCTTTTCTTCTGTAAAGACCTCACCGATCATCGGTACTTTCGAGGAAATGCCTTCTCAAAGCCAAACCTTTCAAGCACCTTCGGGTGTAGGTCGATGATGTACCAAGACTCCTTCAGGACATGCTCGAGTCAGCAGCCTAAGCAAAACTTGGTCTTGCCCAAATCTTTTATTTCAAATTCGACTCCAAGTAGGAGCTTGCTTCTTTTATGTCTTCGATCGTCCCGATGATATTCAGATCATCTACATACACAGAGATTATACGAATCCATTCGGGATCGCCGTATAAATACACAAGGACAGTCTTCATTGTTCGTGTAGCCTTTCTTGCAGAGAAAGTCGCTCAAGCGATTATACCACATTCTTCCAGTTATTTCAGTCCATACAGGTGACTTTCTCGAGTTTCACATCGAGATTTCTATTTGCTCTGTCTTGGTTCGGAGAGGAATTCCTTCAGGACTTTCATGTAAATCTCGAATCCAAGTTATCAGTAAGGTATGCAATCACAACATCCATCAATTTCATTTCTAAATTCAAGTTCACCGCCATTGAGATCAAGTATCTAAAGGTAATTCCACTCATGACTGGGAGTAGGTTTCTTCATAATCAACTCCGGGACGTTGAGTGAAACCTTGGGCTACCACCTTGCTTTGTATCTCACTACTTCATTTCTTTCATTTCTCTTTCGAACAAATACCCACTTGTGCCCAACGGGCGTATGTGGGGAGATGTGTGGCATACTGGCCCAAACACCTCTCTTTTGTTCGAGATAGCAATTCGATTGCTATTGCCTTCTTCCAATCTTCCCAATCTGATCTTTTCTTACATTCAATGAGCGATGCGTGCTCGGGATCAAGATCGATGATGGTGGCAATTTCCTTTGCGAAGTAGATATCGATATTAGCTGTTGTCCTATTCAGGGACTCTCCCGTGTGCACATAATTTATAGCTATTTCTTCATGAGATGCTTCTTCTGGAGCGATTGCTTCTGCTAGAGCTTTACCTTGCACATCGCTTCTTTCAATTGCGGTGGCAAGTCCCTTTAGTTTTTCGGCTCCGATGTGTGCGCACACATCCATGCCAATGGGGATATTCAGATCCGGTATGTCCTTTTCTGAAGGTGTCATACTTGTGCCAGGTCTCAACTGGCTCCCCTTCTCATTCTGGGGGACTTCAATGATCGGCTGTGATAAATCCCTCTTATCCTTTTTCATCAGGCGTCCCCGGTTACTAAGGATTCGAGG
The DNA here is from genome assembly GCA_036346575.1 of Dendrocalamus sinicus. NCBI lineage: Eukaryota > Viridiplantae > Streptophyta > Magnoliopsida > Poales > Poaceae > Dendrocalamus > Dendrocalamus sinicus. Next base: position 14,360,496 of record CM070643.1, on the reverse strand, counting down.
AACCGGAGTTCTCGTCCTTATTTTTTTTTTCTTCTGAGGCCTCTGGACGAGATTAGGGATACCTTCTGCTTTCTTTGGTATTTCAACCTCTCCTGGCAAAGATGCGTGCGAGCACATGCGACTTAGTCACGCTCTTCAAATCACTAAAGTGATCGAGCGGTTGATTTGCTAGTTCTTGCAAATCGATTGTCTTCTAGACTTCTCTTGTCTTCGGACTTCTCTATTGCTTCACTAATGCGTGGGTCATCTGCATGGATTCCCGTAGCTTGCCACGTAATTTTCCGACATTCTGCATCAAGGGGTTGATTTCCTCCCCTAATGTTGGGAAATTTTCGGTGGTGACACTTGCGCTAATTGCATAGGTGAATGGATGTTGTAGGCCAAAGGTCTAAGGTTGATGAGATTCGCTGTATGGAGGACTGCGTGTCCCCAACATGTAGCTTGGAAATTACAATTATGCAAGAGGGGTCAGGCAATAATTTTAATTCTTTTAATTGAAGCCTTTGCCAAACCATTCTGGATATGGACATGCGGTACCGAGTGCTCAACTGCAATTCCCATCGCCATGCAATAATCATCAAATGCCTTCGAAGTAAATTCTCTGGCGTTGTCCATTCGGATGGACTTGATATGATGATCTGGAAACACATTTCTGATGCGAATGATCTGCGAGATCAATTTTGCACAGGCGTGGTTTCTTGTGGACAACAAACCCATATATGACCACTTCGAAGAAGCGTCAATGAGCACCATGAAATACTTAAACGGCCCTGAGACGGGCTGAATGGGACCGCAAATGTCTCCCTGGATGCGTTCCAGGAATGCAGGGACTCCATCCTTCACTTTCAGAGTGGAGGGTCTAGTTATTAGTTTCCCGGTGGCACATGCAGAGCACACAAAATCTTCATGATTCGGAGAATTCTTCACATTAATATTATGCCCATGCGAGTTATTTATTATATTTCTCATCATCCGAAGACTTGGGTGGCCTAATCTGTCATGCCAGAGACAGAAGAGTTCAGAGCTTCTAAACACCGCTTTCAAGATGCGATTATGCGCTGCAGCGCTTTAATGTTGGTATAATATAGCCCAGTTTCAAGTGAAGGAAATTTTCTAATATAATTTTCTGTTCTCTTTGCGCTTCATAATGAGCAGGTATTCCTTACCGTACTCTTTTCAATCTCAACGTGGAAACCATTTGCGCGGATATTCTCAAAACTTAGGAGAGTTCTAGTCGATTTTGGGTACAATAAGGCTTCTTCAATGACCAAATTGTGCCCATGTGGCTCTTCCGGAACCAATTATACATGCATCGCTTCGCGATTGTCGTAAGGTCGCCGGTGCTTTTACGAATCGATGAAAATACTTAGTCTCTCTTAAGATGGTATGCGTTGTGCCGCTGCTAGCTAAGCACACTTCCTTCATAGGGCGCTACACGTGTTCTAATATAGGGTATTTTACTAATATGCATGAGAAGGCAATCAACACATAGATAAAATACTCCAATATCAGAACATATCATGCCATCATTAACTGAATAAATAAATGAATTCTTCAAATGTCATTCAACCATCACGAGAAAATAACAATTCTTAAGTACCATCCATGCAAATTCTAACATATTCTTCCACACAAAATAAATGACAATTAAAGTCAAAATGCATTCAGTGCACTAGACTTCTTCTGCTACTTTATCAGGGGTGGCATTCTCTTCAAGAGAAATCATGGCGTTGGCTGCTGCTAGGTCGAGAGGGGTTGCTGCTATCGTGATGGTTTCAACATTCACCAGTCAGCAGCACTACTCAACTCTCCCCTCACCGATGAAAAGTGGGCTTCATGCGCCCTTTGTCATCCCGCTTTGGCTTGTCGGCCTTATTCTCTCGTGGAGCATCCGATTTGCGTTTACGGTCGCGCCTTATCCTTCCTTCCCTTCTCTCATTAAGAGCTTTTGCACCTTGTAGCTCCGGCGTTGGCTTCACGGCCAATGAGCTCCAGTGGTCGAGTGACGTAGTTCTTACAGAGAACTTTGTCACGAGCCTTCGCAACTTGCATCATATCACAATTCGGCGTATTCTCATAGCCATCTTGACGATAGTTGCGTGCGGATTGTGCTACATTGGGGTGGAAGGATTTTCTTAATTTTCTATATTGGGGTACAAATCTCGTGCAAGGCGGTTGTATTCCCGACCGCCTTAAAGTCGGCAAACCTCGACCGATCCACTCCTACTCGCTTGAGGAAGAATGGTGTACTTTAGCCTCTCAAACCTGCTTCTTGGGTGCGTCCAGAGTGCTAGCGCGCTATTCTCTACCATGTACTCATTCTTGAGAGTGAGGCAGAAGTGGTGCCTGAGAAGATGAAATGCCTGATCATTTTCCTCATGTTTGGGTTGGGCGTCATTCATCCGCCAATCCCAATAGTCGCGCGAGCTTCCTGGCTCCAAGCACAATCTCGACATCGGATGCCTATGCCAGATAGTTTTTGGCCATGCTGGGCCAGCTCCCCGAACTTCTAGTTCGTGATGCTAGTCATCTAAATGTGTATAAGTCTACTGCTGGTAGACATAGACGGAATAATTCACTGCGGGTAAATAAATGGTACAAAAGGTTCTCGCAATGTTTCATAATTTTCTATGCATTTTCTATAATTTTACTGCTAATTTCAGTGATTAAAAGCAATTTTCAGCAATTACAATTAACCAAAAACAGTAAATAAATACATAAAATACAGAGAATAATAATGGCATAAATAAATGAGCTTCAAATGCTAAAAATAATTCAAAATTCAGGTTCCCGAGGCCCTTTTATGCTAAAATATGAAATTTCAGCAAAATCTGCAATTCCAAAGGGTTTTTACGCAAATTTTCAGTTCAGAGAAAATTCGCGCAATTTCCCGATTTACAGAGGGGTTTTCTGCAAAAATCTAGACCCACTCGTAAATTTGAGGGCTTATTCGCAATTTTCGGAACTGCGACGCCTTTTCTGCAAACTTCTGGGCTTAAATTAAATGAATAAGGGTCTTTCAGTAATATACAAGACTTCGGGGCCTTTCCTGCAATTTCACCATGGCCCCCAACCACCGGCCCTTCCCCTTTTTTTCTTTCCACCGTCCGCCCATTCGCTCCCGCCCACTTAATCTCGGCGGTTGGCGAGATGGCGAGGCCCATCCGGCGGTTCATTTGGTGGCGCTAGGTTTCCTACCTAGGCGGCGCGCTTTGACCGCTGGCGCGCAGCGCGAGGCGGCCGATCGAGGCGCGGCCGCCGGCGGCGCGTGTGGCGGCACAAGGCGGCGGGAGGCCGCACGAGGCGGCGAGGCCGGCGGTCAGCGCCGGCGGCGGCGGACCGCGACGGCGGGCGGCCGGGTGGCGGCGGCGGTGCGCGCTGCTACGGCAGCGGCGGCGGCGGTGTCTGCCGCAAGCGGCGGCGGCGGTCGGCGAGGTCAGCAGCGACGCAGCAGAGGCCGGCGCCGGTGCGTGGGACGGCGTCCTCGCAAGTCCGGACGGCAGGTGGCGCCGGCGCATCTGGCGCGATTGACCGGCTTGGCGCGCGGCGGGAAGAAGCCGGCGGCGGCACGGCCCCGAGCGGCGGCGCGAAGCCGGCGCGGGCGGACCGGCGGAGCGGCCGTCGCGGCGTGTGCTTTCGGCGACCGGCCAGCCGGTTAGGAGGCCGAGGCGGCGGGCGCCGTCGCGGCGTGGCGGCCGAGCGGCCGGTGGCGCCGAGCTCGCGTCCGACCGGGTTGGGAGGCCGAGGCGGCCGGCGCGCCTCGGGCGTAGTGGCGGCCGTCGCGGGGACTCCACGTGGCGCGCCCGCCGGCGGCGTCCGTCGGCGGCGGCAACCGGCTCTTCGTGTGGCCGGCCAGATCGAGGCGGTATCTCACGGCAATGCCGCGCGGGCATGCGGCGAGATTAGCGCATGCGGCGCAACCTATCCAGCGGTGGCGACGCCGATCAACAACGGCCGAGCGGTGATTCACGGCGATGAGAGGCGGCGCATGCGGCGCGGCGTCGGCCGACCGATGGTGTAGCCGGCGGCTTCAGGCCGATGCTTGTTTTTTTTTCTTTTCTGTGTGATGCTTTGCATGAACAGAACAGATGCATATATAACGATCATGCAGGATCAAACAAATTAATGCAAAATTTCCAATCTATGATGCAATCGATATCTACCCCGTTTCGCAATCTACCGATCGACATTGTGCCGGCGATTTCAGATCTGCTCGCGGTAGATTTAGGGCGGATTTGCATCGTTCTACAGTGCAATCAACATCTACCCCGTTTCTCAATCTACCGATCGGCATTGTGCCGGCGACTTCAAGTCTGCTCGCGGTAGATTAGGGCGGATTTGCACCGTAGAATTTCAATCTAGAACGCGAAAAGAAAATACAGATTCAAAAGTGATCTAGAAAAATTCAATCTGTGCTTCGATGATTACCTCGTTCACCGGAGCGAAGTCGTGCTGATAACGTGTTGAGGAACCGACGCTGGAGACCAGTCCGAGCGATTCCTTTGCTTAGAACAAGAACGAATCAATCACAGAATCACAGAATAATAGATTGAACACAGAGAGGTAGAGAGAACTCCTGGTCTTTCTTTATTGCTTTAGATTGCATCGGGGTACATAATGAGGGGGGTCTAGGTCCCTATTTATAGTCTACGGTGGGGTGCCCAATTAAATCAGGACTCTGGATAGAGTCCAGATTTCCTAACAGGATCCTCATCGCAGTCTAGAATTCTATGGCTAACATTCTCAAATAAGTTAGCACCCCCACCCCATCTGCTCACCATCAGAGAGCATACAACACTGCCTCGTGGGCCTAATTGTTTCGTTGGCCCCACCTGTCAACTGCGAATGTAAACAGTGTGCTACCATCCCGCGTCGGCACAACCATGGTAGCCGTACCAAACAAATTAGGGGCCGCTTCAACTAGGTGCGGCTTCCGGCTACGGATTTTACTATTGGCTAAAATTATACTATAGTAATTATTAGATTTTCTGAGTCATTCAACTAAAGAAAAAAAATAAAAATACCATTATATCTTTACGGACAATGCAAAGGAAAAATGAGAAAAAAAAGCAAAAACAGAAAAAGCTTAAAAAATAAATTTAAGAAACTGACACATTCTAAATAGCTTCTGATTTCTAAAAGCCAAAACTATCTAGAGCAAAACAGGCAGAAGCTGTTATCGAGAGAGTAATCACAATTTGTGGGCCTTGCCTACTGAAGGCAAAGTATTAGGCGCACCAAACCAACAAATTAAGTGAATCCTATGTGTCTATTTGTTACTAAAAATTGATAACAGACGTTTTAGAGTCGCTAAGAAAAAGAGAAAAGGCTAGAAATTCTCACAAAAAAGCAAAACATTTGACCCTTAATTAAGTGGGTTCTAATTAAGCAAAATTATAGCAGCTGTTAATATTATGATTTAATATTTTGCTTAGAGATACATGGCCTAACTGCACATATGGATATGATCAATTTCATTTTGATACAAATCTTCCTAAACTAGGAAAGCTGATTAATGTGGCCTTAATCTTTACGCATATGCCGTAACATGGACGTGCAACATCGAGAGACATATATGCATTGGCCAAGGAAATCTCTATTATTTGCATGTGGACCCATCATTAAAAGGGACACGTGAAAAAAGAAAGAAAGATAAGAGCCCTAGGCTAGCACGTCCCTCTCTCTACCAGTTTGCCTCTCCTCACTCTTACACACATAAAAATGAGTTTCATTCGAAGAAAAAAGAAAGCAGAAAGGGAAAAGAAGAAGAAAGGAAGTGAATGGTTCGTCTTATAAGTTCCTAAGTTTCGATCATCGCACTTCAAGTAGACAAACTTGTCAATTAAATATAACTAAGTTATATGTTAATTTTGTTTGTCGGTAGTCCAATTGGTACTGATGACAGGCATTTTAGAGCCGCTAAGAAAAAAACAGAAAAAGCTAGAAATTCCCATAAAAAGCAAAACATCCAGCCCTTAATCAAGGAAGTCTTAATTAAGCAAAACTATAGCAACCGTCAGATGTTATTGCTTAAATATATATTTCTTCTTGACTTAAAGAGATGATAATCCTCTCCCTCCCCAGACCGGTCCTCCTTCTGCTTTCACAATGTTATCAATTGCTGATAGCCAGTTTTGACCGCTACCTTACGTCATCCTCTTTGCTGGGCAAGAAGAATTCCATCTCTACAAGCTAATGTCTCAATAGCGAGAGAGTTCGTTATTCCCCTATATGGTTTTGCCAGTGCTGCTACAAAAAACCCTCGATCATCATGAAGAATCGCATCTGCCCCTGTCGTAGTCTATGAAGAATTAAGCACACCATTTGAATTTAGTTTGAACCATGTTGTAGGTGGTCGTTCCCATCGAGGAATAGGACGAGCACCTCCCATTGTCACCACTTCTTTAGGAAGTTCTAGGCAGCATAATTCTTCATGTACAAACTTCATTGCCTGATGAGGATAGCCTTTCTCCGTATGAGTTCAACGATTCCTTCACATTCAAATACTCCACATAATCTTGATGATTACTGGCATGTCCTTACTAGAAGCATGGCCTGAACATAGAATATCCTTTGACAATATATTTGGATGAAGTTTCGACACCCGGGAGATGGCACGACTACAGGTGGTGCTGTAAAGCATCAAACATGGGCAAACACGTCATCTGCTACCATGGAGATGAATGGCAACAAGGTTACCTCTTCGGTGAGGCCTCAAGGACCAAAAGTTTCCTGGATGATTTCGAGCTTTGACATGCGAAATTTAGGTGGACATGAGGGGGAACAACGATCAGTGTATTGGAAAGGGCAAACACACGACGAATGTCCAACCTGAAGTGAGCTCGTCGGCACCTAATGCGGGAACCATGGTGCTGTATGACCCAATTTAGCGGGATCGTAAGAGGAGCACCTTGGTGGATGTCCCAATTCAGGTAGCTGAAGAGGTACGTGAATCAAAGAAAAAGAAAGCAGCTGTTAATTCTTCAATCGGTTCATTGATGGAGGTTGTGTGGCAACTTTGCTGAGGGCAATGAATTATTTAAGCTAGAATTGTTGGGGGCTTGGGAAGCCCGAGGCGGTTCATGAGCTTTGCAATGTTGTGAAGCTGAAAGGGCTCAACCCTATCTTGTGATGGGGATGAGGATCCATTAGAAGAGGGTTAGTAGCTCAACTAATATTTCATGTGCTCAGATTGTGTTAAGGAAAATGGCATAAAGAGACCAAATTCATACCTAGCTTCACCAATTTCCGATTCAAAGGTTGAGCCAAAAAAAAGCGGAAGAGGTAACTGTTGTGACAAGAACCATTCGTGGTGACGAGATAATTGTTTAGCTAAGATTCAGAGTAAAAATTATATGAAAATTAACAGTTGGATTTGTATCTAACCTAAAAGTAAAACTCCAAATTAAATAAAATAAATTTGAGATTAAAGAAAGAGTCCATATCAAATAATATAAGAAATGACCTAAATTTGAAATAAAAATTAGTAGCTAGATTTATAAAAGAATTCCAACAAAAAACTAAAAAAAGAAAGTCCATAAGAAGTGCAATCCAAAAATATGAAAATTTAGAAAATAGTAAAAAAATAGAATTTGTTTTTTTAATTCCACACTAAGGGAAAAAGAAATTTTGGTTTTATTTGTAATTAAAAGTAAAAAAATATTGTAATTTGATAAAAAAAAATAAGATAATAAATTTAATTTGTACATATAAATTAGGAACCAAAATTTATTATGTAATAAAAATTGATGACATGTAGTTTAAAGTCACTAAGAAAAATGATAATTGCTAAAAATTCTCACAAAAACAAAAAAAATTATGACCATTTGTTTGATGGACCTTCACAGGATAGAGGGATTGAGAGTGAGATCATTAACAGGTGTTTACTCAGCTATACCTATGTAAGCTATATAATATACGTTATGAGTATGTAGTATAGACAAGCACTTCAATAATGAAAAAAATGATGATGATATAAATGGAAAAGGTTATGTAATGCTATATTTGCTATGCAAGTATTTTTGTTAAATAAAATTTAGGGAAGAAAGTTTTGGTCGCATGTAACAAGTATTAGGGAACAAAGTGTGTATTTTCTCTCTTATAATATATAATATTAAAATATCGCAAATGAAATTTTGTAACAATCTATTTTTTAAAAAGTAAAATTACAAATGTATGGCCAAGTCATTTAAACATATTTTAAATATGATGCTCACGTAAGTGCGTGGGTTACTTTGCTAGTTCATACAAACAGTCCCACTAACTACAATCAACACTATTTTTCTCAACCAGAATGTGCCACGCCATCTTGTTTAGGGCTAGGGGTGGAAAAATAGCTCGAGGCTTGCAAGCCAGCTCGAGCTCGTTACGAGCCGAGCCGGCTCGGCTCGAGCTTGTAAATTTTCGAGCCAAGCCGAGCCTCCTTCGCAGCTCGCAAAAAACGAGCCGAGCTTGAGCCGCTCGCAAGCCGGCTCGCGAGCTTTTTTGGCTCTCATCTACAGTTGGCAATCAGCCCAGCCAGGCGGCTCATAAGCCTCACAAGCCTTCGCAGCTCGCTTCGCTTCGCACGCCGCCCCTACTTTATCATCGCCCCTTTCGTCGGCCGTTTTCGGTGGTGGCTTCAGCAGCCGGATTGGGGATTTCACCCTTCTCAAAGAGCTCGTCGACCGTCGTCAGACTCTCCGTCGGTACGGTCTTGTCGACAAGTGTGCCGAACTCGAAGTCCGTGTCCCACGCCGCCCCGTTAGCGGTGGCGCCGCCGAGCACGACCTTCGGCGTCCCGGGCCTCTCCTCCCAGTCGAACGGCATGCCCGAGGCGGCTGTCGAGTATGGCGCGTGCGGCTGGAACTCCACCTCCTTCTCGTCTTCTTCATCCTCGCCGTGAATCAACTGCTCGGATCGCGAGCTGTAACGAGCCGGCTCGAGCCGCGTACCGAGTTGAGCCAAGCCTGCATTCTGGCTCGGTAGCTATACAAGCCGAGCCGAGCCGCAGCTCCACACGAGCTTGACCGAGCCTGGCTCGAGCTGGCTCGGCTCGTTTCCACCCCTATTTAGGGCTACAACCAAATGCTGGTTTTTCTTCGTGCCTTACACATTGCAACAGTAACAAAGTTGATGTTTATGTTTCTTAGAAAACCAAATGCCCATTCAACATTTTAAGTCAATAAATATTTCACCTGCTATTGTACGTAACCTTTTCGTCTTTTTAGCCAATTTTTAACTCCAGTTTCTTTTAGCAATCACTATTTATTACACTAAAAAATTATAGCTAAAAACTATAAGCCACAGTCTAAAAAATAGATTCATATTAGTACGAGCATAATAAGAGAACTACCCATCTCCCACTACAAATTCTTATACTTTTCACTGCCTTTGAGGAGATTGTAGAGAGTTTGAACACGGTGCTAGGTCTACCCAACCGAGTAATCCGACTCCACCTCGCCAACAATTTCACAAACGTGTCACGACTCCAGCGAGGCCCAGTGCTATCCATTGGGCCATGCTAGACTAGCACAGCACGGGCCCAGTCCAGGCATGACCCGTTTTTTAGGACGGACATTTATTGCTACGCAAAAGCTCTTATATGTGGCTATTCGTTGGTTAGAATGATTAATATATTAAATTGCATCTCTAAAAGAATCAAGACAAGCATTTAATCTTTTTAAACCAGATTTAATAATAAGATTAATAATATGGCAAACACAACGTTGATGTAGTAAGAAAGGTTGTGCATAAGTATTGAATAAAGAAGTAAGAATTTCCATAGACTTGTATTTGCAGTTGCATTATCTAAAGTTATAGAAAAAATCTTATCCATGAGGCCAAAATCTTCTACAACTTTAATAATGCATTCTGCAATATTTTCAACATACGTGCAACATTAATTAATTTAAATCCTACAATTTTTTTCTATTACCCAGTCATCAATAACATAATGAGCAACAACACTAATATAATCCTCCCTAGCCCTACTACTCCATATGCCTGATGTCAAAGCAACAGAGAACGGCCCTGTTTGGATACGCTTAAAATCCGATTCTGGGTAGAATTAAGCGAGAATCCCACCCAAACGCTTTGATTATTTTTCGATTCTTTCAACCGCCGCGGTGGGAAAAATCAGCATTTGCACTGAGAATCCAAAATCTGCATCGCAAGCCCCATCGGATTATTCAGATTATTCAGATCGCAGATTCTTCAGATCGCGACTTATCAGAAAATCTTGATCAAATTAAAATCGATTCTCAGATAAACGTATCCAAACAGGGCCAATGTACAGGTATGAAGCATTTCTTTTAATTTTTCGCAGCAGTTGTTATAATATTTAATTAAATCTCTAGTTGTAGTTTGCCTAGATATAATACTAAATCTAGGGTTATGAGCAGTCTTAATATATTTTTGAAAAGCATCAGGCTCACAAAAATTTAAAGGTAAATCTTGAGAAGCAATTAATCTATTCAAGGGCTACCTCCGGGTTGTAATCCCAAATACGTACCAAGCCATCGAGATTGTAACAGTTGTGTCTGGCGCATTTGTATTCCTTGCCTTCTTTTACAGCTTGCAGCGTGCTGTTGTAGGTGACCCGTCCCACCTGAAGATTTTGCAGACAATTTATTACCACAAATTTTACAAATAACATATTTTACCAAATTCCCATCATCGTCGATCTTGATATTTTTGTTGAAATTGTTCCAGACTCTCGATGTAGTAGCTCTTGTTCTTTTTGCACCCATGCTCTGGGTTGTGGATGCACTCGTTGAGCCAGCAGAAGATGGACCTAGTGGCACTTTTTCTAGCTGTACAGTTTGTTGTGGATGTCCACCTTCTGCGGATGGATGTGCCTTTCGAAAGGATTGCATATCCTCCGCCTGAGGCTGAATTCAGAAAGTTGAAAATCGCAGTTCTCCATTGAATCAACTGTAAATTCATATAATAAAGTACAATTAACTTGCTATTGTATCAATAAATTATAGCAAAAAAATTGAAATAAGGCAGCATTATTAGTCTATTACCTCTTCTGCAGCCCTCTGAAGATTCTTCAAAATTTCTGAATTTTACACGAATTTCTCACTAATTTTGCCAAATTTGCGCAAACACAACAGGATTTTTCACACCTAAACAGAGAGATGAGAGTGAGGTTTGAGGATGGAGAATGGAGTCTGGATGACCATCTATTTATAGAAAAAAAAACTCGATATTTGTCACTATTTTTTATTTTTTTACCCCCAACGGTTAAAAAACAGCTATTTTCACGGGCCAGGCCACATGGCCTATTTACATCCGTTGGAGCCCATCCAGGCCGGGCCATGCCAACACGGCCCGCATTCGGTAACGGATCGTGTCGTGGCAGCCCGCCATACCGCCCCTCGTCTAGGCACGGCACGGTCCACCGGGTCATACCGGTACGGCCCACAAGCTAGACGAATTGTATCATATTTAGACCAGGCCAGTAATGGCAAGACTAGGGATGGCAATCGGGTGCGGTGGGTACAGGTAGTGCTCACCCATACCCGTACCCGCGGCCCCAATTTATGCCCACGGTATACCCGCGAAGGACGACGGGTGAAAAAACCCCGTCCATACCCGTCGCCCGTGGGCATATCCGTTTACCCGCGAACTGAGAGTCACCATCTGAGAGTTGAACTAATGATAGGTACATATAAACAACAACTGTTGCTGGGAAATATAATAGCTATCCAAAAAAGTTTATAACAATCAATAGCAATTAGAGATATGCAAAAATTTATAACAATCAATAGAAATTAGAGATATTGCTATGACTGCGCCACCTATCAATCTATATCGCGGGTAAACAGGTGGGGTTGGTACGGGTGGAGCTTACCCATACCCATGCCCGTTTACCCAACGGGTAGAATATTTCCCCCATTTTCATATCATGGGTAAAGAAAATATCACATACCCAACTCTATTAAGACATTTATCCATAAATATACAGATAAACGAGCACAATTACCACCCCTAAACAAAACACGGGCCGGTACACCGACAGCCGATCCATTGGACAGCTCTAGCGGACCCAAGTGCCTAAGCTCACCACGAGTGACCGGCACCGCAAAGCTCTCGCGGACCGTCCCGTCCAATCCGCAAAGGCTGACTATGAGAAGCGAAAGTCAAGGAGCTACAGTAATTACAACTTTAATCTAATCTTAATCGTCGGACCAAAATAGATAGCTTAGATAACATGCTACGGTAGAGGCACTATAGTATCGTAGATAGCGTATTTTGCGATATGGTATCTGCTACGATCCCAACCTTTGACTTTTGATCCGACGATCAGTAAGCAAAGGTATACGGCACAGCATATTTTGATCTATAATTTATAGTTTATAACTTCTCATAAATAAATAAATAAAATAGTTTTCTATCGCTGTTTTAAAACAGTTTATTGGATAATTTTTTAAAGTAGCTTATTAATTTATCAACTTTTAATTTATTCACACAAATTTATACTAAAACTAAAAAAACATTAACCACAGTTATAAACCGAAGAAGAGTCCATGTGCCAGCTTCCAGATTGTCCTCGGCGATCCGGAGCAGACATCCACCCCAGCCGGAGCCAGTCAGTTCCCCCACCGTCCTGCTCCTCCCGAGTCTCCAAAGTACTACCCCTCGTATCCGCCATCTCCCTCGTTCCCTCGCCTGTTGCTTCTCCGGGAGGGAAGGAACTCGGGAAGCTGGCCTCCTACCCATCGCAAAAGCCACGCGACACCAACCTTTCCCTCCGCCCGTCGCTTTCGCCTTTTAACCCAACCGAATCGGTGGGTCGGGGAGGTCGGAGGGCATAAAAGCGCTGGGTCGGCGACGATGGGCCGCGGCGGCGGTGGCGGCAGATCGGGCGCGAGGGACGGCGAGGGCGAGTGGGAGGTGCGGCCGGGCGGGATGCTGGTGCAGCGCAGGGACGGCGACGCGGGGCCCGCCGTCAGGCTCAGGGTGTCCCACGGCGCCGCCTTCCGCGACGTCACCGTGCCAGCCCAGGCCACCTTCGGTACGTGGCTTCTTTGATCCGCGCCCCTTCGTTTGGCAATTCTTGTTTGATCTAGGGACTCCGTGTACTTCGTTTATGGTGCATACTTGATTTCTAGTTCTGGCTCATCAGTGACGGTGATCGGGTTGAGGTTTCCTGATCAGTTCGATTTTGAGATGTAGCCATGCAATGTTTTGCCCGGCAAGTGTGCGACGAATAGCCGCTCCCAATTACACCGGTGGCTATGCGCGGTTTGCTTAATTTAATTGAGCTTGGATCTTGACCAGTCAACCGGCAATTTCGTCAAGTAGTACTTTATGATATCGCATCCTCTTGTTTTCCATGAACCGACTTGGATGGATAAACAAATCTAGATTAAGAACAAAAATGCCTGCATACGCTGCTGGTCGATGGATCATGGACCTGCTCTGGTAACTTCACCTTGTTGGACTGTGGCAAGCAGACGTACATCGGTACATGGCGACAAAAGATCAAATTTTAAAGTGTCCTCCTAGCGACCTGTCTGTGTGACAGCTTCTTACGGAGTGATTAATCCCATTCGTTCACCATTAAGCCCACAATTAATCAGCATTGTACCTTTGCACTGATAAACTTCTGTTCAGTTATGAAGATCATGACGATCAATAGGAGCCGATACTGACTCACCTATGGTAGTTGTGTAACTTACTACTGCTCTTTACCAGCCTGGAGAAATTGAATTTCGATAGTGCATCTGTACAGAGATTAGTTGTAGAAAGAAGCTTTATTGTATAGAGGAGGTTTAGGAGTAACTTGCAAAAACTGGACATTGTTTCTAACTTGGTTGCTTGAAGGAGCTGAATTCCAATAACCTAATCAGTGATTAAATAATTTGTATTTTGTATGAAGGTGAATTCAAGAGGGTCCTTGCCCAGGCCACTGGCTTGGAGCCTGAGCGGCAGAGGCTCTTATTCCATGGGAAGGAGAAGAGTGATAACGAGTTCCTACACACAGCAGGGGTCAAGGATGGAGCAAAACTGCTTCTGCTTGAGAAGCCTGCCCCTGCCAATGCGGAGCAGGAGGTCAAGCCAGTGATGATGGATGGGAGCATGATGAAGGCTTGTGAGGCTGTTGCACGTGTCAGAACTGAAGTTGACAAGCTCTCTGCTAAGGTGAAGGAACAATACTTTTCCTGCCTTGTAAGACTTTGATGCTTCTTGTGCCATGGTGTTAATACAGTTCTTTTGTTTTCTGTTCTATCATTAGGTGTGTGATTTGGAGAAGAGTGTGCTTGCCGGGAGAAAGGTTGATGATAAAGAATTTGTTGCCTTGACAGAGCTGCTTATGATGCAGCTGCTGAAACTTGATGGCATAGAGGCAGAGGGAGAAGCAAGGGCACAGAGGAAGGCAGAGGTACAATGGTTATTGATATTGCTGCTATTTTTGGAACCTGATTAGTCATGAGTTATCGCAAATTCTACATGTTCAATTCGAACACTTAACAGGGCCTGAAATATTTGTGATGCAAGACTTTCAAGATATTATTTTCTGTTGATATTCTAGCCATGGCATGTTCTTTATCAAAGAACTCCTAGTGGATGTAGTTGCCAGGGATTGTAATCCTGCTGTTGATTAATAAAGCTCCGGTGATTGCCCTAAAAAAAATATCATTTGTGATAGTGATATAATAGCCCAGTACTAGTTAGCTCCTGATGGTACAGACAGTTAAAACATATCTATCCTGAGAAGGGGGATCTCTCATATTAGGTAACTTAACAGGGGATTTCTCATACCAGGTACAGACAGTTAAAACATATCTATCCTGAGAAGGGGGATTTCTCATAGTGGGCAATTTAGCAGGGGATTTCCCATACCAGGTGATTTAGCATCCTGTAACGATAAAATTTGTTGGCGACCTTTTGGGACCTTGGTTTAAAAGCCTTGAAAAGATACATGTGTCATGTCTACCATTCTAAGCTTGGCATTAGGTAGCTTCTCTGCTATGTTGAATCAATCTTTATTGCTATCTCCACAAAGTATGTCTCTGACCCTTCATTTAGGAGTATTTCTACATTTTTATTTTGACCGGACCTTCCTTCTTATTGGAAGGATTACTGTCTGGGTTATGGGCACTGGACAAGGGGTTTGCTTGGCTTGGCCAGCTCCACATATAAGATAGTTTGTTGTGGCGTAAGTTTGTAGCTCGTAAAACCAAATTGCTACTAGTTTGAGCTTGTTGATGGCTTCACATGGAGGAGGGGCTCGAACTAAGTAAGTCCTAAATTAATGTTGCTGTGTGGTCCGAACTTCTGTTTGTAAACCCAAACTAGCTGAAGCTGAGGCCGAACAAATGCTTGATCTGATGTTGGATAGGCATAAATAATTCCTTGCTGTTGATTTAAATTATCAAGGTAAAAAAATGTTGGTATATTATGATAGTTGACCAAGGGTGAAAGCTACATGTAGCTTTTGTTCAGTTTTTTTTTTTGTTATTTTTCTTTTGTTGCCGAACTTAATTTAAAAGAATAAGACTGGTGAAAGGTCAATAGATGTAGGATGCTTCGAAAATGCAAGTGAGCCAAGATTTCATTGACAGTAATATACATATTGAGGTGTATTGTGAGATGAACGGGAGCACCAGGTCAAAACACAACTTTAGTTTGTCAGCTTGACAGAATCCTTTTTGTCTAGGATAATTTTTGGAATCTTATGTACACACACAGTCGGTTTAGTTGCTTGAGACCGTAATATAATTTTTATGAACTTTACCGCACGCCCATCTGACTATGGGGTTGGTCCCTCTGGGCAAAATCCTCTGTTATGCGCATAAGATAATGTCAGTGGAGATCCTTGTGCACACACCAACCTCACAAAACTGATAGCTCAAATACCGTTTGTGTCGATCATCTCAGGTGCGCCGAGTTCAGAGTCTTGTGGAGACCTTGGACAAGCTGAAGGCACGAAATGCGAACCCCTTCAGTGATCACAAGTCTGTTTCAGTGACGACACAGTGGGAGACGTTCGATAACGGCATGGGCAGCTTGAATGCACCCCTGCCTCTGGTTTCTTCCACACAAATCAACACAGACTGGGAGCAATTTGACTAGCCTCAGATCGCGCTTTCTTATTGTATCGTGTAACTTGTGAGATTGGTATCTACATTCCTTTCACAGGCGCGAAGTTGTGTATACGCACGAAGTTTGGTGCCTTTTGCTATTCCCTGCCTGTGAGATGCTACCAATAATACAGGTGAATTGCTTCGCAGATCTGTTAGGCTTTCAAATTTCAGTCTACACAGGCCATGCCCTGTGGTAAATTATGTCTTGCTTCTGCTGATAGTAAGTAGTAACATCACATGTTGGTTCTTTGGACCAGGCGTCCACCCGTGGACGCAGTCTACGGCTCTGTTCTTTTTAACTTTGGGACTTTGACTTCTCCCAAAGTTAAAAAACCGAACTTCATTTCATGAAGTGGCCTCTTAAAGCGGATTCTTCAAACAGTTTTTTGAGTTCAAAACCATACGTACCATCCATGTCAGTGTCTGCAAATTGTCGGAAAGCGTAGCCAAAAACCTTAACCTGTAGCCAAAAGAACACCCCTATACCCCCTACAGCTTTTGACTTATTTGGAAATTTAGTTACTTAAACGAGGCTAAACCGCGGCCTCCTTTTCACATGTAAAACTGAGCTAAATATACACAAAGCAGGGTTCAGAATATCCAGTCTGGTCAAAATTACGTTCCAGTGAACACATGCTATGCTTCAGAATGATTCAGAACAGACATGCTCAGGTCAGGTCACTTTCCTGGCAATGCCAGCAACAAGAAAACTTTTACACATGATCTTCACAAAGTTTACACTAAACTTAGGTTTCCACACGATATTTACCCAATAAAGAAACTCGATTTCCTTCAAAAAAAAATGAAGCACGTATGTCTGTTCCAATTGTTATCTTGCATTCGATCTCCTCTCTTTGGGAATGATCTGATGATCACATCCAATTTAGCAGAAGCTGCAACAAATGCTTCTACCACCACTAACAAAGCTAGCTGCTCCATTGTTGTGGACGCATTTGTGGGTAATGTTTATCAGCGTTGTTCACGGCAATCAAACAACAGCAGCTCGGCAACATCAGGTGCTTCAGCGGCTTGACGTGATACAGTATTGGGGCCGACAACGGCAAATACCCAGCCGGTCAGCACAGCGCCAAGCATTGCAGCAAGGTCTGAATCAGGGACAGAGTCGGCATGATCCTGAGAGGAGTATTCGGAAGGGGTGCTATATTTAGAAGTACTACTTATTATTAGTATGGAATAATTTTAATCTATATTAAGAAGAGTTCTCTAGTATTAGTATGATATATAGTTTCCTTGTTAGGAGGGAACCTTTGATATATAAGAGGTGACCAACTGTTTTCGAGAGGCAATAAAGAACATTATTCCAGCTAAACCGGCCAGATCTGGGCCCTGATCAATATGGCTTCAGCTTCTGGCTTCAGCTTATTTTTGCACTATTCATAAATTTCGTCTTTTTCTGAACTTTTGCCTTTTTTTAGTTTTTTTACCGGTTCTTTTTTCCTCGTATTTGTTTACATTATACGTGATGGACTAATATGTTTTTTCTATTTTTAAATTTTTTAAATTTAATTATGGTAAATAAGCCTCTGTCAGTTACAGTGCTTTTTTCAACCAGCTACAGTGTTTTCAGCCATAAGCCACGAGCTTTTCAGCCGAACCGATCACCACCCAGAGCCTTCTGCCGCAAGGGTAGGAGGGCGATCAAGCCATTATCGTGTTCCCCAATTGCAGCCATATCATCTTTGGTATCAGAGCCTTTTCTTCTCCACGCATCTACATCTTCCACGCACCACAGCCTCCACGACTCCATGGATCCTGAAGACAAGAAGAAGCTGAGCGATATCTGGCAGATGCTAGAGAAGATGAACACGATGATTGAACGAGTCAATAATCTGGAGAGGGATGTTAGCAACCGGAAGCTAAGCCAGGATGGTTCGGACAGCAGCAAGAGTAAGGGTATTCCTCACGTCCAGAAGCACGACAGCGAAGAAGCCACAACAGGTCGGGGTGTTCCGCGATTCCACAAATTGGCGTTTCCAATTTTTGACGGCAAAGAAGACTCTCTTCCTTGGCTAAACCGTTGTGAGCAGTTTTTCTCCGGGCAGTGTACCACGGAAGAGAAAAAAGTGTGGTTGGCGTTGTACCACATGACTAGGGTGGCTCAGCAAAGGTATTTATCACCTAGAGCGTAGCCAAGGGGTTCCAATGTGGCCCCGTTTTGTCGAGCATGTCAACCTCCACTTTGGGCCTCCAATACAGAACAATCCTCTTGACGAGCTCATCCAACTCCAGCGTACGGGAACGATGGAGGAATATCAAGTGGCTCCTCACCCTTTTGTGCTGTTGCGACGAGCTGACGAAAAGACAACAAGTTCAAATATTCACAAGCGGTCTCCATAATCCTCTCTAAACCAATGTTGAGCTTCAAAACCCTTCTATGCTCGAGACCACGCTGGGCTCCGACCTTATTAGTTTCGACCACTCAAGTCTCGACCATATCGACCATGTCAGTCTTTGATCACACAGATTTCTGTCAGTCTTTGATCACACAGATTTCTAACAACTACGTCAATCTTCGACCACGTTGTTTTAATCACGTCAGTTCGACCACACAGGTCTTGACCATGATGGTTTCGACCATGTCGGTTCGACCACGTTAATTTTGATCATACAGGTCTCGACCACATCGGTTCGACCATACTGGTTTTGATCACACATATCTTGATCATGTCAGTTTCGACCACGCTGGTTTGACCACGCCGGTTTCGATCACACAAATCTTGACCACATCTGTTTCGACCACACTGGTTTCGATCATACAGATCTGGACCACGTCGGTTCCGATTATATTGGTTTCGACCACTTCGGTCTTCGATAATATAGGTCATCAACCACGTTGATCTTCGACCTTGTTGGTTCGACTACGTCAACTCGACCATGCTGGTTCATGACCACATTAATCTTCAACCACACAAGTCTTCCGACTACCAATAGATGCGGTAGTTCCATGATTATAATGCTTGTAGTTCTGACTAGCGGTAGTACCACGAAATACAATATGATAGTTCTGATTTCCCCGAGAAATACAGATACTTCAACAGATTTTACAAAACACATTTGTAAACTATAGTATCATGCACACAAGGATTATCTATGATTCCCAACAAGTTGTAAAACATATTTGCATACTTCTAGAATCATGACACATGGATTTTATATATGAGCTTCAACCATTTGCAAATATAAGTCTCATATTACAAAGGATGAAAACATGGACTTCAAATACTTGCAAAACACATTTGCAATATATAGTTACATGTTATAAGGATTCAACACATAGGCCACAACTATTTGCAAAACGCATTCGCAAATATAAGTCTCACGCCAAGGGGAGCTAAAGCAAGTGAGATTGAGCTATCAACACATGATGAGACTCAAGCTATCAACACATGATGAGACTCAAGCTATCAACACATGATGAGACTCAAACTACTAAACATAACTCCTCTTAATAGTACGGCCATTTATACTAGCAATCTGATCTTTCAACCAAACACCAAGACTGGTAAAGGACTAGGAACACATTCTTAGCTTTAACTAGCCATACTTTTGCCTTGCACATCCCCTTAAAACTTGATAACTCATATCTACACTTTAAGTCCGGGTCATCATCTTTACATGCATCAACACATAATGCATCATTCATTTGATCTCCATCAATACATAATGAGTCTTCACTTAATTTTATGATCAACATATGATCATCTCCTCTTAGACATGCATCAACTCATGATACATCTTTTTCTTGATAGCCTTCAACACATGATGACATCTTCCATCTTGACTTGACGATCTTCAACCTGTGAAATCATTCCAAGTCATTCTCATTTGTAGAATTTAACCTATTCATCCAACTCATGAAAAATGTTAGTCCACAAATCAATTGACATCAATTATCAAACTTCTCCATTAACACATAATGGAGAGACTAGATTCTACACTCTTCCCTTTTTATAATTCATAGCAATCTCAATAAATAATAAGATAGAAATTGAATTGCGAGTATACAATATATACACAACAATTGTATACTATAGAATAAGCTTTCAAACCAAAGCTTACTCATCCGTTTGTCATTAATCATTCAATCATTTACACATAATGGAAAACTAGATGATAACCCGATTATGCGTATATATGAACTACACATGTTATATATATACTCAAAGGATTTATTTTAAAGTAAAGATCCTTAATATGTGGAAATAGAACAAGAATCAATAATTATGAAACTACAAAATATAGCGACATGTGTTCTGAGCATCACTTTTTTGTGTCCACATCGCTGTGCTATCGCATCATATGATCTACGAGCACATCGTTGTCTTCGGCATATTCTCGTTCGAGCGGCTGAAGTTTTCGAGTGGAGGGAGATTTTGACTGCATGCATAGGCGATCGAGCGAACGGTCGAAGCAAGTAGTTGAATGCCGAGCGATCGGAATATTCATTAAGCCCGTGCACACGGTCGAATGTTTTGTGGTCGAATTCCACGTTTGTAAGTTAAATTATTTTTCTTATAGTTTGAGATTTGATTTTAGATATTAAAAAGTAGAGGGAATCATTCACCCCTCTGATTACACGATTTGATCCTGCAAACTTTAACTTTGTTCCCTTCGTTAGTACTTGTAAGAAGGTCAAAGTAGGAATATTTGTCTAAACAGTTCTTTGGCAGAATCATGCATAACAAGAAATACTTGCAGAAATTAATGAAGTGAAACACTTGACTGAGCTAATGTCTATGGAACGTGTCGAGCCTCCCTATCTAACCGTGAAATATAAATTTACTTGCCTGATTTTCCTTTTTAAAATTTAACCATATGAGGGTGATGTTTATCAATACCCTATGAGTAAAGCATGTTTTGTGTCTTCTGTGTAATACTGACCATCAACCCTGACCAGCTACTACTGCTTTACCAACTGATGCAGAGCCTGTATATTCTGGGCGCCCGCAGAATCCTGGTGGCCGGCTTGCCGCCGGTTGGATGCCTCCCGTTGCAGATGACGCTTGCGGCTGTGCGGCAGCCGCCGAGGCCCCAGGGCTGCGCAGCCGAACAGAACGCGGCTGCCGAGAGATACAATACCAAACTCCAGCGAATGCTCACCAAGTTCCAGTCCGGTCCACCCGGGGCGAAAGCTGTTTACGCTGACATCTACAGCCCTCTGATGGACATGGTCGATCAACCGCAAAAGTACGGCGAGTAAGGACAAGTTGCAAACCCATCCGATTGCATAACTGCATCGTTGTACAAATTCAGATTGCCACGCCTATGCATAAATTGCCTGAGATCTTTACGACAGCGATGTTCAACGTTGCACAGCAACAAGATGTCATTTAGTGCTGCAAAGAAACCTAATATTTACACGCTGTGAGATTTTGACAACATTTGTTGTTCCTTTCGATCCTTGGTGTACAAGGTTTCGCCGAAACCAGCAAGGGCTGCTGTGGGACTGGACTGTTGGAGATGGGACCTCTATGCACCAACCTGGTCCCGAAATGCTCGACACCATCCTAGTTCATGTTTGGGACTCTGTTCACCCGACGCAAGCCACCTACGAAGCTGTCGCTGACCACTTCCTACGAAGTACGAACTAACATCCTGCAGTTCGATTATTAATTCTGGCTTAATTATACCACACTGTTATAAATACAGTGTCAAAGTAAATAATAGCTTTGAGATTTGTAAGCATTGTGGCAAACACAGATATGGATACAGAAGATTGTGCTAAAGCTCAAGTCAATTCAGAGACAAAGCCAAAGCCTGTTAGAATATATGATCTGAGAAACATGTTTACTACAGGCTCTAGGTTATGAATCAACAGAAACTTTAGGTACACCGGTCAGGTATAATTGGAGCCGTAATACTGGTGTTTGGTATACCGTCCAGTCTTTGCCGGCATTTTCTGATTGAATTCCACCATACAGGAGAAAACCCCTACCAACCGTCAAACACTTGATGTTTGTATAGTCCTATACTCATATACGGCTATATATATACACTCCTATATGAAACGAAACCGAATTTGAAAAATCAAATTTTAGTTTGAATTTTCGTCTTGGATTTGCCCTCTTGTTCCCTAGCCCTAAACCACACAAATCTCAAAGCAATTCAACCCTTAATCCTCATCACCTTGCCATGAACGGGAGGATTTTGCGCGGCTACTGTTCACGATCTGAAATCCCGCCGTCGCCGAAGATTTTTGCCGCCGCCCCGCTCTTACTTCGCCTCCAAGCACTCCCGGCTTCTCCCGCGCCTTCCAGCCCTTCCCCACCTGTCAGCCACCTGCCAGCCTTGTCCCCTACGCCCTGACACCGCCCTGACCGGCCGACTTGCGTGGAAGCGCCACCAGCCGCTTGCCGACCTCGCCTCTGCTCCTTCCCGTGCGGCGTGCCTTCCTTTCTCGGCCGACAACAGCTATCTCTGACACCCCTTGACCGCCGCTTTCTTCACGCCTAAGCCAGCCGGACCGCCTTAAGCTTCAAGCCATGGCCGCCTAAATATCCCCCTCCTCCTCTCCGGTGCCAACCGCCTTCCTCTCCTATTTAAACCGCTTTAGCCCCTCCATTGAGACCCACCAGCCTCCCTGAAGCTCACCAAACATTCCCAAGCACCCCTCTTGAAACAAAAAAGAATTTGAAAAATCAAAAATTGAGTTCAATTTGCGTTTTGCTTTTGCTTCCCTTGATCCTTAGCCTATCCTGCACTAATCTCAACACAATATCACCCCTAATCCCTGCTGGAATCACATGAACGGAGGAGAGAGCCGCTGGCACTGACGCACTGTTCACCATCCGATTTGTTTTCGCTGTCGCCCGATCTTTTGCCGCCGCTTGCTCATTTCTTCAACGCCAAGTTCTCCCGGCCTCTCCCGTGCCTTCCAGCCCCTCCCTACCTGTCAGCATCCTCGCCAGCTCACCCTACCAACCTCCCCTGCCATCAACACGAGCCAACCCTAAATATCTCCTCCCTTTGAACCGCCTTAGCTCGGCTATAAAAAGCTCCCAAGTCCTTCCATTGAGACCCACTGTTGTCCAGTAAGCCACCCACGCCGTTAATTTCACCGGTGATCCCCGCACCGCCGACGATCGACAAAAAGCCCTATGTGAGCTCAAAATCGGATTCTCCTTCTCCGGTCCATCTCAGTTCAATTCCTTGCACCAACAATCTCCTCAAGCTCCCAGGAACACCTCCAAACCCTTATCCTTAGCTCCCGAGTCCTCTCCTTCCCGGCCGGCAAAGCTTGCCGCTCGGCCATGGGGCCTCGTCGTGGCCAGCCTCGCACAAGCCTCTCCAGCCCGAACAACCACTCCCACGAGCTTGCCCCAATCCTATAGATGCTCAAGGACCAATCCCATCACCCATTTGGCCCCTGGTTTACCCTACACCATGCAAAAACCGCGTCAAGTTCATGAGCTCGCTGCCGGCGATTGCCGCCTCCCCGGCCGCCACCGACCCCAAAAATGGAACCCCGGAAGTCCCCCGAACCCATCCATAGTCTCGGGTTGCGTCGCAAAGCCTTGTAGCGCCGTCAGTCGCCGTTGCAAATCTCCCCTGTTTCGGCTGCTACAGTGCACGCGCGGAGGAAGAAGATGAATAGTGCCCACCCGGTACTGTAGCATCAGCCCGCAATGAACAGTACCACCCGCAATGAACAGTAACCAGACCCGTTAAGCCTTTAAAAATCCAAAAATGCAAAAAATATACCCATTTGAACCGTTTCGAGCCCACGAATCCATTTTTCAGGTCCATTTCTCCATTTCAAGCTTCCAAAAATTCCTAAACCCATTTTATTTGGTTTTTCTCGAATTTTATTTCTTTATTCCTCGCCCATTTTCTTCGAGCATGGAATTTATGGAATTAAATTATCTTTTTGCTTTGCGCTAGCACACGACGTTGAAGATCGACCAAGTCAAGAAGAAGAAGAAGCCCCGGATCAAGCTCAGGATCAAGAAATTGAAGAATACGAGATTGTCGAAATTATAGATCCGCAAGGCAAGTCACATGTTTTTGATCATGTTGAACCTACTTTCCGTTAATTACTATTTATCAGTATTTTCATTATGCTATTTGTGCACTGTTATTTTATGTATAAAGATTGTTTAGAATGACATGCTATTAGCTAATGTCCCACCACCTAAAAACCCCTGCTTAATTTGATGGACATATTCACCTTGACAAAACCTAGTAATATTAAAAGTATTACTAATGTAACCATGGTAGTTTAGAAAATTGACAAACATTTTACTATTAAAAGTCTTGATATTCTACTAATAGAATCTTGATGAGATGTGATAGAAAGCCATGAGTTGGCTGAGCCCATCCTAGAATGGGAGTTGTGTTGTGAATTGAAAGCAGTGCCGAGGGCACTGGGATGTGAATTTGTAGATGTAAGTTGTTTAGTAAAAAGTGAATTAAAAACCTTATGCCAAGTGAAGAACATAGTGATCGCTCAACCACAAGCATTGACTTGTCAAACCTGGTTTAGTAGCTGCTCAAATCGATTGAATCTCTAACGGGGTACAACCAGTTGGTATGAAAACGGTAAAATCATATTGAACAACGTCAGATCCTTCCAGGACGGGTAGTCTGGCCTTGGTGGGCGGATACCCGGGTTTGAGTTGAGGTCTAACGGGTACCGGAAAGTCGGTATGGAAACGGTAAAACCATATTGGACAACGATAAATTCCCTTAGGACGGGCAAAATATCTAGCGATATCGGTAGATAATGTCTGGCCATGTTGGCAGACACCCGGGTCTGTGTTGGAGTTCATCGGGTAGAGTTTACATGAAGAGATGAGCAGTGAAACGACCTTGTTTTCTCAACTCAGTCATGAGGGTTGAGGAATCTTGTGGGTAAAGATGGGCAACTCTGCAGCGTCATTTATAAATAGTATTCGAATACACCGTACTGTGTCTAATGGGTGATTCCAATAAGCGTGGCATAAGTAGATTTGGAATGGATTTGGGAATGTGGAAGTGTGAGTTAAATCATGTGTGAAAACCCCCCAATTACCTTATGAAGCTTATGAATTAATATTTCTTGTTTAAAAGAAAAATGTTTAAAAAAAATTGCATCCACATAAAATAATGAACTGCTATACTCCATTCCATGGCAATCCCTTGCATATAGTTAAATAGTATTTCACATGTGACTTGTTGAGTACGGTTGTTTGTACTCACGCTTGCTAAAATCATTAAACAGAAAATGCTTGTCAAGAAAGTGAAGGAGTTTCCGAAGACGACGCAGAATTCTATGAAATAAACGATGCCGAGTGTTAGGGTTTATTCTACACTCAGGCCTGCCTGTGGAGTTTTTTTGGTAATGTATCTTTGGGTTGTACGCCCTTTATGTAAAACCTGGTTGCTAAGCTTTACTTTTATAATAAAATTTGATTTTATGCTTAAGCTTACTTTGACAATGATGCACATTCTTCTACAGTACTCGCAGCTGAACAATCCTAGGCAGTTGCGAGGTTAACCTAACGCTTCCAGAAATGGGGGTTGTTACACCTCTCTTCCCCATTGTAGGTAATTGAAGAAAATCCCCAAATCCATGCCCTAATTCAATGTCCCACTCCCGGCCAACCATTCCTCAATTAACTTCGGCTATAGCACCTTTGAGCTCCCAGAAACTTTTCCCAAGAGTCGCCCTAGCTCCCCGACCACCCCTCTTCCCCAGCGCCATGAACCTCTAAGCTCCCCACCGTGGCCAGCCCTAACCCGACTCCTCCAGCTTAAACCGAGCCCTCCCCGAGCTCTCCTAAACCCTATATAAGCTCTAAAACCAACCCAATTGCCTAGAGTCCCTCCCAGTCACCCTCAATTTCAAAAATAGCCGCAAGAAAGAGAGGCTCACTGCCGGCGATTGCCGCCTCCGCCGGGCCTCCCACCGCCAAAAATGGAATCCCCGTACCGTCCCGAGTCCATTAATGCCCTCAATCGCCGTCTCCGTTCACCCTATCCCCGCCGACAACCACCGCCCCCATCCCCTGTTTCCTCTGCGCGCGCGGGTGCGAACGAGGAAGAAGAACAGTGCTTAGCACTGTTCCTCCGACCGAACCCAACCCGACTTGGCTGAGCCGAACCAACTCGCCCGCACCGGATCCAACCGACCAGACCCGACCGAAGCGGTTAAACCGAACCCACTCGCCCGAGCCCGATGAATAGTACCGAGCCCGATAAACAGTAACCGGCCGAACCCAAAAATACATGTTGGTACTCTCTAGATCCATTTCGAGCCCGCCAACCCAAATCTCAGGCCCATGTCCCCATATAGCCCTCCTATAAACCCAAAATCCCAATTTAATCAAGTTTTTTGGATTTTCTTCTTCTTTTATTTTCTTTGTTCCTAGCTCAACCCTTCGAGCGTGGGACTAATTTATTTTATTTTGTGTTAGTTCTCGACATTGAAGGCCGTCCGGAGTAGGAAGGAGAAGGTTAAGCTCAAGTCCAAGAAACCGAAGAATTCGAAGTTACCGAAAGCATAGGCCCGCAAGGCAAGTCACATGTCATTGACCATGTTAAACCTATATTTCTTTAATTATCTATTAGTATTTCCATTATATTATTTGCGCAAATGTTATTTTATGTACATTGAATGTTTAGAATGACATGATACTAGTTATGTCCTACCACCCGAGAAAGCTCAGTTTAATTTGATGGTCATATTCACTTTGACAAACCGTAGTCAAATTTAGTATGCTATTTAATAGATTACATGCTCAGATATCTCATATTACAAAGTGGTTCGGCTTTGCCGAAAAGTTGTTGGTTGTGATTGAAAAGGTAGTTTGAGTAAAAAGCAAGGACTAAAACCTTATGCCAAGTAAAGAACATAGTGATCGCCCAACCACAAGCGTTGATTCGTCAAACCTGGTTTAGTAGCTGCTCAAATCGATTGAATATCTACAACTTATTTTGGGGACTCCGAATAAGGAACATCCCGCGTATACATGGTTGATATGGAAACAATGAAACCATATTTGACAACGGTAGGATTACACGGAATCGGGGTGCGTCTTTCTGCGTTGGCCAGCGGAATGCCGACTGTCTGTGTTGCCTCGTCCCTACCGGGTAGAGACTATATAAAGAATTGAGCAGTGAAAGGCCTTTGTTTTCTTAACTCTGTCGCGGGAGTTAAGGGATCTTGTGGGTAAAGCAGGGCAGCTCTGCAGAGTCATGACTAATGGTATTCGAATACGCCGTGCTTCCGGTAAATAAAGCTGTGTTTAATGGGTGATTCCAACAACAAAGCATAAGTAGGTTTAGAATGGTGTTGGAAAGATGGAAGTGTGTTAATCAAGTTTGGAACCCCCCGCCCCAAAATACCTTAAGATTATGAATTAATATTTTGTGTTTAAAAGCAAAGTGTTTACAAACAAAACTGCATCCACATAAACTAATGAACTACTTTACCCTGTTCCTTGGCAATCACTTGCATCTAGTTAAATAGCATTTCTCATGTGACTTATTGAGTACGGTTGGTTGTACTCAAATTTGCTTTACTTTCCCCACACAGAGATCAAGAGGACAGGATATGACAAGTTTACGTTTCAGGGTTGCGATCGCACTCAAGCGTTCCTGTGGAGTTTTCTTGAAGTTCTTCTGATTGTAAGTTATATTTTGGGCTTGAACGCCCTTAAATTTATTAAATGACTGTTAAGTCTTATTTTAATTAAACTAACCCTTTTAAATGTACGTGAGCAGGCATGATACTTGTTCTGTCCGTAACTGAACTTCTGGGCTGTTACAGAAGTTAACGACATTCCCGACCTTAAAAACGGGGGTGTTACACTATATCTCAGGTAAAAGCCTGACCAAGCCTAGTGAAGCTCATACTCTGCACAATCATACATTTGCAGTCTACAATTGTAGACCTCCGTTCCTCGTTTCCCTGAACTCCACAAAAGTGGCATTGTGTTGCATCAACATGTCTGCAAATGTCGCCCTTTGTACCTGTAATATTGGGCAGCTCATCACAGTGGTAGTCAATGTTGACAAGAAGGGGAGGAAGAAGAAGAAAAAGCTGAAGAAAAAACAGACGGAGAGGAGTAAGAAGCCAACATGGTTGACCATGTTTTCAATCTTCATATGCTTTTGAGGATTTCAAACGAACGAGTTTTTTATACGGATAATCTATTTTTTATTCGAAATTACAGAAATATACCCGTGAGAAATTTTTTTACAAAAATAGGCTCAAGTCGCCCAATGGGAGGGCGACTGGAGCCTATCGCCACAGAGCGATTACATTTCTGTCGCTCAATCATTGGCGTGCATCGATCGCCCTCCCATTGGCGACTTTAATGCGATCGCCAACGGTTGAGCTAAAGGTATCAAACATTCGCCAAAAATAGTGAAAATTGGTGGGACTATTCTTCATACATCCAAAGCCTTGAGAAAAAATTTGAGCAATTTAATTGCGGGATCAAAAGTTATAGCGTTTCAATTTGAATTGCAACATGGATGGTGGGATTGAAACTGCTATAACTTTTGATCCGTGAGCGAAATTGCTCAAATTTTTTCTGAAGGCTTTGGATGTATGAAGAATAGCCCCACCAATTTTCACTATTTTTGGCGAAGGTTTGATATCTTTAGCTCAACCGTTGGCGATCGATTAAAGTCGCCAATGGGAGGGCGATCGATGCGATCGCCAATGATTGAGCGACAGAACAGAATCGCTTTTTGTTGGGCGATAGGCTTCATCGCCCTCCCATTGGGCGACTTGAGCCTATTTTTGTAAAAAAATTTCTCGCGGATATATTTCTGTAATTTCGAATAAAAAATGGATTATCCGTACAAAAAAATCTCAAACGAACGGTTGTAATATACGCTACTCGTTGCATTGACGTTTGCGTCGATGGATTGGATGCAGGGATGCGATTCATAGCCTTGTGCGATAGTTTTTGTATGTTCTTAAAGATGTCCCGTGTTCTGATTTCTGAATGCTACTGGTACCAGGAACCTGGTTACCCTAACCAAGCTAGCATACCTTGTACATGTAACATGTCAGTAGGAAAAAAACGGTACTTCAAATACATGCATTCAAGTGAATAAATTCTGAAGCTTCAGTAGTGGAGTCGAACTTGTTATCCACTTAAAGCAAATCATGGAGATACGACAAATCTGTCATAATTCTGAGAAGTTCGCACAACTTCGGCTTTGTTACAGAATCATTTCAGGTAATTTTTTTTTTTGCTTACAAAAAACCCGGGGGGGGGGGGGTCATGTCTCCAGAAAATTCTAATACAAATATGTGATTGACAATAAGAGGTGAAACTGTCAAGCGGTTCTGTCGATTTAATAACAGATAAATGGAAGCAGGGCCTCTTGACATCATCATTTAAGACCAAACCTTTTCCAGATTTTTCCCTAATTGAGAATCTGTCAACCTGCTGCCAATGAGCTCCCGTAGCTCAAACTCACCAGGAAACCTCTGCTCAGATAATTTTGAGAAAACCTGAAAAGTGGAACGAAGTTCACTAACATTAGTATAATAATTCCAGATGGACTGCACAAGAAAATCAGCTTTGAATAAGAAAAATCGGGAACACTTTAAACACAATAAGCATAAGTATCAAGTAATCCTGAGAAAGATTCCATGTTCACATTAAGGTAAAACTACCACTGCAAAGCAGTTTTAGGGAACACACAAAGCACTCCGTTATTTTAAAACAGGCTGCTCTCTTGATTATTACTGACTAGAAGATCTCACTACCTCTTGGTTCATTACCTTTGCAGTAGCGACCCTATTATGATTGCTCGATTCTATCACTACACACAGCGATGCACAACACATTGCACAATTTGATAATGACGGAGCCATGAACAGCAAAATGGGTGTATTCATAAGAAACATACCAGCTGTCCATTGCAGTAAACTTCAAAAGCACCAGAACTTTGTAGAAATGACTGAGCAAAATTGCCAAACAGCCAGATTGTTGCCATCGTTCCAAATCTATTAGCACGCAGTGAGTAGTACCATGGAGGTGGAACCATTCCAAATCTAGGGAAAATCTGATCACCAGCCATTAATGTTGCCATTGCTCCAACTTGAAGAAAAGGTACAACTTTGCTGAGTGCACGTTTTGGGAAGGGTGGAGGGTAATTTTGCAAGACGACATGAATACCAGGAAATGAGGTTTCCAGCATCCGCTTCATGTTCATTGCAGTTCCCCTGCAGAATATGACTAGAAATTATCGGTCTAACTTACACATTAATTCATAGCAGGGGTAACAATGCAATGGCAAGAATATTTAGTACATCAAGTTCAGAAACGAACTGTGATAGTTATAGAATTACAGAAACATCATAACAGAAACTATAAAATGCTTTATTCTATAGAATTTTCATTAAAGCATGTGGATAAGAAGGTTTTGCTCCAACATATGTAAAAACAAATGTTGGTTTAACTTCATTTGTACGGTCAAGAGAAGATACATTCAGCATAGGTATTGTCGATCTATTGAATTTCCTCTTAGTTACAGAAGGGTATGCAAGTCACCTCTCCTTAGATCATTACGGGGTAAACACCGTCAGGAAGACAACCGGGCGGCATCGGCTTGATTGGAGAGAGACTTTAGAGGAGGAAGATAGACACAGACGGGGATGAACTCTTGTTTCTTTCTTCTTCTTGCTTAATAAAAATAAGATACACTCCCATCCTTATACAGACTGGATGGCTTGACCCCTAAGTAACTTATCTCTAATCTTATGGAAATATATTATTCTAACAAATCTAATCTTACCTATAAGAAAACTAATCCAATCAAAATCGAGAACACTAATCAAACCAGATCAGTGTTGCGTGTGAATAGGAGTCGTGCACTGTTCACATGAACAGTAACCGCACGCACGACATCTTCTCCCCCTTCGCGACAGCTCGTCCTCAAGCTATGGTGATGGCCATGGCAGCAACCCTTGGAAGCCCCACTGAGAAGAGTAGCCGTGAAGCTTTGCACTAGTACATAATAGGTAGCCGATAGCGGTTGATAGCGAAGGCACAGGAACTTTAATGCTGCCTGACATTGACGAAGACACCACCAATAAAGACAGCGAGCATAGGGTAGTGTTGCTATTCTGCCACCAAATGCAATGGATGAGTGAGGGATACGACGACGTCGCCACCTCCCACACGTCACTTGCCGCGTTCCACACCTCCAAAGGCATAATGTTGGCCACCCGCGTAGAGACGCTGGCCGCTGGACAACGACCTTCTTCTTCCTTGGCGAGGGAGCCATTAGCACGACCATAGGCAACGAGGTTGAGAGAAGCGTTGTCGATAGTAGTGGAGGTGGTGTCGGTGGTGCCAACGTAGATCGCACAACAACAGATGCTTGCGCCTTCTTCTTCTTCTCCTTTTCTATCAGCTTGGCCATCATAGCCACCATGTCTACCAAGATGGCTTTCATGCCATCTACGCTGACACTCATCTCGTTGAGAGTGGCCCTCATAGCCTTGAAATTCTCGGCAGCAGAAGCCATGGAGTTGGCTCTGATACAAAATGTAATGATTCTTAGATCATTACGGGGTAAACACCGTCAGGAGGACAGCCGGGCGGCGTCGGCTTGATTGGAGAGACTTTAGAGGAGGAAGATAGATAGACGGGAATAAACTCTTGTTTCTTTCTTCTGTTTGCTTAATAAAAATAAGATACACTCCCATTCTTATATAGACTGAATGGCTTGACCTTTATGTAACTTATATCTAATATTATGAAAATAGATTATCCTAATAAATCTAATCTTATCTATAAAGAAACTAATCCAATTAAATTGGGAAAACTAATCAAACCAAATTAGTGTTGCACATGAACAGGAGTCGCGTACTGTTCATGTGAACAGTAACCGCACACATGACACCTCTTCTTTCTCTTGTTTCACCTTTCCTAACATGACCAGTAAGCACTAAAAAGGTAAGAAAACCGCAACTGAAGTCCACAAAGAAATATAGTTCTTATATCATCTTTTTCTTCTCCTGGAACTAATAGTTGTGCATTTGATTTATTGTTTTACCAGCCTTCCACAGCGTATAATAATCCAACAGCATAGTGGGAGCAAATAAGGTCAGGAAGAGTTAGAAGCATTCCCAAGTGGATAGCCCATGTTGTATGGACTCTCAAAGACATTTCGTACACATAAGATGTCCACAACAGGCTAGAGAATATGAAGGAATGGGTTTAAAATCTGAATTCTGACTCGATAGTCAAATGGTATATGTGTGGAAAACTGGGAACACATAGAAAAATAAGAGAACTAGTCTGTTAAACTCCATGGGTTGTATTCTCTCTCATCATTAGATTTTCTCTTAAAAACACATCCAAAACATATGAAGGCATTCGGCTCAAGGCCCCATGCCTTACCTTGAAACATCACATAGAGATTATTTGAATTTCTAAAATATCTTCTTTTGGCCAAACTTAACTCCAACAGCCAGTCAAGCAAGGTTCGGAAAAGTCATCTAGGAAACTTCTTCACTCCAGTTGAAGACACAGGAAAGAATAATTTCTGACCAGAGCCTCTAATTTGTTCAGTTTATTCCAAGTATTCATTAACCCCCATCGCAAATCTTATGGACGCCCCCTCAATTTCCTGAATTCAAACGAAAGATACTTCCTTTTGTAACTTCTCCTTTTCTGTCGGTTAGCTCCTGATGGGAATCAAATGACTGATTGCTATGTGTGATTGTCAGTTAGCTCCTGATGGGAATAAAATGACTGAATGCTACGTGTGATGCATCATGATTTTCGGCAATACCCTTTGCCAAACGGCAAGATCAGTAGCCGGTAACTGCGACGAACTCTTAATAGGAAGCAGATCATATATGAAAGTGCATCGTAGTGTTAGAAGACAATCATCAGCCACTATTAGAAATGTCTTCAAAGTTTTTTTTTTGAGCAAACTAGCGCCGACACCCCTCCCTTACCTCTCCCCTTCGCCTTGCCGCCGCTGGAGCACGCCGATGGAGACCTGTGCGGATGCTAGGAAGGCGGCGGCGGGGCTATCTCACCTTGATCTGGAAGGCTGCATCCAAGGTTATTAAGGCGGTAAGGCGAGGTAAGGCGATCCACCCCCCTCACACCTTTTAAGCGGTAAGGCGTGAGGCGAGGCGACGCCTTATACATATCGTAAGGCGAAGAAAAACTGAGTTCTGAAGGAGTAAATTGGAAGAAATCCAAAGAGGATGAAGGACCTAAAAGGATCTAATTGCAATTTTATAGAAATCTAGAGAGTAAATTGCAAAAATACCAAACATATCGATCGCTCCATCCTTTTTAACCCGTTACCCTAGCATACACAGCACTCGTCGCCTCGTCGGCGGTCGCTGCATCCGAGCAGACAGCAGAGCTCTCCCATCTCTCGCTCACTCATCTCTCGCGCAGCTCTTGCCGCCTCGCTCGCTCCCTCTCCTCGGCGGATCCGCCTCCTCGGCCCTCCTCTCCCGCCTCCCGGTGGCTCGCGCCTCGCTTCCTCCTCGGTGGCTCGCGCCTCGCCTCCTCCTCAATGGCTCCGCTCCTCTTCCTGCCGCCACGCCCACGGCCCCAAGCGGCAACCGCGGAAGAGACTGGAGCCGGCGGAGCCGCGGAGGTAGTGGATCTGGCGGCGGCGGCGCGGATCCGGCCATGGCGGCGGATCCGCTGCGGCGACGGCGGACACGGCAAGCGGGGCGACGCTTGCCTCTGGGAGCGCCTTACCGCTAGCGGCGCCGCTAAGCGGCGCTGATAAGCTTGGCTGCATCTGGATCTGGGCTGCATTTGGATCTGGATCTGGACGATGGGCTTGAGACGGCCGGGCCCCTGAGGAGGTCGCCGGCGGCGACATTGCGACGTGAGTGGCGGCCGGGGCCAGTTCGTAGGCGCCCTAATGGGCGTCCGTGCTGCGGCGTTGGTTCCGTGAGGAGTGGATGGGCGGCGGTGGTGCGAGGGCGTGGGTGGGTTGCACGGCGACGGCGGTGAGGCCTCGCTTGGGCTGCAGTTGCGGAGGCTGGAGGCCAGGACGGCGGTGTGCGCGATGGCGGTGCCATGTTCACCACCGCGTCTGAGCGGCCGACAAGTGGGTTTTTAGGTCGAGAAAGCTTGGACGGCGACGTTTGCGGACGCCGCTTCCTCCATGGAGGCGTCCTCTCTGTACCTCTTCCCCGGTCCCCCCACCCGGTTGTTGATTGCAGGTGAAAACCTTTCCCATGGTGGACTGGCGGCGTCAGCGCCTTGGGCGTTGTTACCTTCATGAAGGCGTTGCTAGGCAATTTCAGTTCCGTTGATTGTGTTAGAAGGTCCGAGGAAGGTTAGAGGTGTTGGCCAAAGAGAGGACTATTTGGTTGAGAAAGATGAAGTGCTTGCCGAAGATCCTCCCTGTTGAGCATCGATGTGATGCATCAAGTGATGCTGTCTTCACTAGAGGAATACAGTCTCTTGATGAAGACAACAGAGATTTTGGTTCTGTTTAGCAACTTGTGTAATGAGGTAGGAATAGGATTGGGACTTGAGTTCCGTTTCTCTGTTCCGTGTTTTGTACCCCGTGTGGTAGTTTGTAGTCTAAGTACTATGAGTGTGTTGGAATTGGCTATACTCATTCACTTGTGAATGCTGGAGGCCGGAATGTTATATTTCTTAATCTAAAAAGAAGACAGCCAACAGAAATACAGGATAGAACTTGTCGCATCATTCCGGCTCTCTTTAGATCGCCTACTTCTCCAGACGTTGGTCCATTACCACCATGACGACATATTTAAGATTTGAGCTCATGACATCAGTTCAACAAAGAGAGGCTTGGTTATCATGTGTTGGGCATTGAGTGTTCTACACTAATCGAATTTCAGACAGGGGCTAACTCTGGGGCAGTAACTTTGGAGTTTGGACAGTACTACTGAAACGTTAGGTTTCAGTATGGTCAGCGGCCTTAACCACGGATATGTAGGTAAAATAAATCCAACAAAATATCTTGGATTTGATCTCCGGTCACTGACTGTTATCAACAGTAACGATTCCTCCAAACCAACTAAACCACTCTACCGAAGCCAGGATACACATGGATTTACCTATAAGAGCAGGAGGCGCAGAACTTCAACTCGACGGTGGTGGTGCCGTAGCCAGGTCCATCCACTTGCGACTCCTAGGCCAGAGACAGCGGGGGGAAAGCACATGGAAAGTCTTGCTTAAACTGGATCGGGGATCGAATTGACACTGGATCGAGCGAGAAGATTCGACTTACAGCCACCTGTGCGGAAGCTGCGTCGTCGGCGGGGGGATCGTCGCGCTGGAAGGCGTCGGAGGCCGGCTGGTGGTGGCGGTCGTCGGGCTTGGGAGCCGTCGGCGTCTGCGGCGCGAAGAGGGTGACGAGGTCGGAGCAGAAGAGGAGGATGGGGAGGCCCAGGAGCACGAGCTGCACGCGGTCC
This sequence comes from Dendrocalamus sinicus, assembly GCA_036346575.1. Classification (NCBI taxonomy): domain Eukaryota; kingdom Viridiplantae; phylum Streptophyta; class Magnoliopsida; order Poales; family Poaceae; genus Dendrocalamus; species Dendrocalamus sinicus. The sequence goes on along the minus strand of CM070643.1, from coordinate 14,325,009 downwards.
ATGGCGGCGGCGCTGCTCTGCTCTGCTCTGGTGTAGACCGGTTTGCTCGGCTCGGCCTTAAGACGTAGGAATAGTAGGCAGGCAGGCAAGAGGAAGAACGGAGTCGAGCGCACGGCGACCACAGGGAAGGCACGGGTATTTTCTGTGGCGCCGGGCCAGGCGAAACGGGCAGGCCATCGATGTTGGCCCACGGCTGATACGCTAGGCCCGACGTGTCTATCTAGGCATGAGGGCCCAGCAATTTGGGCCGCCTGCCCGATGGCCCGGCCTAACGAGACAGACAAATCCAAATTCCAAACTCCAAATCACCCTCTTCGGCATGCGCATCAAGCGTGCGTGTGACGATACAGAATTACAGATCGAGAGAGATGGCGCTGCCGCTTGATCGAAATTCTTAAGAGCACAGATCACGAGAAAACCAAACAGTATGCAGGAATCGCATGTTCACACAGGCTACTGCAAACTCGCTGTATCACGGGCGATCGGAGCAGCAGCACGACGGCCATTTGCTCTACCACTCCACATGATTCACATAGTACAGGTGCAGCAAACAACTGCAAATTTGTACTACTACTGCTACGCGATCTATTCACCCACCCAGCGGCTTGTGAAGGAGAGAATGGTAATGGTTCTTTTTTTTTTTTTTGCTATACCTGATAGTTTTAAGACACTGTATACGGTTCGAGCCCTGCTGCGGCGGTGTGTCCTGCGCGCTGCACCCGAATTCAATCCGGCTGCAATTGCATGACATTGATGGCTTTGTGTGAATGCAAGATCGCTATCGCGCGCTCTGCCGGGCAGGAACAGTGAGCCTTTTTATTAGGTACGCACATGACCGGCTCGTTCTGGCGGACAAGCCAGTGAGCCTGGTCACGTGGCTTATAATTTATGATTTTTGTTTTTTTAACTGTTGTTAGTGTTTTTCTAAGTAATTAAATTTAAAAAATAATAGAAAATTATATCATCACAGATAATATAAAAAAAATTAAGAAACAATTAAGAAATCGAAAACTGAAATCGATTATAGTAGAACCATATTTGGATGTGAGCCCTAACTACAGGCCACAGCTCACACCCTTTCTCGATGAGAATGTGAGACACAACGGCACATGTATGACGCTGAATCTTACATGTGGCTAGTATGCCGATCGGCGATCAGACAGCTTCTTGCCTGTTTGTACCGTTCGAATGGCACCTGCCACGTTTCAGTGTTTCAACAAGGAGCTGTGCCTGAGCCTGACCAGAGCCAATCATTAGGTAGGGGAGCCCTTGGTAGAGAAGGGAAATAGGAGGAGAGCGCAGGGCAGGGATACATTGATGGCATCCAAAGAAAAAGGGCACACAAACTCACAAAGTGGAGCCCCAGCCAGCAGCCAGCAGCCTCAGCAGCTTGCTGCTTTTAAGCAAAGGTTCGGTCCAGACCAGAGGAGAGGGGCCTATGCTCTCACCAAGATCCATTTCTCATGGCAAGACCAGTGAGTGGTTCGTTTGGCTGTCACCTGCTGGGTGCACCCCCTGTACGCACCGCAGCGCAGGTCTGGCTTCTTCCCACTGGAGATGTGACTGCTGAACCCTTTTGCGTCGTCGTGTTCATGACTCCTTCGCTGCTGCCCAGAAAATAGCCTTGCCATGCAGAATCTAGCCGCTGCCGATCCTGCTTTTGAATTTACCCCGTGGCAACGACGGCGATCTCTCACTGCTGCTTTTTCAGGGTTTCCCATGTGCCGCGGGCAAACAAGCCCAGACGGTCTGCACACTCGTTTCTTTACCGGGAAGTTTCACGGATCACAGGTCGTATTCTATGATTAATTAGTAAGATGCCCGTTTCTTTTTCCAGCCCAGTCTCTGTGAACTTTAATATACATCATACATCATAGGGCTGATCACTATTTTACAATTGGAAAAATTGCTCTTTTGCCCCAAAGTTTAATGGCGTTTGCTCATTTGCCCCATGATATCTCATTAACATACGGGTCCAGAGCCCACATGTCAGTGAGACATCATGGGGCAAATGAGCAAACGTCATTAAACTTTAGGGAACAATAGAATGTTGGAATGTGGGAAGTGAGGTTAATGGAGAGGTTTATTCATGTTCTGGTCCGAATGATACTTAAAAGTTTTTTGCCTTCTAGATGGCGGAACTTTATTTTGGCATTTCAAAGCATACTCGACGTGTTGAATCAAAGCTGATATAGAACAAATATAACATGGGCTTATCTTCTAATTGGGATCATTTTCAATTTTCAAGTCAAGACATTGTAATCTTGCAAATATAGAAGTTATAAGCAGTAAAGTGACTTGTACCTTTTCATACAACTATATGCAAATTAACAAAACCAATAGGAACTTAAAATAATGTAACTGTAAACTGTCAACGATATATGCATGGTTCTTACTACCAACTGTAAAATAATGCACAGTGACACATCTATCTACATGCAAACTATAAGTTGTCAAAAATTTGCAAGAGTAGATAAGAAAAATTCAAAAGAAGCAAACCTCTTATGGGAATTAACTGTCTTTGGTGAAGCCAGAGCTAAAGCTCCTCAAATAAAATGTCATACCAATATGCATGTGTTTCTCTGAGCTGAACCCAAATCCACACTGTTGGGTCTTGGATACAAAAAAAATCTCTGCATTATTCTCAAGGGTATAGGCCAAGAATCCATTACAGCCGAAGCAAAATTACTAAGTACAAAACTAAATTCTAGATAGCAAATTCGCGATGCCCAAGTGCATATAATGTGATCAAGTGATAAGTGATCTCATTGGGAAGAAGGGAGACACAAACCTTAGGGCACCACTAGCCTAAACTTGCAGTGAAGGGCACCACAATCTGACCTAGATCTAGCACCCTCGGCTAGATCCACCTTGATCCTTCCCGATCCGCATCACCGGTGTCTGCACGAGGGGGATTAGGGTGGGACAGTGGTATAGGAGGTGGCTTAGAGCAACAGTGATGGAATGAAGGCCGAGGAGGGGGAGGGTGCCGTCAGTTGCAAGAGGAAGTCCACCGAGATGAAAAGAAGCCCGTCGATAGAAGTGTTAAGAACTGGGTGAGCCACTGAAACCCTAGCGTCCACCTAGCAACCTTGAGCCCTATGCATTGCTCTCCCGCAGATCCGAAGCAGTGGTGGTGTTGGTTAGCGGTGGCAACAACGAAAGGACAGGGGTGGTGGTGGCCAACGTGAGCAAAAAGGGCGGAGGGATAGAAAGGAAAGTGAGGGGAGGCGGCATGGGGGCTAGGGCGAGAGAGTGGGACAGGGTTTCGTGGGGGGCTACGGCTAAGGTCGGGGTGGGGGCTGGTTAGGGCTAAGGTCAAGCGATACCGCACACATTCATACACACAAGCAATGACATGTGGGCTCGTATTAGGGTTTTTGTGAGGATTGTGTTGGGTGTGAATTTTGTTGGGTGAGATGATTGGATGGGAGGAGCGCGTTGCGTACGGGGAGAGGAGGGAAGGTGAGTTCAACGGATAAATTCACTTTTTATATTAGTAGAGATAGAGATGATATCAAAGTGTGTCCGGCTTGCTTTTGTCGAGCAGTTGTTGTTGCCCTTGTCATCGGGAGCATGGCTAATTTAAGCTGGATCTTGCTTTGCTTTGCCCCTAAGTGCTTCGGATATATTGGCTAGGTTTGAAAGGGCTCATAGCTTTTAGCTTTTGACCTTTGTTACAGTAACTAGCTTTCAAACGATACGTCTTTTTAAGGCGGAGTCTATAAGTAATTGTAGTAAACATTATACCTACTTTAGTTATACCGGCTAAAATCGCATGCGATTGTCTCTCTTCGTACTATCTCTCGTAAACAGTCAAAACTCAAAAACCAGAAGTCACAAAAAAACCCACCAATTACCCACTTGTATATTTGAGCTGATCCGTTAGAAACCATGGGGAGGAGTGAAAAGTGATTAGATGTAGCACGCATATAGGGTCTATTCTTTTTGGGTTCGGCTTTTGGCTTTTAGTTGTGGCTTACGGTCTTAGGCTATTCGTGAGAGAGTACGGAGTAACAGAAACCCATATGTGGCTTTGGCCGATATAAATAAAGTCGCTGCAGTGTGTACTATAATCAACTTATATATTTCATCTTAAAAATATTTTATTTAAAAACTAGTTAATATAGAAAAACCGAAAAGTTAGAATTTGAAAAAAAAGACCGATGGATTGCCTCTTCCCAATTGAAAGAATACGCAACGAGACTAGGTGACAACTGCATAGATGAGGCTTTCGCATTTGATCTTAGGATGACCTCGAGGGCAGTGTCGTCGTCGTTGCTGTTTTGTGGATCATGCTAAGTCCCTATCTGCATTGAAGTTTGGCGCGAGACCGTTGAAATTTTTCAAGAAGCTTCTGATGATAGTTGCGACAGCCCTGCAAGGATGTGCTGAGATTTTTCGCATTTGAACTCGTACTTTGAAACAAAGATAATGGCATCTTCCTTTACGATTTTTAAAAACAATTTATCGAATTTCGATTTATTCGTATGAACATAAACATTAAGATTAAAAATCATAAGTCATAGATATAAACCATAATCCATATAATAAACATATAACCAATTCCCGTATATGTGATGAGGCTTGTAACCTAATTCTCGTCTAGGCAATGAGGCTATACAAGTAAGAGCACAACACTTGATTTCTTCTGCTCGAACACGCTGCGTGGCCACAAATTTTTTGATCTTTGAAATGTGAAATCGAAGTACATTAACAGACACGCCTTCCGGCCGTTTTTTACGTATTCGTGGAGGTCGACACAGCTATACATAATTTTAATGGTTACCTTTTCTAACTATATACTAATAAAAGTGATTAAAATATAATAATATAGAAGTAATTTTTATGATAAATACATTAATATTATTTTCACATAACAAATCTAAATATTTTTTTATGTGCGACAAACTTTAAGAACGGATGGAGGGGAAACATATTTTTATGGAATGCTAGAATTGTGGGTGTATAACCTCATCCTCATTCAGGGTTCAAATATTGATGTCTATATTTTATGCATACGCAAGTGTACTTTTAGAAGAACTATATGAGGTCACGAATTATCCTAGGATTTGTTTTTCTAGTCAAGTACTAAATGCGACATTCATATGTACGCGCGCACGTATGTCTTCTCGTACTAAGGGCATCCGCAATGGTAATAGCTAGTACTAGCTATATAGTCAGCTGATGTGGAGATGAGAGACAAAAGCAAAGACTATTTTATACTGTTAGACCCATATGCTCCTCTCTCATGTTCTTGGACTACGTGAAATAGATCAGCTATTTGCTCGTCGCTAGTGGCTACTCTCTCTCCTACTTTTTTCTTGCCATATCAAATCTAGCTAACTAAATAGCTAGCTGTTGGAGACGCCCTAAGGGCATCTCCAATGATAATAGTTAGTACTAGCTATATAGTCAGCTGACGTGGAGGTGAGAGACAAAAACAAAGACTATTTTATACTGTTGGACCCACATGCTCCTCTCTCATATTCTTGGACTACGTGAAATAGATCAGCTATTTGCTCGTCGCTAGTGACTACTCTCTCTCCTACTTTTTCCTTGCCACATCAGATCTAGCTAACTAAATAGTCAGCTGTTGGAGACGCCCTAAGGAGGGAATAATATACGGTGGTTTAAATTAAATAGACCATGTTTTACCGATTCAAAAAGGAGAGAGTGAGACGGCATTTCCCTCTTTTCTCTCGCCACGCCGTCCGAGCCCGGAGCGCTGCGCGGTCAAACTCCCCACCACCACCCTGTCTGTCATGGTGCCCTCAAACTCCTCAACGCAAAACCCCAAATCGCACCCAGAAACCCACCCAGAACTTCAGAAGCCCCACCGGCCAGCGACCCGTCATGCACACGCCACGACGCCACGTGGGAATGTTCCCCTCCTCGCGCCGTCCTCGTCAGCCTCGGCTAAAAGCTGCCGCCCGTGCGCCGCTGGCTACGCGTCCCCAGCGCCCCGTCCCCAGCAACCACTCTTACCGTTACCCGACACAGTTACTGCTCCCTTCCCCTCTCTCTCTCTCTTGTCTGTGTCTGCGGATAGGCCGTAGTCTCCTTCAATTCTTCCTTCTCCCCCACCAGTCCAGCGCCCAATGCTGCACAAACGCTAGCCCCGCGCCTCTGATCTCGCGCGGCCATGGGCAACTGCTGCCGCTCGCCGGCCGCCGTCGCGCGGGAGGACGTCAAGTCCTCGCACTTCCCCGCATCCGCCGCGAAGAAGAAGCCGCACCAGCCGCGGAACGGCGCCGCGGGGGGCGGCGGGGGGCAGAAGCGGCTGGCCGTGCTGGGCGAGGAGGGGCGCGAGCTGGTCGGCGGGATTGACGACAAGTACGTGCTGGACAGGGAGCTCGGGCGCGGGGAGTTCGGGGTGACGTACCTGTGCATGGATCGGGACACCAAGGAGCTGCTCGCGTGCAAGTCCATTTCCAAGCGGAAGCTGCGGACGGCGGTCGACGTGGACGACGTGCGCCGGGAGGTCGCCATCATGCGTCACCTGCCCAAGAGCCCCAGCATCGTGTCGCTGCGGGAGGCGTGCGAGGACGAGGGCGCCGTGCACCTCGTCATGGAGCTCTGCGAGGGCGGCGAGCTCTTCGACCGTATCGTCGCGCGGGGGCACTACACGGAACGTGCCGCCGCCAACGTCACCCGCACCATCGTCGAGGTCGTGCAGCTCTGCCACCGCCACGGAGTCATCCACCGCGACCTCAAGCCCGAGAACTTCCTCTTCGCCAACAAGAAGGAGAACTCGCCGCTCAAGGCCATCGATTTCGGACTCTCTATCTTCTTCAAGCCCGGTGAGTCTCCTGGAATCGAGATCCGCTCCCAATTTGGGAGAATCGCCCACCGACACTTTTGGATTTTCATGCGCTCTTGCGGGATCTGTGGGTTTAATGGACTATTCTGGGTGGAATGCTGGGTAGTGGACATCGCTGTAGCTAAAATGCAATTGCTTGCTGTGTAATCTGAAAATAATTTGGTGGTTCTTACATTAGGAGCTTCGGATTCTCGGAAAAGAATTTGGGTAGGATAATGAATGTAACTGTCGCTATACAGTAGTCTTGGTACTTTAAGTTTTGGAAGGCAGGATTTGGGAGTAGTCAAGTGGACACTGTATATGCCATCGCCTTTACTTGGTATTTCGATGGAATTGGTGGTCTTTCACAGAACAGTAGTTCAATGGCGGTCCTTTTTTGCTCCCTTGCTATGGTATTTGGATGGAATCGGTAATCTTTCACAGAACAGTAGTTCAATGTCGGCCCTTTCTGCAACTGCATTAGCCTCGATAGTTTGGTTTGCTGAAGATCGTGCTGTGGGTTCAGTGATTGGCACTTTAGGTCCAGGATCTAGGATGTTTGTAGTGTGGACCTACTATTTTAGGATTTGGAAGAAACAAAATGGTGGTGCGTTAGTTGTTGCTAAATTTAGTTATTTTACACCACATACAGTGTTATCAGTACATTCATTTCTTCAGCATGTGATGTGAGTTCAGTGGGCTGTACTTTGGGCCGGGAAAGGATATAGCACTGAAATTATGAGGATTTAGGAGCTGCTGGTTGTATGCTTTGGGAAAAAAATGTTCACAATGCAGCTAACAGTATCTAATTTAAATGCAGTTGCTTACTACAGCAGTGGTGATTATGGTACTTGACTTACATACCAACTTATCAAGTCGGTTTACTGGTTGGGACCTGGGGTGCAGATAAGTAAGATAAAGACATGTGTCTACCACGATTATGTTGTGGGCTAGTTCTCCTTCATTGAGGAACTTGATCTAATTAGATCAAGTTCCTGTTTAGGTTCGTCTCATCTTGAGGCTGTTCTATGTTTTCCATATGGACAACTGAATATTCTGTTGTTTCTGTAGACAATGTTACTAGGTAGCAGCATGTCCACACTCCACACAAAAGGGGCTGCTCAGAAATTCCAGAAGTGTTTTTTTATCCTTTTTGTTTGTGGAACTCTTGTAAATTGGTTAGGACATTTCATCATGAAAATTGAGGAATGTCACATTCCACCATTGCTTATGGGATATCAGTGCCTCAACATTACCTAAGCATCAAGAGAAAGTGTTCCCCTTTTTTCTCTTAAATTAAGAGAGAATGGAGTGCAGTCAAGCCCTATGTTGTCATGGAGTTGCCTAGGCATCCTGGCGGCCAGAGGCTCATGCCGAGGCCGTTCGCCCAGGCCCCAGGCCGTGGAACTTAGGCGAGTGCCTGGGATCGCTGGGCCGTGTTGCACATAGAATCAAAATAGTGGTTTTTGCTAACATTATTTGTTCATGCTATTAAATATTCGAGTTATGAAAGTTTTCAAAAAAAAAAATGATTCTGCTGCTGAATTGTTGGATGGTCAGTAAAATAGCATGCCTAGTGACATTGATCTACCATGGTTGTGGTTTAGTGGTGTTCAATACTTCAATATTACTTGCATTAATTTGTGAAGATAGAATGCTATTGTGCATCATTGACTTAGGATATTACTGAATTATTAAAATCTTGAGGGTGTGTTGTATACTAGTGTTAGTTAACTTAGTTGTTATTTGGAGAATTTGTGATATGCATATTTAATTGCCTGCCAGGTGAGGTATTATATGAGGTATATTTATTTAATTCTCATCCATATAAGGTATTATTTGTTATTTTTATTACCACCGTCTAACTCTTGCCATGACGGATGCCTAGACGCCTAGGTGTCTAGGCGCCCCATGCTCACCGTGACGTGCCGGAGCGCCGTGACAACCTTGGTCAAGCCGTGCAAATGCTGCCATTCCCACTTTACAATGTTGCTAATTACAATGTTTTTTATTTTCAATGCTTGTAGGGCAGGCGTGCCTATTATGCAAACAAAACTCTAGTTTCATCCCATCCTTTCTTATGCAATTGTTCTACTTTTTTAGGTGAAAAGTTTTCAGAAATTGTTGGAAGCCCGTATTACATGGCTCCCGAAGTATTGAAGAGAAACTATGGACCGGAAATAGACATATGGAGTGCAGGAGTTATCTTGTATATTTTATTATGTGGAGTTCCTCCATTTTGGGCTGGTAATTTTTTATCGATACCTTCTTTGTTATAGCTTTACTCTCTCCTTCACGAAACCTTACATGGAAAAATTGCAGAGACTGAACAAGGGGTAGCACAAGCTATTCTTCGTGGAAATATCGATTTTAAGCGGGAACCCTGGTCTAATGTTTCAGAAAATGCTAAAGATTTAGTTCGACGTATGTTGGAACCTGATCCAAAGCTGAGGTTAACTGCAAAGCAGGTTCTTGGTATGTTACATGTGCTAAAAAAAGTAGGCACACTGTATGCTACTTGCCTACTTCCCTCCAAAAATTGTCCAGTTCAGCAGTCATTAATTACCATTGCATAAAACTCCACTCATTTTCTTTCCTGTTCCTTCCAACAATATAGCATTGTGATGGACTGATGGAGTCTGATTTGATCTGACTAGTTTTCTATTTATCAAGGCGATCACCAGATATGCATAAATTAAATTGTTATCTAATGAGGAGAGTATATCTGAGATAGATCTATTCTAATTCAATGACATGTTACGCACTTAAGCTAGCCCTGGTTGGCCAATTTTAACTTCTCCCCTAAAAGAAAGAACTGTTGTAATTCAATGACATGCTAAGCTATACTTGTATTTGAGGTAAATTTTTAGCAGCTTTGTCGTTTGGTTTTCACCGTGCTGTGCCTCTGCCCTTGTTTTGTTTCTATTGCTGTTGATGTTGTGTACTTGTGTATTGAGGGTGTTATTTTCAAGGTAAATATTTATGTGTCCTATGGTGGCTCGGCGACTTAATTACTATGCAGTAAACATTTATGTATCCGAAGTAATTCAATTTCAAGGTTTTCACGTACTACATGTTGTGTTCCATTAAACCCAGAAGCAATTGTATTATGTTCAAATACTAAGACATGTTAGTTTGCTGTGTAAATCTACGCTCAGATTTTGATACATGTAATATTGTATTTTCTTGCCTTCCCTACGCTCCTCCAACCTCTTAATGCACCTTTTCTATCATGTTATTGTGTCAACTTTGATAAATCGGAGTGGCATTGCTTGTTATGATAATCATTGGAATCCTGAACTAATTTGGTAATATGGTATTCGTAGTGAGGCCATTTAATGAAAGGTAACCCGTATGTTCTGTTTGCTTTGAACATCTTGTAGAATTACTTGGTGTCTGTCATCGATTTCTTTCAGTGTATGTTGATGAAATATGACTAACTATTGTTACATGTAAATACAATTGAAAATATCAGTGTGAAATGAAACTATACTAGCTATTGCCTCTTGTAAATACAATTGAAAAAATGTTATTGTTGAATATTCATCCAATCTGAAGTATTCCTTATTATTCCCTAAGTACTGACTTGTTTGCGATGTAGGCTTCAGGGTCAGTACAGCTGGTTACACTTAAGAGTTATTCTAGTCATGTGCAAGCACAAAATATAGTTAAAGATATACTGACATTATGTGTATTGATCTAATCTGGCTATCTGGAAATCTGAAGCGTTTTAGACATAGATATCTTACAAATCTCTTTATCTGATATTAGTTTTGTGCATTGCGAAATATAAGCATGGCAAATTCTTATTTAAACTTGGTCAGATAGGGTAGTTAAAATTCTCCATTTAATGCTTATGCTTTGAACCAGTGCCGTTTGCTTCAGAGTCTTGAGCTGTTTAGCAGACATTTCTTCACTTAAGTGAACGTATTAGACAGAGATCAAATTCAACCATCATGACGTGCAGTATTATTGCTTGGGCTTTCTTTATAGAATGTTTGTGCTATAACTCTGTCAATAATGTTTGGGCCAAAATGTTGGTCCACTTTGTAGCTTGATGTTACCTGAGGCTCATATTCTTTTTGAGTGTGGCAAGGTCTTCTTAAACATCAATCTTGTCTTTTTTTTGCCAGTATTTCCGAATTCTTATTAATTTGTTTTTCCGTTAGTTTTGGCAACACAGTGTAAGTAACTTCTTTATTCTTCTTGTTGGGGAGTGGCCCCCACCATGGCCCAATCGGCCCACTGTACGTAAGCCTAAGTGTACATATGACCAAATAGCAAGCCTATGTAGGGTATGTCAAGGAAAAGACATATTTACCCCCACTAGTAGAGACTCCAAGAGAGGCATTTATATAAGGGTGCGTTTGGTTGAGCTTTTGGGAGCTGCTTTTGCTTTCAAAAAGCCAAAAACCAACCAAAGGGGTGGAAACCAGAAGCTGCTTTTTCAGAAGCAGCTACTTTTGGGTAGTATAGTTTTGAAAGCACCTTGGACCCTGCTTTTGGCTTTTGGCTTTCTGCTTTTTGAAATGGTGAAAATAGAGAGCTGTTTCACAGTTGTTTCAAGGAAAATAGAGATAGGAGGTAAGTTTTATACTTGTTTGAACCAAACAGCTTACACTTTTCCACACCCACAACCTAAGACTTTTCCACAGCCCTGACTCACAAAGAGCTTTTGAAGCCACAGCTCAACCAAACACACCCTAAGCATCTTCACCCATGGCTATAAGTATGATCCATAGGGCACCATAGGGAGAGAGAGAAAACATTAGGAGGAAAATGCTATTTTGAGATTGAGTACAGTGCATCCACTCTACACCTCTCCGCTCTCTTGAGTTTTAGGTTCCGGATACCCCTCTCGGGCCTCCTGAAGCTCTGGTATCTATTGCTTAACGTGTAACCACAACACTTCTTTTGTCCTATTCTCTGAGGAATCTTGACGTCAAATTTTTTTTTATCACAGAGCATCCTTGGCTTCAAAATGCTAAGAAAGCTCCAAATGTTCCTCTTGGAGATATTGTAAAGTCAAGGCTCAAACAATTTTGTAGGATGAATAGATTCAAAAGAAGAGCTCTAAGGGTACGTACCTTGCTCAGTTACGCTTTTCATCCTGGCCTGGTGCTCAATTTTTTCTCATGTCTCTGCCATGGCAATTTACATTTGACTGACAATAACTGGTGTATGATTGTTTACTAGGTCATCGCCGATCATTTGTCTGCTGAAGAGGTCGAGGACATAAAGGAGATGTTCAAGGCAATGGATACTGATAATGATGGCATTGTCTCTTATGAAGAACTGAAGAGCGGAATAGCAAAATTCAGCTCTCATCTTGTGGAATCAGAAGTGCAGATGCTTATTGAAGCTGTATGTATTTCGAATAATTAACCTTCAATCCCTGTTTTTATTCAAAAAACAACTAAGACAAGAGTTCAGTGTTTTTTTTAGAAGTTCCATAGGTGGCTAACAAAGCACCTGTTGGGACAAGTCAAAAGATATGATACAGCAATGTGCAACATTGATGAAGGCAATATCACCTAAAACGTACCGAGCCAACTATCTCATCCTTCACCTAGTGCCTCAGGAGTAGTTGCCCTCTAAGTCAAATGCATATCTTTCATTGCCATTCTCCCCTTCATAAATTTTCAATATTGAACACTACATCGTCCCACAGCTACCAAATGTTCCATGCTCCTGCAATGATTGTTGTGGCTCAGATGTTTCTAGGACACCTGTTAGTCATCTTGCATCCTTCAGTAGGCCATGCTATATGCCCCTCTCACGTTCCATTGTAGTGTCAAACTGTCAATATCCATCTGACGCAAACATACCTTAGTAAGGCCTAATATTGCCCAGTTTATTCAATCAGATCAGCAGTTTCAAAAACAAGGGACATGTAGGAGGAACTGCGTGTTTTTAGAATTAAGGTAGGAGATGGGGCTCGAACTCGTGACCTCAACCGCCGCACCTAAGTGCTTTACCACCACAGGGCCTTTCCCATCAGATCAGCAGTTTTGCTTGCCCATTTCCTGCCGTCAGTTATTCTGTTTAGATGCTAACCTATTGTTTAACATGTAAAACACTGTACCTGGTAAAGATTTGGTGCAACTACTTGACTTAGCTCATTGGTTTCCTGGTGCATTTTAGACTCACTATACATGTTGATGTGTTTGACATTCCTTTCCAGAATAACATTGAAAATTCCCAATGGATATTTATTCTAGCTCACCACTTGGCCTAGGTTCATGTAACTCGTTTCGTTCTTGCTGGCAAAAGCTAGGGAAGCAAGCATTGAGGTGCATGAATTTTTCTACATTGTACTCTAGTATTTCCCCTGTTCCATAAACCAGCAATATAGTATTTTTATTGCTTGGTGTAGGAGTTTAGGCTATTGAATACTAGACTGCAGATTGCTGAACTAGGCAACAAGCGACTTTGCATTCTCATTTCAGCAATCGAAATAGTTTTGCTTTGCACCATTTGCGTACTGAAATGTAGTGGCCTTGTAAATTAAAAGAAAGGATAGGGCAATTGATTGACAGTGTGACTACTCCTTGTCCTGTTGAAAAGAAGTTATTGCATCTCTCTTTGATGTTCACCTTGGTAAATTGCCTTACCTTCATCAATGTTTCCTCTCCCATAATTGGACCATTCTTATTTTGGGGCCTAACTTAAGACCTCCTTGAGTGATGCCATTGCTTGAGTTTTTATTTTTCTTTGGTGGACTGATATTGATCCATCCAGATTGTCCATGGCATCATGTGGGGGGTTATATGCCTTGTATTGAGTTGATGGTTGTATTAATATAACTATGTGACACAGGGAGGGCGGTAGTGTGATACAAGAGGGATAAATTACTGAATTTGCAACTATGGCTCAGCTTTGATCTGATTAGCATGTACGTCATACTCTGTACATTTTTCATTGATCGCCTGTTGTTTGCAAACAGGTGGATGCAAATGGTAAGGGAGCACTGGACTATGGCGAATTTTTGGCTGTCTCTCTTCATTTGCAAAGGATGGCAAATGACGAGCACCTTCGACTGGCCTTCCTATTTTTCGACAAGGATGGCAATGGTTACATTGAGCCTGAGGAGCTTCGAGAGGCTCTAGTGGACGATGGAGCAGCTGATAGCATGGAAGTGGTGAATGACATATTGCAAGAAGTCGATACTGATAAGGTGATCATTCTCTTATATCTAGTACAACCATTAATTTGGTTTTCACTTTGTCTAAGTAAATATCTGCTTTCTTTACATCTGCAGGATGGCAAGATTAGCTATGACGAATTTGTAGCAATGATGAAGACTGGCACAGATTGGAGAAAGGCATCACGGCATTATTCCAGAGGAAGATTCAACAGCCTTAGCGTGAAGCTAATGAAGGATGGGTCCTTAAAATTGGGTAATGAGTGAAGCTGCGGCCATCGGTGTTAATCTGTGCATGTAGTTAGGCCTTTGGGCCCACTAAGCAGAAGCTCTTTTTTTCCTTCTTCTCATGATTATTTTGCGTGGAAATTTAGCTTGCGTTGAAATTTAGATAGGTGGAACCCCCCCTGATTGGCTTGCCTGTGTAATTAATTCTCCCGGTATCGCTGACAAGCGCGCACGCACCGAATGATGTACCAAATGCTGTGCGCCTGCTTCCCCCGTGTTTGATCCTATGGCACCTGATGCTAAGTGTTGTACAATGTTTTGCCGTGTCCAAATGCAATTTGTTGATTTGGCGTCCTAGCCTGTCGCAAAATTCATCGTGCACTTGCAAATGTCGAATGTTCCTAACGAACGGTATCCGGTGTGATTTGAACCCTACCCAACAGCATGCTAACAAAGGGAAAGTTACGAAACAATGTGCACCTAGTACATCACGTACAAATAATATCGGATGCTGTTCTATCTGCACCCAACTTGTTCTGACCTGATGCTCTCGTAATCGAGAAGTCTGAGACTGATGCTGCAAGAATTCAACCACGCGCCAAAATTCCTGAGAGTAATGCTGCATCATCGGAGGTGCATCATGCTGGAGAGCACCACCGGCCGCATCAGCCGTGGAGCATAATTAAGATAAGGCTAATGTAGTCGAATTCCGGGAACAAGATTAAGCCGGGAAGCACACGGCTCTATTTAATAAGCATCCCCCGGGTCAAAAATAACAACAAATGCATCGATCCCAATTCTCTCTTCGCTTCCTTCACTCCGATCCGCCGGAATAGGCTTATTCGTATTAGGTTCTACAATCCGATCCGCGTATTCGTATTAACTTTTAAAAACTGTTTTTCTACGTTTAATAGTTTTTTTATAGTATCTAACTTTTAAACAAAATATCCTTTTAAGATGAGTTCTACCAGTTGATCGTAGTACATACTATAATGATTTCATTTATATCATTTAAAATCATACATAAGTATCACTCTTTCTATAAACTTTTCTGTACGTTAACACTATTTATAAATCAAAATTAAAAACTAATATAAACAGATCCTTCGATGCATATGCGAAGCTGCTTTCCGCCACGGCATAATATATGTTTGTTTGGATTCGCTTCCCCCCAAATCAACCGGACCTGCCGTGTGGTGCTACTTCTGCCTACTCGCACCGCACCATACATTTCGTGGAACACCTGTGCAGCACACACCATCGTCGAAAAAGTGGCTGCAAGTGCAACTATATACAAGGTGGTCAATTCCACGTTAGAATAGTGGCAGGGTCAGCCATGTAAAGTTCCATCACCACCACTATCACAGTCGCCCCACCCCGCCGTAAGGGCGCGCGGACAGCACAGTGTGCGGCGGTGCCCCGTGACGTGACTTCCGGCCGACGTCAAATCAAGCGGAAAAGCGGGAGCCCGCAACGTGCGAGTCCGCGCTGTGCCGCAAGTCGGCAGCGCGCTCGTCGCATTCCGTTCCCACGGGCCGCGGCTGCGGCGCCCGCGTTTGCGGCGCTGCCGCGAGTGTAACGTGCACCGCACCTGCAGCCTGGCGCTGCTGCTGGTCTGCCGCCACTGGCCGTAGCGGAAGCCGCTTCCTCGTGAAGCCAAGGCCACGCGGCGCTGCACCGATGAATACATATGGGGTGTGTTTGGTTCGTGGATGGAGATTGTATAGTATATCTTGACTGAGTGGATGCAGGCTGAGTGGAATCATATTTCAGAAAAAGAAGATGTTTGGTGAGGTTGCATGAGCGGATGCAAAAAAACTGAGATGCTGTTTGGTTGCTTGTATGAGCGGTTGCAGTCTACCAAACCTGAGAGGCTGACACGTGAGACCGCATAAGATACACTGCATCAACCCATCCAGGATGGCCAGTGAAGCTCATTTTGAGCGTATTCACCCATCCAGGATGAGGGCGTATTTTGGCATCCGCTCATGCAGGCTGCATCCACTCATACAGGCAACCAAACAGACTCTTTCTCAGATTATACGGATCCACCAAGCAAAGACGAAGGAGATTCAGGCAACCAAACACACTCGCTTTGCGACGGGTGTCACGCGCGGGATCGTGACGGGAATCGTGCCTAGTGTTAGAAAAATAAACCTTGTTAGTGAAAGCTCACTGATTTAGTTTAAAATTATAATAATTAGTGTAATTGAAACCAATGAACCCGGCCTTGACATCACGGCTATCATGTCAAATTACAATGATTGATCCGGAGCGTTCGATCGCTAACTACGAAGGTTGGCAAAGATTTGTTGGATGGTGTGCCACATCCTTTCTTCTTAATTAGAGACACAAGGCATTACATTCGTTTCCGGTCCTAAATCCTAATAGGGTTGCTTCGCATGTTATCTGTAACAGTTAGAACTCAAAACAGTAAGTAGTCCGGATATAAAGAATACGATCTTACAGCAACTAGTTTAGCTGATCGTTATTAGAAGAACGTAGCTGAATTATCTATGCTACTAATAGAACCGTAGCAAACAACTCTACCATGGTCCACGACAACCGGAAAGTCACATCCACTGCCACAGAGCTACTCCTACCTCTCACTGCCGCTAGTAGTCTGCTTTCTGCTTTATCCCAAACTTTTTGTCCTTCTCAATTCTCATCACTCAGAGCCCACACCACAATGCGGCCAGCCGACCATGCATGCATCCGCCATTAAGTCGGCACTTGCAAGTCCGTAGCTCCAAATATCGCCATCAGCGATTTCATAACATCAATCCATGTAATGTCACTTGCCCCATGCGGAGGAGATCACGAAGGACAAACAACACGGCACGAGTAGCGATAAACATGGAAGTACTAGTTAATAACGGGACAAAATGGGCAATATATGGTGTATTATATCACTTCAAAAAGATCGAAACTTAATAATTTGGATATGTCATGGTGAACTCTTCTGCGGCCGGCAATGTTCCCCCTATTTTTGCCAATTGCCTAGCTATGTCTATTGGCACTAATGCCTTTGCTCCATTGCTCCCCCCCGCCTTTCTATGTTTCACCCTCGATCTCTTCGCCTATACCCGTCTTCGTCATTGCCCTTAATGTTGATCGTCATTGTAACGCCTCTGTTTTTGGGAACAGCAACATCATTACCTTCTGTAATAGCCTAGAAGTTCAGTTATGGACAGAAAGAGTATCATGCCTACTCATGAATATTTAAAAGGTGTTAATTTGATTAAAATAAGACTTAACAGTTAATTTTAACAATTTTAACGGCGTCCAAACCCAAAACATAACTTACAATCAGAAGAACCAAAGAAAACTCCACAGAAACGCTTGAGTGCGGCCGTAACCCTAACACAGAACTTGTAACAACCTGCTATTCTCCTGATCTCTGTGTTGGTGGAAAGATAAAGCAAGACTGAATACAACTAATCGTACTCAACAAGTCGTATGGGGAAATGCTATATAACTACTTGCCAGGATTTCCAAAGGACGGGAATATATGGGTTTGATTAAGTAGCTGTGGATGTAGTTTTATTTGTAAATATTTTTAAACACAAAAGATCAATAGCTTCTTAAGGAATTTGGGTTTCAAAACTTGATTACCAATCTTCAACATTTTCAAATCATTTCCAAATCTACTTATGCTTCGCTGTTGGATTCACCCATTAAACACAGTTTCATTTGCTGGAAGCACGGTGTATTCGAATACCATTAATCAATGACTCTACAGAGCTGCCCTGCTTTACCCACAAGATTTCTTAACTCCTGCGACAGAGTTAAGAAAACAAGGCAGTTCGCTGCTCAATTCTTTGTATAGTCTCCACCCAGTAGGTTTTCGATCTCAACAAGCTCGGGTGACCCACAGACCTCGCCCGACTTGTTGCAGCCCTACCGTTGTATGGTTAACCACCTCCCATACGAACTCACCCTCGGTCTCCCTCCACCAGTTGCAGAGGTTCAATCGGACTGGATCAGTTACTAGACCAGATTTGACAAGTCAACACTTGTGGTTGGGCGGACGCTATGTTATTTACTCAGCATAAGGGTCTAGTTTTTATATTTTCACTGAGACAACGTAACATCCTCCCACAAACCTATATTTAGTGCCACTACACTGCCACCAATCCACAACCAATGCCTCCACCCTAGGATAAGGTCATAGGATCCGGCCGCCTCATGGCCTCCAGCAATCCTTTCTTATCCTAGAACCATTTTCCATAATTCCACCAACAAATATCAAATCTTTTAATAGTGATAAAGTTTGTTGAGTCACTAAACTATCATGGTTACCTTATTAATATATTTCATATTAGTAGGTCTTGTCAAGGTGAATATGACCATCAAATTAAACTAAGCTTTTTGGGCGGTAGGACATAACTAATATCATATCATTCTAAACAGTTATTGTACATAAAATAACTGTGCGTAAATAACATAATGAAAGTACAGATAAGTAGATAAATAAAGAAAATGTAGGTTCAACATGATCAAAAACATGTGACTTGCCTCTTTATCCATAGCCTCTTATTATCTTTACTGTAGTCTTCAGATTGGATACCGACTTCTTTAATTGCTCTTGTAGTACTTATGTTGACCAACTCGTGTGGTCCGAGTACTAGTGTGGAAGATGAGTACAAATGAGTTCCTGCTTTGCAGAACGCAAGCTGGGAACAAGATACAAATAAATAACTAAAAAGACATAAAGATGGTAGGTGGTGTGATTAGGGTTTAGGCAGTGGGTGGTTCAGCTCAATGGAATTGGAATTAGGTTAGGTGGGTTCGAGATGATCGAGGATGTATATAGGCGTTGTATGGATTTCGGTGAATAGCTGAAGGTATGGATGGTATCAGACTTTTGGGTTGGGATATTTATCTGGGTTGTTTAGAGCTTTGCCAGAGTCTACGGTGATATAGCAAGGTTGGAAAGGTATAGACGGGCTTAAGATGATAAAAAGGGCATATATGTTTTTAGGGTTTCGACAAACGATAAGAGTTTAGACCGTAATAGGATTTAAGGTTTAGAAATGTGTTTCACTGGTTTTGAGTGTTATTGATATCTGATATGAGAAAACGAAACTAAGGAATAGGTAGATGGGTTCAAAACAATCGAAATGGATGCATAAGGGTTTTGATGCATAAAGAAGGCTTGAAAAGTATTTGAATTTGGGTTTGGAATGGTGCTTGAGCTAATTAAAATTTTATTGGTGTCTGGTTTGACCAAATAGGATAGGAATTTGACTTCGCAGGGTCAAAATCGATGTATTTTGTATTTTTGGGTGTGGATGAACATCAACGGGCATGCACTGTTCATTGTGGGTCGGCTACTGTTCATAATGGGTCGGTTGCTACAGTATCGGGTCTGGGTAATGTTTGCTAATGGGCTAGGCTGCTACAGTACTGGCCAAACACTATTCATCGTCTTCCTCCTCGCGCTGCTACAGTAGCCGAAAACAGAGAAATCGAAAATCGGGAAAATCTCGAGCTGTGGTGCATGGAAATGAAAACCGGGGATATGGGTGGACTCCTGAGGACAAAGGGGTTCCATTTTGAGGCTCGGTGGCGGTTTGTAGGCTACGGTTAGCCGACGACGAGGTGGTCCCTTCTCAGGGCGTTTGAATGGTTCAGGGGCTATAGGGAGGTTCTTCCTTCAAATGGGTTGCTTTTTAACCATCTGGGAGTAGTCACGGCGGCTTGGGCGGTGGTGGTCTAGGCTAAGGAGGTCTGTGGCATGCTGGCCACAGTGAAGAGGTGCGGCTGTGCGATGGTGAACGCCGCCGGTGAACTACGGAGTTAAGCAAGCTATGGTGAAGCTTTGTGTAACACCCAGGAAAAAATATATATAAATAAATAAAAGGAAAAGAAAAACCAAAACCCTAATCTAGCCTTAACCATAAATAGAGGGATCTCGTCTTTTCTCCCTATAGCGCCGCCTCCTCTCTCAAGTAGTCGTCTCCCCCCCTCTCTCTCTCCATCTACCTTCCTCTCTCTCTCTCTCTTCTTCATGGGCGTGCATGGGGCTGCATGGAGCCGGCGGGGGCGGCACACCGGCAGCGGCCTCCTGCACGCGCAAGGTTCTGCTTGGGAGCCTCTGCCATGGCGGCGTAGCGGCAGCGCAGGGCGGCGGCTTGGCCCGGGCGGTCCAGTGCAGCTGCGCGGCTGGCCGGCCCGGCAGCGACGGCAGTGCACACCGGTGGCGGTCTCGTGCAAGCGCCGGCTATGCGTTTCTGCCTCGCCAGTTGCGGTGGCAGCGCGGGGATGGCGGCTACTCGGGCGGCAAGCGCGGCGGCGGTGGCCCATTTTGTAGGCGACAGCGGCGTCGGCACGCACGGCCGCACCTCCACGCGCTTGTAGCCGAACACGCTCCCTTCGGCGCACGTGCACGCTGCGTGCACGGCTTGCCGCGACCGGCAGCGGCGGTGCGGCCGAATGCCGTCCCCGGGGTTGACTGCCGTTCTTGCGGTCGAACGTGCGTTCACATGGCCGAGCGGCCGTTCGCTCAGTTGAACGCCTGTTTTTCATTCCAGTCAATTATTCGTGTCGTTCTCTTTATCAATTGATCACATCTTATCGGTGTTTTCCCATATCATGCTGTAGGTTCCCACGTAGTTGTCGAGCCAGCACCTGGGCAGTCGTGCATCTCAGACCCTTCGTGTAGCGTACTCGTCGAGCGTGCTAAAGACAAGTACCTCACGGCCGTAACCTGTTTCTTTCGCACTCTATATCTCATAATTACTGTTGCCTTAGCATGATTACTGATCATTACGTTATATTGTTGCCTATAGTGAGTCGTTGTAGTTTAGTAGATGTTCATACGACGAGATAGATAGTAATAAATGCTTGTAATTAGTATGTTGTTAACCATATAGTTCTTATATGGTTAGGATTGTAACCAACGTTTAAATGGTAAATTGGGGTTGCGCCGAATCATGCTCAAACATAAGGTTAATCACTAGTAATCTTTAACATTGGATGGTTATTTATATACTTTGTATCTGTGATCCTTAATTGTGGATTATTATTCGTGAACTGTTGTTGATTCAGTTACTGCACATTAACTTGACTAATGACCCATCTATCACCTAATAAAAAGATATGTTTGACAACCCTTGTATGACTATGGTTAAGAACCTCTTTATCGACAGATCTTGTTCCCATCATCGTGTATCACCAATCCTGTCTCTAGCCTCACCGTATCAAACCCTTACTTTCATAACTTTATCTTAATTCAATCGCAATTCTTTAATTATATCATGGATAATTCGCTAAATAATAAACTAAGGGTTATCACACCGGGGCTACCCACATATAGGGGTCATTTCTACCCAACCTGGTAACGTATGGGGGGCCGTACATTCTCGTTACACAGGATATTACACCACGTCTGCAGTTATACACCCCGTATATTCTTTAGGAATATTTTGATCGCTATATGAAAATGATATCAATATATATTTGTAAACAAATACTTTTATAATATTATAATCAGTAACACTATTCTATGTCTGACCGTAGAATAACGCTCTGGCCATAATGGGAGCCGCATGACCCGATCATAAAACCGCACAATCCCAAGTAGTTCACACACTGCGTGATCCCAGGTCTCCCATGTGCCATGCAGTCCTAGGCAATAGCCTGTAAAACTACTCTAGCCACTACCCGTCGTCTCCCGTGTTGACGTCACACCTATATGATGGTGGCCATAAAAATAGAAATCACATTTACGACCAGATAGAATACCAAAGTTACTGTCAAATGAGATCAGTGATGCAGAGTGTCTGATCTTCTCAACGTATGACCTTGGATAACTCATGCAACCTGATGAGTCCAGCGTGGCCAATTGCCCCGTGCAATGACCTGCGACGTATGAACTCACCCAACCACACGCTTGATGATTCTTCCACCCGACCACATGGAAGTGAAAGACTTGATCTTGCAATTGCCGAAGAAAGAGCAAGAACCAAGGGACAGAGAAGACCCAATTCTAAGGATCAGTAATGGCAGTTGTGCACAAACCCTAGAATAGGCGATGAAGCAATCTGTTATTTCAAACTGACTCAACTCATCTTTACATTTTTTGAACTCAAACTCACACAAAAAAAAGGAAACCTAAATTTATAGCCATCATGTTATTTTGGTTATAGCGGTGCGACCACAAGGTTTCTAAGGTTGATACTATATCCATTGCGTGGATCTTAGAATAAGCTTTCAACTAGCACAAGAGCACCCAAATTGGACTCTGTTTGTAAAAATTATGCCCTTTTTATTACGAGCGCTGTAGGTTGTCCTGAATTGAATATGAATTGAGTTATAAATTGATTCCAGTTTTGATTTCGATTGGGCTTGAGGAAAATCTAAATTGGGTTTGAAAATCTTATCCAAGACTTGGGTTTTGGATTATTAGGTTTCTCCCATTTTCCTTCTCCTTTTCTTCCTTTTTTCCACGCATGATTCCTTTCTTCTTCTCTTGGCTGCATAGCTCTTCTTGCTTCCATGCGCTCGTCCGTCTTCTCTCCTTCATACTTGATACTTTGTAGCTTTTCTTGAATTATTAGAACATGAACTCCATGCCCTTCCTCGCTTGCATTGGCCCCGGCCTTCCTCACCTCCATCTTGGTTCCAAATACTTTCATCTTGTCAAACCTGAAAACATACAAAGTATTTGCATTAGGTAGTAGTCAATTCTCATGTAAATCATAAGTAAACTCATTAAGAAATAAATTTACCTATTGGTTAAGTAATTTGGCTCTAGCTCTTGTCATTGGACCCTTATGCAAATCATGATTAACATCTTATACACTTGAAGAAATGGACGATGCACTAATACTAAGGATGTCCTCATCATTCTCCCATTCTTCAAGAAAATCCATCCTAAATAAAAAGAATAATATATATATATATATATATATATATATATATATATATATATATATATATATATATATATATATATATATATATATATTATCCACACTTCTCTGTTTAGCACATTATGAACATCTGAAGGCATAGCAAACAAAAAGAACAATGCATATGCATGTTATATGTATAAACCAATTATTGTGTCATCCTCATTATTTTGCTCAAACCAATTAGCACAACAGCAGACATTGGATGTATTTGATATATACATTGCAATAGATCAAGTTATTGAAATATGGGGGGAGAAAATTTTTAAGTGCATTCATGCTTTAACTGCGTTATTCTGATTTACATGTATATGATTGTACAACAAATGATGGACAATTAGGCTTAAAAAATATTTGAAAAAGTAAGCACCATCAGTTAAACTCATTTTATTGGGTTCATAACATTTCACAAAAGATTGTTTACTCAAAATATGCAATTTCAATTCAGCAAACTTATCACATGTAATACATATTCGATAAACATAGAATTTATCGTCTACACCATAATCTCTAATAAAATTGAACTTATATGTGTAGGAATAAGTACTAACTAGTAATTTTAAATATGAAATTTTAGCAAGGTTCTCAATCAGACTAAATAGCTCTTTAGAATCATCAAACATGTTAATTACCAGCTGCAAAGCTTTATATTAAATTAGTATGCATGACAATTTAAAACAAAGTAATAAATAATAGATTTGAAATAATAGATTCAATATGATCAAAGTTCATGACTTACCTTTGCTTTGCTCAGTTACAAATTCTTGAACTTCAGGTTCTGCTTCTGCTCCTTCGAAGACGTTATCTAATGAGAGAGAAAGTGAACGAAACACAAATAAATTCAAACAAAATCTAAAAACAACAAAATTAGAACCAAAAAATATAGCTCAATTTTAGATGAATTTAGGATGAAAAATTGGGCCAATTGGAGTTCAAATGAAAGAGAACGGGCTCTTAGAAGATTGATCAGTTGAGAAAATTCTGGAAAATAACGGAGTAGAGAGAAAGGAGAATGTTCTCTGGAATATTCCCTTCAGAATTAATTTAATAAAAGCTAGAGGTTGACAAGCAAGGATGGCAACGGGGAATTCCCCGCTGAGGAGTGGTGGAACGTCCCCGCCCCTGATTCTTCCCCGTTCCCTGCCCCCGCCCCCGCCCCCGATTACATGTCCGGGGAAGAATTCCTCTCATTCCCCATCCCAGTGGGGAACGGGGTCCATGATGGGGATCTATTCTCTGATAATAAGTGACCACTTGGAATATACAAATAATTACAATCAGCAATAATATGACAATTAGATCAATAAAATTTGCATGAATTCACCACAATAAATGTACAATAGGTGCATCACCTAAGTCAAACAAGTGTTTATTTCTCGATTTAGGATTTTACAAGGTATTAATAAAGTATCATATGAGATACATGATATGGTATACAATGATTTGGATTCCCAATAGGGAACGGGTATGGAGGGTAGGGGAACGTCCCCGTCCCCGTCATCCCCGACGGGGAATAATTTACTTGCTACTTATCCCCATGGGGAAGAAACCTTCTCATCCCCGCCCCATAATAGGGGAATTCCCCACTGGAGAACGGGGAATGGGACCCAATTGCCATCCCTACTGACAAGTGGGCCCCTTAGTCTATGGACCAAGTCCACGGTTTGGCTCGGTCTATCGTGGACTCGATGCACCAGAGGATGACTAGGACTGACATGGGATAACACGTGGCATAACACGTAAGCAAGATTTGGTGAGGTGGTTTCTAGGTGGCATGATGAC
The DNA here is from genome assembly GCA_036346575.1 of Dendrocalamus sinicus. Classification (NCBI taxonomy): domain Eukaryota; kingdom Viridiplantae; phylum Streptophyta; class Magnoliopsida; order Poales; family Poaceae; genus Dendrocalamus; species Dendrocalamus sinicus. Next base: position 14,300,135 of record CM070643.1, on the reverse strand, counting down.
ATGGTAAGTGACATGGCATGGGCGTGGTGCTATGAGTTGGTGACCTAAGCTTGTTTGGTGCAGTGTAGGAAACACGTGGGCACTGACATGGCTAGTGAGGTGGCAGCTGACACTAGGCATGCTAATGGGTTTAAACCCAACCCAACCACATGAGATAGAGCCAACTTCTCACCCCCAACCCAACCCACAAAAAGATTTTTCACAACCCAATCTAACCCAAACCACATTATACTTAAACCCAACCCAAACCACCTTTCACTTAAACCCAACCCAACTCGAACTCATGGGTTCAACCCACTTCCCAACCCATTTACCAACCCACTTATTCGTAAAACATCGGTATTTGAAATTTTAACCTCGCGTTCACATTATAAAATTTTTACAAAATCAATTGAAATTTATTGCAAATGATTCTGCGTATAGAGGAGCTACTCTATGCAAATTGATAGGGCTAGACGCACATGTGGCTTTGCATGCTTTTATATGATGTTTTTGTAAAACTTCACTATTTGGAATTTCAACCTCGTGTTTACACCATAAAAGTTTGTTGAAATCAATTAAAATTTATTGGTGATGATTCTACATATAGGGGAGCTATTTTATGCAAATTAGGTGAGCTAGGTGCACACGTGGGCACCGCATGCTTTTATAGGAAGTTTTCATAAAATTTCGGTATTTGAAATTTCAACCTCGCGTTCACACTACAAAAGTTTCGTGAAAATGATTGAAATTTGTTACAAATGATTTTGCGTGAAGGGTAGCTACTCTGTGCAAATTGGCAGGGTTAGGCACACACACGTGGATTCTACATGCTTTTTATATAAAGTTTTCGTAAAACTTTGGTATTTAAAATTTCACCTTCGCGTTCACATCACAAAAGTTTCTCGAAATCAATTAAAATTTATTAGAGATGATTCTATGTGTAGTGGAACTACTCTATGCAGATTGACAGGACTAGATGTACATGTGGACCCCACATGTTTTTATAGGAAATTTTCGTAAAACTTCGATATTTGAAATTTCAACATCACGTTCATACTATAAAAGTTTTACGAAATCGATTGAAATTTGTTGCAAATGATTTTGTGTGTATGGAGCTGCTCTATGCAAATTAGCAGACATATATACACATGTGGCTCTCACATAATTTTATAGAAATCTATAACTGAGTATGGTAGTCTAAACCTATGAACAATAATCTAAGTGCCACCTTATTTAGACCATGACACGGGTTGAACCCGTTCACAACCTGAAATTTCTAAACGCACCCTACCTCAACCCAACCTTTTTATGAGGTAACCCAACCCAATCAAATTCGTTCACTCTTCCAACCCGTTTGTACCCATCCAAACCCAGCTTAATTGAGGACCCATCCTATTTAACCCGTTTAAACCCAACCCATTAGCACCGTAGCTGACACGTGGCTTGGATCCACGGCCGAGGATGGCTCAACACCGATGACGGCAGCGGCGTCTCGCCAGACTTCGGTGTCCACGTCTCTAGCGTGCGCACGCAATGAGGAACACGTTCAGCGGCTTGGATCGGGCGTAGGTGGTCGGCAGCGTTGAGCGTGCGTCCTCATCATCCTGATGTACATGAACAACTGGCTGCTGCTACGCTCGCGTGGACCTTCCGATTAATCAATACGTGCTCGCCACATCCGATCCGTAGAATTTTCGAGCTGAGAGCGAGAGCGACTTGCAGTAGCCGTAGTAAGTTTTACAAGACGAGCTGCCTCGCTCCAGTGGTCACCATCAGCCCATGAACCGCAGCGAATCCCCAATTTCCTCACTAAAAACACGTTTCCGGCCTCTGGCAACCTGTGACCAGATCAGGTGAGTGAGTTGTCCACGGAAAAGCCAAATTAAGCAAAGCAAAAGGACACAATTGTTTTTGCCTCTCTCTCTCTCTCTCCCCTCTCTCCTCTCTCCTCGCTTTGGTTATATATACCCCTCTCGCCGTCCAGCACTTGAGCGAAGGAGCTGAGACACAAAGGCACAGCTCGTCAGCTAGCTCATCACTCGAGAAGTACTCGCGGTTGAATCGTCCCAGTACGTGCGTCAACTCCTTCACTATTCTTCTCTCGTTTTGTTTTATTCGTGTTCAGTGTTCTTATGAGCCACAGTAGTCTAATAACGCCTTCGAGGTGGAGTACTAGCTAGCTAGCTAGTGTCCATACCTCCCTCTCGCCATCCATGCACGAGTCGTCGTCACTAGCATTTCCATGAGTCCAGACTCCTCGTGCTTTTGTCCCGTTCCTTCTCGTGATTCGTCGTGTTTTTCTTCTTGGTTTGTGTTTTTATTTTGTAAGGCACGCGTCGTGCATGTATGGCCCCGTTTGACATGGCTCCACTTCACAAGTGGAGCTGTTTTTTTTTACTTCACAAGTGGAGCCGGGTGAAGCTACTTTTTTCAGCTCCTTGGGTGAAGCTACTTTTGTCTCAGCAGGTTTTAAGAAACTCCTTGGTTGGAGCTATTTTGTTTTACCCCGTTTGACACAAACAGCTCCAAACAGCTTCAAACAGCTCCAAGGAGCTGGTGGTGGAGCTGTGCCAAACGGGGCCTATATATACGCCTCGCGCGCGCGTTTGTAACTGCAGGTGGTATATAGCTACCACTGTAGGTTAATTAGTAGACCACTTCCTTTTTTTGAGCGATTTTTAATTACTCTTTTACTGTTGCATAGGCGGCATAGCAATGGCGGACTGCATGCAAGAGTGGCCGGAGCCCGTCGTCCGCGTGCAGGGGCTCGCCGAGAGCGGCCTGGACGCCATCCCGCGCTGCTACGTCAAGCCGCCGTGCGACCGCCCCTTGATGCAGCTGGCTGCCGACGTCCAGGAACACTCAGACATCAGCATTCCGGTCATCGACCTCGGCGAGCTGCTCTTTGAGGGTGGCCTCAGCAACCTCACCGAGGCCGTCGCGGTGGCTTGCCGGGAGTGGGGGTTCTTCCAGGTGGTCAACCACGGGGTGCGGCCGGAGCTGATGCGCGCGGCGCGGGAGGCGTGGCGCGGCTTCTTCCGCCTGCCACTCCCGGCGAAGCAGATGTACGCCAACTCGCCGCGGACGTACGAGGGATACGGCAGCCGGGTCGGCGTCGAGAAGGGCGCCGTCCTCGACTGGGGAGACTACTACTTCCTCCACCTCTGGCCGGAGGCCACCAAGAGCCTGGCCAAGTACTGGCCGGCCAATCCTGGCATCTGCAAGTATGTACTCCTCCCGGCCTTTCGATTTTCCAGATTCTAGATAGCCCATGTGCATGTAGCTGGGGTTCTTGTGGTACAGATGTATGTGTAGTACTACATCGAATTTCCTTTTAGAAAGAGAGGGTGCCATCGACTTGTGCATTATTTGGCACACTTTTGGATTAATTGTTTCTTTTATTGATGTTGTACAGTTATTAATTATTCAAATTGAATTCCGAAAACTGCATGTTAGTCCAGTTAAACCCAGGGTTCAAAATTTCGTCCAAAATACCGAAATTTCAACTCTTTCGTTATCCTCCGAAAGAGCAATAGTTCAGTCAAGTTTTGGCTGAATTTATTCCTATTTAAATTTTATCCAAATTTTAATCAAATTTTATCAAAAAAATTGTAATTTTCTTCTGAACTTTTGAACAAAATGGACGAAATTTTGTCCTTTCATTCCTCCCGGTGACCTCAAAAAAATTTTTGAGGCCGAAACATTTAACCCTGGTTAAATCTTCTAGCATAATTATTTTCTAAATAAAAACATTTTCAATTTGTTCCATATATTCTATGTATGGTTTAGCTATAATTAGTTAACTAGATTTGAATAATTTGTTTTTTTGCGTGGAAAAATTAACACTATGTGTTTATCTACCTGGTACAAGGTTTTCTATTTTTTTTTGTTTTTAAAAATATTCATATTTTTTGTGCTACTCGGTAGTACATGTGAAATTAATAATAAGCATGTCAAGTAGTAAAATATTCTGGGACAAAACAGGAGTAATGTTTCGAATGACACACTGCGAAACTTACCCAAATATATTTAATTCGCTCAAAAATATATGTATATGTATCCAAGGTTGGTCAGCTTTTACCTGAGAACAGTGTACTGATTGTCAACTATACATAAATTAACGTAACTGTCCATCATGGCGTACTCTCCAGCTACTACCATTTATTTTTGTTTTTCTTATTCTTTTTTGCCTAATATTAATATTTTTCTTTTGAAAATTTTTCCTACTAGTCATTGCTAGATGCCTTAATTGTGACACATGCATGGATAGACGTCATAACCATAGTTGGCCAGTCTAAAATCTATACAGATAGGTTGTAGAAAAGGAGGTTTGTTTCGATCCTGCAGCTCTCACGACAGGGAATCCAAAACGTGCATGCAACAAAAAGAAGGGGGAGGGTGCTTTCATGCAAAAGGCCCAGGGCAAGAGTGACTACCATTCCAAGCTAGCAACGCATAGTAAAGGCTTGTAGCCAGTGGCGGAGCCAGTATTTGGATACGTCTTGGACTCAGTGGTAGAATGATTTAAGATATTTGGGTTGGATCATGAAAATGTTACTCAGGTTAGACTAAATTTACTCAGATTGTACACTAGATATTTTTCTACACCCCGAACTGAAACTTACCCTGTCTAAGATGTGGCTCACTCGGAAGCAACACATAGTAAACGTTTTGTAGTGACTCGGGTAGCTAGTAAGAAAACTGTATAGATACAAAAACATTTACCATTATTAGTGATAACTTATGTTTATGTATGTGTACGAACAGGGAGGTGTCGGAGGAGTACGGGCGCGAGGTGGTCAGGCTCTGCGAGCTGCTGATGAAGCTTCTCTCCGTGAGCCTGGGGCTGGACGAGGGGCGCTTCCAGGAGGCGTTCGGCGGCGCGGAGTGCGGCGCGTGCCTGCGGGCGAACTACTACCCGCGGTGCCCGCAGCCGAACCTGACGCTGGGCCTGTCGGCGCACTCCGACCCGGGCGGCCTCACCGTCCTCCTCGCCGACGAGCACGTCCGCGGCCTGCAGGTCCGCCGCAGGGACGGCGAGTGGGTCACCGTGCAGCCCGTCAGTGACGCTTTCATCGTCAACGTCGGCGACCAAATTCAGGTGACTAATCAATTAATTACCTTGCGCGCGCGCGCGTGGTGCATGCATGCATGTGCTATACTGGTTTCTAGAAGCAAAATAGAACTAGTAGCTAGTGGCACTACTGAATCGTGAACTCGATCGAGACCATGACTAAATACTTGCCACGTGTACCTAACTGTACACATATACGTATTGTTCTTGTCGGTACGTACAGCTGGTCGGCCTGTATACCCTTCCGTCTTTAAAATTAAGAATTTCTGCCTATCTGGATAACTAACTGAGGCTAGTTAATTAGGAGCGAAATGATCGGATAGATCTTAGCTACGGCCGGTCAGCAAGGAAGCTAGTTCCGGAGTTGACTTGCGACGATCTTTCGCGCAGCTCGCACGCCATGAGAGCACACATGCGTGGACGGTGAGTCTAATCATAAAATGTACGCGTGGATTGTGATTGCTCCAAAACGTAGCAATTTTCTGTGTGCCGGTTTGAAGCTACCTCGGACAAACATGTTACGGCGAATCATATCACGTACGAGCCACCCAACCGCACATGCACGGCCAATTCATCCATATCAATATTCCATGTAAATGAATGCAATCTAGCTACACATAGCTATACTCTAGTCTCTAGTGGCAATACTTTTGACATGTATACACTATCCTCGGCGATATATCTGTTAATAATTTTGTTGAGATGATCTGTTAATAAATTTTGAATTAATTTGTCCCTGTAACTAAACAGATACTGAGCAACTCTGTGTACAAGAGCGTGGAGCACCGGGTGATCGTGAACGCCAAGGAGGAGCGCATCTCCCTCGCGCTCTTCTACAACCCGAGAGGCGACGTTCCGATAGCGCCGGCGCCGGAGCTGGTGACGCCGGACCGGCCGTCCCTCTACCCTCCGATGACCTTCAACGAGTACAGGATGTACGTAAGGAAGAACGGCCCCAAGGGCAAGGCGCAGCTCCAGGCTCTCAAGGGCCAAGACATCACTACTGAAATAATTAATTAACCGCATCGATCCGACGGTAGTTCATCAGACCTAGCTGCTAGCTAGCTCGGTTCCCACGTATCATCTGATTGGAATTAATAACACATGCATGTACGTACGTACAGGCGTACTTTGTTTATATAATAAATTGCACTTTGCACTAGATAAATTATCACTTATTTCATTTTACACCAGGTTTTATATATGCTTTCACTTTGCACCAGAGTAGAGCAAATGTTGTTTTACTTTGCACTAGGATCCCGACTTCGACTACGGCCCCCTTCGACTACAGCCTCGATTTCGAGCACAGCTCTTTTGGACCACGACTTCGACCTCAATCAAGGCTTCAACTTAGACTACGGTGTCGACTTTGAGCATGGCTCCCTTCGATCACGGCCTCTTGACTATTGCTTCGACGTCGACAACAGTTTCGACCATTCAACCACGGCTTCGACTTCTACCTTGGTGCAAAGTAAAATAACATTTATTTTACTGTGATGCAAAGTAAAAATATGTGTAACGTTGGTGTAAAATACAACAAGTAATAATTTACCTGGTATAAAATATAATTTACTCCAGTTTATACTACATGTACATGTGATCATGTAGCTAAACTACATGCATGCTCTCACGTGTATGTATATATGTGTGTATTTGTATGTGTGTATACTTTTGTCTTACGTACAACTGGAGTACTGAATTAATATTGAAAGCCACCCATAGCTTGCATGCATGCATGGTTCAAAATGTATCGAGTTTTATATCTGGAATATTGTTTGAGGTATCTCTGAATATATACCGTACACTACACACACGGACGCTTTATCCAAAGCGTACGCGCACGCTACGCGCGGATCACAAGTGTGCGCGAACTGACTTGCATCAGCAGTTCGTACGTAATGGGACCGACAGTAACTTTCCTAGTATTGTATTATAAAAGTTATCACCGGACAAAACAGGAGTTATTAGCTCACCGCGATTCATGCGTAACTGAAGTTTTTCCAATTTGTAAAACGTTATTAGCTTACCCTCTTCAACTTACATGTCGTGAAACATTAAGTTATTGCCACCAATTGTAGTCTAACAATTTTTTGTGATGAACCAAAAAGTTACTAGCGTTTGTGAATGAAGTTATTGTCATATACATGTTGAGTTACTGCTAGCATTTAAACTTACTATTGCTAGCATTCAGTCTACCAACAATACGACCGCCAACCATACGTGGAGCTGACTGAATGGGGGGGGGGGTGACGCGATTGCGATTGGCTGATTGGGTTTGGATCTCATCGCTAGGGTGCACGCTTATTCTACGATTAGCCACTGAATAGTGTGTGTATAAACACTAACCAACGCGTAGGTGTAAAATAAGTGCACACCCCTAAATGACCCAACCAGTCAACCATTCCACCATCCCACCCCATGCTTAGTTAATAGCGTTTGCTAATTATGTAAAGTTACTATCGAATGTACATCAAGCTATCATCAGTAATACATGAAGTTACTTATAGTTATCATCTGTAATTCATAAAGTTACTGCCGTGTGTGAATGAAGTTATTGTCAATATGCATGAATTGAGAGGAAAGTTACTGCCGTATATAAGTGAAATTACTGCCAAACACATATGGAGTTACTGGCCGTTTGTAACACTATAAAACTGGCAGTAAGTCTACATATATTTAATAGTAACTTCACTCATACACGATAGTAACTTTATATAACATGATTTTTGCAGCGTCAAAACATATTTGACATGTATCTTGTTTTGTTAAGCTCGTAATTTCGAACGCAATGGTGAAACGGATCACACATTGGATTTTTAAAACAGTTAGAATAGTTTTAGCTTGTAAACAAGATAAAAAAAATTATAAGTCAAATGCATTTATTCTCTTCTCTCTCCTGTTACATGCATGCATGAAAGTCAAGTTAATACCCATTGCAATGAAAGTTATGACATGTTACAAGGAAAGTTACCATCGGCTATGTACTGTGAGCATTCGACAGTAACTTCACTCACTACCAATGGTAAATTCATTCAGAAACATCAGTAACTTTTTGGCACTGTAAAAGTTTGGCAATAACTTCATTCGGAACTGATGATAACTTCATTCAGAAATGACAACAACTTTTCGACGCACTGGTTATCATCAATTCGTGCGTACAGCCAGCAATCCGCACATACTGTGCGCGCTGCGCTGAATAGCTGTGTATATATACAGTATAAATAACAGGGGCACCATGGTGTCCAGGCTCCATGATTGAGACTTTCCATCCATAATTGATTCAGCATGCTAAATCAATGATTTCCTTTCCAAATCGATATCTTTCCGAATTAATGAATGTTAACGACTTTGGCTAATATATTATACATCATTGCACTTATACGCATCTAAAAACAATATAAAGGTAGGGAGGCTTAATGCCCAGACACCATAATGCCCATTTCAACGTCATATATACACACACTACAGTAAAGTAGCAACCAATCAGGTCTCGGTACTCCAATGGTCGATCGATAGGTAGACAGCTACAGCAAGCTAGCTACATATCTACAGGAGTAGCTAGCTAGCAACAAGTTGTGACTTTGTGAGAAGTGATAAGACATTTGCTGCTACAAAAGTTCCGATTAAAGCTGCCCATAAGTTGTAAAAAGGAAGGCCGCTACTACTGGGAGCAGACACACAGTCGATCGATAGAGCCAGTGTGTGTGGAAAGCAGCTAAAGTTAGGCAACACAAATCCACAGCGACACAGAAGAGACCCAAAAGGGCATCCGCTTTACTTGGTTGGTGACTGCGCTGATAGCTAGCCGGCCCGACAAGTCATCAATCAGCACGTGTTTTAATCTTGACTCGATCACCACTCACCACTCATACATGCTAAGCTGATCTGCCTGCATATATATCCAGATGCCCAAGTGGAAATCAGTCATTTCCCCCAAAGCGCGTGGCATTTATATTATTATATATGCACGCGTCGTGGCTACTAGCTAGAGTCGCAAACTATCGTACTTTTCACCGTTTTTCTGATCAATTTTATCTCTGAAGAGACTGAAAGAAAAATGACCACAGTCGCAAGTGTGTGCGAAGGAGTTAGTATTTTATGTCAGGGTGGTGATGGTGTAAGATAAAGATATTAAGGTTTGCAGGACGGGTGCCCTATCTAATCATGCTTACAGTTCCATTACATTCACCAACCAACCTGCAAACAAGGGTAAACTATTCATCCTTCAATGTTTTAGGAAGTATAAGGATTTTCTCACATGACTGAGTAAGAGCATCCGGAGTGTATGAAAATAGGGGTTATAAGTCACCTTAAGGTTGATCCTATACATTACAGGGTTGATCTTAAGCAGGCTATAAGCAAAAAAGCTTAAGACCGGTTCTCAAGCTAAAGATCTGACCACAAGCATTAAAACACTATTTTCTTTTAATCCTGTTGTTCTCTTTCCCTCCACTAGCCAACTACCAACTACCACATGTGGCCGAGTGGGACCCTTGTTATAGCCAAGCGTTGACTTCAAACATAACGAGTCAGTCTTAACTATTAGGTAGGATCCACTTTAAAATTTATTGCGATATATACGCTCTTGATGTACTAATAACGAGTAGAACATCATCTGTTGAGTCAGGAAGTATCTTTGCACAATCTGGAGCATTAATTGGACAGCGTACCTGGCCAGCTGCTGCTAGCACTCGTAGAGAGTTGGGATTACTACTCTGAATATGGAATAAAGTAAGCAAGAATATTGCCGACCATGCACCTAACGCGTGGGCATGCAGCTAGCAACAGCAGAAACACTCACGTGAATTATAGCAGTAATCATTTGATTAAACCAAAAACATCTTGCTAGCTAGTCTATGTCGTCATCGCGGACGCAAGCATGCGCCAAAGCGCACGGCGCCACACCTGGCGCCTATTGGTTCAGCCGTGCGTGTTGGTGCATAATACACTATGATATATAGTATGGTTAAATTCTTTTGAGTTGTGGTTTATAAATTTTAAATTTTGATTGAAATAGTGTATGTAATTTTAACCAATATAATTGAAGTTGATATAGTATCTATTATAATCAACTTAGGCCCTGTTTGGATCAGTTTCAGATTGTTAAAAACCAGCTATTACTTCTAGTTTTTAAAAGCTGGTTTCTAAGCAAAAACTGATGGGTTGTTTGGATCCCCTAGTTTTTAAAAGCTGGTTTCATTTATGATTGGTGCTAATAGACTATTATACCCTTATATTTATGATTGGAAGCGTCTGTGCGTGGTCTTTAATGAGGGTAAATGGGTATTTGTGAAAAAAAACTGGCAAAAGCTGGGTATCAACAGCTTCTTGGTTTTTAAGAATCTGGGTAGGTAGATTTTAAAAACTACCCCAAAAACTGGTGTGTTTGGATCCCACCTAGTTTCCAAAAGCCAGATTCTTAAAATCTGGGTGGATCCAAACAGGCCCTTATAGATTCCACCTTAAAAAGTGTTTTGTTATTTTAGCAAAAATCAAAATACATAAATATAGTACCCAAAACAACCTAGCCATTAGCCGGATTAATTTAGTCGTGGTCAACTCGTATGCGTGTGTAAGTAAACTCTGCGTCCATTTAGCAATTAAATCCCTGGGAATTCTCTGAAGAGATTGTTGTTGTTTATTGATCGTTCTTGTCAAAAGGTGACAGGTGCATTCTTTTGCAACGAACCAGTATGACAATTGAGCTAATTTTTCTCTCTAAAAAAGAGCTAATTAAACCATGTTTGTAAGGAAACACCAGTGAGTATTTGATTTGCATGGGTTGTCAAAGGCATCGGTTGAGGAGATATTAACATAGAGGCTTGAATTGTTAATTAACTTTGAACTGATTAGTTTCTCAATATATATATGACTATGATCGACGGCCTTGAAATAGTACTAGTATTTATGTACAAGGAAATCGCTCATTTGCCTCATCTTACTTGTGGTTTTGATGATTTGAGACTAAGTTCTATGTAACTGATCTATTGCCCTATCTTTCCCGCGCTCTTTTTTTTGTTGCGATTTTTACGTTTTAAAATGGTTTTCAATTTCTTTTGGCCATAACCCCACACGAAAAGACTAAAATTCGCTCCTGGCCGTGATTGGCTAACTATGTGGTTGGGTTACACCAGGCTGAACCCAACCCACCGCTCCACTGCCCCTGAGCCCTCTCTAGCAGCCTAGCTCCCTCTCCCTCTCTTGTTCCCTCCTCTGTCGACCAAGGAGGCCACCGTCTTCCCCAAATCCGGCGACGGTGGCGTAGGCGCGGCTCGAAAGCAGATATCCTTCGGCACGAACCCTAAAACCTAAATCGAACCCTACTCCATCTGCTATCCTACCACAGATCCAACTTGGGTGGGGTGGGGGGGGGGGGTGGTTACAAAACATAGACAGGAGAGAGCTTGAGGGGGAGACAGATATGAGCACCGACGGCGCCACACTCCCCCATCGCGGGCATTTTGGTCTGTTCATGTGGGGTTATGGCCAAAAGAAATTGAAAACCATTTTAAACGCAAAAATGGCACAAAAAAAAACAAAGGGCACACAAAAGATGGGGCAATAGATAAATTACATGGAACTTAGCCCCAAAATATTGAAACCACAAGTAAAATAGGGCAAATGATTATTTTGCTCTTTATTTTCGGAAGGTCCCCATCCTTGTGTCCTTGAGACAAATAACGAGATCATTAAAATTCCTCTGTACAAAAGGCCAAAATTTAGAAATTGGGCCTTACCTTTCTGGTGGACCGTTCACTGAAACAAGCCTGCTGACGCTCCGACTTTTGAATGGTAGGCCGAACCGAGTAAGGCCATCTATACCAGGCCTGAAAGTGTGTCGTACATACATTCTGCCAATGGAGCCCAATAAGCTATTTGTGATCTCACAAAACATCCAAGACTGCGCATGGAGAAATAGTTGACAAACACTCACAGCCAAAATGAATCCTATAAATTCCATCTAGATTCTAGACACTGGGCCCATCTGGCAGCTACTAATTCCACAAAAGGGATTACTCGAGAAGATTATCATAGACAGCTACTGAATTTTCACCCAGACACCTTGTGGAAATCTGAACCTGTGGCTTGAGTTGTGACCTCTGTTATATTATGAGCTTCTGTTCTGTAAATGAAACTTTTATTTACCAAATGACAAAAAAAAGGTGTACCAATCAAGTTGGGCTCCTGTTGAGGCATGGGACCAGACTGAATGGGTCCACATTTGTCTTGAAACCCAAAGAAACCAAAGGCCCACAGGAGATAAGGACATTGTAACTTTTGTTTGGCTTTGTGTATTTATTTTAAACGAGAGAGGGAAAAAAGGGACAAAATAAAGTAAAAGTAGAACGCATCAACATCAGGAGGGAAATGTAAAAGGCAGTGGTCTCGGTGTAACTTACGGGCATTTCTTATCGATTCTTTTCTGCTTCCTTTCGTCCTCAAAGTAAACCGGAGCTAAAGCGACCGAGCCGTGCAAGCGAAAGGAGTACATTGCACATCACGCCACTCCTGGTTTTCCTTCCAAACCTCACCGAATTAATTGAGGTCGGGTTCGTAGCGGCACGGACGGAGGCGTTGTTTTCGCGTCACATCTCGTTTACCGCTCGCGGTTTTTATTGTCGTCAAGGACGAACAGAATCTCGTGGATTCGGCTGGGTTTAATTTCGACGTCGTTCTCTGAACACGACCGGGAAATCGATATGCTTCCGCGGCGCCTCCTACCGGTGGCTCGCTGCAAAAGTTGCTGCTGGAATGCAGTGCAAAATCCTGAGCTATAGTTGATTAAATTAAACTGAACTGGCTATGGCTTATGATACTAACATTGCCTCTATGATTCTATCTGTTTCAAAATTTGCAAGAGTCGCTCGTAACAGTGCTTTGCTTTGTAGTATCAGTCTTGCACAGTATGTTGAGGCGATTTATGTACTGCTGCTTGAGTTCCCCCTTTCTGCAAGAATCTCGTGCTGGCCGTTGCAGAAGGTGAGCCACCCATCGAAGCGCAGAGATGGCTCTAGAACCTAGGGTCGTGCACGGACCAACCTGTTGGAGAGTGCCTCCCTCCACGTCTGAAGATCACTCAACGGCACTCTGAAGATCAGCTAGTCAGTTAGGCATGCATAACTACTTCTGTTGTAACCCTGTACAAATACTCATTCATGAGTTCAATGCAATCACGGTTGATCCTATTATCTCTCTACATGGTATCAGTTACCTAGCGCATCCATATTCCTCTGCTTCCGCATCCCTCTCTTCTCTCAGCATCCACCTGCGCCATGTCCTCGCCTGCTCGTTCCTCGGCGTCCTCCGACGACAATTCTGCCGCTACTCCCCCTCAGCCAGCGCCAACGTCGGTGGTCCAGACCGTGAACATCCGATCCCACGTTCCGGTCACCCTCGACATCGCCGACTCCAACTACAGTCAATGGAGGTGCTTCTTCGACTCTGCCATCGGAAAGTTCGGGCTCGAGGCGCATATTTCTTCTCCACCACCGCTGCCGCAGCGCGACGCCACATGGCGTCAAGTCGACCATCGTCGACAAGAATCGGATCTACACAACCGTCTCCAAGGAGATCTTCGACATCGTCCACAAGCCCGTGCAACGGCATTCACGATTTGGGTGACATTGAAAGCCTCTTCGCGACAATGAGATGCAACGAGTCGTTTATCTTGAGGCCGAGTTCCGCGGCGTCAGCGAGGCGACTGGCGTCACCCGATCGCTCTCGTCTCAAACACCTCGCCGATAGCCTTCGCGACGTCGGCCACCCCGTCTCCGAGCCGAGCCAAGTGCTCAATCTTCTTCGTGGCCTGAATCCCAAATTCCGCCACGTCAAGCCGGTGATGACCGCTAAATTCCCACCTCATACCTTCATGAGTGCTCGCTCCTACCTGCTGCTAGAAGAGATCCGGCTTCAACATGACGACAAGATGGATGCCGGCCACGCCCTCGTCGCGGGCAATGGCTCTTCGTCGACCGGTGCGTCCTCCGGCTCCACCGACGCCTCCACCGGTCGCTTCCCCAACACCGGCAAAGGCAAGGGCCGCAAGCGCGGCCGCGGCGCCAGCACCTCCGGCGGCACCTCCGGCACTCCATCCAGTGGCGGCGCTGGAAGACCGATGTGTCCCACCTCGGCACCATGGGCGGCTGGCTATAACCCTTGGACCGGTCTGGTTCAGGCCTGGCCCATGCCGTTCCGCGCCCCTGGCTCTGGTGTTCTTGGCCCGCGTCCACCCTTCCCGCCCCAACATGCCATGACGGCCCAACACCAGCCTGGACCGCTCGCTCCGGCTGACTCTTCCAGCGCCGGCGGGACGTGCTGGGATAATGCCGCTCTCTACGCCGCGCACGCGATCGCCACCATCGTGCCTCCACCAAAGAAGCCGATCGGTACTTCGATACGGAGCCACTACCCACATGTCGCCAACGCCCGGTATCTTTCGCTCTTCCACCGCCGCTCCTTCTCCTCCTTCATCACGGTTGGCAATGGCGCCAGTCGCCGATGACTCACACAAAGACCACCGCCATTCCCACTCCCACTAATCCTTTGCTTCTTCGTGATGTTCGGTTTCTCCTTCTCTCATTAAAAATCTGGTGTATGTTCGTAAATTAACTCGTGATAATAACGTTTCGTTGAGTTTGATCCTAACGGTTTTTCCATTAAGGATCTTCCAACCAAAATGGTGAAGCTCACGTGTGAGAGCTCCGCGAACTCTACCCACTCCGTCTGCTGAGCACCAGTCCTATGCCGCAAGCTCTACACACGCCGACCTCGGCATGCGCGTCTCGGCATCCGGGCTCTTCTTGATGTCTTCTCTTACGCCACCATTTGATTTTCAGTGTAATAAATCGCACCTCATGACCGTCATTCCCGCTCGGTTAGGCAAGCATGTAAGATCGCCGTTTACTTCCTCGAATCAATAACCTATTTCCGCTTCAATTGGTTCATTCGGATGTTTGACCGCTCCAGTTCCTAGTTACTCGCTACAAATACTATATCGTTTTGTTAGATGACTTCACGCATTACACATGGACCATACCCTCCGGCGTAAATCGATGTTCTTTCATTGTTCAAACCTTCTTCTCCTACGCCCGCACTCAATTCCGCCGCCCATCCTTGCGCTTGAGACGGATAATGGCAAAGAGTTCGACTCGCCGCTATGCGCACCTTTCTCTCGCTCACGGCACCGTGTTTCGTCTCTCTTGCCCGTATACGTCCACAAAAATGGCAAGGCGAACGCGTGCTCGCTCGCACTTTAACGATTGTGTTCGTACTCTCCTCATTCACGGTGCAGCTCGGCGTCATCTCGGCCGAGGCCCCGAACATAGCGACATTTCGCTTAGCCGCGGCCTGCGCGCCGGTACGACCACGCCGCACCATCTCTTGCTCGGCGTCGCGCCGACCTACGATGACCTTAAGGTGTTCGGGTGCCTCTGCTACCCAAACATCACGGCCACGACGACCAACAAGCTGTGCCCGCGCTCTGTCCCGTGCATCTTCCTCGGATACCCCGGCGATCACCGTGGCTACCGCTGCTACAACCCGGCTACAAGACGCGTGATCACCTCCCGCCATGTCGTCTTCCGCGAGCATGAGTTCCCGTTCCGCAACATTCCATCGTCCCGCTTGCCGGACCCGCCTCACGCACCGGTTGGTGAGGACACGGTAGTCATTCCAGTCCCCGCGCCTCCACCACAACCTGCTGCTCGCGTCGGCAGCGCGCCACTCGCCACAACTCCTGCTGCTCGGGCCGCGCCACAATGTCACCACCGCCGTTCGCCGTCCAAAGACCACACCATTGGCTACCTCGCCGCTCCACCACCGCCGCTCGAACAACACCACATGGTCACTCGCGGCGCGGCGGCATCCACAGCCCAATCCAGTACGCCCTCACGGCGCCGGACACACTATTTCTCCGTGCCCACCTCCGTCCGTTCGGCGCCGCGACGACAATCGGCGCCGTGCCATGCGGTCGAGGTCGACGCGCTTCATGCAAACCGGACGTGGACTCTAGTTCCACGCCCACCCGGCGCCAAGGTCATCTCTGGGAAATGGGTGTTCAAGACCAAACTCCACTCCGACGGCTCCCTTGATCGGTACAAGGCCCGGTGGGTGGTTCGTGGCTTTCATCAACGCCCTGGGGTCGACTTTGGCGAAACCTTCTCGCCGGTCGTCAAACCTGCTACTATCCGGACAGTGCTCAGCATCATCGCCTCCAAGCGGTGGCCGGCGCACCAGCTCGACGTCTCCAACGCGTTCCTCCACAGGAACATTCAGGAACGCGTCCTCTGTGCTCAGCCGACTGGGTTTGAGGATCCGCAACGCCCCACTGATGTATGCCTTCTCTCTCGCTCCCTTTACGGCCTTCGACAGGCCCCGCGGGCTTGGTTCGACCGCTTCGTCAGCCACGTCAAGACACTCGGCTTCGTTCAGTCGCGAGCCGACTCATCCTTGTTCGTCCTGCGAGCCGGTACTGAGATGGCATATCTCCTACTCTACGTCGATGACATGATCTTGTCGGCCTCGTCTTCCCGCCTCATCACCCGCGTCGTCGGCCAACTCAGGTCCGCTTTTGCAGTGAAGGACATGGGACCGGTGCATTATTTTCTCGGCGTCGATGTCAAGCGCACGACGGAGGGATTTTTCCTCTCGCAGGCCAAGTACGCCGAAGAAGTCCTGGAGCGGGCTACGTACTCCAAACTCCAAAGAGATCACTGGTTCACATTTTCATGCGCTTGGGAATAGATTCTCTTTTGCCTCCAAAAGGTACTTGGATCACAAAAAGGTGAACACACTAATTAAGCACAGGACTCGATCACATTACTTTGATCATTTCCCGCAAACCTTTTTTAGGACGAAGTTATTTGGTCTTGGTCCCCTTTTCGTTACTTCCCCACGTAGTACCACGTACTCCTACTAACTAGGAGATGTGAGTGATTAGTTAGTTAGTATATGAAATGACCTAGCACAATCAATGCTAATAATAAATTATTTACTCATCAGTCATCACCAACCTCGGGACCAAATTAAGTTGAGTTGGTTCTCTTTGTCTGAGTTTTCTTCAGTCGTTTAGCGCCGTGCTAGTACAATTATTATTCTTGTGACGCATAATTTGCTCCTTGATTGACATCAATCTACGAGAGTTGCTTCATTTCATTTTTCTATGGGGGGCTAATAAACCTGTGTGCTAACGTGAGCTAACTATTCTGATCGACAGTAAAGAACTTCCCCACAACTACCGTGGCCACGAATTCTCGCTTTCTGATCGATGTCCTGTCTGAGGAAGGTGCGCCTAACACCCTCTAGATGATGGACGAATTCATGATCCTTCGTGGAACTTTTGTTCGGTGGTCTGTTTTGTATTCAGTGTTTATTGGTAAGCCTTGCTGTAGTAGTTATTCGCAGGCTTCTTTTTGTTAGAGATATATGTATAGTTTGTTATTCCCCATTGTTATGAGGGGTTCTTTGCATATTTGCCACCTGTACTTTGTGTATATATACCGGCCCATTGGCCTCATATGAATACAAGCGCTATTCATGTCTTCTCGTAGTGAGGTCTTGTCTATCTATAAACAATTTGCCACTATGATTCACACACAGTTCTCCACTCCTGTTCGTGTCTTTCGTGCTGATTCTGCTGGCGAGTACCTCTCTCGTTACCTGCGCAGCTTCCTTGCTGAGCAGGGCACTCTCGCTCAGTTCTCTTGTCCTGGTGCTCATGCTCAGAATGGTGTTGCTGAGCGCAAGCATCGTCACCTCCTTAAGACGGCTCGTGCTCTGATGATCGCCGCCTCTATTCCACCTCACTTTTGGGCCGAGGCTGTTTCCACTGCCACCTATCTCGTTAACATCCAGCCCTCTTCTGCTCTTCAGGGAGCGATCCCTGTTGAGCGTCTCGTGGTCTTCTTCCGACTACTCTACCCTTCATATGTTTGGTGCGTTTGCTCGTTCTCCTCGCCTCGAGAACGCACCAAACTGACCGCTCAGTCTGTTGAGTGTGTCTTTCTAGGATACAGTGCCGAGCACAAGGGTTATCGGTGCTGGGATCCTGTTGGTCGTCGGATGCGGGTTTCTCGGGATGTGACTTTCGACGAGTCTCGTCCATTCTACCCACGTCCTGCCTCTCCTTCGGCTTCCTCTGTGGAGTCTCTGTCCTTCTTGACCTTTCCAGATACACCTATATCTATTTTGCCCTTGTCCACCTATCCCACTGAGTCTCCACATATTCCCCCTATGGCCTCTCCGCCGTTGTCGCCGCCTGTGTCGTCTTCTACGACTCCGCCGGCTCCTCCCACTACAGTATCTTCTCCTGCTGTTCCATCTTCTTCTGATGCTCCATCTTCCCCTGATGGGTCATCTTCTCCTCGCTATGCTCTCCGCGATCGTCAGTCGATTCGGCCTCCGCCTGCTTTTGCTTTTCTTTGCGCAGCTACTGCGTGAGCTTGTCTCCTACGGGATCTTTGTTACTCACCCCGAGTGGCGGCTTGCCATAGCCGAGAGATTGCTGCCTCGAGCGTCTTGGTACTTGGGATCTTGTTCCTTTTCCATCTCATTCTCATCCCATCACATGTAAGTGGGTCTATAAGATTAAGACTCGCTCGATGGCTCTCTTGAGCGCTATAAGGCGCGTCTTGTTGCTCGTGGCTTCCAGCGAGAGCATGGTGTTGACTACGACGAGACTTTTGCTCCTGTGGCTCACATGACCACTGTTCGCACTCTTCTTTCGGTGGCGTCTATTCGCCACCGGTGCATTCTCGACTTGATGTCAAGAATGCCTTTCTTAATGGCGAGTTGCGCGAGGAGGTCTACATGCATCCGCCACCGGGTATTCTGCTCTCGAGGGCATGGTGCATCGCCTTCGCCGCTCTCTATGGCCTTAAGCAAGGCCCTCGTGCTTGGTTTGGCGCTTCTCCTCTGTGGTCACTTTGCTGGTTTTTCAGCTAGTGATCATGATCCTGCGCTCTTTGTCCACACTTCGCCTCGTGGTCGGACTCTTCTTCTCTGTATGTTGATGATATGATCATTACGGGGATGATTCTCAGTACATTGCCTTTGTCAAGGCTCGTCTTAGTGAGCGCTTCCTTATGTCGGATCTTGGTCCTCTTAGTTACTTCCTTGGGATTGAGGTTACTTCCACTCCGGATGGTTTCTTTATGTCCCAAGAGAAATATATTCAGGATCTTCTTGATCGCGCCTCTCTCATCGATCATCGTCGTTGAGACTCCCATGGAGCTCAATGTTCACCTCCGACTCTCGATGGCGAGCCTCTTTCGATCCGACTCGCTATCGTCATCTTGTTGGGAGTCTTGTCTACCTTGTTGTTACTCGTCCGGATATCACTTATCCGGTTCATATTCGAGTCGGTTTGTTTCAGCTCCCACTCGGGTTCACTCTGACCACCTTCTTCGAGTTCTGCGATACCTTCGTGGGACTATCTCTCGCCGTCTCTTCTTTCTACGTTCGATTCGTTCTGACTTGAGCCTATTCGGATGCTACTTGGGCGGCGATCCTCGATCGCCGGTCTATCTCTCGCATCGTGTTTTTCTTGGTGGTTCTCTTATTGCACGGAAGACGAAGAAACAGATCGCAGTGTCCGCTCGAGTGCAGAGGTGAGTTGCGAGCTATGGCTCTCTTGGCAGAGATTACTTGGCTACGGTGGTTACTTGAGGATTTTGGTGTTTCACACTACAGACCCCTCTCTTGTCGACAATGCAGTGCTATCGGTATTGCTCGTGATCCCGTGAAGCATGAGCTCACCAAGCATATTGGTGTTGATGCTTCTTTCATGAGGTCTTGTGTGCATGATCGGTGATTACTCTTCAAGATGTGCCTTGAGCTTGGATAGCGGATTTCTTCACGAAGGCCCAGACTCGAGCACAACGATAGCTTCTACCTCTCCAAACTCAGTGTTGTTGATCCACCATGAGTTTGAGGGGGGTGTTAGAGATATATGTATAGTTTGTTATTCCCCATTGTTATGAGGGGTTCTTTGCATATTTGCCACCTGTACTTTGTGTATATATACCGGCCCATTGGCCTCATATGAATACAAGCGCTATTCATAACACTTTTAAGTTTTAAGCAATTAATAAGTATAGAATTTAGCCATCATCATTACATACATGTGCATATCCAAGTCTTGATTTACCACCCAGCAAGGACTAATGTATGGTACGGTCATCATTAGACGAAAGTTTCTGTTTCTAACAAAACCCTTAATAATATCCTGGCCAGCGACCCTATTTGCACAATAATGCGTTGATGCATACTTGTTTGCTGTTGTAAGGAGTATAAAACCAAACTTCATGTTACTATGCTGTAATGAATTCTAGCTGTTAATTAGGTGTGACGCATGTTTGCATTAAAAAAGGGCAGGGAAATGGAGTAGTACAAGAAAACACACATCACCTGGTAAATACCTGTAACGGTACCTTAAAAGTTTGCATTAAAAAAAGGGCAGGGAAATGGAGTAGTACAAGAAAACACACATCACCTGGTAAAAATACCTATAAACGGTACCTTAAAAGTTTGCTTTACGCTTAAGAGCAATGTTCATACCAGAATACCATGATAATGATAGCTTGATAAAGTACACGGTGTGTCAAGACAAACTACAACAAAAAGATAATATAGTCAATGCTAAGAGGTGTGGTTTCTCGCTGAACTTTTTGAAGATTTGAGGCACAACAAAGATAATTTGGCTATGGATTTGTTTAAGCCCTCACAGAACTTCGCTTTAGTAGTCCGGCTACTCAATGTTAAGCCCAAAAAAACCTAATTAGAGTTGTTCTTGTAGACTTGTCGGCGATGACTCCGTATAATCCTAGCTAGGCACCTGAAAATCACCTGACCAGTAGCAGTAAAACGCTGACACGAATGCAACAGTTTGCATGCCGCTACGAATCAAGTTATGACCACCGTGTCAGCATTTAACTCGCACCAACGCCACCACCGCCATGCATGATGCAGCAGACAGTACGTAGTACCGCTACTCGGCACCCGTACCAACGAGGCAGCAACGACGCAAACAACAAAGCGAAGGAACAGGCACGGCCTCGAAGACAATGAGACAGGAACATCCCCACGGCCAGGCCGGGTGGTAGCCGTAGCACTACGCCATCCATCATTCCGGTGTGCGCACTGGCAATCGGCGTGCCGGCCGGCGCAGAGGATCCCCGCCCCGCCCCACCCCCAACAAATCACGGAAAAGTGGCGAGGCCCAGGGGGGTGCAGGGCAGCGCAGCGCAGCGCAGCGCAGAGGTGAGGCCCAGACTTCACTGCGGAGCGGTGAGGTGAGGCCGACGATAATAATGTCGTCCGCGCGCGCGCGCGCACAGTGGATGTGAGGTGGAGGCGGGGAGCCGAGGCGAGTGGTGGAGCCGCGGAGGTGGGAGCGGACTCCCCATCGCCCCGACCACCGACCGCGCGCGCGACGATTGCCAACCGGAGCGGCAGAGAAAAGGGCGCCTGGACGCGCGCGCGCGCGGCCCCCACCACGTCAGTTGGCGCGGTTGCCTAAGCTACGGGCAGGCCCGCCGGAACCGGGCCCGCACGCAGGGGACCCACGCGGAGTCCTCACGCTCTTTTTTTCCCCACCGTTGAAAAGCCAACAAAGGGTGCGCCCCCACACGCCACGGCATAACGCAAGCAAAAAAATGCATATTAGCCCTTTACTATGTTTGGAGGTGCCGTGACCACCCTTTCGAATCTTTGTTGGGTCCTTGTTCAATTTTTGCACTCTCGTGCCTATCCTCTCCGTGGTACGCCAGATCAAAAGGGCATATCGTCAGTTTTTTATTAATATTTTTTTATACAAAACTTGTCGTTAAATTCACTTGCCTTAATAAAGGCCTGATCACAAATTTCTAAGGAAATACTTTTTTGAGCATATCAAGGTTTAAACTAGGTAAGAGAAAACAGGTTCATTATGACCTCTTAATTTTATTGAGATCGGAACGCCATATACAAAAGTCTCGTAGGGAGGAGGTGTCATGAAGGTTAGTGTGGGTGTTTCGCCTATAGCGTGTACCCTCCAGCGTGGGCTCCGTGTGCCGACCTCAATCTGGTGTGCGAGGTCCTAATACCAAACACTGTGATGATCTCCACAGGGCCTGGTAGGTTCAAGCATAAGTAATTATGATGTGAGATCATGGCAAAGACGTTGATAGTAGCTCTCCCCAAGATGGCGTTCTAGGGATAATGGATGTCCACCACATTAAAGTTGACGACTTCCTGTAACATCCTGGAATTTAAATCAGAAATGTATAAAGCTTTTGGATTAATTTTGCAATGTATTTCCATTTGCATTTGGAGTTAGAATGTTTTCCTAAAATTTGGCAAAAGGATTTAAGAGTTAAAAGGATCCAAAAAGGAACATATATGTTTGAATAGTAGAGATTTAAAAATCTAAATTAAGAATCTGAAAACATGATCTAAATACAAGGAGAAAATTTTAATTAAGCATAAAATGTCATCTACAAAGATGAGGGTATGAGAGGTAAAGTGGCAAGTAAATAAAAATGGGTCCACATATGAATACATATATACATATACACATAATGTTGGTCAAATAAAAAAAGGCACATTAGGCAAATAAATCAGTAAATAAAGAGCATAAATATCTGTATATAAAACTATAAGTGTATGTGTATATTTTCATATACATGTGATGAGGATAGCAAAAGAAAAAGAAAAAAAAGAAAAAGAAAAAGAAAAATATGTTGGGGAGTCAGGCCCGACCGAGTCAGCCAGCCCAACTCCCCGCTCTCCCCGTTTCTTCAGCGCGGCCGCCTCCCACTCCTTCTGCCCGAGCGCCCCCCAGCGCTGGCTCCCTTCTTCTTTCTTTTTCCTTCGCTGCGCGGACGAGCTGCTTCCACGTCGTCCCTTTCCTCCGCGCCTCCTTTCCTCCGCCCCACCTCGGAAACGCTGGACGACGTCGCCCCCGCTTATTGGTCCGCGCGCCAAGACCTGCGCGCTCTCTTTTTCTTCCCCAGCTGCGCGGTGCTCTCTTTTTCCTCCTCGCTGCTGAGCCGTCCCTCCAAAGCGGATGGTTCGAGTCCCTTCCCTCTCGAGTGGCACAGCGCATCATGCCCTCGCTCTGCAATTCCGCTGCTCGCTTGCTGCCGATGGGGCTGTGCGGCGAGTCTCCGGTGCCGGCCCCAACCGCGCGGACAAGCTCCCGAGGGCAGCCCTCCTCGCACGTCTATAAGCTCCACCGAGGACCTCTACGGACTCCCCACCTTACCCTCTCCCTCCAGTAGAGAGGAATCGCATTTTCGCCTCCTAAATCGCCGCCGCGCCCCCCTTCTTCCCAAACTCCGGCAAGCGGGCGCGCCGCCGCATCCCGCCTCCACCGTCCAATTGTTTCCTCCCACACCTTCCTAGGACCCCACCGAAGTTGATCCTACCCTCGGCCGAGCCTCTCCGGCCCTGTAGCTCGCCGGCGTCGACCTCCCCCCTGGACCGCCGCCACCGCACGCTGCCGACCCTACTCCGGTGACTCCCGACCATCGCCGCCAACTCCATCATCTTCACGAGGACGCAAGGATTCCATTTCGGCCGTCACCCTCAACTCTCCGTGACCACGCCGACCACACCGCCGCCCATCCTCGGTTCGAACTCCTCTGCCCGCCACGCATCGCATACCTTAAGAGGTAATAGCGCCATATATAAGTAAGCAACGATTGAGAGGTTCTCCTGGCTAGCAGCGTCGGCGTTAGAATACACCCAGGCAGCTCGCGTTCGATTCCTCTCCGCCGCGCCGGGTGAAATTTTTTTGGGTATTTACTTTTTGCCATGTCTACTGTGCATTCGAGAAACCAGCCGACCGTGAGTATTCATGTGTGCACATATGAGCTTGAATAATAAATAACTTTGTTTAAACCTTTAGCAAATGAATTGAGTGAATGATTAAACATAATTTAAAATGGCACATGAAATAGCAAAGATCTTGTATTTAGACCTTGTGTATTAATCTTTGTAGATTGCAACTAAGGGTATTTAGGGACTCTTGAGTATGGATATATGTCATATGTTAGAAGGTAGCACTTGAATATGGATGTAGTATGAGTAGTTATCCTAGCTTTTAGTCAAAAGAGAGGATTTAGTAATAGAGTGACTAGGGGAGAATGTCACATGAAATAATGACCCATCAATTGAAGGGTATAGAAATCAACCATTAGCAAGATAGGCTATAAGATATTATCAATAACCTAGATCATACCATCCAAATCTAATTACAAATGCAACATATTAAAATGAGTATGATTAAACTTATCTATTCAAAATGGGATTACTAAATCACCAAAACAAATGAAACTAGAAATTTGGTATTGAAGTTATTTGGGTCTTTTGGTAAATATTTACTAGTTTGTTGATTGCCTTTTTCCTTTTTATCCAAATTTTCGCGCGCGTTAAAAATAGCCTACGAGGCTCAAGAGGAGGAGGCAGAGGCAGCAGCGCTAGAAGCTTCAGACAACCCAGAAAACACCCCCTGTGACCAAGGCGAGTCAATACTTTGATCATGTTGAACCTACATTTTCTGCAAATTACTTTTGTTTAAATTATCAAATTGCATGCTGTTAATTTATATGCAAATGCATGATAATTTAAGATTCTAGTTATATGCCTATTGTTTTCCTTGAATAGTATTACACCCCCTTTTTGGAATATTGCACATGTGAACCTTGTCGCCTAGTGGAAAACTTATAATGGTTAGCTTTCAAAAATAAGTCCTTAATTATATGCCATACTTAGCATTGTTTAGGAACCCGGGGCAAGGAATTGCCCTAAGCATCACTTTTAATCAAGAGAAATTGATTCGGGCAGTCATGGTGTGAATGACTGGTATATTTTGACATGGTTATTTTATACTCCCAAAAACCCTAACTTGCTTAAATATCTGGACGGATTGAATGGGGGCTGGAATGTGGTGCAGTGGAAGCACAAATTATGGAATGTGGTAGAACCGTCCAAATACCACTAAGGACCGAATCTTGTCATGTCAACCCGTGTAAAACAGTACAACCACGAGTCTGTAAAATACAACTTGGCTAAGTAAATTTATCGAAACCCCAGACTCATCTCACCGGTAGTGGACAGGAGTGGATATGTAAGGGCAAGGGGAGGCCTAAAGGGACACCGAGTGGAGGGTGAAGTTTCCCAGTCGTGCTAGCGCAGAGGGGAGTGGAGACCGTACGCTAGTAGCCGTGGGGAACATCCCGTACAACGTATGGGACCCACCGTAAGTGGGAACGGCCCATAGGGTGAGATGACAAAAGGGACTAGATACTTTGAAAAGTCACTGTGATGGTCTGCTCAACCACACGTCTAAGGAATCGTGTGAGGCAATGAGTTAATTGTCTCTTGTGGTGAAAGTGTACAAACTCTGCAGAGTCAAAACTATTCGAATAGCCGTGCCCACGGTCAAGGGCGGACATGGGAACTTAATTAGATATAGTTCTGTTTATAAAATATTGGAAACTGGGAATGGAAACTTGAAGGGCAAAGGACAGCCCTGATTTGTGTTGTCCTGGGTGTCGTCCCAGTGGTAATGTAAGCGGTTATAACGCTGAAAGTATAGCATATGGTCTGGAGGCCATGTAATGGTGGATGGCCTCTAGATCACTGGTATTATAACATTCTGATACACACGTACACTTTGGTGCAAAAATTGCTAGGTCATAGAGATTTTTAAGTAATTGTATTCAAAAGCACTCTACGCAAAACAAAATAACCCCAACCATCTTTTGATGAGCCCTGCATACTACTTAATTGCATTTTGTGTATTGGCTCGTGGAGCACAGGGTCGGAGTGCTCACGCTCGTATTACCAAACCAGATTCTGGAGTCCCGGATCACTATGCTTATGAAGATGTTCCCGCTGTAGAGGAAGGGAACAACGTTGAAAATTAGGGCATCTCTGGCGTATTTTGAGTCCTAGGTAGTCGGACTAAGGTATAGTGTGCCTATAATTATTGCCTTAGCTTAGGTAATAATCATACGGCACATATTTTACCCCAGTCGCTGCTTGTGGATTATTGGCTCTACTTGACTTTTGCTTCCGCTGGCATACTTTTGTAATGTAAACATTTGGCCTGGTCGGCCCTTATGTAAACTCATTGCCCGACGTGGCATAATTCAAACCTCTGTTATGTAATATTGAATGAGTTGTGAATGTCCATGCGATGTATGAAATGATACAGCAAGGTACCTGTGCGCACTATCTACTGATCCAGGGAATAGTGCAGGTTTCACAGGAGATTCTGGATTGAAAAATCCGGGTCTGACACTTCCCGCCTGCTTTGTGCTCTTTGCCCGATGGCTACCTCGAGCGTTATATGCCCCAACGTGTGGACTGGTTGTCCGTCGAAGGCTTGCAGGGGTACACCTGATAGCTCCATCCTACTTTGGGGATGCCTATTTGGTCGAAAATGTCGGCGAACAGGAGATCTGTGGAGCTGCCTCTGTCTACAAGGACCCACCTCATATCACATCCCGCGATGCTAGTCTCGATTACCAGGGGTCTTGGTGCGGGAACTCACCCCCTGACGTGTCTTCCACCTTGAAGGTGATATCGGCTCAGGCCCATTCCGAGACCACATGAGCTGGGTACGTGGCAACGTGGTAGATTTGGCATGTGTAGACCCTCCGACGTCTCTCAAAGGGGAACTCGATGGATGATCCGCCCGTAATAGCGTTAATCACCCTACGGGGCCGACCTCGACACCCTAGATTCGTAGGACGGTCGGTAGGGGTTAGACGAGTGGTACCCCTGGGGCTGCTGTACGTGCACCACTACCGCGCGTCCTTGTGCCATGGGCATGCTCTTTGGCTACACTTTCCCGGAGTGCTTCGATAGTGGAGCAATCATGGGTGAGGTGGTATCCCCGGCCATGCACCTCACACCATGGCCCTTGCTGTCGGGAGTCCTTTTGACCGCGTCCCATTCCACGCCCACGCCCCCTTCAACTGCAGCCACGACCTTCAGGAGCAGTGCTCTCCTCAGCTTCTTCAATGTCAAGGATGTATCTGGGCCAGGGCCCCTTAGCTGCTTGCGGTTGGAACCCTCCTTCGCAGCGGCGAGAGCAGGCTTGGCTTCGGCAGTAGGTGGCACAACCTCCGCCTCGCACTGCCTCACGTCCTCTTCTGCTTTGGCATATTCCTCCATCTTGTCAGAGAGATTAGCTACTGTTTTTATGGACTTTCGGGAATGGGTCCTTATGGAGGCCACGGATGGCCACGTTGATGATGTTCGTATCATTGACATTTCTTACTTGGCAGTAGATCTTCGCGAGGTGTTTGAAGTAGACTCGCAGCTTCTCCCCTGATGCTTGTCTCATCGCGAAGAAGTTGGTCGGCATCAACTCGCTCTATGTAGTTACCTTGAAAATTATTGTGCATGAAATCTCGGATCTGCTCCCAAGCAGACACTGAGCTTGGAGAGATGGTGAAAACTAGGAGAGCACCACCCCTCAAAGAGCGAGTCGCAACCCCTTCGCCTTCGTTGAGTCGTCTCTGCAAGCTACCTCGATGGTTGTTTCGTAGACACGCAGGAACTCGCGGGGTTCGTGTCACCTTGGTAGGGCTTAAACATGGGCATCTTGAAGTCTTTCGGCCAAGCACCTAGCTGCAAGCCTATGCAGAGGGGGGACTTGGGTTCCATCTGCCAAGAAGTATTGCAGACTCCGGCGTTGGCCTCGCGGCTTTCCATTCCTTCTCCGGCCGCCTCTACCACTATCGTGGCAGGCGTCGGCTGACTCTGACTCACCTGTATCTCGCGCATGGCTTTGCGCAGGTCCGCCAACTCTCACTACACTGTTCTGAGGATCGCCTCAAAGGGGCATCTGCACGCGCTCAGCGCCGGAGGGAGGATGGCCTCCACTCCTTGTGTGGTGACAGCGACGGTGTCAATGCCAGTAGAGACCACTGCTTGGACAGTGTGAACCTCGACATTTTGGTTGGCTGCCACGGTCGGGTCCTCCATTGGTGATACTTCTCGCTCCGTTGTTGGCGTAGCTGCCGAAGAGCCACTCTCGTTAATTACCTACCACAGGTCGGGATGCCGCCTCGTCGGTGTGCCGCTGCCATGGGGACGGGGGACCTTCGCAGGCTGGCTTTCCTTGCCCTTGCTACGGCGGTCTCGGTGGCAGTGCTCTTCTTCTGCTTAGGAGTCGATGTCATCGTTTTTTGGTGCCATTGCATCTGAACACTCTTTTCCTGGCTCGTCGTTTCTATGCCATTTCTCATAGACTACACAAATTGTTTTGGTTATAGAGCAAATAGTGAACAATAAAGCTACAAGGAGGCCACAGAGGAGCTGCTCGGTGCCTTAGAAACCATGGAGATAGAAGATAGAAGTCTGTGTTACGTAGACCTATCGTAAAAAATGAGCCCTCCCCCCTCATAGCGCCTAGCTACATATTTATAGCTACGAGGAGGTTTTTTACATAAATACCCCTATCTGGGTCTACAATCGTAGGGGCAATATCGCCCTTTCCGTTGTGACAGCCCTCTTGGTTCAACCACGTGGCAGCATGATTATTGAGCTTCCTGGTATAATAGACCGACTGGACTAAGATGAAGGTCACTCCCCCAAACAGTTACATTCACAGTTGCCCTAAGTATATTAACATGCAACTTAGTATGTGCAAGTAGTCCTTTAACCTATGGGAATTTGGCCTATGATCAAATGACTAGGGGTGTGGGTGTGTACCTAGCCTACGAGGGTTCAAGTCTTAGACTTGACGCTGATGTGCACCGATTTTAGGAATACACATACACGTTTAGTGGGAAAGCATGTATTTATGCACTGTGAGACTTTGAGTGTCACCGATAATTTCTAAACGTATGTAGAATATGTGCATGTGAGTATACATGTAGATGATATAAATGTGATGTGTATTAAGTATCTATATGGGTCTTGTACTTAAAAAAACTCCTTTAACCCACCGTGGTGTGTTTCACGGGCAAGGGATGCGTGCTCTACTAATCAACAAAACCTGCCGAGCTTAACTGTAATATCGGAACCGCCAGAGGGGCTGAAACGCAATTAAGGCAAACTTTTATGCGGACGCGCAACCTTCGTGATTCTATGCGGCCTCTTGTCTCTCTCTTTCTTCTGACTTCTTTGCCACCTCCGGTCCTTGCCTCGTCCTCTCTCACTCGCAGCAGACCCGTCTCGCTTCGCCTCCAAGTTCCAAGGCGACGCAACTGCTTACCTCACGACGCGCGCCACGCGCTTGAGCACCGACCGCCGCCGCCCGCCCTGCCCCACCCCGCGCATGGCGGCGCCTGGCTTGGACGAGGTCATGGCGTTCCTCACCGAGCACGGCTTCGCGAGCGCCGCCTCCGCCCTCCGAGATGACGTGCTGGCCCGCACCGCTGACAGGGACGCCGACTCCGCGGTCGCATTAGATCCCCAGCTCCCGCCCCTTCGGCTGCCTGCCTCCGCCTCCGGCGGCGGCGGAGCGCCGGCGCCTGCAAGCCCCGGCTCCAGCTCTGACTCGGCGTCCTCCTCCGCCTTCGTCAGCATGCGCTCCTCGCCCTCAGGTAGTCACGGCGCAAGCCATTTTTTTCTCGTCATCGTTAAACCCTTCTCTTCTCGGTTTCTGAGGGTGGCGGCTATGTCTCGCGAAATCTCGATCTATACACCAATATTTCCGCGGCTATGGTTGGCTTTGGGCCCAAATCGAAGCCCCTGGATCAAAGCAACTGTGTTTCTACGCAGATGAATTTGATGAAAAAAATTTAACTTTTGATCTTAGTAGGGGACTGGTTAAATCCCTCTCCCTCGGTTCGGTTCACCAGTGATACTGCCTGCCAATAAATTTTGATCTCCCCGCCTAAATTCACAATTTTGATTCAAATTTTGATCCTTTTTTCTTTCGGAGATTAGGGCTGCTGAATCCATATGGAGTGTGGTCGCCGCGGCACTCGCACTCGGACGCGTCGTCATCGGAGTTGGAGTTCGGCACAGCGCGCCAGTACGACACCACCGACCTCTTCTTCCAAGAAGGTTGGCTCTACGACGACCACCTCTTCCATAGCAAGCCGGACGATGACTATGGCAAAGACAGAGAGGAGGACAAGTTTGTTGTCGGTGCTCACGGCAGCTCAGGGCGGATAGAAATGGGCGTGCTTGGTGCCGGCGACGACCACCGTCATGAACACGTCGGCAATGACGGCTGTGAGGGGTGCGCCGAGGTGTACACCTGCTCATCCCCGCTTTGCGGTTGCTGTGGTGGGGGACTGAAGAATGAGGAGGGGCTCGAGGTGGTCAAGGATTCTAGCTCCGCTGTGTACGGGAGGTACAAGATCATGGATGACCAGACCGAGATACTAGACGAGTGTAGCATGGATGTGTTTCAGCTGAAGCAGAGTGTTGTGCTCGAGCGCGATTTGCCAAGAGGTCCTGGGCGAGGAGATGAGCGTTTGGAGTTGAGTGTTGTGGAGAAGGAGCTTCAAATGCTCAGTTCATTTGATACTGGTGCTGATGCTGACGTTGTTGCGAGTAAGTACTTCTGAACTCCGAAGTCTTCCACTTAAGTTTCTTACTAGTACTCTACTTCTTGGGAATTTTATTGTACTGGTACAGTGTAAAGTTTGTCCGCTTTAACCCACTTTATCACTTTATGCCAATGAAGATCATGTGAATTTATTTATTGGATTTAATGTAGTTGGGAAGGGGAATAAATTACAACATTCAATAGGGTGGATATTGTTGAGTGTTTTTAGGTTGAATTATGAAAAGTTGAACCTCTGCTGCCAGTTTGCGGATACACGTTAAAATACGCAAAGAGCAAAAAATTGCTGCTGTTATATGATTATGCTTCACATGGATTTTCTCTGGAAATTTAAAAGAACAGAATTTGCCCTGTACTGTTCAGTTGGTTTCCTGGCTTTGGTTAGCCAACAGCAATAATGGAAAATGGCCTTAAAAATAAAAGTTCCAAAGAGAACATTTTTGAATCATTATTTATGATACAGCAAAGTTGAAACTATTTTTGGATCAATCATGTTAAAATATTGTTGTTGTCCAATAGTTATATGCACTGATAATTTAATGCCTGTTATCCACCAATTCTGTCTATAGGTTTTTTGAAACAATCTGTCTAAAGGTTTTCCTTTGCTTGCTGGCTTGTCCGTTGGTTTTCAATTCTAATGCTTGTTGTCTTTCGTAGGTCCAAGACTTGTACGTGATGTCACGTACAATGTAGAGTTGGACGATAGCACTGAAAAAAATCTGAAAAGCACCAGTGACAAAGAATATCTGGAAGAAGGTTATACCATACAGCCTTTCCCTGAGAGTGGTGATCCTGATGACGCCTATGAGTTTGGAGATATTGGGCCAACGAATACAGATGTCCATAATTCTACTGCTCTTAAAGCCGAGGAAGAAGACCCAGAGACAAATATTGATCTCGCCTTCTCTGATTTGCACCGAGAATATGAGGTATTTGAATTGAGAATTGTCCACCGCAAGAACAGGTTCACAATCAAATCTTGTTTTTCCTTTCTTTTATTGTTGCTAAAAATTTAATCCTTAGGCTCATATAGTAGGCATCCATTGCAGGACTGGCTTTGAAGAAAACAAAGATTTCCCCATTGTCTTGAATTCAGTTATAGCAGGAAGATATTATGTCACCGAATATCTTGGCTCGGCTGCATTCAGTAAGGTTGTGCAAGCACATGATCTTCAGACAGGAACGGATGTTTGCCTTAAAATAATTAAAAATGATAAGGATTTCTTTGATCAGAGTTTGGATGAGATAAAGCTCCTGAAGTTTGTGAACAAATATGATCCATTAGATGAGCATCATGTGTTGCGCCTCTATGACTACTTCTATCATCAGGTATATCACTTGAGAGATACAACTGGCTAAGATACTCCTTTTGCCTCAACACCATACTGCATTCTACTTGGTTGTTTGGAACCTAAGTAGGTATCTAAAGGGATATACTCTGGGTCTCTAGCAACATCTCAAAAGGATATACTGTTGTAATATACCATTTTATTTCGATTCATATACTTGAATTGCTTCAATGCATGTTTGATGGTAGGGTCTAGTGAAATTTCTGTCATGACCTTGCAAATTGCTGATTTCTGACAGCAAACAAATACTGACAGGAACACCTTTTCATCGTCACCGAATTACTGCGAGCAAATCTGTACGAGTTTCAGAAATATAATCAGGAGTCTGGTGGTGAGGTGTACTTTACATTGCCTAGGATACAGGTATGTTCAGCTGTCCTTTACTGAGTTGTTCTCTAATTGTCACATACTATGAGAATCTCATAGGTGAAAAAATGCCCATACGCACACATTTACATTTCACTCTGTAGTCTGCACCTTACTCAAAACCATTTTAGCATGCTGTGTTTAAAGAAAAATTGTTTAGTCGTCGGACCCTAACTGATCATTCTCAAAATGATAGCGTTGCCGATAATGATTACCAGTTTGAGTACAACTGTAATTCACTCATGAAAGCTAGAAAGCCCTGGTGAAACAAAATTTTCCCTTCCTTTCAGGCAATAGCTCGGCAATGTTTAGAGGCTTTGGTATACTTGCATCATTTAAGGATCATTCATTCGGACCTGAAGCCAGAGAATATCCTTATCAAGAGCTACAGCAGGTGTGAAATTAAGGTCATTGATCTTGGAAGTAGTTGCTTCTTGACAGACAACTTATGCCTGTATGTCCAATCACGTTCTTATCGAGCTCCTGAGGTCATTCTGGGTCTGCCATATGATCAGAGAATTGACATTTGGTCACTCGGTTGCATCCTTGCTGAACCATACACTGGTGAACTAAGTAATTTTTGATGACTTGATAGTTTTGATTTTGTATATATATTGACATTTTAGCTATGTTAAGCTCATTGTGCTCTGTGGTCATATCAGCGCATTGCATCTTATGAAGGTTGCAACATACTGGATTTAATAGTTTGTTGGCATGTTATTCTTCTTTGTTGCCTAAATGCTATGGCGGTATATGGCTCCGACTTGTTCTTCTTTGTTGCTTAAATGCTATGGCTATATATAGCTCTGACCAGAAAATAGAGTTTGACTTTCTATGCTTGAGTAAATTTGAATATCATAGACGTGTGTACTGGGGAGTTGGGGGTTGAGTAGTTTTTTCTGTTTTGGGGGGATGCGGATAGGCTATTATAACTTCAAGTTAAATTGACACAAACATGACATAATGCTGTTTATTTCTTGAAAAGAATGATGTGCTTCTAGTTGTTCTAGCATTTCAAAGAAGCAAACCATCTAGTCATAATTGCTGACTCTTACACATAACAGGTATTATTTCCTAATGAACCAGTGTCCATGATGCTTGCTCGAATGCTTGGGATAATTGGCCCAATTGACATGGAAATGCTAGCATTGGGACAGGAGACACAGAAGTATTTCACTGATGATTACGACCTTTTCACCAAGAATGAGGTACAAGTCATTTCTTCTTTGCTGCTTAAAAAATGCTTGGCTACGGAGTCATATGCTATAAGAGTACTCCATGGCCACTTAAACTAAATCTCATGAATAGCTTCTGAGATTCTTTTGTTTGCTTTTCCAGTTATCCTTGTATGGCTATACGACTTTTTCTATTTGAAAGAACTAGCTTTGCTTGTCTCTATTTGAATTTCGTCGTGCTCAGCTCTATCCTTGCTGATTATAGCACAGTAAACACTAAACACTCCTATTCCTTGCTTTATTTGTATCCAGGAGACAGATCAGTTCGAGTATTTGATTCCAGAGAAGTCCTCTTTGCGACTTCACTTACAATGTCCTGATCCCAAGTTTGTTGATTTTCTATCTTATCTGCTGCAAATAAACCCCAGGAAGAGGCCAACAGCCAGTGAAGCGCTACACCATCAATGGCTTTCAGATCCTGCCTACTAATGAGAAGCCAACTGGTACTTTCTTTACATATAAGGATGGATTTTCAGTTGCTCCTAATTTGGAGCCTAAAAAACTTGTCAAAAAGAAAAGGTTTGATTTTCTGAGAGTTCCTCGTGATATGAAAGTTGTAGAAAGGTTTACCTCTGTGGTTGCAGGCTTGCTGAACTAGCCTGTGGCACGGCTTCTTGGTTTGTGTCTCTCGGGGCTATTCCTGGAGTGGCAGCCCTGCTTTGCGAGCTAAGATTCATGAGTGTATGTAAATATGAGAAAATTTTCCCCTGTGTATCTGTACAGTTGATACTTACTCTTCTAATCCATCTGATTCATCAATGATAAGATAATCAAATAATTGTGGAGGTTTCATCAGTGGTGGCTCTATCTTTGCTGTGGCA
This sequence comes from Dendrocalamus sinicus, assembly GCA_036346575.1. Lineage (NCBI taxonomy): Eukaryota > Viridiplantae > Streptophyta > Magnoliopsida > Poales > Poaceae > Dendrocalamus > Dendrocalamus sinicus. Next base: position 14,265,789 of record CM070643.1, on the reverse strand, counting down.
ATGACCCTTTTCTGCTGGGATTGTTTTCATTAAATGTGCATATTGTGGTTACAGATCATACAGTGAACAATAAAACTACAAAGAGGTCACAAAGGGACTGCCCGAAGCCTTAGAAACCGTAGAGATGGGAGATAGAAGTATATGTTACATAGACTTATCTAGAGAAAAAAAAAGCTCTCCCCCCTCATGGCGCCTAGACACATATTGATAACCATAAGGAGACTTTTTATATAAATACCTTTATCTGGGTCTACAATCGTAGGGACAATATTGCCATTTCCCTTGTAACAACCCTCTCGGGCCAGCCACATGGCAGCACGATTATTGGACCTCCTAGTACAATAAGCTGACTGGGCTAAGGTGGGGGCCATTCCCTCAACAGTAGCCTCTCATGGCTGAATGACCTCGATTTCTGTAGGTTGAGACCATGTTCGATGTTACTTGGTCTTCTCCATCCCTTCAACCCATTGAATCGTAGTCTGTTCGAATTCCTGCCAAATCGTTGTTGAGCGCGTTAGCTTGCGTGACCCTTGAGACTAGGCAACACATGGCAATGGTTGGTTTTTCGGTCGTACGATACAAGCCGTCGTGTCAGTTACAGTGTAGCCCACGTCCCCTTGATTCTTGTGCTTGCTGTGCGGCATTGAATGGTGTTGTCGCATCCTATACTTAAGCGCCGGGGTGGCACCTTTTTGTCACTATTTGCTTCCTCTCTCGCACCTTCTTTTTGCTTCATACAATCTCTTTAGTTGCCGTCATCCGTTCACCGTCGAGCCCCTTTTCGGTCATCCTAGTGCCGCCGATCTCGTGCCCCTTACAACATTGTGTGGAAGTGACCATCGCAGCCGCAGCAACGCATCCGCTCCATCAAGTAGCCGCGCCGATCAAGATGATCACTACGATGTCGTTGCCTGCAAGGGATGGAAAGCACCTGGGAGGTTTAGCAGTGTATTCGTGAACACACTCGGTTCATCCATCGCTGTAGAAGAGTTGGTGGAGTCGCTCGTGCATGATGACAAGATCTTGTCTCACGAGGTTGTTCGCCTCCCCGCTAGCGACAAGGTCGTGCCACAACCGGGGGAGGGCAAGACGCTGGTGTTCGTAGCCTATTTCGGCGCCAGGCTCCGAATCCCTGCCGCTCGCTTCGTGAGTGCCTTCTTCGGCTGTACGAGCTGGAGCTTCACCAGCTGATACCGAACGTCATCACTCATCTCACCATATTTTCTTGAGTTGCGCGTTCGAAGGGCACCATCCCCAGCATCGTCGTCTTCGCGTCCCTGCATGATGCGCGATGCCAATAGCCAAGTGGCTAGGGAATGGTCAGTATTCTAACCTATGCAACGTCAGCTTGCAGCTCCGCATCGCTACTTCGAAGGGCTTTCCAACGAACTTGACATGGACAAAGTGGGAGTCTCACTGGCTGCAGCGGTGGTTCTACCACAAAATTGAACACGACAGCAGACTTCACTTCATTCGGATGGGACGTGAGGACTGGCCCCACCCGGAATGATGGGGTTCGACCTTCACTAACGATGTTGGCGAAGCCGATAGGTCCTGGAAAGCCTTTTGCCATTCGCTACGGGTGTTGATGTGGTGGTCATTTTCTCGTCGGCTAACCGCCACCTCTTGATGTTTTTACCTTAGCGAAGGTGGAGCGCAATGCGACCGTGTTCCTGGGGTCCCTATATCTTGAAGAAGCACAGCCTTCGGGTGTCGGCCATGTCCGACGGTCTGCGCATCAACTGCGTCTGCGAAGCCTTGGGCCTTGCCGTGCCTGAGCGTGCCATCCCTGCTGCGAGCGAAGGCCGTTCCCGCGGCACAAGCGGATAGGACGACAAAGACGGTGGGTGCTATGAAAACCCCAACACTCGTGAGGGTTCAGCTTTAGCCATCGCGGTTGTGCCCCTTTGCTCAACCCCTGCACCCTCTATGGAGCCTGAGTCCAGCTCAAAGGAATGCAACAAGCTTAGTGACTCCAGCGCGGAGGAGGATGCGGGCGATGAGAGCGATGACAACGCTGGCGGTAACAATGACGACAACAGTAGCAGTGATGATGACAATGACGGCCACGATGATGCCAATGACAATAATGACGATGGCAATCTTCACATCATTGATGTGCAGGATTCAGACGCAGAGGGAGGCGAAGTGCCCTACGATGCGGGCCGTAACGTGGACCCAAGTAAGGGGCAGGCCACCAACAGCCCAGGGGCACGTGAGCATAGGGGGACTCAGGCTATGCTATGGACCCTTCGTTATCTGTGCTGATGGCTTCGCTGCCCTTGGTGCAACCTGCCCCCAATATCGTGGCCTCACCAGGGCGTCCCGCGAAGTGCGTTCAGTTGGAGACCTTCACCCTGGCCCCCGTGATAGGGTTTTGTGTTGTAGCAAGCATGTTGGATGATGATTCTAGCTCTGAGGGCGGCACGCCTCTAGCCCCACTGGTCGGTGTGGCCCCTTTGATGATGACGCCGCCCCGGAGAGAACCTCGCTCGAGGCAAAGACAATGTTGCTATGCTCGGCTCCGCCAAGCATGTTCTAGGTTTGAGTTCATCCTTTTGTTCCCGGGACTTCGCACAGTTGTTCCTGCTATGCTTTCTCACACTATTGCCTTCGTCAATGGCACCTCTCTCCGGCGGCAGACTAGCAATCTTCTGGTCAGGAGCTTGCTCGTACGCTTGAAGTTATTCTTGACGTGGGGAACATGTCATGGATTGACACTGTGGAGGCCCCTAGCACAGAGGAAGCTTCCCGACCCGGCATGGTGGAGGCGATAGGCACAGAGTCACAGCAACTGTCTTTGGGGGGACTTTGACCCCCGACCCAAGATGCTTTGTACTCTACGCGACATCATGGAGTGCGTAAATCTGGCCTTGGACTGAAGGCCCCTACACTCGTGAGGCACGAAGCTCCTCTTTGGGATATCTGGGGGACGTTGTCCCCGACCCGAGACGCGTCGACTGCGCAACGCCACGGACTACGTAGATCTAGCCCTCCATCAATGCCCCTCCACTGGTGCGGCACGAAGCTCCTCTTCGGGGTCCACTCCGCCTGCCGGGCTGGTCAACTTGCCTCGCCTCCGGCCTCCTCCTCGAGATATGCAACAGAGGCATCGCCCCGGATGCCTTCTCGTACTCCACGCTCCTCGCCACGCTCACCTGCGCAAGCCCCTTCGACCACGCGCTAACCTTCTTGCCGCTCATGGAGGCCGACACCGGAGCGCCAGACCCTTGCTCTTCTTGAATTCGCTCTTCTTCAACCTCATCCACCTCGTCAAGGGCGGAGGCAAGTTGGAGCAACGCCTCGGACTGTACAGTATATCATGAGTGACATTCACTATATATGAGATATTTTTTAAAAATTTTACAATGGAGTTTTGATCTTATACCCAGGGCTAAAGCGCAGGCAGCCCTAAACCTGGATCCGCTATTGCACCTCACCCTCCGCTGGCCCGACGCGCCTAAGGCGCTCGCTCTTTTCTCCCGCCAGCGGGCCGCGGGGATCAGGCTCGACCTCAAGACCTACAACGCCGCCATCGCCGCGTACTGCAAGTCCGACCGGCTCCGCGACGCCAAGCGGCTTCTTCTCCACGGCATGCTCACCGACGGCGTCGCGCCCGATGTGGAGTCCTACTTCCCGATCCTCGCCGCGCTGGCGCGCCGCGGCCGGCACCTCGCGGCCGTGTCGCTCTTCTCGCACATGCGCGCCGCGGTGCGCGTCAAGCCCGACCTGTCGGTGTTCAACATCGTGCTCAATGCGTACGGGTAGCTCGACCTCGCGCGCGAGGCGGATCGGCTGTTCTGGTCAATGCGTACGGGCAGCTCGACCTCGATATACAACACCATTTTCCGCGTGTACGGCGACGCCGGGCTGTTCTGGGAGGCGATTCACCTGTTCGGCCTCATGTGTAGCGCTTCTGATGGCAGTGATCGCGGTGGTAGCGTCAAGCCGAACATGGTGACGTACAACACCATGATCGCCATCTACGGCAAGTCGCTGGAGGACGAGAAAGCCGGGAGCTTGGTGCAGGACATGCAGGCCAATGGTATCCAGCCCAACGCCATCACCTACTCCACCATCTTGTCCATATGGACTCGGAGACGATTGCCATCACGATGAACGCTCATGGCAAGCTGAAGGAGTTCGACCAGGCCGCGGCGCTGTACGGGTCGATGAGGGAGGAAGGCTGTGTGTTCTCAGACCGGGTACACTTCCAGATGCTTAGCCTGCTTGGCGCTCAGAACTCAGGACTTCGAGACACTGGTTGCCGTCTTGCCGAGCTTAGCATTGACCCGAGCATCGACAAGTCACAAGAGGGAGCTGTATCTTGTGGCTGCCGGCGTCCGCGAGAGAGCATACAAGTTTGATGAGGCGTCCCAGATTATCAGCCAGATAAGAAGCTCCAACGCTTTTGATGTCCAGAAACTCACATAAGAAGCTCCGCTATGTCCGGACTCCACAGGTTCTGACAACAAAAATTCAGTTGCAAGACTGCAAGAGTAAAAAGGTCACTGACAGAACATGGTCGTAATTGCGCATGGCTTCTGTTAATGAAAGTTCTTTTCGTATTAATTATAAGGCTCGAACGTGTTATCGATAATCAGTTATGCTTATTGGGCTTAGGCCTCTGTAAATATCAGATGGCTAGATTTTATGAACACATGATTTTGATGGAATGGTGGTACAGGTACAATTCCCTGAACATTTCTTTCTTTCTTTTTCTGAAACTATTCCCTGAACATTTTGGATGGTGTAAAACATTGACAGACCCATGAGCTGTGCATTAGACTATCTGAACTGTCAACAATCAAAATTTACAACAAATGGTGATATAAACAATTGATGTTAAAATGCTCCACTACGCCAATACAAATCTGACATTCTGCTAGATTACAATTCCTTTATCTTCAGACGTGGCAATCCCGTATGAACAATGACTTGATTTTATCTGGAAACCTAAACGAACATAAACAATAATGTACAAATGCTCTCCCTTGAGGGACTTATGGCGTAGCAGGCACTTGAGCCTTCATTTAAATAATTCTTACACTGCCCGATCAGTTTGGGGGATCCCATGTTTTTGGAACCATTCAGGCATATGAAACCTTTCGTACAAGGCTGGCCTCACATCACTCTGGAGAGAGAGATGCTTCAGAAGTGGAAATATAACCTCCATGAGCTGAAAATTTTAAACAAGCCAAAATCAATAAAGCTGTAGAAACTAGAAGACCAGAACCATTAAATGATTGGTGCTCATTATCAGTTACTTGATCATCAGAATGTTCTCCAGCTGAAAATGGAACACAAGGTATTCCATTCAAAGGCTGCAGTATGAAACTGAATGGATTGTTGTCGACAATGACGATTCTACAGAAATCTTTTGACAGGCAAGAAAGATCTTTCACATGCTCTCTGTATTCCCTGAAATTGTGCACCCACTTATATTAGAAAATGAACTGGATCAAAAATGTAATGGTCTACGTTATTGGCAAACAAGTAATCTATGCATTAGCAGTCAGGCTTGCACCAAAACCATCAAATGATAAGCAAATCATGATCAAATGAACAGTGAGTGGACATAGCTGATAGACATGCTTGAACAGAAACGTGCATAGTAGCTAAAGCAAGCACCATTAACACGTAGTGGGAATATGTATTGTAACATAAATTTAGAAACTAAAGCAATCTTTAAGACCAGAAACTAACCCATCTGACAACCCTATGTTAGTAACTACTAGTCATCAGTTACGGCGCGGAACTATAGCATCGTGAGTACTGTAGCACAAACAGTACCGTGCGGTACTGTAGCATGGTCTTGTATCTTATCATATCTTCATATTAGGTATTTAGGTATGAAAAGTTAGATGCATATCTTTATATTAGTAATAGTTAGATGTATATCTTTATATTTAGATAGTATGTATATGATATTATCTTTAATTGATTGGTTGTATTAGATTGTGTTAGTTTCCATATTGTTAGGAGCTAACCTCATCTATATAAAGAGAGGCTGCACACTATTCATAATCAAACAATAAAGCAATAAGTTATAAACCGGTTGGTCTCTAGATTAGAGCCTCCGCAAGGAAGGCGATCCTAAGCCATCCTGGCCTATCCCCTACCATAACATTTTGGTATCAGAGCCACTCACCATAGCTTACAATGCCGCACTATCCATCCTGAACAGCTTGAAGAGCTTGGAGGCTAGCAACAAGGAGCTAATGGCCCTACTCGCGAAGGCTATGGAGTTGGTGGACAAGCTGAAGGAGCAAGAAGAGGCGTCACGTGCCATTGCAATGGCTGCACTGCCACCACCTTCACCGGCGCCGACATTGGCATTGGCCACGTTGCCGCCAGAACCAACGTCGCTATTGATGTCACGCCTGCCTTTGTCATCAATGCTTTAGCCGGTGGAGCTGTCTTTGGATGCACCTTTGGTGCCTTCGTCAAGAAGGAAGGTTGCCACGGTCCAGCGGCAGTCTTCTCCCCGTGCCCGGTCAACATCGTGCCTTCGAAGATACGGAGCACAACGGTTGTCATGTGGGGGTCAGCGACGTCGTCGCATCTTTCTCACAACCATTGCATCTTGGGGCCAAGAAGGATGCTGCTGCCCTACACCATTTGCCCTTGCCACCGACGACTTCTGCGACGCCAGACATAACTAGAGGGTTGTTATCCTCGCTATTGTGCATCGGGGTTTCGCTGATCATCTTCCACGCCGCGCAGCGGCATTGTGCCATTTTGTCGACATGGGGGCATGAAGGTCTTAGTCCGTGGCCGCCACCTGACAGCTCGACAATGAGCTGTCTCACCGCGAGGGATGAAGTGTTACGGCGCGGAACTGTAACATCGTGAGTACTGTAGCACGAACAATACCGTGCGGAACTGTAGCACAGTCCTGTAGTGGCTATTTAGGATATAATCTTAGCATATCTTCGTATTAGGAATAGTTAGACGCACACACACACATATACACACACATAGTATGGATATGATATTGTCTTTAGTTGATTGGTTACATTAGATTGTGCTAGTTTCTATATTGTTAGAGGCTAACTTCATCTATATAAAGAGGAGTCGCACCATTCATAATCAAGCAATAAAGCAATCAAGTTCTAAACCGGTTGGTTTCCATATTAGAGCCACCGCAAGGAGAGCAATACTAAGCCATCCTAGCCTATTACTTACCATAACATTTAGTATTAGAGCTACTCACCATGGCTTCCAGCGACTTGAAGAGCTTAAAGGCTAGCAACAAGGAGCTGATGGCCCTACTCGAGAAGGCTATGGAGTTGGTGGACAAGCTGAAGGAGCAAGAAGAGACGTCGCATGCCATTGCAATGGCTGCGCTGCCACCACCTTCACCGGTGCCGGCATTGGCATTGGTCACGTTACCGCTAGAACCAACATCGTCATTGATGTCACGCCTGCCTTTGTCACCAACGCTTCAGCCGGCGGAGCTGTCCTTGCACCTTTGGTGCCTTCGTCAAGGAGGAAGGTTGCCATGGTCCAGCAGCGGTCTTTCTCCCTATGGCCAGCAGACACCGTGCTTTCGAAGATGCGGAGCGCAACAGTTATCATGTGAGGGTCAGCGACGTTGTCGCATCTTTCTCACAACCGTTGCATTTCGGGCCAAGAAGGATGTTGTTGCCCTACACCATTTGCCCTTGCCGCCGGCGACTCCTATGACGTCAGCCAAAACTAGAGGGTTGTTATCCTCACTATTGTGAATCGGGGCTTCACTGATCATCTTTTACGCCGTGCAGCGGCATTGTGCTATTTTGTCGACATAGGGCACGAAGGTCTTAGTCTGTAGCCGCCACTTGACAGCTTGAGGACGACTTGTCTCGCCGCAAGGAATGAAGTGTTACGGCTCGAAACTGTAGCATCGCGAGTACTGTAGCATAAACAGTACCATACGATACCGTAGCACGGTCTTGTAGCGGATGTTTAGAATATAATCTTAGCATATCTTCATATTAGGAAAAGTTATATGCATATTTTTATATCAGGAATAGTTAGATGAATATATTTATATTTAGATAGTATGGATATGATATTATTTTTAGTTGATTAGTTGCATTACATTATGTTAGTTTCTATATTGTTAGAGGCTAACCTCATTTATATAAAGAGAGGAGCCACACCATTCATAATTAAACAATAAAAAAATCAAGTTCTAAACCGGATCCTAAGCCATCCTGACCTATCCCCTACCATAACATCTGTTATGAATATTGTGTGTATTGATATGAGACCCAAAGGACCATATATATAGGAGAGTACAAGAGAATATGCCATATAGAGATAAGGCATATATGGAATAGAATACAAACTCTATATCCTAATACAACTCTATCTCCTTAACACCCCCGTCAAATGCAAGGCGTATGCAATAGCATTGCATTTGAAAAAGGGCTAACACTAAAACAAGAAAAATCCGAAATCCGAGTCTTGATGATGTCGTCGTTGCGTGCAGCCTTTGAATAAATTGTCAAATCAAGCCCACGATGAATATATAAAAGCATGACGGCGCAGATCGAAGCCCGAGATGGCGGCAGTGCAATGCATAAGAAGCGCAACGGAGGCGCAGTGCAAAAGAAGCGCGGCGGCTTTAGAAACTCGGGGCGGCGGCTTAAAGAGAAGCGGCGGCATCATAACGACTTCTACGATCTGCACGCGGCTCAGAGAATAGAGCGGCGGCGGCTGCCATGCAAAAGAAAATTCCTACACTTCTATGACTGACAATAAATTGGTGGACTCGCACGGTTTGAACAAACTAAAAATTAGAAACTACGGACTTGGATAGACGCGACAGAACGAAAGATTAGAAATTACAAACTTAGATAGACGCGACAGAAAACTCACGAAAAATAACCGAAGACTGACTAAAAGAAATCAGTAGCAGAAAATCCCACTCTCAAAACCCCTCACCCCTCTCTCTCCCCCACTCCCTCAAAACCCCTCACCTCTCTCTCTTCACCCCCCTTCCTCACTCCACATCCTGCTTCCTTAACTCCCTCCCATCTCGCGACGGAAGAAGCCGCATCCACGGCGGCCGAGAGACGGCGACACGAGGCGCGAGCGCGGCGGCCGAAGACGGCGGCGCGGCGCGAGACGCAGCGGCGCGCGCGCGCGCGCGCGAGGCACGGAGGCGGCGTCCGGCGGCGAGGCGCGCACACACCGCCGGCGAGCGGCGGCGTGGCCGGTCAGAGGCGGCACGGCGAAGTCGCCGACGGCGGCGGCGATAAGAGATCAAGGCGGCGGCTGCAGCCGAAGGCAATGGCGCGTGGCACAGAGGTACGGGAGACGGCGGGGAGGCTGGATCCGGGCTTGCCGGCGGTGAAGACGGCCGGATCCAGACTTGGCGGCGGCCACGGGAGCGGCCGCGGCGGTGAGATCCGACGGGCGATGGCGAGCGGTGCTGCCTTGACTTCGTCGGATCTGGTGACTTGGAGATGGCCGCCCCCAGGAGCAGAGATCGATTCTCCCGGGGGCAGCGGCAGCGGAAGACGAACGGAGGCTAGGTATGGAACCTAGGCTCTGATACCATGTTATGAATATTGTGTGTATTGATATGAGACCCAAGGGGCCATATATATAGGAGAGTACAAGAGGATATGCCATATAGAGATAAGGCATATATGGAATAGAATACAAACTCTATATCCTAATACAACTCTATCTCCTTAACAACATCATCTACCACCTTTTTGCTGCGTTCTACACCAACGAAGCAATAGATTGTCGGTAGAATGCAACCTAAACAATTGAAGAAGCATGTATCTCCAAGGCTCAAAAGCAAGCCCAAGAGAACTGGGCAATGAAAGTAGAAGTTATGGACTGCCTTTTCTTTTTTTTTCATTTGAATTGTTTGAATGCATCAGGAAGAGTATGGATGGAGAAGGAGCAGCGGATCCCTTTAATTCTGGCCATTGGATTATTTGGCCAAGGGTTTCGATAAAGGGTAGATGTTGCAAGAATTCTGGCGGTTGGATTATTTGGCCAAGGATCAAATCCTATACATTACAGAAGATCATACATCAAAATTCAAAAGGTAAGATTATGCAAGAATACTACATTCCATGAATAATACAGAACCTTCAGCTTCTCTCCTTGGGGAAGTTTTCACATGGGGAATATAGAACCTCAGTCACAAATTATAAATAATAGTATAATACTAGCATGTGCCTTTTCCACCTAAAAAAAGTGCTGTTTTACAGATAGCCTTCAACTGATTAATTTGGCAAACACATCAGAAAGCAAAGTAATGGTCCATATACATCAAGATGCAGCAGCAGCAGCAACAAAATGGTACACAATCATTTGTATCTCATAGGAAAGTTTGTGTGTAACTTACGTAGTAACAGTTGATGGACGATAGAGACGGAGTTTGAATCTATTGTGGACATCTATTTTATCAACTAAAGGTCTTGCATAACCTGAGGAGAAACATGGACAGGTGAGGTGAGGACGTGAGGTTAAGCTGATTCGGTTCATGTGCTATCGTGCTGAATGAAGAAACAAAATAGCAGACAACATACCTTCCAAACCTGCTGTAAAGAGAATAAGATCTGCAAATTGACTAGTTTTCTGCAAGAACTCATGCAGACTAGGACGTTCAAAAACAGTAACATGATTCACGTTCTGCTTTCCTTCAACATCCTTTACAGTTTACACCAGACAAAAGTTCCTTTATCAGTAGTGATTAAAATGTTTACACAAATGAAGTAGCAAGAGCAGAAGTTTGGTACCTTATCAGTAGGTATGCACTCCATGTCAAAGCAATGTAGTCCTGCTTCAACAGCTTGGGTTCGTACAATAGGAGGAAGACTAGATGACTCATAAGCAGAAACTAAAGTCTCATCCAAGTCAAGCACTACCTGAAAAGATAGTCCAGATATTTTCAGAAATGATGAATGAATAACTTTAAGGAAAAAATATTAAAGCTGACTTCATTTTAAAGGTGACTGACTTCATTTCAAAGGTGACTAGGTACTAGTGCTTAGCTTTAACACAAATATCATTTAAGTTGTCTCTATTTAAGCTCATCACTCATCAGTAAGAGATCCCGGTTCTTCATCCGCCCAAACTAAATGTGCTTACAAGAAACACTGTTATGAGCAAATGTGCCAGTGTAACAACCCACATGTCGATTCATCTATCATCAACCAGATGCATTATCTTATCTCATAAGCTATCTCCAATCACGCTGCTAGTATTGATGACAGGCCCAAATATCTACTCATCTACACATAACAACCGTGACAAGCAGTATAGCAAAATCATCTTTCACAATTTCACTACAAAATCACAGAAAATACATTGCCCCTATTAAGTATTTGTCCGGCTAACATAACGATGTTGGGATATAGAAGCACCAACCTATAAATTCTCCAAGCAATCTAGTTTGGAGATGAGATGTATGCAATTGTCTACTAACACAAGTAAGCCCTGGTTTTGGAATTGCAGCACAACGAATTGTCCATGCTCGTAAACCAAGATGACTTCTTACCACCCAACCCCGGAAAGGCCTGCTCCACAGTTCACATACTAATTCAGCTGCCAAAAAAATCAATCAAACTACCTGAATTAAGCAGGCAAAACGCCCAATTAACTCAAATCAATCACTCCATCTAATCCCAATCACCCACGAAGACCAAAGCAGGCTAAAATTAGATCAAGAACCGCCTCCTACATCCACCGCTCTATCCAAATGAAACCCGTATCCTTCCCAAAGTCACCATTTTTCCTCTGCCCAGGACACCAATAGCTGCAACAAATCCAATCAAAACCAAATCTTTCGTACCGTGAGGCGCTCCAGGGGCTCAGGCGGGGTCGCCGGGGCAGGGGCCGCGTCGGTTGGGATCTCGGAGTGGAGCGCCATGAAGGCCACCTCCGGCGACGGCTCGGAGGACGCCGGCGCGGAGAGGAGGGGGTAGCGGAAGCCGACGAAGGTGAGGAGCTGGGCGAAGGAGGGCGTGCCGCGGAGGATCTGAAACAGGACCTGGAGGAGGAATCCGATCCACCCGACAACCGCCCGCCATGCCTGCGCCGCCGCCTTCCCCCGCTGCTGCTGCTGCGCCGCCGCCGCCGCCGCCGCGGTCGGCGAGTACACCTCCGCCGCCGCCATGGCCTCCGGAAACGGACTGTCGCGCCACGTGGAGCTGGGCGTGCGGAAGGGGAGGAGGGGGCTAGCAATGGAGAGGCGAGGCCGGAGGCAACCGGAGGGAGGAGGAGGTGGTCTGTCTTTGTGGCCGCGCTCGTGTACGTGTACGTGCCCTGGTGTTTTGCGCTGGGGTGGGCTTAGCGGGACAGGGGATAGGTGATTAGTGGTAGATTTGGTGGGCCCAGTCGTCAGAGAGAGTACGGCTAAACTGGCGAGCTGCCGGGGACTAGTAATAATCATACGTGCACACGGAGTTTTCTCCTGTTATTTATGTGCGTTTCTGGTGGTTGGCTTGATGCTGTTGTTATTCGCTTTGTTGTGACGAAAATAATAAAAAAAATATCTATGGTGGTTACAGTAGGGTTGACATAAGTGTTATTTAGAAATAAATCACATGTTTGTGAATTCAACCAGGTTTACTTGTTTTCAGCAATGTATTTTGCCATCTGCTAAGTTTCAAACCATCTAGATTAAGATATAAATTTCTTTGCTTGACTGATTGTACACTACATAAAATTTAGACAATTATAAATGAAATCGTTCTAACAATTCAAAGCAGTACTAGTTACTTGTAAGAACAACTAACCAACACCTTCTGTAGTGCTAAGACATTGTTGAGTTGGGCAGCATAAAAAAGTAGAGAAATAATAACTGCAATCAAGTAATTTTTAGTTGGCAGAAATATTCCCCTCTCAAAGATGCCATGGCCTGCAACAAAGGCATGCTTCTCAATATTTCTTTCCTGATGATACTAATAGGCAGGCCCCTTCAGCCCCCTTTGTGTTCTAAGACAATGAAAACGAAGTGGGTCATGCTCCTTGAATTTCGTTGGTAAAAGACACCAACCAGAGCCGGCCAATGCGAGAGACAAAAGGACCTTATCTGGTTGGGTTGAAGTAATGGCCACCACGTGTTATTTAAAAAAGTAAAAAAAATCGCTGGTCTCATTCAATTACAGAATACTGTAGAGTAGCTCCTTTCCAGAGATGATTCATTGTCTGAAATCTTGAATCAGGCTACTCCACAGATGCGGACGTTGAAGGAGGAAGTTTCGTGTCTTGCGTGGTAGCTGTCATCCTTTTGCTCTTTCTCCAGGGTAAAAAATATATAGAGATAGGGCTTGACTTTTCATTTTGAATTATGAATGCGTTGACTGCGGTCCATGCACTCATTAATTTTGCCATATTCATTGTCCATACGTATTGTCCAAGTTCCTCTTCATTTAGATTTTTCTTGATTTTCACTACTTTCAGTTTTTTTACTAGTGGTAATGAACAAATCCTAACATTAATAGAGAAACTCAATGTTACATTTGCAATGACAAGCAAAAGGTAAGAAATCCTGTCTGACTACCATACAATGGCATAGATATATCATGGAGAGGGGGTTGGGTGTTTTTGAGAAGCTATCCGGGGTGAAAGGATTGAATTGCTTACTCCGATTTTTAGTGCGGAGACTAGTTCCAATTATCTAATAGGACAAGGCTAATCTAGTAATTTGGACTTTTAAAATGCTTCCCAGTCCTCAGTGAACGTATCCTGCTTGCCTACGTATCCTGCTGGCTGGCTGCTTTGGAATTTGGAACAGATCACTAAACGTGTCCCCAGTACAGTTGTGATGTCACACCCTGGATGCGTCCAAAAGTTTATTAGGATACGCCTTTCATTTCGACTGTAAGGGCAGTCCCAATGGTGTATTGATGATGATTTTTATCCTTATTAAATGACTTATCACGTAGGTAAAATGCTGATATGACAATGTAATTAATGATGAAAGAGAGCACAAATCTTAGAAACGGTTTCCTCATGAAGAAATCAGGTCTTCACTCCACCCAATGCACCAAGAAACTATGAAATCGCCATTGGGAAGAAACCACCAGTTTCTAGGGGGCTCGTGGCACACTCTCATTGGAGGAAGAAGATAGAGTTGGGAGAGAGAAAGAGAAAATAATTATTACTCGAAGACACCTCCACTGTGGAAGATAATTTCTATAGATGATTTCTTATGCTATGGAAATCGTGTCAGTTTCTTCCATTAGGACTGCCCTAACACGGTTAAACTGATAGTTCTGTAATTTTATGCTGTTCATTGGTTGTACCATCCTCTATTATTTCGTCTATCCGGGGTGAAAGGATTGAATTGCTTACTCCGATTTTTAGTGCGGAGACTGGTTCCAATTATCTAATAGGACAAGGCTAATCTAGTAATTTGGACTTTTAAAATGCTTCCCAGTCCTCAGTGAACGTATCCTGCTGGCTGGCTGCTTTGGAATTTGGAACAGATCACTAAACGTGTCCCCAGTACAGTTGTGAACTCACACCCTGGATGCGTCCAGAAGTTTATTAGGATACGCCTTTCATTTCGACTGTAACACGGTTAAACTGATAGTTCTGTAATTTTATGCTGTTCATTGGTTGTACCATCCTCTATTATTTCGTCTTGGAAACGAATATACGGCCAGCTGTGACCTTGGATTACAGAAAACTAGTATAAAAGTTAAAATTGCAGAACTTATCACTTTATCTATTAAAGCAGATAAATTTTACTACCATATTCATACTAAAGAAATATGGGCATATCTTTTTGACTGAAATTTATGACTTTTGGCTATGTCCTGTGACTTTTAGGTTGTTCGTGCGAGAGATTACAGAGTAACAGAAACTCACATGTAGTTTTTACCGATATAAATGAAGTCAGTATAGTATGCACTGCAATTAACTAGTAGACTTTATCTTCAAAAGATACTCCATTTAAAACCTAATTACTTAAATTTAAAGAATACTCATGGTACTCCTAACTCAAAAAAAAGTCATAATTTTTTAAAAAAATCTATATATATTCTATCTATATATAAAATTACAAGTTCAAATTTATTATATATTAAGAGCAGCAAAAAAAGGAAATTTAGATAAATGTGAATTCAACATTTGTCAAATTTTTCCCTTTTTATTACCACTAACATATAATGAATCCGAACTTAAAATTTTATGCCTAGTTAACATAAGTTTAGAAGTATATATTTTTTCTTAGAACTTTTCATATTTTTTTAGTTAGGATACACTATAAATACATTTCAAACTTATGTGTATAGGATATATTGCCGGTACTTTCGTAATATTTGCACAGTATAGTGATACTTTGGCTAACTATAGCAGCAGTGAGCAAAATCGCAGGAATGGGGCATATTTCAGGTGCTACTGGGGTTTCTGTCAGTAGCCACCTTTCCCAACCGGGTCATCTTCAGTGAGCTACACCACCACTCCGTCAATGATGTGTGCACACCGACATCCACATCCAGTGATGACAAAATTGGCAAAAGTACCAAAATTGTTCCGTCATGCCGGTGTGGGAACCACGTGTCAGTGCATGAGACTGATATTGATAAGAGCTCGGAAACATAGCATGGACGTGTGGACATGAGAGGCGTGGGAAGCCGAACACATGCACGCCGTGCACCGACGCCAGGCGGCTGGGCGTCGGCCGCGCGTGCAGCCTCGGCCATTTCTGCCGCCACCGTACCGCCTCACCCTCTCCTTCTGCTCCGCCCTGTCCTCCTCACAGCAACAGCAAAAGCGGCAGAGTCGCGTGCGCCAAAGCTGCCGTCCAGTCCGCGCAGAGGAGGCGAGGGTGGTGACGTTGCGGGCGGTGCAGGCCGTGCCCGAGTCCTTCGCGCCAGGGACGGATTCAGGGATTTCACGGTGGATATTTAAAATTATAAAAAATATTATTTAATATAAATTATAAAGATCTACAATATCAAAAATTATACTAGAGATAACGTCTAAAATAATATAAAAAATTATAAAATAATTAGAAATTAGAAATTAACTCGACGTTTCTTCGTACCTTGAAACCGATTGAAATATTACAACTAGTTCTATTAATATGCAATTCCACTTAGCTCCCATTGTCCCTTCTGAAACTATCTGTATTCACTATTCACATTCAAGATAGTGAAAATCGACTTGAAACTATTTGTTCACACTTGTGAAATACTTGGTATTTGTTCACAGAATCACAGATAAGAGGTGGAGAATATGTATTTCAATTCATAAGTAATAATTCATCTGCCGCTAAGGATCTTATACTCGGCATGCAGGCCCTTGCCCCTGCTCGTGCTGTCCAAGCTACGAGACACCGAGAGCGAAATGGTCTATAGGAGCAATTAGCCACCGCAGAGGTAGAGGCTATGTCCGCCCATCGCTTCGCTGAGAATGCGGTTGCTACCGCAGCAGTGAAGGATGAGCGCATTCAGTTCCTGGAGACGAAAGGCGTGAAGGCCATCGCCGAGGTGCATGCTTTGGTGGAACAGGGCCGGTGGGCAACCGCCGAGGAGCGTGAGGGGCTGCTGCGGCAAATCTCCGCACTGGAAGAGGAGAAGGGTCGGGTGACATCAGAGTTAGCGGTGAGGGACCGCCTATGGGCGATGCCTCGTTAGCGACGTGGGAGTCGCTAGAGTCATTAGAGAGTACTCTGGCCGCATGGACTTGAGGACCTACTCTGTTGCCTTCAAAGGATCAAGGAGGCTTCGTCGCGTACTCTGAGTGCCGCGCGAGCATACGAGAACCACTATTCGCTTGCAACCAACTAGATGCATCTTGGTCTACTTCACCTCCGGGGCTGCTTGCACATTGGCGATCTAGCCAACCCCCACTTGGACTTGCCTGTGGGGAACAGACAATGGTCGAGGTGTTGTATGCAATCCGTCAGTCCATCCACGCCTTCCACCCTCAGATCTAGGAGTATATCGATGAGGCTACGGCGAAGGTTGCCCTGAAGCGTATGCTGGGTGTGAAGGTGGACCTCGACAGCTAACTGGGCGATGTGCCCCGACGGGATGAAGACAGTGAGCCTGCGTCGAATGTCCCAACTGATCGGCAGGTGTGATGTTGAGGCCTTCCACCCTCCTACGCAGTAGTTTGCGTGTGTGGCCCTCCGTGGCTCTGTGTATACAGCAGTGGGTGATGTAACCATCATTTTGCAATGAAAGGTGTGGGGTGTCTGTGTCGTGGCCTCATGTTGATGTTTGCCCGGCGAGCAAGTACTTGAGGACAACCATCCTCTCATGTCAAATTACCTTGTTCGGTGTCGACTGCGACACTGGGGATGGGAGGAGAAGACGATGCGGTTCTGGGCGGAGCAGCCCCACAGGAGTAACCTCTCCGTCTGGGAATACCTAAAGGTAGAACCCTCGGACGGGGAGTAGCATGAGGGAAGCCCACCTCCTCCGTTATTGTGGGCGTCAAGTGTTGTACAATAGTAGCAATTGATGAGAGCTATTGTTTGAAGTGTTGTGTAGTATGGCTACCCCCTGAGGCCTCGGGTTAGTGAGTAGGGTGCAGTCGTGGAGACAACCGTGTCATCGCACATGCCGAAGTAGGGGAACCCTGGGCAATCGCAGCTCACTTAGCAATGGCTAAGGACGATACCGATGAGTAGGGCGGCTCGCACGTATTCATAAGCCGAAGTCACGCGTAGGTAGGGGTCGCACATATTCGATGGCGAGACGAAGTCTCTTAAAACACGTGCGCTCCATCACGCACCCACTGGACTAGCGTCAACAAAGTCAACGGCAAGACGAAGTCTTTTGAAGTGCGCGCTCCATCCTGTACCCTTCGGACTGGCGTCAGAGAAGTCAATAGTGAGACGAAGTCTTTTGAATGCTTGCTCCGTCCTACAACCTTCGGACTGGTGTCAACAATGAGACGAAATCTGTTGAAAAGCGAGCTCTGTCCCCTGGCCTACGGACTGACATCTACAAAGTCGATGGTGAGACGAAGCATTTTTTTTGAAGTGCATGCTCGGTCCTACACCCTTCGGACTGGCGTCAACGAAGTCGACGATGATACAAAACATTTTTTGAAGCGCACACTCTGTTCAGCACCATTCGAATTGGCGTCTACGAAGTTGGTGATGAGATGAAGTCTTTTGAAATGTGCGCTCCATCCCGCACCCTTCGGACTGGCGTCAACGAAGTCAGTGGTGAGACAAGTCTTGTGAAAAGTGTGCTCCGAGCCTCACCCTTCGAACTGGCATTGATGAAGTCAGCGGTGAGACAAAGTCTTTTGAAACACGTGCTCCATCCCACACCCTTCGGACTAGCATCAGTGAGGTCGACGGTGAGACCAAGTCTTTTTTTTGAAGTGCGTGCTCTATCCCGCACACTTTGAACTGTCGCCAACAAAGTCAACGGCGAAATGAAGTCTTCTAAAGCACATGCTCCGTCCCGCATATTTTGGACTGGCATCAACGAAGTCCCTGGTGAGATGAAGTCTTTTAAAAAGCATGCGCTCGTCCCACACCCATCGGACTGGCGTCGATGAATTCAGCGGTAGGACGAAGTCTTTTGAAATGCGTGCTCTATCCCGTACCCTTCGATCTGGCGTCGGTGAAGTCAGCGGTGAGACAAAGTCTTTTGAAATGCGTGCTTTGTCCCCCGCCCTTTGGACTGGCGTCTACAAAGTTGACGGTGAGATGAAGCATTTTTTTGAAGCGCACGCTTCATCTTGCACACTTCGAACTAGCATTGACGGAGTTTGCAGTGCGATAAAATCTTTTGAAATGCGTGCTTCGTCCCGCACCCTTCGGACTGGCATCGACAAAGTCTGCAGCAAGACAAAGTCTGTTGAAAATCGTGCTCCATCCCCTGCCCTTCAGACTGGCGTCGATTAAGTCAATGGCCAGTCATAGCTTTTTTTGAAGCGTGTGCTCTGTCTTATACCTTTCGGACTAGTGTTGACGAAGTCAGAGGTGAGACGAAGTCAGAGGTGAGACGAAGTCTTTTCAAATGTTCACGCTCTGTCCCACACCATTCGGACTGGCGTCGACGAAGTCAGCGATGAGATGAAGTCTATTGAAGTGCGCGCTCTGTCCCCTGCCCTTCGGACTTGCGTCGACGAAGTCAATGGCGAGATGAAGTCTTTTGAAAAGCGCACTCTGTCCCTTGCCCTTCAGACTGGCGTCAACGTAATCAACGACAAGACGAAGACTTTTGAAGTGCATGCTCTGTCCCACACCCTTCGGACTAGCATCGGCAAAGTCGATGGTGAGACGAAGTCTTTTAAAATGCACGCTCCGTCCCGCACCCTTCGAACTGGCATCGATGAAGTCAGCGACGAGATGAAGTCTTTTGAAATGCACGCACCATCCCGCACCCCTCGGACTGGCATCGACGAAGTCGGCGGTGAGATGAAATCTTTGTAATGTGCGCTCCATCCTGCACCCTTTGGACTGACGTCAATGAAGTCAATGGCGAGACAAAGTCTGTTAAAAAGTGTGCCTCGTCCCCCGCCCTTCGAACTGATGTCAACGAAGTCAGTGGCCAATCAAAGCTTTTTTTAAGCGCGTGCTCTGTCCTGCACCTTTCGGGCTGGTGTCGACGAAGTTGGCGATGAGACAAAGTCTTTTAAAATGCGTGTGCTCCGTCCCACACCCTTTGGACTGGCATCGATGAAGTCGACAACAAGACTAAGTCCTTTGAAGTGTGTGCTCCATCCCCCATCCTTCGAACTGGCATCTACGAAGTCGGCGGTGAGACAAAGTCTTTTGAAAAGTGCACTCCATCCCCCGCCCTTCGAACTGGCATCCACGAAGTCGGCGCTGAGACGAAGCCTTTTGAAACACACGCTCTGTCCCGCACCCTTCGGACTAGCGTCGACGAGGTCGACGGCGAGACGAAGTCTTTTTTATTTATTTTCTTTAGAAGTGCGCACTCTATCCCGCACCCTTCAGACTAGCGTCGATGAAGTTGGTGGTGAGATAAAATCTTTTAAAGCACACACTTCGTCCCACATGCTTCGGACTGGCGTCAAGGAAGTCGGAGGTGAGACAAAGTCTTTTGAAATGTGTGCTCTATCTCACACCTGTCGGATTGGCATCGACGATGTCGACGGCGAAATGAAGTCTTTTGAAGTGCGTGCTCCATCCCGCACCCTTTAGATTGGCATCGACGAAGTTGACGGTGGGACAAAATCTTTGAAAAGTGCACAGCTTGTAATAGGAAACTTGCTGCTCAAGGAATGATCACGCCGAACTACAATGTCCGCCTAGCTTGCGTGTCCAGGATGACTATGTTCCCGGCGGATCATATTCCGTAGAGTTCATGCGGATGCTATGCGCTCATGCTTTTGATTTAGGCTTTGTAGAGTTCACGCAGAGGTTATAGGCTCCGCGTGGTTATTTATGCTCCGTAGAGTTACCCGGGACAAGTAAATTCCCAGCGCTTTATACTCCGTAGAGTTCACGCAGAAGCTATGAGCTCCGCTTGTTGATTTAGACTCTGCAGAGTTTGCGCAGAGGCTAAGGTTTTCGCGCGGTTATTTATACTCCATAGAGTTCGTGCGGAGGCAGAGGGCTCCGCGCGGTTATTTATACTCCGTAGAGTTCACGCGGAGGCTATGTGCTTTGCACTATACGTGCTTGAGTCGCAGATAACAGGACAACGAATTGAACCTGAAAATAGGGTTTTATTTATATCCTCCCATTTGCATAGGTGGGCTGTTACAGATATGCAAGCATGAAGTATACCTGGGCTACACGCCCCGCTGCTACTATACGTAATATTGATGGAGACGATCCACATTCCATGTATGCTTGAGGTCTGCCCCCTCGAGGGTTGCTAGCCGATGCACCCCGCCAGATAAAGCAACAGCGGAACTTCTGGTCCTAGGGAGACCAGAGTTGGAAGGTTGAATAGGTGCTTCTTGAGCTCGTCGAAAGCCACCGCGCAGTCATCGGTCCAGTGGAATCCATCACAACCTCAGAGCATTTTGAAAAATGGGAGACCTTGCTCAGCTACTCTGGATAAGAAGCGGCTGAGAACGTCCAGCCGGCCTGTGAGCCTCTGGACCTCCCTTGTGGTCCTGGTGGCTCTATGGAGAGGATTGCATCGACTTTTTTTTGGATTCGCCTATATTCCTCGTCCAGACACTAGAAATCTGAGCAGCTTCCCCGCTCAGACTCTGAAGATGCACTTGTTCGGATTTAGCTTGACGTTAGCCCATCGGAGGTTGTTGAAGATTTCTTGGAGGTCTTGGTAGTAGGACCCAGCTCAGGTGCTTTTAACCACCACATCGTCAATGAGGCTTCGATGTTCCTCCCGAGTTGGGTGGCGAGGGCAATGGCGACCAGGCGAGTGAATGTGGCTCCCGCATTTTTTAGGCCGAAGGGCATCTGGATAAAGCAGTACATGCCTCTCAAGATTATGAAGCTTGTCTTGGTCTCATCCTCTCTAGCCATGTGAATTTGGTAAGAACCGGAGTATGCATCTAGGAAGCTCATTAACTCGCACCCAGCCGTAGCGCCCACCAGCTGGTCGATTCGCAGAAGAGGGTAGTTATCTTTCGAACACGCCTTGTTGAGATTGGTGAAGCCGACACACATGCGCCATGCACCACTAGCCTTCTTGACCAGTACCTCGCTCCCTACGGGCTAACCAATAGAAAAGGGGACTAGTAGAGTGAGTATAAGAAATGAGCTACCTCACTCCCTTGTTAACCCAAGGAAGTATATATATAGCCATAGGGCCTTATTACTATAACATCCCTACCATAGGATATTATCCTAAGGGTATGTATGTTTTTTTCATGTTTTATTGAGCCTCTTGACCCAGTAGACTGAATGGATGCCAGTTGGGCTATCCCCACAACAATCACCTAATCTAAAATGAGTTATTGTCTGCTGGAGTTGGAGGCCAATCACAGGTCTGTACTTGAACTCCTACTTTTGGTAAGGTGCAAAATAACTTGGATATTTGTTTTAGACCAAAACAACTCAATACAATGCACTAAAAAAATTCGTTATTGTAGTTGGTATGCCAAGTTTGGTGGCTGCCCCTCTTACAAAAAACTTGTTTATAGTACACGTTAACGAGAGGTTTATCAGCATCTCCTTTTTTCAGGAAAAATATCAGCATCTCATTAGGATGTGAATTATGTTACTTTACCATGCCATTTCCACCATTGGACTTAAGCTAGACTTCTATTAGACAAATTACAACTGTTGTGCTTTTCAAGTAGGTGAAATATTGGTGAAAATGCGAATCTGATGTAAATTCCATTTTCACCTAACTTAGAAGCTTCAAAACACTAGATGTAGGGAGGCTATGTTGTATGTCTCCGTAAAATTTTAAGATCAAACTCAATTGTATTTAAGAGATGGAAAAAAGACCAAAAAACTTGCTGAAATAGTGTTTTTACTTTTCACTGTTCTCGAAAGTGTGTCTTTTTTGTATCTCACGAGTCACAAATGCGATTTGAATTTGATGTTGAAATTTTGCATAGACATACAACATGCCACCCCCTACATATAGTAAAAAGGTAAACTTTTTAGAAACTTCCAAGTTCACCGAATATGCCACCTTCGAAGTTAGCTAGCTCAGAATATGGCATTTGCTTCACTTGGCTTCACTACAACTTCCATCTCACAATACTTCTGCTTTTGCAGGTTGTGGATCACACTACACACTACTTCGAGAAACATGACGGGATAAACTTTGTGATTGAGGATTGAAACGCGTTTTGCAACCTGTGCACAGAGGTGAACGTACCGCTGATCATATTTTGTGCTCTGAGTTTGTAATAAACAACCAATGTGTAAATGTAATAATGTACAAGGCACATATGAGCTGCTGCTTCGACTTTGTGCCTTTGATTTTGTGTGTACAAAATGAGGCACACCGCCGCCTCTAGTGGTGAATACTCATATCGGTATGAAATTGGGAAGTATTGGCAATGAGCATTATATCTGACCATGATGTGTTCTAGAAGAACACTCACTCAGATTAGTTGACGTCAAACCTTGGGTTTTCCTGGTATCAAGGAATAAACTCAGACCTATAAATCGACGCGAAGATATCGTCATTCGTCAGTAGCATGAATCGGGCGAAACAGAGACGGTGACGAAACTTAACCCGACCCTTTGGCCCGTGTGTAAATCCTCCACCATCCAACCAAAGCAAGTCGAGAGTCGAGACTTGGGTCGCGCCGTGCCGATTTGGCCGCAGTTTGGACTTGAGGCACCAACTTTGATCGACCGTGGCTATGGATTTGAACATTTTTCCACTGATTTGGCCTCGCCGATCAGGAGTGCCACCATGGCGCGCCGACCTCACATGCCCCCACACCCCAGCGGCTGGGCCGGTCGTACTGTGTGTGCGGTCGCACCGCACAGTGGCACATAAGCGCGTGGTCATTCATACAGACATATATGGAGGTAGACCTAGAAGTTAGGTTGTGCCGGCAAGTCCAACAGGCTTCGGGCCTCATTGAACTGTGTCAGCCTCATCGTGCTGGCACAACTCACCTCCGGTGAGGCCCAGGGCACGATGGGCCACTACCGTGTCGTGCTAGCCCAGGCCCGGCTCTTTTTAAGTTTGAAGAAAACATATGGAAAGGGTCTAATTGTAGTTTTTATAAAGTTTAGGGATTGAAATGCAAAATAGCTAAAAATCCTAACTGAATAAAATTTCCCACCAACGCCTGTACAGATTGAGCTAGACATTTTCTTCTCCCCTTGCCTCCTATTTGCTCCTCTCTCCTCTCCAACCATGGCGCCGGCGAGGCTAGGCTAGCTCGCTTGCGGCCACACCGACTCCTTTGCTCGCGGCCTCTATTGTCCCCGTCACCACTAAAACCTATGCCGTTGTATCCCCTATCGCTAGCTCCTCTGCACGACCTCTCCCTCTCTCCCAGATCTGAGCAGCGGTGGCCGTGAAGCCCACCACAACGACGGCGGCCGCGAGCACCCTTCCCTTCTCCCTATCTCCCAGGTCTGAGCAGTGGGGCAACTGTGAAGCCTACCACCATGACGGTGGCCGTGAGCACCCTTTTCCTCTCCTTCTCTCCCATATTTGAGTGGCGGCGGCCACGAGGGGGACGGCGGTAGCCATGAGCCCACCACGACAACGGTAGCTATCCATTTGTCCCCTTCCCCTCTCCTAGTTCTAAGCAGAGCCAAGTGTGGGGATTTGGGGTGACAAGTTAGCGACGGGCTGTGGCAATGGTTTTCCTCCCCTCTCCTCAATGACCATGGCAACATCGGCAAGGTGCGCTGGGCTGCATCGAGAATTTTGAGCCGTAACAGCCTGAGCATGGCCTATTAGAGCGTGTTGTGTCGTGCTGTCCGATGAGCCAAATTCTCAGACCTAGCCTGGCCCACCACATGTCGTGCCTTGGGCTAGCTCGAAAAAGCATGACCCAGCTCCAAGGACTACATGGAGGTTAATGTGACCACGCTCAGGTCTTAAGATCATGTACAATGGTATAGACAGCTGTTTTCTATAATATTCTCTATGTCATTTATAGACAGCTTATACAATGGGTTGTCTTTTACATGTCTCTATAGATAACTTTTTTATGATACAATGTGTCTTATTTCTCGTATTACAGTTGACTACTATATGATAGACATCTCAATTTTCTATGATCCCTTTCTCTCCTCCACATCATCATGTGTCCTATATGGCCAGAGGCAGAAGCAAGGCATCCCACCCGACGTCCCAGAACACCGGGTCCAAAACTTTTTTCTAGCAAAGATTAGCACCTCTAGTCTATATGTGAACCGCTTAGCCCTAACTCAGTGCACCCGGTCCTTTCCTTGAAGCCTAACAAAGCGAGCACTAGCAAGCCCAAATTCTCGGTAAGCTAGCAATAGTCCACGAGAAGCCTCTACTTCCCTCAGCCCATGAGACAACTACAACAGGCCGAGCCAACCCCTGCGCTAGCCCAAGAGGGAGGACCGTAACAGGCCATAACGTCCATTTGATTGATCCCAAAGTGTGTCACCTTGCAACAGCTCTCAACACCTATTCATCTTGCACGATCAACTAGGAGATGTGCACCATGCCCGCCCACAACCGCACCCAACCAGACAGTGATTGATTGTTGGAGAACTGGAAAAAATCACTTACCATCTCACCGCAACGCTGTCTGGTCCCTATTGCCTCGTGCTCTTGCTGGCTGAAGGAAGTTTAGGTTCACCCGATTAGTATGTACTTTGCTATAAATTTCTCTCAATTCTTCCGATTTGTTTCAAGAACAGGGGTTAAATTCGTGAGTTAAGGTTTCAATGTGATTATTGTTGATTATTTTTGTTGAATTGTAGCATTAAGACCTAGGGTTTCAATCTTGATTTTTGAAAAATTGACCTAGCTCGTTGCAAATCAGAGATAAATTTATAGTATTTAACCACAATATCAAGTAAGTAAGCCACTTGGCGTACTTTTCTATTATGTTGTTCTTAAACTATTGAACACACAAATATCTAATTGACTTTTTTCAATTAATTGGTGATGATTTCATAAATGATATATTTATTTGCTATGTGGAGAAATAAGAATTCATGAAAATTACTAATGATGTTATGGTTGATCACTTTATGAACTTGAAAGAACGTAAATACTAAAAGTTAATGCATTAACTTACATTTGATCCTTCTACTTTTTATTTGAAAATTTTAGGTAATTTTATTCTTTTTAACGGACCATTGAGGTCAGATGATGTTTTTACCAATGCTGATCAACGTTTGTCTATGATTTCACCCTTAATTCTTTCAGTTTCCTGCAACTAAATAATATTATTATCGAGTTTCTTCATTTTAATAAGCATTTCGATCACTATTTCTTCATCATCATACACTTCCATTGGTAATGTTGAAATATCGATGCTAAAAATTGCCAGACACATTACTATTTAGCACAATGTTACTTAAAAATTATATATTATTATATGTATGGTGAAGTAGTGAACTCATGTCATTTTTGTTCTAGTTTCACCTTTGTACGTGACAAGAATTATATATAGTAATGTCATATCATTGTATATTGCCTAAATATAGAAAAAGTATTTAACCAATCTTTTCATTACACATGTCACGTTTTCATGCCTCCATTATGTTCGATGCAACCTCCCTCCCTCGACATCCATCTATCCGGGCGTCGTACTGTCCGTGCTTTGGTCAGAGCAAAAACCAGCACCCATGTCGATTACCCCGCTGCTTTATAATAAACTAATGAGTTACTCTATTCGTCCACAAATGTAGATCGTTTTTTACTTTTTACAATCTCCAATGTAAGACTTCGACGATGATTTATTATCATAATACGCTAACAAAAATAATAAAAATATATATTATGAAAGAATTTTGTAAGATAAATCTAATAGTATTATTTTTATGTAGTCAATCCATATATTTTAATATATATTAATAATTAAAGTTTAAAAAGATTGATCGTATGAAACCTAAGATGATCTATATTTATAGGGAGCGAAAATAACTAGTAATCATAGAAGCCAAAACGGAACGAGATGAGATGACGAGACGGGCCGGACACCAATCCTCCATGTTAATTGGAAGAAAATCCAACAAGGAAGGCCTTTCTCCGTCTATCACTGATCTAACATAGGGTCCATCAAATCAATGGCGGATGCGAGGCACGTGAGGCCGCAGAGAAAAGCGCTTGGTGTCCGCTGGCTCAACTCGACCAAACAACCGCCTTTTTAGTTCACCCCCACCACCACCCTCTCCACTCTCCCCCTCCCTGATCGGTCAGAAAGTGGATGCTCCAGCAAGGAGGGCGCCATCATCATGGTGAGATCTCTCGACAGCTACTCCATCAAGGATGTCACCTACAGGTTTGAATTCGATGCTTCCGTTGCTATTGTTCCCACTGGTTATGGTTCTTGGATCGACAAACTAGCAAATTCGGGTTTTGATCCTTTCTAATTGTAGGATATGTATTTCATTGCACTTTTGTTGTTACCCTGTTCTTGTCCTTTGATGCGATGTGCAGTTCTCCACCAAGGAGGAACTGTAGTACAAGGTATCGTCTTGGTAACTTGATTTGGACTGAATCCAATTCCTAGGACTGGCTAATGGCAAAATGGTCCTGAATCATTTATGTTGTGGGATGGCACCACCGGGGCCTACTTCCACCAATACGCCAGTAGCATGGTATGGCCAACCCAGTATAAAGCCTGCCGTATAGTGAAGTACCCATCTTATCTCTACGTATATAGGTCTAGTAGAGATATTTATGTAATCTTAAGAAAAGAAAATGATAAAATTGCTTTTGTAAACATAGATTCAGATAGAATCACCTTTGTAATATGACTCCTTAGAGATATAAAGATAGTTCCCGACCTTATAGGGAAGGCTCGACTTATTTTTTTGGGAAAAGGTAGCTAGTCCTAAAGTAATTCACGTTTTCCCACTATCATAGAGCTCGGGAGAAAGTTGCCTAGGCAACTAGTAGCCTTATTTATACTATTTGATTCGTAGCCATAACAATTTACTTGTGCCCAATCCTGGGTACTGCCGCCTTGCCAAGAACAAGGGCAAGTGTGATCAGAGACTACCCCAATTATTAGTAAATGAAGCCAATTCTAGTACGTCTCACTGTTACAAATAACCAAAGTATTAGGGTCAATGAGAAATATGACTCGAAAGAAATTAAGCTTCCTGCTGTGACTTGTAATTATCATGCTTTGGCCTTAGTGCAACATTGCAGATTTGCAGCATCGTTTTCTGCATTGCATCTTTGCATCTGTCTGGTTTCCCTGACATGCTATCTGTCACTCACTAGCAGCTGTGGATACTGCGGCTACGCGCTGAACCTGAGCTCCTCGACGCGGAACACGGCGAACATCGGGTCCAAGTACGGCAAGCAGATCAAGAAGGGCGTCGTCTCCTTCTTCGCCGTCGACGAGAGCCGGTTCACGCAGACCGATGAGGTGAGCTGCGTGCCCTACTTCCACTCGAGGCGCTCCTGGGGCCTCTTCAGGAAGAGGTCGCGGCTGCTCTGCCGAAAGTGCGGCGGCCGCATCGGCACTTCCTACGAAGAGGAGGATTCCACTCTGTCTGCGTGTGATGGTGGCTCGGATGACATGCGCACGAGCTCCGGTAGCAGCAGCAGCGCGTCGAGCCAGAAGAACTACGTGATCAAGATCAACGCGCTGCAGCCATCATCAGATGATGATTCTGCTGTTGTTCCCTTCACCCTATGACGACGATACGAAATTATTGCAATGTGAATGGTGATCGCAGAAAGCGAAAATACAGTGAAGAAACTACAGCGAAACTACAGTCTACAGTGAAGATCGAACCATCTCGCTGTTTGCGGTGCTTTTCATTTCCTCTGTGAATTGATGGTAGTGTATACTGCGACATGGTCGTTGGATTTTGTTTCCGTTAATGTTAGAAGATGGCAAAGTTTGATGTATGTAAGTTGATGCCATAGCGTTTGTATTATGTCATGACACATGAAATTTACCATGGTTGCAATTTTCAGTCATCTTGTTGACTTGTATGTATCGAGTGCTTAATTTTTAGCTTTCACCAAGGTTGCAATTTGTTTAGTCCTTCGAAGGAAGCATGCATTGGTGCATTGGCATCAGTTATTCAATATTTGAATTCCTCTGGTCTCTGGACATTCAGATTAGAGTCTGTTTGGTGCTCCATAAATAAACATATATCATTATCTTTTTCGACACTAAGTGGATAAAGTGAATAATAATTCCGCTTATCAATACGATTTCTTTTATGCAGCCAGCTCACTGGGAATTTGGAGTTGGGGGAACGGCATGAATCTATGCAGTCAGGGATCCAGGTGAGTTCACACAAGTAGTGCCTCAGTTGGATGACATGGTGAAGATCACCATAAGAACCTAGAAACACCATCTTCTATTCCACAAAATTGGAGATGCAACAAGCCAAAGAGCAGCTCCTTCTCTAAGCAAGTTGTAAAACTGAAAATTTTACTGCTCAAAGAATCACTATCATTATCATATACAAAGGAGCTCTTTAGCTGCAGCAGTACAAATGTCAGGTTTCCCTATTTGCTAAGAAACATACATACATTCAATAGAGATAATTGAATAACGTGTTGTAATAATCAAATCAAACAAAAAAGAATGTGAAAAACGGTGAATATGATTGTCATAGTATCATTCCGCTTCAAGTGGCTATTGCGTTGGCATTGGTGTATTCTGCAAGAAGTGTCTGAATAATATCAACGCTTGTCGAGGTCGGTGCAGTGGGACCTCATGCCCTGCACCTGCTATGGTGACGAGAGTTAGTCCTTTGTAAACTTGACTCCAACCTCCAACCTGCAACACCAGAGAATACTTAATTTCAGACTGAAATGGTTCTTTTCTGCTCCAGAATTTGCTCGATGCAGTGAATTACCGACCTTCCCATGGTCATACCAAGGGTACCAGTTGACCAGCGATGGAAGCTTGAGAGCGTCTATTGAGTACCTGGTCGCAGTTACTGGAACTACAGTATCTGTATCCCCACTGTGAAAAAGTGAAATACATTGTCATTTGTGGCTTCATATAGTTTCAGAGACTACTTCAGTATCGGGTAATTATTAAGAAATTTTCATCCCTCTGATTTCCTTTCAGTGGGCGGTGGTCAAAATGATTGGAGAAAAATACCCATTTATATAAAAATCCAACAGCAATATAAAACGGTAAAAGATACTATAGTTAGTCCTATAGGGTGCCTAAAGACAATTCCAGAACTCAGAATAGAGATGGGATCCATGTTCAACTGACAAAAACATACTACATCAGACATGCACAAGAAAACTCAGTAAATGGCTCTGCCATCCAAAATATAGGAAATGTCCAAATGCATGAGTTCTAGCACTTACCTAAAAACCCATATCCTGATACCAACTGCAATTAACTCTTGGTAAATAGGAAGCATAGATTTCGGGGAATCCGCCCAGTAGGATCCGACAATATCGCTGTAACAAATAGGGCAAATGAGTATACATATGCCTAAAAATGGAACATAACTTTAAAGGTATATTTTTTCAGCTACAATCATTAAGACCTGCAAGTTTTCCAAGGGTATTGAATTCCAGTAGTGTTAGCATGTAACGCCATCTGCACTTCTGGCCGATTGTAGTAAATATTTGCATATCTTTCAGTGCAAGGATCATAGGCTCTCGACAACCAAGGCTGTGGATGGCAACATGACATTAGATATAGAAAACAATATGACAAAAGGAATATCTTGTTATATACATATAGGCATTAAATCCAGTCTCAAAAAACATTGCTAAGTAGATAAATGAGAATAGGAAAACAGAACAGCTAATTCTAACTTCTAAGGTCATATGAAGTACAGTAGCAGTTTGGATGTCTATCCACTATAAAATGGGTGATACAATTATGCACACAGTTCAAGCAGAACCAAATGCCACAGTTATGCGCTCTGTGCAAAAACATATTGTTGTGGTTACAGATCAAACAGTGGATAGTGAAGACTACGAGAAGGCCACAAAGGGGTGGCCCGGAGTCTGAAACTAGCAGTTGGGAGTAGATGTAGAAAATGTATATATTATGATTGTGCTTAACCTTTCTCTAAAAAATGAATCTCCTCTCTCCATGGTGCCCTAGAGGGTGTATTTATAGCCACGTAGAGATTGTTTACACAAATACCTCTCTTGGGGGTTATAAAGGACAAACATGTCTTTTTCCTAGCATAGCCATTTTGAGCTTGCCACAATCATACACATAATGGGTCTTTTGGCGCAGTGAACCGATTGGGTTAAGGTGGGTGCCATCCCCCCAACACATATAAAACCACCAAATGGAATATAGTAATAAATAAATTGTAAATTTTCTTAACAGAGAATCCATTTATTTCATCCATTACCTTTTTTTATTGATTTTCTGAAAAGATGTTTTCTTTGTGCTTGACCTGCAGCTGCTTTGCTCTTTTTTTCTTAACCACCACAGCTAAAGCCTAAAAGCTACCTTGACAGTTGAGACTGAACTAGCTCCTCGTTCAATGTGTTTACAATTGCAAACCAATTAGGATGACAATATCAATTCAGTTAATCTATCTAATCTACTTAATGTCATTTGGATCTAAATGGAGATGTGATAACGCATCAAGTCTGATACTTGAACAGATCTATGAATGATGCCTGTCATTTAGCAGCATTTGATGATTGACGTTGCACTGCTGTCTGCTGATAGTATCTTACGAATGATGCCTCTATGTAAGAACAGAACTATATCTATGAAACAAAATTGGAACACGATCACTTATGAAAAGTAAAAAAAACTCACATAGCGTCCTCCCAAGCCAAGTTTGAGGGAGGCTGTGTTATTGCAGGGCTTCGTATACAGACTATATGGATCAATATTGCCTTCTTCGGAACTAGCTAGGTTCAGGTTCTTGACACATTCAGGAGAAGGGTGCTCTGAGGAATCAAGCATGCATGTTGCCTTCAAGTTGTGATAAGTGCTGTCAGAGATCAGACCATGAGTCCACCAGTACTCAAATGTACCAAGATAGTCATGGTAGTCATCAGTAACAGCATTCCCCACCTTAATTTTCAAGAATCACAAAAAATTCAGAAACTAGCATGCACATGCTAAAACTAGTACAAGCAAAACATGGATTTCAATGGTATACCAAGAATCCTTTGAGATTAATTGTGGGGTTCTGAAAGCCCTTGTTCTTTTCGTTTATGAGCTGGGCTAATTGGGGAACATAATGCCCTGCAAATATCAAAGACCAAACAGCCCATTCAGATTAAGTCTTCCATCCAACAAAGAGCCTGAACTGAAATTTCAGAACTTATCACATACAAAGTTTACCTGCATAGCTCTCTCCTGCAATGTAAAACTCCCTGTACTTGTACTGTGGGAATCTCTCCAACCAGTTCAACAGAAAAGCATAGGCATCCAGTGCTACAAGACAAAAGCGAGTAACAAGATGTTGGTACCTGAATCCTGACTAATCACAGGACAATGAGCAACTCGCACAAGAATGGCCATGAATCAGTTACCTGTCCTCGCATCTCCTGCAGTGTACAGATCCAATGTCGTGTTGGAGTACGAGAACCCCACGCCGGCCGGCGACTCCAAGAACAGCAAATTGGCCGCTGCAATCACCAGCAAACACGCCCGCAATAAATCAGCTACTCCGCACAATTACATTGGAGCATCTCCTGCTGTTTAATGGAGCTCAAGAACACGCGTTGCGGATTACACACCCATGTTCCAAGAATTTGGGTTCAGGTACAGCGCTTTCCCGTCCGGCCTAATCCGGAAGGGGCCAACCTCCTCCGACGCGCCGTACCCGACCGACGAGCACCCGGGGCCACCGTTGAGCCACAGGACGAGCGGCGCGATGGGCCCGGCCGCCGGCACCGCCTCCACGAGCCAGTAGAAGAGCGCGCGGCCACGCGCCTGGTTGACCGTGACGTAGCCGGAGTACTGCGAGAACCCCACATTGGCCGGCTGCCCGGGGAGCTCCCGGATCCGGTCGCTCTCCTGGTCAGCCAGGGCCGCAGCCGCCACTCCCACTAACACTAGCAGCACCAAAGCTGCGACATTGTGAACCATTGGGGACAGGGCAAGCTCCAATGGCTGGACTAGTAGCCCCATGCCTAGCGGTACACTTGCAATATAACTCCCCAAGATCTTGAAACACTGGGAGCCGAAGCAGCGGGGCTGGCTGACACCTGAGCTTGCACTTGCTCAGTACGCAACACTCTGCTGCTGCTGACGAAAAGAGAAAGAAATTCAGGGCCACCAAGAAGGCCGGGTTGCTTGCATGGATTTCAGCGGAGATTGATTAATTTGTGATCCTTACGCCACCCTGCGCCTCTCTCATTGACCAAAGGCAGCTCAAGAACTCAACCGGGGTTCCCTCGAAAACGCTAAAGAAATAGAACGGCGGAGGCAGCCACATTCCATTCTGACCAGCGCGCAGACAAAGGTGGTGGGTGTGGAAAAGTACAAGCAAAATGTGCCGGGATTTCCCTTTCCCTTCGCGCCGCGATGATTGATTAGGAGCAGCAGTACAGCTCAGGGACAGAGAAAAGGCGGATCAGATCGCGTACCGGCCGAAGGTAGGATCGCAAGATTAGGTGCGCGCTGTGTGCTACAGATCGGGCATTGCTGCTAGTGGGGGTGTCTGGAATAGTATAGTGGCGGTGGTGGTGGTGGCGGCGGCGAGTGCGTGTGAATGGAGGTAGAAGAAGCTGAAATGGGCACATGGGGATGGACCGTTGGAGGGAAACGGGGGTGGCGCTAGTGGCGGGAGGTGGAGCGCGGCAGCAATAATAATTCGCGGACGCATGTGCCGCAGCAGCGCCGCCCGCCCGCCCGCGTCCGCCGCGCTCGTGCACGCGTGAGAGAAAAGGGCAAAGGCAAACCAACGCCAACACGCGGGCGGGCTGGCTGCAGGGGAACGTGAGATCGTGAGGCGTGTGAGCGGTTTGTTGATTCTGAGGTGCTCAACAACGCCAGGATATACTGGCTGATGCAAGGGCATTTGCCTCTACAAGAAATGGTGGGTGAAAACTCTTGATGACGGTGATAATGACGAAGAGCAACAGTCTTCCAAAAGAATGACATAGGGTATATTTGATATAGCTGCAATTTATTATTTTTTGATTGAAATTTTTGAATTTTAATTGTTTGTGATAGAGATTACGAAAAGAGAGATACTCGCTAGCGATTTTGGTTGATACCGATGTTAGGCTTTTAACGTGTATTACAATTAACTTGTACATTCTATCTTCAGAAAATACTTCGTTTGAAAGTTAGGTACTGTAGTAAAAGCTAAAAGATTTTTAGAAACCGTTAAAGAACAGGCCTATAGTACTACTGACTGCCGCATCATTGCATCACGCAGAAGCAGAAAGTTCATTTTTCACTATTCGGCTTCTGGCTTATTTTTCACTATTCATAAGTTTCGTCTTTTTCTGAACTTTTGGCTTTTTGTTGAGCTTTTTTGCCGATTCTTTTTTTCCCATATTTGTTTGTATTATACGTAATGGGCTAACATATTTTTTATTTTTAAATTTTTTTAAATTTAATTATGCTAAATAAGCCTCACACACTCTGGTGCTTTTTTCACCAAATCTGATGTTTTCAGCCATAAGCCACGAGCTTTTCAGCCGAACCGATCACCACCAAATTGTTTGGTGAGCGCCACATTAGATATCTAGGAAGCATTTATATTGTCTTTTATGGATTGTTTTTGGCTTTCGTTTATAAATAGTAACAGTTTGTGAAGAGACACTTACATACGATTTTGGCTAATATAAATGATGTCACTATAGTGTGTGCTACAATCGAGTAGTAGATTCTAACTTAAAAAGACACTTTATTTAAAAATTGAGTACTATAGAAAAATTATTTACTATAAAAACAAATAGCTTATAGGAAACAAAACAACACGTCTGGAGTTTTAGACAGTTCAGTTTTAAACTCTTATCGCCTTCTCTTTTTGAGCTCCTATCTGTCTTCGGTTAGGACTGCAAGCTACACTGCCCAACGAACTCATTTGCGGCGATGTGCCCGCGCAGGCGCTCTGTAGGTTAGGCCCGTGCTAACGTGTCGACGAACCAGATAGCGTAGAAAATTTTATCGTAAACAGTTATAGCAAAATTCTCGTGTGTTCTAAACGGAGCTAATAACAATTCCAACACTGTAGGTAGATCCGAGATGTTACCAGACGTTTCGCGGTAGAACTCCGAAAGACCACAGGTATACACGGGATGTGTTCAGCAGAAAGCATCAGTGACAAAATTTGCAGGACCTCCTTGGTTTCAGTTATGTTACATTCTGCGACCTTGCTAGCTGGTAAGAAACGAACTAACTACTGGAAGTCTGGAACTGCCTCTAATACGAGGTACAGCACCGAAAACGGCTGCACTGAAAAGGCAATTAACTCGCCATATCCGATCCAGGCTCGATCGCAGAGCGCAGTCCCTGGCGAACCACCATCTGCGCGTAGAACTCGGCATGCTCCTGCTCAGGCATCAAAGTAGCCCAAAAAAAGTTAATATGTAGTCATAGGAGAAAGTTAAAAGAGTAATGACTTGATCAAGGCTTAAAGCTGTAGTAGGCTAGTAGCGCTCATGTGTTTGCCTCCAACTGAAGTTTGAAATGGAAAATACGTGCGCCGAGCTATTCAAACTAAAGGAGGAGGACGTGAGGAGCTGAGACCGGAGAGAGGGTACTGGGTACCCTACCTTGACGGGGACAATGACAAGCGCGGCGCCTTTCTGTCGAGACTCGTGGAAGAGCTCCCGCGCCGCTTCGGCGGTTATGGAGGGCACTACCTGCGGCAGGGCCTTCTCCACAAGCTTCTCGCTGTGGCGAGCGTCGTCTACGAGCAGAACTCTGTAGCTGTCACCGCTTCCAGTGCCCCTCCTGTTCTTCAGCCTTGCTGTGTCTCCTCCTGCATGCGTAGCCGTAGGTGCAACGCAAAACGAAATGTAAGCACGCAGAAAGATCTCAGAATGCAAAGCTTATCTTCCGAGTACTATCGCATGGCGAAACAAAATGCTGATTCAATTCGGTGCGAGAAAGAGTATTTAGTTCTTCTTCGTTCCCTTGACATCACCGAAAGCAAATTGAAGGCTAGCTAGGGAGCGGCACCTTCTTGTGTCACGGGAATCGTATCAAACTGGGACTGGTCGAAGGCCGGCCGCTCCAGCACCGTGCCGCCGCTGCTCGCGCGCGCCACGGCTGCCACTGCCTTCCCTCGCTGCTGCTGAGCACGATAGTTCACGGAGACGCACGAGGGGAGCGCGGTGGCTGCGGTGCTCGGGAAGATGAGCGCGGTGCACGTTGCTGCTCTGCTGCTGATAGCCATGGCGGACGTCAGAACCTGATATCCTGGCGTATGGCAGCGACGAGGCTTTTCGTGTCAGGTTCAGGCGATGGAGGGAGACGGGCGCACAGCTGAGAAAGATGGCTTATCGCATTGCAATGGAAGCAGAGAGCGTGTGACGATGGAAAGATTTATTCAGGGTTGAGCAAAGAAAGTGCCAAAAGAAAATGTCAGGATCGCGACATCAGGTCGAGTGTTTGAGAAAAATTACCCAATTTGTAAACCTGTGGCTAGCATTACAGATCTGGAGAAATGGGAGGTTCAATTCTTGAAGCCTTGCTCTTCGTTCTGCATTCTTCCTCTTTCGAGCCATACGGAGCATAAATAATCCACAGGCAACCACAAGCGCAATGCGATTTGAGCTAAGAGTCCAACCAAAGGCAGAAATAGACAAACAAGTAGTATTACAAGTGTACAAATTACCAAAGCGCGTCTAGAACAGTCTGAACGGCCCCCTGTTCGCCACGATTGTGAGTTCTCACACACCAAATTTGGCGGGCTATGACCGGATCTTAATTTCTGGCCAGGGACGAACGGGACTTGCTGAATTTTGGGTCTTGGAATGTTCCAGAAACAATACGTACCAAACGCCGGTAAGGATCCAGAACCAAGCATAAATGCAGCTACTCCCTCGAAACCAGAAAATTGCAGTTACGCTTCTTCAAGCAAGACGAGCAAAGTACTGCACCATAACAAAAACAAAAACAAAAAAAAAACGCAAAAGCGACCACGAAAGAGAGAATGGGGGAATAAAATTAGAGGCTTGGTAGGCAACATGTGGCAATTGTCCCTGGAGAAGTCTCCATGCTTCTACACGAGAAGGCACATAACACTATATAACAGCAGCAAACCAGCATGGAAGCATGGAACGGAAGGCCAATTCATATTTCTATACTGTATATTCCAGTAAACGAATCGTCTTGATGCAACATTTTACAATATAAAGTAAATACAAAAATGCATTATGTATACTCAATATTTATCCATGTCATAACAGCTCATGAATGTAGCATCCCACATATCAATATGAGATACTACTATAGAACGTCATCGCCAAAATAAAGAATAAATGATAAAACCAACAATAGAAATTGCAAAACAATTAAAACTTTGAGAGTACTTTATTAGGACCAGCGGAAGCTGAAATAAATATATGAAATATAAGACCGATTCATTTCTAACCAAATAAGAGTAAATAAGAAAACATAAATAATGATAAACCATGGTACTGAAAACTCAAGTACTTCAACCATGCATGTTGCTATTACTTCACTGGTCTTTTATCTGAGAATAGAAAGAGCAAGCATGAGATTTAAAAATCTCAGTAAGTACCTAACAACGGTCGCAAGCAAGATGAGTAAAGGACAAGTAATGCAAGCAAGTAAACTAAGTTATCGGAAACACTGATATAGATAGGAGATAGAGCTCACATGAATAGTAGAATTAACAATGATCAACCATGATCAACGATGTATATTTTTCTCTTTTTTTCTTTGATTAACGTGAGAATTTCTACCCTATAAGAGCGAACGTTGTGACTCTTTTTGCCTTTACTTTAATAATATAATAAATTTCTCAACTAAAACAAGCTAACTTTAAGTGGGACTTCAAACCACTTGATAATTAACAGTGAGCAATCGAGTCCTCTGTGAAAACTTTGGACTACCTTCCCTCAGTGGGCGAATGGCAGTAACCTGAAACAAGTATTTGCAGGAAACCACAAGAATTATAAATTGAAGTGGAGAACATCAAATGTAGATAGTTGGATCCACTCAGCCAAAGCAGAACAGCACGCAATGCTTCTGTGAATGGTGTGGTACAACAAAAAATCTGAAAGCCCATGTATAAAATGCCTTACAACATCATTTCATGACTAGAAGTACTATGCATTTTCATTGGTTAATTCTGTAGGTTAAAATGTACTGTTGATCTTGTGGATGCGGAAAACGAGGGCTGACCACGCCTTTATACCCAAAGAGATGAAACCACAGAGATGAATAGTAATTGGTACTGTTGGGCTAACAAGAGGGTCCCACATGGCAGTGAAAGCACTGGGAAAGAATGCGCGGGGTGGCCGCTGGCGGGCTGGGCAGTGCCAGCGAGATGGGCCGAGGTGTTCTTAAGAGGCAAACTGGGTTGGAGGAAATAGGCCAGGCCGAAAAGGGCAATGGGCCACAGAGAGAGAAAGATTTGGCCCAAAAAAAATTTCGGATTTTCCTAAGGTTTTCTGATTTTCAGAAATTACCTTGATTCAAATTGAGTTCAAATAAATAGCAAATAAACTCCAAAAAATCCAAGAAAACACGAAAAATTCCTTGCAACACAAGGAACCCAAATAGAACAAATTTCTATTTAATTAAAGTTTATTTTATTCACATTAAATCTTTTTAATGTCTAAAAATGAATATTAAGTTTTAATTAAATAAAAAATCCCAAAAAGTTTTTGTTGTTTTAAAAGCTTCAAAAGACTCTGAAAACCAGGATATTACAAAGTATATGTCAAGCAGGAATGCAAGAGGCCAAGATTTTACAAAGTATATGTGTGACCGGAGTCTTGCCGGACTCTAGGTGCGCTCCTCCTTGCCTGTGATCTGGTGGTGGTGCTGCTGGCAGTTGCAGCCTTGTTGGACTATAATTATGTTTGTGATTACAATCGTCCCTGGATGTGATTTTGGTGTAAGATTGCTTTGTTTGTGCACTTAGTTGGTACACGTTTCTCTATTGTCTTGTGCGGCAACTCACAGACCTCGATTCCACGCTTTGGTGTGCCGCTGATCATAGAGAAAGGCATTATATCTTCGTAAACCACACCAATCTCACCACAACATAGTTGTGGTGATATGTTTTCTGGGACGGTGTCGACTTCGACATGCCTGCCATGTTCTTCTTAGTCGCTTTGAGTGCTATTAGTGCAGTGAGTTCTCTATGTTTCTCATGTGTTCAGTCATGCTTAGTGTGTCATAGTAGCGGTTTTGCTGCCTACTATTTTTATGATTCTAGTAAGCCCTGATACAGGGTGACTTTGTATAACAGATTGTGGGGATATATGAAACAAAACCGAATTTCAAAAGTAATTTGAATTCTTGATTGATTTTGATCTATCTTGAATCCTGGCCAAATCTCACACCTATCCTAGCCGTCCATGCCCTGATCTCCCTGCTCGCTCAACCACAAATCGCTCATAGTGATCGCTCAACCACAAATATTTCATAGTAGAGTAAAGACAAAGATCGAAGAATGTAAGGACAACCTTATGCTGAACAAAGAACATAGTGATCGCTCACCCACAATTTTTGATTTGTCAAACCTGGTCTAGTAGCTGCTCAAATCGATTCAACCTCTACAGGAGTAAAGGAGAGGGAGAGTTTGGTATGGGAGGAGGTATAAGCATACCGAACAACGGTAGGTTCCTCTCAGGACAGGGGTTACCCGAGTCTGTTTGGTAATCTACCGGGATTACGTCGTGCTTCTGGTAAATGAAGCTGTGTTTAATGGGTGATTCCAATAGCGAAGCATAAGTAGATTTGAAATTGATTTAGAAATGTTGAAGTCTAGTAATCAAGTTTTGAAACCACAATTCCTTAAAAAGTTATTGTTCTTTTATATTTAAATATGTTTATAAATAAAATTACATCCACAAATACTTTAATAAAACCATTATATCCCTATCTCTTAGAAATCCTAGCAAGTAGTTATATATCATTTCCCCATGTGACTTGTTGAGTATAGTTGGTTGTACTCAGTCTTACTTTATTTTTCCCAACACAGAGATCAAGAGAAGAAAGAATGTTGCAAGTATTTGTATTAGGGTCACGACCGCACTCAAGCGTTCCTGTGGGAGTTTCCTTTAGTTCTTCTGATTGTAAGTTAAGTTTTGAGCTTGGACGTTCATTAAAATTTCTAAAGTTGACCGTTAGGTTTTTATTTTAATCTAATTAACCATTTTGAAATACTCGGAAGCAGGCATGATACTCCTTCTGTCCTCAACTGAACTCCTGGACTATTGCAAGACGTACGACGACCCTATTTCCAAAAACCGGGGTGTTACAATATACACTTGCTCAGTGAGGACAATTGGTCAATTTAGAATACTCTGCTAGAGGTTGAGCTATCAGTATCTAGTCCTTTTATTGTCCTGTTACTTACCGGAGTTCAATTTACTCGCTATCCTTTCTATTATTGCAATAGTGTTATTGTTATAATTGAACTTTTGTCTATCTAGTGGTAAGTTGTAGAGCTCAAAGACTAACGGAGTATTTAGAAATTGTCACTTTAATCTTTGATCAAACTAGATCATTTTGTGGAGGCCTTGTATTAAACAAGTGCACCCGATATCCGAGAGTAAAACACAATACATCAATTTGAGCATTATTCTACTTGTTTATTCTCTCTGTTACACTCTGAACAGTTTAATTTCCTGTTTAAATGACTCGAGAAGAATTTGTGTTCTTGTTAGACATTTTGTTAATGCTCATGTCATTTATCTATTGTTGGAATTATACTTTTATGTTCATAATTAATTCTGTAATTATTCTGCTAAGACCGCCTAAATTCAAACATTAGATTCGGTGAACACCTTCAGGAATCTGGGCATGCATGCATCACAAGGGGAAAGTTCAATCGTCCATAACTGCATAGCACTGATAAAAGAAATAAGAGTTTAGTAGCAAGTGCAAGCCAACCGAAAAACCTGGAAGCAGCCAATGAACCAAGTAGCAACGCAAGAGGCTACGAAGCATCATTCCTTTACTCAGAGCCAGAGATTCGGTTTTCATAGCAAGCACATCCAGAACATATGCATATATCAATGTATCATGATCAGTAAAATCCATATCTTACATTCAAGCATCCTAGTTAATAATAGCTGAATCCAAATCCCATATTGTACACTGAAAGCCAAGCACGCACTAAACATCATCTCATTTTTTATCCCTTAATTTTTCCTTCTCTTCAGCATCACACAACAATCCACAGAAAAAAAAACCGTCTGTAAACAGTTAGAATTGTCTCACATAAAACCCTTCAAATCACACATTTCACGGAGGGTTCGACCTCGAGAGAAAGCAATCTAAATTAGAAAATACATAAAAGGAAAAAGAAGCAACCTAACACTCATAAGGCGTGATGTTCATTCGATCATATCAGGGAACAGGGGCATCCTTCAGTGAGGCAGGATCCACCTTAGGAAGGTCTGAATGGCGTCTCGCTCTTTCCTTCGGCTTATCTGCAGGCGCAACATTTGGTTTGTCTGCAACTGGGAAGGACAGGCGCTTCTTTACCGACGAATGGACCAGAGGCACTCTCTCTGGAACCTCAAACTTGTTAGGCAATAGACTGTGGTACCGAGACTTAGCCCTTGCAGACTCTGTGGATTGCATGTAGCTGGGGAGAGCTGGTGTGCTTGTTAGGCTTGCATCATCCCAGACGGAGGCTCCACCTGTGCTCTGCCTCCTTGGGCGCTCAGAGCGTATGCTCGTGATGCTCCTCAAGTCATCCTCCTTGTAGAGCCAGCTATCCCTTGGACTTGCTGGCCTGATCTTTCCTGCAATTGAGGGGGCCTTTGATGGGGGGGTTGATGGTGATTGCCGGCTCGGTGGACGGCTTGACTTGTTTGGTGTTGTGGGTCTATGGATTGAGAAGGCACGGGGTACAAAAGTTCGAACAGTGTTACTGCTGGGGTTCTTTGTCACAGCACGGTCTTTAGGATCGTTGTCTGAAACCACTCGGTTCTCCCAAGGCCTTGCTGTCATCCAGCGTTCCATCCAGCTCCAGCCCCAGTTAGAATTCCCTTGGTCCGTGAAGGTCGGTGTTATAGTTCGACCAGAATTCCTCCACTGCATGAGATATTGAGATAAGAGAAAGGGAATTAGTGAAATAATGAGAAACACAACTACATCTGTTGAGAAGATCAATAAAAAAAAAACTCGACCTGCGGGGGGAAGAATCCCCCCGGACATTGCTTAAGAAGAAGGTCTTCTCACGCAGACCGAGAAAACCCCCGAACCCCAGCTCCACCCTTACACCGGGAACCAACGCCCGACCTTGTGAGACAACCAGCGGATCCTTTGGATCAACGCCATGGCGGGTTCTTGACCATGTGCTTTGGTGTGGTAGCAGGCGAGGGGATTTTTTCCCCCAAGCCTGAAATTCGCTCCCACTAGGAGTCGAACCCAGGACCTGGGGGTGCTACTGAGGCGCTCTAACCATCAGGCTAGAGGCCCTTTCGCTGAGAAGATCAATATAGCCACAGTAGGTAAACAAGGAGCAAATAACAAGAAAATAATATGCCATCAAAGGAAACCAAAGAGGCAACTTGCCTGGTGAGAAAATGCATAGGCAAGTGCTCTTTCTCGCCTTAGTGCAGCTTCTTGTTTCATCATTAGGCTGGCCTCAACTTGCTCTTTGGATTGATGGCTATGATCCCAGTCTTCATCAATCTGTCAAGAAAGTTAAACAGTATAGCAATGCCAGAAATCTATAATGTCAAAACTGTCTTAATCTATTATTGCAGAATGATTACGGTAATCTATGTTAATGTGACTGTTATGTTTTAACTAATTCTGTAAGTATAAAATATGTATAATGCCCAAAATAGATTCCATTAGCGATTTTTTGCTCGAA
This sequence comes from Dendrocalamus sinicus, assembly GCA_036346575.1. Lineage (NCBI taxonomy): Eukaryota > Viridiplantae > Streptophyta > Magnoliopsida > Poales > Poaceae > Dendrocalamus > Dendrocalamus sinicus. The sequence continues at coordinate 14,223,347 of CM070643.1, read as the reverse complement.
GAATATAAACAAGAAAAGGTTACTAAAGACGAAATTAGGAGCTTAGAAGGATCATATCAAATGGAGTGCTCACCTTCATTTTCTCAAGTTCCCTTTGATGCTTTAACTGGAGCTGCCTTTGAAGGGCCTGTTTCTCCTCCTCCATCTTCACCCTTCTAGAGTAAATTTGAGTTTGAACTCTTGCCATTATTTGTGTGATATGCAAGGTGTGGGCAGTTTGACGTTTGACGGCATTTCCATCAACTAGCAACTTCAACCTCACAAGCCCTCTCAGTGCCCGCAGTGCTCTCCTTGCCTAAAGCATTAAATTTTTGCAAATTTAGTAACCACTTAATGTCACAAAAAAAAGAATTAAACAAAAGATATATAACTCATCAAGTCCCATGAAGTTCAATGTAAGTGTTTATGCTTGCTCATGATCTGTCACTATGACTTTTTTCAGCTATTATATCAACATCAACATATTCTTATGTGTAACAACATTGGAAACATCAGCCAAAACTATGTTTGAAAATGACCAGTAAAAGCACAATCCTGGTGGTATTCCGAAATGGACAAAGCACATAATGTGATAATGATGCATCAGGCAGCAACTCTCTACCAACCAAATCAGATACCTTACAAAATCTTAATCCGTAACAGGCTGCTGACTTACGTGCATGCTCTCAAGACAGATCCGCACCAATCAAAACATCTGATTTTTTTTTTGGGTATTGCTAGTGCAAGGACATCAATATAGGTAACAACAGCAAGTAAAATTATCCCACAAGTGCAGTTCATTACCAGATAACCCCTGAAGGCGGTCTGAATCTTGATAGCGGCCAGTTCTTCATTTGAGCTAACAGGCGTTTTTGGTGTGGTCGCGGTGGTTGCTGTGAGGCGGACGACCTCAGCAGCGGCCTGGGCAGCGACGGCAGCAGCTTCTGCAGCGACAGCAGAGGCAAGTGCAACAGAGTAGGCATGCTTGTTCTGCTCATTTTCTGTTTCAGCTGGCTTGACATCTTTGATCTCAGATTGTGGCTGAGTAGGCTGTGCCGGCAGAGGCGGCGGTGGCGGTGGACCTACTGGAGCAGTCCCTGACACCGTTGAGGTCGACGGATCGGATTTCTTCGATTTGCCAAATGGCCATTTCCTCCTAGATCTCGACTTGTCCGCCTTCTCAGTCTTCATGGTAGCCAAAAAACATACAGATTGAAATGAGAAAGTTTGATGACAAATAAAGTATTTTTTTCTTGGGAAGTAGTGGGTTTTGGCATACCTTAGCTTCCTTCCCGTCTGGATCAGAGGAGCTGAAGACTCTCTTGACAGCACTAAACCACTTTCCTTTCTTACCCATTTTTTTGGGGGTATTCTTTTACTGTGTCTTCAGCTGAAAGTACAAGAACGGACCAAATGTTCAGTGCACCAATGTCTGAAAAATGCAGTGAAAATCATATACTGACCAGCAAAATCTAAGCTTTCCACAGAAACCAAAAGTTTGACGTGATCGGCCACACGACAAAAAGGTGTGTACTAATCTATTGTGAGATCAGAAGCTCCATCATGTGTTACTCTACAGTCACACCTCAATCAATCAAGCACCTATGAGTAAAAATGGAGATAAGCCATAACAACAGAAGAGCAGCTCTACCACAAATCGACAACAAAATCAACTCCGAGCTGCGGAGCTTCAAGCAGGCAAAAAAAATCCTATCTTTACCGCGAAACCGCTAGAAAATTTTAGTCACGCCAAAGTCTTGGACCGAATCGAGTAGAGAAACTGAAGGAACTGAACTCCCAGGCGCAGAGTTAGACGATTAACATCAGATACCATATTTTGGCCACAACAAGGGCACAATTCTTCACCATAGACCAAAATTTTCTGACAAAATAGGCATCTTTTGCACACTAAATTACCCTACTTTCGCGCGTTACCCTTCTACACTCCATCAATCGGGCCATGAAAAAAGGCAACCAACTAAAAGAATTTTACCCACAAAGAAACCCTCGCAGCTGCGCCTGAAGCCCACTCTTCCACAGTTGCACCGCGAAATCAACTAAGGCGCACCTCAAACAAAACGACCGGATAGCGCAACCAAGAAGAGCCAAGCACGGGACGCAAACCCCAAGAAAAGATGCGATTTTTACAGCGAGAAAGGCAAGCTTTCACCTCAAAGCAACGAAACGCCGGAAGCCCTCGCCTTCCGCGGCCCACTGAAGGCGCCAAGAACTAACGCTACCCGTCCGTGCGACCTGGGAAGCCACCGCACGTACCACTACCCCCTCCACGGGTCAGATCAAACCCAAGACGGAAGCATTTTAGGCATATGGAATGATGGAAATGAGAGAAAAGGCGAGGGGCAAACAGCCCAAGCTTTTTTAATTTGCTCACCTCACCCGTCGAAAGACGCCGCTTTTATCGGCTCACCGCCCCGCCTCACCCCCGCAGCACGCAGAAGAATTGATTCGCCCACCACCACCCCGGCTAGGACGACCCACGACGACCCCGCCCTGTTCACCACAGCCGTTGCGTGGACCGCCACTTCCAGCCGGAGGTGCGGAGCGGGGCCCGCCGAGGGAGGGTACGACACGACGACGAGACGGCCCCACCACCTGTCTCCCGCCGCGGTCACGGCGTCCTCACGACCCCGAGCGCCAGCCGAAAGCCGCTGTCCCTGTCGCGACTTATGGAAGCGGGGCGCGGGTATGACAGGTGGGTCCGCCCCGCGTGCCGTGGACCAGCCGCAGGCGCAGCAGAAGACGTTACTGGTAGTAGCCAAACCGCGAGCGCCGGCACGGGCAGCGGGCGCAGGACGCCGTTGGTGGTAACCGATGGCAAGTACGTACCTCCGAGTCTTCGTGGCCCACATGTAATAGATAGTCCTTGCTTCAGTTGAGGTGGGGCCGGGCCCACCTGCACCCGTTTCTCATGCCGTGTTAAATGAGCCATATTTACGCCTGACTACACAGCGTTCCGAGGTTGGAAATGCTTTGCCCGGCTGTGTTTACCAGCTTTTATGCTGCGTAGACTCTCAACTGCTCTTGGCCTTTTGTTGGAACTTCTGTAGTTTTTTTGCCTGCCTTTCTTTTCGCCATCTTTTGAGAGGCAGAGGGATGATAAAACAAACGCATCAAATGGGCGGCGATGGCACGTCTATATGATTAGAATAGCGCTGGTGTCAGCGACAGTGAGAGGCTCAGATGCGATCCGTTACTTGATGTGGTTTTTTTACTCTATGTGACAGCCTTCATGCGGTGTCTGTCTTGCATCTTGCTGGGGCAGCGGCCATGGCAGGGCCTCGGTTCCTGGTGCGCTTGCACGTGCCGAATGCCAGATCGGGCAGTCGTCCAGCCACTTTTACCCCACGGCCGCGAACGCCTTTTTCACCGTACGCCGACGACCGAACGGCTCTGCTGCGCCTTCTGATTGCCACAGTCGGTGCATAGTGACTGACTGGCTGGTGAGGCAGTGCTCCCCTTGTACTCTCGCCGCGACGCCGCGGTGAAACATCCGTGAGCGTATACGACTATGTATTCACACGTCGTCTTGAACAGAAGTACTTGTATAGTCGCTTGTCGTCTTGAATACTTGTGGACTTGTGGTAGCTGGTAGGTGTCCTAATAAGTCCTAACCTAAGTGGCCAATCATTGGGAGTTCCTGGCCTCGACCCATAGAATATTGGCGTAATGGCGAAGTTGGTGTGCAAGTGTGTTTTTATGCTACTGGGGCCGCGTAGTAGTAGTACAACGCTAATCTTCTAGGAGTATAAGTATGTGCGTATTGATGTCAACGCATCAGGTCACTGCACAGTATTATTCTTCCATCAGTGGAGAAACCACGCTGTAGGTCGAATAGTAACAGAGGGATGAATAGTATCTCATAAAATTTTTCTTAAGAATTCTTAAACTCTTCACTTTCATAGTTACAAAATTATGAAGATCAAAGTTTAAAACCTAGACCAAAGCAATAACCTCAAAAACCAAGAAGGGAAAATCTTCCGCACCAGAGTAGTATAACCAGCCACTAAGGTGTGGTTTGACTGGCGGCTACACAATGATCTGACCAGCGGGGCACTAACGGTCCAACTAGAGAGCGGTATGGTTGGCAGGAAGATCGCAGTCTGACTGGCGGTCGGTTCGACCGGGCCAAGGAGCGGTATGATCACTCCCCTGCTCTCAGAACAGAAAATCAACCCAAATCCAAAACCACTTTTTGTGCAACTCCAAAAAATCCATAGACAAATAAGATAAAACTTTATACACACCTTGCTTAAGATCTCAAAAACTTATTCCATCCAAAGATCGCTTGAATCTCTATTAAAGTTCATATCTTTATCAAGAATAAACAAAGTTGCACTAAAACCGGATAAAAACCGAAAAGTTAGGATATGACAAAATATAAACTTTGTAAAATTCAAATTTTTACTCTATGAACTCTATAATGGTTAACCATAATATCATACTGGACCTTCCCACGTCTCACACACAAATCTTTTTGCTAATCTGTTCTGGTCGCGATGATGATTCCTCGGTTGATGATCGGATAATCACAAGCGATCGTTCAATAAAAAAAAGTCAGAATGGAGTAAGTAGGCAACGCAATAATATGGAATGATAATTAGTACTCCACCTTGTACGGTAGGGGTTAGATCATCAGGATCTAATCTTGATTAGACTATGAGAGTACAGACCAGAGCACCCAAACGATTTCATCAACAAAAGAAGTGTAGAATGGAGATGGAAATGGAAGGCACGCAGCATGTTTGAGTTGGAATCAACTAGACAATGGGCTATATATTCACTGTTTTGTCCTTACGAGTTATACATCCTCTTTTAGAAGAGTTGTTCATAGCGTCAATGTGTCACATTCAACAAGCGCACTAGGGATAAGTCTGGTTTATTTTTATCGTCTAGATATCTTGCAAGGATAAAATACCAAATAATTCAACATTTTACACCACATGCTCAAAAGAAAATTATTTGATGTCTTTTCTTGGAACCGGTGCTCTAGGAATGTAGATCAAGGAACAGAAAATTGAATATACAAAACACATTAGGGCTGGTTCTATTTTGTTGAGAATAAGAGCAATGCATACTTAGAAATATTTAGAATACTTGAGAATTGACATGAGTTATATATTTTGCTACAAAGTTCCTAGAATAAATTATTTAGGAATGCTTCAAGGCAAATATTAGAACTATTTGGAGTTCAGATATTTAGGAAGAGAAGAGATATTTATTGTTATTGGGTTTGGATTGTGACACATGATAATAATCCAACGATGTTTTAACACTATAAATAGGGATGCCATACCTTCTCTTTTGTGTGTGCCATGGATGAGTAACCATAAGAGACACCACAAGCATATGACTAAGTGTTAGAGATGGCCATGAGAAGGCCATAGGTAAAGAGTGAGAGTTAGAATAGCCACTAAGAATGTGAAGTTGTATTGTATCAAAGTTTGTAGTAGTAAATAAAGAGCTGGTTTACCCCTATTTTGTGTAAGTGCTAGTCTTCCACAGTAAACCACATACTTCTTAGTACTTAGTGCTTGTGGGTTGTGATTCAACATGAATGTCTGAGTTGCTCAAAATCACAACAGTCCTAGCTTTAATATGAGTGGCTCAGCTGCCCAGAAGCTGAACAGTCTTGGCTTTAACGTAAGTGGATCAGTCGTCCAGAAGCCAATAATTAAGTAAGTACTAAATAATACGAAGGAAAGGCTAACTAACTAGGATAGTTATAACAAAGTGTGCTAAGGCATGCGTGACTTGAACATGTTAGTTATAAAAAAGTGAAGGAGATGATGGAGAAACAAGTATCCAAGTGTTTCCTTATCTGGACATCCAGATAGACATAGTTTTGCTGGCTATCAGTATATCAAAGCTTACCAACTTAGGATAGTTGGTGTAGCCGGGCAAAATTAGGGCCCAACTAGGGGCTATAGCCCTAGTCCAGCCCGTTAACTTTGGTGGCCCTTCAATGCCATTGACAAGCCTATCAACTTCAATGCCATCGCCTCCTGTTCTATAGCCCCCTCCCCCGATTGACGCAATCACACAAGTCACAAGGCAATCGCCTCCACGTGCACCTCCTCCCTCCTGGCTCATCTCTCCTAACCCAGGCTCGGCCTTCAATGCCATTGCTAAGATTCATGTTGCTAACTACTCTTAAGATGATTGTGTAGTCCTAAGGAACTAACTTGACATATTCATTGTTGATGTAAGAGATAATAAACATATCTCAACTTGTAATAACCTTGGAGATCTTGCTGTGAAGACGGTTCAAAGTGATAGACACGGATATTATCCATTGGTGTATTATCTTATTGAACTTGCCTTGATTTTGCCTATGGCAATAACAACAGTTAAACGAGCCTTTTCCGCTATGAATATTATTAAACCTGAGTTGGAAAATAAAATGAATGACAAATGCATGAATGATAGCATGCTATGCTATATTGAGCGAGACATGCTTGCAGCCATTAGAGATGATAGAATTTTGCAGCGTTTTCAAAATATGAAGTCACGTCGAAATAAATTACCCATTGGTAGAATTGAGTGGTATATTTTGTATATTTAAATTTGTCGTTCATATCATGTCATTTCAATTTATGATTTATATATGCTACTTTGTCTGTACATATTGCTATAATGCTTGACTAAATTTTAATGTAGAAGGTGCCAATGTAGCATGGAGATCTGTCATGATGGTTTGATGGAATCTTCCTTAATTATGTATTTATTCTAGCTAGAATACTTTGATTTAAATGTCATTAGACTGTTTCACTATAATATCAGCTATTGTATGAGGGTTTATGTACTTTTGCTATTATGTAGTTTAATTGCAACCTAGTGAGGTTTCTAATTGTCATAAGTTAGTCCCACTCTTGCTTCATTTATGAGTCTGCAACTAGTGTAGCATATGTGTAGGCCTCCTTGATATGGGTATTTGGAGAATACACCCCCGATTGCCAACATATTTCTATCACGTCTTTTGTAATAATATCATGTTCCATGATGCATTAGCTGAAATGTTCAAATAGCATTGTATTTTTTTCTCTTAATTCACCAACAAAAAATCAAAACACTTAATTAGTTGTCCATTTTCCTCCATATGAGTTCACGTTGCACTTACATTCCTTAGCACACTTGTTTGACCCCAGTCTAAGGTCACATACAATAGTGTGATATCAACTATCTATAAATCTTGTCACGTATGACACGAGATGACGTAGAGGAGAGAGAGAATTGGGTCGTCTCTTATACAGCAGTTAACTGTAATACGATAAACAAGACATATTATATCATAGAAAATTTATCTATAGAAGTATGCAAAAAGACAACCTATTGTATAAACTGTTTTTAGTGTCGTCTATAGATGATATAGAGAATATTATAGACAACAGTTATCTATACTATTACACATACTAATAGCATTTTATGATCAGAACAAAATAACCGGAAAAAACAAACAAAAGGTCCCAAAGCAAAACCACACTTTTCGCGACCGTCACATGGTACATTCAGATCGGAGTACAGTCCGGAAGGACAAGATGACCAAGCATGCTGCATGCACATGAGCATATGCAACGACCTCACCACAGTCCACACGCACAAAAAAAAAAGACCCACTGGATGATCAGCACAGGAACGAGTAGGTAGCCTAGGGCGTGCCGCGTGCGTGCGTAGGGCCGTGGAGATCATGTGACAACAGGTAAACGCCAATAATGCGCCACTACAGACTGTTTGGTGATGGGCTGCCGCTCCTCGATCCACATGGATAATGCAGCCATCTGACAGGATGCTGATGTGGGGGCATGCAGAGCAGTAACGTACGTAGAGCACATCGCGTCGCGTCGCATGGGTTCTTCGCTTCTGCTCCTGCTGCTGCTGTTGCGAGGTAGTTGGGCGACAGTATCACACCGGTATAGGGCTGTGATGCTAGGGTTAGCACAGGTGCGGTACCAGCTTGCTTATGGGCCTGTTCGGCTGGAGCCGGCTTTTCGCAGCTGTTACAGTACTTAATTTTTAAATAGAGTATTTTCTCAAGATGGGGTCTACAAGTTAAACGTAGTACACGTTAAAAGCCCAACATCTGTACCAACCAAAATTGCAATTGAGTATCAATCTCTCCATAATCAGACAGAATATGACCAAAATTCAAAATTTCAATTAAAGAAAGCCATAGCATGACCAAAAAGAAATGCACCTATAGCTGTATCAAGGGTCTGATCTTTTCGGCTACGACTTATGGTTTTTGGCTAAATTTTTTGAATTTTGGCTGTTTATAGTACAGATTACGGAGAGAGATACTCACTTGCGATTTTGGCTGGTACAGATGTTGGGCTTTTAATGTGTAGATCATTTAACTTGTAGAACCCGTCTTAAGAAAATACCCCATTTGAAAGTTAAATACTGTAGTAAAAATTAAAAGCCGCCAACTTTTAACTTAAAAGAACACGCCCTAAGTCCAACCAAGAGGCCAACCTGCGCCTGGTTCATCTGCTGCGATCCTGCCAAAAGAACGATGATTGTTGCTTTGATGAAGCAAAGCACCAGTGCCGGATGCTTTGATGAAGAATGATTGTGCGTTTGCTTTTGATCAGGTAAAAGGAGGAGAGCACTAGTATCCTGGTAATCATGATTCATGATTTGATTTCAGGTGAAAGGCATGCGTGCATTGGGGCTGAGCTCCAGTGCTGTTCAATGTAGGAGTCTCAAATTGGGCCCATAAATGGGCCGAAATGCTTGAGCACAGAAGATGGGCTGAAATACTTGTTTGCAACGTTAATAGAAACAGTACTGTCAAAGAAGTCAAATGCATGGCCTTTCCATCAATGAATCAGGAGGGATCAGAATCAATGGAAGTTGTTGCTGGTAACACACTGTCCAGTGAAACTAAAAAAAATCCTACTCCAACCTTCCAATTTCACACCCGGATGAATTGACTCTTCATATACCACGTATAATACAGCTATGAACACGTTTAGCCCCAACCAGTACAACACTCCTATATGTTTATACCACACCAACCGGTAAAACAATTACACGGGAAAAGATCAATAACTCCCTATGATCTGACCACGCTACTACTGCTCATCGGTTGATCAGTGACCAGCCTCACTTCTTCCACATGCCGCTGATCCGCCTGAGCACGTTGCCGTTCTTCCTGGCCGCCGCGTCGTCGTCGAGCTCGTTGTATAAGCCTGTGTACTTGCCGCCATCCAACGACTCGCTCCGCTCCACGAGCTTCCCGTTGCCGCCCTTGCCCACCGTGAGCAGCGCCATGGCGGTCTCGGCGGCCTTCCTCCACTGCTCGGCCTGCACCTTCAGCCGCCTCAGCTCGGCCTCCATCTCCCCCTTCTTCGCCGCCTCCGCTGCCGCGTCGGCCTCCGTCTTCAGGGGGACCTTCTCGTACTCGTACTGCTGCAGCTCGAGCTTCAGCTGCCCGTTCTCCTGCAGCGCGCCCTGCAGCTGCTCTTTCAGCTCGTCCGCCGCGGTGTCCGTTCTCGTGTCGGCTTGTAGCTTCTTGTTCGCGTCCAGTGCGCGCCTCAGCTCCGAGTCCTTGTCGAAGAGGCTCGCCTTGAGGAAGATGACCTCGGACTTGGCGCTCTCGAGCGTCGCGGCGAGCTTGCCGTGCCGCAGGTCGGACTCCATCTTTATCTGGTCCATTAGCTCGTACGCGCACTGCGTCTCCACGGTTCTCAGGATCTTCTCTTCTTGGAACCTGGCCTCCGCGGCCTCCAACACCGACCGCAGCTCGGCGGCCTCCGAGTCCGAGCAGTTGCAACTACGCTCGCCGGCCTTCGCCATCTCCTCCTCGAGGGCCTTGATCTTGACGCGCGACTCCTCGAGCTCCTTGACCACGAGGCTGAAGGAGTCCATCAGCTTGGAGCCGTCGGTGAGCAGCGAGTCGATGGTGGCTCGGCTCGCCTCCAGCTGCTGCTTGCACTCCTCGTGCATGGCGCGCGCCTGCGCCTCGGCCTCCTCGCTCGCCTTGAGCTTGGCCCTGAGGTCGTCGATGGCGGCCAGCGCCTCCACCACGTCCTGCTTGCGGTCGGCGCGGGCCGCGGCGGCGAGCTGCACGCGGAGGCGGTGCACCTCGCCCATGGCCGCGACGAGCGCGGCCGAGTCGGCGGCGTGCTGCTTCTGCATGGCCTCCAGCTCCGACTGCCACGAGCGGTCGCGCTCCTGGGACAAACGTCGCAGCTCGAGGATGCGGGCCTCCTCGGCGGACGAGAGCTCGGCCAACTGCGCCTCGGAGTCGCGGACCTCCGCGGACGCCGCCGCGGCCTGCGCCCTGGCCTCCTCGGCCTCCTGCAGGGCCCGCTTCTTGGAGAGCTCGGAGGAGAGGAGCTGCTCCTTGGCCTTCTTAAGCTCGTCTTGCAGCTGCGAGAGCTGGGACCCCAGCTCCGACAGCTTCGTCGGTGGCCTCCTTTTCTGGTGTTTTCATTCCACAGGAAGACAAATGCCGACAATATTAGTGGTGGTACAACAGTCTCCGAACTCGAATCAACAAACTCGTGATTTCCACAAGAACATTACTAGCCAAGGATTACTAGTGGTGAGTTTTGGCATCGGATAAGATCGTTTTGCTGAGCATTACCATTTCCATCATTACTTTGTAAGACTTTAATTGGTACTTTTGCTTACATGTTAGGCATTGAAGCAAGGATTAGTGACAATGCTGCTGATAGTTCCCCCTTTTTTCTAGTGCTACAAGAACACAGTGGCTAAAATGTTGGCAGGCAGCCAGTAACCTTGCTTTCCAGCTGATACTTCGGGGAAGAGTTATGTGACCATTAACTAAAAAAATTATGTGAGCAAAAGAAGAAGGAATATTTGTGCTCTCGAAATGTGCTTAATTAGCTTGCCTAATCTTCTGGGCGTTTGTTAGGATTCAGGAACATAATCAGTACAGAGAATAAATACCGATGTCAATTATGATCTCCCTGTCTGAAACAAGAGGTCACCTCAGTGTCAATTTCACATAATACTAGTCCATGATTACTAGGAGAATTGTTAATGATCTTAATTGACCTGTTTTCTCATCACCGAAACGAGCTTCAATTTTCTCTGTGCAAAAATCTGCTAAACAATTAATACCCCGGAGCACTTATGTTAGCAACCAAATACCTGTCTGTTTCAGTGTAAATTGACCGTGTGTTCCATCAAGAGAAAGACAGAACAAGAGCCAACTACTACTAATTGAGTGGGTGCCAACATTTAAGAACAGCTAACGATCTTGTAAACACTTGTAACGAACTTTGGATAGAAACTGGATAAAATTACCTTTCATATGCCAGAACAGATGTGCTACTACCAAATGACAATACTGAAAATACTGAAAGACCTTTGAAATGGAGTAATTCATGAAGTAAACCGAAGAGAGAGCCGAGATTTATGCCAATTACCTCTCTTTCTGCGCTCATCGTCAAGCGGTGTTCCACCTTCGGACTTCGCCCGGTGGGCGACTTGGTCGACGGCCTATCGGCGGTGGAATCCGGGCCGGCCACCCTCGTCGGCCGGCTCTTGGTTCCCTGGGGAGACGTCCGAGTAGGGTGCTCCAAGGAACCATTCCTTCATGCCAAAAACACATCAAGCAGAATCAGAAACCACAAAGCAGGCAAGCTCACACTAAAGCACGTTACCTCATGGTTGTATTGCTGGAATATAGCTTGAGAAAATGCATTTTGTTTAAGGATAGCATGATTACAACAGGCAAAGAATTTCAGTGCCTCTCTTCATGTCAAATGCAGGTAAAAGATAGCTTTTCTTTGGGATATTTGAATCCAATCGAGCAGAGCCAATTCAAATTTCTGATGAGAAAGTAAACTACAGAGTAGTGGAGTTTTGCTGAAACCGCTTGCGGAAAGAACGAGATGGAAAGAAACAAGATGCAATGGGGTGAACAAAGAATCCGAGGCCGAAAGGAGAAAAGAGGCCGACAAGAAGTGAAGGGGGAGCAACCGAGCGAGACAGGAACCGAGAAAAGGGCAACGGCATTAACTATCTCCTCGTATGCAAGCGCGAGATCAAAAAGAGGGGAGAGAGGGAGCTTTACAGATGCAGTTATCAACAAGTGGACCACTGCTCCTTGGCGCCGAGCTCAAGAACGTGACAAGCAGCTACTTTTGGGTAGTACAGTTTTGAAAGCACATTGGATCCTGCTTTTGACTTTTGGCTTTCTGCTTTTTGAAATGATGAAAATAGAGAGTTGTTTCACAGTTGTTTCAAGGAAAATAGAGATAGGATGTAAGTTTTATACTTGTTTGAACCAAACAGCTTACAGCTTTTCCACACTCCACAACCTCTGTGAGTTTTTCCACACCCACACTCACAAAGAGAGCTTTTTTCAGAAATCACAGCTTAACCAAACACACCCTAAAACATATGAATTTTAAATTGCTACACTGTGAGAGAAACATGAATTGTATGGCAGATGAGAAGTGGAGAAGAAGCCAAAACTTTTATTTTAAATTGCTATTGTACTTTAAGATTCGCTTTTATCACATATCATAAATTTAAAAGGGGTCTTAAGATTAAGAAATGAGAGTTAAGGTCCCGTCCCATATAATTTCTTTCCTCTGTTTAGCTCCCCTGGGCAGAGAGTATACGCAGAACTATGTCCAGGTGAAGAGTTTCTGCCTCTGAACTTTTCTGAGGTGGTGCTCGATTGCTCATACAACTCGTACCATGGGCTAGTAGCGAAACTGAAGGCCGGATCAGAGAAGTTTTGCGTTAAGATGCATGTACATTGACTAAATCCCGATTCAACGGTTAGGATGGAGAGGAGAATCTAGCATCACAGAATTCGATGCATGGCGAAATAAACAAAGCATGCATGCATCAATCATCAAATGGCACATGGAATTTAGCATCGAAGGGGATGAAGCGAAACAAACCTTGTCTTGGCTGTCTGCATTGCTTTATCTTTATTTCAGAATTCAGAGCCACACCAACAATAGGCCACCTATAAGAAAGCTGCAACGGGACAGAAAAAAAAAAGAGGTCAGCTCCCTCTCTCCCAAGACAGAGAGGAAGAGAGGGGGAGCCAAGAGAAGCTATTCTATGGCGATGGAGGGAGCTCTTTGTATCTTCACATGAGCAAAGCAACTAAATAATGGCAATGCAGTGCAGTGCGGCATTGTTGGCTGCTTGCTTGCTTGCCCGTGTAATCTGGCACTAACTAGTACTCAACCACTTAGCCAACCACAAGGACAGCAGTGTTGGTTTTTAATACTAATCGGCATCCTAAAACTGGGAGACACATGGTGAGGGGGTGAGCAATCCGATTCTTTAAGCTTTGCCACGGGCTGTGATGGCTCTCATGATCACTACTAGAGGCCTACATGGTCCCTTGGAAGATAACACATTATACACACACCACTACAACCACCAGGCTTAAGGCTGGAGAAAGGTAGTCCTGAAGCAAGCAAGAATCCACCACCCCACGGCTTCCCCTTTTGTTTGCTCTCTCTTTCCCCTTACTCAACTCCCCCACAAAAAGCAATGGCGTCCACACTGCTGAATCATGCATGGTGCAAAAGTAGTTGGAGGAGCTAGCCAAGATGACAACTACACCCAAATACACACCTCCTTTTCATTAACACAAAGCACAAGAAGAGCCAAGAGAAAAAAAAACACACATGCTCTATCTTAGGTTTACCTCAGAATAACTAATTAGATAGCCACATACGTATATGAGCTGGCTTCAGATGATTGGTGGCGATGAGAAAACTCAAAAGCTAGGGGATGATCCAAAAGCTTTGCAGCTTGTATCTGGATAAATAAGTAAGCTTGTCAGCCAAACTAAGCAGGTAGGTGTTGGGCATACATCAGAGGAAAAGCAAAATTGGAGATCACTTCAGTCCAATGAGGAACGCATGCCGAGTGGCAAAACTAACTCCCCTTTGGATAAATTCCAACGGGAGGTGGCAAGCATTTGGGCGCTGATTGGATCATGCAATGCATGATGCAACCACACATGATGTGAGATGTTGAGGACATGGGAAATGAAAGAAGAAGCCTCACCTCACCTATCCGGGATAGGAGCTCAAAATCGGTTGGGAGATGCCTTTCTTCTCCTCTCCTTTGGGTAGCTTGGCGTTCATATCGCGCTTTGGGGAGCCATTGCCCTAGGGGAGACGGGGGTGTAGGGGCATCCGCACAGGGAAGTAGGATGTCATGTTCTTTAAATAAGGAGGAAAAGGAGACAAGTTGTGACGATTTCAGAAGGCAGTAGGGGACGGAACAGCGAGAGGAAGAACAATCATTTCGGTGTTCATGTCTCTCGTGGGGGAAAAAATCAATGGGAATGAAATCTTCATGTCCGTACTCGATTTTTTTAATGAAATCTTCATACCCGTACTCGATTTTTTAACTATATTTTGTGAGATTGCCAACACTTAAACTTTCTGATATTGATATTGCCGTTGGGCTCAAGGACGCGCGCTGAGGCTGCTGATCTTGGATAACGATCCATACTGGCAATTGGAGCACTGCTTTATTGGTACGTAGAGCACGGCACGCGGCAAGTGTCAGTATGTACAGTCCGATCAGAGGTAAAAGCTTCTGAGAAAAAAAAAGTAAGCTGCGCTAGTAGTACCTTCGAATGGCAATTGGCGCACACAATTACACAGCCCGGCTGACAAGTGACAAAATTGTAAAACCACCGGATGATCTATTAACCGCACGGTGAATCGTGTTTCTAACGTTTTACTGCCCAGAGAACGGCAGATCTACACATTTGTACCTTTTTTTTTTGGAAAAGCATGATCTACACATTTGTATCGTAGTGCCGTGCGCGCGGAGCCGTCCCCATTGGTACGAAGCGGTCACCCGCTCGGGCGACATGGAGACGGAGACCAGGCCTGCCCGGCTCGCGTCCGTAACACGACAGGTATCCTACCTTTTGAGCCCGCGCGCGAGCGGGACATTGGCTAGAGTTCAAGCGATGCGCGCGCGCGTAGCGGCTGTGGTTTTGGTCCGACTCGCACGCGCGGCGCGGTACGCACGCGGACGGGAAACGGCATGTGAACCCGTCGCCTACTCGCATGTGAATCGCTTAACAAAGATAGCGCCTTTGGCGTCAATTACCCGCCGTCTCGAGGTGAAATCTGCTCCATTTACATGGTTCTACCTCCGGCTACATTTGCTGGAGAGCAAGGCAAAACTAGAATAATTATATGCAAACATGCACCGGATCAATCGAATAATTGTTGATTTAACGATATGGTGCGACGTAGGAGGTCACAATGTACTTAACTTTAGATGAGAGATGGAGGCTTACTGTAGCTAGTACGCGAACATGTGCATGGTACACACGAGTACACACTTGCAACGGAGTTAAAAGGTAGATTTGACACTGTCATTGTCCGTACTGTATTGACAAAAATATTGTTTATGTCGTTCAGTGGGCGGGCGACAGTGCGCACGAGGCGACACGTGATGCGACCGTCAGTTGCAAGCGCCTGCCGCCCCCTCACCAGACAGCAGGCAGCCAACCGTCCGATGAGGTGGCGACAGGTGATTAAGCTGGCTTAATTACCTGCTCTAATTTTTTCATTTAGTGATTGTTTGAATTTTTAAATATATCAAATAAGCTCCAAAAATTATGAAGATTTATGTACAGTCCTCTGACACAACTGAATTCGTATTATAATTTTTGGTAATTTTATCCATTGTGAATATTACTAAAAAATTCATACAGTTTCAATATTTGTACGAGTTTTTACATATAGCAAACGAGCTCCAAGAATTAAGAAATTTTATGTGAAGTCTCTTGACATATCCATAGCTATTGTGTAATTTTTTAGGAATTTTATGTGACATATAGAAATGTCAGTCTGTCCATACTATACGGCGTTGTCCGCTTCCTCCTTCGGACATGTGTTGACTTGACATAACGGCCCCCTCACCCGCTCCCTCATAAAATTTCCAAAAAAAATTACACAATAAATATGGGTGTGTCAGAAGGTTTTACATAAAATTTCTTAATTTTTGGAGATCGTTTGCTATATGTAAAAACTCGTACAAATATTGAAATTGTATGAAATTTTGAGCAACATTCACAATGGATAAAATTACCAAAAAATTACACTATAAAGTATATTGTGTCAGGGGACTATACATAAACTTTCGTAATTTTTGAAGATTGTTTGAAATATTTAAAATTTCAAACAAACACTAATAAAAAATAGGGCAGTAATTAAGCTGATTAATTAGCCGGCTTAATCACCTACCGCCACCTCACCAGACGGTAGGCAAGTCTGCTATCCCCCACCAGGCAGCAGACTGCCTGCCGTCTGGTGAGGGGTGGTAGGCATCTGCCGCCACTGACCGCGTCGTATATCGTCTCGCTGGTGCTGCCACCTGTCCACTGGACGACATAAATGATATTTTTATTAATACGATACATATACAACTATTTTTATAAATACAATACGTACATGTGGCTTTAACTCTCAAGCAGCGGGCCGGCCAGTCGCAGGTAGATATCGTACTTAACTTGCCGTTGTATCTACTGCTCGGTTGACACCTACGGCTAGCCCCGTCTCCGACCACCGGCGGTCCGCTCGCTGGCTCTCGCGTGCATTCATACGCACCCGCTCGTGTTGCGATCGCTGGTAACTACCGAAATAATGGCGAAGAGATATGGCGTATTTATTCTGCCCGATCACGCAGTACGTCGACGTCAGGAGCAAGTGCTTCGCTATTGGATCATTATCACTCGGTCGCTGCTGGAGCATCCCCTGGAGCTCCACTGGCTACCTGCTGGTCTTCTGTTTCGTCATCTTCTCCTTGCTAGTTGCTAGTGCTAGTTAACGAACCCCTATTAGTTGCAGCAAATCGCACGTCGTTTTTCATGGACCGATCACGATCGCCCGATTGGATGGGCCAACTCCCGACGGTTCCGGCACATCCAACCCCAAGCTTTTAGACTTGACGATGGCACAGTACCTGTTTAGAGGAGAAGAAACGAAGTTCATGTGATCATGCGTGCACAAGCATGAAGTCTGGACTTCTGAAAAGAGTGACTTATGTATTACTGGCTGTTAACAGTGAAAAAAAAATCCCCACACACATATAGTCATAAAGGTTAGAACTATCCTTAAAATAGACGCGTAGAAAACTAGATACATCAAGTTGAACAAGTGGTTACCAGTACATAGAGGAGCAGTTAATAATCAAATAGCTAGCTAGGTCTTTGAAAATAGCGAAGATGTCGACATTATGGTTACAAATCAAATAGTAAGTAGGAGGCTCCCGGGAATACCACGGAGGGGTTCCTCGGAGCCTTAGATGCCGTAGGAAATATGTGAAAGATTCTTGTCTAAAATATAGGTGTCTTTTTCCAAGAAGTGAGTTGTCCCGCCTCACAATACCCCGAGGCATATATTTATACCCATGAGGGGGTTAATTACACCAATGACCCTGTCTGGGTCTACACTTATAGTGGTAAATACGTCATTTCTCTAGCTTAGAGTTACATAAATACTCCTATCTGGATCTATACATGGAGGGATAAGTACGGTATTTTCCTAGCCTGCAGCTCCTGTTGGGCCGACCGCATGGCCTGCTAGCGTAATAGGCCGACTGGACTAAGGTGAGGGCTACTCCCCTAACAATAGCCTCTTATGGTTAAGGAGTCTTCTTTCTATGGGGGGAGACCATGAACAGTGTTCCTTAGCCCCCTCCGTCCCTTCGGTCCGTTGAAACGCCACCTTTGAATTCCCACCAAAATGGTGCCGACCACGTCGGCGCACGTGACCTCGAGAGCAGGTCACACGTGGTGACGGTTGGGTGGCCCCATACAGCGATGATTGGTTTCTCAGTTGTGTGCAAGATGAGACATCACGCTAGTCAAGGCACACATCCCGTTGATTCTTGTGCCTGTTGCTCAGGCATTGAATGGTCATGTCGCGCTACTTAAGCTTGTGGTCATCGCGTGTCTCGTCGTCTACTCTTGGGCGACCTGTTCAGAGGGCAACCTACCCCACGTGGCAGTCTTTGTGTCTCTTCATGACGCACGCTACCAACCGAAGCACCTTGGGCCCGGTCAGTACTCCAATCTAAGTAGGGTTAGTTTGCAGCTCTGTGGCCCTACCTCGAGAGGTTTTTCCTCAAACTCAACACAGACGAAGTAGGAGTCTCATTGGATGGAGCGGTGGTTCTACTACAAAATTGAACATGACAGGAGCCTCCACTTCACTAGCTGCCTCATGGACTTCGCCTAGTTGTCCCCCATGGTGCTCGACCAAAATGACAAGACGCGGCTCTAGAGGCTCCTCCTGGTCGCCCTTCGACTGAACATGCGCGACTGTGCCGAGGAATTCTGCATGCGCGACTATGCCGAGGAATTCTGCATGCGCGACTTGATGATCTTTAACGCACGAAATCATCGAAAGTCTTCCTCATTTGTGAAATCTAACCTGTTCATCCAACTCAGAGAAAATGTTAGTTAACAAAATAATTATCATCAATTACCAAACTTCACCATCAACACATTATGGAGGGACTAGATTATACAATCTTTCTTTTTTGATAATTTATGACAATCTCAATAAAATATGAGATAAAGATTATATTTACGAGTATATAACATGTACACAACACTAGTATACTTCTAAGATAAGCTTTTTAAGTAAAGCTTACTTATCTAGTTATCATTAATCATCCAGCCATTAACACATAATGGAGAAGTTAGATGATAACCCGATTGCAAATGAGTATATGTAAACTACACAATCTATATATACTCAAAGAGTGTGTTTCAAAATAAAGATCCTAAATATGCATATTAAAGGAAATATAGATCAATACTTACGAAACCTCAAGACATAGAGTGAACTCCCCCTAAATGTGTGCATATAAGTATGTATAATGAAGACATATGCACATATTTATTTTGGACTATTTGTGGAGTTCAATCTATATTTCGGATCTAAGGAATGCACTAATATATGAGAATGTGATTTCGAATGCATATCTCTTATGATTTTTACCTTTTCATTCAAATGAGACTAAGTAATATTATAATCAATAAGCAAGATTAGTCTCATAAATGCATTTGTCATTATCACGAAAATCTCATAATAGTATTTGTCATTATCACCAAAACCAACTTAAATGAAGTTTGATCTTTAATCTCCCTCTTTTTAGTGATTGATGGCAAATCCATTAACAATAATAGCATTGGATAAACATGAACATATGATAGCAAATTAAAAACTATTGGTGAAATCTCTTGCCCTTTTAGCATTATTTTTAAATCCTCTTTTTGACATTGTTCAATTTTAACTTTAATTCTGAAAGTGTTATTCTCCCATTCTCCTTCTTTTGGCATTTACCCTTTTGGGGGGCCTTTACTATACAACATTATAATTCTCCCGGTTTCATCTTTATCAATTCTTCCCCTTTTGGCTTTTTATCAATGCTATTATTCATAATTCTCCCTCTTTTGGTATTGATCACCAAAAAGAAAACATCTAGAAGCAGGGAATAGGACTAAGTCATAAAGGAGCTTGATGATAATTAATTAATCTTAATGGCTATAAGAAGAAAGAAGATAAATGCACATGACTAAGAGGGAATATGGAGGGGACTAAAAAAAATATTTGAAACACATTCAAATACTTTTACACATGAGAGCTCCTTGAAGACTTTTGAAGTTTCCCTTTTTTTTGGTATTTGATACCATTTGTACCATTTGAATTATTTCCAGTATTTTGCATTCTAATTTAGTGTTCAAAGGCTAGCTAAAAAACTAAATTACAAAAGTCCAATAAATCTGACATAATTTGTCAGTATAGATTAATATCTGAGGATTAAAAGTCATAATTGTAACTACCTCAGATTATGGGCACATTAATATGAATAAAAAACACAAATATGTTCAAAACCACTTGTAAAAACTCTGAATTCACAACATTTTAGCTAAGAGAGAAAAATTCTTCTTAAGCTTAAAAACCAAAAGAGAATAAAACACATTCATTCACAAGATCCATAAAACATTTTGGGTAAATAGGTAAAATAGTTTTCCCAATAATAATATTTTTACCCCTTTTTACATTAGTAAGCCCAAAGTACTATATAATTTTTCACAAAGAAAAACTCCCTTTACATAAAGGTCTCTGTTGGCAATTATCTTCACCTTTCACATGTAAAGGATTCTCCTCTTCTTGTTTTTCTTCTCTTTACTTATCTTTTCCATTTTGTTTAACCCTTTCTCTCCTTATGTCATCTAACGCCAAGATTCATGGATACTACTTCTAAACCACTTATCCATAATTAATACCACTTTTTAGCCTTTTGTCCATATTGTGTGTCATTTAACCTTTTATGGTTCTTTGATCTTTTCTAAGATAAGCATATACTATTTTGACCTTTATACCACTTATGATGATATAGTATACCACTTGTGAAACATGCAACCTGTAATCATAAATGTATCAAGTATAATTAAATCCATTTGTAAAGACTTGATACCACTTTGAAAGCATACATGACACCAAGTGATTGATTTTATTTGTAAAACTTGATGCCACTTGCATGATCAACTTTTATCTCATAAGGTCAAATTCGGTACTTCATCTTCAATGATTTTTTACATGATATTATTTTAGGGAAGATATCATTTGTGAGAAGAAACCACTTGAAATACTACTTAAGAGAGGAGGATGGTATCATTTGAGAGATACCACTTGAAAGAGTGAATACCACTTGAAAAAGATAATATCATATAGGTGAAAGAGTTTGGTTAAGAAAGATTTGCTCGACAAGAAGAAAAAGGGTATCATTCCAAAAGACACCACTTGAAGGAACAAATATACCACTTATTTTTTCATAAGTAAGAGATACCACTTGAAGGAAATGAATTATATCACTTGTAAATATAGGGATAAAATTCATGCCAAATTCAAGATGAACCACTTTTGGAGCATTTCCAACTATATGCCAAGATCAAAACTCTTTTCAATATAGTTTTTAGTAAATTAAGCTTTTAATTTTCAAAAACAAGCTCATTTTCAATAATTTCTTCAAGATTGCAAAGATGAGCATTTAGGGTATATTGAGTGTTTTGATTTCATGTATGAGCTATAAATACCCTTATGAGCCAATATAGATTAATAATTTTAGCTATTAAGGCAAAACTCACTTAAGTGCTAGATTGTGACCGCATAGGCAACTTAGGATTTTGGACGAGTTTCAAAACCAAATAACTTTTGATTGGTTGGCTTTTTGAAAAACATTTGGATACCAATAATATTTGAAATGGCCAACTCCAGGTCTTTGGTGTTGAACAAATTTTTTAATTCCTTTTATAATTATTTTTGGCCAATTTTTAGTTTAAAGTCAAAACAAGATACTATATTGTTAGTTTTGGGTTAGAAATTCAATTTTATTTGAAATAAGGTTTTCTAAAAACTAAAACATTTGAAATGCATTTTTATATAATTTTCAACTAGTTTTTCAAAGATATACTAATAATTTCAAGTTTTTGAATTTTGGCTAAATGGCTCAATTTTGAAAAATAATATTAGCAGTTAATTAATTTGGGCACACTTAGGGATGTGATATACATGAATATGGTTAACACTCCAGTTAATGTGCCACATACATCTTGCTCATGTTTACAATAATGAAATTTTAGAACAAAATCAAGAGCACCCCTTTTAAATGATTTTCATGTAATGCAACCTACACAAGGCTAGGGGCTAAATACTTTAAAGGTTAATACTTGTTATCGAGATGACATTAGTTTATAATTTGGCATGATCTTCCTCAAACTTGGCTCCCTTTTGCTTATGGTGGAATTCACCTCTTCATGTTTAAGCCAAGTCTCTAATGTCTCCAAGTACCTATTAAGCATTTAAGCACATTTTGGTACCCAAAACTTAGTTGAGTCCAAGAGTATTAGTCACAATAGATTTGGGCACCCAAATGACCCTATGTAACATCCCAAAATTTTGCTAAAAAAATAATAAATAAAAATTAATTAAAATAAGTATTTTTATGCCTAGATTGTAAATTTGGATTTGCCCTGAATTTCTGTTTTTGAAAAAGCTGGATTTGAAAAAAAAGCATCTTCAGAAAACCTAAAATTATTAAATAAAATGATATTTTAATTTTCTATAAAAATCTTATTTTAAATTAATCATTTGGATTTATTTGGCTCTTATTTGATTTTTCAGAGTTTTCTGGAGTTTAAAACCTATTTTAAAATTAAAAAGTATTTTAAGTACAGGCGTGCCTCGCCCCTCTGCCCTTATTTAAACCCCACCCCGAGACTCCCCTCGTCACTCCACTCCTCGCCTCGCCCCTCAAACCAGTCCCCAAGCGCCCGAGAGCTCCCCCACCGGGCGCCTTGGCCCCGCCGCGCCGTCTTCTCCTCCGGCGAGGAATTTCCAGCGAAGGAGAGCCGCCCGAGCTCCGCCGAGGTCACCCCGGGCTCCGCCGCATCGCGCCGAGTCCCCTCCGCCCCTTCCCCGTGCCCAAGCACCGTCGGAGAGCCCCGTCCACCGGATCCCGAACGCCTCCGTCGCCTCTACCTCGTCGCCGGCCACCTCCGTCCACCGCCGAGCTTCGCCGAAGGTATAGGCGTGCTCCCCGTGCGCCCCTCTTTCCGTTCCCGCCCTCGCCGTCCTCCGTTGTGGCCTCCGTCGCCGGCGACCCTAGGAACCCGTGCGCCCCCGGCGGTGACCGAGCCACCTCAGCCGGCCCGTGCTTGCGTGTCAGCCACGTCGGCGCCACCCGCGCGCCAGGTCGCCCCGTCAGCGCCAGCTCACTCGTCTGCCACCTCAACGCCCCATTTGGTCCATGGACCCGGTCTGTGGACCAGGGCCCACCTGTCAATGGGCTGTCCGAAATCTTCCCCCTGGCTGACGTCATGCTGGCGCAGTTAATCCGATTTTTCCGTTGGAAAATAATTCGACCGAAAAGAAATTCCTCGCTGACGTCATAATCCCAGATTTTCCTTTAGGAAAATAATTCCAAAAATCCTGATTTTCCATTTTCTCTCTTTTCAAACTTCCCGGAGCCCGTTCTCCTTCGTCCTAACTCCGATTGAGTCCATTCAAATTTCTAAATTCATCAAAAATTCCCCTCTATCCATTTATAGCCTCAATTCAAATATTTGAGTTCAATTTGTATTTATTTGAATTTGGTGGGTTATTTTCACGTGTAGACTTCGACGATTCGGGAGATTTCTTTGACGAAGATTCAAACAAATTTGAAGAGCAAGGCAAGTCACCCTCCTTGATCATGTTGATCCCAGTTTTCAAAATAAAATTATGTTTATTTAAATTATATTGCATGCATATTTTTATTCAACGTATTTCAATTCAGTTTTAAATTTAGTTATTGCCTACTTGTTAATCCCTCCATTGAATTTGAATTCCTCAATACCTTGTCACTCTAGAATCAAACTCTAGCTAATACATTAGTGTTGGCTAGAGAGATTAATCAAATGCTTAGCCCTGCATAGTCATATAATCTTGTTTTGGGATATTTCTTTCACATAAAATGATGACCCTTTTTACATAAAATGATATGTATTCTTGACTTTGGTGAGTCAAGGAGATTTATGAATTATTTTAAAAACAAATATAAAACTGGTTTAGACTTAGGCATTTGGTTAGAGTGGTGGGTGCAGGCATGCCCTGTTGGTTGGAGCCGCAGTGGTTGATTGTCGGGCACAGGGGTACGTGGCTGGGTCTAAGTCAATTAAGGACCGGTCTATGAGCTACTGTTGCAAAGCCCTAATCGTACTACCACATGGCTGGTATGGGACAGCCCTGGCTGAATAATTTGTGAAGTCCCAATCTGAGTCGAGTTGTAGGTTGAAAGTGAGTGTGGTTGGTGCCATGTGAAGTCTCACTCGGGCGAGCGTGGTTAAGCCATGAGAAGTCTCGTCTAGGCTCAAGAGGGGGTCCCGGTCTGGTGGATTCCTTACTGGGGTGAAACCTTAGAGTTGGCTCGACCAGGTTGAAAGCTTTGCATTGTAAAGGCCTTGTCACAACTACCCACCGCACACCTAAGGAAGTGTGTAATCTAGTGGTACAACGGGATGATCGTGTCTTGTGGGTAAAGTTGTACAACCTCTGCAGAGTGTATAATCTATCCTGGATAGCCGTGCCCACGGTCATGGGCATGCTGAGTAAAAGTTTTTCATGGATTAGACTTTGTTTTTCAAAATATTTTTGAAAACCTTGTGGATGGATGGAATCCACAAGAGTTGAAAACCTTGCGGATGGATGGAATCCGTGAGAGATTGAAATCTGGTGAATGGATGGAATTCATCAGAGTTGCGCAGTGAAAGTGTGTGGATGGATGGAATCCATACGCGATCTTTTGGAAAAGATGATCCGGGTGGGATGCCCGTGGATAGGTTGGTGTTTGGTCGGAGCCGGCACTGACGGTATTACTTTCTACTACAAGTTATGCTTTTACTTACGGTATTAAATTCAGCAATTTCAATCTATTTACTGTATTTCTTAAATGTTGTTTTATGCAAACTAACCCTATAAGCCTTCCATTGAAGCATTTATCATTATGTTGCATTTTCCCGGGTGATTTGCGGAGTACAAGTTTGTACTCACATTGCCTTTTCCACACAGAGAAGGAAGACGTCAACTACGGTGAAGATCTGGACGAATAGGCCGCGTCTTACTGTCATTTGCACGTGGCGAGCTCGATGGGCTTCTTCCGCTGCTTATTACTTAATTTTGGCTTATGTGCCGTTGATGTAAACTTTGGCATTCATGCCCATATTCAGTTAATAAATGTCATTATGGTTGATATTTATCTTTGTTGTACGCTGTGTGCACTAGCTGATCCTGGACTAGTGCTATTTACACAGAGGATCCAGGAGTCGTTATTCCGGGTTCCGACACCCTAACATTTAAATTTGTGATCTAATATCCCAAGCAAACACATTGCCATTTTTATCCTTACTAAGCAAATATTGTTCATTAAAAAGAGATGATTTAGAAATGATACCTTTGGGACAATCGTTACTAAAATGTCCATTCTCCCGGCAATTGTTACCTATTCTTATCTTCTTGTCTTACTTATTTCCGGTTTGCCTCATTTTTGATGACTTTGTCTTGTCATTTATCTTGTTGGGGCACTTAGAGGCAAAGTGACCCGTTTCATTGCAACCATGGCACTCGACGTATTTTTTGCGTGTCTTGTGTTGTGCCTTGTCTTACTATTCTCCTTATTCGTGGAGATGAAGCCAATATCTCTCTTGTCATTTGATTTTTTTACTTTCTAATATTTTATCAAGAGAGGCTTTTCCTTTGTAGCTTTTCTCCAAGTCATTTCTCAATTTTGCGACTTGGGCTTTGAGCTTATTATTTTTTTCTCTAGAATGTTAGTATTGCAATGCATAGAGGAAGTAGAAGCATATAATTTAGAGCAACAAGATATATCAAGCAAATTATCACAAGATGTAGATATGCTAACTTTAGATGAAATGCAAGGAATACAATCTATACATGGCAAACCATCTAATAAATTGCATGCAATGCCTATATGTACATTAGGCTTAGAATATTCCTTGAGAAGGAGAATTTCATGTTCTCTTTTTAGCTTATTATAATCATTTTGAAGAGAGACGTGCTCACTCTTTAAAATCTTATATTTAGCA
Source organism: Dendrocalamus sinicus (assembly GCA_036346575.1). Classification (NCBI taxonomy): domain Eukaryota; kingdom Viridiplantae; phylum Streptophyta; class Magnoliopsida; order Poales; family Poaceae; genus Dendrocalamus; species Dendrocalamus sinicus. Next base: position 14,197,711 of record CM070643.1, on the reverse strand, counting down.
TTTTCTTTCCCAAGAAATTATAAACGTATCATTCATAATCTACGAAAGTTATAAACGGATCAACTGACATTGTCTGCTATTTTTTTCAAAAAAGAAATAACTTACATTTGCTAAATGTATTTCCTACAACATTTGCCATTTACCCCCACAATTGTTTCTATCGGATTAATAAAATAATTATATTATTTTTTAAAATTGCCCAATGGTTGAGCGATTAGGGATATGTCGCCCAACAGCTGGGCGACTTTGTGTCTTTTCGCTTTACGGTTGGGTGACATTGGAAAATTGCCCAACGGTTGGGTGACTACCCAAGTCGCCTAACCGTGGAGCGACATATGGTCAAAACTACAAAAAAACATAGGTATATTAGTGTAATTTGGAATTAAAAATTGATTATTTAAAAAGATTCGAGAGATGAGTATGGAATTTTTCTAGCTTGTAGCTCCTATTAGGTCAGCCGTATAGCCTGTTGACATAGTGGGCTGATTAGACTAAGGTGGGATCACTCCCAGAGTCAATCTAAAAGCGACAAAAAAAAAGATGAATCCGACTTGATGTCCAAATAAATCAACGAGACCCTATACTACAGGAATCACATTTCACAATTCCTCCTTGCAGTCACGTAGGAACCTTTCAACTTGGATGATAAATCCATCGTTCGACAGAAAGCAGCCATTCCCGTTCCACACTTTTTTTTTTTGAGACGAAGCCATTGCACAGCATTCAGCTTCAAAATTCCCAAACAAAATCTCCAAGTGGGCTGATCCCCAGTTGCAAATGGATCCGACACGGCCTGTATATTCCGCCAATAAGGCCACAACAATTCGGCCGGAACCAATTCCAACCGGACTCAACCAACACGGCCACGCGACCGAACCCGACCCCCGGACGAGCGCCGGACAGCTTCGCGTCGCACGCGCGGTCCCCGACCAACATAACCAGGCCCAGTCCGGCGACCCGGAACCGACAGGGTCACTCGCGTAAAAAAGTCCAAACCCGGGGGGCTGGACGCGCAACGGAAAACCTCGACCGGTACGCGCCCACCCAGGGACGAACGGCATGGCCCACGGGCCAGCCAGACACTGGCCGCCTTCCGAGCCGCTTCGTCCCCCTCCTGGGTCATGGCGGTGGCGCACCTGCGCTTCAGAATACAGAGTGGAATAGAATAGAGACCGAACCCCCTCAGATCTGAGGCACCACCCCCCCTTCCTCCTCCCCGCGCTTTGGAACCTTCGCGAACCTCCTGGAAGCTTCGGGTGGGGGTGCTCCGGCGAGATGGGGGTCTTCGACTGGCTGCCCCCGATGGACCACCTGCGGTCGGAGAAGATGTGCTTCGTGCAGCTCATCATCCCCGCCGAGAGCGCGCGCCTCGCCGTCACCTACCTCGGCGAGCTTGGACTCCTCCAGTTCAAGGACGTGAGTATCTCTCTCTCTCTCGTCGCCCCGGCTCCTCCGCCTCTCTGGCCTCTCCCTCCTGGATCTGTCTGATCCAGCCTCGTGAATCGTGATCTCTCCGGGCTCGGCTCGCGCGCGTGGCGCTCTCTGCTCCGCTGGATCTAGCTTTTGTCTGTGCTCGGGTCGGAGGGCCAGTGTTTGATTTGTGTGTCATTGGATCCCGCGGTTTGGCGCGCGTTTCTCGTTTGAGCTGGTTTGGACGACTGCGATCATTGGTTAGTGGGTGCGAGGTTGTTTTAGATAAGGGGGACACAGACGCGGCGGTCTCACCGAGCCATCGAATTTACGGGAGTGGGTCAATGTGTGAGTGCGCGAGAGAATTTGATGAACGATGATAAGCGTGAATGAGTGTGGTAGTGCAAATGCTTTGAATATAATTTTTATGCTTTAGCTTGTTTTGATCCTAGCTGGCATCTATGTTGAGCCAGTTTACACAAACAAATTGTTAGGGAGGTGGCTTACCGTTATCTTGGTGTTACGTTCATGGATAATTACAATGCTTTGCACTTTTGCAGTTTAGCAAGTTTTAATGGATGAATTGGTGTGATGAAACTAATAGAAATATTGTTGTAATACTGTGACTGGTTATTTGCTCCAACTCCTGTGTGTTTTTTAAAAAACTTTTTGAATGCTGAGCTTGACTGCACAATACATTTTTTTCCAAGGACGTGAAAAGGAATTGAAGTGATCCTTTTGTGATAACTGTTGGTTATCCGAAAGGCACAAGCAGACTCTTAATTAAAAGAAATTATTTGTCCTGCTGTTGTGACTGCACAGGCAGATTCTTAATTAAAAGAAATTATTTTTCCTGCTGTTGTGACTGTACTATCTGATAGATCTTTCCAGCTTGCACCGATAAATCGCCATGACATCATTGCAAGTGAACATGCCATAGACCTTGATGAATTATGATGGTACCTATCAGTTGTCTAGGCTCTTTGCTCTATATTGAGCTGCATTTCATGATGGTCTCCTCAGTGAGTGAATATGGACAACAGAGATTTGCATTTGGTGTCTTGGTCCCTCAGCACCTCCTTTTATTGTTCCTTATCAGGTGCAGGGTGGAAATGACTAACTAGTTTTAATAATATCTTGAGAAAAAATGATTTCCCAACATCGTTACTATGACAATGACATTTAGGTGCACAGAAGAAGGTAAAAAAAGAACTAAACGACCATTGATCAGATTGTCTTTGTTGAAATGCTATTTGAGGGGGAAAAAAGAAGAAGGATATAAGGCCTCATAAATTCACCATTTTATCTGCCAATGTTTTTCACCTGGAATTTGAGGAAATAGGAAAGAGAGGTGGCTTGGGGAGATTCCATTTTTATTTCGCCTTGGTGCCCATATATGACGAAAGAGATATTTTATTTTGGACTTTATTGTTATGGTTTCATCGTAGAAAACTTTGTAAATATGACATCATCTTTGAAAGTGTTAGACTGTGCTTACTTTCAATTCAAAAGTTTTATTTTTGTTAGTGCTAACTCCTATATTGGTTCAATTTCTGATTTTTTTTTATTTTATCCCTTTTTTGTAGTTGAATGAGGATAAGAGTCCTTTTCAGCGTATATTTGTAAATCAGGTATTACAACTTATGTTATCATCCATTTAATTTTATGTTGATTACATCACTTTGCATGCACTTGTTCTATTCTACTATGCAAAGGCCCTATCTTGGATAGTATTGTATTGTAGAGCCCATATTTTATTTATTTATTTTTAATTTATTAGATCTTCTCGAACCCAGGATCTTTGCTTCGATATCAAGGCTATGTAGTACTCAGACACTGCCTTGTTCAGTTGGAACTGTTCAGTGGACAAGACAGTCAGATGGTTATCTATTATTTTTTTTAAGAAACATTTTGGAAGATTTTTTCTCTATCAGATTAGATTTTTGGAATAAAAAATGCAAGACAAGAAAAGATTAAATAAAAAGTAATTTGCTTGGTTGGGGTGTGTGTGTGTGTGTGAAATATATGATTGGCTAAGTTTGCTGACTTTAAGGAGAGTTAATTTAAATTATGAACATACTGTAAGTATTATTGTTCACCACTAATATAAACAAGCATAATGGATCGAGTATTTGATTGTCATTATATCAATAAAAACAATGGGGATAAGTGAACATATAGAGCCAAACTGAATTTATTCTGATCTATCAAATTCAGTTACTAAACTGTTTATTTCTATTTGCCTTTTGTTTTTGAAAACCATTTGAAAAGAAAGAAATTTCTGAACAACAAGAATGTGGCATAATGAATACACTGGGACTCTTGTTGGGAAGTGGATCAAATATATTCATTGCATTGGTATCTGATATCATGAGGATGCGATTTCAATCAAGTTACCTGATTAATTAATGGCACCATGTACCATTTCAATGAATGACAGAAAATTGGGACAGTCCTTCCTAGTCTTTGCTTTTATGTTTTAGCATAATATAACAGAGTGATGCAGGGATCATGTTCAGAGACTTTTTTCGACTGTTGCTTCCTTTAGTGTGTGCTCACAGAACAACAAGAATGTGCTCACAGATGGACCTGAAATGAAAAATCTTCTGGTCTGTAACTTTTCTTTATGTGGGTTCATATTGATAAGTATGTTTCAATTCCCCTGCAGGTAAAGCGATGTGCAGAAATGTCACGTAAACTAAGATTTTTCAGTGACCAAATCAACAAGGCAGGTGTTAAATCTTCTGTTCGACCTACACTACAGCCAGATATTGATTTGGAGGAGCTAGAGGTACATTATTTATGTATTTATATAATAAAAGTATTCCTTTGGGATTCTGTTATTTCTGTAACAAATAGATATTTTTAAGGGAAAAATAAATAGCTGTTTTATAAGGGAAAATGAATAGTTGCTTTTGTTGTTCCTCCAGGCAAAATTAGGTGAGCATGATCATGAGCTGCTTGAGATGAATACAAATAGCGAGAAACTGCAACAGACATACAATGAACTTTTTGAATTCAAGCTGGTCTTGTCAAAGGTTGTATCTCGATTCTTGTGAAACATGCAATTAATTCTCCCATGTATTTTCTTGTGACTGTTAAGATGGAAGATAAAAGATCCACACTAGTATGCTTATGAGTTATGACACCTTCTAATGATAGCCCTAGGGTACTTTATTCAGGAAAAAAAATAGAAACCCGCCAAAGCAATATGCTATTTGTAGCTGACGAGTATCCACTTTATTCGGTTTAAATTATGAACTGTAAGACTGTAACACTGCCTGGTAATCTTAAGTTCCTATCGTAGTTATTATCATATGTCAGTCAAATATTGACCATGCTTTAAGTAATTCATCTGGTCCTTTTTCTGTTTGTTTCCATGTTTTCTTTAACTTCTTGCAGGCAGGTGGCATCCTCGCTTCTTCTCACAATCATGCAGCTCCAGCTGAGCGGGAGCTAGATGAAAACATATATGACAAGGAAGTGGATGAGGGAAATGCCTATTTGCTCGAACAGGTTTTATTTTAGTTCTCATCCTTAAGTTATTGTTGTTCTATTGTTCCATTCAATTGTAACACAAAATACTCAGGGATTACATCAAGGGGCCTCTGAAAATTCTGGAGTTAGGTTTGTTAGTGGGATAATTTTGAAGTCTAAAGCATTGGCTTTTGAGAGGATGCTTTTCCGAGCTACGAGGGGAAATATGTTTTTCAACCATGCACCTGCAGGGGAACCTGTTACTGATCCCGTATCTGGTGAAGAGGTCTGATTCGTGGTTTGCTCTTTCTTATTCTTGTGTATATTGAGTAGCTATTGGTAAAATTGTCTCAAAGTATTTACTGCTTGTGGTAGCTTCACTTTATTTTCTCTCCGCAATTGAGTTTATGACCAAAATTAATGTTAATGTATATTTCAATACTGAAATTCATCTTTGCATGCGACAGTTCATTCGATGCCTTGAAACCTCCAAAGTTTCTCAACAAAATTCTAACATTTCAATTTCACTCTGACAGGTAGAGAAAACTGTTTTCGTAGTTTTCTTTTCTGGGGAGCAGGCTAAAGCAAAGATTCTAAAGATTTGCGATTCATTTGGAGCAAGTTGCTACCCTGTTCCTGAGGAGACGGTTAAGCAGAGACAGATTTTCCGTGAGGTATTTTAATACGATGTTTGGCACACTAATTCATTTGTTTATTTTGAATTGCAAAGCTTGATCTAACTGTAGTTGTTGAAAATTTTATTGGAGGGAGCTTGAGACTGTATGATATCTGATTTTGCCATTTTGGCAACTTATTATTTTCTCTTGCGGGGTCTTAAGCACCTTTGGCCATATATTTAGCCAAGGAAAATTTTGTCCCAGATTCGTAGGCACAAAATCATAAGTTTTCAAATGCATTAAAAGTCATCCGGATGGGATTGTGATGAACTGCTGCTGGTCCTTACAGATTGAGATTTCTTTCAGTGCCAAAATTCCTATCTATCTTGCATTATACTTTGTTCTATGAGATACTACCTAATCCACCATCTTGGTTCGAATCTACACACTTTGTAGCATGCATCTATTTGCTTGCTCGATGTAAAAACTTGAGTATAGCTTGGATGATGTTCACCACTTAGCACACATTTTTTTTTCTGCTGAAGGATTTGCTAAAAACTTGAGAGCCAATCATTTGCTCATCATGATGTAATGTCCTAATACTATCTGCTGAAGTACGCTGAATTAACCTTCTATAAAATTTTGGCAGGTATCAGCACGCCTCTCTGATCTAGAAGTCACTTTGGATGCTGGAATCCTGCACAGAAACAAAGCACTTGAGTCAGTAGGGTCACAATTATGGAGATGGACAATCATGGTAATCAACTAATACCAAATTTTCATTTTCTATTTGCATACTGTCATCCCTAAAAACTGCGGTCCCTGTTTGTGCTGGTACCTGGATTTCTGAATCTTAACCTTTTCGTGTCCCTTTTAGGTAAAAAAGGAGAAAGCTGTATATGATACATTAAACATGCTGAACTTTGATGTCACAAAGAAATGCCTTGTTGGGGAAGGGTGGTGTCCTATATTTGCTAAATCTCAGGTCAGAAATGTTACATTTATTTCAAAGTCATATTGTTATGCTCATTTCGTTTAGAAAAACCTTTATAGCAGATATCTTACTTCTAAGTTGTGCTTCAGATCAAGGATGTTTTGCAGCGTGCAACGCTACACAGCAACTCACAAATTGGAATAATATTTCATGAGATGGACACTATTGACTCACCGCCTACATATTTCCGAACTGATAAATTTACTAATGCTTTCCAGGAGATCGTTGATGCGTATGGGTATGTACCTTGTTGCAAAAATCAACATGAATGAATGATTTTATTTGTTACACTTTGGCCTTTTTGGAAGTCCTGTATAAGCCAATTGTTCATTGAATGTTGTGTTTGAGGATTAAATCTTGAGCAAAGTAATTCATTAGGTTGACTTGTTTAGTGTTCAGTGTTTACCTAGAGCTGTTAACCTTTGTGAACTGTGACCATACAAGGCTGATTGCTTCATGAAGCCTTGAAACATATCTGAATCTATATTTGACATGATTACATGTGGGAATGTTTCATTTCATTCTATCCTTGGTTACTATTCTCTGATGAAAGAAAACCCCTATGTTATGATATTTTCATCATGAACCCTCCACAGTGAGTTGATCATGAATCTATCTAATTGCAGTGTTGCTCGATATGAAGAAGCAAATCCAGCTGTATATTCTGTTGTTACATTCCCATTTCTTTTTGCTGTTATGTTTGGAGATTGGGGTCATGGAATATGTCTGTTACTAGGAGCTCTTGTTCTTATACTTCGTGAGAAGAAACTTTCCTCTCAGGTATTCTTGGCTAAACTTGAACCTTTTCATTCCTTTTTTTCGTGTAACCATTACATACAAATCCTAAAGGGTGTTACTACTGTAGAAGAGTATAGTTGATAGATTGTACAGATGTTATTTTCTACTGTTTGAATAGTGCAGTTATAATTAGGCCATCTGCACCTTATCCAGTATGCTGTCTTGTCTTTCTTCTTATTTCGCTCCCTTCTGTGGTTCATTAAATGCTTATGTTGTGAAGTGCATTTGTAGATCATGTTATTTCATGACTACTAGAGGGGGCATCACTGAATTGTATTAAATTTATATTATCTGCTGTAAGTCTTAAATATTAAACTCCTATTGGAAAAATCCAAGTGAGTTGTACCCTTACATATCATGAAGAAAGTTTGATCACCTCAAAGAATATTATCAGTTAAATTTTTGTGAGCATCAGCCACATTGCTGATGGAGGTAGAGGCATGTTGGTCCTGTGGTGTCAGAGGACTGTCTGAAAAATTTGTTATGGTATACTTGCATAGGAGTCTAGGAAATCCCTCACAATGTAGAGGGAATCCACTGAAATATCGCTGCATGCAAGGGACCCCAGTGAAAAAATATGTTTCCAACAGTGCTTATCATTTTAAGCCATTTATCAAATTATTTTCATGTGAATATCTCTTCTAAATCCGATCATGCTTGGAAGGTATTGGTCACATTTAACTTTGCAATTTATCATTTATTTTTTCAAATTGCCTGCACTAATGCATTCAACCTGTTCCATTAACCTCTGGTCCCTTACTTATTCCAGAAGCTCGGGAGCTTTACGGAGATGGCATTTGGTGGGCGTTATGTTATTCTTCTGATGGCATTATTCTCAATATATTGTGGGCTTATATATAACGAGTTCTTCTCAGTTCCATTCCATATATTTGGCAAATCTGCATATGAATGTCGGGAAAAAACCTGCAGGTTTGAACTTACCATTTGATGATTATTTGAGTTTTTTATGTTGGAAAATTACGATTTCAGTTAAATACCTCAACTAAGCTCAGGAATTACGATTTCAGTTAAATACCTCAACTAAGCTCAGGTTTCTTCTCCTTCCTATTCTTTTTTTGTTTGGGGTGGGATGGGGTGGGGGTGGGGTTCTAGTTACATGCACCAGTGTGTTTTCGGTAGTTCATTATTCTTTGAGTATACTGCAAAAGATACTACTTCACTAATTAATCAACTTCTTGCGTACATTCCATATGTTTACGGTGTACCTTTAATATTTTCTTACCACGAAAAGCAGCTATTGTTGAGCATGTGCATTGTCAATAAGAAATACATTTAAGCGCTGAAAGTATATACACATTTATTTTTTGAACTACCAAGGATCTATATGCAACATATGTTGTAACTTGTAAATACAAACATCTGGTTGCTATTGATGCAAGGATGTCTTATCTTAAAATTATATGCATCTGTAACACTGGTCATGGCAGATGATTTCAATTGCGCATTATCTGGACTAGTAAAGTTCCTGGTCCTGATGGTGCTGGGCATGCCGGCTAATAGCCAATTTTGTTAAAGGTCCAGAGACCTATATCCACTTTGTTGTTTCTATTTATGAATGGCTGGTACTTGATGAAATGTTGTGCTTTATCATCTGATAGCAAGGGTAGGTCAAGGAAGCAGTCTTCAGCTATCATCTGAATATTGTACCAAAGGTTTATCCCTGAATATCTAATACCCAACCTGTGTGCTTCAGTGATGCACATACTGCTGGTCTCATAAAAGTCCGTGATCCCTATCCTTTTGGAGTGGACCCAAGTTGGCGTGGAAGTCGATCTGAGCTACCCTTTCTAAATTCCTTGAAGATGAAGATGTCTATACTGATGGGTGTCTCCCAGATGAATTTGGGTATTGTATTGAGTTATTTTGATGCAAAGTTTCATGGAAATGCCCTTGACATAAGGTAATGTATTTTCATCGCATCTTTTCTTCTTTCGATGCAAGAAACTAGAGGAGGGAAGGACAATGCGTTTAACCATGTGGGTTCCTCAGGTATCAATTCATACCGCAGATGATTTTTCTGAATAGCCTCTTTGGTTACTTAGCGCTCCTGATTCTCATCAAGTGGTGCACGGGCTCTCAAGCTGATCTGTATCATGTGATGATATACATGTTCCTTGATCCTGCTGCAGATCTTGGAGAAAATCAACTGTTTTGGGGTCAGAAGCAACTCCAGGTTCTATTACCTTTTAGCAAAACAAAATAAATGCTCCAGTATTTGCATCATCCTTTGCATACCAGCCTAAGAATTTTCCACTTTCAGATACTCTTGTTACTTCTGGCTATTGTAGCTGTTCCATGGATGCTCTTCCCAAAGCCTTTTATCTTGAAGAAACTTCATAAGGAGGTATATTTTTATGAGACTGCATATGTTTAGTGTGTGAGAAGATCTTCATGCTGTAATTTTTGATCGGCTAGAATCTCTGTGATTTCATTAAACTTTGCCCTGTAAATATTTTATTTTATTTTTAAAATATACCACAGTAGTATCATCTCCTACTGTTTTCTCTAAAAAAAGGTATATTGTTATGGAAAATATGATTCTAGGAAAGCAACAAACATCTCCTTTTTGAGCTAGAATTTGCTTTTGGTGCCGTGTCATAACACTGCATGGCTAAATTAATAATCATTATCATAGTCTCAGCAAGCCTTTGTGTTGTATTTAAATGGTTGGTCCTTTTATATAATGGCATAATGAGTAATTAGTTACAACTTATAGGGTGGCATCATTTCCTGATTGAAGTTATCACTCCTAGGTGTCCAGGATATCGATATTCTCTGCATACGAGAAAAAAGCTAGGATTGTGCAAACGCTCTGTGATAACCCAAAGTAATTGAAACTGGGCCGATAATCGACCCGCTCAGGCTTCTGGTTTGCCGGTTCGTCAGTCCAACTACAGCCGGTCCTCTATTCCTCATGTCCTGGTTTTGAAAGCCTCTCCATGCAATGTTTTTTTAACAACTATTCCTGCTTCATGCACAAGGTTCGCTGACGTCTGGTACAACCGTCGCTGGTTTTCAAGTGGTTTAGTGCAAAACTGGCTGGTTTAACCGGGAATTCTCCTGTTCAGAGTGGCTCAACTACGCAGGCGATCCAATAACAAAACGGACTGAACTGGGCTTCAGTTCTGGCCTTTTCTGGTCGAACTGCCTGTCCGGTCCTGTTTTAGTAACACTTGATATACCACTTTTTCAACAATTAAACATGACATATATGGCCCAGCGACAGCGAGGTTGAATTCTTGGGCTCCATGCGTGACCCAACCATGAAAATGTATAGTAAAAGATCTGAACCCCCAGTGTTAAGACGCTGGAGTAATTGTTGATGATGGGTCTGCCATTTGGAAACTGGAACAGGGTTCAAAAGAACTGAACCCTGGTTGGTTCCAGAAATCGGCCAGTTTCCCGGACAAAAACAGACTGGTTTCATTGGTTGAATTTTGCCATTACAAGGATAAGATTGGGTTAGACTTGGATTGGCTGGCTCTGGATCGTGTGCTTGTATCTACTAATGAAAGATATAAATATAACATTGGTGCTTTACTGAATACACCCATAGACAAAAAGATGGAAAGAAACTGAGAAGAGGTTCCTCGTTAGAAAAAAAACTGACATGGTTCCACAGCCCTATATTTTTCTGCCGACTTTTTTGTTACCGGTGTAGTACTCTTTATGCTGCAGTTGTATTTACAAACATGAAACTAGAGCGGTGATGTTATGCTGCCATCCTGAATAAAGATATGATCTTTCCTTTTTATTCTCGTTTTGCAAATGATGCTATCAGGTTAAGAAGTTTAGGAAGATCTTTTATGTTTGAGTAAGCAACAAACCTATATTATGGTTGCAATGTCTAGTGAAATGTTAATCTTCCATACCTGGATGCAGAGGTTTCAAGGTCACACCTATCGCTTTCTTGGAACGTCTGAAATGGATCCGGATTCTGAACCTGACTCTGCCCGGTCTCATCATGATGATTTCAATTTTAGTGAAGTTTTTGTGCATCAAATGATACATTCCATTGAGTTTGTACTTGGTGCTGTCTCAAATACTGCATCATATCTTCGACTTTGGGCCTTGAGGTTTGCCTCTTGTGATGTTTTATTGCAAAGTATCATTTCTGCTGGTTCTATCACTTCCGTGTAATGTTACTTTAATTTCAGCTTGGCACATTCTGAGCTATCAACCGTCTTCTACGAGAAGCTGCTGCTACTTGCTTGGGGGTAAGCATCCGTCCTTTCTTTTTTCTTTCAGATTTTGACAAACTTCACCGTTAGTTTTGCATATAGTACGTCTGCTCTGCCTCTGCACAACTTTTTTGTTTATACACCGATATTTGTCTTCTCATATGACTGCCTTGAAATGCATGGTTTCATCTAAACTTGAGATGCCTGAATGATGCTCAAAGTGCAACAGTTGCTTACTTGAACTATTTGTTGTATTGTTGACAGGTATGACAGTCTTATCGTGAAGTTAGTGGGGCTTCTAGTTTTTGCTTTTGCTACTGCCTTTATATTGCTTATGATGGAAACATTGAGCGCCTTCCTGCATGCACTGCGTCTACACTGGGTTGAATTTATGAACAAGTTCTACCATGGGGATGGCTACAAATTCAAACCATTTTCCTTTGCTCTGCTAGCAGATGACGAAGACTGATGCATACAAAATGCATCACGTAAAGATATTATACTTGTTTCTTGCAATTTTTGGAGCACAGGGTTAGAATTTCATGAGCAAGATAGGTTTCCACCAATAGACATCATTTTGTCAGACCACCGGACTTCTCCCTAACGGCGTGCAGTCGTGGTTGAGATTGCCAGAGCAGGGGGAGGAGATTTTGTAAGTTCACGGCAATATTGTAGAGGGCAGGTTTATCGTACAGTGCCTCCAGCGGAGAAGCAGATTATAGTTGCTAACAAAAAAAAAAAGATAGAAATGTAGATTTCCTGTCTACTTTTAGCTTTTCCATTTTATTCAACTGACTGTCCTTGTACCACTTATAAGTGAGAAGACGCACCTATTTTCATCATCCTTGTGCCTAGGCTGTAAGAAACGCATGGCATTTATTTAACTACTGTGAGAGTGTTCGTGCGTTGCAACAAAATTCTAAAAGATGGTGGTACATAAATAAGACATGATCATGAATTAGAAGATACGGCATAAATCATAGCATATAACTCGTACCGTTTCCATTTCCAATGGAGTCGTACACTTTTGTAGGCATAAATCATAGCATATAACTCGTACCATTTCTATTTCCAATGGAGTAGTACACTTTTGTACTAGATAGAGCAACTTTCTTGCATATGATTCACCCGAAGTTGAGTGGAAAAAACGGATAAAGATATCTACGCTGTCCAATGGGTGTCCAATAGGAAACTATATAGATATTCTTATGAATTACACATTTTAAAAGAAAAGAGGCGACGGTGGTGTACCAACTTGGTGACAAGGAGAAGAGGGTGTCGCTGCTCGTCGCCACCACTCTGCCTTCATGGAACTTGCAAAATTCCTATTATTCATGAAAAATACATAATTCAGCACAAACTCAAAATATCTTTAGGAGCATCGTATCATGCAAGCTTCCAAACAATAGAACAGAGCCATGAAAAATTGGTACTGTTAACCAGTTCATCGATACATACATCCATTGAAGGGTGTTCCTCTATGCAAAAGTCTTTAGAAGAGAAGAATCTTGTATTTCCCATAAATTTCCTGGAGAGTATGGTAAATGGGAGTCAAGGACTATGTTTAATTCAATTTTGCATCATCAATCATGCTGTCAAGTTCTAGCGTTAATGATCCTGACAACAAATTTGACGTTGCATAGAAACAAATAAATTCAATGGGACTCATTGTAACATCCTGAAAATTTTAAATTCGAAAATGTGAAGCTTTTGAATTATTTTGCACTATGTTTTATTGGAATTTGGATTTTGTGGCGTTTTCTTGAATTTGGTGGAGGTTTCAAAATTTAAGAACTCATAAATATATATATATATATATATATATATATATATATATATATATATATATATATATATACAAAAACAAACATTAGTAATATCAAAAAGGGAATATGTGAATAATAGAAAACTAAAATTTTAAATGACGAATCTGAAAAGATGATCCAGTATAGGAGGAAGCAACCAAAGATAAAATATAAATCTCACTTTGACAATACTAGCTTAATTAGTAAATAAAAGTAAGTGATTAAAATATACATGTATATATATACATTATACACGAGTTATACATGTGCAAGGAAAAGAGGACTAGTAATAAAAAAATGAAAAATGAAAATGAAAAAAAAAAGAGGGCGAAGCCAGGCCGGCCGAACCGGCGCGGCCCAACTTCACCCCCCGCTCGGCCGGTCGCGCACCACGCGGGCCCCGCCCCTTTCTCCCTTCCTCTCCCTGGCCAGCGGACCCCGCCCCCGCCTGCGTTCTCCTCCCTGCCGCCGCGTGGCGCGCGGCTTCCCGCGCCCGCCGCGCCTCTTTCTCTGCAAGATGGCCCGAGCGCCTCGCCCGCATCTCTTCTTCCTCCTCCCCTCTCTTTCTCTCTGCGCCGAGCTCAGCACATTTTCTCCGCGTGGCGTCGAGCTCAGCACATTTTCTCCACGTGGCCTCCATGCACAGCCCCCGCCCACGGTTTCTTCGCAACGCTCCGTGACCTTAAGAAGCCCCGCGCCACTCCTCTTCCTCCCCTGCCTCTTCTTCCATTTCCGACTGTGCGCAGGCCGTAGCTGCTTCACGCCGCCCCGGCCGCTCCGGCGAGGATCCACCACTCCGACCGCATTATGGCGCGCCTCGAAGCCCCTCCTCCTCCCTGGTGTCGGCCTCGATGCCTCGGCTAGCCGTGCGGCCGTTCCTCCTCCTCGCCGCGCCAAAACCGCCGATCCACCGGCGTAGAGCATGGCTTCGATTCCTCGAGGTGGAGCACCACCGCGTGGCCTGAATCTCCTCCAACCGGGCGGCGTCGCTCGTCCGCCGAGAAGCTCCTCCACACGAGCCCTCTGCGCCGCCACGCTCGCTCGACGCCGCCCACCTCGCCTTGCCCGCACGCCAAGCCTCTGGTGAGCTTCCCTGCCTTCTCTGTTGCTCATGCGCACGCTAATTCCCTCTCTTCCACGCCGCGCCACGCCCGTTCCACCCCACCGCCGGCCGCCTCGCGCCGCCGCTAGCCCGCCACCGCGCACCCCGGACGGAGCCGCCACCCCAGAGGCATCCCCGCCTCGGGGAGGAATCCATTTTTCTGGTTCCCAGCGGCTCCCTGGCCACACCTCGCCGGCGGCGCCATCACCACCGCACCGCCATCTTCTGCTTCGGACCCCGCAAGCGGCTAGTTGTTTTGCATTTGCTGCGCCTCCTCACTCAATCCAGCCGTCGCCCACTTGCTACCAGCGCATGTAAAACACAGAGCACCAGTCCCGAGTTCGACTCCCACAAACCGCACTGTTTCCACCTATTTTTGGATTCATTTTTGCAACCCGTTTCAATTAAGTGAAATCATGGAAAATTTAGGAATAATTTAGAGAAGCTAATAAAATTTAATTAGGATGTAAACTAAGGTTACCTAACATTTTAATATGTGATTATTTACTATATGAACAACTAATATAGTTAGATATTTAGATAAGGTCTAGTTATCATGATAAATAATTAGTGTGACTTGAACATTTAAATTTTAAATCTAATTATCTACTAAGGGCATAAATGAGATTATGTGGAGACTTTAGTTCATGATTAATTAATAGCTATGTCAAAACATGAACCCATGATAGATGAATATAATTTAAATTGAAATCAACGCTAAGCCTAATAATAATCGAGCTATAGACAAAATGGTAGTGGTGCCATTAATTAAATCCTAACTATTAATTAAAGGCTTAGTAGGGATGTTGTTAGGTGTATGCTCTCCTGGAATGACAACTTAGCAAATGAAGTGTGATTAATCAATGAAGCCTAAAACCTTGCATATTAGTAAATGTTATAAAAATTAATCTCTGTAAAGTTTAAACCATAAACCCTTGTCTTATTACCCTAGCGGTTAGGAAAATCCTTTTGACTATTAAATAATGTGAACATTAATAAACAAACCTTTAGGCCATGATATTCAAATTGAAATAGAGGCTGCCATGTATGCAACTGACTTATGGTTAAGCTTTAAATAGTTATTGATTCATGTTATCACC
Source organism: Dendrocalamus sinicus (assembly GCA_036346575.1). NCBI lineage: Eukaryota > Viridiplantae > Streptophyta > Magnoliopsida > Poales > Poaceae > Dendrocalamus > Dendrocalamus sinicus. The sequence goes on along the minus strand of CM070643.1, from coordinate 14,182,206 downwards.
AAATTAAATGACATACATATTTAAATTGGAAACTCAGGATTCATAATGCAGATCCCACCCTTAGTACATCCCCGATAAATAAATATCAGAAGCTAGATCTAGTTAATAATGACAATTGGTATTTAGATTAACATTTCACATAAAATGATACATACTACGCCTTGCTCCTGTGTTTGAGTTTAAACTAGAATTAGAAGTGAAGCTAAGCCTAATAGCGCTAAAGTATGAGCAAACTAATAGTAATGCCATTAATTAAGTCTTGACACTAGCTTTGGTACATAATAAAATTTAGTACAATGGTATATAAAGCAAGCTGGGACCCGTACCAAAGGATCCTAACTCGAATTAAACTTGAGCTAGCGATAAATGAAGAGACATAAAATATGATAATGGGATTATTGAAGATTTATAGAATAAGTACAGATCTCATCCATCCGTCCAGTTTACCTTTACCATAACCTAAGTTGCAAGGAATATATACCTAGCTGACTCATACATCGATACATAGCTCTAACTTAACTCATGGAACTTCCTTGATAAATACAAAAAAATGATAAAAGAAATTATTAACAAAAAGGTCAAGCCTCACTTTTCCCCAATCGGCCATGTTTGGCCACCTTCCTTTCCCAAAAGCAGATAATTCCTGTAGGTACATCCTTACTTTTGATCCCTCGTATTTCTAAAATTTTCCCTCACGGTAAAGCATTCAGATAACTTGTCCTTCTGCTCAAACCCACTCTCATTGTGATTAACAACACACTAATCTGAATCATCCTTCTATTCTCAAACCATAATAAATACATAATTTAAAGTAAATCGGTATTTAAAGTGATTGAATTTATTTGGATCTTTTGAGCTATTTGCTTTTATTTGGATTCAGTCGTTTAGCGCGTAATTAGAAATTGGGAGTCGTGAAGATTCAGTGGATCCAGCGAGGTCAAGCTCAAAGTGAAGATAGAGACCAGATGCTCAAGAAAGCATTGCGTGAACTCAAGATCATGTAAACCGCGCCAAAGTAGTCAATACTTTGATCATGTTGAACCTCGTTTTACGCACATTACGTTTGTTTAAATTATCAAATTGCATCTTTGTTATGTTATATGCAAATACATGTTAATTTAAGATTCTAGTTATATCCCATTGTGTACTTGGTTAATATTACCTCCTTTGAAATATTTGAACATGTGAACATTGTCGCCTAGCACAAATTATAATAGTAACCTTTCAAAATAAGTCCGTAATCATATGCCATGCGTAGTATTGTTTAGGTACTCATGGGCGAGGCGCCAAGCATCACTTTTAATCATGAGAAAAGTTGGTTGGGCGATCATGGTGGTAATGATCGTGTATGATGGATATGGTTATTTTATGCTCCCAAAACTCACAATTTGCTTTAATATCCGAGCGGATGGTATGGGGGCTGGTATGTGGTGCGAAGGAATGCACAAAATTGTGGAGTGTGGTAGAACCGCTCGAGATAATACTAAGGACCGAATCTTGTCATGTCAACCCGTGTAAAACAGTACAACCACAAGTCTCAAAATACAACTTGGCTAAGTAGACTTATCGAAATCCGGACTCATCTCACCGGTAGTGGATTGATGGGGTTATGCTATGGCAAGGGGGCCTGAAGGGACACCAGTGGAGGGTGAAGTTTTCCCGCTTTCCTAACGTTGCGGGAAGTAGAAGCCCGAGCTGCGTTAGAGTCTGGGGAAAACATCCCGCGCACAGATGGGACCCATCGCAAATGGGCGGTCACCCATAATGTGAGATGGGAGAAAGGACTAGATACTTTGAAAAGTCACTGTGATGGTCTGCTCGACCACACGTCCAAGGAATCGTGTGGGGCAACGAGTTGATTGTCTCTTGTGGTGAAAGTGTACAAACTCTGCAGAGTTAAAACTATTCGAATAGCCGGGCCCACGGTCAAGGGCAGACATGGGAACTTAACTGGATATAGTTCTGTTTCAAAAACATTGGAAACTGGGAATGGAAACTTGAAGGGCGAAGGACTGCCCTGGTTTGGAATTGTCCTGGGTGTCGTCCCAGTGATAAGTTAAGCGGCTATAACGCTGAAGAAATTGCTATATGGTGCAGATGCCATGTAACGGTGGATGGAATCTGAATCGATATTAATAATGCATTTCCTTGTACATTATGATTTGGTTCAAATTGCTAGGTCTTAGGGATTTTTAAGTAATTGTATTCAAAAGCACTCTACGCAAAAATAAAATAACCCGGGCCTTCCTTTGATAAGCCATGCATACTATTTAATTGCATTCGTGTATTGGCTCGCGAGCACGGGTCGGAGTGCTCATGCTCGCTTTGCGACAAAATTCGAATCAAGAAATCGATCACCTCGCCTCGGAACAAGATTGGACAAGCTGGCCGAGAAGATGAAGATGTCAAGGGCTAGGTCGCGAACCTCCGGTTGGTCGCTGTGGGCATGTCCTGAAGGTCCCACCTGTGTGCTTCGTTCTTCCGCTGCAATTTAATGATTTCGCCTAATCGGCCCATGAGTAAGTTTACTATTACATTTACGCTTTCGCATGATATGTATTTTGATATTCGAATCGTAAGCGTGAGCACTATCTATCGATCCAGGAATAGTGCGGTAAATCACGAGGAATCCGGATGTTAATATCTGGGCCCCTACAGCAATGGTATCAGAGCATATCGACTGCAGGTCGTGACCTAGTTAGCCTGGTCGTTAGTTTCATGACTAGAATTATTTCTTCAAAATCTATTTCGAAACATATAAGTGGTATTGCTCAATCTCCTCTCTCTTAGATGATTCCCTCTCATCTATATGCTGCCTTAGCCATTTTACTTCTGAGGCTCTCTTACCAAATTCAAAGTGATGAAAATCCAGTACTTCTCTTGTAAACTCTCTATGAAAACGCACTCAAGGCCAAGAGTCATGGTGCTTAACCTTGAAGTTTAATATCAAAGATTGTTTTATTTTTGGAGAAAACAATAGAGTGAAAATTGGAAGAACAAAAAAAATTTGGTGGAGCCTAACGGAAAGGATTAGATTGACTAGAAGGATGAATTAAGTTATTCTTGGAAAAGAAATAGGAAATATGAAAATAATTGCGGGAGTACAACATCGATAAATAACATGATTCTTGGGAGATATTTACAATAGTGGAATAATGGAATATGATCGATTGCTAGATAAATTGATAGAGTTTTGAGAAATTGGAAAGATGACAACAATTATCAAAGTATAGGCTTGATTAATAACATTATTCCTGGAAGATGCTTTCAACAATGGAATAATAGGATATGCTCAATAACCGGAAGGATTCACTAAAAATTGTGAGAAGTTGGATAACAGCTGTCGGAGTATAGACTGGATTAAATAATGTTATTCCTGGAGGATGCTTACAATAATGAATAAATTCGAAGGTTGATAGTAAAGATTTAGGTGGTTACTAAATGAGTAATTATGATTTTGAATACAATCTTGGATTATTAGGAAGTCCCGATACACATGACACCGTGGACTTAAAGGTAATAATGTTGGATAATCATTAGAATTCAGAATTGAGGAGTAAATAGACAATAAAGATTCAGGTTGATCATTGGAGAAGCAAACTATGGAGTTGGATCAATGACACCAGACCGAATTATTAAGAGGACACGATACGAAAGACATCAGTGGATCTAAATAAAGAAAGCTAGATCTTTATCGGATTGGAAAGCTGATAAAACTGGCAATTGGCGAACCTGATATTGGATTTATAAAGATGTGGTGGAAATTCAGGCACATATCAAAATTTGGTAACTTCGATTCAATTAATAAAATTTTAAATGGAAGAATTATATTGGTGGATCTAAAGTGAAGGCGTTGCATTTTCATTGGATTGTAGAGTTAATAAGTTGACCAATAATGGATCTGAGATTTTGATTATACAGTCATAGTGAAAATATGATATTTAATCCACAAATATATGATTGATGGTCAAAGATTCATGCGGGATTTGCATAATCATGACTAGATTAATGAAATGATGGATGAAACAATAGGACGAGTATGATTGGTGGATCGAATAAAATAAATAATCTCCTTCGCTGTTTGGAGTATTAGATGGCAGTAATACCATGAACAAGTAATGGAGAAAGATAGCCTAAGTGCAGGTTGCAAAAGTGGAAGTTAAATCATAAAGGCCGTTGGATTCTAAGCCTTATGTAAAAAAAATCATATGGGAGTGAATTGATTCGATGATGGATAGTTGAACGTTGGAAGAGATTAGGATACAAAAATCAATTTAGCCACAAGGATCATTTATATAAAAAAAGAGTGCCAAAACCAATGAAACTACCCCAAATACTATCCACTTCTTTCTATTAATTACAAAAGGAAAATTTTGAACCTTTTCTCATACCCTACTCCAAATATTAAGGTTAGGAACATCGAAGATGATCATGAAGATAAGATGGTTTCGTTCTAAACGAACTATGCCGATGAACCCCGTGCATCTTATGCGTGTTCCCGAGTAGACGTTGTATTGTTGCAAGATTCTATTTGGCCCTGCACGCCTCTTGCCCTCGGGCGTCCTATTTCGCATCACAGAAAAGCTTGCTTTTAAAATTTGTGTGGTTCTGATCCCCACTTAGGGTATTTTCCTTTAAAGTTAAATGGGTTAGAACATCTTAACTCGCGATTTAATCCTCATCTCATGCTATTCCTCTCACCTTTTAAAAACCTCATCGGATCCAAAGGAACGAAATAACAAGTAACCCAAAACCAGTGCAATCAAGAAGAGGCGAAGACTTTTCAACCTCCCAGTATTTAAGGGAAACAACATCACTATGAAGAAGACCACCCGCCAGGAGGGAGACACAGAGCAAGGTCATCTATTTCTGCGAAGGACACGACCCTTGCCCATGAATTGCTTCTCAAATCATTCTTTGAATAAGACACTAAGAGCACAATAGATGAATAATGACAATTGTCATTTATTTAAGGGGGGTAGCACTACGAGATATAATGTCAGCAAAATCAAAGAGCAAGCACCCTGAAGACGACGCCCTCTCCAAAAGAATAAAGATCTCCTCCCCCCCTTTTGCCTCCTTTAAGTACAGGTCCTCTCCCCTTCTGTCTACCCCTACGGCACAGACCATTGCTACCCACCTATTAGTAAGGAAATTCTACGACCATATGTCCAATAGACGATGCAACTACTCCATTCTACGACGACGTGAAGACAACAACGTCAAAGAACAAGTATTTGGAAGTCTACGACTTATCCGGAAGAACAAGGTTTTTCTCTTCCCTTTTGACTTCTCCAAGTTCTAATCACTATTGTGCAGATTCTCATCTCTCTGTGGAGTTAAAGAACTATACGTCGAGCAACACCCCGAAACCCATTGCTAGCCAATATAACCCACCTCCATTCCTTCTACTCTACCGGAATCTCGGGGTCGAGATTCATTTAAGGGGGGTAGATTTGTAACATCCTGAAAATTTTAAATTCGAAAATGTGAAGCTTTTGAATTATTTTGCACTATGTTTTATTGGAATTTGGATTTTGTATGCGTTTTCTTGAATTTGGTGGAGGTTTCAAAATTTAAGAACTCATAAATATATATATATATATATATATATATATATATATATATATATATATATATATAAAAAACAAACATTAGTAATATCAAAAGGGAATATGTGAATAATAGAAAACTAAAATTTTAAATGACGAATCGAAAAGATGATCCAAAGATAGGAGGAAGCAACCAAAGATAAAATATAAATCTCACTTTGACAATACTAGCTTAATTAGTAAATAAAAGTAAGTGATTAAAATATACATGTATATATATACATTATACACGAGTTATACATGTGCAAGGAAAAGAGGACTAGTAATAAAAATGAAAAATGAAAATGAAAAAAAGAGGCGGCGCCAGTGGCCAACCGCGCGCCCAACTTCACCTCGCTCGGCGGTCGCGCACCACGCGGGCCCGCCCTTTCTCCCTTCCTCTCCGGCCACGGACCGCGCCCCCGCCTGCTTCTCCTCCGCCGCGCGTGGCGCGGCTTCCCGCCCGCCGCGCCCCTTTCTCTGCGATGGCCCGCGCGCCTCGCCGCATCTCTTCTTCCTCCTCCTCTCTCTTTCTCTCGCCGAGCTCAAGACATTTTCTCCGCGTGGCGTCGAGCTCAAGACATTTTCTCCACGTGGCCTCCATGCACAGCCCCGCCACGGTTTCTTCGCAACGCCCGTGACCTTAAAAGCCCCGCGCCACTCCTCTTCCTCCTCGCCTCTTCTTCCATTTCCGTCGTGCGCAGCCGTAGCCGCTTCACGCCGCCCGGCCGCTCCGGCGAGATCCACCACTCCGACCGCATTATGGCGCGCCTCGAAGCCCCTCCTCCTCCCTCGGGTGTCGGCCTCGATGCCTCGGCTAGCCGTGGCGGCCGTTCCTCCTCGCCGCCGCCAAAACCGCCGATCCACCGGCGTAGAGCATGGCTTCGATTCCTCGGGTGGAGCACCACCGCGTGGCCTGAATCTCCTCCAACCGGCGGCCGACGTCCTCGTCGCCCGAGAAGCTCCCTCCACACGAGCCCCTCTGCGTCGCCACGCTCGCTCGACGCCGGCCCACCTCAGCCTTGCCCCGGCACGGCCAAGCCCTTGGTGAGCTTCCCCTGCCTTCTCTGTTGCTCATGCGCACGCTAATTCCCCCTCTCTCTTCCACGCCGGCGCCACCGCCCCGTTCCACCCCCACCGCCGGCCGCCTCGCGCCGCTAGCCATCACGCGCACCCGGACGGAGCCGCCACCCTGAGGCATCCCGCCTCGGGAGAATCCATTTTTCGGTTCCCGCGCTCCTCAGCCACACCTCGCCGGCGGCGCCATCACCACCGTGCACCGCCATCTTCTGCTCGGACCCCGAAAGCGGCTAGTTGTTTTGCATTTGCTGCGCCTCCTCACTCAATCCAGGCCGTCGGCCCACTTGGCTACCCGCGCGCATGTAAAACACAGAGCACCCAGGTCCCGAGTTCGACTCCCACAAACCGCACTGTTTCCACCTATTTTTGGATTCATTTTTGCAACCTGTTTCAATTAAGTGAAATCATGGAAAATTTAGGAATAATTTAGAGAAGCTAATAAAATTTAATTAGGATGTAAACTAAGGTTACCTAACATTTTAATATGTGATTATTTACTATATGAACAACTAATATAGTTAGATATTTAGATAAGGTCTAGTTATCATGATAAATAATTAGTGTGACTTGAACATTTAAATTTTAAATCTAATTATCTACTAAGGGCATAAATGAGATTATGTGGAGACTTTAGTTCATGATTAATTAATAGCTATGTCAAAACATGAACCCATGATAGATGAATATAATTTAAATTGAAATCAACGCTAAGCCTAATAATAATCGAGCTATAGACAAAATGGTAGTGGTGCCATTAATTAAATCCTAACTATTAATTAAAGGCTTAGTAGGGATGTTGTTAGGTGTATGCTCTCCTGGAATGACAACTTAGCAAATGAAGTGTGATTAATCAATGAAGCCTAAAACCTTGCATATTAGTAAATGTTATAAAAATTAATCTCTGTAAAGTTTAAACCATAAACCCTTGTCTTATTACCCTAGCGGTTAGGAAAATCCTTTTGACTATTAAATAATGTGAACATTAATAAACAAACCTTTAGGCCATGATATTCAAATTGAAATAGAGGCTGCCATGTATGCAACTGACTTATGGTTAAGCTTTAAATAGTTATTGATTCATGTTATCACCAAATTAAATGACATACATATTTAAATTGGAAAGTCAGGATTCATAATGCAGATCCCACCCTTAGTACATCCCCGATAAATAAATATCAGAAGCTAGATCTAGTTAATAATGACAATTGGTATTTAGATTAACATTTCACATAAATGATACATACTACGCCTTGCTCCGTGTAGAGTTTAAACTAGAATTAGAAGTGAAGCTAAGCCTAATAGCAGCTAAAGTATGAGCAAACTAATAGTAATGCCATTAATTAAGTCTTGACACTAGCTTTGGTACATAATAAAATTTAGTACAATGGTATATAAAGCAAGCTGGGACCCGTACCAAAGGATCCTAACTCGAATTAAACTTGAGCTAGCGATAAATGAAGAGACATAAAATATGATAATGGGATTATTGAAGATTTATAGAATAAGTACAGATCTCATCCATCCGTCCAGTTTACCTTTACCATAACCTAAGTTGCAAGGAATATATACCTAGCCAGACTCATACATCGATACATAGCTCTAACTTAACTCATGGAACTTCCTTGATAAATACAAAAAAAAATGATAAAAGAAATTATTAACAAAAAAAGGTCAAGCCTCACTTTTCCCCAATCGGCCATGTTTGGCCACCTTCCTTTCCCAAAAGCAGATAATTCCTGTAGGTACATCCTTACTTTTGATCCCTCGTATTTCTAAAATTTTCCCTCACGGTAAAGCATTCAGATAACTTGTCCTTCTGCTCAAACCCAGCTACCGCTGTACTTAACAACACACTAATCTGAATCATCCTTCTATTCTCAAACCATAATAAATACATAATTTAAAGTAAATCGGGTATTTAAAGTGATTGAATTTATTTGGATCTTTTGAGCTATTTGCTTTTATTTGGATTCAGTCGTTTAGCGCGTAATTAGAAATTGGGAGTCGTGAAGATTCAGTGGATCCAGCGAGGTCAAGCTCAAAGTGAAGATAGAGACCAGATGCTCAAGAAAGCATTGCGTGAACTCAAGATCATGTAAACCGCGCCAAAGTAGTCAATACTTTGATCATGTTGAACCTCGTTTTACGCACATTACGTTTGTTTAAATTATCAAATTGCATGCTGTTATGTTATATGCAAATACATGTTAATTTAAGATTCTAGTTATATCCCATTGTGTACTTGGTTAATATTACCTCCTTTGAAATATTTGAACATGTGAACATTGTCGCCTAGCACAAATTATAATAGTAACCTTTCAAAATAAGTCCGTAATCATATGCCATGCGTAGTATTGTTTAGGTACTCATGAGCGAGGGCGCCAAGCATCACTTTTAATCATGAGAAAAGTTGGTTGGGCGATCATGGTGGTAATGATCGTGTATGATGGATATGGTTATTTTATGCTCCCAAAACTCACAATTTGCTTTAATATCCGAGCGGATGGTATGGGGCTGGTATGTGGTGCGAAGGAATGCACAAAATTGTGGAGTGTGGTAGAACCGCTCGAGATAATACTAAGGACCGAATCTTGTCATGTCAACCCGTAAAAGCAGTACAACCACAAGTCTGAAATACAACTTGGCTAAGTAGACTTATCGAAATCCGGACTCATCTCACCGGTAGTGGATTGATGGGGTTATGCTATGGCAAGGGGGCTGAAGGGACACCGGTGGAGGGTGAAGTTTTCCGCTTTCCTAACGTTGCGGGAAGTAGAAGCCCGAGCTGCGTTAGAGTCTGGGAAAACATCCAGCAAGAGATGGGACCCATCGCAAATGGGCGGTCACCCATAATGTGAGATGGGAGAAAGGACTAGATACTTTGAAAAGTCACCGTGATGGTGCGCTCGACCACACGTCCAAGGAATCGTGTGGGGCAACGAGTTGATTGTCTCTTGTGGTGAAAGTGTACAAACTCTGCAGAGTTAAAACTATTCGAATAGCCGCCCACGGTCAAGGGCGGACATGGGAACTTAATCGATATAGTTCTGTTTCAAAAACATTGGAAATCGAATGGAAACTTGAAGGGCGAAGGACCGCCTGGTTTGGAATTGTCACGGTGTCGTCCCGTGATAAGTTAAGCGGCTATAACGTGAAGAAATTGCTATATGGTGCGATGCCATGTAACGGTGGATGGAATCGAATCGATATTAATAATGCATTTCCTTGTACATTATGATTTGGTTCAAATTGCTAGGTCTTAGGGATTTTTAAGTAATTGTATTCAAAAGCACTCTACGCAAAAATAAAATAACCCGCCTTCCTTTGATAAGCCATGCATACTATTTAATTGCATTCGTGTATTGGCTCGCGAGCACGGGTCGGAGTGCTCATGCTCGCTTTGCGACAAAATTCAGAATCAAGAAATCAGATCACCTCGCCTCGAACAAGATTGGACAAGCTGGCCGAGAAGATGAAGATGTCAAGGGCTAGGTCGCGAACCTCCGTTGGTCGCTGTGGGCATGTCTGAAGGTCCCACCTGTGCTTCGTTCTTCCGCCGCTGCAATTTAATGATTTCGCCTAATCGGCCCATGAGTAAGTTTACTATTACATTTACGCTTTCGCATGATATGTATTTTGATATTCGAATCAGAACGTGAGCACTATCTACGATCCAGGAATAGTGCGAGAAATCACGAGAGAATCCGGATGTTAATATCTGGGCTCCTACACTCATGGTGCAGCTAATGTACATCAACATAACAAGATATACAAAAGTAGTGAACATAAGCTTAAATAAATTCAGAAAATGAGGCTGATCTATAATGAAACATAATCAAAACACCTGAATCTCCTTTCCAATTGATGTCACTTTGTTGTTTTCATCAGAGAGCACAACACCCTTTTGGGCCTCCTGAATTCACATTATTGATTACTAATTCCCTTGCTCAAGCACACCAAAATCTTATCTCGGCAAGTACTAATTTCAACAGCAAAGCTACTCACAGAGAAGGAATATGTTTAATTGACATTGTGCAGCTACTGCAGATTTGCCAACAAAAAAAAAGTAAACATGGCAAACAACAAGTTAAGCATGGAATTCACATTTCAGAAAGATCTTGCACAATGAATGTTTACAACTCAAGTCCCTCATTGATTTTTATAAGGCATGGTTTAACTTGCTACAATCTCCAAAGTTGAAATTTGACTGTTGATTTTTTCACACTATTTGTTCATAGCTATAAAATCATAATAATAACAAAGTGCTTTCAAATAGGAATCCAATGGTATCACTTTTGTGTTACAAGAAATAATATTATTAGAGTAACCGTTGGTCAAAGTTTACGAACTTTAAATCTCAAATTACGTGAGCGCCTTATAAAAATTAACAGAGTACATAGAAGATATGCCACTGCCTTGTGTTGCATTCATGCATGTACATGCACTGCATCTATTGTGGCTTGAGATTACAGCCCTATTCCTATTAGTTTCTGCTTCTAGCTGTTGCTAAGAAAAGCTAAAATACAATATGAACATCTAACTTGTCCACTTCTCTCGCTACCGTATTGCTTCAAAAATAAGGCAGGAGGTCATGGGTGCATCACGCACCCCACTCCTCTCACTCCCCTCATGCTCACGGATCCCTCTCTTACTTTTTCACTGCTCATCCTTCCATCTAAAAACCACTTTTTTCAGCTATTGCTATTTATTTTTGGTCAAAAATCCTAAGCCATAGCAAAAAAATCATACGTAAAAATCAATACGGACGCCCCTAGAAGCAAGCTCTACAATGGAGTCCACGGTGATGGGCTGATGGCCAATAGACTAGTATTTTGTTAGATGGCCAGACTCCATAAGGCATGCACTCAGTATTGGTTGAGACTAGAGACTGCCACTGTAGGGAGAGAGTTTCTAATAGATTTTTTTAAAATAATCCATTTTTAATTTTGAATTACAATATTATACCCATTATTATTATTTTGTAGAAATGGTCATCTCTCATCTCACGGTTGGGTTATATGGGCAAGTTACCTAACCGTTGGGCGACACTAGGCTAAGTTGCCCAACGGTTGGGCGACTTTCCCATGTTGCCCAAACGTGTGGCGATTACTGCCACTAGTCACTCAACAGTTGGGCGACATGAGTAAATCACCCAACAGTTGGGCGACTACTTGCTACCTGTCCGTCCTTTTCTCTTTAACCCAATACCCTCACAGACTCTCTCATCATTTCTCTCAGAAGAAGAATGAGAGGAGCTTGAGAGAAGAGAAAAAGAGGGAGAGAAGGAAAGGGGGAGAAAGTTGCGAGAGGAGAAGCTGAGAAGCTGAGGAAAGGGAGAGAAAGAGACGGGGAGAAGTAGAGGAGTGAAGGAGAGGAGAGAGCTCGGGAGAGGAAATGAAGGGGAGGAGAAGGGCTCGAGAGAAGGAGAGGAGCTCGTGAGGTTAGAGAGGAAAATAAAGGAAACTCGTTGATAAGAAGAAAAGGTCTTCGCGTGAGGTTAGAGAAGGGGAGTGGAGCTCGTGAGGTTAGAGAGGAAAATAAAGGAAGCTCGTTGATAAGAAGAAAAGGTCTTCGTGTGAAGGTAATAGCATCATCCGTTTTTGTTCTCATTCAAATGTAGGCAACGTGTAGCTACGTATTTGTTTAGCACGTATTTAGTGAATGCATATTGACAAATGGTAATATTTGCAGAGAGAAATCAATCATGTCTTAACCCACAACATTGAAAGTGCACTATGGTATTAGTATCATTCGTGAAGATCCGTACGGTGTTGATCTGAGTAGTTTCCTGTAAATCCATATGGTACTCCCGGACGTGGAGAATGCTCGAATCGGAGATGTCCTGGATTGGCTCACACATAGCTTCTCCTTAGACCCTAAGGTGTGCAGTGTCATCCTACATGGGCTTTGAAGTTGGTATGTCACGGACATTCGGTAGGAGTTGAGAAAACTTATGCGCACGGTTGTATGGATGGGCTTTGTGCAAGGCTACCAGCGACATGGTTACGAGTTCGTGCTACTCGTGCAACCATGTCTGAAGGGAGACACAGGAGGTCTGGTTGGTGGGAGCAGAACTGGAATATTGCACACCACACGCTGAGCCCACCCGCCAGGTGAATGCAGATGTTGTTGAGGCGGATCACGAAGATCACACAGCGCAAGCTGAGCCCACTGGACAAGCAGACATAGGGGAGTATGTCGACAACATAGTGCGTCAGATGGAGATCGATGGCCAAAAGGTATGGGCCAAAGAGAAAGCTTTAGAAGAGGATGGCGATGACTCTTCCGATGAGGAGTAACTATGATCAAATGAGTAACTACGACACAAATGTTTCTCATTCACATGCAAGTGCTAAACAATAGGCAAAACTATTGATGAATAAATGATGCTAAAAAAGAACTAAAGAATAATGCGGTCATTTCATGCGTGTTGCTGGGGAAGCAGGATTCCCGCTTAATGCAGTCTAGGGGGCTCAAACATGTCACATAAAATCATGAAATCATTCGGAGGGCCTTAATCGGTGTCTCTTACCTAGAATAGTCATATCGTACTAAACGTCCCACATTCCAAGCCACATGAAATCATGGAACCCTAATTTCTGAAACTTAAAATCCTTTTTTTAACCATTAAATTTTTTAGATAATTTTGAAACATATAAAATTCTGAAAATTCTGAAATCAAGTCTACTATGTGAGGATCCTTGAAAGAAATATTTCATAATTTTTAGAGCTCATTTTTTATATTAACAAATTCCTACAAACAGTACACTTAAGTGAATTTTTGAGTAAAATTCCGAAATGATAAAATTATGAAAAAAAATTACATAATTAAGTATGCTTTATCTAGAATCTCTAAAAAAATTTCATAATTTTTTATACTCATTTACTATATCTAAAAATTCGTACAAACGATACACATAAATGAATTCGCTAATTATAATTAAAAACACTAATTAACCGGACTAATTGGATGGTGCAAGCCACCGGGTGGCACCTACCTCCAGTGCACAGGGGCCGTGCGGCAAGCCACGTGCCGCACGGTGATAGGGCGGCAAGCCCATGTGTGAGCTGCACGGGGTGACCAGTTGATAGAAGTGCTATTTTATCATTTTTATATACATATGTCTATTTTTATAAATACATGTTCAAAGCATACTATATGTGCCAAAAAAATCACAACGTAAGGTGTCTTTTAAAACTACTATATCACATATGTGGTATTTTCCCCTCTATTGCCTAGCACCCCTCTCTCTCTCCCTCTAAGATGGATCCCACCAAATATTAAAGTAAAATCCAAAAAAAGTCACCACAAAATCTCTCTCCATTCCACACCATTCCCCAATCCCCTCCACATCTCGGCGTCTCCACTCTCCACGCGATTCCGGCCGGTGCGCCGCTCGATTCACCAGCGCCAACCATCTGTCTCGCTGTTGTTGGCATCCAAGTCCCGATTCGGCGTGCGGCAGCTCACGTGCGACTAGTTTTGAGGTGCGCTCGGCTTTGTCGAGCTCACTCCGGTGGCGCTGGTGGCGTGAGCGGCAGACACGTCTTCCTCGTCCTCCATCCAGCGGTGGCGACGACAAACACGTCTTTCTCGTCCTCAGTCAAGCAGCGACGCGTCTTCGTCGTCCTTGATCCGACAGCGGCGATGGCACGCTCATCTTCCTCGACCTCGGTCAGCGGCGGCAACACCCCCCCCCCCCCCCCCAATCATTTCCGGCACGGCATCGGGGCCCGCTCAAATTTTTTCCCGCTTGGTTACGGCACCGGTTCCAGTTTGTTTGTATTGCAACGCGAGGCATCGGTACTAGCCTATTTTCTCCCCTCTTGGTACCGGCAAAATATGCTTGTATCAAACATCTGAACACAAACCCGTGCCAATCTGGAGAGTCTTACATTCGCGACGACATGAAGACATGAACCTTGCAGAATTATGAGCTAACAAGCATTATTCGGGCCTGGGACCCTAGCAATATATTTGTGCTTCCTAATACAAATATGTGAATGCAAAAGATTGCCAAAATACCAATGGTTGAACCATTCTGAATATACAGGTAAAAACAAGCACTAAACCATAGGTGAAGCTATTCTCATGGAAGCAATTTACATCTGAGAGGCAGCCATCACAACCAACTGTTAACACCGTTTCAGGTGTTTTTCTTCCAATAAACATGGACCTAATTTTCTGCAGCAAAAGGAGTATTGTGTCAGAACAGAGAAAATATGTGTTGAACATGTATAAAACATCAAGAGAATTTTCTGCCGGGCAGCTGAACACATCTTAGTTCCCTTGTTAAAAAGATGCAGATGTAGCGGGGAACCCTATTTTTAAACAAAAGCAAAAAAGGTACAGAACAAAGTGCCATATATATACCATGTATGCAAGCTTATCCGTACACAAAAAATTACCTCACAGAGCAATAACAGCTGCCCAAAATTGCCATTGTCTTCAGTTTTAGGTGTCCCCGTTATGGTACTGGATGTGTAAAGCGAGAAAAGTGTCAACCAAAGAATGTAACAATTGAAAATTGCATTACAGTTTCATATCATATTTAGCGTCAACGATGAACTATAGCATTGTACTGACAAATGACACTATGATAGGTTACCTGAGGATGCATATAGCCCATCCCTTGCGTGTAAGCTCCATGCTGAACCATCTAAAGAGAACAAGAGTTAGTGTGAATCGTCGCTGGGATGAAAGCAATACAAGTTACAAATACTAACCCCTTGGGCACTTGAGCTACTGGTGCCAGCATGAGGACCGATCGCATCCTTCTTTACGGAACCATCACCAGCCTTAGAAGGCAATTTACTATCACCCTACCACGAATTAACAGGAATAGAACTATGGTAATATTCACTGCATCTTGGATATGCAAATACAAATAGCACTTTAAAGTAGTAACTTGTTTGCAGCAACCACACAAGATAGAACAGAATCTTGCTGAGGCAGCCAAAGCAGTCCATTAAAAAAGTGCCAATAGATAACAAAATAACAAGGATTACAGAGAATCTATGCAACCTTCCTTTAGCAAGAACTAGCATGTACAGTATATTGCTTGGAAACTGGAACTGTAATGGCCTAGGTGAATGCAGGGTGCAGGCAGCTTTCCTACACCATATATGAAGCAGGAAATAATGTAAGTCTGATTCAGATGTTACGTTGCAACCTTGCATTCTTCAAACTAGGGTATGTACAGTTCCTGTCAAGTGCCAACTATCTCTAATAAAAGGGTACACCTCTATTCAAATCAGGTTATGTATATTTCGTGCCAAATCTGGTTACGTGCAATTCGTGCCAAATCAGGTTTTGTACATTTCGTGCCAAAGGAAATCAATTTATGCCTCCTAATTCTGGTTTTTCATGTTGTACTTAAATAAAAACAGAAAAAAATTTGCATTCATGGGGAACACTCCAATGAAACAACAGCATATCAAAGGTTATGTACATTTCCCGTCAAGTTCTGAGTATATCTACTTGAAGGCCATAGCTCATTATTTAAATCAGGTTATGTACATTTCGTGCCGAAACATGGGAGCTGGGGCATTGCTTTTCATAGTAAACGCAGTGAATATATCAGATGAGGACATGCCTCCTAAACGTGTTAGGTTATACTTAAACTAGCGCATAGAAAGAAAAAAACTAAAGTTTTGCATTCATGGAGAACATTACAATGAAACAACAGCACACCAAAGGTACAAACGACGGGGATTTGAAGATCACATACCTCCATCTGCAATTACCATCGCCCACCCCCAAACATTGCAAGGAAGACAGAGAAACTGACATGAGATGGGTATACAAAACAAAAAAAGAATCCCAATTTATACTAACAACAGTGAGCACGAGCCATGATTACCTCTCTGTACTTGTGTAGGTAGATCTTGAGGGGGTCGACGTACTCCTCGAAGCCGAGCGTGGCCATCGCCCAGAGCAGATCGTCCCCGTTGATGGTCTTGCGCTTCTCCTTCTGGCACTTGTCGCTCGCCCTGCACCACCACCACCACAGCGAAATCACACCTCAAACCCAACAAAACCAACCCGATCGAGGCGAGAAAGCCAAAGATTACACTACCGAGCCAACTCACTCGCTAGTGACGAAGGAGATGAACTCGGAGACGCACTCCTGCAGGGTCTCCTTGGCGTCCTTGGCGATCTTGCCGTTAGCCGGCACGGCTTTCTTCATGATGCGGCTGATGTTGGCGATGGGCAGGAACCGGTCCTGCTCCCTCACCCCTCCCCCGCCGCCGCCGCCGCCCCTCGGGCTCCCGCTGTCGTGGCTCCCGCCGCCGTCCGCCATCGCCCGCCCGCCCTCCAAAACCCTAGATCCATCGCACCACACCAGATTACAACTTCGTCACAGCACACAAGACATCAGCGCACGAGCAGCGAGGTGGCGAGCAGCGTTCGATCCGTACCTTACAAAAACGCGCGCGCGCGGAGGAGAGGAGAGGAGGGAAGGGGAGAGAGGAGGAGACGGTGGTTGGTGCGGCGAGGAGGGTGGGGAATGGGAGATCGGACGCTGGAGAAGGGGAGGCGGCCCGGGCCTGTGCGATGTGGGGAGCCGGGGTATCCGGGCCGTTCGTCGGTCACGAGAGGGAGGAGGGGAGGCTGGGAGTGGGTCCTGGTGCACTGACCCTGCCGTGGACCAGGGGCTCAAGGGCTACTTTTTTTATATATCAAAGTTGCTGCTAGTATTTGTGCTTGGGCTTTCCTTGTGTAGAAACTTCTAGCTTTGTTTGGCTGTTTTCAATCTCCTTTTTGAGATATTTTAAGACAATAATATCTGGATTTCATTGTTTCGAAAGTTAGTATAAGTCGTGGTATTTGTGGTGAGACCCCAAAGAGATATTGGCCTTGATCAATTCGGCTTCGGCTTCTGGTTTCTGACTTATTTTTCACTATTTATAAGTTTCGTCTTTTTTTGAACTTTTGGCTTTTTGTTGAGCTTTTTTGCCGGTTCTTTTTTCCCGTATTTGTTTGTATTATACGTAATGGGCTAATATATTTTTAATATTTTTAAATTTTTTTAAATTTAATTATGCTAAATAAGCATCTGTCAGCTACAGTTTTTTTCAGCCAGCTACATTGTTTTCAGCTATAAGCCATGAGCTTTTCAGCCGAACCGATCACCACCATATAATAAGGCTCATAAGTGTCAGATCAATAAAGAAGTAGCACATATTTTGGAGTGGTGATCTCGGACTCTCTGCAAGTGAATAGTGGATTGCACAGCAGTTGACATCAATGATCGACCACATTAGGGTATCTGTAGTGTATATAATCTAAGGGGTCTTAAGGTGGGTCCCATCTAAATCTTAAGACTGACTCCATAGTGTATATAACCCAAGAGGCTTTAAGACGGTCCCACTTAGCAGATAAAGAAAAATTGTATTTTAATGCTTGTGGCCAGGTCTTTAGCTTGAGGACCAGTCTTAAGCCTTTTTTGCTTATAGCCTGCTTAAGGTCACCCCTGTAATGTATAAAATTGGCCTTAAGGTGGTTTAAGACTCTATTTTCATACACTACAGATGCCCTTAGGGAGCACACATGAAGGCCTCGTCAGCTCTGATTTGGTCGTTCAAATCTTACCTTCATGAAGGTACAACGAGAAAGAGTTTACCATGGTCAGTGCAGTGAGATTCGTGGAACTAATCATTCCTCTCCGCTTATCATTAGTTGAACTAGAGGTAGGTTTCCTCTTTGAATCCACAACTATTGGAGGTGTAGAGCAAAAGCCATCGGGTAGTCACCATAGGGTTCGACAGAAAGATGAAGTACCAGCAATAGCATGGACGGAAGTAGGCTTGGGCAAAATACCCGCTACCCATTACCCGTACCCGAATTACCCGGACCCGAACCCGAAATACCCGAACCCGAGGTACCCGATCCCAAATTCGGATAGCGATTTTGATTACCCGAAATTAGTTTGGGTAGTTCGGGTAATATCCCCCGGTACCCGAACTACCCGAATTACCCGAATTGTCTGTAAATTACCCGAATTGTCTGTAAATTACCCGAATTGTCGGGAAATTGTCTGTAAATTACCCGAATTGTCGAAAAATTAGCTGGTTTTCTGTAAATTCAGGTATATCGGGTATACCCGAACCCGAACCCGAATTATCGGGTACCCGAAATTGCGGGTAGTGTTTTTTTGGGGCTAATATCGGGTAGCAGTTTTCATTACCCGAATTTCGAATTACCCGAACTACCCGACCCGAAAAATTCGGGTAACCCGAACGCCCAGGCCTAGACGGAAGAACGGTGTACCGATGAGAGTATCCTGTACTGGAGATGTCCTAAAATCCAGAGCTGTGGATTTGTAATGCTTTGTAATGCACTTGGCAGGCTTGACCGTTTATCCAAAAAAAAAAGGCTTAACCCAAGTTCCTAAACCTCCTTTATACCGACGACGATTCACTAGGATGTGGATCGGAGTAGAAATAAGAGGAAGAGAGGATTTGTTTATCGGCACCGATAAGGGTCACGACAGTGACAGGGAGAAGGGTGGCCAATGGTGAATTGGCAACACACAGCTAAGGGCAAAGGAACTTTTCTCAAATTAACCAAAAAAAATGCTATACAATAGTCGACTAAAAATTTTAGGATTTCGGTTGAATTTTCTAACCGTTTGATCCGTTCAAAGATTTGTGCTCCGATTGCTTCTTCTTCTCCTTCTTCGACTCTCTTCTTCAAGTCTGGCGAGAGCCGCGGCAGGAGCAGACGAGAGAGAGCGCTAACACTGCCTCCACCACCGCGCGAGTGCCGCCACTACCACCGGCAAAGCCGGCTTGCCACCAGCACTACTGAATAGTATTTGGGAGGAACCAGGAGCAATGGCGCTTGAGCTGTGCAATTGCAGGGGAGGGATAGGATTGAGGAATCTGTATAGTGTTTGAGAGGAGGAACCAGGAGCATTAGATGGAGATCCCAATGTTCCAATAATTCGACTGATTTCTCCCTCAAATTTAGTCGACTAAGAGACACTCCCAAAAAACAAGTGAAGCCCTCAAATTTTGCTTCGGAAGAACATCAGTCTCATTCTCATTGAGCAACTAATGGTTGAGCCAACGATCTATAATTCGTGCATCATTACAATCCAGAGAAGTAAACGCTAATTTATGTAGCATAACAGTACTGAAGGCACCTACCAGGAGCTCCAGTATGACGATCATAGGGTATCAGGGAAGAACAACAATTAAACATGGTACGGGAATAACAGCAGAACGGTATAGCCTACAAGCTCAAACACAAACAAATCAGATGAACAAAACGCGCATCTCAGGAGCACACCTCATCTCAAACTTGGGAACAAAACTCATGATAGTACTTTCCCTTAACAGAAGCAGTGTCTGACAAGAAATAGTAATCACCAACACGATTTAAGTTATCAATTTGAAGAGTGGGCTGTAAACATAGCAAGGAACCATCCTGCTTAAACATCTAAAGCCGCTGTCTACTCCATGCTTGCCAACTAAGATGCAACAGCAATCTAAGACCTTGGCTTCTCCTTCTTCTCCTTGAAGAGAGCAAGCAGAGACACACCAGAGACCTTGACAACCTTGAACCGGACACCGGGAATATCTCCCACAGCGTGCCCCTTACGACCAAATCCAGCAATCAACACCTCATCCTGGATATTGACACAAGAAAAAAGAAATTAGTATATGTGACAGGGCAAGCACAAAAAAAGGGTATAGGATGAAGAATATACATTTTCTTCAATGTAGTTCAAGCAACCATCATTTGGCACAAAGGCAGCAATCTTCTTCCCATTCTTCACAAGCTGCACACGAGCACACTTACGGATGGCAGAGTTTGGCTGCTTGGCCTCAATACCACTGCAATGGAATCATCACACATTAACTTAAGCTCACAAAACCGAAGGATGAGAAAACCATATATGTGTTTCTGCATACATCTTCTCCAGAACAATGCCCTTGGCGTGAGATGACCCAGCAAAGGGTTTCTTCCACTCATTGCCCAAGTGGCTCTTCTTGTATGCCTTGTCAGCCCACCTCTGGTTCCTGCGGTGGGTCTTGAGCTTGCGCCCAGCTCCCATACCACGTGTCTTCCTGCAATGGGATTAAATCATGGTTACCACAACTAAAGCAAAATAACAGAACGGGTTTATGGTCAACCACACACCGTTGGCATTGCATCCAACCCAAAAGCCTATACAACAACGAGCTAGAAAAGAATGGTTATCCTACAGTACGATAACCTAAGCATATACTCCATGAATGTAGCACGAAATAAATAGCGATGAAATGAGTACAAGACAGAGCTAAAGGGGTGACTGATAAATTAGTGGGCATAAGCATATGTTTTCCAAATGAACAGAATAATTACATCTAAGTCGAAATACCACAACACTTCGTTGCAACCAGTTACTTACAAATCATGGGCCTGGCACAAATAGATTTGACCGCTAAATTAAGGAAGATCCCTTTAAATAATATAAACGATAACTGTGTGTATGCTACCATGCATAACCTCCCAGATCCAAGCATTTGGATCAAGAAAAACATCACTACACAGCAGCAACGGATTAATATCGCTTGTGAGTATGTTTAGCGCTGACGTTGTATAATCTGATCAGCACTGGACCGTCCATAAGCTTGGATTCATCACACATAAATTGCTCAATCTACCGCTAAAACAACGAGAAATCTTCAGGCGTGTCTCTAAATCACGTAATATTCAAGGCAAAAGCATCCTGCTAGATGGAAACAGAATAAACCGTTCCAGATCTCCAAGTCTAGCCAAGAAACAGCCATAGAAAACCCATCGTAAGAGAGTGACGGCGAGCTTACCCCATGTTGATGGAAGGGTTCGGGAGATCTCCGAGGCGGCGGCGGCGAGGAGGGGAGCGCGAGCTGGGAGCGGCGGCGGCGGCGGCAATAGATGGATGGGGTAGGGGAGGGGACGGTATTTATGTGCGGCGGGTTTGGTGCCTAGGGTTTGCTTGTGGGGCTTGGTGCTTTGAGATCCGCGATGACTGATGGAACTACGGTCCTGATGTGGACGGGTGGACTGGGGGTGAAGGGTTCGGACGCTGGACCTGGTCTGCCACGTGGGGATGTGGACAGTCCTCTGGATGAATGGACCCGCCCGCCGGTCTGGCAGCGTATTTCGCCTTTCATTTTACATGTCACTACTTTACTTTGCTTACTAGGATTTCTCTCTGAACGATCAATTTCTCTACCCCTCTATAAGGGCACTCCTAATGTAGAAACTATGAGATAGTTTCTATGCTTGCCAATTAATGTAGACACTACATATAGAAACTATACTCCCAATGGATAGTTTCTACAAATAAAATTTTCATCCAATCATCTATTTTCTCTCTCATATCATCTACCTATCACAGCTCTTTCTATCTTGGTTCCTGTGTAGACATAATGTCTATATAAGAAACCATTTCCTTATCTCTCCTCCTTAACTCCAATGACACATCAGCATTTTGCTTACTTGGCACCTTATTTAATATCATAGAAATCATCCATAGTTTCTGCATTGGGAGTGCTCTAATACACCAAAATTTCCACCCTCCTCAACCACCCCTACAGTCATACCTAATCTAAGTCCACCCAGATTTGTGTACCAAAGTAATCTAACTTCATACAAATGAATGGCTTGGATCTCTCAAGCCTTCTTCTCTTACTCATTGAAGATCCTAAGGCCAAAATCATCCAGATCATGCACATCATTGAACCCAGAACCCCACCCCGCGCCCACGCACACGCCCCCGACGCTGCCTCCACCCCGCGAAAAAGGTAAAGAGTTCACTCTCTCCTCCCAAAACCCATCTAGGGTTCCTGGAGGTGCCGCCGCCATGCATGCTTAGCGAGGCCACCGTCCGCCGCGTCGCGCGAGCGCGCCGCCGCCGACCTCCGTCGCCGCCGACGCGCGCCAAGCGAGGTGGGCGCGGGCTGTGGTCGTGGCCTCGGCGATGTCCGGAGAGAAGGAGTGGTTCTTGAGAAGCATGGGCACGAATGCAACCCAAGCCCCCACGGTGGATTCTGCTGATGCACCGTGGCGATTTGGAGGAGGAAGAGGAAGAGGAAAGGATTGTGCGAGACATTGGGAGATTATCGTCGCAGTCGGATGAGAATGACTGCTCCATGTCGAGTTGGTCGACGGAGGAGACGACGAGCTATGAGGATGGTACATCGGATGACAATTCGGTGAGTGGATCCAGCAAGGACGATGTTAGCAAGGTGGGCAGGAGCTTCAGTTCATTGTCGTTTATTCAGAGGCTTATGAGTCGAAGTGGTAAGGCTTCTGGTGCTCCGAAGACAGTTGAGAGGAGGAGAAATGGATGGCTTCGGAGGTTGGGTGTGGGGGCTTGTGTTGTGGATCATGGAGGGGATGAAACTAGCACAAGCTCCTCTGATAGTGAGCAAATTCGGGGTGGAAGGTATGAAAGAATTAAGGTCCATTCATACCAGAAGCGGTCGAAGGAATTGTCTGCAGTCTACCAAGGCCAAGTGATCAAGGCACATGATGGTGCCATCCTGATTATGAAGTTCAGTCCTGATGGGCAGTTTCTTGCAAGCAGCGGCGAGGATGGAGTTGTCAGGGTTTGGGGTGTTATGCAGTCTGAGGACTTCAAAATCCCTCTGGATGATCCCTCTTGTGTCTACCTCCAAGCGCAACGCAAGTATGGGTTGGGTCCTGTGAATGTTGACGACGAGGAGAAATGCAAAATCAAGGGCATGAAGAAATCTGCTGAGTCTGCTTGCATTGTCATTCCAACAATGGTTTTCCAGATCTCAGAGGAACCATTGCATGAGTTCCGTGGGCACTCTGGTGATGTACTGGATCTGTCGTGGTCCAACAACAAGGTCAGTTAAATAAATGTCTATTTTGTCAATCTGATGGTATTGTTCTTTGTTTTCTTATATATTTTTATTTATGATGATTAAAATTTAGCTTAACATGTTGCAGCATCTACTGTCGGCATCAACAGACAAAACTGTTCGCTTGTGGGAAATTGGATCTGCAAACTACATCAGAGTTTTTCCGCATAGCAACTTTGGTAGGCCTATAAACTTCTTTTTTTCCTGCTTCAAAGGTTTCACCTTTACTTATCAATTTAAGCTCACAGTTGGCTTTCCTTATTCTGCATTGACTTGTGTCCAATTTAATCCAGCTGATGAGAATGGCTTCATCAGTGGATCCATTGATGGCAAAATCCGTGTATGGAACAATCATAGATGCGATGTTGTGGATCAGGCGGATGTTAGAGACATAGTAACGGCGATGCATTCGACTGATGGAAATGTATGATTATTAGTGCCCATTGTAACCATTTTGACTAATTTGTCGCCTCAATAGTTTGTGAGCTTGACGTCCCTTTGGCTTCTTGCGGGGAGCGATGGTTGGAACCAGGCGGCTACGTGAGCTCGTCGGGTCGGCCACCCGACGATTTTGCCGTAACCTCTTATAGCCGCGATTTTCACCACCTTGGACCCCGTAGAAAATATGTTTGACCCTAGCAGATTAGCGACCCAAAGATCCACCCATCTTCCGTAGTCCGGCCAGAAGTCATGACCCCGGTGATTATTTATCCTGGCTTCGCCCCTGGTTGGAACCATTAGTGGAAATTACCGTTTTTATGATGCATCAGGTAAAGTAAATTTGTAAAATGTCTACCAGCTTGTAAATGTTTGTGGTTTGCAATAGTTCTTCCTTTTTACTTTCGTAATATTTCCATGTATGCCAACTACAAATATTTTGCATTGAATCAGACAACCTGCTGCGGTTGGAAAATCAGATTGCCCTCAATGGCAAGAAGGAATCCACCCCCCCTCAACCACCCTCACAGTCATGCCTAATCTAAGTCCACCCAGATTTGTGTACCAAAGTAATCCAACTCATACAAATAAATAGTCTGGATCTCTCCTCAAGCCTTCTTCTCTTACTCATTGAAGATCCTAAGGTCAAAATCATCCGGATCATGCACATCATTGAACCCAGAACCCCACCCCGCGCCCACGCACATGCCCCCGACGCTGCCCACGTCCTTCATTATGTGACATTCATTACGTGACAAAAATATTTGGTTATACAATATATGAGACGTGAATCTTAATGAATCTGATTGTTCATTTTGTTTTTTACAAATTTTATCTTGTTTACTAGGATTTCCCTCTGAACGATCAATTTTGAATTAAATCTCCTATCGTGTGATCATGTCCAGGTTAAAACAAGAGAATTTCAAAAAAAAAAGTAGCCATAGGAGCCCATATCCTAGGACATGACTTGGGACTGCTTATGTTTAGAACACATAAATTATACTGAAAACCAGTAGGAAAATAGCGCACTTCCTATATCAATGGTATGAAAATCTTGTGTTCCAAAAAAGACGATGAGAGATGTTGTTAACCCCTGTGATGACCTGTATCATTACTAATTGGTAATAACACTAGTCAACAGATTATTATTCATTTAATTGGTAGAACACCGCTCCGATAAATAATAAGCCTATCAGAGTATCGCAGTAGAGCAATAATTAGAGATAGTATATTATTATAATAATACCATGCCACACAGGCTTAATATCTCCAACAAAGTTTAACAGATAGGTAATATTATTATTATTACAGTTCCCTCATGGGGGTGCACCTAGCTTTATTTATTCTTGAGCGACGCAGCATCCACTAACTCACATAGGTAAACTACTAGCCTTCTCTACACATCACATCCTCCTTTAGAGGTATTCAGATCGTAAGCAGCATTTTCTGAGTCCATCGCCTCTCAATCATCATAGTAGTAGTCATCTAATAAGTATCCTTCACCCGGTTCAAATTGCCCCAGTTCTAATAATGGAGGGTTAGTAGCACGAGTAAGTACAATGTACTCAGCAAGCATAGTAGCAAATGCATGTTTATGAATTTTGTGGCATCCCATCTTCTTCCCTAGCTTATTCTCCCCACTTTATGAAAATACACTTAGTTAAGAAAGATTATCCATTTTATGTCTCGAAAATCTACTCATCACTCGCATTTAAGAAAGAGACTCCAATATGCTCCGGTAGCATCCAGTTCAGGAGACATGCATGAATTCATAATTTATACTCTACGCAGGTTGGTACCACTTTACCCATAGCTACCTTGACTTTAATTGCCATCGGAATTCTTGTATTTCGTTGGATGCGATGCTCAAGTCAGAGCATAGAGCTATTTCCCTTATTTCCATATACTAAACCTTCACCCAACTAGTCATAGTTGTTGGCCCGATGCGGTTTCTTACCCTCACTCAACACCTACCCGACTATAAGCTAGTTAGGCCGGACTCACTTTCACTTGACACTCCACCACGCTACTTATAGGAGCTCGGGTCTTACCATTTCTAGTCTTACCCAATCCTCACAATTATACACATCTTGCCCATATGGAGTGTATAGTAACTTTATAAGAGCAAGTTTAATAGAAGAGGTGGCTGCTACCTCTAGGATTAGCCAAATAAGCAAAAAGAGTACACGTGGCTCATGGTGGAGATAGCTAATACAATAAGTTGAGTAGAGGTTACCTCTACTAAAGCACTCAAACATTTAATACTTGCATAAATATATCAGGGGTCACCTCTTGCATGAGGGGCAGCTTGTTTCTCTCTCATCGTATGATGTGCTAGAGGTTACCTCTTATATAAGGGGCAGCTTGCCTCTCTCTCCTCTTTTCTCTCTCTTCCACATAGGATTGTGTTGACGTGAATTTCGTTAGAGGCGACCTAGTCAGCATTATTGTACTTGCTCTAAGGTGGTTTAGCTCTGCCTGTCTTTGACGAGACCATGGCTGATACGATAAATGCGGTCCGTATACGAGTGAAAGTTAGTTTATCTTATATAATATCCATATGTAGAGGGGCCTCTAACTACCATTGTTACCCACACTATGACACTAGGTATCCTCTACCCACGTTATTATTTAACTATAGGTCAGTCGCTCTATCAACTGAGCCTACTCTCAGATCCTCCATCCCATCCATCTCACTTGTTTATTTGTTTTCCAAAAACATTTTTATGCACATGATGCTAATAACATACTAGCAAATAATTTGTAATTAAATTACTTCTACTCGACATGATCAACAGATAGCTTGTTTGATATTCTTAGGTCAAGCTCAGACTCAGTTGTGATCTCCCGGTGTTCCTTCTCATGTTGTTGTTCGTTTCCTGCATTTTGGTACGCGTACTGGACTTAGGTGTAATTTCGGAAGATATATTAGTCTACGTGACAATGTGGCCATGTCTGGTACGGTTGCAAAGTCATTTTATTAGCATTGATCTTAAGCATGCACGAGTTAATTTACTAAGGCTTAATGCCACAGTTAGAATCATGCATCCTAGTTATTAGCTGGTGGTTTTGGTCGAGTGACTAGTTACTTTCCTTTTGGGTGTTTCTCGGCACATCACAACACTACCCACTAGACCCGTTGCTTGCTCGGTGTGAACTGGTCATGGTACCAGTACTGTGCCATGGGTTCCATGGTTAAGAAATATCAGCTACCCCTCTACCCCTTTTGCATCTGAAATGTCATCACCCCCATTAGTTTTTCCCACCTAACCAGACTCCCCAATGCTTTCCCAACACACACTTGTGTCTCCCGTTTCTTGGCTCCCACCAACGGCGTCGCCCCAGTCAGATCTGGCGCTTACGATGGTGGATCCATCAACTGCCTCCGCTCAGCTGCTCTCCCATCCATCCTGGTGTTATCCCCTAACTTTTTCTCTCCGGCTTTGGCTCTATTGCCCAAGATTTCTTTTTGTAAATCGTGTGATTTTTCATGGATCAAGCCATGACGCTTGCGTCGTTGGGTGAAGTGACTCCGTCGGCCATCTCGGTGCCTCGATGTGCTGCGGCGGGGCTTAGGGCCCTGTGTGTGCTAGGGCGCACGCAGCCATGCCGTCGGGTGAGCGCAGGCGCTCGAGGGTGCGGTGGCGGCCATGCGGTCGTGGATTGTTGATGCGAGGGGGATGTGGGTGCTCGTGGTCGTGTGGCACTAAACCTGTCGGTGTTGGGTACTTGGGTGTATAGCTATGGCCGAGGGGCTACAAGCTCGCTGTTCCCCTCCATTCTTGGCTTTGGTTACTGTGGTAAGGTCCTTCCTTCCCCCTTCTCACTTGTATACTCTACCTGTGTAGTTCATGGTACCTACCTTGTCTCTCTCTAGGCTTCGGATTTAGTCATGAGCTTAGGGTTGGATTTACATGTTTACCACTTGTTCTAGTATGTTATCCTTGAAATGTGCTAGCCATGGTTTGATCTATTTATGGTCTTTTGTTGCGTATGAATGTTAGTTCTTTGTTCTACTTAGTTGTGGTCCCTTAGACATTTTTATGCCGATTCTTGTCCCAGCTGCTAGTGATTTTTGCTATACTCATGCCAGTTATTGTCTTAGCCATTTATGACATGTGCCTTGTGTTCATGCTAGTCCTTGTTTTAGTTGGCTATGATTTCTACCTTGTGCTAGCCATCGGCCGAATTGATGGAGACCCATAGTACGTGCCTCCTTTTAGTTATTGTTCATGTTGTAGGTGATCTAAAATCTATTTTCATGTTACTTGGCTCGGCTGTGATGACTTAGTGATGTGTAGATTGATATTTTTTGTGCACGATGCTGTTGTTATACCGATGGGTGAATATTCTAAGGAACAAAGGGTGAGTAGGGAATCACCTTTTGTGGTAGTTGATGACCCTTTCCTTGGTCTGGTTACTTTCCCATGTGTTCACGGCTCCTTGACCCCCTCCTTCGTTGGCTTGACTCCTTCTAGGCCCGACTTTCCTCCTCTGGTTGACTGGTCTTGTGGCTTTAAGTCGCCACGGTGACAATAGTGGATAAGGATCATTGGTCTTGTATAGGCAGTGGGTGGGGATACTTTACCTACTTAGAGATTTCTCATACTAAAGTTCTCTACTTTGGTAGTTTCTAAATGGCATTTTGCACTGTCTCCTTTATGTGTTACTGTGGCCCTCCTTTTATACTCGCTTGCTCCCTTCTCTCCTTTCCATTGTTCCTTGCTGTTGTCGATCCCCTATTGGGCCAGAGCCTAGTAGTAGTGAGCTGTCATACTCCCATTGGTTGGTTGAGGTTTGAGTGGGCCCCTCTTTATGATGATTTGATGTAGATGGCTCATTTTGGTTGGATCTATGTGTGGTTCTTGGGCTTTTTCTTGATGTAGCATGTGTGTGGTTGCTCTAAAGAGGAATATTCCTCGCGCGCTTCATTTGGCTGCCCTTGTGATTATGTGGCATTTGGCTATCAAATGTGGGCTTTTTGAGACTAGCTTATGTGGACTTTCGTGGCTGGTTTATGTGAACTTTTGTCGGATGATGAAACCCCAAGTAGTGAGAGGTACATGTTATTTTCGGACTGCTGTAATATTTGGTTACACACTTTGTGACACTTTGTTTCTACAAAATAATATTTATAATTCTTAATTTGTAAATGGTTACTGTTTTGATTGGGATTTACCTTTATATGAAAATGAGGGTTGTTTCAAGCCCCAACTTTCTTACAAATGGATTTTATTATGCGCATTGATCATCCGTAATCTTGGAGCTAAATATCTAATGTGAAAGAGGACGGTTTAGTACCGCTGAAAGCTCACACCATTGTTAGCACAGAATTTTTTCTATTTAAGCCCTTTTTTTGAAAAATATTCACATTTAGACCCCTGGTGGTTTTAATTCCGTTTTTGGACCCAGGGGGTCGGAGCCGTGACCCACGGCGCCGAGGTAACACGTCTCGGCGCCGTGGTCCATGGCTCCGAGTCGCAGCCCACTCGGCTGGTGGCTGCGTGGCGTTGACGTGGCAGCACCTCGGCGCCGTAGATCGTGGCTCCGAGCTCGGAGCCGTGGGTCGTGGCGCCGACCTCGGAGCCGTGGGTCGTGGCGCCGAGCTGCGTGCCACGTGGCGCGAGATCTCTGCCACGTCTGGAGACACTCGGCGTCTTGGGTTTGCACCGATCAGGCTTTACGTTGTCGCAAAAAGAATTACTAGTTGTATTTTGTATTTTGATTATTTAATTATAGTAATATTATGTAATATATTTATTTATTTATTTATAGAGAAAAAATACGACATATGTTTTTCAAATTCGTTATGTTGCAGATGATACATGTAGGAAATTTGTTGTACATTTTTTAAAATATTATGGTACGTTGGTAATGGTTTTTGAAACATAAAATGTTGATGTGGAAAACAATTTAATGAAAATTTTTTTGAGCACAAATGTGATATGAACAATTAGACGAAATGAACGAAAGTGATATTGAAATGAACGAAAGTGATATGAACAATTAGACGAAATGAACGAAAGTGCAAGAACTGTAATGATTATAAGTTTTGTTAATTTTGTAGTTGTGAATTACAAAAACAATCTGATAAAATTGTAAAAACAAGTTTATGTTGATTGGCTCGTTGTAGATGCATAAAAAATATGATAATTTTTTAGGAACGATTGTCGCGAGAACGGTCGATATATAAAATGGTAAGTGACTTTTAAGGTTTGGTATGTTTTAAGGGTTTGCAATTCCGTGGTTTTGCAAGGTTTGGTAATTTTGTAGTTGTAATATGGGAACGAATCGATGAAGTCGTAATAAAAGTTTATGTTCATTGCAAGTTGGACATGCAAACCAAATTATGCTAAATTTTTTGCCAAGGATTGAGCGTAGAAATATCGATGCATATAGTGGTAAGTGATATTTCAAGGTTAGTGATATTTTGACATGGCAGGCATGTGGCATGTGTGCAATCTGCACTTCTAATGTTCGAATTCCACCACTAGTCCTAACATGCATGCCTTAGGAAAATAACTTGCTTTGGGTCTATTACATTTTGTCTCTGGGTGTAGCGTGGTTGTTTCCCCTTTTGTCACGCTCAAGATGGCTCATTGCTTCCTTCTTCTGTCACTCTTGGACTTGAGGGTGCCTCACGAGATTGAAGCTCTTCCTCCCGACGCTTGATGGTCGCTTCACGCAGACTTAGCTGCTCCGCCTCCTTTGCACTCATCCTCCTTGCCCTTGACGGATTTGGTCCACCCTCACGCGGCGCTCTTGCTCAAGCCGCATCCGCTGCTCCACCTCGCGAGCACGAGTCATCTTGACAAAGTATTGTCCTTTGTTTTCCACCTCCACCGCCGGTTATTTGGCCATGCGCGGCACTCGATCCACCCATTCCATGAACCCGCAAGCCTATGTGTGGCGTGGTAGATGTCATGGATCAAGTTGAAAAACGATAACGGAAAAGAAATGATTTAGTTATGGTCGTTACCACGAAGTCGTCATCCAGGTCAGGACACTTGAAGAACCTACGGCCGTATTTGGCTCGTTGTACTCGATCAGTCCAGACTCCCAACATCGTCCTAAAGCCGCAATGGCACTTCGGGCGCTCATGCCACTCCGGCACTCCAAATGGGTCGGACCTCCAGGAAGACATTGTTGTGTAGTAGTATTGTGATGCCTTGAGGAGGAGATGTGGTATGGAAGACATAGCAGGATGCCTTTATGTAGGCGGGTTATCCAGTGCGATGGGCATAGTCCATGGAGAGGATCTTTTGCTTTTCTGGATTCCAGTAGCAATAAATGGCCCTATGTAGGCTTTTCAGAGACTATAATCTCGTAATAAATTCATAGTTAGTAGCCTTTTCAGAGATTGGACCATTCAAAGCCTAGAAGGCTAAAGACCTACGCCCTATATGTGTGCAGCTGCGCAGCCTATACATAAAGGCTAAAGACCTACGCCCTATATGTGTACAGGCTAAAGGCCTACTCAGTCATCACTGCAAAGCGGCATATCTTGCCCGTTTTCTCATGTCACGAGCAAAGCGCCTCTTTTGTCATCTCACCGAGCAAAAGTCGACTTGTTGTGTCATGTCCTCGAGCAAAGCCGGGCGTGTTGTCATGTCCCCGAGCAAAAGCCTCTTTTTGGTGGTCACCGCATTAAGCTGTCCTGTTTTGCTATAAGTAGCAGGGTTGGGGTCCCATGACATTGTGAATCGAACAAAATAGTACCCTCTCTTTTGTGGTGAAACATACCATGTCCAAGTCGAGGGCGATGGGATTTGGGTCACCGAAGGACGACATTCCCTTAGAAGCGAGGATATGTTCGGTCCGCGATGCATCGATTGATACCAAGCGGCGTGCTCAACCACCGTGGCGAAATGCAGACACAATGAGTACGCGGTCGTCCAGATCTTGGATTCCCCGAACGATAGCGGGCGACGTTTCTTCCGATGCTCACGCTCCGGGGTACAAATTAGTAATGTTACATTTTGTATTGCTTATGGACCCTCGAAGTTTACCGTCATTTTTTGTGCAGATGGGCAAATGCGACTTCTCCCACTGGATCGACCCTCCTCACGAACGGTATCTGCTCCTGTACGGCAGCAAGTATGCCCTGGTGTCTATCAGATATGACACCCACCTCCCTACCAGGGCCGACCACGTGCCTCGAACGAGCCGCAAGAACCATCCCGGTGTCTTTGTTTTCCTCTCAACCAAAGCAACGCCAAAGGAACCAACGCGTTGTCTGCGTCACAGAAATGGCTATCGGTGTGCCCGGTACTTGCCAAGAAGAAACGTCCGTCAATGGAGAAGACGGGACGACAATGCCGAAAGGCCTCGATGGATCGAGCAAAGAACCGAAAGCACGGAAGAATATCGCATCCCATCTTGAGTCCATTCGTTTGGTTTCGGACGTACTCATAATGCATGCTGGATTAACCGCTTTGATTGCATTGAAGAGTCTTGCAACGCAAGTACCCATCTTCCAGTCCCCATATATCATCTTCCAGATGCGTTGCTTTGCCCTCCATGCTTTTCCATACCTTATCTCGTATCCAAATTTCTCCTTAACAATCCCAGCAAGTGTCTTCACCTTCATATTGGGTTCTCCCTTTACTATGTGACACAGTGACTTGGCAATAATGGTAGAGGTCAACTGCCGATGCTTCTGTTTGAGCTCTGCTTCGGCACAAGTGTGTGGGCCAACGATTCTTGTGATCTTGAACTTTCCCGTGTCCTTCTGTTTCCTAGCACAAACCCTCCATTCACATGTTTCCTTCTCGCACACAACTGTGTACCTCCGCTCCACATAAGAATGCCTCACCTTGAATGGCCTTTTACGAATCACTGAATACTCCTGCAGCCACCTTCTCAATGCAGACAAGTCCTCAAACATCATGCCCTTCTCAATTGTCATGCTTGAACCGGCCTCAGGAGCATCTAGCAGCTCGTCATCCCTTCCTTCTGCATAAGCCCCATGAGAATGCCTAAGATCGCTGAATTCATGAACTGATGGATCCCGGCCAGGGCAATAACGCCTGATCAGCTCAATATCACTTTCTGTCAGCTCTCCAAAAGGGCGGTCATCGTCAGAATCAACGGCCCTTGCGATCTCGTAAGGCTGCAGATCATCCACAATTTGAACATCCACACTGTTGGAGTCCCTGCAGACATCTTCAACGTTGCCAGATGGAGCAACGGGAGGAACACCAACATTATCAGGAATGTCTCCTGCATCGTAAGCACGAAAACGATGGGATTGATACAAAAAAATAGCAATGACGGGAAAAGGCTAAAGTGTGGCTCGACACTTACTGGGATGATCACGAGGGTCGCCACAACATCATCGATCCGACATTCAACTCGAATCGGTTGAGAAATCGAACCTCGTTAGGCGCGATAGAGCATCGGACACCTCGGCACTTCTTCCACATCCACCGCAAGATCCGTAACGGAGGGTCAATGGGTGCTGATCACCTAGTTCTGGTGAATAACCGTGAGTGGTGGGATCAATGGACACCTTCCGCACAACAACGTCCAAACATTTTAACTCATTCCTCATAACCAATTTGACATATTCGTCCCACTCATCCTCTGAACCAATTAAGATCAACCGCTTTGAGAATTGTGTCTTTCGAACCGAAGTGAAGTAACCCTCAATCGTGATGCTCTCCTCGTTTCCATGACAATGTAGCTTCTCTCGGACCTAGCAACCAACTCACTAAACGACGGCCGATCACCGAATATCGAGGCACCCTTTGCATTTCAACAAATCGAACATTTCCATAATCATCACTTGTCACACCGCCTCCATGATATAGGGTGACTAGGTTGTCCATCTAGTTCATCTGAAAACCAAACTTAATACCTTGGAAATATGCGGATGGAAAGTTAAAAATAAAGCTAAAGCACAAACGATTTAAGTCCCACAACCACATATTATCTACCTAAAGCGTAAAGCTAAACCATGCTCTATAAGTTCGGTGTAGCCAGCACTAACCGTCTATAGGGTGTGGAACTTGGTCCATTTGCAAAACTTACGGACATTGATAGTGCAAAGTAGGCACCCAACAAAATAATCTTACATTATAATATGCAAACTACATTCTTACAAATACACGATCGTATGGTTGTATCAATTTGATGCATTAACGGCAATTCTGCATTCTACATGGTGTAATTAATTCACAAGCCTCCAAAGCAACTTCATCATCCGAATCTTTATTAGCTTGCAGGATCAATTCGATTACATTTTTCAAATGTGGCTGCGTTTTAGTTAGCCAATGTCGATCCAAGATAAGACCATACAAGCATAAACAACTGAATAATTGACCAAAAATCTACCAATGAAGATTAGTAAGTTCGCAAATAAACAATCTACCAATGAAGCAAACAATCTGAATGGCATGCAATCGAGCTCAATGGGGTGATTTCACGGATGGTCTTATGAATTGCTTGGTGAGGACAACAAATGGAATCTAAATGTGCAAAGAAAGAACATGATATTACCCGCAAACGGCGCGGGAGGGCGGTGGGGGCTCGGCCGCGGCGGGGAGGCGGCGCGGCGGGGCGCGGTCGGCCGGCGGCGAGGCGGACGGGCGGCGGCGGCACCGGCGGCGGCGGGCGGGCAGAGGCGGGACGCGGGGCGACGCGGCGGCCGCAGCGGAAGGCGACGGGGCAGCGCGCACCGGGCGCGGCGGCGGCGAGGCCGGAGGCGCGGGACGCGGGGCGGAGGCGGCGGCTCCGGAGGCGGGCGAGGCCGGAGCGCGGCACACCGGCGCGCGGCGCGAGGCCGGGACGCGAGGCGGCTCCGGGAGGCGGGCGGAGGCCGGGGCGCGGCACGAGGCGGCGGCGGAGACGAGGCGGCGTGGCGGGCGCTAGGGTTTGCGGATTTTCGACGCGCGCGTGAACCAGCGGCGCCGGCACCACACGGAAAAAGGCGCGTGGGGCCCGCCGCCGAGGTCGGCGCCATGATCCACGGCTCCGAGCTCGGAGCCATGACCCACGGCGCCGAGCTCGGAGCCACCGATCCGGCGCCGACCTCTTGCCACGCGGCGCCACGCATGCCGCCAGTCAGGTGCGGCCGGGACCTCGGGCCGTGGACCACGGCGCCGAGGCGTGTTAGCTTCGGCGCCGTGGATCACGGCTCCGACCCCCTGGGTCCAAAAACGAAATTAAAACCACCAGGGGTCTAAATGTGAAATTTTTCAAAAAAAAGGGTTAAAATAGGAAAAAATTCGGATTGTTAGCATTGTTTGTAGTATCTCCAATGAAAATAGATGCTCAACAAGGAGCTTAGAATAGATAGAGCATGCCACATTACAGCAGCAGGCATTCATCTAGGAGTTAAAACCTTCGATGCTTATAAGAGTGACTACAAAATGACAATGTCACGAGTGTCTCAATAAGCTTATGCTTTTGTCCGAGCGGCTCTATTGTAAGCATAGGAGACACTCATTAGCTCTGTCAGTGTGCATGTTTCACGTGTTTAATATATGAAGAGGTCAACACCAAGATGTGAGTTCCAATTTTTCAAGAGAAATTTCGCTTAATATCATCGCAAAGATAGATAAATTAAAAAATACCATCATATATAACACTAATAAATGGAACCGTATGTCGGTGACATATTAATGATTTTTTCCAACTTAAATAATCTTAGTGATGGCATGAAACAATTCGCCTCAATTTTCAATCCTCTACATTACTTCAACGGAAACAAAACGCACACAACGGTTTTCCAGTATACTAGTATTTTGAGTGGTTCCAGTATAATATCAAAGCAGTGTAGTGATTCCACCGTACCAATGCTAATCTGAGCTGTTTGCCTTTGCGTCCGAAAGCCTAGAACGCACGATACCGTAAACAGGATAGAGGATAGGCTTCCCGAATCCCAAGCGGTGCAGCTAAATCCCGTTCTAAACAACAATAACTTCTAATTTCTAAAATCAAAATCTGTTTAAAACATATTAATTTCTTAACATGGTTTTTTTCTTTTTTATTTGTATTATCCGTGAAGATGTAACATTATTTTTTAGTTTTCATATTATTATTTATTTATTTATTTATTTTAATTAAATACTTTAGAAAAAATAATAACTACTATAGTAATATTTCAGCTAAGAGCTAAAAATCAAAAGATAAAATTAATAATACCACCTTAAAACAGAACTTTGCAATAACCACTGCCTAACCCACAGCAAAGTCGGATCGCTCAAACTGAGACCCAAACCGGCAGCAAAGCCACAGCCCAGCCCAACCAGCTGAAAACCCTGACCGGGGGCCCAGCACCCAACCTCGGTTCCCCACATCTCCACGAGACCACCACCGTCTCTAGAACTTTCCTCCTCGCCTCCGCCTCCCTCTTCCCACTCCAAACCCAAGAAACCCTCCTCCACCCGCCGCCCAAATACCAATCCGAGCCTACCCGAGCGAGGAGGAGAGGAGCAGAGCAGGATGCCGCCGAAGAAGGGGCAGCCGTCGAAGGCGGAGCTGACCAAGAAGCAGAAGATCGTGGAGGACAAGACGTTCGGGCTCAAGAACAAGAACAAGAGCAAGAACGTCCAGAAGTACGTCCAGTCCCTGCACCAGGCCGTCCAGCCCAAGCCCGACCCAACCAAGACCGCTGCCAAGGCACGGGAGAACACCCAGATCGAAGCTGTTCGCTCCCTTCCTCCGATTGCTTTGCTCTCCTGATGTTTCTTTTTCTTGTTTGTGGATGTGGATGCGCAGAAGAAGAAGGAGGAGGAGAAGGCGCGCGAGAAGGAGCTCAATGATCTATTCAAGGTCGCCGTCAGCCAGCCCAAGGTCCCCGTTGGTATGGCCTCCTCTCCCTTGTCACCCAGTTTTAAGAGTGTCTGTGTGTTCCAATACCGGTATGTGCTAATGGATTTTAGGCGCATTGAGTAGTCCTTGTTATGCTTATGTAGTTTGTGTAAGTTCATATGTGAATGGCTCGAGCCTCTGCCGAGGAAACCTCTGTTCGTTATGATAACAGTATCCCCCACTTCGAAGGATAGCATTTGTAGTATGGAAGTGGTTCCCACAACATTGGTGTTGATTTGTGCTATTGTAGCTAAGGTCTGGTTAGTTTGTTTGATGTAATGTATACGTTGTGAACACCTATAAGCTCTTTCACACCCTTCAGGCTGCAATTGGAGATTGCAAAGTTTCATTAAGATGTGTATATACTGGAAGTTTGTTCATAAGGTGTCACAACTGCTATTCTGGTGATAGACGCTGATGCTTACTTTCTATTGTGCAGGTGTTGATCCGAAGTCAATAGTTTGCGAGTTCTTCAAGGTTGGCCAGTGTCAGAAGGGTTTTAAGTGCAAGTTCTCACATGACCTGAATGTCCAGAGGAAGGGTGAAAAGATTGATATTTACACTGACAAGCGTGATGCAGGTAAGCAACAGACATGATTTCATTTTCACTTTTTTTGGGGGGGGGGGGGGGGGTTCTTCAAATTGACCTGTAGATATTCATATATTCTTGGTCATGCAAAGAAACCATGGAGGACTGGGATCAGGAGACTCTTGAGAAGGTGGTTGAGTCAAAAAGGACAGAGTACCAGCAGAACAAACCTACTGATATTGTACGCGCTACTCTGAACCTGTTATACAATCATTTTTAAGCCTTTCCCATTATGTGATGTGTCACTTTCAATTTGTTACGAAAGAATCAAGAATCGTACTGATATTCTTGTTTCTGTTTGTATTGTCTCTTCTCATGCACATCTTGCATTCTCTTTTGGAGTTTCGGAGAAACACATGGATATTGAAATTGAAGAAGCAATAATGTTTTTACGCAGAGCATCTTATTGTTTCATGTGAATCCGCCATGTTCTGCTAGTGTATGCAGTTTTGAGTTGATTTTCTATAAGTTTAATGCAAATGCGATTTCTGTTGGCCACATCTTATCATGATCAAAATATAGATAGCATATGATGATTAGTGTCTGCTTTGCTTATTTCATATCTTTATTGACATACTTTTAGAATCTCATCTCAGGTTATATCTTTAGCAAGCCCAATCACATCAATTGTAGTTCTTTTTGCAGCTGGAGCAACTATCAGTGCTCCAGATATATGTTCTGTTGAAAGTGATTAGCCTGATATTGTCTAATTGATTGGCTTGTTGGGATTCTTTCTATGTTGCAGCACGGTTAAGATCTGTTGTCAACTTGTCATCAAGGATTCCGAGTGGAATTCTGTGTGACTCGTTGGCTATGTACTGTCAAAATGTCCACAAGGCAACATCTATATTAAGTAATAACTTAGTACACTAGGCGTAAAACTCTGTATGAGGTGAGGTTAGTGATGGATAATGAATGTTGGGTGAAAAACTTTATTCCAGTGATATACTAACTTATTGAATAGCAATATATTTGCACTGATGAAAATTTAATGACGCGCATTGTTTTAAAAAATACCATGCTACTATCATATTATGATGCATTTGCATTTGTACTAATGTGCCTTTTTATTGTCACCCTTGTATTCCTGTTATGGGTGCATAATCAGTGTCTTGTTTCTTCATGTTATATGGTTTATTTTTGTTTCAGAAACTTGGTTGTTATCTTGCAATGTCTTTACTACTCTCTTTTTACCTTCTTCTGCTGGTAACATGAATTTGTATAGCAGTGAAATCATAAAGGTTATCTTATAGCAATGAAACCATAAAGGTTATCTTTGTTTTTCAATCTGCAAGGTGTTCTTGTTTTTAAATAGGATGAATAGATGATGATTTTGGTAATTCTTTTGTTCTGTAGGTTTGCAAATACTTTCTTGATGCTGTGGAGAAGAAACAGTATGGGTGGTTTTGGGTTTGCCCAAATGGTGGCAAAGATTGCCACTACAGGCATGCCCTTCCACCTGGCTATGTACTAAAATCCCAAATGAAGGCCTTACTGGAGGAAGAGAGTGAAAAGGTCGCTATTGAAGATGAGATTGAAGATCAGGTAGAATGAAGATCAATAGGCGTCATTTATGTCTGGAACAGTGGAACTCTTGTTGTCCACTTTTCTCTTGCATAACTGGATTTTTTGGCACTGTTGTGACATTCTCTCTTGTCATGTTCATCTAACAGCGCAAAAAGGTAGAAACCACAACCCCTATGACTACAGAATTGTTCATGGAATGGAAGAGGAGGAAGGCAGAAGAAAGAGAAGCTGGTCTGGCTGCCTTGAGGGCAGAGAGGGCTAAGAATGATCGCATGAGGTAACCTTATCTTCTATTAGTCCATAGTTTTGAGCCCTTGAGGTACTTACTGTGATTGTACTTGCTATTGTATCCAGTGGTCGTGAGTTGTTCATGTCCGACGCGAGTGTGTTTGTTGATGATGCTGAAGCATATGAAGTCTATGAAAGACATGAAGAAGAATCAGAAGCTAATGAAGAACAGGTAAATTTCCCCTCACAATGGTTCCTTATTTACTAGTGTATAATCAAAGTGCTGATATACTAGCAAGATGAGATTGTGAGAGCAAAAAAGGGCCTGGTCCCCTAAGAAAGGAAAGCTGGGATTTAAAGTTGATTTACTACTGCTACAGGTAGCCACACCCACTTAACTATTGTGGTAGTTTGCATCGTTTTTAAGGGACAATCAAGAGTAGCTTCAGGAAGCACCACTTTTTTATGTTTCATGTATGATCTCGTTACCCTGAAAATTTGTACGTGTACATGTTTGTTCTATATCCATGTTTTTTCCTGGGACATTCGAAATGCCCAAAACATAATTGGGTGTAGCCCCATGGGTGCAGTGTAAATTTTTTGGGCTTGGTGCCTTGGTCTCAGCTTGAATGTTCCCATTTTGTTCTTTTTTCTTTATTTGTCTCTGGTGTGTGTGGGCGTGCATGCGAGTGTGGGGTTGGGGGCGCTGGAATGGTGGAAAACCAAAGTTAGGAAAATTAAGTCTCTTCAATGCTTCTTGGTAAGCATTTCCCCCACGAGGTGTTAATTGTATATCAGTGCTTGTTGAGAAATTAAATTAATACATAAACTGATAAGAGCGAATCAAAGAGGTAATCTGGCATCTTATTCCAAACTGATTTTATCTCTAGTGGAATGCACTGAGATTTATTTTTGTGTCACACCTGAAATTCTTCCTTTTGAGCAGATAGAATGCCATTTTTGTGTCTTAGGCTCAGTTTATGGTGGTTGTGCTGTGCTTATTTTTAAAGTTGCTGTGAAAAAAAAATTTGAAAAGTCTATTACTCTGTTTGGTAAATCAGATTAAAGTTAGATAAATCCTGTTATCCAATGATTGTCCTCTCACATTTCATCTCATGTTTCGAACACATCGATTGCAACTTGATTAAGGAAAGAACAGCTAGCCAAACACCCAAATATCCAAAAGCAGTTCAACCAAACAAGATTATCATAATCCACCACAATGCCAATTGAAGCCTTACTCATCTAATATAGCATTGGTTATGATTATTTTAACTAGCTATATCTCCTGGCCTCCTGTATGCCAAAAAAAGGAAGCAGAATAAGCAGGCCTGGAATCAAATGTTAAAATATGGAATATATATATGTTGCAGATCCCATGTCATATTATGATATTCTTTCGAAAGTATTGCTAGTTTATAGTGAATTGCTTCTCTATCTGGCCAAGGGCCCAATTCAGCACGTATTTTAACATGGAATTTGACAGATAGTGGAACTAAAATGCAGGCCGGTTGCGACAGTTCTGCCCAAAATGTATTATCTATAGATGTATATGTTGTAACGAATAGTTTTTTCTTCCATTCTGCAGGGCAAGAATGGTCAGGATGAGGGTCCAAGTTCATCAACTTTTAATGGCAAGGAGGACGAGGAGGAGCCTGACAACGAAGATATAGATGATGACGATGACTTGGACATTGATGAATTAAATGAACTTGAAGAAAGCCTGTCGAGAACTTCCATTCAAATTCGAGAACCAGGCGAAGGAACATCATCTTGAGCAGGAATAACACTGGAAGGTCATTGAGAAGTCGGTACTCCATTTCTGCGCTCCGAATTGGCGAATTGC
Source organism: Dendrocalamus sinicus (assembly GCA_036346575.1). Taxonomy (NCBI): domain Eukaryota; kingdom Viridiplantae; phylum Streptophyta; class Magnoliopsida; order Poales; family Poaceae; genus Dendrocalamus; species Dendrocalamus sinicus. The sequence goes on along the minus strand of CM070643.1, from coordinate 14,141,222 downwards.
CCTGCTTGCTTTAGAAACAAAAAAGGTGGAGCATAGATGCAAGTGGAATTAGTTTTTAAGAGACTATGATCATCATCTATCTTGAAGGAGCAATGATTAATGAATGATGCCCAGTGTTACCATCACATGACAATTGATATTTGCCTCCTTGTCCTTTTATATTGTTATCTTTGTGGCAGTGATGTTGCTACGTGTGAATAACAGGACTTTAAATTTTCTGGACCTGTGCAAACCTATAAGCAAAATTTTGATGTAACAATGTCTCCGGATCATAGTCCTTTTACCCCTTTTAAAAAAGATTGTGGATTTTACAGCACCCGCGTTCACCAAGAATCAGCGTATATCATGTTCTTTTTGTCCAACCCTTTCTGCTTTGTTCGTGTCGATTTGTCGAACCATCCTTGGATAGACACGACGGGATCAAGCTGTTCACTTTATGTGGCATACCCTCAAGAGCTAGGGACTTCGGGCCGTTACAATCCGCGTCGGATTTTGGCCTTGGCTTTCAGAAGCCAAACCGAACACCTTGGTTTTTGTAGGTTTTTCTTTTTCCCATAGGCCGTTTTTTGGTTGTACCGTACTAGCTTCTCTCAGAGTTGAAACGAAGCAAAAATTTCAAAATCTAAATTTGAATTGAATTTTTCGTTTTGCTTTGATCCTTTGCTTCCTTAGCCTAATCCGCACCAATCTTGATGCAAAGCCCTCACTAATCCACGTCACCAAGCCATGAACGGGGAGATCAAGCCGGTCACTGTGCATCCGACAAAAATCCTACCGCCGCCCGGATTTTCTTGCCGCCAAGCCTCCCCGAGCTCTCCCGCACCTTCTAGCTCTGCACAGCTCAACGCCCCTCTGGCCACCACGCTGTGCTCTCCCGAGCTCTCCCGAAGACGCCATGCGCCACCGTCGCCCAAATATCTCCCCGCTCCCCCTCGGTGAACCGCCATGTCTCGGCTATTTAAGCGACCCCAGCCCCTCCTTTGCACACCACCACCTCCCCTGAAGCTCACTGAACGCCCTAGAACCCCGGCCATCCCCTCCACCGCCGGCAATCTCAAAATCCCCAAAGCGTAAGCCCTAGAGCAATATCGGTTCCCCACTCCTCCATTCCCCAATTCCTTTCACCAGAAGCTCCTTAGCACTCCCCAAAATCTCCCCAACCCACCGCCTTAGCTCCCTGGCCCCCCTCCTTCCCTGGTGCCATGAACCACCTCAGGGCCGACATGCCTCACCGTGGCTAGCGCAGCTCCATCCCCCTTAGCCCAAACCAATTGTTTTGCCAGCTCCCCCAAGCCCTAAGGATGCTCAAAAGCCAGCCCAAGTGCCTAGAAGAGCTCCCAATCACCTACAATCTCAAAAATGGCCGCAAGAAGAGGAGGCTCGCCGCCGGCGAACGCCGCCTCCACTGGCCCTCAAACCACCAAAAATGGAGCCCTTGTACCGTCCCGATCCCGTTCATATCCTCGGTTACCGTCGCCGGTCACCCTAGCTCCGCCGCAAGCCGCTGCCTCTTCCCCTGTTCCTCTGCGCGCGCCCGGGCGAGAGGAGGAAGACGACCTGTTCCTCCGACCGCCGCCTCCATTCGGTCGAGCCAAGCCGCCGCTCCGCGCCGTCGCGTCGCTCGCGCCGCGATCGCGCTGCGCGCGCTTCGCCAGCGCTGATCGCGCTGGCGCGCGCGCCCGCGCGATCGCGCTGCGCTCGCGTCTCGACCGAACCGCTCGCCCGCGCGCTGTTCCAACCGGCTGAGTCCAGCGGCGTGGTCGACCCGACCACCCGCCCGAGCTCGAGGAATAGTGCCCAACCGAGCCCGATGAACAGTAACCGACCTAAAGCCCAAAATACATGTTGGTACTCCCCGGATTCGTTTCGAGCCCGCCAACCCAAATCCAAGGCCCATTTTCCCATATGACCTTCCTATAAGCCCAAAATCCCAATTTAGTGGAGTTTTTCGTATTCTCTTTATTCTTTTATTTTCTTTATTCCTAGCCTAGTCCTTCGGACATGGAATTAATTTATTTTTAATTGTTTTACGTTAGCATCCGAAGACGAAGATTCGCAGGAGCAGGAGGGAAAAGCTCAAGTTCAAGCCCAGCCCGTCGACGAATACAAATTAATCGAAATCGTAAATCTGCAAGGCAAGTCACATATACTTTGATCATGTTGAGCCTACGTTTCCGTTATTTATTTATTTACCAGTATTTTTATTATGTTATTTGTGCACTGTTATTTTATGTACAATAAATGCTTAGAATGACATGATACTAGTTATGTCCTACCACCCAAAAGAGCCCAGTCTAATTTGATGGCTATATTCACCTTGACAAGACATATTAATATTAAATATAGCAATAATGTGAATATGGTAGATTAGAGAAGCAACATCATCTACTGTTACTATTAAACTTGGTATTTATTTGGGAAAATGGTTCTGGGGTAAGCGAGGATCGCTGGATCCTATGACCTTAACCAGGGTGAAGGCAAGTACACAAATCAGTGACAGTGTTGTGGCACTGGACAAGAATTTGTGGGAAGAAACTGCCACCGGTGAAAACACAAGGACTAGACCCTTATGCTGAGTAAAGGACATAGTGATCGCCCAACCACAAGCGTTGATACGTCAAACCTGGTCTAGTAACTGCTCAAACTTGATTGAACCTCTACAAACGCAGGGTGAAGGCAAAGTGTGAGTCCATACGGAAGGGAGCAGAGAAGGGCCGTATGGAAGTTGGCGCCATTGTTGTTTTGTTATTTGATTTGATTGTCAGATGTCCACACAATAGTAGGCTGAGATGAGTCAGAGGCTGTTGTCTGGGCTTATTAAGGAAGTCTACTAGGTAGAGGCTATATAAAAAATTGAGCAGTGAACAACCTTGTTTTCTTAACTCATTAGCGCGGAGTTAAGAAATCTTGTGGGTAAAGCAGGGCAACTTTGCAAAGTCATGATTAATGGTATTCGAATACGCCGTACTTCCGGTCAATGGAGTTATGTTTAATGGGTGAATCCAGCAACAAGGCATAAGTAGATTTGGAAAGGAATTGGTAATGTGGGCGGTCTGGTAATTGAACCTTGAAAACCCCCCTAAAGCTTATAGAAAGCTATGATTTTATGTTTAAAATCTGTTTACAACTAAAACTGCATCCACATGAAATAACAAACTTCCTTATCACTTGATATCCCATGCATGTAGCTATTATTGGACTCCGTGTGACTTGCTGAGTACGGTAGTTGTACTCATACTTGCTAAAAACATTAACAGAAATAGCCAGCAATAAGGAGACAGATGAATGCGAAGAAGGGAGCTCTACAAGGTTGATGATACGTGGATTTAGGGTCGTCTTCCGCTCAGGCGTGCCTGTGGCGTTCCTTTTTGGTAATGTATCTAAGGGTCGTTTGCCCTACTGTAAAACTTGGCTTTTATGCCCTTATATTGTAATAAAGCTAGCTTTTGTCTTAAGCATGTGTTGACAATGTTATACACTCGATCGATGTAACTCGCAGCTGAACAGTCCTGGGCAGCTGCGAGGGTATCATAATACTCCCAGAAATGGGGGTGTTACAAGAGTGCTAGAAGGCGGCGGATGGTGATGGTCATGATGGGGTTGCCCTCGCTCCTCTTCGTGTTGGTGCGGGCGTGGATGTTGCAGAGGCGCACCGGAGAGGGGGGTGGACACAAAGGAGCAGGTTGTGGTGGTTGTTGTCAGGCCGCTGGGACACTGGATCCATCCTCGTGCTAGCCAGGTCTGGTGAGGAGACCACCTGATCTGGCCATCCAGTTGGGGAAGTCAGAGGCGAAGTTTGGGGTTTGTCAGGTTGCCCTCGCTCCTCTTCGTGTCGGCACGAGCGAGGTTGTGCTCGGTGCGGGCGCGGACATTGCGGAGCTGCACGCTAGAGAGGGGGTGGGTGTGAAGGAGCTGGTTATGGTGGTCATTGTCGGGTTGTTAGGACATCGCATCCACCCCCACGCTAGCCAGATCCGCCGAAGAGACCACCGGATCTGGCCATTCGAGTTGGGGAAGTCGGAGATGAAGTTGGGGGTAGTCGGTCGCCGTTCTCCACCTCGGCCATCATGCTGCACCTCAACCTACTGCTCCCCATCCCAGCTGTTACGCTTGTCGGTTGTCCTCCGGCCAGATCTGGTGGTCGCTATTTGACCGCGCTACTCGGTATCGTCCACCGCCTCTACTGCCAGCTGCCCCTGCCTCTCCTTTCTTGGCCTCACCCTCATTGTCTGTTGAATTTTTTTCTCGCATTTTTTCCTTTTTTTCCCCTTCATTTTCCATCTTTTTTCTTTCATGTTCATTTAAACCTTTTCAATTTTCACCATTTTTTCGTTTTCCAAATCATCGCAACCAAAAGCCAACAATCGAATTAAATATCCCTAATTTCACCCACGGCTTCTTCCAACCGCTACAGTGCAACTGAAAGCCAAAAGCCATCAGCTGCAACCAAATTGAACAGGGCCTTTAGCGAATTTAGTTACTCCTGGGTTGCCTGGATCTTCAGTGGAGCAGAATCTAAGATCTTTCTAACGTCTCAGTGGAAACATTTTACTGTATAGCGGAATGCTTGTGCTTTGCTACAAATAAAAAAACATTACCATTATCCCAGTATATCGAGTCGATATCATCGGGATTGACACATCGAGGTGACATCCTCAGAAATGGCCTACTTAGCTCCAGCTGTCGGCTCCGCCTCTATGCTCGGCCGAGCTACGACAAAGGTGGCAACACCTCGCCTGGTAGAGTCATGTTTTTTCTTGATAGAAAATTTTTAATGGTGTGTAATTTGTTTGTTGGTAGATTGCTTTTCTGTCTTGTTAGAGATTTTTTAGGGGTGTGAAAGGGGGAGTTGGCGACGTACCACCGCGACTACGACTACCACTTCCTTCTTTTTTAAGTAGTAGTATATACTAACTAAATGCCCGTTCTTTGTTATAGATAAAGAAAATATGATATTACCCAGCATGTCGAGTCGATATTATTGGGATTCATCTGCTGGGCCCACAGCCTTAGCTCTGCCTCCACGCTTGACGCATTGCGCCTTTGCGCCCCCAGCTCCGCCGTATACCTAGTAAAGCTTCGTTGTTTTTTTATTCTGTATCTTTTTTGTTAAGGAATTTTTAGGGACGTATAATTTGTTTGTTAGTAGATTGTTTTTGGGCTTTACTAGCGCACGGACATACAATGGGAGCATTCCCATCATACGGTCTACCAGATTAGCGCAAAAATTTTATACAACATCTACAATAATTTTGCACATATGTGCAACATTACAAAGCATAAGCATTTAAAAATTCCCCCACTTTATCAACGATTCAACAAACCTTGAATAGTAATGGACATCTTATATGGTATAAACCATAATATGTTTGAAAAGTGGTACAGAAATCCCAAAATGATTGAATTTAATTTTTTAAAAAAAGCAGTTGCATTGTTGCAACATTCTAAAAATATAGATGCAGCAATCAATAATTGTATTTGCAACATTTATTCACAGAAACTATGCAAACAAATAAGTCGCAAAACCTCAATGCAACAAACACAGATTTTTTGATCATGACTTACATAAGAAATTATACCAGCAGTATATCATGATATCAGAAAGATAAAACATAGAAACTTGATACTAAAAGATTGCTAGTGGTTTAAACCTAAGTCTACAACATGTTCATCCGTTACCCCCTTTAACAATTTAAGCATGAACTCTAAACATTAATAACTGAGTAATCTAATAAACATAAAAGCATGTGAACTAAGATAATCTAGAACGTCATGGTATGAGTACAATATTAAAAGTATAGAACTGGCAAGCATTAATAATATGTTAATAACCAGACAAGCATTAGTGATACGATGATGACCAATTAAGCTTTAGTGATATGACAATAGCCAGGTAATCTTAGTGATATGATATTAGTCAGGTAAATTTCATGATATGATAATTGTACTCAATGACAAGGTGACAAGTAATCTGGAAACACGTGATATGCGAATCGGAAAGGTCACTGCCACGAGGTACTTGCCTTGAGTACGCTCGACGGACATGCTGCATGAATGATTTGGAATGCACAACTGCATGAACGCTCCCTCGACAGCTGCGAGAGATTCTACACGATGGAATGGAAGCAACCGATTAGGCACCGATGAGTTCGTTAAAGGAACGACAGGAGTTAAACTGATTAGAGAAGAAACGGGTTCACTAGCCCCACAGCCAAGAGAACTGTTGTTTAGCAGCGCGAACGGTTATTCTGCCCAAGTGGGACGCCGTTCGGCCACACGAAACGACGATCGGCCACGCGAACGGCTGTTCGGCCACACGAAACGACGATCGGCCACGGAACGGCTGTTCGGCTGAGCGAAACGCCGTTCGGCCATAGGTTGCTGCCACCACCATGGCCACGCGCCGTCGCCTCCACGCCGAGCCGCCTTGCACCACATGCCCACACCGCGCCACCTCGGGCCGTGTCGCGCCCACACCACTCCACCGGCGCCACCGTGTGCCCACGCCGGCCAGCGTCCGCGCCGCCACGCGCCTCACGTCGCGCCGTCGCCTCCGCCGCTACCGTGCGCATGTGAGAACGGACGTGGAGATGGAGGGAGATAGAGAGAGAAAAAGAGTTGGTTGGAAGAGATAAACCATGAGAGAGAGAGTTGGTTTTGACTTTTGAAGAGATAAAACACGGGAGAGAGACAGAGTTGGTTAGGTTTTTTTTTCTTTTTGGGTGCTACAACCACCGTGATCACGCCACCACTTTTTTTTATTTTAAGTAGTGTGTTACGTACGTGTATGTATGTATGTATGTATGTATATATGTATGTATGTATGTATGTATGCATGCATGCCGTGCCCCTCGCCATCGCCACACGCGCAGTCGTTCACAGGTTATAGCGCGGGCCCGCTCTTGGCCGCTTGCAGCGTCTGCACGGCAAGCTTCAACGCCGCCCTTGTTTCTCCCGTAGCGCTGGGCCCTGCCGGCCGCGACATTTAGGGTGTGTTTGGTTCGTGGATGGAGGTTGCATCGTATATCCTGGATGAGTGGATGCAGGCTGAGTGGAATCGTATTTCAGAAAAAGAAGATGTTTGGTGAGGCTGCATGAGCGGATACAAAAAGCGAGATCTTTGTTTGGTTGCTTGTATGAGCGGATGCGATCTACCAAACTCGAGAGGTGACACGTGGGACCGCATAAGATACACTGCACCCACTCATCCAGGATGGCTAGTGAACCTCATTTTGAGCGTATCCACCCATCCAGGATGAGGGCGTATTTTTGCATCCGCTCATACAGGCTGTATCCGCTCATACAGGCAACCAAACAGGCTCTTTCTAAGATTATACGGATCCACCTATCCAGGACGAAGGAGATACATGCAACCAAACACACCTTAGGACCCCCGAGCAGCGTACCGTTCGCAGTCACAACTGTCACTGCAGCTCCAGGCAGAATCGCAGATGTACTGTTCCTCGGCCCCACTTTGCACTCGATGAGTGAGTAAGCAGGTCATGCACGAAACCTTGTGGCGATTAAGACAAGCCAATTCCTGTCACCCAGAGGAATAACTGATGGCGTATTCGGGTGGCTCACTTGCATACTTCGCTTCGAGGGTGGCAGTTTGGGTTGGGTGCGCGTTTTTCGGTGAGAGTGAGGCCTGAGGGAGTGAGCGATTGTTTGTTCGGGTGATAATCCTTCCGAAGGTAAAATCATACAGCCAATCACAGGGTAGAAGAAGTTATGCTGGGGCAAAATTAAATTCTTAAAATTGTGTGTGGTTGTTCACAAAAGTAGTAGTATGCTTCTTTGCAACAGTACTAGGATCGATTAAAAGATAGTTAACCTTCTGTAAATAGATACAACGTTCCGGGTGATGCGCCACTGTTTGATGTAACTCAAGATCAGAAACGGGCAACATCATCGTTACCATGCTAGATTAAGATCAGGGGAACCAACGAAAAAGCTGGCACTTATGAAATTTGCACTTTTGCATACACAGCAAGGACAGACCACAATACTTGCCGACCACTCCCTACCCCCCTGACAAGTGACATGGAACGACGAAAACGAAACACAAATTGAACCTTCCTGCTAAAGACAACTGCTAGCTGCAGGGAAGTGAAACTTAGCCTCGTAGAAGACACCACACGGAGAGACCGTAGCAGGTAGCGTTACCAGCTGCTGGTCCCTCTGCGTGTGCAAGCATATCAGATCGGACACAAAAACGTACGTACAATCTGCACTTTCCATTAGTCGATCGGTCTTTCATTTCTTCTTGGCACCGGCCGCGGCGGGCGGCTTGCCCTCGCCTTTCTTGACGCCCGTCTTGGTGCAGGGAAGCACCGCTGCCGTGGCCCCGACGATGTGCTTGGCGATGTTCTCCTTGACCTGGCCCCTCCGGGGCAGCGGGTTCCCCGACGGCGTCTTGCTGATGCATCGCTTGACCGGAGACGGAGCGTGGCAGCTAGTTGCCATTGAGGTACTAGTTAACTACTTGCACTGTACTCTTTCTGGTGAGCAGCGTGTAGGGATCATCGAGCTGACACCAACCCTACCGGTATAAATAGGGAAGGAAACGAAAAGGCCAAGGGGGATGATGGAGCCAGAAATTAAAGGGGCAGGGTGCTGACTGCTGAGTCAGTGAGGCCCCCTGCGCCAATTGGCCGCGCGCGGATGGATGAGGAGACAGGCTGAATTGGAGCGAGGATCGGATGTTGGGAAATTTTTATCCGCGACCCTTTGCTCTGAGCTTCTTTTTTTTCCCGTGGGACCCGCTGGTCCTTGCACTTGACGTGACTCGCTGGGTACAGTCCAAAGAAAGCACCAATCCTCCCTACTATTGACGTAATGGCCTACAACACAAAGCAAAACACTGCTCTCTGCCACGTGGTGCGCCTTCTGGACGTGATGAAATTGTTGGGGCCTCCCTTCCTGCTTATGCGAAACAGCAAAACACAAACACAATAGATTGGTTTCTTTTTTTCTAGAGCACTGAGTATTTTTCTTTTCTTTTTTTATTGCTTTCCACACAAAAATTGATTGTATATGTGCTCTTTTATTCAAAGCAAACAACTATTCCTATTTGACAAAGACTTTACGTATCTAAAAAGATTACAAACCAACTTTAGTATCCATAACGAATACTTTCTAAATAGGAAACATAAATTCTCCAAAATAACAGAACCAACCAAAACAAGATTAATTCTATCAATCATCCCTCTAACCTTGTTTCTTCATCTTGATCACACCGATCTTCTCTCTCATCTCCAAAAACTTGATCTGTCCCAGCAGTTTCGTCAAAACATCAGCAAATTGATCTTCTGTTCTGATGTGATCAACTATGATCTTTCCTTCTTTAACACACTCCCGAATAAAGTGATAGCGAGTATCTATGTATTTGCTTCTGTCATGATAGATCGGATTTTTGCTCAATGATATTGCCGACTTGTTATCAATTTTGAGCACAATCCTACTCACCTCCTTTTGTGTGAGATCACCAAGTAGCCATCTCAATCAAATGATCAAATCTCTTGACATGCTACAGTGGTAGCGGTAATATACTCTGCTTCATATGAAGAAAGTGTCACTACTTTCTATTTTTGTGATTGCCAACTCACCATGCTTCTCCTAAGCAAGAAAAGTACACCTGATGTACTCTTTCTGCTATCAACATCTTCAACCAAGTCGCTATCACTATATCCAGCCAACTGCATTTCTTTCTCTTCACCTCTTTCATAGTAACAGCTAAACTCTAGAGTTCCACACACACATCTCAGTATATGCTTAACTGCTGCCATGTGCTCGCTTGTAGGAGACTCCATAAAGCGATTCATATACCCAACAGAATAAGCAATATCAAGTCTAATATGCACTAAATATCTCAGGCTTTCAACGATGTTTCTGTAGCTCATGGCATCAACTAGCGGGCTGTTACTAACTTTACGTAGCTTCAGGCGAGTGCCTACCGAAGTCTGTACAACGTCTTTTTAAATCTCAATGCTTTATGCGGGTTTGTAGCATCAATGAAACCAGGTGATTGTGCAACATATACTTCTTCCTTTATTTCGCCATTAAGAAACGTTGATTGAACATCCATATGATGCACTTACCACCCTTCATGAGCTGCTAAAGCAATGGGAAGTCTTACTATCTCTAATAAGGCAACTAGAGCGTACACCTCCTTGAAATCACCCCTATTTCTGTACATACTCTTTCACCACAAGCTGTGTTTTGTGCTTCACAATGGTGCCATTGGGATCTTTTTTTCACCTTATAGACCCACTTCAGCCCGATAGCATGAAAACCGCTTGGCAAGTTTGCGAGTTTACAGGTATCGTTGTCCACAATAGAGTTGATCTCCTTTTGCATGGTTTGCTGCCACTGCAAGTGCTGATTTGCTTCCTTAGAATTTCTAGGTTCTTTTGCTGAGCCGAAATACATATCTTCTTCTGTTTCAATGGGATTAATTTGATCATAAATCCCTGACAAGCTTATGAACTTTGGAATCTTCTCTGCATTAGCTCCTGTAGGAGCCTCTTCCTCTAGCGTGTGAGGTTTCTGCTCACTGCTCCGATGCATAGTGACCGAATTTGTCACAATCAAAACATTTGATATGTGACTTATCACAGCATCTGTCACCACCACCTTACCTACATCCACCTCTACTGCCTTGGCAACTCTGGCCGCCTCGACCGCGGCTACTTGACGAGCCATGACTATTCTTCGTTGATGATTTCTTGTGAACCTGCTTGCCACCGCTTCTTGCACCTCCCTTTAACAACAATGCCTGCTCGTTACGGGACTAAAACCCCTTCAATAGCTTCTCATGTGCTTTGAGACAGCCGATGATCTCTTTGATTTTCTTTTTCTCCAGATTGGAGGAGTACATAAGCGTGGTGATGACAGGTACCAACTTTTCTGGTAGCACGTATAAGTATTTTTTCACTAGCATAGATTCCTTTATCTTGTTACCAAGAGAGATAATCTAATTGTACAGTAAAGTCAACTTACCAGCGAACTCGTCCACCGACAGGGTTTCTCTCATGTGATTGTACAGTGAAGTCATTCGACATCCTTGATCGTTTTAGACCTCGGCTCCATGAGCGTAGCCCCGATCCTTGTTGCTGGACTCCAAGTCTGCCTACACATCTAAATATAAAGAAATCATTTTCGAGTACTAGTTCTTCACAACTTGATCCATGTTAGTTAAAACATGCTTCATACAATACATATGCACTAACCTAGCTTTTGGCTTTTGGCTGAAATTTTTGAATTTTAACTGTTTGAGACAGAGATTACGGAGAGAGAGAGATACTCGCTTGCGATTTTGATTGATACAGATGTTGAGCTTTTAACATGTATTACAATTAACTTGTAGATCCCGTCTTGAAAAAATACTCCGTTTGAAAGTTAGATACTATAGCCAAAAGCTGTTTTTAGAAGCCGTAAAGAACAGGGCCCAAATTTCACCCGAAGCAAATTGCCTGGTCAGTCAGACCATTGATGCCAGCTGGTTTGACCGTTGGCGACTGGTGATCAGACCATTGGCGCCAGCAGTCTGATTGATGGCCAGTCAGACCGCCAAGACTGTAAATTATTCTGAAAAACTATAAATTAACAAAATTTAAATTTTAACTTCTCTAAATTAACAATAATTTATTGTAATAAATCCCTGAACCTTGAAACCTGGTCCTTCACCAGTGACTAGGGAGTGTGCTGTGGTGGTGGGCCGCGCTAGGAACGTACATGGTGGAAGCGGCTTCGCATTGAAAGGTCGGCGGGGTGTGGCGCCCTTGGTTCATGTTCTCGATGAGCTTTTATGAGTTTTACCTGATTCCCGTAGGATTCGTATGGAGTCTGGGAATAGCTAGCTGATTTGGACGGAGACAGCCGTGCGGCCACAGCTCGTGGCCCACGGTGGAAGAAACGTACGGGGGTGGTTTTTCATCGCATATCATTACCGGCGAAGCAAGGACACTGGAGCCACCTCCCACGTAGTTTGCCCAACCCCTTGGATGGCGAAACCTTTTGCAAATATAGTGTGTGCTTTATACCAGTAATTTTTACAGAAACTTGATTAACAGCGGTCGGGCTAGAACGTAACTCGACTCCATAAGCTTCAGAATCGGTATGAATCCACAATTTCACATAGTTGGCTCAAGTACAGGGTGCACTACACGATCGTTTGCTTCATAAGTAGCCGAATTCGGAACAGTACATTGTTGCGTGTCCATAGTTTCCTTTTTTTTCTACTTTACCACAATCTCAACTTGCGAGTCTCAGATCAATCTTAACTTACCACAGAGGTGTGTTTAGTTGGAACTAGCTTATTGGGCCTTGCACCAGAGTCAAATTTCCGAATCCACCGCTTGTTTGTGCAGAAATGCTTGTACGGCACATGAACACTGGGGGTTACTGCCTTACTTGTCCGGAGGGGCTCAGTCAACCGCGCGCTCCAAATCTTCTCGTCCGCGGCCGGCGGCCGACCGTCCGGGCCTTCGTACTCTCACAGGAGTGGCGAATCTGGAGAAGGCGACGCCGGCCGGGTTCGTCGCACGGCTTCAGGAATTAGGAGTGGCTTGACCGCGTGAGCGCGCTCGGGGGTGATGCGCATCTGAGAGCACCGGGCACCGCACCGGCCGGCGGCATGTTCGTGCTGTGTGCACCACCGACTCACCGACGATAAATGGATCGAATAATGGGATATGTACATTCTTTTCCGACCACACCGACTCAACCTAGCAATTCTTTTCCGATTGCTTTTTAAGTAACGCTAATATGGAACTGAACAACTGTGACTTTGTGAGGGGAAAACGAACCGATCGAAAGGCGGGAGTACGCGTCTTACTGTATGCATGATCTCGCTGGGACTACGTCACGTTTGCCGTGTCATCGTCGTAAGCGCAGATGCCAAAACGCACAAAGTTGGTTCTCTTTTTATCCGGCGAGTTCGGAAAAATAATTACATGTATATGCATAATATTTATAATTACAAAAAATTATCTAACTATCTAATCAAAACAAAAAATAAAACTTATAAATTATTTTGCGCAAAATCGCTGATCGGTGGAGAATTTTGGACCTTAGCACTGTAGCAACCGAGTGGTGCGGTCGGGGAGCACACGACTTGCCGAGTAGTGCGCTCGGCGACCACACCACTCCAGTATGCGCTCCCCGGCCGCACGATTGCCACGCAGGGGGTCGATCGGAAATTTTGTTTCGCGGAATGCTATTTCGGGAATTACCGGTACCAACAGTGCGAAAAGCGTCCAAAATTCGAGTTCGGGAAATGTTTACTTCGCTTGTACGAGCAACTGTTTCTATGTACAATCTTCTGTTAGAGATTCTGTACTGCCGTTTGCTGTCCTGTCTAGCCAAGTCTCTAGGATGGTGGCACTGTTATACCGTACGCCCATCTTCACTGCTCACTAGTCTTTGGTTCAATCCCACTGAGTAAGGGGGGCTTGTGACCTTGTTGTGAGGGTGGTGAAAAACGCATCTGACACAGAATTTTGGTCAGAAATAACCCCCTTAGAACGATAATATCAAATATGGTCCTCGGAACACTCTTATTCCATTAGTACCCCTCTGCCGACCGCACGCTTATTTTTGCGGTCAGAGTCGCCGATCGCACCATTCGACCAGTCATGCAGTCGCCGACTGCACCACTCGGTGTGAACAGTAAATGGTGAATTCGTGTAGTCGCCGACCACACGACCTAACACGTGTCAACGTAAAAATAAACGTGTGGTCGGGAGAGAGTTACTAATAGAATAACAGTGTTCCAAGGGCCATATTTGGTATTACCATTCTACAGGGGCTATTTCTGACAGTTGCTCTCTGACACACACATTCTATCTATGCTTGGCTTGAAAATCCTGTCATCAATAAGATGTCTAGCACCCCTCAGATTAAATAAAAAAGGATGTCCTGTATGCCTCTGCTCATTAGTATTCGATTGGCTCAACTCGAACCTCTTCATGCAAGACACATCTCAAATGCCACTCGAGTGCAAGTAGAGCATCATTATAGCTTTTCCTTTAAGTAGTACTACCTCCGATTCTAAGGCCATACTCTAAATGGGTTTGTCTTATGACTGGTAACTTTTAAAAGATAAAAGCTATTTTGAACGTGTTGATTTCTTAATGTGATTTCTCTCTTTTTTTTTCTTTTTTCCTTTGCATTGTCTGGCACGATATAACTTTTTTCATTTTTCCTCCTTTTATTTTTCTTTAATTGAATGCTACAGTATCTATTCCAGCCAAAAGTCAACAGTTGCAACTAAAATTCATCAGCAAAAGTTATTTTGAACGGGACTAAATATAAGTTGTTTTAGAATTTGCGCTGACCAAACATTTTTAGGATTGACCAACAACGTATAAAGAAATACCAAGATTATGAAATTGGTATTACTATATCCATCATGATATATACTTTCATAATATATACTTAATTTTATTTGAAACACCATATTTTTATAGAAATTAATAGTCAAAGTGTCACCATAGAGACTATATCAATATCAAAACGACTTTTATTTGTAACGAGGGGAGTGCTACTACTAATTGGCAATTTGCCATCAGATACACACACTTTTCCGAGCTTCTCTATATATCGCATTGAGTTATTGCTGGGTTCGGATCTCCTAGAGTTATCCGTAACTCCACCAGGTGGATTTAGGAAACAAGGGGCGGTAGAGATTTTCACAAATTCACCTGATGGAGTTGTCTACTACTCTAGAGATTCGAACCCAACGATAGCTCAGTGTCATCCATAGAGAACCCAGCGATAACTTTTAGCCTAACTTGCGATCCTAATCGTTGCGCATATCGTTCCTAAATTCTAGCTAGACTCTATTAATAGCCGATTCCTTTCGCTTTGTTAGCGTTGTAACTTGTAAGTAGTGGCATTCCTACGTGGCGATGTGATACGGGTTATTAGTTTGTTAACATGATGGTTAATGATTAATGATGGCATTACTTTGGTTTATTATATTCATTCATCTTATCGTCTTAGAGCATGTACAATGCAAGATGCTTATATATGAATGCTTAAAGAGAGAGAATATAGCCACATCATCAAGCACTCATGCAAAAGTTATTCCCTCCAATGCAAGCATCTCTTCCATGGGTGCTTAGATGTTATATTTTCTATTAATAGAATCAGTTATATACATAAGCATCTACTAAGCACTGGTGCTTATTTAAGCATCGATGCTTCAAAATAAGCACCTTATCTATCCTATGTGACAAGAAAAAACAGTTTTTCATTGCTTAGCACCTCTCTAAGCGTCTGCATTGTACATGCTCTTATAATGCTTTCTTGGGAGCGACAAATTTTCAGAGAAGCTAAGCCTCTGTTCTACTAGCTTTCTAGCAATGAGTGATAGATGGAGATGAGGATGTTTATATTGGCTTTTGCGGATGGTTTTTGGTTTTGACTGATGAATAATAATAGTTTGTAGAGAAGCTTGTAGAAAGAGAGACGCACGCGTACTATTTTGGCTGATAAAATGGAGTTACTATAGTGTATACTACAATCGACTAGTTACACTAGTAGACATCGCCTTAAAAAGATGCATAATTTAAAGTTAGATACTATAAAAAAACTATTTATTATAGAAAAAGAAACTAATATAAACATGGCCTTATACCCTGCCTCTAGTTCCAGTGCCCCACAAATCCACAATACATTTGATACTGCAAGAGTACTGTATACTGAACAAATATGAAGCGATTTTGAGGGAATTTTCCTTACACTGTTGAGATCTCTGATATCTCGTACCGCTGCCGCGTAAGATTCGCAACTCAATACTAAATCCATAGATAGCCTGATTAGCATCGCGAAAAGCCATTTAAATACTTCTGATTCTTCGTTAGCGCAACACTAATTTCTCGATCAGGTAAAAAAAATGTAGCAGTAGGGATTCATGGATGGAACAATGGCGTGGTGTGGTGGTTGGAGCATGCTACTCAACGTATCACTTGACAAGCCCCGGCTCAGGTCATGGCGCTGCATCATCAGCGACGGCAGTCATCAGTCGACACTGCTGGTGGCAACCTTAATCACGTCCGCGTGCACCGTGGAGCGGAAAACCCCTAGCCGGGCGCGCGCGCACGGGCGCGCGTACCTTGTAACAGTTCCGCGCAGCGAGCCTGCGACCGGCACACGTCATGCCACCCATGGCCTGCAGAGCACGGGGCGACCCGGCCGCGCGGCGCCGTCGTTCGAGAGCACGACGCTGCCCACGCGCGACAAGCCTGCGGTGCCGTCGTGCCTCCCGAAGCGATTGGTGGGTGGCGCCGTGGCGGGCGTACGTAGGAAAGGCAGCGCCGGCCAACCGAATCTGACCTGACAATTTGCCATGGCAGACTGCGGTAGTGGAGAGGAGGGCGCGCGCGGTTCGATCGCCATGGTCCCTTAATTAGTACTGTCACTTCAGAGTTGGACAAGCAAACGAAAGAAGGAACGGGCCATTAGAATCTCAGAAACAGGAAGGTTAACGAAAAAAATTTAAAATCCCATTGCCATCATCAAAGTGATGTTACACATTACTCCTCCGAACATGAAACTATAAGGAATACACCCTCTCTCTCTCCCTCCATTTCTTCACTCGAGTACAGTGTTGTTGCCGAGGAAGCAAAGATCTAAGCAGCCTTCCCGAGGGAGCTAATAAAACCTCAAACCGAGACGCGGGGAGGGGGGGGGGGACTTTAGATCAACAATAGCTTAATTAAACAACTCTCCTTCAATTTGCACAATCCCTATATATGTCAAGCACCACACCATACATCACAATTACTCGACCAATGGCAGTCTGCTTATCTTCTGAAGCTGTGATCCCCGTTCTTGGCGCCCGGCACCACGAGGCTGCTCAGAGTCCTGGCTATCTGCAACTTGAGCTGCCCCCTCTTGAGCGGCGGCCTCTTCTCCTTGTTGCAGCTGTTGTAGGGGTACCCGTACTCCATTGCTCCTCTCCTTCCTTTCTTTGTCGCTTCTCGTTGTGCTTGAGCTTGTGCTTCTAGTGGTTTGTGTTGCTGAGAAGGCGAGAGCTGGCTTGGGGAGGGAGTGTGCAAGGCAGCACCTATTTATAGCAGAAGTTTTTAGACATGTTGCGTTGGTTTGCGTGTTGTTCTTTATTACTCCTATCTGCTGGGGTCCGGGAATGAGTTCTTTATTTTGAGTCATGCGGTTGTTTCTGTTGTGAGTGCGAGCAGAGTCTCATCTCATGTGGTTGTTTCTGTAGTGAGTGCGAGCAGAGTCACTTGTCAGTTCTCACTGACCGTCCATGAAGGACCAATGACCAACCAGCCCAATTAATCTCATGTCATGACTAAGAAAATAATCTCATGGCAATTAAACTACTCGTGGCCTAATAGGGCCAGATGCGGAATAGATTTCTTGTTACTGCTAAGTAGTGCTCATGCTTTTGTGTTAAACTAATGCAATTGCGCTGTTATGTAGAACCGTAGGATATAAAGAAGATGAATGATATAGTATACCTTAAAAGTATTCGATTGGTTACTGTTTTTAACTTTTATTTGAAAAAGTCAAAAGTTAATATGAATATTTGCTTTTTCAAAACGGATTCTCACTCCTCTTATTCTAAGGATAAGATAGTAGATTATAGGCGCCATACACTCTACTCCTCTCACTCTTAACTTAAGCACGTTTTTTTTTTACTTTTTTTCACTATTTATCTTTTCCTTTTAAAAATTATTTTTTTTCTAATTACTACTATTTATCTTCAATAAAAAAATTATCAACCACAGGATCTACGGTGCATACAAACACCTTCTTCTGAGTCACTGACCCATTAGCACCTGTCGAGAGACTGACTCGAAATTACGACTCCCAGCCCTTGTCACATGGCAGTACAGTTTTTTCCCCTACCTGCAGGAGAATGACAGGAGGGAGGAGCAGATTGGGTTGGGGAAGCATGCGTCACGTGGCGAAAATGGACGTTCTTCCAGGAGTAGTACAAGTTTGGGACACCGATGAATGGCGATTGGTGGCGTCTTTTTGAGGTGTCGTGCTGTGGCCTGTGGGGAAGGGGCGCTGAGGGATGGCTGCACGCCTGCACTGCACTCGGTGAGCCCCGCCCCGGGAGCCGCAGCCGCGTAGCGATCAGTGCTGTTCGGTGGGTCGATGTTTTGTGCCCAGTGCGTGCACCGTTCCGCGGTACCATGGCCACGTGGGCGATGTATGCGAATCGATGTTTGATAGACAACCAATGTCTCTCTACGTACGTTCGAAATTTAACTTGTGGGGCACATTAAAATATTTAAGGTTGCTTAATGATGTCTGCTTTGAAGAAGAGGAAGGGCCTGTTTGGATCCACCCAGATTTTAAGAATCTGGCTTTTAGAAATTGGATGGGATTCAAACAGATCAGTTTTAGGAGCAGTTTTTAAAATCTACCTACCTAGATTCTTAAAAACCAAGAAGCTGTTGATACCCAGCTTTTGCCAGTTTTTTTTGCACAAATACCCATTTACCCTCATTAAAGACCACGCGCAGGCTGTTCAAGAGCAATAAATGTAAGGGTATAAATGAAATCAGCTTTTAAAAACTAGGGGATCCAAACACCCCATCAATATTTGCTTAGAAATCAGCTTTTAAAAACTAGAAGTAATAGCTGGTTTTTAAGAATCTGAAACTGATCCAAACAGGGGCCGAAGTACACTCAAGGCTGTCAGGCAAGCAATACTTTAGTTTTGGCCACATATGGTTATTGGCACTGCCGACACCAACCAAAGCACAGCCCCATACAAGTGTGTACTCAGTGACGAATCCAAAAATTTTAAGATAGATATTCATAATTAACAAGATATTGTTTAATAGAAAACATAAAGGTTATGAGTTTACTTGCATCCCTAGGATTGTCTATCCGCTGTCCTAGTTGCTATGTTAGGACAAGCACCAATAACTTCTTTGCAAGCAAAATACAACAATAAGGAATAAAAATAATAATTCGCCAGATTCTACCAGCGAAGTCAAAGTGCAAGAACTACCTAAAATCATTATGGACTGTAGCAGTTGATTGATTTAAAAAACTTTATTCTAATCTACCACATTACTACTAGATAATAGATTAGTTGGTCTTCACACCACAAACAGTTGCACATTGGATCCCTAAGCTTACAAGGCAAAGATTTACATGCAGTAAACAAAGTGTACCTGTAATCTTGAACTTTTGTTAGTCGTGACACATCAAAGTCATTCTTTCCTCGACGAATGCAATCGACATTTCGCTTCAACGACCGTCTATATGCCCACAAGAAACAACAGAAACAACGAAAGCAACAATCAGACAAATCGGTAAAAGTGTATTTGTTGGATTAGTTAAATTCGCGTGGAAATCCTATGCCTTAGGCCCTGTTTGTTTCCACTTAAGATTATTATAATCTAACTTATAGGTGAGGATTATATAAGCTAGCTTATAATAAGCTGGTGGGAAATAAGCTGTCAGGTGTTTGGCAGCCTGGATTATCAGAGTTATGGATTGTTGTATTCGAATGTTTAAAGACTACAATGCCCTGGGAGAGAGAGGCACGGGAGTTGGAGGTTGGATGAATGGCAAAGGTAGGTAATATTCCTAAAGTTTTATGGTCATTAAGATAAAAGATGGATTTATAAGCTGAAATAAGCTCCTTTTTTGAGCTTATTAGATTACAATAATCTGGGCTATTAGATTATAATAAGTTACCTTATAATCTAGGTTGTTTGTTTCCACTTATGATTTATAAGCTAGATTATAATAATCTTAAGTGGAAACAAACAGGGCCTTAGTCTTGATGTTGAACAACAGAAACAGCGAGATTCACGTTGAGGAAGGCTGCCCTCCCTGCCGCGGAGGCCGGAGGCCGGTAGTCCGGCGGCCGGGGGACGCGCCTCGACGTACGTGCGCCGCGGCCGTGTGATTGGTTTGGTTGGAACATTGCGGGAGCGAGAGTTTTTTTTGCCTGTAATGGGTAAAGGGGGCGGGGAGGTGACCCCCCACTGGAGGAACGTAGGACGCAAGGACATTGGACATAGCATGACAAAAGTGCAGAACTGCCGAGTATCCTAACTAGCTAGACTACAACGGAAGCTGTTCACTGATGTTTCATATTGTTTTTTGTTCTCATAAAATTTTCTCAACATCTCATACAAGCAAGGTTGCATGGTGAATACTGAAAACGCAAACTTCACGTCCTCGCACATTACCGGTGGTGTCTGAAGTGGCATTCGTGGGGAAATTTCGGAAGCTCGAATTTGCACACACAGGGTGCCTTATCGAATTCATCTCGACTTCGCGGAAATGATGCCCGCATGGTCGCAAACCGCGTATAGTGGCCCAAAATTTCCATCTAAAGAATACCATCCTACACAAGTGTCCACAACAATGTAGAATCGCTTCTTTTCTGCAATGTAAAACACAAAAAAAAAGCTCCGATTTGACGAACCAAAGCCCTCCACTAGAATTAAAGGAAAACAGTGTGTGCCTTTTTTAATTTCAATCAAACTTCTATGATGCATCATCATGCCTCGCACGTTGCAAGGATTGAATCCAAGCCTCTTTTTGTCCCCGAAAAGAAGGGGCTCAATCGAAGTCCTAACAGAAGCATTTTTCTTCTAACAAACGGATCAAAATCTTACTTCCTTACTTTCATATGGTGGTTGGGCTGGGGTCTCATCAATCATGTACACTCATTATTTTTTTTTTGCCACGAGGGGCCATCAAAGCAATCAAATCACCGGTCAAAAGTGGTACCGCTCCGTTGAGCCCACCCTGGTCGGTCGGGTGATGGTCGGGCTTCAGCTTTTAACTTTTAGTTTTCAGCTTATTTTCTATTATTTATAAATTTTTATTTTTTTAAATTTTTAGTTTTTTGTTGAGTTTTTTTGCTGGTTCTTTTTTTCTGTATTTGTTTGTATTATATGTAATGGGTTAACATATTTTTTAAATTTTTTAAATTTAATTATGCTAAATAAGTCTCTGTCAGCTACATTGTTTTTCCAGTTAGCTACAGTATTTTTCAGCCATAAACTACCAAAAATAAGCCAAATGATCACCACCGCCCTACAGGCTACAGCGTGACGGCCGTTCCCGCTTCTACCTCATTGCAATACGGTAACTGTATGGGCTCTGGGGCGAGGAAGGCTTCGCGACGTATGTGGAGTGGGCCAAAACACTCGTCACCGGGCTAGAACTCATCCATGATTATAGGTGACCGATCCCCATACAGATGCCCGCGGGCCGCCGGAATGCGCGAGGCCAGTTGGCAGAAGTGTTCTTGGCCGTTGGGCTGGTAACCTCGACGTCGCGGCGCGCCGTGTGAACGTGTAATTGATTGGAATGTCAGGGGAGGGAGGGATCTGCGCGGCCGGCATGCGCGCGTGCATGCCAGCGGCCAACCGGCTGCCGCTTGCCGCCCGGTTGTGCATATCATGACGCCCAGCGTTAGAGGAGCTCCAGCCGGCGAGGCGTACCGTGGGAAACGCTGACTTCACGCATCGGCAAGCGTTCGTTCAGGTTTTGGCTTCTCCACCGGTAAAACAATTTTGAACGAAATTTGGTTATTTCAGCCTCCTCAGAGAAAAGCCCACTTCAACCAAAAAAATCAGACAATTTTAATTTTTTTCGAGATTTCGCCAAAAATTTCTTGCCCAGATCTGCTTGCCGAAAATCACTGTTTTCGTGCAATCGTATTTCTTAAATTTCTGAAGTTTTTGAAATTTTAGATTTCTCAGATGGATCCAAAAAGTTTTCTAAATCAAAATTCTTTTTCTTGTTCTAGGCTATTATTATAGCAAAGCCTTTTCGATGCCGCAAGTTGCAGCTAGCGTGGCTCGACTGCTGCAGTCATGTCGCAGCTGTGGCATGATGAAAGCCTTAACTTCACGTTGCCTGCTTTGTTTCCTTCATGATTATCGTTTCGGCTTCGGCTTCTGATTTCTGACTTATTTTTCACTATTTCTAAATTTCGTTTTTTTCTAATTTTTTTGGGATTTTTTGAGTTTTTTACCGGTTCTTTTTTTCCCGTATTCGTTTGCATTACACATGATGGGTTAACCCATTTTTTCTGTTTTTAAAATTTTTTATATTTAATTATACCAAATAAGTTACCTTCACCTAAGCTAGGCGCAGCCCAACTGATCAGAAAGAGCGCTGGAGCGGCGGAGGACAAAAATGAGAATTTCCGTTGCCGGGACTCGAACCCGGGTCTCTCGGGTGAGAGCCGAGTATCCTAACCAGCTAGACTACAACGGAAGCTGCCATGAGCATTCTCGTTATTACTTTTATCTGTTCTTCCCTCCCTCCAAACTCCATCCAGATACAGATAAGGATGGGTACTGAAAATGTTATGCCTGAACGGTCACTCAGAAGTTCTTATGGATTACATCTCATCTTCAAAGAAAGGAGGTCCCAAAATGTCCTTCTCAGGAAAAGTATCTTGAACAAGTATCCACAATAATTCAGCATGGCTTCTTTCCTACCAGGTAAAATACCAAAAAACAGTCCGATTTGACAGACCAAGGCCCTCCACCAGAGATAAAGGAACTAAAGTAATAGTGATAATACGCATTGTGCGTGTCTTTCGAGTTCAATCAAACCAGTATCACCAATCATGCCTCGCGCATCAAAAGGATTGAATCCAAGTCAGTCTGTTTTTCTTTTAAGAAAAGAAAGGATTGAAACGAAGTCCTAATCGAAGCTTTTCTTCGCCTAACAAATGGATCAAAATCCTCACTGCTTCCGCATCATCTTGGTAGGGGTGGGGTCTAATCAAACCGGTACACTCTCATTATTAATTTTGATGACAACAGGATCCATAAAATTAACGGATTTGCTATTTAATTGACGCCTGAAATTTTACAAAATCACAATCGATTTTTTTCACCTTTGGATCAGTGTGGAGATTCGTGCTAAGGCGAGGTTGCTTCCTTCTCTCCAGCACTAGGCCACGGTGATGGTGGCCGCCGGTGGATTAGGGTTAGGGCTCACCCATTTAGGGTTTGGATTCACCAGTGCCGCCCGAGCTTACAATGAGGTCGGAGTGACGATAGACTGGTGGTGCGTGGTGATGCGTCGAGATGGCGATGGCACCACTGGACGTGGGCGAGGAGGACGACAATCGAAGTGGTTAGGAGGTGATAGCAGATCCGTCGGCGGTACTTAAGCAAGAAGGCGGTGGCGGCAACAGGAATAGGAGACGGGGTGGAGGACAACGTGGCAGAGCGGCGAGAGGAGGGGGTGGGAGGAGCTCGCCGACGAGCATCACTAGCGTCGGAGACGGCGTTGGCAAGGTTGTGGGAAGCAACATGACGGCTGGGGCAGCCGGGCAGCGGCAGTTGGATTGAGTGGGTTAGAGTTAAGGTGAAAATGGTGTGAGT
Organism: Dendrocalamus sinicus; assembly: GCA_036346575.1. Classification (NCBI taxonomy): domain Eukaryota; kingdom Viridiplantae; phylum Streptophyta; class Magnoliopsida; order Poales; family Poaceae; genus Dendrocalamus; species Dendrocalamus sinicus. Next base: position 14,117,853 of record CM070643.1, on the reverse strand, counting down.
GAGTTATATAGGTGAGAGGGAAGGATCTGAGTCATAAGATCTTAATTTAAGGGTAGGAAAAACTAACTTTGATTTTAAAGATTTAGGCGACTATGGTATATTCGGGCCCTAAAATTAAAGAAAGCATCCGGTCAAAAGCGGGATCGAGACACGACACACGCACACGATAATCTCGTCACCCGAACCATCATTACATGATCAAGCAATTCTGAAGCTGTTTACGTGGAAATTCCCACATCAGAAACACACTACCATGACATCCACCAGCAAAAGTTGCTGCGAAATGCAGCAAGAACGGCAATGTTTTTTTAGCATGTGTCTATGATATACTTTGCTTATGCCAAACAGAGTCTTTTTTATGATAAAAAGATAGTATTTACAAGCAAACAAATTTGGTGGGTTCTTTTGGGCTGATGGCTTACAGCTTAAAAATTGAAATTTTGTAGTACGCACAGAAAAATAGTCGCATATGATTTTAGCTGATACAGCTAAACTCAGCACACTTTTTACTATAATCTTCCTATTGATCCTATCTTAAAAATACAATATTTAAAAGCTAATTACTATAGATAGTATAAGCATAAGTCATATATAAATCCAACCGAATCCGCCCAAAATGTCTTCTTCTCGGCTTACTGTGCTTGCACTTGTGTTCGCAAAATCCATAGACTCCATTGTCTAGCAACCTAGGGTCTTAAGACTACACTGTCTGTCTAGCAACTAGGCCGTTCGCCCAACGGCTGGAGCCAAAGAAAGAATCCCTGAGACCCTGACCAAACGTCTGATACCATGGATGAATCCAAGCAGATCAAAAAGAAAGAAAGGAACAGTGCGTACTGCGTGGAAATGGACAAGTCGCGGAACGGATGGCGATGGAGAGCCCCACATGTCTAACTGGTGTGATCCGAATGCTCTCATGGGTCACTGTACCTTGTAGTATCGTAGCTGCCTGTGTGAGAGATGCTGAAGCTGACCAGAGGATAAGAAAGCACTAGCTTCACGAGTGCTATCAACAGTGCCGAAACGTACGGTGCATTTTGCAAAGTTAATGCCGTATTTTTACCTGAAATGTAAGGGGTAATCTTGAGTTTTTGCAGGTTTACTCCAGAGTGGAGAGGCTGTCAATCGCTTTCTTGATGGACTAGTTTGTTGCAGTGGTGTTGACTGTTAATTAATTTACCGCGAGAGGTACATGGGCTCGTGGAAAATGTCCTCTAAACAGTGCAGAGCTAGTACCATGTGCACAGTGCACGGCTGCTCTTATGGATGTGAAATTTCAGTACAAGTACCAATTGACGTAGGAATATCAGGGGTAGCAAAGGACCGATTAAAAGGGGACCGCATGTCATTGATAATTCCCCAGTTAGTACGGACGGTGTTAATGATATATTGGATGATCAAATGATCAAGATCCCGCAACGAACTCGTTTCATTTCTCACTACAGATTGCGTCGATGATTGGGTCTCACCAGTAGCAAGAAAATTCAGGCCTCAGACAGAAAGATGGAAAGGGAAAAATTAATCTTTATTATTATATAGAAATTACAACTTACTCTAAATGAGTGTTTACAGGGGAAATAGTACGTGCTTTAATGTGGATTGATCTTACCGTTGTTCTCTCCTCTGTCTTCTCTCCTGGGTAGGGCTTAAATAGTGCCGAAAAGATGTTAGTTGTTGATATGAATAGTCGCATTGTCGATTTCTCTTGTCCGCACGTGTAAGCGATTGATGTCAGTGAGAGAAGCCTGACAATAGCCGACGATAGGTTATTGTCAGTGACAGAGAGATCAAGAAACAATCATAGAGTGGTTGTTGTCAGGGATACTAGAATGAATTTGGAATGGTCGTGGAAAGAGAACGCACATGATCCGCTCTTTAACCGCATAAGACATCACCTTAGAGAAGGTTCAAATGTCGGGACATAAAGCTTCCAAGTAGTAACTAGTCGGACAAATAAACAATGATTCTTCGATTAGGGAATACTCGGGATTTGTAATAGCATAATCTATTACAACGATTGGTTCGGGCATTAATTATATATTAAAGTGACTCTTAGACGGATTATTTAATCCTTGTTAGATTGATATAATAAAATTAACACAGATCAGGATTGATCCGGCTCAATATAGACACATATTTACACCATTAGGAAGAGATTTTTTAGATGAAGCTAAACAAGTAACGCGCGCCTTCAAGTGATAATCATGTGCACAAACGATACAAGTCTGATACATAATTAGACTGGACATACCATGCAACAACAGCGGTGGGAATTAATCGATGCAATATATGTATCTGCTTTCAAAATGGAGCCCAACATAGTTGAGAAACAGAGGACCGCAGTTTGAGTTGGTGTTATCCATCCAAACAGTGACTTGCCGGTCGGCATTAGCAGGATGTCTAGTAAGACGGCGAGGGAAGAACCGGGGAGAAGGGAGAGGAATAATTACGGTGCTTTAAGATTCGTGCTGTCACATGACAGAATCTGAAAGAAGGTCTCAAGGGGAGGGGTTTTAAGGCCCTCCCTCAGATTGATTGGGTATGATCTCAGAAGAGTCTGAACTTAATCTACCCTGGCTTGACCTGACCAAAGACAAACATACACCTAAATTACACTACACAAAAATACCAGAAATTGATTGGGTATGATCTAAAAAATAGTTGGATAATACTGTCCCATTTTTTCTTTTTAAAGCATGCTGTTATCCCAACTTGTTGAAGTGCTAGCAAGGAAGTGCCCACTCCATGAATCCTAACAAAACCCCAAGGCACCAACTGCTGTCGACTTTGTACAGCCTCTTGTACTGCACCCTATATAAGCTTGCATTGTTTTTGGCCATCTCTAAAATAAGATGCTCATAGCTGTTTGATATTGACGTGCATAGTGCAATCTCAGTGGTTTTGTCAAACCTCTTGTGTAGAGTCATTGGAACTAAACTTGTCTTTGCACCTGGATCTGGACCATCTGCGAGTCAAGAGCCCATTAATCTCCGAAAACAATGAGCTACCAATGACAAGACTCGGACATTGCTCCGCCATTGCATTGAATCGGAGATCATAATGCTGATTCTCCTACCGATCATCTGAACATTTTGGTGCCACATATATAGATGTGCAGAATAAATGCTTCCTTTAGGCTGTAGGTAGGGAAGTGTAAACAGCCGCCGTATGCTTACTTGTAGGATCAAAGAGGCGACTAGAAGAGATAAATAGGAGTCACACCGATAAAAGTTTCTTTAAAATATTTTATCTCAAGATTGTTAGAGTCGCTATGAAGATCAGAGCTTAAGTATCCCAGAGAAATTCCTAAAAAACTAAGCCGAATAGGACTTAACACCTTAGAATGGTATTACCGCCATATAAGATACGGTACTACTGTCATGTAATGGGCGGTACTAACTTTTCCTCAGATCAACACAGGAAAAATCAACTCGAGCAAAACCAAAAACCACACAACATTCACAAGAAAGATCCAATGACTTGAAATTTGAACCAAAACAAGATCACAACCTTAGGAACCTAAAATAATAAGAGAACTTGCAATATCACAAGAAGGTTAGGACCTTTTGGCTCTTAAAGTTCTATTATAACAAAATCGGCCTTAACCTATAAATGAGCCTACTTTCAAACTAAGACTTCAAATCATTTCAAACTTGGTATGTATATTCTTTAGGATATCAAGAACTTATTCCAATCAATAATCAAGAGAAACATTGTTAAAATTCTGCCATTTATCCATTTGAAGAAAGTTTACACTAAAACTAAGCAAAAGAGGGAAAACGACGAATATAACTTGCTCGTGAGTGGAGGATGACTAAGGTAAATCTAGATGTATTTCCACATATCATAATAAGCAATAACTCCCGAAGGTTTAAGGAAAAAATATATGGATAAAAAATCTCCTGAGAATGTCAAATCCAAGCAAAACTGGACAACTTCATAAACTTACCAATTTATTGGTATCCAGCAGGATCAAGAAAGGGAAGAGGGGATCAAACTAACCAAATTAAGAGCAAATCAATTAAAACAAAAGAGATCCATGAAAAATGAATAAAGTTGATATATTGCTATTTAAAGATTAATGTTTTAGAGTCACACTATCTGGAGGTCAAGAGAGCGCACTACAACACTCATACTTCTTAAACCCTAACTCTAGAACACTCATACTAGGGGCAATGTTGCATTGTCCAATGGTCAGGCGACTTTGACACGTGTCGCTTAACGATTGGGTAATTAGCCCAAGTCGTCTAACCATGCGGTGACATACGGTCAAAACTATAAAAAAATTCGCAGATATAATTTTGTAGTACCAAATAAAAAAATGATTATTTAAAAAAATCGATGATGGTAGGTTTGTGTTATCTTGGCGTATAAACAGTTGTTCTTTGGAACATTCTATTCCAAAGTCCATTTCTTTAGTGGCAAGCACAATGTTGCATGAGCTACGAATTTACCCAGTCTCTCTCGCTCTCTCCGCGTAACCGGAGAATCTGATGAATCCATCTCAAGGATTGGAGTCCGTAATCGTAGGGTCTTAATTCTGAAAAAGACTAAATGAAAAGTATGAAAACCTCCTTCTCAACTGATTGCAAAAAAGAAAAAAAAAACAGCAGTGCTAAAGGGGCGCACCAGAAGCTCACTGTCAATCGAGCTGGCTGCCAGGGCAAAGCAGACGTAGGGCCCCCGAAAGTCGCCTCGGAAATTTTCTGGTCCGATCGACAGCTCCGCGAGCGAAGATCAGTGGCACGTACGACTAACAACCGCTGCTCTTTGGAGGCCTCTAGCTTCACACCCATCCGGATTGCCCCTGACAGAGACCCACCGACAGCGAGCTCCACTGGCTCGCGAATGGCGATGATCTCACTGGCAATTCTTTCCTTTTCAGGTGTCGCATTTTGCGCCATCGTGGCGGGAGAGCGACCCTGATGATGGGCGTCGTTGATCCGGCGGTTGAATGTGAATGCGCCTCCGTTCCTCGATAGCTTAAGCTTTTGTGTTAGTAGCTCAATATGTGCAAATGGCATTTTGCTGGCTGACATTGAGGAAGAGATTATTGTTGGCATCTAGATGGCACTGGTCAAGAAATTTGGCGAGCTAGCCTTCCAGTCCGAGCAGTCCTATTGACCAAGCAATCTAGTACGGAGTACTACGTACAAGGACTTCGTTATTACTGTACTTGTTTTTGTTCTTGTCTTGCCATGTGTTAATTAGGGTCAGTCGGTCAGATTGTTACTTGATGGCAAGCGGGCACGCCTGGTAAAGCTCTCCCGGTAGGAGTATTTGTTTACACGTAGCAATGATAGATCATAAAGATGCTGCCCCGTTAAAGAATCGCAGACAAGATTTCAGATCATTGGCGCCTTTCTGAAAAGTTCAGGCAATGGCTTTCACATTTGTTGCTTTTGCGAGCTTAAAAGAGCCAGGTTACCTGATAAGCGGTGCAACACGCCCAGGAATTTCAGATGGGTGCTTTGGGATATCTTAATGCGCAAAAAAGTTTGATGCTTGACAGAAAACTTACATCCATGTCCCAAGAAAGGAATTATTTACCTCGCATGATTCGATCTACTGTATTTTACAACTGTCTGGCTAATGGCTGATGCTTTTCTGATCCTAATAGAGTTTTTTTGCTGCTTTTCTAGCACATCAGAAATCACGTGTTCAGTTCAGAGTTCAGACATCTCCACCGCACCAAACAGAGAGGACATCTCGTTTCTGTTTCAGATCGAGATGACCAGCACCATAAGAAAAGGAAAAATCAAAGCTCAGCATTTCTTGCAAGCCATCATTCCATCCAGCGGGAAAGGTATAGGACCGAAAACAGGGGCAAGGCACAACTCTTCACTCCAATGCTACGAAAAGCTATAAATATCAAAGACTAATTAACCATAAGAAAATATTTAAGAAAAATCGAGCGAAACGTACTTTGACAAACCCCGACGGTCCAACCTCTGAGTAGGGAGGTTTGCCGCTAGCAAGTTAGCAGTCTGAACTCTTGGTAGTCTGACCTCTAACCAAGAATAGAGAAGATTTTCAATACTATTTCGAATCCAAAAATCGATAAAACTTTTGATTCACAATTCTGAAAGACTTGAAACTTAAACTAAGGTTAAAGATATTGAAATAACTTAAGAAAAATGGGATTAAAGCTTTGCGGCACCAAAACCGGGCTAAACCCACAAATTGGGCCAACTCTCAAACAAAGCCTCCAAATCACTTAAAATTTGGTATGCGTCTTCTCTAGTATGTCAAGAATATATCTCAATCAAAAATCAAGAAAATTATAGTCAAAGTTCTAATATTTTTTTGTTTGAAGGAATGTTGCACCAAAATTGGACAAAAAAAGGAAAATATCGATCTACTCTTACTCATGAGTGATCTTGGATAAGTCCTCACATGTTATAGCAAGTTAGATCACAGCACAAACTTAAACCAAAGTACCCTCAAGATCAAAACCCCAAAATCACCATCTCTTGAGCCAAATGGCAAACACAATAACTTGCAAATACTAAGTGTCTAGATAGATGAGATGTAGTCTCCAAGAGATATCATCATCACTTACACGTTCTTGACATACAGCAAGATCAAAAGGGTAAGGAGAAGCACCAAAAACTAAGTCAAATCAAGATTTTATCACTTAAGTACAAGAGGGAAATATTTAGACGAATTTTGATCTCTATTGATACTTGGAGAAGAATGTTTACAGTCACTCCCTAGCCACACACAAAGAATGGTAAAAAAAGCTCAATAATAAGAGCCTCTCACGTGTCCCACAATGTTCTTTTTAATGAACCCTAACTCTCCTTTTAAAGGTTTGGACCAAACTCTCCAAAAACTTGACCTAGCCATCTCTCTTCTTTCTTATATACAGAGGCTCACAAAGAAAACTCTAATCAACACATCTAGTTGGATTTCATCCACTTACATGGGTTAACCTGTTAACTCAATATCATATCAGATTTTACACTTACACATGGTCAAAGTGCTCACACCCATTAACCATTAGTGAATCAACCCTTGATTCACTTTATATTTTCAGCATATATATATAAGGCATAAACCACTTAAATCAATACCACAGTTTCGCACACCACCACTTTTTAGTATTAGAAAATTTACCAAAATGCCCCTCTATCATTTCCCATGAAGCTTTCTGCTTCCTTTGCCATGAAGCATCACCCATACTTTGCCATCTTCCATGTGACCCTAATGACTTGCGGCCAAGCCTCTGACGCACTCTGATCCCACCAAACCATCCTCATTTGCAAACGACCTAAGTTACTTGGTGTACTACATGTTTCTCCTCGCACATGATGGCACCTAGTTTCCTTGACCACACAGGACCTCGGCTCCTCCCTGAACCTTGTCCTAGTTCACCTTCCCGTTACCTATCATGTCCTCCATTGGTAGTTTCCACTCTGAGCCCTCACCATCTCGGCTTATAATCACCCCAAAAGTCTCGGTCATTTTCGACGACTCCTTGATCATCTTGACCTCAGCTCCTCCTAAGCGTAGTCATGATCCCTTGACTACTTTGGACCTAAGCTCTCCTAACTTAGCCATGGTTTTGTCCACCTTACCATGACGTAGCTCTGAAGTTCTACAACCAACACAAATAAGCAAACTATCACGTAGAACTGCACGAGACAAAATTATCAATATGTCTAATTGATGGTAGCGAGGACACTTACCTCAAAGCTTCCATCTTGAAAGTATCATTGCAAAACATGGCTCTGCTCAAACTTCACCATTCATGGTTCTTGTCCATCTTGTGTGAGCTCAACTATTCCACACGGCATCCACGACTATTCTGGACCTCAGTTATCCCCTATCTAGTCCCAGTCTCTTCGCCGTTGACAATAGTTGCCTCCAAGCCACCTGCATAGCAACAGACTAACCATTTTCAGACACAAGTTCTTCGCAACTTGACTAACATCAGTCCATGAATGCACCATGCAGTATATGCAACAACCTAGGTCAAATCAAATCAAACTAAGACTGTAGTTCCCAAAACACCACTTTACAGTCGATACCAACACGGGGGCCGGTCAAACCACCAACCGCAACCGATCAAACCATCGACCAAATGCCGGTTTGATCGTCGCCTACCACAATTGGTCTTACCACCAGCCCTAAGCCAGTCAAAATGTTGGCAACTAAATGCAACTAAAAAATTGCAAACTCTCAAAAACCAAACTCAAACTTCGCAAACTCTCTGAACCAAAAATCAATTACTCATTACAACCATAGGGCATCCTCCACATGGTCTCACAAAAGGAGATATTATCATGCTTTAGAATCACATCAAACCTAACCTTCCTGTCATCTTGAGCATAAAAGGGTTCTCGTAGGTAGGGGTGAAAACGGGGCAGATATTTCTTATCTGATCTGGAGCTAGATCCGATCAGAATTGAATCCGGGAAGAAAATCTAATATCTGGCTAGATCTAGGACGAGATCCAGATTTAGGATAGGATACAGAGCAAACAGTATCTAGCAAAACTATGACGGACCTAGATACCGGGATAACTCCTATCCGGATATCTAGTAAGTACCATTTGACCTATCCCCATCAGCCCAGCCCAACACCCTCAGTCCCTCACCCAACCCACGTTTGTAACCCTACTCTCATGATTCAAGAGTCCCAGGCTTGAGGCTCCTGGCTGCCGCACACGCACGAGAGGAGAGGGAGGAGTGGAGGACCATAGGATCTTTGCCGCCATCGCCTCTTTGGTCACCGCCCCCACCATCGTCCCCTCTCTAGATCTGGAGGTTGTGGAGACCCTTGTCGCTAATATAATGATGACTGAGGTATGGCAGATTGGCAGTATTCACTTCTTTAGTTAGTATTTCCTTCTAACCTAGATGTTAAATGACAATTTGACATTACAAAATTGTAAGATGAAGAAGAAATAGCTAATGATGAGGCTTAAGGAGGAGTTGTACCATGAAGATGTATGTTGTCCTTATTCTTATTGCTAAGTTCTTTGGTGGCTCCATGGCTACAACAACAACAACTTTGTTTTCTTAATATCATGTATGGTCAATAAAACTTCCGGTTGAAACGGTTTTGGTTTGGTTGATATTATGTATGGTCAATATTTATGTTATGCAATATGTATGGACTCATGTTCAATGCTTTAAATTTGAAATGATTGTGATTTGGTTGGTATTATGTATAGTCGCTTTGTCTCTTTAGTAATTATTATTTTGGTTTGTTTGATATTATGATTATATACTCATGTAGTTTGGTCTAACCTATATTATTCTATATATGTGTGTACTATCCACCTATTTTATCTATTTTCCAATCCAATTGTGTTATGTATCCATCCTATTTTTATATCACGAATAATCCAAGTTCATATCCAGTTGATCTATATTCGATTCTAAATTCAGTATAAAAATATAAGTTAGGATACGAAATGGACAATATCTCCTATCCATCCCGTTTTCACCCCCTACTGCTAGGTCGTCCCATGTACCAAATTTACTTTAACACGATGTACGTACTCATGCAAACCTCTTTGCTAAAACTGATGTTTTACAGTAAAGAATTAAGACTGAAGGGTGCACCAAATTTGCTTGCAGATTCTCCTGCTGAAGATAGTGGGCCTTGCACGCAACAGCCACTGTAACATCAGCGCCGCTGCACCCGGACAAACTTGTCCCACCTTGAAAGCTGGTTAGGGATCGTGTGGCTCCATCTTTTACGTACCCGTACTACACGATATATTTATTGGAGCCGGATACACACACATGATATTTTCTTTAGGGGGTTGTTGTATTGTATCTAGCTATCTGCGCATACTGGTTTTTGTTTTGGAGAAGAGAACCATTGTAGGTCCGCTCGAAAAAGACGAAACTCTCGCCTTCGTACGAGACAAGTATGAACGGCGACTGTGGTGGGTCTCGGCACAAGTTTTGGAGGGCCATTGGCACTGATGAGCTTGGGGTTGTACTCTTGCTAATCAAGTAGACAACGTACTATGCCATGTAGTATATATAATCTTAACTAGGTCGCTAAACAGCGAGTGATATATGACCCCATCTTAACCATGGTCCTGCTTTGCATGTTACGAATATACGAGTCCTCTATATCGTTTGAGCACAGTGTTCATCAAGATATTAAGCAGAATTATCTGTAAAAAAAATACTAGACAGAAATGGGGCAGTGATCCGTCGAGCATTTGTTGTTTTGTACCCTCCGGTTTCTTCCGTGGCCAGCTACCGACACGTACCAACTAACGCCTTTTAGCCCGGGCCCACGCGGCCAGGCTACGATACGAGCGCCACCGCCTCCGGAAAAAGAGAGAGAGAGAGAAGAAGGCGCCACGTTGCCCCACCGAACTCGCCTCCCATCGCCGTCGGTTCCTCATCCGACGGATGGCCGTCACCCACGGACCACGGTGTCCCACTGTCCCGGACCTTGCCTGCTCGGGAAGAAAGACTCGCGAGATACGACGGTACGATATGATTCGCCGAGCGAAACGACTCGCCGGGGAGCTAGCTACGTGAGCCGCCGATCTCGCATCGGACGGCTCGCGCCCCGTCCACGGCGGTAGATTGATCTCGGTACGGCTGCAGCATCGCGGCGTCTCAACGGCTATAACTGGGACATCCGCGCATGTTACCCGCCATATCTGTCTCCCTCCCCGTCTCAAAAGAACTAGCAGTAGTAGGCTAGTACATCCACCCCACCTCCCCCTGCAGGTGGGTCCCACCGCGAACTTCCATTGAGCCGCCGCTGGACGGCATTGTGTTCTTGGGACGGTCGGGCGGGCGGGCGCGGGATGGCGTCGTCGGGCGGCGGGTACGCGGAACAGCCGCCGCTGGACGGCATTACCATCGACAGGGTGCAGCAGCCGGCGGCAGCGGTGCCGAGGCCGCCGGGAGGTGGGTTCGCGCGGGGGCTGATGAAGCAGCCGTCGCGGCTGGCGTCGGGGGTGCGGCAGTTCGCGTCGCGGGTGTCGATGAAGGTGCCGGAGGGGGTCGCCGCCATGGGCATGCGGCCGGGGCAGATGACACGGATGCAGTCCAGCGCACAGATGGGGCTGCGCGGCCTGCGCTTCCTCGACAAGACGTCCGGAGGCAAGGAGGGCTGGAAGGCCGTCGAGCGCCGCTTCGACGAGATGAACAAGGCCGGACGCCTCCCCAAAGAGAGCTTCGGCAAGTGCATCGGTGAGTCGCTACTGGCCGTGTCCGCTAATGGTGTGATCCAGAATGGTGAAGTATTAATCTCAAGTAATTAATCTCTAATTAGAACCGCAAATATCTGTCAAAATGGCAATGAGTATGGGAATCTTGTGTTGGAGGCATCTTGTTTGTTTTTATTCATCATTTTTGTGCTTTGCAACAGTTCTTTCATGCTACCATCAACTGTGCCCGTTTCCCCCAAAGAATTGGCATCGACTGTGCCTGTTTGCCCAAAGAGTTGGCAGGGCAGGTGTAGCACCGCCATTACAGAGAGGTGAATAGGAGCAACACAATCAGGAGATTTTTTCCTAAAAATCTTTTCCTAAAACAAAAATCAAGACTCGTCACTTTAGTACGTATCTAAAACTATAGAGATCATAGCCTAAACACCTACAAAGAAAGCTTTAAGAAAAACCGAACTAGATGAGGCTTTTGAACCACGGGCGGTCAAACCTTCAACTCAAACCAGTCTGATCTCTCTTGTGTGGTCTGACCGCTCCCACAATGGTGGCCTGACCTCTCCCTTAGGCTAGAGCTGAAAGTCAGTACGATTTTAAAACTGGGAATTAATGAACTCACACACCTTCTCTAGTATATCGGGAACTTATTTCAATCAAATATCAAGAAGATCATTACCAAAGCTCTAATCCTTTTTTCATTTGAAATAATGTTGTATCGAAACCAGGCAAAACACATGAACTTTAAGCAAGACTTGCCCGTGCATAAAAGATGGTCAAGATTACCTTGGATCTACTCCCACATATCCTAACAACTAACAAGCCTAATCACAGCAAGAAGCCAAGCAAAAAGTCCTTAAATCAAAGTACTCCAAAATTATCCTTTCTTGAATTAAAATTGGGCAATCACAAGAACTTACTATAAATGTGCCTAGATGATAAGACCTAGACTCCAAAAGATATATCTATCACTTACACATCCTTAACACAAAGCAATACCAAGACGGGAGAAGAAAACACAAAAAAAACCAAGCTAAATCAACATATCAACACTTGAGCAAAGAGAAAAAAAGACTTGGACGAATATATATATATATATATATATATATATATATATATATATATATATATATATATATATATATAAATACTTACAACCTCTTCCTAGACAATCATAAAGCCTAAGAATAACAAAAAGCTCAAGACAAAGGGTCACAACTCATTTCTAAAAAATTCTCTCCAAAAACCTTAACCTACTCCTAGAGGCTTAGCACTAGCTTACCAAGGCTTCCCTCTAAGTCACCTCTCACCCTTTTTTTATATAGGGAGGCTCACAAGAGAAACCCTAATTAAAACTATCCACTTACATGGGCTAACTCGTCAATCCAACACCATATTGGGTTTTACACTCAAACATACACGTTTCTCAAAACGTATATACCCATTAACCCAATAGTGAATCAACACGTGACCCACTTAATATTTCCAGCACATCCTTAACCTAAACTACTTAGATCACCACCACGGTTTTGCACACCACCACTTTGCTGGTATTAGGCAATTTTCTAAAATGCCCCTTTACCGTCCTTTCACAAAGCTTCCCACTTCCTTCTCCTTGAAGCAACACTATACTTCATCTTCAACACCATATGACCCCAATGACCTACCGCCAAACCTCTCACGCGTCTGGATCCCACTGAACTGTTCTCACTTAGAAACAGTCCTAAGTCACTTGGCACGCCACATACCTCTCCATCTAGCATGACGGTGTTGGGAATAATCCCACATCAGTTGTGGGAACGAGAAAAGTACAACTTATAAGTGTGAGAGAGACCTCACCCAATACCACTTATAAGGTTGTTGCTTTAGGGCTTGCATGTGACAGCCTGTGGGCTTAGTTGTGTTCAACCCATTGGAATTAAGACCTAGGGAGTAAACCTGGCTTACTTGACCATTCTGGACTTCAGCTCCTCCCTAAGCTTAGTCCCAGTCAACCTTGTTGTTGCCCATCATGACTAGCACTAATAGCTTTCGCTCTGGTTCCTTGTCTTCCCATTGTAACCACTCCGCTAGTCTTAGTCATGTTTTGGTGGCACCTTGATCGTCCTGGACCTCAACTTCCCTAACCTAGTCCCGATCCCTTGACTACTTTAAAACTAAGCTCTCATAACTTAGTCCCAGTCCTATTCGTCTCACCATAATCTAGCTTCGGAGTCTTACAACCAATAACAACAAGCAAACTATTGTGTAGCATCGTATAATACACAAAGTAATCAATTGACATAATTGATGAGCCATGAACACTTACCTTCACCTCAAAGCATATCTGCATGCTTTGATACGTAGCTCATAGTGCCTAATGACTAGTTGTCACGTTTTCACATTTTCGAACTGCACAAACCATCTCTATGTGTATCGACCTCATCACTTGGTGTACTACGTGTACCAACTCGTCCCTTCACGATCCTTATCTTTTCTGTGCTTCCCGCTTGAGCCACGTAGTCTCATTCGGATTTACACGATTGCTCCGGACGTTAATACCCCTGCCTAGTCTCAACCCATTGTTGTTGACAGCTATGTCCTCCAAGTTACCTGCACATTCAAAGATCAAGCAACCATATCGAGCACAAGTTCCATACACTTGACTCATTTTATTCGAAGTCATGCATCATGCAACACATCACACAAAACACCGGCACCCATACCATGCACATACTCAACCATTCTAATCCATAGATTCTAACCCTAGGACCAAACCCCAAACTAAAATACACAATTTCAGCACCAATTCACCAAAAACCAATCTAACTGCCATTATCTAGCTGGTCAGATCACCAGTGCCAGTCTGACCGCTTAAAAGCACCAAAAAACACACTATCTAGAATTTCGGTATTTATCTATCTAATTTTAGCTCAAGTGTCCAATTTTCATGATACTATGTGCAAACTCATCCTCAAACACTCCCACACAAATGTTTGGTGACCTTTGATTAAAGGTTGCACCACCGATCTGATCACCATTGAAAAGCCGAACAGACTGCTTCTGGCTGGACTCATCATGGCCCCAATGTCGGTCAAACAGTTAGTCCTAATAGCAATTTCTTAATTACAAATTCCCAAAAAATAAAATCAAACTTTACGAACTCTCTTAAACCAAAAATCAAATACTCATCATAACTATGATGTAACCTTCACTGGTCTCACATTAGGCTTACCTAACTGAGATCCACTGTTTGGCCCTCAAGAATCTCCTCAAATTAATGCTTGTTGTCCGAAACGGTCCCTGAACAATAATCAGGAACAACAAAATCAAGTACTGACACGAGTCGGAGTACAAGTTTACCCTCATGCTTATGATTATGCTTGAGGCAAGTAGGTGATGAAGTTATACCACTAGAATCATTTCTAGTTGTTAATTTGGACCTCGAATAATGCCCATGATTCATGATGTTATATTAAAAAAAGGTTTTATTCCCAGCGAAAAAATGATTCATGATTCACTGATGGACCTGCTTCTGAATTCAAGGCATGGGGGACTCCAAGGAGTTCGCCGGCGAGTTGTTCGTGGCGCTGGCGAGGCGGAAGCACCTGGAGCCGGACGACGGCATCACCAAGGAGCAGCTCAAGGAGTTCTGGGAGGAGATGACCAACCAGAACTTCGACTCGCGGCTGCGCATTTTCTTTGACATGTAATAAAGGTTCACCGCCCCCCGTAAATTTCCACGCCAACGAACACAGGAATCAATCACCTACTGATAAAATGAAATCTCCTCTCTGCGTCTGGAACAGGTGCGACAAGAACGGCGATGGGATGCTCACAGAAGATGAGGTCAAAGAGGTGAGGAATTTGCTGGATTGGATCTGCCCTTCTAGACTACGCAAGGAATTAGCCTGGTTTTTTATACCTTTTCCCTGTAGGTTATCATATTGAGCGCATCGGCGAACAAGCTGGCCAAGCTGAAGGGTCACGCCGCGACCTACGCGTCGCTGATCATGGAGGAGCTCGACCCCGACGACCGCGGCTACATCGAGGTAGTCCTCCTGAAACGTTTGCTTCTTTTCTGACAAAGCGACGTGATGAGCGCAGGCTTCTTAAGGTATACTATGTATCAATGCAGATTTGGCAGCTGGAGACGCTGCTGCGCGGGATGGTGAGCGCACAGGCGCCGGAGAAGCTGAAGCGGACGACGTCGAGCCTGGCGAGGACGATGATCCCGTCGCGGTACCGGAGCCCGCTGAAGCGGCACTTCTCCAAGATGGTGGACTTCATCCACGAGAACTGGAAGCGGATATGGCTCCTGACGGTGTGGCTGGCCATCAACCTCGGCCTTTTCGTGTTCAAGTTCGAGCAGTACAAGCGCCGGGCAGCGTTCCAGGTGATGGGCTACTGCGTCTGCATCGCCAAGGGCGCCGCCGAGACGCTCAAGTTCAACATGGCGCTCATCCTCCTGCCCGTGTGCCGGAACACGCTCACCACGCTCAGGTCCACCGCCCTCAGCCGGGTCATACCCTTCGACGACAACATCAACTTCCACAAGGTACGTACAGAGCTCAGCTGAACCGAACCACACGTGCTGGCTAGCTAAGAGGGTCATCTGAATCCTTGTGCTGTGAACACCATGTCAGGTCATCGCGCTGTCGATTGCGGTCGCGACGGCGGTCCACACAATAGCCCACGTGACCTGCGACTTCCCCAGGCTGACCACCTGCCCGAGGGATAAGTTCATGGCCACATTGGGGCCCAACTTCCACTTCAGGCAGCCGACGTACCCGGACCTGCTGGCGAGCGCCCCCGGGGTCACCGGCGTGCTCATGATCATCATAATGTCATTCTCCTTCACGCTGGCCACGCACTCCTTCAGGCGGAGCGTCGTGAAGCTGCCGTCGCCGCTGCACCACCTGGCCGGTTTCAATGCCTTCTGGTACGCCCACCACCTGCTGGTGCTCGCATATGTCCTCCTGGTGGTGCATTCCTACTTCATATTCCTCACCAGGGAGTGGTACAAGAAGACGGTAATCCTCAGACGCCTTCCTTAGCCGCAGATACCTCTTTCCTGTAAATTCGATGTTGTGAGCAGCAAAATGAGACGGTGATGAACGCAATTGTTCACTCAGACATGGATGTACCTGATAGTCCCTGTCCTCTTCTATGCCTGCGAGAGAACGATCAGAAAAGTTCGCGAGAACAACTACCACGTGAGCATTGTCAAGGTAAGCTACTGAATTCGCGTGATTTAGTTCGTATTTCTGGAAACACCATGATTTGGTCCATTCTAACTGTCGGCTATTAATCAATGTTGGCACGTACTGTGCAGGCTGCAATTTATCCAGGAAATGTGCTCTCTATTCACATGAAGAAGCCACCGGGTTTCAAGTACAAGAGTGGGATGTACCTGTTTGTAAAATGCCCTGATGTGTCGCCTTTCGAATGGTATCAATTCAACCTTGTTCCATACATGTCCAAGAAACAATTTATCTGAGGTTCTTGCTTACAGTTCATCAATCTTTGCAGGCATCCGTTCTCCATCACTTCTGCACCCGGAGATGACTACTTGAGTGTGCATATCCGTACACTAGGTGACTGGACATCTCAACTCAGGAACTTGTTTGGGAAGGTCAGTTGAGGCAAAACAACTGCAATACAAGAGCAATACGTTTCTTTCTTAAATAATTATAGGAGAGCAATTTGGATTACCAAAATATGAAGAATTGAATTTAGTACTCATATAGGCTTGCGAGGGACAAGTTACTTCCAAGAAGGCTACGCTTTCAAGACTTGAAACTACAGTTGTGGCAGACGCTCAGACAGAGGACACTAGGTGATTAGCTGCTCATTTGTTTCACGTCTCCCATAAAATTGATCGGTTTTGAGTAGTTACTGAAATGCAAAAATTTTTACTAGCCTGATTATCTTTATTGCGTTTCCTTTAGGTTTCCTAAGGTCCTTATTGACGGTCCTTATGGTGCACCAGCGCAAAATTACAAGAAATACGACATTCTTTTGCTTATCGGTCTTGGAATCGGTGCCACTCCTTTCATCAGCATACTGAAAGATCTTTTGAACAATATAAAGTCTAACGAAGTAAATTTCTTCTTCACTGCAAAGTATTCCCAATGTTATATATATACTGAAATGAATTGATGGAACAGGAGGTGGAAAGCATACACGGTTCTGAGATAGGCAGCTTCAAGAACAATGGGCCAGGAAGAGCTTACTTCTACTGGGTTACCAGAGAGCAAGGATCCTTCGAATGGTTCAAAGGAGTCATGAATGATGTTGCTGAGAGCGATCACAATGTACTATCTCACTCTTGAGTTTTCCATTTCATCTTCCCATACTCTCCTTCAGTCACATAAACAGGAAGTAAGATAAAATATGGCAATTACAGAATGTCATAGAGATGCACAATTACCTGACCAGCGTGTATGAAGAAGGCGACGCGAGGTCAGCACTGATTGCCATGGTTCAGTCACTTCAACATGCCAAAAATGGCGTGGATATCGTCTCCGGCAGCAGGGTATTTGCCAACCTACCCCTTTTTATCTGAAGATGAGTTCCCATATGTTCTTGCTTCCTTTTCTGATCATCTATTGCAGATTCGCACACATTTTGCAAGACCAAACTGGAGAAGGGTGTTCTCTGATTTGGCCAATGCCCACAAGAACTCTCGTATAGGTGAGCTAGATTCAATAAACATCATGTGATGACAGATTTATACTTCACAGTACAACAGTTAATATGTACACGAATCTGCAGGCGTTTTCTATTGTGGATCTCCAACGCTCACGAAACAACTCAAGGATCTTTCAAAAGAATTTAGCCAGACAACCACAACTAGGTTCCATTTCCACAAGGAAAACTTCTAAGACCATACCAGAAGAATTTTAACAGATTGCAGATATACTTGTATAGGAAAAGAAATGCGATAGCATTCAGATAGCAAATATAGCTTTATAAGTTTGGTGGTACGCTAAGGTTGTACAAAGTAGGTTGAAAGCTAATGTCACCATCATACATAGATTCTAGAATGTTCAGAGAAATTTATACTGGAACAGTGAGATTGCTTGCTAGAATAATTGAGTTGCCGGTGGTGCTCCTTGAACACGCAAATTTTCTCTCTTCAGTTTTTCTGCCTTAGCTGTCTGTGTATTGCGCTTACTAACACTGTTCTGTATCCTAGAAGCTTCTTGCATATCAGTTGCAACACTTGCATCTTGCACTGGCACAAGCGCCAGAGAACTTGGTGTGCTTCCTGCACTCTGAGAATTTCCAGATGCACTCCTGTTTTTTGGAGGCCTGCCTCTTTTTTTAGGTTGATTATCACCAGATGCACTCCTGTGTTTTGGAGGCCTGCCTCTTTTTTTAGGTTGATTATCACCGGACATAGTTCTATCCTTTCGAGGCCTGCCCCTTTTTCTAGGCTGATTACTAGCATTCAAGCATACTTGAGTATTTTCTCCTCCTGTGAGCATCAATAACCCACCACTCGTGGCATCATTGGATGCGGAAGCCGGAAGCAACCCTGGTACGTTGTTTGAATGTTGGCCATTTGCCGCTCCAATCACCATCTGATTGCTCATAACATCACTTCCTTGGGATATTGGAACCATATCTGATGTTTTGTTCATGTTGCCTTCCATTATGGCATAAACTTTTCTTGGTCTGCGCACCTTAGGTCTGTAGTCGGGAACTGTATTCTGAAGTTCGCATTTGTCCATAACAAGTGTTTTGAGTGGAATGGTTATGTCCAATGACAGCAGGACCTCCTCCAGTTCGTGCCACTCAAGATCTTCCTGGTCTCCATCTTCGTATACAATATTGTACCAATTGCTTTCACTGTCATACTTGACCACTTTCCCTACATAATACTTGTCTCCAAAAAGCTTTCTCACTTTCCGCCCTTCTAGCCATTCACCAAAACGAGGATCAACTTGAGATTCTGCGGCATCTTTTACTTCAGGTTGTGAACCAGATGAGCAATCGGGAGGCAAGTCTGGAACACCATTGATAATGATGGCAGGCTCTCTGACAACTTTCACGACAGATGCAGTTTCTGACTCTTGCATGCCATGAACCTCCTCCATGACCTGATATTGCACCAATTATTGTTAGGTTTAGATACAAACAGTCCTGGAGCAGAAAGGAAATAGGAAACATCCACAAGTCATTATAACAAGCGTTAAGCAGAAGCTCAAGCAAGAGTTCACAGAAAAAGTAACCATGAACTGAGCACTTCACAGCTAAAATGCATGTTTTAAATGAGTCAGGCATGTAGAAACATAAAAGGTATTGGATAGAACACACATGCTAGCTAAAATATTCACCCCAAAAATTACATTGTGATAATTCGACCTGGAGCATTGTTAGAATTCAGCTTCCAACATCTGCTTGAGTCACCTATCTGAAAGTTCTGATAACATCAGACACAAATTTAGATATTTTCAGTGAAGCAACTAGACAACCTCCCACATTGAACACACGAATAGAAGCTGGATTGAACAAACAAGCACAACCCAATTCTCTTTACAATTTCCACAATGTTCATGGAAAGAACGCAAAACAATGACACAGATTGAACAATACATCAAAGCTTCTCTGGAGTTTTGCCAATCAGAATGCTAAATATTAGATAAAACTTCCAACAAAGCAAAAGCCTGAGGCAAATTTCATCATCGCTCAAGGAAAAATGTGCCATTTGTGAACAGAACACTTCAGAACTATAGTTCAGTTCAGATCTTTCATTTGAGCTGATAGATAGCCCATTGTGTCAGTAACTTAGCAGTGCAGCAAGCTTTTTTATCGATAAGTGTTGCAGTAAGCATATTCCAACATTGCTTCCTTCAAGTGTGGTTTTCCTTACAGTGGCCCTTCCATCGTTTAGGTCATTTACGCACAAGTCTGCATCCGAAATGCCAATTTACCATCTAAACTATCTTAAGCGTCTACGAGATCCACCCATAGATTTCTTTCTAGAACAATGGGCACCACCGCACCAGCGCCATTTTCATCAGAAACCCAAAAGATCCAAAACAGGTAGACAAGGTGCTTGGTTTACAACAGAGATCGCAGGCGGCATTTCATCGAACAGACGGCGTGCGCAGCATACAGAACATATTACAGAGGATAGAGGCTAAAGCTCTACGGGCAAAGCCAAACCTAAGGGGAAAATGTAGGGGCAAATAGCAGATAGAGAGAAACGGTTGTTATACTTACTTACATCGGGCTCAACGGCGGAGGCAGAGGCTGCAACGGTGCCTCTGCGAGGGCCTGTGTTAGCACGGCTCGGAGGTGCGGTGGCTCCGCGAGACCGAGCTCGCCGGGTCGCACGAACCCTAGAATCAGAAGGGATGGGTGGAGCCGGAGAGCACGACCCGAAAGAAGCCAGGCTCTACGCCGGAGGAGCGGGCCCGGCGAGGAGTCGCGCGACGGCGAGAGGGGAGGAGTCTGCCGCCCTCAGTATCGTGCGGGGAGAGGCGGCTGGGACCAGCCTGGGGAGTGGGGGCACCGCGATAGCGGGAAGGAACGCCGGACAGAGCGTGGAGGGGATCTAGGACCCTTTCTTTTCGGCCGAAATGTCTCTCGCCCGAATAAATAACTAATTAATTTTTATTATATTTTATAATAGTTTATAGGATAGTTTTTTTAAACGACTTTATCAGTTTATCGGTATTTGATTCACTTACGTAACTACTCACGCTAGAACTAAAAGCTACCGGCCCTAGTCACAAACCACAGCTTAAAAAGAACTCATCCTTAACTGTGATCGGCTGTAGCATTTTGGTCCTGACCCCTGTGTGATCTCAGATATCGTCAGGTTGTTCACTCGACCCGCCAAACCTAGTGAATTCACCAACATGGCCTGCAATGGACCAGAAAAAACAATTTACATCCGGTTAATTGCTTTCCGGGTTCAACCCACAAAACGGTGAATGGGCTAGGTTAGAGACGGGTTAGAACCAAGAAACCGTCTCAACACATCACAATCATCGTCCCAATCAGTCGAGAGCTCGACTGCCCGAGGCTGTGAGGCGGCGGCGGCGGCGGCGTCCACCCTCCATCCCTTTTTCTAGCCGGCATCCACCCCGCCACCGCCTGTCAGCATCCATTCCCGATGACTCGGCGCCTTACCCACGACCACCTCCACCACCTGCCACCTCCTCACAGTGTTCGCCGGTGCCGGCATCTTAGCCATTGCCTCCAATGACTAAATCTTGCCACAAGCCCACCGAATCTAGGTTGCACGGCGACGAAGCCGAGCAAATGGCCGCGATAGGTGATGAAGTGGGAGGAGAAGGCCTGGTTGTGGTAGGCCATGCTGCACCGCCATCGTCGCCTTCTTTTTTAGCTCGTTGCTGTTGGACGAAGGTCGTGGGCGTTCAAGTCCTCAAGATCCCCATCGCATCAGGTACATCCCAACCCATCTAAACCGTGGATCTAACCCAAATCAACTCACCAACTCCACCACCAGCCAACCCGTTGAAACCAAAACAACCCAGCTAAAAACTCTCGCCTGCAGGGCGGGTTAAAAAAACTAGCCTAGCCCGCCTTAAACCGTGCATGTACAACTTTGTGGCCTGGGTTGCCTTTTGGGCTAGGCTATTCTCTTCCTAGATTGGGTTGGGCCCGGCTTATTCATAGGACTTCTCTATAGGCCCTGTTTGGATATGCTTATCTGAGAATCGATTTTAATTTGATCAAGATTTTCTGATAAGTCGCGATCTGAAGAATCTGCGATCTGAATAATCTGAATAATCCTGATGAGGCTTGCGGTACAGGATTTTGGATTCTCAGTGCAAATGCTGATTTTTCCCACCGCGGCGGTTGAAAGAATCGAAAAATAATCAAAGTGTTTGGGTGGGATTCTCGCTTAATTCTACCCAGAATCGGATTTTAAGCGTATCCAAACAGGGCCATAAATTTCAAAGATCATGGATATCTACTTTCCCTCCGTGACCGTCGGCAATATGACTTCGTTGCAAAATTCAGAGTTTCTCGGGAGAAAGATAAAGAAGTTTAACAGGTTCATCGATTCAAATACTGGGTAACAAGATATTTATCTAGAATATTCTACGCAAAACTTGGATAATTACGGTTGAACAAAAACGGGCTTTCAAACCCGTTTGGTCTGTTCTTAGCGCATAATATTGCATGCATGCATGCTTGTAGCGGCAGCGGCCTGCATGACATGCAGATTTTTCTCCGGTTTGGCAAGACCGTACAACTCGGTTTTAAACACGTACTTTATTCATGAGTTATCTATCTATTTATATTATTAAAATAATAGAAAAGGAAGCATCATATCCGCTTTCAAAGTCTAGAAATTTTTATGTTAATCGAAAGAAAAAGAAAAAAATATATACCATCAATTATGGTAATTACAATGGTCTAGATTAATCATAGAATTGTTACAATTGTATCAAAAATATGAGTCAATGTTTAATCATAAGTATTAGAGTTGTATTGTAGTAGCTAGTTGTGTAGTTGTGCGGGAGAAAGAACTAGAAATTACCACATTACTTGAAGCAAAAGGAGAAAAATCTACGCCATTAATTTTGATAGACCCATATTATAATGGTGTAGATTAATTAGACATAGATTTGAGAACTTTTATAGTTGTTTAAGGAATACCGTTGTGTTTCTATTATAAACATTAGACTTATACAACAAGTACAACTCTATACTTCGAAATAAACATATACATTATAGTATCTAGCTCCTCAAATTGCACGGAAAAATTGGCTAGTTAATATAAATCATAGGATCTTCTAAAAAAATATTAATCTCGGTTAATCCGCTTAAAAATAAATTAGGGTGCCACACTGTTTTATGCCGTGGGGTAAGAGCCTTAGAAGCCAACCAGTTCTACCAATGTGAAGATTAGGTTTTCTGACTAAATTATATTCATCTCTCATATTTGATCTTGTAGCCTTTGTGTTGGGTAAGTCTTGCATGCCTCTAAAAAAAGTATGACCAATGGATATATGAAAAATAATATGTCAAATGGAGTTTTCTGGAATGCACCGGGAATAACCCATCCAGGGCTCGTGTCGATCATGGATTTAAGCTCTACAATGCTTACTGCTTAGTTTCTTGTTGTCATCCATTAGTTTTACTTGTTTATCTTAACAATCGCCTTACATCACATTGTACATACCATGAATTTTGATTACAAGCACATTTTAGGTTGCACATGGTGATTGTGACAAAGACTTACGTGAGAATATAACGATCATGCATTATTCGCACTTGGGAAACTCTGTCCGCAGAAACTCTGTCCGCAAAAGTTCTTTTGACCATCGCAACAAAATCCTGATATTTTCACATTTCTGCTGCTGTCATGCATGTCCAAAAATGATTATGCTACTACTTTTTAGTTATTATAATTAACAGTTCGCAAGTGGCAAGGAATCACTAGCTAGTTTACAACTGCCATTCGTGGGAATTACAAGGACCACTCTTATTAATTGACTGTTACTAACAAACACTCCTTTATGTTGTCACAGAGCATACGTAAATATATTTCTGCCCTAGCTGATTCCACCTTTTCACTGCGCCATTTCCCCCTTTAGAAGGAATTTCTGTGGAACCTTTTGACCTTATTCTCACATTCAGTGTCCTTAATCTTGATTCCGTCCTTAGACAAACTAATGATACTCTCCCATTCAGGATCCCTCGCTCGAGTGCGCAAAGATCATATGTCTTTTTTGCTTTGTTCTAACCCCAATAGCTTGCTAAGAAGGGGTTAGGGAGGGCTACTCCCTACATTTCTTACTAGGGCCAACAACAGCATCCAAGTGTGCACCTTTTGGTGTTCATGCCATGTGTTTTGCTTATGATTGATTTATCCAAAAAAGCAAGGCCATCATTTGATTCTTGAGCCTTCACTTCTTGTGTAAGCAATTTGCATAATATTTATAGAGAGGGAATGCAACACCTCACATGATTCCCTTGTTATTCCTCCTCCACTTGAGAAAGTGGATTGGTGCTTCTAATTGTATATACTTTGTGGATATTTTGCATGCTACTACAAAATATGCTCTGCCCTAACACCATGCATTGCTAGTCACATTCTCTTCCCATTTCTCGTCATCATGGAGCTAGCGAGTCTACCTGAAGATTAGCACATTAGCCAACATCAACTGTCGCGCGGCGTTAGCTGAAAAAGGCTCAGATTAGCAGGTGCAGAAGGCGGCGTTAGCTGAAAAAGGCTCAGATTAGCAGGTGCAGAAGGCGGCATTTTACCTATATTCTATAGTAGCACATTCAGCAACAGCAATTACATGTCCATGAACTTAACATGTATAAGAATTTGTGCCAAAAGGAGTACTTATTATAAGTTGGAATGCTCGCTTGTGTATTGCACAGACCAAAGGGGTTTATATAGTACAAACTCAACACGCACACACCCTAAACCCTAGACAATGGAAAAAGACACTAATACCCTTAACACCCCCTCAAATACAAGGTATATACATTAGCATTATATTTGGAAGGGTTGACTAACATAGAAAAAATCTAAAATCCATATCTTTAAGACATCGTCATGGCGTGCAGCTCTTGGAAAATTATGTCAGAAAGATCGCCCCCCATCCGAAATCGTGCGGCAACCCATAAAGCACAAAGTGCAGGGATCAAAAAGATAGAGGTAAGCGGGAGCAAAGTTGACCATGGTAACTCGACGAAAAGGATGTGGAAGGTGACACAAGTAGAGAGAGCTGTCAAATTAAACCGAAGAGGGAGATAGAAGCATAGTAGCATAGATTGAAGCCCAAGATGGTAGCAGTGTTGTGCACAAGAAGCGCAACGGAGACATGGTGCAGAAGAAGCGTGGCGGCCTTAGAAGCTCAGAACGACAGCTCAAAGAGAAGCGACGGCATCATGAAAACTTTTACAACCTGCAACGACTCAAAGAAAAGAGCGGCGTCTGCGGCTATGCGAAAGGAAAGAGATGATCACACCCATCGAGAGGATGAACCATGGTTAGCAAAGCAGTCAGCTAACTGACAAAGATTTTGTAAACTCACACAACTTTGACGAAATAAAAGATAGATATTTTGGACTTAGCTGCTACACAAAACCAAAAAACACCATAGGCCATCCAAACACCTTAAATCCACATAAAACTCCCCCTCTTCCCCACTCTCTCTTCCTCTCTCTCCCCTACACCCGACTCCCTTCTCTGGTGAATGGTAGCCGGGAGGCTAGCCAAGGTGGTGGCTTCAACCGAAGCCACAAAGCGGCGCGGGCTGCCGACGAGGAGGCCAAGGCAGTGGGGATCGAGGGTGGCAGAGGCCGAATCCATGCGAGGCAGCGGGTTCCCATGGCCAGGAGGGCCGAGGCAGGCGGTGGAGGGCCCAGAGCCGGCGGTTCCGACGATGAGGAGGCCGACTGAGGCGACAACGACCGAATCCAGTGTAGGCAACGACGGCTCGACGAAGGAGCCGCCGGATTCGGTGGTGGCGGAGACAAGAGGGAACCAAATCCGGGCGGATCTAGCTAGAGGAGGCGGCCGGAGAGGGTGATGGTGCTGAATCCGCACGAGGAGGCGGTCGGAGCGGTGGATGTTGGCGGTGATGTTGGCCAAGGCAACGGCGGCCGAGGCGACAGCTACGGTGGAGCGCCGACACGAGCGCGGGCCGACGGCGCGAAACGCCAGGAAGAGGAGGCGCGGGCTCAGGCGGACGCGACAACGGCAGGCGGCGGAAGGAGGTGCCTACCCCCGGGAGTGGAGCACACTCCTCCCAGGGGCGGCGGCGGAGTTAGGTTGAGAACCTTAGGATCTGATACCATGTAAGTTGGAATGCTCGCTTGTGTATTGCACAGCCCAAAGGGGTTTATATTATACAGACAATGCGCACTACCCTAAACCTTAGACAATGGGAAAAGATACTAATACCCTTAACACTAATTACACTTGAAATCATAGCTAGTTAACAAGATTATCTGCACAGAATACTCTGGTTACAGGCCGACAAAGAATCGGCAGCCACACTCCCCACCTCTAGGAAGTGAGGGAAAGAGAGAGAGCCTTGGCCAAAGCTTGAAATTTCAGAGAGAGAGAGAGAGAGAGAGAGAGATGCATGCTGCTGCTTGCTCTAAAATACTAAGGAGTGGGGGAATTGGTGCGCCCTTAAATATAGGGCTATCCTAGCTTAACAATCCCTTTTGCTAATTCTCCTACCCTATGCAGCATTAGAAGCATTTGCCCTTGGAAACTTACTTTCCGGAAAGGAAAGAAACTGCAGTGGCCTTCATGTGAGTTTGAGAATGTCTTGTGCTATAAAAAAAATCGATAATTGATAGGAGAGCGCAGTATATAGCTAGGGAGATGTAGGCCTCCTGTAAGTGCAAACATGCATCGATCACTTTCATGTCATAATTAATCGAGCAACTCGTCACATGAATCCCATCGTCACATGCAAAAGTATGTGCATGCACATAGAAGAGTTTGAATTGAATTAATCCTGGTTAATGCTCTATATTGTCACATGTCAATATGTCATATGTATATGAGTTTGAATTGTATTTCTTTTACCTTTTTTGACTGTAATTTGCAAATGACCGTACTCGAAACCTCATTGTTTTACAGTCTATGGATTGCCAGGAATCAGGTGTGGTAGTGACAATAACAGCGATGCGGTGCAACTGGAGAGGTAGCAGCCTTCTGCAAAATGCAAGAGTCATTGCTCTATTTGCTTGTTGCATTTTGTAATGCTAGTTAACTCTTTGGAAAGCATGGAGGCTTCTCTGTTGCTCTTCTAATCATTGAGTCCCAACACAAGCCTTAGGGTTCTTATTCTCGTTTGACCCATCTTTCCGGTATCCCATCCCGGACCGCGGTGCTGCTGCGTCGATAGTGCCCGTTGCCGTCGGCCTAAAAGTTTCTTGGTTCTATGCTTCTTCTCTCATCTAACTCTTGGATGGATGATTCCCAAATCTAGCTTGAGAAAGTATACTCGAGATCGAGGTAAGGATTGGAACTGAATTCTTTCTCGTTGGGTGCCTGCTTGCATGTACTTTTACTTACATTTCTTTGTCCTGCTACATTTGGAGGCACAATTAATTGCGGCTTTATTCTTTGGTGACAAAATTTGCGCTGCTTTTGGGCGGTCAAAAGGTTTTGGTACTGCTAGTGGAGATCAATTGCTTTTGAGCCTCCTGCGAATCGAATTTTTCCCGTGCGGCGTAAACCGTTCGTGAGAACTCCCAGCTTATCACGTCATTACGCTTCACAAGAAGCTGTCACAACGAATATCACAGCATTTACCCGTCATTACACTTCACGACAAATGTAGATCACCGACTAACCGTAGTCCTACTAGCAAGGCACCAGATTGCCTTGGTGTTCCATCCTACCCAGGTCGTGCCGTGATACTTGTAGCCATTTCGCGAGTTTTCAGATAATGCGCATTGCCGATTTGCAATTCGTAGGCCGGAGAAGAGTGACACGACCCTCACCGAACAGCGAACCAACTCGGGGGCTAATCCGAGCAGATCACATGCATGTGCGCGTGCAGGCCAATGAGAACACCCGAGAGACGGAAAGCCGGGACACCGCCACGGAGCAGATGGTTGCGCATCACGGACGCCTCGCCTGCGTTAGCGACGCGCCGACAGTGATCCGCACCCGTTTGACCTCCCGCCGCGGCTAGACCGTTGCCGTCTCCCACAACAACGGAGCAGAGCAACCCAACCCACGCGCTGGGGAGGTAGCTAGGACAGTGAGCCAAAATACGAGCAAACTGCCGTGCCATGTCATGTCATATCACTGGTAGTAAAGTCTGCCACTGGGCAGATACATGCACGAAAGCACTCAAGAGTGCGAGCAAGAAGCAAAAACCGAGCACGGTAGCTTGCAGGGTGCATGCAGCACTAAGGATTCCAGGTTTGTTTGCACAGATTACAGAGGAGCATGCTGCACTTTGGGCAATTCAAGCTTTATGGAAGTAACCCGGAACTCACGGAACACAAGTTGTTCTCAAGTCTCTCACACGGGAAGATTTCTCGATCTCTCTTCCCTTTTTTTTTTCAACTTTCATGATGTTTCTGGCTAAAGTTACAGTAATACGCAAGGGAAGGTCAACGACGCCACCCGGACGGACCTCCTCCCTGCCACTGCGCTGCGCACCGGCAGCCGCCACCCTGAGCTAGCTAGTGCCCGTGCTCGTGCGCCGGACCCCACCGACCACCAACGCCTCGACTGATCGATCTCGCTGACTGGCGCCTACGAGGCCAGGTTCACGGGCAGCATGTCGCCGAGGGTGGCCCACAGCTCCTCGTCGACGTCGAAGCCGACCTGCTGCCGCTCCGCCTCATCGGCCGCCTCAGCAGTGGCCCCCGGCACCCGCCACCACCACTCGCCATTGTCGCTGCCGCCCACGAACGCTGTGGCGCCGTTGCTGGTGCCGTCGACCTTGTACTGGGCGCCGTGGAAACAGCTGTTGCCGCTGCTGTGGTTGCTGGGGAAAATGTATCCGCGGTATTCGTAGCTGTTGTCGGACGCCTCCCGCTCGTCGGCCTCTGCCTCCGCCTCGCCGTTCCTCGCGAACCGGCCCTTCACCCTCGGCCGGCTGTCGGCCAGCGTCTTCCTGCACGCGTACTGGCGAAACCAGCGCGACGAAACGTTAACAAAACTGACAAGAGGGAGTGCAATATAGTACGCATTCGCAGGGTGTGGAGGCGGGATGGTACGGTGATCTTCTTGTTGAAGTTCCTCTGGTGGCGTTTCACGCGGTACCTCTCGATCCTCTCCTTCCTCTCCTCGGCGCTGTATCGTCCGACCTTCTGCGAGAACGTCCCGCCTCCGTCTTGGCCACCGCTGTCGCCCGACGGCAGCGGACGCGGCGGCGATGATCCGTTCATCCCCTGTTTTGTTTTTCAGCAAAAACCAAGCCAAGGTAAACGACAGTTCAGTTTCTGATTTACATGCAGCTCAGAATAGTGTTGGTTCCGGGGTTGTTGCGGTACCTGGAGATCGCCGGTGCTGAAGACGCGGCGGATGGGGCACGATGATGTGAACTCGAAGAGATCGCCGGAGGACGAGGACGGGGAGGAAGAGAGCGGCGGCGGCGGCGGCAGCTGGTGCGGGGACGGGGAGGACGACGAGAAGAATGCGCTGCCGCCGTTGAATGGATCGGCGAGCTGGACGTGGAGCGGGAGGGAGTGCGAGCTGATGCTCCTGTGGATGTTGTAATATGACGAAGGGAGCGACGAGGGGTAGGACGGCGGCGACGTCGACGAGGCGACCGCGGCAAAGGGAGGGAACGCGCCAACATTACTGCCGTCGAGGTAGCCTGCGGTGGCGCGGGGGATCTGGGTCGGGACGGCGGCGGAGAAGCTCGCCGCCGCGTGGTGCATGAAGGCGTTGCTGTAGGAGGGCGCCGACGAGGGGGGGAAGGAATGACGGAACATGGCTTTTGGACGTGAAAAAGCCTTGGGACTTCGTGCGAATTGTGTGTTTGGGGGGAAATTTTAAGTGGAGGGGTGTGGTATAAGAAGAGGGGGCCTTGGCGCCTATTGCGCTTAGTGCACAGCACAGCACTATGCACTGAAACTCTGGAAGGTGGTAGGCTCACGCTCAAGGCTCTAAAAATCAGCAACCGAAACTTTGACCGGTAACTTAACTTAATAGTAATTATATGATTAATCAATCTATTACATGATATATCCAGTATGATTATACAGATAACCGACTAATAGGTAGGGGCACCCGTTACTTATATATGTCTTAATAGATCTGTTTTTAGAACATTGGCTACATTTCCATGTGGTAAAAGCCTTATCAGGTCCATGCTAACTATGCCATCCAACTGTTTCAGAAGTCGTCCAAGTAGTCAAATGGAATTTAGATGGTGTATATCAAGACGACTCGACCACATCTCCGTACCACTAAGGTGAGGATGGGGATGTCTCTGGTTCTTTGTTAGGGATGTGTCAAAGTATAACCCATCGGATCAACATATAATATTTGGAATTGGACTTACTTTTTTTTTAAAAAAAAAAGAAGGTACAAGGCACTTCATAGTTAGTAAAACTGGTGAATAAATAGATTGGGATGGTCTTTTTGAAGATGTTGATAACATTTCTACATTTGCTAGCTGATTTAAGCTGCCCATGCATGATCAACGGCTAAGATTGTATGTATGTCCTTATTCTCCTGTTACAATAGTTATTTACATTCGATAAATTCACGTATCATTTACCCATTTGACCATTGAAAGACTGTCTAGACTCTAGACTGAAGAGCATCAAACGGACTCTTTGTACTACTGAATTGTGTGGCATAGGCAATAGTCCCAAAAAAGTTGTTTTGCCCTTTTATTTATGAATTAAAGGTGCTACTGCAAGCAAGATGCTTTTCCTTCAAAACAAAAGAAAGCCAGAGACATATTCTAGCCCCTTTGAAAAAAGTCCTGCTGAAGTTAACAATTTAGAAGAATGAATGTAGGTGTCACAGCTAGGGAATATGCTCCAACTAGTGTATAACGATTAACAAACACAAGGAAGTTGATGCCAGGGACCTTTCTGTATAAAATGATATCAGTAAGGTACGGAGCTGCAGCTTACTGAAAGATATTTTTGCATACTGCAAGTACGTTCACAACAGCTTTGTTTTCACGGCACTTAATATGAGTCATATGATCTTACAAGAAGATAGGCATGTTTTTAGTTTTAAGCTCAGCATACCATGTGAGATAAGACTCACGAGAAGCAAGATGATCCTAACTTTCCGATAAAACGGAAGAAAAAAGAGAAGGTTTGCCGAAGTAGCACTTCGTGATATACTTTGACAGCACTTGTCAAGCAACGAACTGTTATAGCTAATCAGATATTGACTTGCACAGCAAAGAAAAAAGACTCACTCTCGGCTTCCTGTTTTGACTACACTTCGGATATCGCCGATTAGATCCACTAATTAAAAAACAGCAATACCAACTAGAAATGGAGCAGGAAAGGAAGGTGTAGAATACATACTGTAGTTAGACGAAGATATATATGCTGCTTGCCAGACGGGGGCTGGTCCCTCTCAACTTGCGGGGCTTTAACTCCGAATCAGCGAGCTTCTCCAGGCAGCCCTTATCTTCGTACAGTTCGATCCCTGCAGTACTGCAGAACCAACGTCCATGTAGCCCCAGAGTCACATAGTGCTGCAATTAGATAACTTAGAGATGCTTTCCCTGCAGTATTCCAAGACAGTTTGGTCTAAAAGACATATGTCATTGTCAAAGATCTAATAGGACTCATTGTCGCACAATTTTCATTGGACCAGAAGAAAGTAGGAACCCCATCACTCACCTCTTGAAGCAAAAGAAAACACTGAGCAAACTTGTTAAGACAAGGACAAATAGTGTTTGGTATTTCTTTTCAGTTTTCACAAGAAGCTGTCACTCTATCTACGTAATATATTCACCAATTTTCAATTACTGATCTCTCTATAACACAGAGGCGGACCTAACGAAGGTCATGGGTGAACACCTAAATTTTTGACGAAATAGTCTATATTTAGTAGGTGTATTTAGCATATATATTAATAATTGGTCAAAATACTTCAAATTTATACCACTAATAGATTTTAGCCCACTTCCACACCTTCCTCTCCCTAATTTGTCTCAAAAACTGCAACCCAATTGAAGACTCAAGAAGGCTGACTAAAGAGAACGGGTGAATAGATAATTTTAAAAAACAATTAGTCAAAACCAAGTTTTATACCTAATTTAAATTCAAGGTAGCAAGCGAGCGGCAGCGAGCACCAAGCATTGCTTAAACAGATCGACTTTAGCCAGATCGCCTACAACCGAGGTCCTAGGAGGGAGCGTGCGACAACAGTTGGGCCACTAGGGCCGGCAAGACATGACGCAAACGTCGACAAGAGCATAAGTGCATCCCTATTTCTAGGTTCTAAATCTCATATTCCCAATTCAACAAATTTTTCTTAATTGTTTTGTATTTTTCTAAATTATTTGAGATATTGTTTCTATTATGAACAATTTATACTTTGATTTTTGCTACTATAAACCTCTACTTTCTATTAAATAATATTTTATATTAGCTTTGAACACTCATTCTAAAAATCCTGAGTCCGCTATTCCTATAACATATCTTCTCATTATACCAAGTATTTCTATCATTCAAGGGATTCACAAATATCCTGAACTAATCTACATGCTTAGATATATCTTAAAATGCATGTTCCAACAAATAGGTCCTAGTTTTTTATATAAAAAACTTATCCATTAATCGCAGTATTCTTTCAGATTGGATATTTGAGATGCTTTTCTAAACTTATTGCATTTGAAAACTTCTAAACTTTTGAACTGACATATTCAATTATTAATGTATACTGAAATTTTGCAACACTGTGATATTCATTTGCAGAGTAGGTCTTAGTTCTTTTTCTTTTTGGTGTAAGAGATCTCGGAATATATACTTAAGGTGTTGTAGCCTACATTAATTATGATAAAAGAATGCGAAGTGATTAACATACGAAGTTCATAGACAACTCTGAAAGGTAAATGGTAAGTATGGCGAGTTGTTGATCTGTTAGCCTTGGTGTTTGCGAGATGGCCATCACCTTGAAAACTCACTTCATACATTAAGATCGTGATACTTTTCTTCTAGGGATAAATATTTCTGGCAGGCCTGTAGTTGCATGGTCAAATTAAGTCGATTTTGAGCATGGTACTGTCCACATGGATAGCTGCCTTGTAAGCAATCTGTCCACTAATCGCTAGAGACGAGACAGATGTGCATGTTACTTTGTTATGTAGACTACCAAAATATCACAACTTCTAAATTAGCTCATCTTGTGACAATTTTGCGGTACTGTTGCAGTGGTTTACGTAAAATATAGTAACAGTTATAGGAAAAGAATAAAAACAAAAATATAGAATATTTCAATGAAATCAATAGAAATAGTCATCTAACACAAAATTATTCATGGCTATGTATTCAACTCAAAGTTAGTTGGAACTTGGAAGTGGATACAAGCCTACAACATTTGGATGGGCTTTATGAGATACATTTCTGGGATCTTAGCATGACAAGTCAGTCAATTTCATCTTTCTTTAGGTGGCAATATCTGAAAAATAATGGGAAGAAATTTAAGTCATTGTGATCGGAGTCCACAAAATGGATGGATTAGATTTTGTTTCTCTATCTATTTAATTAGATTTTGTTTCTCTATATATTTAACCTGAGACTCTCTTCTGGTCGATGCGTAAACTTAAAATTTCTGGACAATTTTGATCGACGATGCATTAGATAGATTGACAGCCAAATTGCCATTTTCCCAAGATTATAAACACAGGAAGAAACATGTGATGATAATTCTGACGGCACTTAAGCTCCTACCAAAAGTATTTTTTCCTAATCATTAACACCAAAAGTTTTTTTCCTAAGCATTAACATGGCACTTACCAAATTCCATGTCAACCAAGTTCTGGTTTGATCCTCTTCTCAAAAGGAAGTTCAAGTTTGGTCCTTGATCATCTTTCTGAACGAAATAGAAAAGCCCTCAAAATTGTGTTAAAGAAGGAGGTAATATAATATTCTCTCTGTCTAAGTTTATATGGCATATTTTTAATGGCTTTATCTATAAATATATAGTGTATTTTATATTCTAATACAAAATTAGTATGATATTCCCTTTATACCCCTAATAAATATGCAGCTTTATTGGTCGCTTGGAGTATACGGATTGAATTCTTACTTCTTCTATAGATCTTTCTGAGCAGCGAGTTTCTCTACATGCATATATTGAATATAGTGCTTAGATATAATAATCATGGGTAATTTAGCTATTTTTACTATCTCTTTGGTCTATGTGACAAGAGTACTACACCTTATAAATTTAGACAGAAGGAGTACAATAGATAGAGAGAGAGGGTGGTGACATTCCAGTTTCAGAAAAAAACATGAGCTTCTTTTACTGATGTCAACAGAAACAAACCAAAGCATGCAAATTAACTTAGGATGGGACAAAGGTGGACCCAATGAAGTTCATGGGCGTTCAATTGAACACCTATTTTTTTGGTGAAATACCTTGTATTTACTAGGTATATTTGGCATATATTGATAATTGGCTTAAATACGTTATATTTATATTTCTGATAAATTTCAACCCACTCCAACACCTTCCCATCTCCAATTCATCTCAAAAACTACAACCCAACTGAAGGTTCAAAAAGACTGACTACAGAGGGCAGGTGAATAGACAATATAAAATTCTTTTGATCAAAACCGAGTTTTATGCAGAATTTATATTCAAGGTAGCAAGTGGTGGTGGCGAGCGCCAAGCGTGCACGGCAGTTGGGCCACTAGGGCCAGCAAGGCAGGCCGCACTCGTCAACAACATAAGTGCATCCCTATTTTCAGGTTCCAAATCTTATATTCCTAATTCAACAATTTTTGTTAATTGTTTAGTAATTTTTCTAAATTGTTTGAGATATTATTTCTACAACGAATAATTTATATTTTGAATTTTACTACTATGGATCTCTACTTTTCTATTAAACAATATTTTATATTAACTTTGAATATCTATTTTGAAAATTCTAGATCTATCACTGGACAGGACA
Source organism: Dendrocalamus sinicus (assembly GCA_036346575.1). Classification (NCBI taxonomy): domain Eukaryota; kingdom Viridiplantae; phylum Streptophyta; class Magnoliopsida; order Poales; family Poaceae; genus Dendrocalamus; species Dendrocalamus sinicus. The sequence goes on along the minus strand of CM070643.1, from coordinate 14,083,125 downwards.
TCAACCGAACATGATGTAGTCTTCGCACACTTATCTCCAGCATCGCTACTTTACAGATGCCCTGCATGCAGAAAGACGACATCAATTTGTCATTTGAAAGTAAGATTGTTGTTGAGAGCATGAAGCTTCTCCAATATCGCACTACCTGAAAAAGGCAATTGGATACTGATGAAATGTCACGATCAGAAAATACAAGAACATTATGTGTAGCTGCATCCTAACAGCTTTCAGTGTTCTTCTGAAATAGTAACTTGAAGTTTGATTTAACTCCATTACTAAACCTATTTCTTACCAACATATTTTGCACATATGACAGAGAAGGAGGCGCATATTTCATCCATAATGATGGGTAATTAATTAACTAACAGAACCTGAAAAGGTGAAAAGAAGCCATTGATAGAAATAGTTGATCATAAAGTCAGTATAATGCAGTAAGGAGACTAAACTTTCTCCTAGATAATAGGTCAACTGGCAGAAATAGTTGCACCACTACTTTTTTTCTAGTGGGTAGGCAGATGGTGAATCGATGTTATGAGCCAACACTCAATTTGTCCACTGAACGTATTTCAGCACCAGAAAAATCAGGAAAAGTTTCCCCCATAAGTCACATAGTGGTACAAATGAGTGTAACATTATACATTTATCTCAATATTAATTTTTTAGTATCTTGGCAGTGAGGATTTATAGGCTACGCATCAATGCACAAGTCAAGGACAATGAAAAAAACAAAATCAAGTTAGGGAGTTGCATGGTTTCCTTACAAAAGAAGTTAGGGGATTACATGATCCTTTATATCCTTAAAACCTACAAGTACTCAACATACAATTTAATTAACATGTATGCTGAGAAGATATTGTTTGTATTGAACATTAAAAAAGAAAATGTAGGTGATGAATCGGTCTCATCTTAAAAGCCCTGGCCTCATGTCAGCAACCGGCTTTGGCATTGCAGGACTCATGCATGAAAAGAGCGATGCTTTCTTCGGCTTAGTACCGAATAGGAAAGTTCGAAGTGGCACCCCAGCTTTCACTGACAGAGCTCTGAAGTTTTGTTGTGCTCGGTTGCTCCTTACTATAGACAGTTCAATATTCTCTCTGAGCTTCAAACGAGCCCTCCCAACCTCTACTTGGAGGCCCCTTACATGGTCCAACCCCGCTTGTAGCTCTTTGGTAACCTTGTTGTTCTCTTGCTTCATATTGCTCACCTCTCCTTGGAACTTTGCAGCCTAGAAAGGAGTGAAGTGAGCTTCATCAGTTTGACCCAATGTTGTGATCTTTGATATCTCCTCTTGTATGTTGCATAGCATTGAGAATCTACTCTCCAGTTCCCCCTGTAATAGTACATTCTTTTCCAACCAAACCTGCAGATTAGTATTCAAGTTGCAAAATTTCTTTTCAAGGGCAGCTGACTCTTGTTTTCTAGCTGATGGACTAGCAGGGCCAGTGTCTGAGCCCTCCTGTGCTTTGGCATCAGTAAGTTTACCCATCTCAGCTTTTGCTTTATCAAATGAGTTTTGGAACTTCCACATATAATGATATGATGTGCTGAACCTCAACCAGAAGTCCAAGCTTTCCTCCAACACTCTGCTAATCTCTGCTCTGAATTTCTCCTCTAGTGAAGAAACATGTGGTTCTTCGTCTTGGCATTTCTTCATGTATTCCTCTATCTCAACTATCTCTTTGTCTTCAATACTAGGAGTGGTGTTTGTTTCGGATGATTCTTTATACTTCTCAACACACTGAGGTAGAGAAGTGTTAAGCTTGGTATGTAAAGAGCTCAACATTCGTCTAAGAGAGCGAATCTCCTCATCTTTCGTTGCATTGGCACTCTTTAACTCCTTCATCTCTGACATTGCCTCAAGATGGGATTCTAGATTTTTCTTCTCAATTTCTGAAAGCTGTTTCTTTGTATCTTTGTAGTTACGAAGGATGGATGCATAATCTTTTAATAGAGTTTTATCCTTACCCTCTAAACCATTCAAAACCAGTTGTTGCCACCCTAAAGTTCCATCTGGCTCTTCATCTTGTGTCTCACTAGAGAAATGAGTCCACTGATTCTTCATCCATTGATTTACTTGCAATTACTGAATCATCATGAAATGGCTCAGAGAGTGTCCCATGCCTCTTTGTATCTTCTTCATAAGAAGTGCCTGTACACTCTTGGGAGGAATCTACTATTTCTTCGCTCAAAGGAGCATACAACTTCTGCACAAAATCAGTAAGATTGCTGCATGCTTCAGTTAACTGTTTGTGAATATTTCCATTTTCACTGTGCACAGACTTCTCAATTCGCTGAATTGTTTGAAGCACCTCTTCAACTTGCTTCAATCTCTCAGACAATTTGATGGAATCCCCTATCAAAGCTGCCTTTTCTTCCTCCAAGCTATCCAGGCGATTTTGTAGCTCATCCGCCTCATTCCTCATTCTATTGATTTGAGCATTATGTGAAGAAGCTGCAATTTCTAGGCTGATGACCTTATCCACGAATTCATCAACCTTTCCTGCTAGATGCACCACAGATGCTTTCGAGCACGACTCAAACTGTTGTTTGACCTTTTGGCATATTTCCTGCAGCTCGAGCCTGTGCTCTTTCAGAATGGGACCGTTATCCTTTATAGATGCAGGTGTATGGCTGGACTCTATGTTTTGATGATCGCACTGCTCCTTTTGATTATGAGGGTGCCCACACTCAGTCTTGAAATCTCTTAGCTTCTTCTTTGCATCTATGACTCTTTGAAACTTTGTTCTTGCCTCTTCAAATGATCTCTTTTGCTTATCTTGCAAGCCAACCAATGTATGTTGACAGGAAATAAGGGCTCGTGCAGCCATCAAAGCTCGAGCTTCATTGTCTTCAATAACTGCACTAGTATTAAAAGTCTCTTGCAAGCTCCATACCTCCTCTTGCATCTCTGTCGCTTGTCTTTCAATGTCCAATACTTAGTTAATGAAGATTCATAAGAGCTCTTGAAGAACTCCTTCTCGGTCTGCAACACCAGGATTTTTTTTTGCAGCCTCTCAATCTCTTCCTGAGCCTTATCTTTGCTCATCTGGGAGATGATCCTTCTATGTGTCTGCGTCCTCTTTGGAGCCGGGTTGGTTCCTCTGCTGATAATGATCCTAGTGATACCCTTTGGGAACCCGTCACCATCGTCACCGTGCAGTGAGAGTTGGACTTGCTCCAGAAACGCAGTTGCTATTGTGTGGTTGGCCTTGTGCAGCTCCCCTGATAGCCGATCGTACCTATCAGCGAGTGCTTGGTAAGATCTATATGTCTCCTCAACATAGTTTATAAGATCAGGCCTGCTCTTGAAGTACAGCTCCACCTTCTTTGCGAAAGTATTTGCGTCTATCTCTATGAGTTTGATCATGGCCTTCACCTCGTCTCCATCTCTGTAAACACAACCATACAATTTTTCGTCAGCATTGCCAAGAATCAAAAACGCGCATTCGAATCGGAAATACTACAGCAACCCCTTCAGAAACATTTCATGATCAAAGAGATGCCACTAACTACTAAACAAATCGGCTGTACGACCAATCCTAACAGACAAACATACAAATTTCGTCAACGACACTAACACCATCCATTGATCCATCGCTTCAATGATCGACAACAGCAGTAGAAATTGTATCAAATCAATTATTTCCGATGTGTTGGTGCATTGTGTGGTGGGCAAGGCATTACCTTGGACGTGGGTGTCGAGCCATTTGGACTGGGTGGTGCGAATGTGGCTCGCCCACCACCACGAGTAGGCGTTGCTCGCCGCGCGCCGAAGCATTGCGGGCTGCTTCCTCCGTCTTGTTAACCCCTTCCTCTAATCGTCTTGTTAACCCCTTCCTCTAATCCTTCTCCACCCTTTCCTACTCACCCTGGCCTTCCTCTACTACGACGACTACTGCTACCGCTACTTGCGTTGTACAGGCTACGGTGGGGTGGAGGATTGGGGCGGTGCCGGGAGGGGTCCAGGGGGCGAGAAGAGGTGTGGCGGTGGTGGTGGAGAAAGGCATGGCAAGAGGGGGGATCCGACCGCGGTGGTGGCTGCGCGCGCGCTGGGACCGGGCTCATGGCCGTCATGAGCGGTGGCAGAGGCATGGCATGTTGTTGTTTTCTACTGCGGGAAGGCAGTAAATAATGCTACACCATGCAGTATGTACATACATAATATATATTTTCCTCCATAACAAAAATAACAATAATTTTAAAACACATAAAATATAAATAACATCGATCTATTATTTATTATACTTTAAAAATTATACAAGATGTAAATCCAAATAGGAGGAACACATATCTCCGGATCAGGTTCCCTCTGTTCGAGTTTTGGTAGCTAGTGACTTGGCCGGTTCTACCATTTGATTTATTTCTGTTAAAAAAATAGGAATGGAAATCAAATTGGGCGCGAGAGTTTATGGTGGTGTTTATTTGGGTTTATAAATCTAGATTTTTGTTTTTTTACACTGTAACCGCTGGAAATACACTATAACTGATGTTATCTTTTTCAATGTAATTAAATTTAAAAATAAAAAAGTTATATCATTACGAACAATACAAAGAAATAAAGCAAAAAACCCAAAAACCAAAAAAAAATGAAATTAAAATGGTAGAAGTTAGAAGCAGAAGGTCATTGGAATAGGACTATACGAGGAATCTTGTGAGCTTTTTTTTATTTGAAATTTCTGCTAGATCCATGTATTGCAGATGGGCCCTCATGGTATTCATATTTGGCTCCATAACTACGAAAATTGTATGGGCTACGATACGGGAATAACAATGTTCGGCCACATTTGATCCCTTTTCACCTCAACTACTTACGGACTGTTTTTATGTTTCATATTGTTAGTTCAAATATAATGTACAATTTTTACACACTATATCCATGGTATATGGGTGTTTTTAAAGGGGGTTAATAGCAATAATTTCCACACGCTAGATCACGGCATATGGGTGTTTTTAAAAGAAGAAATAATATACAAGGTATACGGTTGAACTCAAAATCGACAGCATTCATCTGATCAAACCCCCAAATATACATGAAACCATCCATTTTTTATACATACGAGAGGATAAGGATAGGATGTCACAACTATTCTCAACACATGTTTCTCTCTCTCCTTTAATTGCTAGCATGCGCCTATGTTTCTCCGGTTCCTCTTCCTCTCTTTGCCTTTCTCCCTCCTCTCTCCTGCAACTGCTGGCATGCAAGATGTGTACCACGAGTGACACCGTGGGGAGTGTCATGAACGTGAGCGATGATCATGGCGTGATCTCAGTGGTGCACGGCTAGGCGAGAGTTTGCGTGGTAGCTACCAGCAGGCGAGCACAACGATTATATACTCCACTAAGCATAGTGGTAGGCGGCCATAGGCTCACCCATATCGGCAAGTGACTATGGGCAATGAGCGGTGGCAGGATTGCATAGTAACAACAACGAGATAGACGACAAGTAGTCACAAGTGAGCGCGGTGATGGGCAGTGTGCTCAAAACTCACTTCCTATTCCTCTTAGTTGCCTCCGGGGAACTCCAGCAACCAAATTGATTCTTTGAAACTTGAATATTTTTCAAACTCTCTTGAAAATTGAACTTACTCTAAAACATGGAGTTTTAAAATTTTGAAATCTATTTGAAACTTGAATTTTTTGAGTGAAACTCACTTTAAAAATTCTGAAACCTAATGTTTCTTCATGAAACTCGCATACGAATTTCTTCTCATACTGCTTTGATTTGAAACTCGCCTTGAACTATTCTGAAAAACTTTGCATGATACTCTTGTGAAATTGAAGCTTCAGTCTAAAACTTGGTTGAAACTAAATGAAACCTCAACATTGTTTGGAATCTTCATTGAAACATGTCACTGAAAGTTGTTGAACTGAATCATCACATTTTGAAACCTTGCCAAAACTTAAAACTTTGTGAAAATTTGCAAGAAACTTGGCACTTGAAATCCAATGAAACTTTTCCGAAATTTGACGTTTACTTTGAAACTTGAATAAAAGTTTGGGACTTTTCTTGTTTGCTTTTAAAAGCTGCTTTTCGACTTTTTTTTTTACAATAACTAGCATTTAAACAGAGTGATTTTTCAAGGCAGAGTCTACAAGTTGATTGTAGTATACACTACAGCAACTTCATCTATATCAGATAAAACCGCACGTGAGTTTCTCTTACTCTGTACTATCTCTCACGAAATAGCCAAAAGCCATAAGTCATTGGCCGCAGCCTAAAATAACATGCCCTTTATGAAAATTCCCATGAAACTTGTTGAAACTCTCTACAACTTTGAGTTTTTTTATATTCAGTTGAAATTATTATGCTCTTTTTCAAAATTAAGATTTAGATGTGAAACCCATTGAATCTTTTAAGATTTGATAATTGTTGAAACACGCTGAAACACTATGAAACCTATTTGAAACTCTTTGAAACCTGATGAAACTTGCAAACCGTGTATATAACCTATTGAAATCTAGGTGAAAAGTACCTATACCGTTGGAATCGTTTCCAATGGTATAGCATGGGTAGCACTATCCTTTTAAAAGGGGTTAATAGCACAACTAATCCCTCAAATATTTGCCTGTGACTCAATTTAGTCTTCAAACTAGTAAACTGTTCGAACCGGTCCCCAGACTCTAATCGTTGGATCATTTTCATCCCTTTTCCCATGTGGCATCACACGTGGCCTCGCTGAATCAACCACACAGGTCTCAGCCGAGTTAGATTTACCCTAGTGTGCATCCAGCCAGCGCCCACCACTGGGTTTCAATCTGTCGCGTAGAAGCTTTGGCGTGTGACCAAACCTGTTTTGGCTACACCAGAGTTGGGGGAACCACTCAAACTTGGGGAGGGCATTTCAAACATTTTTGTAGTTTGACCCAGATACAGACCCGTGTCTGACTCAAACGAGGCCGTGCGCATAGGGAGAGGAGCGAAAACAAGGGTGGTTTTTTTGGCTTATAGCTTAAATATTTGAATTTTGGTTATTTGTGAGAGGTAGTATATACAGAAAAATAGTCGCATGCATTTTTGGCCCATATATCTGAACTCAGTACACTTTTTACTATAATCTTTCTATTAACCCCGCCTAAAAATTCACCGTTTAAAAGCTACTTACTATAGATAGTACGAGCATAAGCCGACTTTAAGCCTTGCCAAAACCACCCCAATCCAACGATGGAAGTTTGGGATCAAATTGAGCAACACCCACCCCAATCCAACGATTGAAGTTTGGGATCAAATTGAGCAACACCTAATAGTTTAGTGACCTATTGTACTATTAACCCGTTTTAAAAGGGCATGAATAAAATTGGTTAGTATAGCTATCTTCAGGGGTATTCAGATTGGCCTTTACTGATATCTTTTAATTGTGGCTTTTGGTATTTGATTGAAAATGAATAATAGTGGCTGAAAGAAATGACTTTTAGAACATGGGCGAAACCAACTAATGGACCCCGGTGTCACATGACACCTGGTCCAAAAAAATTTTAGTAAGGATTAGCATCTTCAGCCCATGTGGCAACCCTCCAGCCTAAACGCAGTGCACCCAAATTTTTATTTGAAGTCTATTGAAAGAAGCATTAGCAACCTAAATTTCTAGTAGCTAATAGTAGCCCATAAGGAGTATTCACTTTCCTCATCCCATGAGACAACTACAACAAGGCGAGCCTAAGAGAGAGGATAGCAATAGGCCACGGCGTTCATTTGATCGATCTCAAAGCGTATCATCTCATAGTAGCCATCGAAGTTTGTTCATTTCGCATGGTTGGTTAGGAGATATGCACCACGTCTGCCACATAACCACACCAAATCAGGCAGTGACCGGTCACCAGAGAATAGGAGAAATCAGCGCCACCGCCCATCCTCGTCTGCCATCTCACCGTGGCGCTGCCTGGCCCTTGTTGTCTCACGCCCTCACTGGTCAAAGGAAACTTAGGTCCACCTAATTAGTATGTATTTTGCTCTAAATTTATCTTAATTCTCCTAATTTGTTTCAAGAATATGGGCTAAATTTGTGAGTTAGGATTTCAACATAATGATTGTTGATTGATTTTTGTTGAATTGTAGAGTTAATACTTAGTGTTTTAATTTTGATTTTTAGAATACGGACTAGCTCGTTGCAAATCGGAGACAAAATCATAGTATTTGATCATAAATATCAAGTAAGCCAATGAACGTATTTTTCTATTATATTGTTTTTAAACTATTAAACATACAAATATCTAATTTACCTTTTCAATTAATTGATGATTATTTCGTGAATGACATACTAACAAGAATTAATGAAAATTACTAATAATGTTATGATTCATCATTTTATAAACTTGAAATAAACGTAAATACTAAAAGGTAATGAATCAACTTATATTTGACAGTTCTACTTTTTTTACTTGAAAATTTTAAGTAATATTGTTCTCTTTTAACAGGCTGTTGAGGGTAGATGATATGTTTTAACAATGTCGACCAATTTTTATTTGTGGTTTCGCCCTTAGTTAATTTAGTTTACTTTGACTAACCAACATTATTATCGGGCTTCTTAGTTTTGGTGAGTACTTCGACCATTACTTATTTACAATCATACGCTGCCATCAATTATGTTGAAATATTGATGTTAAAAATTGTTAGATATATTACTATTTAACATAATATTATTTAAACTTTTTATATATTATTATATGTATGATGAAGTGATGAATTTTGGTCATTTTCGTTCTAGTTCCGCCCCTGTTTTAGAAGAAGGGGCGAGCGGTGCAAAAAGTGAGAAAGAGATGCGTGCACGTGATGGGAGTGAGAGAGTGGATGGATGATATACCTATAACTCTTTGCCTCATTCCCAAAGCTAGATATAATAGCAAGAAAAGTGAAGAAACCACTTCCAAAGCTCATATGCTTATATTGACTTTTAGTTTTTCTAAGCAGAAGCCAATACAAACAATGCCTTAAACTCAAAACCTGAAAGTGTGCAATAAACAAATCTCAATAAATCAACAAATAGCTTACCTAGCACGTGGTTTTTTTAGTACTTAGCACAGTTAGCTTTTAGCTTGATAACTGAGTTAGCACATCGCTTAGATTACATAATGTTGGCAAGATATATGGATCTCTAACTGAAATAATATGCTATTATGTTAGTTCATTTATTTTCGATGTCCAAATTGATACCACGAATAATGTGATTGAAAAACACAAATAATTGCAAAGACACATTCAAATTGACGGTTCAAAATAACACGATATTAGAAATCCCTTGAAAAAAAGTTGATCTTTACTCGGTATTCCCCAGTACTCGGTATTCTTATTTGTTATCAATTGCTTGAATGTTTGCATTTAAAAAAAAAAGTTTGACCAAATCATATCTCCCCATATCAATTTGACAACCACAATCGGCTTACCTCACATAATACAAAAAAACCTCAAATAGTACACGTGGGTGCGTTTTTTCAGTCAGTTTTTGAATTTTAGCTTATGACTCTTGTATTCTGTCTATTCATGAGAGAGGGTACAGAGAGAGATAATTGTGCACGATTTTAGCCAGTATAGCTGACGTCTATATAGTATCTACCACAATCGACTAGTAGATCCCACACTAAAAAGGCACATTATTTAAAAACTAGTTTATGTAGCATAAGTTATAAGTGCATATGCAATAGGGTAACATAAACTATCTATAAGAAGTGTCACATAGGAATTTTGTTGAGGTGGATAAAAAAGAAAGATGAGAGAGATGGAGACTGACTGTAATTTTATAGACGGTTGAAACGCAAGAAAATAGCTTGGTATAGACAACTTTCGTGTCATTGTATCAATGTTGTTTATATTTTACAGACAACTTATTATAGTTAACTTATAAATAATCTATTATAAAAAATATCTTTAATGTTATCTATAGATAATATAAAAAGTACTATAAATAATAGTTATATATATCATTATAGATGTCCAGCAGAAGTTGGAAAGAACGGGAGCATATGCATCCCAGCTATACACGGGATGCATATAATTCACGTTCCCGCCAGTCAGAGAGCAATGGCTGCACAATCCCTCTATTTTTTTTTTCACAAAACTATTCAATTTGGGCGCTCGAAATACGAAATTTCAGACCCCGCCGCCAATTCACTGATCCGCGCCTCAGTCCACGTCACTGATCCGCGGCATATCTCAAACTCCCAATCCCACCCGTCCATTTCCACCCCATCGAACGGCGTAAACTGCCTCCACAATCCCCACTCCCCCTTTAAATAACCCTTCTCCACAGCATCCATCGCTCCCAACCATCCCACTCCAAAATCCCCAATTCCCCACTCCAAAAGGTGGACGCTGTGCTCCCATTTGCTCCATGTTTCGCATTTCAGGTCAGATTCGTGTAGATTCTGATATGCTTTGGCTTTGATTGGATTCCAGGTTCCTGTCCTCTCCGAGTTCGAGCGAGCGCTGCAGCAGCCATGTCTGGGCGCGGCAAGGGCGGCAAGGGGCTGGGCAAGGGCGGCGCGAAGCGCCACCGCAAGGTTCTCCGCGATAACATCCAGGGCATCACGAAGCCGGCGATCCGGAGGCTGGCTCGGAGGGGCGGCGTGAAGCGCATCTCGGGGCTAATCTACGAGGAGACCCGCGGCGTTCTCAAGATCTTCCTGGAGAACGTCATCCGCGACGCCGTCACTTACACGGAGCACGCCCGCCGCAAGACCGTCACCGCCATGGACGTCGTCTACGCGCTCAAGCGCCAAGGCCGCACCCTCTACGGCTTCGGCGGCTGAGGACCGACTGGCCATGGCAAAAGTCTTGGCTCGCGGTCAAGAAGTTGGAGAGGAGGCGAAGAGGAAAAATCTCCAGTTAATTTGTGTGCTGTGCTTAGTTACATAGGGGTAGTAGTAGCGGCAACAGTAGCGGTACTTTGTTAAGGTTGGATCGTTCTAGAGCCTGGTCAAGTGGGGGGCATGGAGTTGTGTTGCAAAGTTAGTTCAGTGTTTGCGTGTGTTCTGAACTTCTGATGTGCAAATCTGGGTGTTTGCCGAGTTATGTGCGTTCAGTATCAACAAAGTTGGCCCATTTTCTACGAATCTTGTGCTACTGATGTTCTGCTTGTTCGTATGGTGATTACGATTGGTGTTTCTTGCTCATGTTGCTGTGTTCTTCCTGTGGTTGTTGCTCAAGTTGTTTCGTTCAAAGCTTGCCGTGTTGTTTGGTTTCAGTATCAAACAAGTCTAGACATCTGCTGCGAATCTTATTTTAACTGTGGTTCTGGTTCTTGTTTACGACTTGCGCAAACCGCAATTAGATTTCGGTGCAAAAATGCCACAGTTGGTGCTCTTCGCTGCAAACTTGTATGCTGTGTTCTTCGTTTCCGCCTGCGGCTGTTCGTGCAGGCCTTGGTGTGTCGCAGTGTCAGTGTGTTCTCGCCGTGTAGGTGGTGTGTCAACTCGTTTGGATTTGCTTTCGTACGGGTGAATTTTGCTTGCCCCAGCCCCGGCCGAAGTCAGTTTCGCAGAACTTTCCACCCGTTTCGAATTGGCTGGTTGTGAATTGTGATCCCTCCTGCCTGCCTGTCGTTCGCTCATTGACAAGCCGGTGTGCTGCAGTGTTGCTCTGGTGATTCGGGTTTCAATGGGAGCCGCGTAGCTAGCTGCGAAATGGGGTGTTTACAAAACGGAGCGGTTTGAATTGCACGTATCTGTAAAGCACTTCGAATCAAAATCTTCACCGATTCGTACACGAACCGTTTGATCTGGAAGATTTTCAAGTTCCCCATCATTTTGCCAGTTCGTACAGAGTGCGTAGACTGCTCCAGAGGTGACGCAAGCTGGGCCGACTTACCGTGACCGGTCTGGGGCTAGGCCCATCGGTTACCCAAGTATCTAGTCCCTTGCCTCCCACCAACTCACCCAATAAAAAAAGCCAAGCCCACCAGCTGTTTCTCCCCTCCTCTTCCCCGTTCCGATTCTCCGACCCCTCTCCTCTCCTCCCCTCCCCTCCGGTCGCCGACGGAGGAAAAAACTGCAAGCCGCAGCACTCACACCCATCCCTAATCCACTCCGCCGCCTCCGATACCTCTCTTCTGCAATCGCCCAACCCAACGCCGATTCAAGCAAACCTTCCTCGCGTCTGCTCGCCCAATCGCTCTTTGCCCCACTCCTCCGATTTCTCGTGTTTTTTTGGCGCCCCCCCGCGCGCGCGCTTCTGCTCGATCCGGCTCCATTTGACCGTACTGGCTGCGAATTCGGTGGCTCTGCTCTTCTGTGAGGCTTCTAGGGCTTCAGTTCGAGCTCTGGAGCTCCAGGCGCGGGGGGATGGCGAGCCAGGGCGGCGAGGCGGCTGCCGGATCCGATGCCAATTACGCCGAGGTATGCTTTCGCTGCTCCTGATTCGGCGGGAATCCGAGCTCGTCGGGCCTTTGCTTCTGCTTTGTCTGGCGTCCTGGATTTGCGTGTGAATTCGGGTATGCGTTGGTTTGGGATGCAAATGGGACGCGCCCACGGCCGGGATGCTAGTTGATTACTATAGTATCTGCTTGTTCACGTTGCTGTGGAAAGTTTAGGTCCACTGGAGGCGCTTGGATAGCTAGTTCTAGATGGTGGAAGGTGTATTCGACGTTTAATTTTTCTAATTTACTGCTCCACGAGTGTAGGAAAACTAATCACTGGAATAACTGAAGTAGATTGCTGTTACGAATAGCGATATTGTTGTATTTTGCTACTGTAGCTTTGCCCATACAGAGTAATGGATACAGGCTCTGCGCCTCTGCCTACCTAGCGGTTAAGCTCTCCTGGTGGCTGACTGGCTGGTAGTTAGTCAATGTAGTAAGTCTTCTAGAAGTAAAGTCGTGAAGTACCCCGTACTTGTAGATTGTTGGGTGCCAGCCTTTTGGAAGTTCAATTGTACTGAACTTCTATGTTGGCTCCAACTTGGCTGCTCATGTTGGATGACATATGGAAAGTTTGTTTTGTCTTTGAAGGTGACATTGTTGTTTGTTTAAAGCATTTGTATGCCGCAGTCTGTATTCTTGCATGTTCAGTGAATATGGCCGACTGGAGCTGTCATGAATGAAGTTCTAAATGACACTGTTGTGTTATACAACACTTACGTGTTTGGCTTCACCTGGCTAGGCAATGTAAGGCGGCTATTTCTTTTTGAAACTGGCATTACCTAGGTCAAGGATACCAGTACCAGTGGTAGCTTGTATACTGGTATTGCTAAAGCTAGGACCAATGAGTCATCGATGAACACCTGAGCTGTGACCACATCAATAGGTATATGAGGACCTGGCTTGTTTGAGGCAGTTTTTAAAGTAATGCTCTAATTATATATGGCAAGTTCATTGGGTGATTGTTTGTTCTCATTAATGCATGGTGGAAATCAATTGCTGGCCTGGCATTGATACATTTTGTATGGCATACCTTTGTCACTTCTACAGATGGATGTGACCATACTTGTCGAGATTCAACATTTTGTGTTAAGTTTATTATGCACTGTTGCTGTGTATATTTCAGACATTGCATCGATGTAAACTGGCCCATTTCCCTCATTAGTCTTTTGTTTGTTACCTCGGCCATTTAGATCTTTCTGGTGGCGTATGATTTTGTAGAAATTTACAACATAAAACAAGAAGAGGACATTATGTCTTATATAGGTTGAGGATGCATGTTATAAAGACAGGGAATCTTGTTGTAGAACGCACACCGTTAACTGTTGGAATATTAAAACTCAATATGATTTTATTTCACATGGTCATGCATTATTTATGAGGATCACATGGTACAATAGCTAACAGTTAATGCCTTTATGGTTGCTTCCACACTTTCACCAAACTGGGTTTACTATTTTTTTTTCCAGTTTTTGTTTTTGTTGGGTTTTGCAAGACATGCACTGTTCTGTATTTTGATGATACTTGTTTTGTTCATGATACATAGTTCTGAGCTGACAATAGTTTTTTTTTGTTCTCACTTAATAACAGTGCAGGAGCATGGAGCAGCCAAGTTCATCTCCATATCCACCTCCAGCTTCTGGTCATCATCTGTGGTCTTCTTCTACTGGGGCTTCCTGGAACTATTCAGTGGATAATTCAAATCAAGATGCAGTTTACTCTGACCCACAAAGGGATGTCTCAGTTTCAGGAGCTACTCAAAATGTGACAAGTTGCGCACCTCATGTGGTGCAACCGGCTACGGGCACCACTAATGCAACTGATTCTTATGCGCCTTACTCAAATTCTGTTCAACCTGGCTACAGTGCTGCCCAATATCCGAACTATTACTATAACTATCCACAAACTGCAAATGATTCTTCTGTTCAACAAGGAGTAGATCAAAGTTCAGGTGCTGCTTATCAGTCTCTTACTTCATTTCAGAATTCAGGATCTTATGTTGGTCCTACAAGTAACACATATTATAATGCTGGTGCTCATCAGACTGCGCCAAGATACGCAACCAGCAACTATTATTATCAAAACAATGCCTGGGCTGGAGGAAGTACTGGAAATAATCATGCCCAATCATATCAGAGTTACACTCCATCAGATACTAATGCTGCCCAGAGTTCTAGTTCACTACCCACCAATTCTTCCCACTATCCTCAGCAGTACAACCAGTGGCCTTATTATTATGATCAATCTACACCACTTTCTGGTGGCCTTGCAGTTGCTGGCTGCAGTGCTTCCAATACAAAAGCTGCCAGTGCCAGTCCTGGTTATGCATATCCCAGCACCCAGCCACCTCCACCGGGCACTACACAATGGAAAAGTGACGCTGGTGCACCTGCTGCACCTCCTTCGCAGGTATTCTTATTAGTTCTGGTTTCTTTTCCCCCTTTCCTTGTTTAGAGCAATGCACAAGTCATCGTCCATTCATGTACAACATCACTCTTTCCACTTCTGTTGCAAATTGCTTTTTGGTTCATCTGCTTCCAGTGGTTTATAGTACTGGCAAGCATGTCTGATCTGCAAATCTGCAAACATTTCCATTATCAATCCATGATGTATTAGCAATTATAGAATTAACATCAATTTGCATTACCTTTTGTGTGCAAAGACTCCTGAACCTCCATGTAGCTTGTCCATGGGGATGCAGACGTAGCTTTATCCAACCGCTTTTGGACAATGTAGTTGCTATAATGTTGTATCGGCTTCACTGGGCCATCCCTTATTCCCTTTGGTTATTCAACTTAAACAAATATAAAATTTCCCTGCAATATGGTTTTATGATACTTGCTCTATTTGCTGCACATAGATTTTGCCAATGTCTCGATTCAGTTTCTTCCTCGTTTGGTCCTTACATACCCTTGCCCTTTTTGCAAAGTGCTAGTTTTGAATGTATATTGTATACTCTTGCACATACGCTTCTAGAACATTGTGAGCCTCCTTATGGTGTGTACCACCATAATTATGCTTACCCTAAGGATCGTTTCAATAGTTATTGCGGTGTTATTACCTAATCTCCTTATTTGGTTGTGTCCTACATCAACAATGAAGCTACCACTTTCTTGTTCATGGAAACCTTGCATTTGGTGCAATTGATGCAACATTTGACAGTATTTCCGTAATAAACTTTATGTATGTTCCAATTTCCGAACCACTGGGCCATGGAGCTATGGTATTTTAACTTCTAAATTCAGCCATGAAAGACTTCTGGAACCTCTGATGCGCCTTTCATTTGGAGGTTTCTGTTTGCATGTGCTAAATTTCATTTGCTTCGATGACCATGATGAGTACTCCTTTTTTTTTAAAGGAGATTTCTTCCTGTCTTATACATGCTATAACATGTTGTTTCCATGTTTTATACTGCAAAGATATTTTTGGGCCAAATTCTAATCATTACCAATTTCCAGGCACCTGGAATCCCAGGGTATCAAAATCAGCATTTCAACCAGGCACAAGGTGCCCCAGGGTTTCATATCCAGTATGTCAGCCAAACACCAAGTGCCCCAGGGTTTCAAAACCAGTATGCTAACCAGGCACCAGGTGCCTCAGGGTTTCAGAACCAGTATGTCAACCAGGCACCAGCGTACCAACAGAGCTCTGCAAATTATAGCCAATTACCACTAAGTGACCAAGCAGATCAACAGGAGGCTTTGCATGCGCAAGGTCCAGGCTCGAATGTTTCTTCAGCAAATCATGTTTATGAAAACTCTCAGCCAACTTTTCAGGGTTCTGTGACATTAGATGCTCGCAGGGTAAACAAAATGCAGATCCCAACAAACCCTCGAATAGCTCCAGGTTTTCCAATGGCTATGCCCAAAGCAGAGAAGAAAATTTTAGAAGGTGACTCATCGCTAAAACCTGCTAATGTTAGTGTTTCCATGCCCAAGAATGATGTGAAAGCAGCTCAAGATAGTCATGAAGTTGCAATGCAGGTGACTATACATTCTATTTACTTTATTTTCTTGCTGAGCACCAATAATGCTATGATCATACAACTAAGCTGGATGGAGCCCTCACTCCTTCAGGCACAGAGAACATACTCTCTGGAAATGTAAACATGCTAAAATTGAAATACTACTGGGTAACTGTACATTTACTGAAATTAGATTTGTACACCTGACTCAATAGAAGTGCCCAGATTCTAACTTTCAAACTTAAGTTTTTCACTAAATAAATTCTGTAATACACCTTAAGCTTGTGGCGTCATACATAGATATGCATAACATTCTTGATACCTTTATATTCATCAGCCTTTTTTACATTGTTTTCATGCTGTTTAGGGATCATTTCCTGTTTCACTTCGTACTTATGTTGAGCGGAATCTTTCCCGTTGCAAGGATGATGCCCAGAGGTCTGCCGGTCAAATTATCTTGAAGGAGGTTCAGTAATCTGTTTTTTAATTCTTCTTTTAACATTGTCTTGCTTTTTGCTTGTCTAGCTATTGGTTATAAATATGGGTTATTTAGTGCCAATGTAGAGTCCCTAGTTTTGAGATGTGCCACCACAAAGTTCTAGCTTCGATATATGCCACTGCAAAGTGGGTGAAATTGGATATATGCCATTATGTAAAAATCTGGACGATAATACCCCTATCTTTTTCCTCCACTCCCATCCCCCATCTCCATCCCTCCCATGGCCGCCACGACCCATTTGCTCTCCTTCCCCCTTCAACTTCTCCAAATCCAGCCACCACTGCCTCTCACTCCGCTCCTCTGCTCACTCCCAACAGCCACCACCTCCCTCCATAGCGCATCCTCGCTACCCACGCTAAAACCACACGATGTCACATTCCCTTCCAACTCCGGCGGCCACATCAAACTCCACCGCTACCTCCGCCTTGCTCCACAACGTGCCATCCCTCCACACCCAGCGCTACCATCTCCTCAAATCCATGGAGCTCACGTTAGGCTAGGTCGTTGCCGGCGGTGGCGTGTGTGGAGCGCCTGGCATTGGAGAGCGTGGTGGTGATCTTCAGCGTGAGCAGCTGCTGCATGTGCCATGCTGTGAAGCGTGAGCTGGAGCACTGCCTCGCTCGCCTCACGCCCTCATCAGCTTCGGCCTAGCCGTCGCGCCCGTCGTCCGCGTCATCTTCATCGGCGGCAAGCTCGTCGGCCCCATGGACCGCGTCATGGACGCGCACATCAACGGCTTCCTCGGTCCACTCCTCAAGGAGGTCGGCACACTCTGGCTCTAGGCAATTGCCATCGCCATTGGCATGTAACAAGAAGCTATTGTTCTTGTGGTTGCAGAACTTGATGTTGCTTGCTTCCAATGACTAGGTTATCGATTTCCTACTACTAATAGGACAATGCAGCCACGTGGTGATGATAGATGAGTGCCGGCAGTGACTTAACTTGACGCGAGCTCTGACTAGGTAGTGGTGGTGGGCGTGAGCTCCCGTGCGATGGGAGGGAGGAGGAAGAACAAGGTGCGTTATGGTCTTAAAATGTTTATAATGGCATATTTCCAATTTCCACATGTTAGTAGTGGCATATCTTGAAGGAGAAACTTTGTAGTAGCATATCTCAAAACTACGAACTATGCAGTGGCATATATATAAATAACCCTATGAATATAACCATCAGCTCATGAGATGTTTACTAGATTTGAGAAAAATAGTAATTGCTAAATTAACTATTGTTGTACTATGAGAAGGTTGAACCTTTTTCATGTTGATGAGCTGTTTGTGGTTGAAAATGATAAATAAGTTTTCTGTTGGGTAACTATGGAATTCACTGCCCATATTAATTGCTAAAATAACTATTGTTGAACTATGAGAAAGTTGTGCCTTTCTCATGTTGGTGAGCTGTATGTGGTTCAAAATGATAAAATAAAATTTTCTGTTGTGTACCTATGGAATTCACTGCCTTATTAAATTTATGTTTTCCTGTCTTAATCTATCAACTTTGATAAGGAGTCTGTCAACTTCCAAGTTTTCCCTTTCCTATAATTTCAGATAATCACCAAGGCAACTGCTGATGGGACCCTTCATACTAAGAACTGGGACATTGAGCCACTGTATCCTTTGCCAGAAAATGCTGCGAGCACAAACATGACAAGGTGTGATGTTTCCCCCATATTTTCTTTCCCTCAGTGGCGATGTAACCTTTAATGTATGGTATGGTACTGCACTAATGAATGTATGGTATGGTACTGCACAAACCAGCAAATCATATGCTTGTAGAATGCCTTTTTAATAGTAATATTCTTTGGGAATATTTGCCTTCGCTTAGTTTGTACTATTTGGATGTTGAAAAGCAAATCTAATGGCCGTTGATTTGTAATTATGCAAAGTTTAAGATGCTTTGCTTTGTTCAGTCATCAATGATCAGTATGAATGGACTTTCACATTTTTTGTTAACACTTGAACCTATAAGGTTGGTGAGAACTGAAAACAACTATACATAACAGATACTACCGTTGCAGGAGCATCATGGGCAGCAATCACCAAAACCAAGTTCTTTTCCCCAAGAACTATTAAAAGCATAAGATGAAACAATTGGGAAAACAAGACAAGTTAAATGGACTTGGATTGTATATTCAGCATGATAAGAGGGTGAGTGGGCTGGGTCATTTACCTGCTTAAGCAGGTTGGGTGCATAATTGAGATGCCCAAATAAAAGCATTGCAGATTCAACTCTGCATACATGGGACACTAAATGTTGGTTCTTTGGATGCTTCAAATTTCTGGTGTTATATTTTGTTTGGGAGGGCTTAGCTTCTTCCTGAAGCTGGTGGGGGGGGAGGGACTTCAGATTTTCAGTATAAAAGGAGCTTAAGCTTTGCCGAGAAGCCCGAAAGCTACACCACATTAGGGAGGAGTTAGGCTTATGGTAGCTTTAAGCTGAAGCTCAAGCCCTCCCAAACAGGGTCTATGACCACAATAAGCTAGTCCTGATTTTTTCGCGTTCTTTGGCAGCACCGCAAAGGATTCAAGTCCCTTCTCCTTTTCAACATCTAGGAGGGGCCCTAGTAGACGTGCGAAAAGTAGGTGGGAGCCTGTTGCAGAGGAAAAGGTTGCTAACAAGGTGGAAATGATTTCTAAAGAATCAGCAAAAAGTAATATCTGCAGTAGTTTGGAAACAACTAAAAGAACGGTAAGCCCTGAGAATGGCTTCACATTTATGTGCCTTTCATTTTGGAAACAGTGAATTTGAATATAATCATCACTCCAAGCTTGTTTTTATCCTCAAATTCTTTTTTGGGAAATACTTAGCTAAGTATGTTGCAGGGTAACAGTTGGGATCTCGGGAAGTTTCTCCAGTCCCGCCAAGCTCCTCTAAGCCAATGCAGTCAGAGGCCTACCAAAAAGCAGCGGATTGGTGGTAATGCAAGTCTAACCGAAAATGGAGATGCTTCAAGTGACAGTGATAAGGAGCGGGATCTAACAAAATATTATGCCAGTTCAATTGCATTAGCAAATTCACCTGAGGAGAAGAAACGGCGGGAGCATAGATCTAAGCGTTTTGAACGTAGTCAGGGCGCATCATCAAAACCTAGAAGTTCTGTACCACAGAAGAATGGAACAGCCAGTATATATACCAGGAGAGCTATCTCAATGCTTCTTAGTAAAAGTAATGGAGATTGTGTTAGCTTGGCAGTGGAGGATTTGGATTGGGATGCACTGACAATCAAGGGAACATGTCAGGAAATTGAGAAACAATACCTACGCCTTACATCAGCACCTGATCCTGCCACAGTGAGGATACTTTGCTAATTGCCTTGTAAATTGTAGGCCAGAAAAACATATTGTTGATAGAAAAATTAGCTCTAGCTGTTTGTTAACTCTTGTTGCTGTTTTCTTGTATTAGTTTTCTGATCACACCTTTTGCAGGTAAGACCAGAAGATGTCCTAGAGAAGGCTCTTCACATGGTTGAAACATCTCAAAAGAATTATCTCTACAAATGTGATCAACTGAAGTCTATCAGGCAAGATCTTACTGTTCAGAGGATTCAGAATGAGCTGACTGTCAAGGTAATCCTTGGTAACTTCCTGTCGTGGTATACTGCATTATAATAGTTAATAATTTAATGTATCATACTGTTTATTTTATTTATCTCTTGTTGTGAATCTTTTGATTCACCAGAAAATTAGTTAATTAATATCGAATAATATGCTACCACTTTTTTAGGCAAGAATCATATGCTATCTTTGATCCATCATGAGGGCATCATTCCAACTTTCCAAAATGTTTGATTCTTTCCATTTATATAACTTCATATTGCTTGTTTCAGGTTTATGAAACTCATGCACGTTTAGCACTTCAAGCTGGAGATTTACCTGAGTATAATCAGGTTCGCCTGTTTTGTTCTGATTCATCTTATTGCCTGAAATAAGCAAGACAATCATGTGGCATGTGCCATTCTATTTGCTTTCCTAGTTCCATAGTGTGCAATGAAGGAAAAAATAGGGTCGCTGAGGACGATAATGATGCTTGTGTACTGGTATATTGTCTTGCTAGCAATCACCTGTTCTCAATGGTGGAACGAAGGCCAGGCCGGCCTCTGCGGCTGCCCCAGCGGAACTCGCCAACGGCCTTTACTATTGTTGTCATCCTTGCACTATTCTTATGGTCTAAAGAAGCCTTGTGATCGTGTCCTTTAGGATTCAACCCCCTTGTTACTGGTTTCTAGTTACGCCCCTGCCAGTTCTGCTACAAAGACATAGCGTATGAACTATACTGCTTGTAGGAGAACAGAGTGTATTGATTATGTTAATTGAAACAACCAGCAGTACATGGTGTATATAAAGGCAAGGAAGTCTAGGGTTAGGTCTAACAGATGAGGATCAACCCGAGACCCTAACAAAAGCCCGAGACCCTAACGAGAAAAGACTAAAGGCACATGGGCCCAACAGCCATACACATGCCTGTCTAACACCCCCCACAGTCGTAGCGTCCGCACCGCAGACGTTTAGACTGGACCGAAACTCACTGAACACGGAAGAAGGAAGGCCCTTGGTGAAGATGTCAGCATACTGCGAAGTGGTGGGAACATGCAGAACACGAATGTCACCAAGTGCCACTTTCTCGCGAGCGAAGTGAAGGTCAATCTCAATGTGCTTGGTGCGCTGATGCTGGACGGGGTTGGAGGATATATAGACTGAACTGACGTTGTCGCAATACACCAAGGTAGTCTGCTGAGGTGGAGTATGCAGCTCCACCAGAAGGTGGCGTAGCCAGGAGGCCTCGGCAACAGCATTGGCCACACCGCGGTACTCAGCCTCTGCGCTGGAACGTGAAACAGTGTTCTGACGCTTGGAGGACCAGGAAATCAGGTTATCTCCAAGAAACACGGCATAGCCGGAGGTGGACTTGCGCGTGTCCGGGCAACCGGCCCAGTCAGCGTCAGAGTAGACCACGAGATTAGACTGCGATGATGGCTGAAGAAAGAGTCCCAAGTGGAGAGTGCCACGTATGTACCGAAGAATCCGCTTGAGGGCAGCGAGATGAGGCTCTCGAGGATCGTGCATATGAAGGCACACCTGCTGAATTGCATAAGAGATGTCCGGCCTGGTGAAGGTGAGGTACTGTAGGGCCCCGGCTAAACTGCGGTAATCGCTGGGATTAGTGACAGGAACACTGTCTGAGGCGGACACCTTCGGATTTGTGTCGACAGGGGTGGTGCAGGGTTTGCACTCGGCCATGCCAGCGCGCTCCAGGATGTCCATCATGTACTGGCGCTGGGAGAGGAGACCACCACTGCACTTCTGTACATGCATCCCCAAGAAGTGATGAAGCTCACCAAGGTCCTTCATAGCGAACTCGTGCTGTAAGGCCGTGATGATGCGTCGGAGTAGTCCGGCAGATGAGGCGGTGAGAACGATGTCATCAACATAAAGGAGCAGGTAGACAATCTCCGAGCCTCGGTGGTAAACAAACAGAGAAGTATCAGACTTGGCCTCAAGAAAGCCAAGGGATAGCAGATATGAGGCAAACCGACTGTACCATGCACGGGGAGCCTGCTTGAGACCATAGAGTGATTTGTTCAGGCGGCAGACAAACTCCGGGTGAGCAGGATCCTCGAATCCGGATGGCTGTGAGCAATAAACAGTCTCAGATAAGGTCCCATGAAGGAAAGCGTTCTTCACATCAAGTTGATGAATCGCCATCGCTCGAGAGAGCGAGAGCAAGCATCCGCTCGAATCGCTGCGGCTTCACAATCGTCCGAACGTCTCGGCATAATCCACTCCTGGGTGCTGCGTAAAGCCACGTAGTACCCAACGAGCTTTGTACCGCTCGAGAGAGCCATCCGCCTTGAGCTTATGCTTGAAGATCCATTTGCCAGAAACAACATTTGCCTTGGCTGGGCGGGGAACCAAATCCCAGGTGTGGTTCTGCAAGAGGGCAGCGTACTCGTCCTCCATCGCTACCCGCCAATTGGGGTCGGTGAGGGCGGTGCGATACGTCCGAGGCACAGGTGATAGTTGCGTGGCATGGTAGAGGGCAGGAAGCCGAAAACCGGACTTGGCGCGCGTTGTCATCGGGTGCTGATTCCGTACGGGAGAGACTGGCACGACACCCGGGGGAAGCTGCGCCAGGGGGAGCACCGCGCCTGGTGCCGGGGAGGGCGTTGTCGCGCCCGGGGAAGGACATGTCGGTGGAGCGCTCGGGGAGGGACATGACGGGGGCACCAGCTGCGGTCGCCGGGTGTAGACATGGTGAAAACGGCAGTCGCACGACGGGGCCACACATGGCGGTGTAGAGGAGGCGGCGGCCGCACGTGGCTGTGTGGGCGGCGGAGCTGAAGGGAACACATCGACCCCCATTGGCGTGCGTGGCAGAGTCGGTGGTGCAGTGTCCTCGGTGTGGCGTACGCGGTAGTGTCGAGGCAGCGCGTGGATCGGGCGCGGGACGTCGGCCGCGGGTGAGACTCATCGCGCGGGAGACTGCGGGCAAAGAGGTGGATGACAGGCCTATAGGCGCCGGCACCGGATTAGTGTAGTCATCCAGAAAGTGAAAATCAGTCGAGGAGGGGGTGGAAGGGAGATCGGCAAAAGGAAACGATGTTTCATCAAAAGTGACATGGCGGGAGAGGTAGACCCGATTGGAGGTCATGTCGAGACATCGATATCCCTTATGGTGGGTGGAGTAGCCAAGGAAGGTACACAGGGCGGAACGAGGAGCAAGTTTGTGGGAGGCTGTGGCAGCGAGATTTGGGTAGCACTTGCACCCAAAAACGCGAAGATGCTCATAGGATGGTGGAGACCCGAAAAGAGCATGATGTGGCGTGGAGAAGTTCAGCGTCTTGGTGGGTAGTATGTTGAGGAGGTAAGTGGCAGTGGTCAGAGCCTCAACCCAATAGGATGGTGGCATGGACGCTTGAAACAAAAGTGAGCGAATCACATTGTTGATAGAACGAATGATGCGCTCAGCTTTACCATTCTGTTGGGAGGTGTAGGGGCAGGACATGCGGAGGTGAACACCATGAGTGAGGAAGAACGTGCGGGCGCTAGAGTTGTCAAACTCGCGGCCGTTGTCGCACTGGACTGCCTTGATGGTGGTGCTGAATTGAGTGGAAACAAAGGAGAAGAAATTGGCAAGGGTCATGAATGTGTCAGATTTGAGTCGAAGGGGAAATGTCCACAGATGATGTGAGCAATCATCGAGAATGAGCAAGCAATATTTATAACCAGAAACACTTTCAACAGGTGAAGTCCAGAGGTCACAGTGTATAAGATCGAAATTGTGTGAAGCACGGGAGGTTGACATAGGGAAAGGAAGACGAACATGTCGACCCAATTGGCATGCATGACAAATAGGAGAACCAATGAGTTTATTACATGAAGGTATGACTGCTGAACTCGCTAACTTAGACAAAACGTCATGACCGGGATGACCAAGCCGGCGATGCCAAAGGGGGGCGGAGGACGCGGCAAGAAAGGACTCGGCGGCGGGAGGATGCAGGGGGTAGAGCGGCTCGGAGCTATCGCACCTGATGATCACGTTCCGAGACCGAAGATCCTTCACGGAACAGCCAGTGGGGTCACACTCAAACAGAACAGTTATTATCGGAAGTAAACTTGCGAACAAAAATGAGATTCTTAATAAGTCTTGGGGAGACAAGGACATTGTTGAGACGAAGAGAACCATGAACAACAATGTATGCGGTGGTGGTGGCAGAAGGAGCCGCCACCGACAACAATGGATGAAGGAACAGGATACCGAGAAGGGAGGAGTGAGAGAGAATACCGGTCGGAGGCCATGTGAGGTAGCCCCGAGTCGGGTACCACTCAGCCGTGAGGTGGAGTCGGTGTCATGGTGGAGAAGCCACCGCGAGGCTGCTCGTCCCGTGCGCAGCGCGGGCAGAGCGCTGGCGGCCGGCCGTTGGTCCAGCTGGGGCACCATTGGCAGGAGCAGCAAAGTGTCCGGCAGTTGGTTCAGCAGGGGCACCGCTATAGAAGCTCGTAGCCTGGCCGTGAGGAGCAGAGAAGGGCCACGCGGGCTGGGCGGCAGCCAGTAGAGCTTGAGGTTGCGGCGGTGCTGGAGGCGGTGGAGCCGATCGGCGCGGCCCCTGCGGAAGAGGGCAAGGAAGGCCGGGGACGCCACATCCGATGGTGCCGGTCCACGGGTTGTCTGAGCTTGCCAGCGCCGGTTGGAGGACTCGCTGCGCGAGCCGAGCTCGGGTGTCTTGCCGGCTCGGCCGCGCGCTGCCACGCCGTCCACGGAGTGGAGGTGCCACCACCCCGCCTCCGCGCCTCTGT
The DNA here is from genome assembly GCA_036346575.1 of Dendrocalamus sinicus. NCBI lineage: Eukaryota > Viridiplantae > Streptophyta > Magnoliopsida > Poales > Poaceae > Dendrocalamus > Dendrocalamus sinicus. Next base: position 14,058,027 of record CM070643.1, on the reverse strand, counting down.
TGCACCAAGCGGTGCGCCGCCGCCGGCCGCCGTGAGTCGGCGAGGCGCGGTCGGCAGCAAGGTGGCCGCCGGACGTGAGGAGGGCAGTGGTGGGGGAAGACTTACGGTTTGCCATGTTGAGTTCCTCCAGAAGCAGATCTGCACGCGCCTCGAGGAAGGAGGGAAACGGCCGACTCCGTTGGAGGTGAAGGCCGATGGCGGTGAAGTTTTCGTTGAGGCCGCGGATGAGGTTGAGGACGAGAGTGCGGTCGGCGACGACCTCACCGAGATCGGCAAGAGCATCGGCCATGGACTTGAGGCGACGGCAATAGTCAGTGATGGATAGATCCCCTTGGGCGAAGTGCCGGAACTCGGCGTCGAGGTAGAGCGCGCGCGACTCCCTGTTGCCGAGAAACTGCGTCTCGACGGCGAGCCAGGTGGCGCGAGCGGTGGCGCGTCGTTCCAGCACGACTTCAACGAGGTCGGAGGAGAGGGTGCCGAGAAGCCACGATTTGACGACGCAGTCCATGCGGACCCAGTCGGGAAGGGCGGGGTGGGAGTCGTCGGCGAGACATGGTCCTCGAGTACTTCCGAGGCGTGAAGGAAGAGCTCGCGCCATCGGGTGAAGCCGGAGTTCAGTCAAGGGTAAGAGGAACCAAAGCGCGGATGCTCTGCACGCCGACCGCTTGGGCATGAATGTTGGCGATGGCAGCAGCTTCGTGAAGGAGAAGGGCGTCGTGGAGAGGGGAGGGGGCGTCGTCCACAGACTCGGCGTCGGCGTCTTGGCGGCGGCGGCGTGTTCGCGGCGGCGCGCTAGGCAGCGCTCGCGTTCAGCAGCCGCATCGCGTGCTTGGCGGCAGCAGCAGCCTCGCGCTTCGGCTGCCTCCGCCGCGCGAGAGCGGCGGCGCGGGATTTGGCGGCGGCAGCGAGGCGCACGACAGGGTGGACGGGAGCGACGTCGACCCTGGCGGCGGTCTCCTCAGCTCGGGCGGCGGCATCGGAGGAGAGGATAGCGGCAGCAGGGAATGGGGGGGCTGGCGGCGGGAGTTCCCCGGACATGGCGGCGGGGAGACAGGAAAAGAAGGTTAAGAGCGGAAGGGAATATCTGATACCATGTAGGAGAACAGAGTGTATTGATTATGTTAATTGAAACAACCAGCAGTACATGGTGTATATAAAGGCAAGGAAGTCTAGGGTTAGGTCTAACAGACTGAGGGATCAACCTGGAGACCCTAACAGAAAGCCTGGAGACCCTAACAGAAAGACTAAAGGCACATGGGCACATGGGCCCAACAGCCATACACATGCCTGTCTAACACCTGTACATAACACCTGTCTAACACTGCTACTTGCAATTGTTGTAGTAATGCAGGAAATTGGTTGTAGTAAAGTGTTGATACTTCTTAACTCTTGTTTTTTGAAAACTGGCTGCTGCATTCATACTTGATAATTCATTTTGATGGGTCTATTTGCCTAAGAAAGAATTAAGTCAACAGCCTAGTTTTTATTTATTTTTTGTTGCAACTCTTTGCAGTGCCAATCGCAGCTGAAGAGGTTGTATGCAGAAGGAATCCAGGGCTGTCATCTTGAGTTTTCTGCTTACAACTTGCTATGTGCCATGTTGCACACTAATAACAAAAGGGACTTGCTTTCATTGATGGCAAGGTATATCTGTTGCGTAATTGGTTATTTCATTGTTACATGAACCATATTTGATGCATCCATTGTTCTCAGCTTGTCAAAGGAATCCAAACAAGATGGAACTGTCAAGCATGCCCTTGCAGTTCATTCTGCTGTTTCATCTGGAAACTATGTCATGTTTTTCAAATTATACAAGACAGCACCCAACTTGAATTCGTGTCTTATGGGTAAAGATGTTTATTTCTTTCTCCCTTTTTTTTTTGTCAATCTGTTATGTTCATTATTTCGTTAAGATGATGTTTTGTTACTTATGCTATTGGCTTTGCAGATCTCTATGTTGAGCGGATGCGCTTTGAAGCAATAAAATGCATGTCTAAATCATATCGCCCAACTGTACCTGTGAGATATGCTGCACGAGTTTTGGGATTCACGAGAAGTGATGAAGTTTGTGAGGCTAAAGCAGCTGATGGATCGGAAGAATGTGAGGAATGGTTAAAAGCGCATGGCGCTGTTCTTTCAGTAGATAACAGTAACGGAGAATTACAGATAGACACAAAGGTAAACCTTTGCACCAGGTTCATGTAGCGTGTTTGTGTCATCGTATGGTTTTTGAAACATTACACTATTTCTGTATTGCTTGACAGGCTGCTGCTGCTTCTCTATACATGCCTGAACCTGATAATGCTGTTTCACACGGTGATACATCTCTCGCTGTGGATGATTTTTTGGCACGAGCATCATAAGCGATGTCATGGTGAGCATTTTTCACTCTCTTGGCACTGAGCTTTGGAGCTACTGCGTTAGTGCACATTGCCAATGCCAGTAGAGGAATGTTCTATTAATGCTGAATAGGAACTTGAAATGGACTGTATGAAGGATAAGCATTGGCTCTTGAGACGAATTGGCTTCAAGAACAGAATGCACGCAGCACGCGAGTAGGAGACTTTCTAGTAGCCTCACATTGTCCTCTGATGCCATTGGCTGTTGGCAGGGCTTGTTAATTCTTCAGCCCTGAGTTTCATATGACAAACAAAATTCTGGGGCAGCATTAACCGAGATGAATCACCCTGCTCATCTATGGTTGGATTCTTTTGGGCTTAAAATTAGTTTATGCTTGTACTTTCTACAGTACTAGCTTTTAAGTGGTACATTTTTTCAAGTCAGGGTGAATAGGAAAATTATAGTGAAAGTGTAATGAGTTCAGTTGTACCGACTAAAATTGCATACGATTATTTTTCTCTGCATACTGTCTCTCGCGAACAGCTAGGATTTAAATATTTAAGTCATAAGCCATCAGTTTAAAAGAACCCACTCATAAGCATTGTTTTTGTACTTTGGCAGCCACACGTCAAGTGTATAATATGTCGTCAAGAAACGTGGTCCAGGCCAATTCAGTGTATTGTACAAATTTTATTCATATACAGGTGACCCTGATGTCATTCATTTCTTCACTGATTTACTGCAAATAGTTCATAGAAATTTGGAAATACTAATATTGTTCTCCTGAAATTTAGTTCCATTTTTCATTGGGAAAGAAAAGAAAATCTTGTTTCTTGATACTTGATAGTAATACTGAGTAATGTTAGCTAGGACCATCGTAAACAACATCCTTGCATAATCCTGCTGAGTAATTAAGTTGTGTTTGTGCAATACAAGTACATTTGTTTGTCCCATGTCTGAGTTGGATGATTATGAGTTGAAACGACAAATTACTGCCAGTTAGAAATTAACCCCCCCCCCCCCCAGTTTTATCTTTTTTTTGTTTTTTTGCGTGTCAAAAATTCGCAATGGTTGAATGCATTAGCTATAACGAATTAACGGTACTTGTCTATCATTAGATGAAGAAGCGACAGCAGATAATCCTTCTAGTTATGAACTCAAATAGACATGGCCTCCCAATCGTCGCTGTTAGATATCTTGGTAGAACAATTTTGTGCATTTACGTGGAACAAAACGATAGCCTGCACTACTCTTTCTGGTATGAACTGTACTTTGATTTTTTGTGTGTTTTTTGAAATATTGTTTGAACTTTCGTTGCTCTTTGTTAGTGGAGACCGGACCCATTACAATATAATATCTAAATGAGAGATGAGAGAGAAGGTAAACGACAAGTCTGTTTTGCCCCGACCCCTTCTTTCTTCCTCCTCTCCCTCCTCATCTTCTCTTCACTCCCCAGGCCTTGAGCTCCTTTCACACTGCCACCATTGTTGGTGAGCTCCAGTGACCGCCTCCACTCACACCGATCGAATGGTTGCTACCTGACCGCCTCCACTCACACCGATCGAATGATTGCGGTAGCAACGACGCACGGCTGGAACAAGGCATAGGTGGTAGCAGGCTTTGAGAGCGCGGTGACCAAAATTGGTGCGCGCTTGAGCACCATAGTAACGAGGGGAGTGTAGTGGTGGTCTTGATGAAGCTCGAGGCGCTCTGTGGAGTGCTGGCGATGGTGACCATGGGCTGCGCGCTATGGATGTGCACGGCGGTGGTGAGCTAGGAGCAGCCGGGCTAGGGGATGGATTCGGAGGGGTGTGGCGAAGCTTGAGGCGGGCTCAATTTGAAGAGGGCGTAGACGGAGGCGAGGAATCTAGTGGTGGCTTACGGTGAGGTGAAAAAGGGCGTCGATCTCGACAGCGGGCATGGCCGGAGATGGGGAAGGTGGTGTCTGGGTGTGCGGTGCTGCGAAAAGAGGACGAAGTAGGTGCTGCGCAGGACCGGTCCCGACTTTTCGAGGGCAAGGCAGTTCCAAAGGCAATATATAATACATTACAAAATTGTAAATGCCCCTCAAAAGTTAGTTAGGGTTTGAATTACCCCTCTACAGGTATTTTTGTGTCATATACCCTTTACAAGTGCATGATTATTTAAAATGTCTTCCCGCGCTCATCCCACTGACTTACTGTTTTTTGTTGATGTGAAAAAAGTGACAGGGTGGCATTTATACACTTGTAAGGAGTCTTAATATTGGCAATAATAAGTCTAAGAAATCTATAACATACTATCAATGGTGGAGTCAGGATTTTATATAGCCTCAGGCCCAATGTTCACCTAGTTGCTAGGCACTAGATACGCGGTGGGTGGCCACCTAGGTGGGACCTAGGCGGCCGAATAGAATTGGCTAATTGGCAGCTGCAAATGTAACTGTGTAGTGTAAATTTGAGACATGTACTAGGCCAAGCGCCCAAGCATAAGCAAATTATGTTTCTACATATGCATCTTGTGAAGCGAAATATTTGTGGACAACTAGTGAGTTAGGGTGCATGGTGTTTGCAGCAATACATATCTGACCATAAGTAATTATAGTCACATTTATTCTATTGATGGCTTCAAGCCTTCAACTAAGGCCTTATGTTGATTTAATCATAACTGCATTGAGGAATGAGGAGTATCACCATTTTATTCAGAATAGTATGGGAGCAGTAGCAATCAATACCTAAAACTCAACTATCCACAATCAATACAAGAAGATCATTCCTTTCGTACACTGCAAGCTGTGGGTAGTAGAACTGTCACAGGAATCCACGATTTCCAAATCTGTACTTGAAGAAGAATCATATGCATGAAGCAATGTCCATCTAGTGTTGACAAACTACCTTACTGATATTGCATGCTTGTCAAAAGCATGAAAACAACATTAGCATCAAGTAATAAAATTACAAATCAAGTAATCTGGGGACCAAGGACTAGTACTAGTACCAATCACATTTGCATGCGGGAGTACAACCAAATCTGAACCAACACTAGCATGGATTCATAGTGGAAGACTTGATGACTTCATGTGTTGAAGATCATCAAGTCATGTAGTGGATGCATCATGAGCTAATGAATGTCCAAGAGAAGATGATCATGTGTGAATTGTCAAAGTGTTATTTATCACTGAATTAGGGAAGGAAAATAAGATAAGCTGTGAGCCACGACTTGCTAGCTGTTATTAGATGTTTATCTTGGGCCTTTACAGCAACATGAACTTTCCATATTTGCCTAAGGTAAAAATACATGGACTGAGGGCCTGTCTCTTGGGGGCCCTAGGTGGGTGCCTCTACTGCCCTGCCCCAGGAATGGCCCTGGTGTTGGGATAAATAAGTGGAGAGAGTAGTGGAAACGGGGGTGGCACAAGGGTAAGCTCGGTGTGTGGCCATGGCGGCGTGGACGGCCACATGGTTTTCACCGGCGAACGTGAGCGTGCTATCGGCTCAAGGGCGCACCTCTCACTGACGCGGGCGCGCGAGGTGGTGACGTGTCGAGCAAAGGCGGTGCACGGATCGGGTGGCGTAAGATCGACAACTGGAGCGACTGTTGTTGGGCACGGCAACGTTAATGCACGCGCAAGGAGGTGGGGCAACATGGCATGGAGCACATGTGTGATTTTGGTGGCGGGGAGAAGGGCATGGAGAAGGAAGGAAGGAAGAAGACATAGCATGGACTATGGAGGTCATTTTGAAGGCAACATATGCTATGCAAGCTTATGGTACAATCAAACTAAAAATCATCATAGCAAGCAAGCATGTGGTACAATCATGGTATAATCAAACTAAAAATCATCACAAAAAATTCCCCCAAAAAATCAAGATGTACTTTTAAACTTACTCTACCTATGTATAAAATTTTAAGTTTAAATTCATTCTTTCACCATGAAGTACATTGAGAAATTTTAAGGTCTTTCTCCAAAAAGCTAAAAATGCTATTATAATTAGTTCGGTGTCCACCCACAAAGAGCTATAAAAGTTGTGTGTTTGACTAAAAATATATTAAAAAATCAGTGTCATAAAGTAAATGCCATGAAAGTTTGATGTCTTGTAACCAATTTTGTTTGATGTCTTGTAACCAATTTTGTTTGATGTCTTGTAACCAATTTTGCCTATGTTACACCTGTGAAAATCGAGATACTTATGTAAGACTACGTGAAGGTATATACTATATGCTATTAATTGACTGATAATCGAGATGTTTATGTAAGATAACGGAAGGTATATACTATACAGTATTCATTTGCCTTGCGATATGGTATTGTACTAAGAGAAAAGTGAGGCGAACATGTTCGCGCCTGTGCAGTGTCTGCACGCTGTACAAGTGGTTCTAATAACCATAATAAAAACTAACATCACATGGAAGCGTTGCTGGCCTGCCATTGATTTGAATTAAGTGTTGCTAAAGACAACACTTATTGTCAGACGCCATAGCACTTCGCGAGTGCTGACTGCTAAACTGCTGATACTGTAGGCCTAACTATGACACTACCACGGTAAGTACGGACCGTACGGTGCTCCAATGAGCTTCAGCTTCTGCCTAAAATCATATTATAGCGGTTAAAAAATTTTTCTAAGGAATACAGAAAAAGAGAAGTAAAAAAAGCAAAGAAAAGGCAAAAAAACAAAAATAAATTGAAATTAGAAACCGATACGTTCTAAGTGATTTCTGACTTAAATAAGTTGAAAGCCAAAAAACAAAATCTGAAACCATTTAGAGTGACAATGCCACTCTAGTAGCGACAGTGCATACAACTCTCCGAGCTACCGATCCAGACGGCAAAAATGCCAAACCGCATCTCTTCCGTTTGTTTCTAACTCTTGTATATGTATATACACGCCTTGAGTCCCTTGCTGAGGAGGCAACTTGGTCGGCTAAGCCTTGTTATGCTGGGTTACGGTTGGTAGCCATTTTGAAAAAATTGGTCTGATAAATCATTTTAAAAAGCAACAAAAACTCATTATGCTTATTTGTTTTAAAAAATCATAAATCCAATATGTGAAATGAATGGTCGCTGGCTGGGGACTAGTTCCCGTTGGCACTCAAGCACGAAAATCCCACTCCCACTGTTATCATGATACAGGTAACAAATAGCAACAAAACCAACAACGAATCCTGAGTCTTCAAAAAGCAAAACAACGAATCCTGGCGTGCATGGGTGTCAGTGTGTGTTATGGCCTCATGGCATGGGTAGCCTACAATGATGTAGTTGGGTGTGGGCAGCGGATTTCTTCGACACACCACCCCCGGCATCCTCGTTGCACGCGCGACGGCACAGCAGCCCCAGCTCGCGGCCCATTTCGCCCGGCCCGTAACATTTTGTCGGCACGAGTTAGCCGCGGCCGGCCGGGCAGCTCTGCAGCTGAGGCGAGCTAGACGGCAAGCAGCGGCCGAGTTAGAATTTAATTACATACTAGATTTGATGGTGAAATGATCTAAATTATTTGGACTGAACCATGAAAATATTATCCAGACTAGACTTAATTTACTTAGACTGTACACTATATTTTTCCACACCCCAGTCTAATACCTACCCTGTCTGAGGTGTGGTTCCGCCCTTATGGCAAGCGAGGCTTTGGCTCGAGCGCTGCGACGGGCTGGTGTACGGTAGTACTACGGCGAGTTGTCAGCAGCTTGGCTCCGTGATGCGCGGCACCGCCCCTGTTTGAGGGGAGGCGCAACGTGATTGCCTGGTCGATCGAACGGCTGCGGCGCGCGAAAGGAAAGCACTGCCACCCTCCGCCCGCCGCAACGGAGCGGAGAGGCCACCAGCGGAGTTGAACCTGCGGGCGTGGCGCCGACGTTTTGTTCTTTGCAGGTGCGGTTGCCGTCGGCGAGCCGACGTTGGCCGACCGCGTGAACATTTATGGGCCTCTGGGTTTTTGAGGTTTCGCCGTTGAGAAAATTGCGCTGCGGTTAGCAGTGGCTTTCTGCTTTCCCTTTTGAATAAAGAGGGCGCTTTTTGTAGGCTTCACCGCGAAGTGGCGATGGAACCTATGCGAACTTGACCACAGTAGAGTAGCAGGAGTATCTTATTTGAGAACATTGCAGCAACTTCCGTTTCCCTCTTTTCCTTGAACAATATCGAAACAAACAAGAGAGTTAGCCTTGAAAAAAAAATCTCTATAACAAATGCAAACATCACTAATCATTAAACTCCAAACCACCATCAGTGGAAATGGAACCTGTGAGTTCACTGAGCTTCCACTTGCTCCTGGTACTTTTCTGTTACATGCTGTAACACATGTTGCCACGTCTACAGATCCCCATGTAAAACACGTCTAACCCCACAGAAGATCCTGAGAGAACCCCAACTTGCCGTTCGCTTCTGAAGGCATCCTTTTCTCGTCACCCACCCAAACCTAATAAAACGCACCCATTCGACGTGGCCGTCAGCTAACCCACCCTCCTCCCCTCGGAGACCAGGCCGTGCACCCCGCCGGCACCGCACCCTCCCCCGCAGGGAGGCGCGCGTTGGTCACCACCCCGTCTCCTACACCAACGCCCTCCGCACTTCATATCGCCTCATCTCACACGTCCGTACCACGCACCCGCGCACCACGACCTCTCCTCTCTACTTACGTCATTACGTGCACCACTCCAGTAGTCGCTGAATCTTAAGCTCCAAGCCTTGCGAAGTCTTAACCACACCTTGGAGAAGCGCCATCGCGCAGACCCCACCCCGCACCGTCGTCTCTTCAAAGCCGCACTCCCTGATCCCTCCTACTTAAACTTCGGTTAGCATCGCTTGCCTTTGCGCCAGTAGCCAGCAAAAGTACGTAGAAGCTACGTAGCTGCTGGATGCATGCAATGGCGCACGCCGTGCACGACCGCTTCCCCTTCCTCGCATCGGCTCCGGCGCCCTCGCCGGCGCAGGCGAGGGGCAGGAACCCGTCCCTCGCTGAGATGCTACGCCTTGTCGGCATGGCTACTGTTGACACGGCAGGCACAGACGACGACGGTTCCGCCTCCGGGCTCTCCCTCCCACTGCCACTGCCCACGCCTGGCTGTGTGGTGGGCGTCCGCGACAATGCGGGTCCTGCACCCGGCCGGGGTATCCAGTTCCGGCTGGCGTTCACCAGCCTGACCTACAGCGTCCGCGCCGCGCGCCGCGCGCGCCCCGGTGGAGGCGGAGGGCTGAACCTGCCTCTTCAGCGCCGCTGCGACCTCGTCACCGCGGCGCCCGACGCGCACGCGCCGCGGACGAGGGCGCTGTTGAATGGCATCTCCGGGGAGGCGAGGGAGGGCGAGATCCTGGCCGTGATGGGCGCAAGCGGCTCCGGCAAGTCCACGCTCATCGACGCGCTCGCCAACCGCATCTCCCGCGACGCGCTCAAGGGCGCCGTCACGCTCAACGGCGAGGCGCTCACGGGCCACATCCTCAAGTCCATCTCCGCGTACGTGATGCAGGACGATTTGCTGTTCCCCATGCTCACCGTCACCGAGACGCTCTCCTTCGCCGCCGAGTTCCGTCTGCCGCGCGCTCTGTCCGCGGCCAAGAAGCGCGCGCGCGTGCAGGCGCTCATCGAACAGCTCGGCCTCCGCACAGCGGCCAACACCATCATCGGCGACGAGGGCCACCGCGGGGTCTCCGGAGGCGAGCGCCGCAGGGTCTCAATCGGCACCGACATCATCCACGACCCGATCCTCCTGTTCCTCGACGAGCCCACGTCGGGGCTCGACTCCACCTCGGCGTTCATGGTGGTCAAGGTGCTCCGCCGCATCGCCGAGAGCGGCAGCATTGTCATCACCTCCATCCACCAGCCGAGCCAGCGCATCCTCGGCCTCCTCGACCGCCTCATCCTCCTCTCCGGGGGTCGCACCGTTTTCAATGGACCCCCGTCCGCCCTCCCGACCTACTTCGCCGAGTTCGGCTTCCCGGTCCCCGACGACGAGAACCGCGCCGAGTTCGCGCTCGACCTAATCCGCGAGTTCGAGTCGTCACCGATGGGGACTAAACCACTCGTCGACTTCCACCGGACGTGGCAGCGCATGCACGCGGCGAGCCCCGACTCGGCGGACGGTGCGTGGGCGCCTACGATGTCGCTGAAGGAGGCCATCAGCGCGAGCATCTCGTGCGGGAAACTGGTGTCAGGCTCGGACGTGCCCGGGGAGGCGGCGTCAGTGCACACCTACGCGAACCCGTTCTGGGTGGAGATGAAGGTGCTAACGAAGCGGTCGGCGATCAACACACGGCGCATGCCGGAGCTGTTCCTCATCCGGCTCGGTGCCGTTGTGGTCACCGGCGCGATCCTGGCCACCGTATTTTTCCGGCTGGACCAGTCGCCCAAGGGCGCGCAGGAGCGGCTCGGCTTCTTCGCCTTCGCCATGTCCACCATGTTCTACACCTGCGCCGACGCGCTCCCGGTGTTCCTCCAGGAGCGCTACGTGTTCCTCAGGGAGACCGCCTACGGCGCGTACCGCCGCGCCTCCTACGTGCTCTCCAACACCATCGTCTCCTTCCCGCCGCTCGTCGTCCTCTCCCTCGCCTTCGCCTTCACCACCTTCTTCGCCGTCGGCCTCGCGGGCGGTGCGTCCGGGTTCGCCTTCTACACGCTCGCCATCCTGGCGTCCTTCTGGGCCGGGAGCGGCTTCGTCACGTTCCTCTCCGGCGTCATACCTCACGTCATGATCGGCTACACCGTCGTCGTCGCCATCCTCGCCTACTTCCTGCTCTTCAGCGGCTTCTTCATAAATCGGGACAGGATACCGGGCTACTGGATATGGTTCCACTACCTGTCCCTCGTCAAGTACCCCTTCGAGGGGGTGCTGCAGAACGAGTTCGGCCGCGGCGGCGAGTGCTTCGTGCGGGGCACGCAGATTTTCGACAACTCGCCGCTCGCGGCGCTGCCGGAGGAGGTGAAGGCGCGGGTGCTGGCGTCCATCAGCTCGGCGCTTGGGGTGGGGATCGGCGCCGACACGTGCGTGATCACGGGGCGCGGCGTGCTGCAGCAGGCGGCCGTGACGCAGCTCGGCAAGTGGGAGTGCCTGCTTGTGACGGCGGCGTGGGGGTTCCTCTTCCGGCTGCTCTTCTACTTCAGCCTCGTTCTCGGCAGCCAGAACAAGAGGAGGTGATCGTGTCGTGCATGGGGTGCTTGTGTGTACGTATGGATGGACGTGGGCGCGCGCGTATATACATTTGAATGGTCGAATCGTCAAAGCCATGGAAGAAGGGCAAATTGATCATATACCCTCTTCATAGTTCAAAATCTAGGATATACCCTCCTACACATCTAAATTGATAATATACCCTCCTCCTCCAATCTATTTGCTTTACAAAACACCCTCTTTATACCTTTCCAATGTATTTTTTCATATCCTTGTGTGTTCTATCACTTGAAATGACCAAAATACCCCTGATTAAAGGCAGGACAGCAGGATAAGTCAGGCAACTGAAATACTAAAAATAGATCAGGCAGTAGGTGCTAAAAGCGATGAACGAGCAGATGACAGACAACTATGAAAAACGAAAGGTAGAGCAAACTGAACAAACACACCATTGTCCCAGCAGCACATGCGCTAATGCAGTCCTTCATACAACAATGCTCTGTCCAAAACTTCTATTTGCCAGACTTCCACCTTGTTTCAGATTACAGTTATCGATAATAAATTCAGAGCATTGCATGCACTACCACCAAAAAACTCGGTTGCCAAAATTTGATGGCATCGCGCGAGATGAAAAAGATGAAACAGAACCGATGGAAGGACCACGAAATGCTATCCCGAGTAATCAAATACAAATATCCCCGAAAGGAGCAGACAATGATTCTCCGACAAAAGCAAATTCCTTCGAAATGGGAGCCTTTCGTCCGAAAACGAGCACCAATATTTCTCTCATCATGGAAAGATGAATCCATATGCAACTTTGTGTGAACAATTTTGACATGCTTGTTTCCATCTGCATTGGAACCTTTCAAGATCCTCGTTAGTCCAAATGGTGAGAGGCTTATTACATCGTCTGTAATTTGCATGGAGGAAGGACTACTCTTCGCAAGGGATTAGAAGTCGTCATTGTGTCGATATGCTACCCCATCTTTCATCTGTCTTTGTAGTACCGAAAGCACTTGGCCGACTATCCACTTGATTTTCATTACACCTATGATATTTTCTTCTTTTCCTAGGTCCGACAACACCACGATCATCTCTTTCGAAAATTCATAAACCAATTTGGCTGGATTAAGTGACCCTTGTTGGATGGACTGATGACTACAAAATGTTAGACTCCGATCTCATGGCGACTTCCCAGCAAAGAAAACTATCACCATAATGATTAATAGAAGGCGGATCAAAGTTTTCGTGTACATTGGCTTTGAAATTTAAGATGTCATCAAGATAGAACACATAGACTACCCCAACCTCATCCACGACAAAGAAGAAGAGAATATGGTGCCAAAACTAACCTATTAAACATTCTCACAACGAGATTCCCAACATAGGTGTTTTCTCCATTTAAATTTGTTACAATGGGCATGGTGCTCCCGAGGCATCTCCAGATCTGCTTCGCACCGTTGAAGAACACTAAACGAGGTGATAGGGTTGCCGCTTTTGCATTCCAAATGGCAACAAAACCTGCTGTGTTAAGGCGGGCAAGAAACATATCGACAATTGGAAATCAACCCATTGTGGATTAGGCCCTACACCATCATATACATTCGAAGGTCGCCACAAAGTTCCACTTTATACCCCAATGGTTTAGCTCAAGAACGACCACCAAAATATCCTTCATGCTGCGTTGATGGACCTCACAACTTACTGATTCATTAGGAGTTAAGACTAAGCCAATCAAATAACCCGAAGAACTAGGTAAAACTTTTAAACATTCCCATTGACAGCAGCATGATGCTTCAGCTCTAGACCAGAACTTCAAAAAGGACTTCGGGTCCCTTTTCTTCTACTGACTGAAGGGTAAAATGGGTACAAACTTTAATCAGGGGTATTTTGGTCATTTCAAGTGATGGAATACACAAGGATATGAAAAAATACACTAGAAAGGTATAAAGAGGGTGTTTTGTAAAGCAAATAGATTGGAGGAGGGTATATTATCAATTTGGATGTGTAGGAGGGTATATCCTAGATTTTGAACTATGAAGAGGGTATATGATCAATTTGCCCATGGAAGAAAAAGGTGCAAAATGAAAAACGAAAGGGTGCAAAATGAAAAGCAAGACCTAATTAATTAGGGAAAGTTAAGTGCTAAACAACATTAGAATGTTTTTTCGATTCAGAGCACTCAGATTTTTCTTCTATATATGCATCTCTCTAAAAAAAAATATGAGTACTCCGAACCATAAAAAACACTTGAATCCCCTTCTCTTATGTATATACTCCCTCCAAAAAATCTGAATGCTCTAGATAAAAAAAACTTAGAGTGCCTCCTAAACACCACCATTAGTTAGATTCTCTTTAGTTTCTGCTATTGTTAAAACGGATGTGCTTTAGGGCCTTTTTTCCTGGTGATTTGGTAGAAATATTAAGTGGTTTTGCAAGTATACATGCATGGATGCATATGCTAGGCATCCACTACTTTTTTTTCTCTCCCTCCTTTTCTTTAATGTTTTAAAGACTTGTTTAATTCTCAGAAAAACGAAAAGTGCAATGGGTATTTATTTTTTGTGTTCCATTTGTTCTCATCCTCGTTAACTTATTCCTTCTCCCCTTTATTTGGTGAGTTGTGCTAGCTTTGGAACTTCATTCGTAATGCATGTGCTGTGTTGTTCCTTGGTGCAAAAAAAGCTGAAGCTTCCTTCCTTTGGACACTGAAACGAATAAAGCAGAACCCGTTTTAAAACTTAAAAAAGAGCATAAATCTGTGCTGTTCTCAACTTCTCATGTAATTATTGTCCACTTGTGTTCTTGTAATTAATACGGTACTTCTCATGTACTCCAGTTATTTTCACTTGAGAATATTAACGTAGATTTTTTATGTACACTTCAAAAAAGAAATTAACATAGGTTTTTATATATGTTGCTGTCATATGGTACATTAATATAGATGGAGTTCGGAAACACCTCATTGTGTGATAATGGAGTTGTGAATGTATGACTTCACTATCAGAGGATTTTATCCTGGTAGTCACTTTTATATGTACTCGTGTACACTTTAATAAAATTTTTATGAGGTCACAAATTTATCTCTAGACTCTATCTTTCTAGACATATGTTAAGGAGTGCATTCACATATGTCTCTTTCTTGTAATCGAAAAAAAACATGGATGGAGTTAGAATGAACGACTACATGATAACCTGCATACTAGCTTGCATGCCTGCTTCGACCACTCCCGAATTTTTTCTATTTAAGCCCTTTTTTTGAAAAATATTCACATTTAAACCCCTGGTGGTTTTAATTCCGTTTTTGGACCCAGGGGGTCGGAGCCGTGACCCACGGCGCCGAGGTAACACGTCTCGGCGCCGTGGTCCATGGCTCCGAGGTCGCAGGCCCACTCCAACCTGGTCGCCTGCGTGGCGCTGACGTGGCAGCACCTCGGCGCCGTGAATCGTGGCTCTGAGCTCGAAGCCGTGGGTCGTGGCGCCGAGCTCGGAGCCGTAGATCTTGGCGCCGAGCCCTGGCCACTTATGCAGCGCCGAGCGCCCGCGTGTTCATTTCGCCGCTCGACTCCTCAGCGCCCCGCCTCCCGCCGCCGCCCCCTCCCGGGCTGCCGCGCCGCCGCCGCCCCGCGCCTCCCGGCCTCGTGTCTCCGCCGCCGCCCTCTGGTGCCGCCTGGCCTCCCGCCTCCCCGCGTCTCCGGCCGCCGCCCTCTGGTGCCGCCCGGCCTCCGGCTGCCTCCCCCCGTCTAAGGTCAGCATCCTTAATCTTCTGAAATTGAAATTGTGTGTTTGTGAAAAAAAAGAGAGTTTGCTAAGAAGTTGTGTTTGTGCAATTGTACATTAGTTAATTGTGGGTGGATGGATGATGGGACTTCTTGTAATGATAAATTTGTAGCTATGGTGTTGTGCGTATTATTTGTTATTAGCTCTGTCTACCATCGGCATTTGTGCTGCTGCCCAGTCTATGATGGATGATGTAGCTGTCTGATGCTTGACGACAGATCTGCCGAGCGGCAAAGCTTTTACATTTAATCTTCTGAAATTGGCACTGCCAAGTAAATACTTTTTGTTGGCGAAATGGATTGAGTGTGGCACATGGTAGCCGTGGGGAATACTGCAGTCCGAAATCTTTTTGCTACGTGTTTTTATCAACCGTTGTCTTTGAAGCATTTAATGGGTTATCTAGATCAGATCAGAGTAGCAAAATTCTGCCTCTGAATTGGATTGCTCCTACCAATCTTTCTTCCTTCAATAGCTTTGTAAGAATTGGACTTGCTGATCATGGTAGTTCGGGTGCATGCATCGTGCATGATATTATCAATAGTTAGTTTATGTTAAACATGTAGCTAATGTTATTTAAGATGTACTGCCCCTTGTTATTCCTTTACCATGCTTCCCTCTTTGTCAAAAGATGCTCACCATGTTTTCTGTATGAACTAGATGGACAACCTAGTCACCATATATCATGGAGGCAGTGTGACAAGTGATGATTATGGAAATGTTCGATTTGTTGAAATGCAAAGGGTGCCTCTGATATTCAGTGATCGGCCGTCGTTTAGTGAGTTGGTTGCTAGGGCTCGGGAGGAGCTACATTGTCATGGAAACGAGGAGAGCATCACAGTTGAGGGGTTACTTCACTACGGTTCGAAAGACATAATTCTCAGGCGGTTGATCTTAATTGGTTGTGAGGATGAGTGGGACAAATATGTCAGATTGGTTATGCGGAATGAGTTAAAATGTTTGGACCTTATTGTGCGGAAGGTGTCCATTGATCCCACCTCACGGTTATTCACCGAACTAGGTGATCAGCACCTTTGACCCTCCGCACGGATCTTGCGGTGGATGTGGAAGAAGAGCACGAGGTGCCCGATGCTCTATCCGCCCCAAACGAGATTCGATTTCTCAACCATTCGAGTTGAATGTCGATCGATGATGTTGTGGCGGCCTCGGATCATCCCGAAGTGTCGAGCCACACTTTAGCCTTTTCCGTCATTGTTGTTTTTGTCTCAATCCCATCGTTTCGTGCTTATGATGCAGGAGACATTCCTGATAATATTGGTGTTCCTCCCGTTGCTCCATCTGGCAACGTTGAAGAAGTCTGCAGGGACTCCAACAGTGTGGATGTTCAAATTGTGGATGATCTGCAGCCTTACGAGATCGCAAGGGCCGTTGATTCGACGATGACCGCCCTTTTGGAGAGCGACCAAAGTGATATTGAGTGATCAGCGTTATTGCCTGGCCGGGATCCATCGGTTCATGAATTCAGCGATCTTAGGCATTCTCATGGGGCTTATGCAGAAGGAAGGGATGATGAGCTGCTAGATGCTCCTGAGGCCGATTCAAGCATGACAATTGAGAAGGGCATGATGTTTGAGGACTTATCTGCATTGAGAAGGTGGCTGCAGGAGCATTCAGTGATTCGTAAAAGGCCATTCAAGGTGAGGCATTCTTATGTGGAGCGGAGGTACACAGTTGTGTGCGAAGGAAACATGTGAATGGAGGGTTTGTGCTAGGAAACAGAAGGACACGGAAAGTTCAAGATCACAAGAATCGTTGGCCCACACACTTGTGCCGAGCGAGCTCAAATGAAGCATCGGCGCTTGACCTCTACCATTATTGCCAAGTCACCGTGTCACATAGTAAAGGGAGAACCCAATATGAAGGTGAAGACACTTGCTGGGATTGTTAAGGAGAAATTTGGATACGAGATAAGGTATGGAAAAGCATGGAGGGCAAAGCAACGCATCCGGAAGATGATATATGGGGACTGGAAGATGGGTACTTGCGCTTGCAAAGACTCTTCAATGCAATCAAAGCGGTTAATCCGGACATGCATTATGAGTACGTCCCGAAACCAAACGAATGGACTCAAGATGGGATGCAGATATTCTTCCGTGCTTTCTGGTGCTTTGCTCAGTCCATCGAGGCCTTTCGGCATTGTCGTCCCGTCTTCTCCATTGACGGTACGTTTCTTCTTAGCAAGTACCAGGGCACACTTTTGATAGCCATTTCCTGTGACGCAGACAACGCGTTGGTTCCTTTGGCGTTTGCTTTGGTTGAGAGGGAGAACAAAGACAGCTGGGGATGGTTCTTGCGGCTCGTTCGGAGGCACGTGGTCGGCCCTGGTAGGGAGGTGGGTGTCTTATCTGATAGACACCAGGGCATACTTGCTGCCGTACAAGAGCAGATACCGGAGTATCCACCTTTGCACCACCGTTGGTGCACTCGGCATCTTGCCGAGAATCTACTCCGTAAGGATGGTATGAAGGATAACTTTCCTCTGTTCGAGGAGGTCGCTCGAATGCTTGAGGTCAAGTTCTTCCAGGAGAAGTTGGAGCAGCTTAATACTGCAACAAACGCAGAAGGTAGACAGTGGTTGTCGGGATTGATGAGAGATGTCGACAAATGGACAAGGGCTCATGACGATGGTGGCTGGAGGTACGAGTTTCAGACAAGCAATATAGCCGAATCCTTCAATAACTTGCTTAGGGGTATACGTGGTATGCCCGTCAATGCTATAATATCATTCACCTTTTACAAGCTTGTTGCCTGGTTCAACGAAAGACACACACATGCAATGGCGCTACAGAGTAAACAAGAGAGATAGGCACCAAAACCGAAGCGCCACCTTGAAAAGGCAAAGGCGAGGGCTGAGGCACATGAGGTACATTGTTTTGACAACTCCACGGGCACTTACGAGGTTGTAGAAAGGGGTGGTACAACGACCGACGGAGAGCTCCGGCCGACGAGGAGGCATAAGGTTGTCCTTATTGATTTCTCATGCACATGTGGTAAACCGAGGCAGTACCACTTTCCATGTTCTCATTATGTGGCAGCAGCGAGGCATCACAACTTTGACTACGAGAGCAAGATACCTCGGGAGTTCAGTGTTGACAACCTTGTGCTTACGTGGTCTCCCCGTTTCGAGCCTTATCGGGATGAGGGAGAGTGGCCACCGTACATCGGGCCCAAATACATTGCGGATACGGGTAGCCGTTGGAACAAACGTGGAACCAGGAAAAGGACGAGACACAAGATGGTTATGGATCACTTCAAAGAACAACGAGGCGAGGAGAGCAACCCCTTTCTTACTAACCCCGAGCGAACCAATGTAGCAGATGTGGTAGACTTGGCCACAATTCACGCACATGCCATTGGCCACTTAGTCAAAAAGTAGTGCTTGTTATTCGTTATGTTTCATAGTTCGTCTAGTTATTTTTTCATATGTAATTTGCTATGTTTCTTATTTAATTTCTTATTCTTTCCATATTTTATGCATGTTCAATTTTTTGTTTACTTGTATGTTGGACTGACAAATTCAATTTTTTTTGTAGGATGGCGCAATTCTACCTGCTAGACCAGTACTACGAGGAGAGCCACCGAGGACGGCTCACCGCGGAGGGGGGTATTGCCTTCATCACTTCCTGTACAATTTGAGTTTATATTGATGCATTAACTACAAAAATTGGTCTATTCTATACAGGAGCTTATTTTGCTTGTTTGCAGGGCAACACCCTGAAACAGTCCGTACAGGACATAGAGCATTTCTCCAGGACAGTCGGCGATGCCCGGACGCTTACCTTCCTAGAGGTAAGCTTCGACAAAGCCACTTACAAAATTAGTACGTAATATCTTCGTATCTTGTTGGTTAACAAAATGTTGGATGACAGAGGCTAGCAGGTCGGCTACGTCGCGCGGCTAGTCATTGTGGTTGCAGACCGCGCGGGAGGGACGTGAGCGTGCCTACGACACGACTTGCAGTCCCGACGCGGCAAGGGTCTTACACGGCACAGAGCTCATCCCCCACGAGCGACACTTTCCCTGACGAGGGGGGGTGAGGACGACGACGAGGTGGAGCAGCAGACTTACGATGAGATAGGCCCGTCTCGGCTCGTAGCGCTCGAGACTCACCTTCACAAACTGTACCACGCGGACGCCGCCGCGAGCCTAGCCGTTACACTCCAGGCACCGACGCCCTTGGTAAGGGTAAGGGTAAGGCTAGGAGGCAGTGATATTTATGTGTAGGCTTGTGGGTCGTGTTGTAATGAGCTACTTGTTTGTATGTATGTGTATATGTTATATTCATGTGATATTTGTGTACGAATCCGTAGTCCGTACTTTGTTGTTCTATAATTCCTGCAATGAATTTATGTTTACTGCAAATGACCGCAAATGATACGAACTATGAATTTTTGCTTATGAATTTATGCTTCCCGAAAACGCACAATCGGTGAAAAGGCTACGACCTAAAATAAAACAGCTTTGCCCACCACAACACGAAACAACACATAGATTGCACGTACATAAAATATAGCAAGTACTACAACCATCAACACAGCAACGACGGTAAACATGGAGGGTACCAAAAAATGACAACACAACCAAGTACTACAGCCATCAACACACCAACAAACACAACAACTAAAACACAACACAACCATACACCTTCTTACCTACATGCCAAACGAGCCTTGTGGCACCCACATGGAGAAATGCTGAGGGGGTCGCCTCGGACGTGGTTCTCCATCGTGGTAGTGGCATGCACATATGCAGCTCGGGTTCGCGCAGCAACACGTGGGATCATAAGAGCTTCCTATATTCACGACCTCCTCGTTGCCCCTCTCGCGTTGCATCTGTTCGCGGAGGTCGTTGTTCTCCTCAGTGAGACTCTCTATTCGGTACTCCAAGTCCCATATTCGAGCCCATAATGTATCCACATAACGATCAACATACCGTTCGTGAGGAGGGTCGATCCATGGGAGAAGTCGATTTGGCCATCTGCACAAAAATAACGATAAACTTCGAGGGTCCATAAGCAATACAAAATGTAACATTACTAATTTGTACCGGAGCGTGAGCATCGGAAGAAACGTCGCCGCCATCGTTCGGGAATCCAAGATCTGGACGACCGCGTACTCATTGTGTCCGCATTTCGCCACGGTGGTTGAGCACGCCGCTTGGTATCAATCGATGCGGACCGAACATATCCTCGTTTCTAAGGGAATGTCGTCCTTCGGTGACCCAAATCCCACCGCCCTCGACTTGGACATGGTATGTTTCACCACGAAAGAGAGGGTACTACTTTGTTCGATTCACAATGTCATGGGACCCCAACCCTGCTACTTATAGCAAAACGGGGCAGCTTAATGCAGTGACCACCAAAAAAAGAGGCTTTTGCTCAGGGACATGACAACACGCCCCAGCTTTGCTCAGAGACATGACACAAGATGCCAGCTTTTGCTCAGTGAGATGACAAAAGAGGGCAGCTTTGCTCAGTGACATGAGAAAACGGGGCAGCATATGCCAGCTTTGGGCAGTGACGGAGTAGGCCTTTAGCATGTACACATATAGGGCGTAGGTCTTTAGCCTTTACAGGATTAGGCCTGTAGGCCTGTACACATATAGGGGCGTAGGTCTTTAGCCTTCTAGGCTTTGAACGGTCCAATCTCTGAAAAGGCTACGAACTATGAATTTATTACGAGACTATAGTCTCTGAAAAGTCTACATAGGGCCATTTATTGCTACACTGAAATCCAGGAAAAGCGAAAATATCCTCTCCATGGACTATGCCCATCGCACTGCATAACTTTGCCTACATAAAGGCCTCCCTCCTATGTCTTCCATACCACATCTCCTCCTCAAGGCATCACAATACTACTACACAACAATGTCTTCCTGGAGGTCCGACCCATTTGGAGTGCCGGAGTGGCATGAGCGCCCGAAGTGCCATTGCGGCTTTAGGACGATGTTGGGAGTCCGGATCGATCGAGTACAACGAGCCAAATACGGCCGTAGGTTCTTCAAATGTCCCGCTGGATGACGACTTCGTGGTAACGACCACAACTAAATCATTTGTTTCGTTATCTTTTTCAACTTGATCGATGACATCTACCACGCCACACATAGGCTTGCAGGTTCATCGAATGGGTGGATCGGGTGTCGCCGGCATGGCCAAATAACCGGGCAGTGGAGGTGGAAAACAAAGCACAATATTTTGTCAAGATGACTCAGGCTCGCGAGGTGGAACGACAGATGCGGCTTGACCAAGAGCGCCGCGTGAGGGTGGACCAAATCCGTCTGAAGGGCAAGGAGGATGAGCTGCAAAGGAGGCGGGAGCAGTTAAGTCAGCGTGAAGCTACCATCAAGCGTCAGGAGGAGGAGCTTCAAGCTCGGGAGGCAGCTCTCAAGACCAAGAGTGACAGGAAGAAGGATGCAGCGGAGCCATCTTCAGGGCGTGACAAAAATGGAAAACAACCACGCTACACCCAGTAGACAAAATGTAATAGACCCAGCAAGTTATTTTCCCTAAGGCATGCATGTAAGGACTAGTGGTGGAATTCTGAACATTAGAAGTACATAGTTGCACACATGCCACAAGCCTGCCATGTCAAAATATCACTCACCTTCGAAATATCACTTACCACTATATGCATCGATATTTCTACGCTCAATCCTTCGGCAAAAAAATTTAGCATAATTTGGTTTGCATGTCCAACTTGCAATGAACATAAACTTTTATTACGACTTCATCAGATTCGTTCCCATATTACAACTACAAAATTACCAAACCTTGCAAAAACCACGGGAATTGCAAACCCTTAAAACATATCATACCTTAAAAGTCACTTACCATTTTATATATCGACCGTTCTACGCACAATCGTTCCTAAAAAAATTACCATATTTTTTTATGCATCTACAACGAGCCAATCAACATAAACTTGTTTTACAATTTTTTCAAATTGTTTTGTAATTCACAACTACAAAATTAACAAAACTTATAATCATTACAGTTCCTGCAACTAGTAACAAAATTAACAAAATACAACTAGTAATTCTTTTTGCGACAACGTAAAGCCTGATCGGTGCAAACCCTAGACGCCGAGTGTCTGCAGACGTGGCAGGAAGCTCGGCGCCACGTGGCAGGCAGCTCGGCGCCAAGATCTACGGCTCCGAGCTCGGCGCCACGATCTACGGCTCCGATCTCGGCGCCACGACCCACGGCTCCGAGCTCGGAGCCACGATCCACGGCGCCGAGGTGCTGCCACGTCAGCGCCACGCAAGCCACCAGGCTGGAGTGGGCCTGGCATCTCGGAGCCGTGCTCCACGGCGCCGAGACGTGTTACCTCGGCACCGTGGGTCACAGCGCCGACCCCTTGGGTCCAAAAACGGAATTAAAACCACCAGGGGTCTAAATGTGAATATTTTTCAAAAAAAGGGCTTAAATAGAAAAAATTCGGTCGACCACTCCTTATAAAATCTCCGTTTTGCTCTAGAGGAGTCACAAGAGTATTACATTTGAAACCGCAGCAAACTAAGCGTCGGAAATATAGCCAATATTTTAATTCTAAATTTTATTAGAAAATAAATACAGTAAAAAACTAGTGATGCTAAACACAAAATTAACAGCGGGCTACTCATTGTACTTCAGAAAATACGTAAAGAAAAATATAACATCAAAGTCGATCGAACGAGCGAACAACTTACTGTTGGGCTTGATGAAGAACAGGAAGCACTGCCTGCACAATCCAGTGCAAGATGTAGATAAAGCAGAGTAGTGAGCGATCATGCAGATATGCGCTGTCCAGAAATCTTATTGCCGCCCCCCGTGTAGGTCTTCACGGCAGTAACGGCTCAAAGATACCGCTCCTCTTCTTCACAGTGCACGTTGGGAAGAAGAGTCGACGAGGTTCAGATGGTGCAGCACAACAACACAAGTTCGCAGAAGTGAGAAATGGAGGCAGTGGGATTCTCAGCTATATAGTTTGGACGTCTCCAGGTGTATATATATATATAGACCGACTGTGAACTAACAAAATTAAACAGCCATTTACTTACTGATAACTGACACATTTAACTAGTCATTTACCCACTGGTAACTGCCTGTCATCAAAACCCAATAAAGCCTCAAATTCAAATGTTTGAATCTCATTCAAATAGAGAGAGTGTGTAGTGCACGGTTTAGCAAAAATAAAGATGGACTTGGTCTACCAAGTGGTGTGCCACGTCACAGCACGGTCGTGTGTCGCAAGTCACGCGATTTTCACGCGAAAATGCATGAATACACGTGCGCGATTAGCCAAATCCCTTCTCATGTTATCTCTATCCATATTTGAGGAGTGGTGAGAACTCCACCTTATAAATTGGTCTCTCTCACCTTGTCTTAGTAATACGGTGCTAAATCATGCATGTTTTAGAATTAAGAAAATGTGCCTTGATCATATGACCAATTTTTAACAATCATCCACCAATGCCAAAGCAAAAAGTAAAAGATGTAAAAAAAATATTGTGTTGAAGTACTGTTAATATACTAGTCTTTTAGTGTAAGTCCCATACGGGTTGAACTTACACCTAAAATGACAAGATTCATCTTTTCACAGCTGATGAATGGACTATACCTTGAATTCACAGCTTTTCATGATCAGATTTCACTTGAAATCTCAACTAGTACTAGGTTGCCAATAAATCACGCCTAAACAGAGCGTTATATGGTCATGCTCCTTATCTGCTCATGAGCTTTCTAGAGAATATCCCGTTCTTGTGAACTGTGGCCACACAATTAAATTCAAGTAGGTGTATTCTTTTTAGGTATCCTACAAGGTAATACCTTTTTCTTATTTAGACAATAGAATATATTAAGGCTTTATGCCAACCTTTTTTCCTCATTTGGACAAAAGAATAAATTAAGACTTTATGTCAACCTTCCATACAGTCGAAAGTACATTGTTTATTAGGACATGAGTACAATGAATATGTACTCTCTTGTTACAACATCAACTTATTTTTCCATTACCTAAGTCAGGGATCTCCGATAAAAAAGGTATGGATTACCATTGTGATATAATTCAGATGGATCTCATTCCTGTATCTATAGAAATAACGGAAATCACTTTCCGTGCTAACCTCTTTGTAAAAGGGTCTGCAGCAATTACTCCAGAGTTATAGTTCACCATTCCAGATATTGGTTTCTCAACCAATGGCAAGTCAAATAGAAGCTCTCTCAGTCGTTTAGCCTCAATAGTCACAAGTCACATGAAAACACGCACACGTACGTGATTAGCCAAAGCCCTCCTGATGCCATCTCTATCCATATTCAAGGAATGGTGAGGACTCTACCTTATAAATTGATCTATCCCACTTTATCTTAGCAATATAGTACTAAATCATGTATATTTTAAAATTATAGAAATAAGTCTTAATTATATGGACCAATTTCTAACACTAAGGACGTACATGCATGTTGTTTTTTCTCACTTCGGTTTAACCCGCGTATGGCATTAACCTTACCTAGTTTATTGCAGCACTGAGATGTTTCTTAATCGGACTGCCTGCTCCCCATGGCAGCCTGCAGGGCCAATAATTGAATTAACGGTTAGCATCCCTACTAGCAATAGTATGTAGTACTTGTCGCTAGCTGCTTTTCTTAGGTTTGAAACTGAACAGAAGAAATCAGCAACTGGACCATTTCAGAGGCATCATCATCATCATCATATGCGAGGGTTGGTTGTTGGGCAAGCATATTTCTAGAAGAAGCTAGCAGCAGAGCATATATCCGGCACTGGCAATACGGCCGGCGTGGATGGCTTGATCGGCTAAGATCGATGCTTAGATGAGCTGCACCGTACCAAACCGACGAGACAGAGATCGTTACGGCAAAATCTGCATTCGGAAATTGTTTTTTCCACAGACTTGTTGTAATTCGAAGGGTTGTTTTGGAAATTTTCATTGAAATGATGAAAGGATAAGGATTGACCTGGCTCATTATTTGGTCGTGGCTGCTAGCTTCGTTCGGTGAACATAGGGATTGCAACGTCACGCGATCCCTAACGATTCCAGTGGCAAGAGTTGAGCAGCGCCGCCTTGATCTCTTCTTCGAATACCAGGTGTTCGTCCTTCATGAGGCGCCCGAGAACTTCATCTTCTCCATCTATCCACCACCTTCCCAATTCTGTTTTGTGTCTTGATCTGTCTGGCGCTGAGCCCGCCGCCGAAGACCAGGTCAGTAAAGGCGGCACGGTTCTACTTCTTCCTCTAACAACCTGTAGTTCTTCTCGCTCTCAACTTGGTTGATGACAGCAACAGGGCTACAGTGCAAGGCGGGGGAAGAGAAGGCCGACCGAAAGCGGCGGTTTGACCGGGCTGACACGGCGATTTGTCGGACTTTGGGACCTCTCCGTGTGCTGTGAGGGTCTAGCTGATGGTACCGTGATTCACAGTCTGATGTGTTGTGATTTTGGTCTGCGTGTCCTTGGTTGGTGCGTGTTTTTCTCTTGTGTGGCGATCTCTAAACCTCGATTTCACTATTCAGTGTGCTTTTGATTGTGGAGAAAGGTATTGTATCTTCATAAACCACACTAATCACACGCACATAGCGGCGATGATAGGTTTTCTAAGGCAACATCAACCTCGACATTCATTGCCGTGTTTTCTTTTTGGTGACTTTGAGTGCCATCCCTTCTGTGAATTATTTCTCTGCTGAATTCTTTATCGTTTATGAGAATCTCTAGTACTGGGTGGCTATGCATGATAATTTGTGGGATTGGAATGCTCAATCAGGATAATCTAAAGTGAAATCCGTGTGACTACTCAGAAGTATTCTGCAAGTGTTAGTTATTTGTTACTAGTTCATTTGTTGTTCTGTTAAATACCAAGGCGACTAGTTTTGGATTGTTCTGTTACTTACCAAATCATTAATCCGTTAGTTATCTATACAATATTTGCAATTAATTTAATTGATATTGTCTACTGTTTAATACTGTGGTAAGGTGTAGAGCTCAAAACTAGCAAAATATTTGGAAAGAGTCAGTTTGATCAATTGTGGTGAGGAGGCCTTGTTCTATTACAACAGCAGCCCAGCAACATAAATTATAACAATTTAAACAATATGCTAATTGTTTATTTTATTCTCTTTAACATGTTGGGTGTGATTTCACCTTTAGATGACTAGAGAAAAAAATGTAATTGCAAATATTTTACTAATGCTCATGTCATTTATTTATTGCTGGAATTGTATTTTTATATTCATAATTAAATTTAAAATTATTCTGCTAAAACCGTTTATAGGGCCTGTTTTTTTAGCTGCAGTTTATGGCTTTTGGCTGAAATTTTTGAATTTTGGCTGTTTACGGTACAGATTACGGAGAGATCGATACTCACTTGCGATTTTGGCTGGTACAGATGTTGGGTTTTTGATGTGTAGTACGTTTAACTTGTAGACCCCGTCTTAAAAAAATACTCCGTTTAAAAGTTAGGTACTGTTGCGGCTGCTAAAAGCTGGCCGGCTTGTGGCCAGCCGAACAGGCCCATATTCCATTTGAGACATGCATTTGGAAATTGCTCTCACTCTCACGACTAATGCGTAGTAGTATAGGGGCTGTTTGGTTACCTGCATCGGGGTGGCTCGCACCAGCGCATACAGGGAGATGGTGTTTGGTTGCCGGCATCGGGGTGAGAGCCTACACGAGCGGATGCAAAAAATCAACTGGAGCCAGGCTGAGGAGAAACACGGCTGAGGACCTTCTCTACTCAGCCTGACCACGCTTATGCAGCTGCATCAGCTCATGCAGATAACCAAACATGCAGGCAAACAAACAGGCCCATAATGTGCTATGCATGCATACGCTGCGTGCCAGGTCTTCGTGTAGGCCAGCGATTCCCCACCAAACGCGTGCCGGATCGTCTGCGACTGGACATCCAAAGCAAGCAGCTGTTTGTTGCCTGCTAGTTCACGATTGCCAGTCAACGCTACAAGGGAGAGTCTCAAACCTTCCACAGATCGACCACAGGTGATTCATCGAAACAAAGTTTTCTATCACGAAGTTCCCTGCTGCTGCTAACAATCAACGGATAGGAGAGGAGAGGGTCAGTCTTTCCACAGATGAGACGATTTTGAACTCGAATTTAGTTAATTCAAAATTCACTATAAAATTATTTTCTAAGTCAGTAAATAGTGTTTATAGAGTATATTATTGAATTATTTCATACATAACGTAAACCATATCATACATTAATATTGTAACATCAGAGTTTAAATAGACCGTATCGGATCAAATTTACAATATGGTCGATCAAGCCAAATAGAAACATTATATAAATGCGAAAGCAGTAGCGAAAGCAAAAGGAGATGGCACATCTCACTATAGGCAAGCGACTAGGGTAAGTTGCGTGTGATCGATATTAACTAAAGACTTAGATAATATTGATGCACACAAACATCGACTTAGTTAGCAAGACTAGGTTGAGACATAGACTACTAAGACTGTCCTAATCTCCTTCATCTTCTTCACCGTCAGCTCCTGGGATGTTGTATTACATGTAGTGTCCTTTGTCTACATGTTCTGAGGGATTTTATGAGCGAGGGTGAGCACAAACAACAGTGCTCCGCTAGCCAATACATAGAATGCAATAATTATATATTCAAGGTTCAACAAAGGTAGGCTCGAATTCTTTTATTTGCTAAAGACAATATTTCAAAACTACAATTATTAGAAATTACTAAGACTTAGCATTTTATTAAACATTTTTTTATTAAAGAGAGTGAAAAGTGTGCAATATTTATAACGGTACATGTTCTATCCACCTGTTACATGATTCTATCCACCACATGCTAATTTTCGATTACTAGGGTTATATATACCCAATTATCAGCACTAAGTTACATCCACTCAAGAAAAAGTCAAAACCAATGTTCATTCACTCAACAAAGTTTTCATTTCACGCGCAAAGTTTTTGAAATAAAAACCAATTCGATTAAGTTCCTGTATTTGCCCTTGACCGTGGGCATGACTATTCAAACAATTTATACTCTACAGAAATTATACACTTAACCTACAAAAATTGATCAACTTGTTATGTTTTACATATTTTTTTAGACATGTAAACCAAGAAGATCATCACAAAGCTTGTACAGTGCATCACCCAGTATAAGTTATACCTGCTAAGGTTTCATCTGAGTAAAGTTACGTTTATCACACCTAGACCTCTTCTTGCGCTACACGATGGCTTACACTAAGAACACAATTCATATTCACGACGGCTTAAAAGCAGCGACACGACTCGATGCGGTCCGGGTTGGAATCGCACAGCTCGATGCGGACGTCCATTGTGACGCGCATCCCGGGCGCGCAGTTGGCGAAGAAGAGGCTGTACTCGTCGGCGTGGGGGATGGGGTAGGTGTGGTTTTAGTGCACGTTGCCGTCGAGGTCTGTGGAGGTGAAGAGCGGCATGACGTAGGGGCTGGAGAGGATGCATCCCCTGTATGCTCGGCGGCCTGCCTGGAGAGCGGCAGCTTCTGCGTCTTGTCGATGAACTTGGACAGTAGAATCCCGTCGAACAGGAGGAAGAACCCGATCAGAGACGGGTCCGGCCCAGCTTTGAGTACGCCGGCAGTGACGGCGATGGACACCCAGCCGCAGAGGGTGAACCCGAACTTGTCCAGGAGGATGTGCGCGCGCAAGTCATCCTTGAACGACTCTTCCTTTATAGAAGCTGCCGCCTGATCGAGAACGACTCCGGTAACAGCGAGCAGGAGGAGGAGGTGCGCCGCAGAGGCCATGGCAGCAGAAACGGCCGGAAGAGGTGGGGTTTGGCTAAGTGGGTGCAGGTGCCCGTTTTCCGGGCAGATTTGTGTAGGCGGCTGCAGGGGCGGACGCACAGTCTGAGCAGTGGGGGCCTTGGCCCCCACTCAATTTTGTTAATCACGTATACCTCTTGGATTTAATTCATATGGGCCCCGCCTACAACTCAAGAGCCCCATGGCCCATCTGGCGGTGGCGGGACGGCAGGCCGGCAGTGCCTTCTCAGCTACGCGTAGCAATATACTCCCACTCAATTTTAGTCCTAGGTCC
Source organism: Dendrocalamus sinicus (assembly GCA_036346575.1). Taxonomy (NCBI): domain Eukaryota; kingdom Viridiplantae; phylum Streptophyta; class Magnoliopsida; order Poales; family Poaceae; genus Dendrocalamus; species Dendrocalamus sinicus. The sequence continues at coordinate 14,028,769 of CM070643.1, read as the reverse complement.
GCCCCTGGGCGGCTGGCCGGCGGGATGTACAAGGTGGAATACTGGAGCAGCAGTCGGCGGCGGATTCCAGGGATTGGATGAACCAGGCAGGCATCGTCTGTTTTGGCGCGTTTTTGTTGCAAGTGTATGTGGGCTGGGCTGTCGCGGGCTGAGCCACAAACACCGTAGCCCGCTCGATTCGAGAAATATTGGAGTTTCATAAATAAACAGCTCGATTTTCGCAGAAACAATGGAACAAAGGATAAGAAACACTGAATCAAGAACCGAAGCTGTGTTGCTCGAGCCCAAATTGAACCGAGGTGCCATTCAGTATTCACCCATGCAATACATCAGTTTCACCAGGATGCGACAACTTGTATGCGTGCAGAAGCACTGACCGAAGCAGGTACCCTCTAGGCTTGGAGAAAGTCTGAAGCCCTGAATATTGGACTATTGGAGTATCTCGCTATTCACAGAGTTGTTTTGGGCTGCCTACCAGCTTGGAAGAAAACCCTCATTGTAAAAGACGAAGCAAACGCAATGATAAGGACATATCCTACCGGCGCTGACGCATGATGACTTTAGTATCTCCATTGTCTGTCTGCTCCACATCGATCCGCTCAAATATAGTTCAGGCTGAAGTATTACAAGCATCAGAAGTTCACTTTCAGAAAACCCAGCTAAAACATAGGACTGCAACCCAACTTCCAGATTATCACATCAGGATATTAACAATCAAGATGCACATTTCCAGAAAGCATACAGCTTGTGCTATAATTGTATCTGCTAATCAGCCAATAGCTTTCTTCAGAACAAGAAATATAATTCATAGAACGAACACAATAAAAGGATAGCTCACACACAAACCATTGTTTCCATGGCTTGAGATGAATTACAGGTATGCAGCATGCAGCATGCCGACAAGATGCTAGCCTGGGCCTTACCAATGATTCCAACCTGTGGTTTGTCTCTAGGTGCTCATTTGGTACCCGGTCATGCACAAGAATCCTAGCAACCAGATGGTGATGCACGAACAAGCACACCAAATTTGCAAAATTATGTCACTAATTCCAAATAACCATCAGAGCATGCCTCCAACAAACACGTCATATTATGAGTTTAGGCATCAAGGAAGATGTTTATCAATGCTCTCACAATAGCAATAGAATTCTCTGCTCATAAAGGTAATGGAACAATGAAAGAAGCACGAATAATCAAAATTGAGAATTGGCAAAATGACAACAGTGATTAAATTGCCCCTAGTTTGCAACACAAGCAATGCAATTATCCCTGGTCTCATCAGCAACGTTTGAAGCTAAAAGAAAGGAGTAGATAAGCGAAGATTTCCCACAATACAATAGGCATATATAAAACTAAATCCTGCACCTGTATAGTATGATCAACATCACATGGAGGAGAAATGGAACGGATAGGGATATATACCCCATCATCATGTGTCTCCTCGCAACACTCTAGAGCTCAAACTCCTCCTCGCGGAGTGCCAGCTCTGCAGCTTCCTCCTCGTCATCATTGAGAGAGAAGTACTGATTCCTCTCAGCCGGCCTGAACATGTAGAACATGAACAGGTAGAATGCCACGGTGGCCACCTCCTCTGCCGCAACACTCACCCATCTGTACTTGTAGTTTGTAATTGTCTTGAGCGCATACACAATGATCCTAGTGAAGTACAAGTATCCAATCACGACGACATAGAACTGGCGGAAAAGCATGAGCTTGGCGAGGGTTCGGGCTGCCTTGCCATCAGTCTTGGATGACTCCCGCAGTGATCGCATCGACCAAACAACCGGGAAGAGCACTGCGCAGCAGCAAGCTACATCAACAAACAAGAAGATCTGGTTCCATGTTACCCATCCCTGCAAGAACGGCCCGGTCTCACCGACCACAGCTGCAGCAATGTTAGCTGCAACCTGCAATGGGATCACCACCATGAGCACCTTCTTCTCCTTGTCCTGCAGGAACGGCTTCAGGAACGACCAGCCGGTCCCAATCAGAGCAATCACGGCGAACAAGATCACACCCTTCACAAGCTGGAACAAATAGAACATCACGTCCCACCCGTGCGGTGTCCCGGCGATGCGGATGTAGTGCTGGTCCTCGGCCGCCGAGATGCAGTACAGCATACGAGCAGCAAGCAGGCTGGACATGAGGTGGTGGATGCGGTGCGCGGATAGACGGTTGCGGTAGAGGGTGAGGTACAGCCACCCGGCCAAGAACACGACGTAGCAGACGGCGAAGAAGGCGTAGATCGCCGGGACGGGGGCCTGGCCGACGGAGAGGTAGTCCCTGGTGCCGTCCGGGTTGGTGTTGTACATGTCGGTGCGGACCTCCATGGTGACGGTTGTCTCAGGCGCGCAGTTGGCGAAGAAGAGGCTGTACTCGTCGGGGTGGGTAATGGGGAAGGTGTGGTTGTAGTGGCCGTCGCCGTCGAGTTGGGCAAAGTTGAAGAGCGGCGTGACGTAGGGGCTGGAGAGGACGCATCCCGGGTTAGGGTCGGGGTTGGGGTTCAGATCCGTTGGAGGCGGCTGCTCGTAGATGGCCTCGAAGAGCGCCTCGTCGGAGAGGAGGAAGAACCCGAGCTGCGCCCGGTCCGGCTTGGCGAGATTCGAGGAGGCCTTGGCGCCGGAGACGGAGATGCCCACCCAACCGCGGTGGGAGAACCCGAACTTCTCGAAGAGGATGGACGGGCGAGAGTCCTCCTTGAAGGACTCTTGCTTGATCTCCGCCGCCGCCGGACGGATTACGACCCCGGCGATGAGGAGGAGGAGGAGGAGGCGCGCTGCGGCGGCGAAGGCGGAGGCCATCGCGGCGAGATCTGGGGGAGGGAGAGGGTAGGCAGCGTCGTGGTCTCGTGGAGCTGCGCGAATTGGCCAGACGCGTCGGGGTGGCGACTTTACCGGGGGCTCATGCAGGTGGCCCGTTAGATTCACTTTGACCGGGGACTCTTGGCAGGGAAGCAACACGGAGTGTTTCGCGTCGGTTGGAGCGTTGGATGGTGATCGGACGGTAGATATCGGACCCGGATTGGAAGCTCGCCGTTTTGGTGGGTTTGGCACGCCGCTACGGCCCAATAAAATTCTTCCAACATGTAATATGCAACTGGGACGAAGCTTACCAACCTGAGAGATTTGAGGCTCCGCTCGTTTCAATTTCAGCTTCTGATTTTTAATTTATTTTTTACTATTTATAAATTTCATTTTTTCTGAATTTTTGGATTTTTTGAGCTTTTTTGCCGGTTCTTTTTTCCCGTATTCATTTGCGTTGTCTATGGTGAGTTAGCGTATTTTTTTTCTATTTTTAATTTTTTTTAAAATTTAATTACGCCAAATAAGCCACCTTCAGCTACAGTGAAATTTCAGTCGCTACAGTGCAATTTTAGCCGTAAGCCAACAACTTTTTAGCTCAATCGAGCGGGGCAGATTGTGCTGGAGAAAGGATCAAGTCTAGAAGAAAATAGTTTGGAGATTGTGCTGGAGAAAGGATAGTCTAGAAGAAAATAGGTTAAGTAATTGATGACGGAGATACGACGGCTTGCCGGGTCAAGCAAGTTCTGACGTGCTCGACGGGCTAAAAAGAAGCTTGCTTCAGCGTTTCCACACATCGACCGTACGTAAGATCGACATACGTAATTGACCCAAACAAACACAAAGTAAAGAGGTTAGGATTGGATGCACCAATTGTCACGAGTGCGCACTGACAGTGACATTCTAGTGCTTGTTTCGCCGATCAGTTTGCACGAAAACGGTAAAAGTTGCTCCACGGTGGTCCCTCAGCCACCCCACTTCTGTACAAAATCGGTTAGTTACTGCCCGAATCACGGCGTTTGGGCTCACGCGTTTCTTGTGAGGAAAATCGACGCGCGCTCCCTGACACGAAATCGGCAGGCTGGTAGCGCCGCGGGTGCAGCGAGCAGCACGGCGGCTCATACGTGCGCAGCGGCGTGCCGCAGCGCGCCGGCCACGGTACGCGCGCCCGTCCTCTTCGGGGCGTGCGCTGCCGTCGCAGGGCGTGGCGTGCACCGCTCCGCTCTATGGCGCCCACGGCGCCGCATTCCACTCGCACCTCGATAGCGCCAGGGGATTTCCGCGTCGTTGGCGTGGCGTCGGTGCCCGGCAGTGCTGCAGTTCGGACGATCAACGTGAAAATGGACAGCTCAATTTTGGGCTCGGGGGGGGATGGATCTATCTGTGACTTCCACTGTTCCACAGCACAGTGGGTCTCCGCCTGCATTAGGCCGCCCGCCACAAAGAGGCGGTGGAGAACGAATTGCCGAATTTTTTCTATTTAAGCCCTTTTTTTGAAAAATATTCACATTTAGACCCCTGGTGGTTTTAATTTCGTTTTGGACCCGGGGTGGAGCCGTGACCCACGGCGCCGAGGTAACACGCCTCGGCGCCGTGGTCCATGGCTCCGAGGTCGCAGCCCACTCCACCTGGTGGCTGCGTGGCGCCGACGCGGCGCACACCTCTGGCGCCGTGACTCGTGGCTCGAGCTCGCCGCCGTGACTCGTGGCTCGAGCTCGCGCCGTGACTCGTGGCTCGACCTCGAGCCGTGGATCTGGCGCCGAGCTAGCGGAATATACCCGATCGCCGGGCCTCGCGTCGCGTCGCCCTCGCCCCTCCTCCTCGCCGCCTCCTCCGCCCCGCGCTAACGCCTCGCGCCGCCTTCCGCCCGCCTCCCCGGCCGGCGGCGCCTCGCCCACGCGCGCTCCTCGCCGCCACCGCCTCCGGCCGCCGCCTCCCGCCCACGCGCTCCCGGCCGCCGCGCCTCCCGCCCCGCAAGCCTTCAAGGTGAATCTCTAGTATATCGTGAATTTTTTCCACATATGTTACACATCGCCGCTAATTAAATGGTTGGGAATGGTTGGGAGGCTCGTGGCGTTGGTTTGGTTGGAGAGAAATGGGAGCAGGAGTGAGTGTGACTGCGTGTGTAGCTAATTAAGCTAGTGATGGATGGGAGGGAAACAAGCTCATAGGGACAGAGATACTATACGTGCGTCATCGGAGTAGTATATATGAAGAACGCAACTCGTTGGGGTTGGGGGCAGCGCAGGCACTATCCATGCCTTTTGGGTCTCGTGGTTTCGTTCGTCGTTGTGTCTTCTTCTTCTGTCTGTCAGGCTAGGATTAGTATCCAGAAATTTGGAAGAGTATGATGGAGTAGTATCCAGAAGCCAGGCTAGGATTGAATGCTGATTGAAATCATTCGTAATCGAACGTGCACGGACCTAATTTGTTGGCCTGGGCATCTGTCTGTCGTCTGTCGTCTGCATGTGTTTGACTTCAAAAAAAGACAATGTATGCTATTAAATAAAAATGTCATGTGACTATATAAAAATCTCATGTCGTCTGGAAAGGGTTCATTTAGACAAGTATGCTATTGAATAAAAATCTCATGTGACTATATAGATGTTTGAATGGGAAAGGGTTCATTTAGATATTTTATTGCTTAAACAAGTATGCATGTGATTTATCCAAAAATTCGCTTAAAGGTATTAATTTTGGTTTTGTGTATGAACTAGATGGACAACCTAGTGACCCTATATCATGGAGGCAGTGTGACAAGTGATGATTATGGAAATGTTCAATTTGTTGAAATGCAAAGGGTGCCTCTGATATTCGGTGATCGGCCGTCGTTTAGTGAGTTGGTTGCTAGGGCTCGGGAGAAGCTACATTGTCATGCAAACGAGGAGAGCATCACAGTTGAGGGTTACTTCACTTGGTTCGAAAGACACAATTCTCAGGCGGTTGATCTTAATTGGTTCAGAGGATGAGTGGGACGAATATGTCAAATTGGTTATGAGGAATGAGTTAAAATGTTTGGACGTTGTTGTGCGGAAGGTGTCCATTGATCCCACCACTCACGGTTATTCACCAGAACTAGGTGATCAGGCACCCTTTGACCCTCCGTTACCGGATCTTGCGGTGGATGTGGAAGAAGTGCCTGAGGTGCCCGATGCTCTATCTGCCCCGAACGAGGTTCAGATTTCTCAACCAGTTCGAGTTGAATGTCGGACTGATGATGTTGTGGCGGCCCCTCAGGATCATCCCAGTAAGTGTCGAGCCACACTTTAGCCTTTTCCCGTCATTGCTGTTTTTTTGTCTCAATCCCATCGTTTTCGTGCTTATGATGCAGGAGACATTCCTGATAATGTTGGTGTTCCTCCCGTTGCTCCATCTGGCAACGTTGAAGAAGTCTGTAGGGACTCCAACAGTGTGGATGTTCAAATTGTGGATGATCTGCAGCCTTACGAGATCGCAAGGGCCGTTGATTCTGACGATGACCGCCCTTGGGGAGAGCTGACCGAAAGTGATATTGAGCTGATCAGGCGTTATTGCCCTGGCCGGGATCCATCAGTTCATGAATTCAGCGATCTTAGGCATTCTCATGGGGCTTATGCAGAAGGAAGGGATGACGACGCCCTTGGTAAGGGTAAGGGTAAGGCTAGGAGGCAGTGATATTTATGTGTAGGCTTGTGTGTCGTGTTGTAATGAGCTACTTGTTTGTATGTATGTGTATATGTTATATTCATGTGATATTTGTGTACGAACCCGTAGTCTGTACTTTGTTGTTCTATAATTCCTGCAATGAATTTATGTTTACTGCAAACGACTGCAAATGATACGAACTATGAATTTTTGCTTATGAATTTATGCTTTCAAAAGCACAATCGGTGAAAAGGCTACGACCTAAAATAAAACACTTTGCCCACCACAACACGAAACAACACATAGATTGCACGTACATAAAATATAGCAAGTACTACAACCATCAACACAAAGAACGACGGTAAACATGGATGGTACTAAAAAATGACAACACAACCAAGTACTACAGCCATCAACAGACCAACGAACACAACAACTAAAACACAACACAACCATACACCTTCTTACCTACATGCCAAATGAGCCTCGTGGCACCCACGTGGAGAAATGCTGAGGGGGTCGCCTCGGACGTGGTTGTCCATCGTGGTAGTGGCATGCACATATGCAGCTCGGGTTCGCGCAGCAACATGTGGGATCATAAGAGCTTCCTATATTCACGACCTCCTCGTTGCCCCTCTCGCGTTGCATCTGTTCGCGGAGGTCGTTGTTCTCCTCAGTGAGACTCTCCATTCGGTACTCCAAGTCCCATATTCGAGCCCATAATGTATCCACATAACGATCAACATACCGTTCGTGAGGAGGGTCGATCCGATGGGAGAAGTCGATTTGGCCATCTGCACAAAAATAACGATAAACTTCGAGGGTCCATAAGCAATACAAAATGTAACATTACTAATTTGTACCGAGCGTGAGCATCGGAAGAAACGTCGCCCGCCATCGTTCGGGAATCCAAGATCCGACGACCGCGTACTCATTGTGTCCGCATTTCGCCACGGTGGTTGAGCACGCCGGCTTGGTATCAATCGATCGCGGACCGAACATATCCTCGTTTCTAAGGGAATGTCGTCCTTCGGTGACCCAAATCCCACGGGCCCCTCGACTTGAGACATGGTATGTTTCACCACGAAAGAGAGCGTACTACTTTGTTCGATTCACAATGTCATGGGACCCTAACCACGCTACTTATAGCAAATCGGGCAGCTTAATGCAGTGAGATGACACAAGAGGTCAGCTTTTGCTCAGTGAGATGACACAAGAGGTCACCTTTTGCTCAGTGAGATGACAAAAGAGGGCAGCTTTGCTCAGTGACATGAGAAAACGGGCAGCATATGCCGCCTTTGCGGTGATGGAGTAGGCCTTTAGCCTGTACACATATAGGGCGTACGTCTTTAGCCTTTACAGGAGTAGGCCTGTAGGCCTGTACACATATAGGGGCGTAGGTCTTTAGCCTTCTAGGCTTTGAATGGTCCAATCTCTGAAAAGGCTACAAACTATGAATTTATTACGAGATTATAGTCTCTGAAAAGCCTACATAGGGCCATTTATTGCTACACTGGAATCCAGGAAAAGCGAAAAGATCCTCTCCATGGACTATGCCCATTGCACCAGATAACCTGCCTACATAAAGGCCTCCCTCCTATGTCTTCCATACCACATCTCCTCCTCAAGGAATCACAATACTACTACACAACAATGTCTTCCTGGAGGTCCGACCCATTTGGAGTGCCGGAGTGGCATGAGCGCCCGAAGTGCCATTGCGGCTTTAGGACGATGTTGGGAGTCTGGACTGATCGAGTACAACGAGTCAAATACGGCCGTAGGTTCTTCAAGTGTCCTGACCTGGATGACGACTTCGTGGTAACGACCATAACTAAATCATTTCTTTTCCGTTATCGTTTTTCAACTTGATCCATGACATCTACCACACCACACATAGGCTTGCGGGTTCATGGAATGGGTGGATCGAGTGCCGCCGGCATGGCCAAATAACTGGGCAGTGGAGGTGGAAAACAAAGGACAATACTTTGTCAAGATGACTCAGGCTCGCGAGGTGGAACGACAGATGCGGCTTGAGCAAGAGCGCCGCGTGAGGGTGGACCAAATCCGTCGAAGGGCAAGGAGGATGAGCTGCAAAGGAGGCGGGCGGCTAAGTCTGCGTGAAGCGACCATCAAGCGTCGGGAGGAAGAGCTTCAATCTCGTGAGGCGGCCCTCAAGTCCAAGAGTGACAGAAGAAGGAAGCGGAGCCATCTTCGAGGCGTGACAAAAGGGGAAACAACCACGCTACACCCAGTAGACAATATGTAATAGACCCAGCAAGTTATTTTCCCTAAGGCATGCATGTTAGGACTAGTGGTGGAATTCTGAACATTAGAAGTACAGAATTGCACACATGCCACATGCCTGCCATGTCAAAATATCACTAACCTTCGAAATATCACTTACCACTATATGCATCGATATTTCTACGCTCAATCCTTCGGCAAAAAATTTAGCATAATTTGGTTTGCATGTCCAACTTGCAATGAACATAAACTTTTATTACGACTTCATCGATTCGTTCCCATATTACAACTACAAAATTACCAAACCTTGCAAAACCACGGAATTGCAAACCCTTAAAACATACCAAACCTTAAAAGTCACTTACCATTTTATATATCGACCGTTCTACGCACAATCGTTCCTACAAAAATTACCATATTTTTTATGCATCTACAACGAGCCAATCAACATAAACTTGTTTTACAATTTTATCGATTGTTTTGTAATTCACAACTACATAATTAACAAAACTTATAATCATTACGCTTCTTGCACTTTCGTTCATTTCGTCTAATTGTTCATATCACTTTCGTTCATTTCAATATCACTTTCGCTCATTTCGTCTAATTGTTCATATCACATTTGTGCTCAAAAAATTTTCATTAAATTGTTTTCCACATCAAAATTTTATGTTTCAAAACCATTACCAACGTACCATAATATTTTAAAAAATCTACAACAAATTTCCTACATGTATCATCTGCAACATAACGAATTTGAAAAACATATGTCGTATTTTTCTCTATAAATAAATAAATATATTACATAACATTACTATAATTAAATAATCAAAATAAAAATACAACTAGTAATTCTTTTGCGACAACGTAAAGCCCGATCGGTGCAAACCCAAGACGCCGAGTGTCTCCGGACGTGGCGAGGAGCTCGCGCCACGTGGCGAGCACCTCGGCGCCGCGACTCGTGGCTCGAGGTCGGCGCCACGACCCACGGCTCCGAGGTCGGAGCCACGAGTCACGCGCCGAGCTCGGAGCCACGAGTCACGGCGCCGAGGTGCTGCCACGTCAGCGCCACGCAGGCCAGCAGGCTGGAGTGGGCCTGCGACCTCGGAGCCATGGACCACGGCGCCGAGACGTGTTACCTCGGCGCCGTGGGTCACGGCTCCGACCCCCTGGGTCCAAAAACGGAATTAAAACCACCAGGGGTCTAAATGTGAATATTTTTCAAAAAAAGGGCTTAAATAGAAAAAATTCGGAACGAATTGTTCCGCAGGCCACGCAAACACGGCACCAGCCAAGTTGTACGTATATGTGGACGGTTTTCTTGTTTGTTACATGTTTTGAGGTTGTGGGTGTAGTTGGCAGTAAGGTTCCAAAACTCGGAGAAATTTCGGTCGGCGGCTGAAAACCGGCAAAAAAACTAGTCATAATTTGAAAATCAAAACTTGAATTTTAAGATATTTTGAAACCGGTAACAGGAAAAATAAAAAATCGGCCAAAATTCGAAAATAAAAAATTAATACCGGTCGGTTTTTCTTCACGGGTCTCCACTGATGAAAACAGTAATCGCGATTCGTCGATAACCACCAGGATTTTGAATCCTGGTTGGCAGTGTCCTTTTCTTACCGCGTCCTAAACATTCTTTAAGGTCTCTCTCTCTTCTAGATAAAATAGCACGCAAATTTTTTGCATGTTGTTGAAAAAACAATTCTTCTAAAACTGACTTGAGCAATTGAAAAGAAGAAACCGTCCTTGTTAGCTAAGCTAGCAAGCCCATGGTTTTGGAGATGGAGCCTCCGTGCTTCATCCTTCACTAGTTAAATACACGTACGTTGCAACGGAACTCATTAAATGTATAGAGAATTGTGCTATAGAAGAGAGTTGCTCTGATCGGTTGGAAAGTAGAGAATGATGAGAAGTTGAGGGAATAGAGCGGTTGGAGGAGAATGGACGTACAACCACCAATTTGTTCTTTTATAATCATCCTTCATTAATAGTTAGTCCAATAAAAGAAAATGGTTTTTCACACGCACACACATATACACACACACTAGTAAGAGTGCACGTGGAATCCACGTCAAAAGCATCGAAGATCGAAATCCATTTATTCCAGAATTTGCAAGAAATGAATTGACTTAGCACATTATAATGAGTAATTGCAACAGAATTGATAGATGTAATCTTGAATGAAAAAAGGACTAACCAACAGCATATTTATTTTATTTCCCTGTCAGGCAATTGTAGGATCATAACTGTATGCAATAGGAAAGTTACCATTAACAAATAACAATATTAATTTCACATGGGAATAGCAACAAAATTAAGTGGAAGTTAAGCTTCGCTGGAGAAAATCAGACAATCTTGCAAACAAATTGGAGGGAATTAATAATGAGGACTGTTGTGGCTACAGACCAAACAGAGAGAGAGAGTATGGTAGTAGAGAGTTAGGTGAGCAATGGCTTAGGGTTTTTCCTATGTCTTGTATCATGTATATATATCATCATGGGGAGTGTTTTTACAGTGATACCCTTACATTTGAACATCCCCCTCAGGGGCACTTTCGTCATTATATATGTCCTATTTTGGGCCTTACAATCTCCTAACAGGTCTGCTGGGCTTAGGTGGGGGCCACCCCTACAATAAGGACCATCTAAATATACTTCCAGGTAGTAACAATTGATGAAAAGAATAATATTAGAGAAAGCAATAGGAAAGTTCATACCCAAAATTCAACTAAATAGATTGCTAGCCCACCAAGAATAGAGTTCATGGGGGTCATAAGGTATTGAAGCTCGAGCATCTCTTGCAAGTTCACATGCCCCTGAATGGCAAAAATGTATGTGCTTTAGTCAAACATGGGCTAGCAATCATTTCAAAGATCGAGATAAGAAGACACTAAATTGTGTAGGCGTGTAATATATATAACAAAAGGTGGGCATGAACATCAACATGGGTCACTGCTTGTTATTTACATCAGCCTTTAGCTACATATTTAATAATTTAGACCATAAAATCTCATATTCCATACCACTGACAAAACCTATATTAGGCCAACAAATGCCCTTAGTTCCATACCGCTAACAAATGAGAGCGATGATAGCACATTGAATAACTTATTTTCCCTGAGATGTACAAACATTTATACAGTAAATCTCATGTTCCATACCACTGACAAAACTTATATCAAACTATAATATATTAGCCTACCACATCATGAGAGTCTAGCAAAGCTAATACAAACACCTCCACTTCAGAATCAGAATTGGATATGGACGTTGTTGACCAAGGAGACATTATAGGTCAGGGATTGAAGGGTTCAATAGAGGCCATGCTCAGCCTACTACCATAATTCCTTGCATGGTTCAATTCAAACCAGTACCAGAAAGCATATGGTGGTAAACTTCGAAGTTATCAGAATATATAGATCATTTAGACTCAAAAACCACCGTTATACACCCGTTTGGTTCTATTTAGCCACTCGATTAAATTTATACGATCTAGATAGACAAGTGTACATACATACATACACGTACGCGCGCGTGCATGCATGCACATACTGGTATGTATACATACATACGTACGTACGTACGTACACACATACATACACTAAGAAAAATCCTACGATTTATATTAATAACTCAAGGAGTAAAATATTTAAGTATTTGACTTTTATATTAAAGATTGTAGACTAACAACATATCACCGTCAAGTCTTCCTCGCCATGGGCTCTGTATTTTGCAACGGTGTCTTGATTGTCGACAAGCACAGCGGTAGAAAGTAGATTGCCAATGATCTCTATTAATGTATAGGACCTACGCATCGACAACGGTGTTGTTTGTCGGAAGAAAATCATAGGTGATTTATTTGCATCCTTCTCAACTCAGTGTCGATTTCCAGCATAGATGTCGCCATCGTCATGTCGGTGAACCGGTTCGATATCTATTATAGATAAATAAAATCTGGTTAAGAACTCATTGAAGAAGAACAAAACAAAAAAATTTAATTTAGAAAGAAAAAAGAAACTAAACAAATCTAAAGTTACTTCTGAAAAAAATCAACAGTCCGACCCACTTAACGTCGGCGAGAACGCCGGAGAAGAAGGCGGCCGGCGGCTCTGCACGAGAGTTTGCCGGTGAATGCAACCGACATAGGCCCATCAAGCGGACGGACCCTCGGACAAAACAAAGTGACGTTATTCGGCCCTTTCCACCCAACCCAGCCTAATTGAAATTCGATCGCGCAGAAAATGTGCGACCCAATACAGCCTATCAGAACTTGGGTCGCGTAGAAATTGTGCGAGCCAATACGCTGCGAAAAAACTGGATCGCGCAGAATATGTGCGACCCAATCCGGCCCATATAAATTTGGATCGCGCGTGGATAGGATGTGCGCCCCAGGTTCGCGTTACCTTCGCCGTGAAATCCAAGGCAAAACGGAACAGATGGAGGTCTATTAAAACTAGGGCTGGAAACGAGCTGAGCCGAGCCGGCTCGAGCCAGGCTCGGCCGAGCTCGGTCAAAGATGCGGCTCGGCTCGGCTCGGCTCGTTTTGGAAACGAGCTATGCGGGAGGCTTGGCTCGGCTTGACTGGCGGCTCGAGCCAGCTCGCGAGCCCGACCGAGCCAGCACAGCAACGCGACGTACCAGATGCCGCCGGACGAGGTCGATCGACTTCCTGAGGAGGGTGAGTCGGGCGTCGTCCTCAGGGAGATCGACGAGCTCATCGTCGCCAAACTCGACAAGGCCAAGGAGATCGCCCGCGCAGCTAAGGAGCACGACGCCAACGGCCGCATCGAGGTCCCCGCCGCTTCAAGGCAACTCGCTCAACGCCTACGGTGCGGTGCAGCGGCCCAAGCCGACCGCCACCCGCCGCACCCATCAACCAATCCATGATCCATCCATTAACTAGAACTCGTATCATACTAGTATCGCCTTAATTAGCACTCGTTGTTATGCGCTTTAGATTCCGTGCTCCCAATCTTTATCAACCGTCGCAAACTTGTTTTGGGAGGAAAACTTACTTGTTTTGTTGATTTGGCTGCATGTTCTTGGCCTTTTCTTTTCACAATGCAGTAGCATAGCATGGTCCCCAAAACAAACAGGCTCTTTGCGCTTCAAGCCAAAATGGCTTGAACGAGCGATTCAAGCCAAAATGGCTTGAAGTGGGGTCATGGCGCGAGGACGAGCGAGGTGGGGTGACCTCGACGACGAGGCCGGCGTGGATGCCGATGTTGGCGCCGACGCCCTGAAGAAGCCCACGGTGTTGAGCTGCTCTCGGTGTATCCCAGCGTGGCCTTGATGTCCTTGGAGTAGATGGCGAAGATGTAGGTGGCGCCGCGCCGACATGATGAGGAAGGAGTCGTACACCATGAACCACCGCCGCGCAGAAGACTGCTGCGCCGCCGCCGCGCCGCCGCCGCCGCGCTCGCGCTCCCCCTCTCTCTCTCTCTCTCATTTGCGAGTGAGTGCTTAGCACACGGTTTGGGATGTCAATGACTGAGGAAACGGTTCGGTGGATTGAGGAAATCAGAGAGGAGCATTCGGGCCTTCGGGGAATCAGGTCAGGTGGCTTTCGTTGGCCTGCTAGGCTAAGGCTACCAGCCTGCCACGATGTTTGGCTCGATCAAGCCATCGAGCCGCTCGCGAGCCGCTCGGGCTCGGCTCGTAAATGTACCGAGCTGAAAACTTGACTTGGCTCGCTGATTTACGAACCGAGCTCGAGCCGAGCCGAGCCGAGCTAACTTCGAGCTCGAGCAGCTCACGAGCCTCGAGCTTATTTTCCAGCCCTAATTAAAACTGAAACGGGAGCCCAGCTGTTCGTACAGTGCCTCCACAGAAAAAGCCCCTCTTTGTTATGCTCCACAATAGCGTTCAGCCGATGTTCCAGTGCTGATCATCTATTGCAGTCCCCCACTGTAAATAACTGAACACCGGAAAAGATGATGACATTGCACCGCTAATGGATGTCGATTCGAAGAGTAGATGCTTGAATCACAAACGCCGTGCAGCGATGGGTTCTTGTGAAGCATCTCGAGCGCTCCGTGATGCCGTGCGACGATCTGATCGTCGTCGGCAACGTACGTTTGTGAGCTCTTGGTCTTGGCTGAACCGATCGCTCTGTTTGTATTCTCTCTTTTAAAACTTTCGATCGCTCTGTTTGCAGGGTGACCATTGGACTCACGGTTAGAGGCTTGCCATGCCAACCCTCCGGAGTCTGGACTGGAATTGTACCGGCACTTCACTTTTCTCTGGAGGAAAGAGATGACTATCTCAAACTATAGTCCTCGCTAGCGAGGCCGTGTCTTCCTCTTGGTCCACGGATGAGTTTCGTCAGAGTTGAGCATGTGGCTACGTGCATGAGAAATGATTCTCCTGTGCCCAGCTTGGCAGCCAGCACGTTAGCAACAGCGTTAATGCTTCGATGATGAAGACGGAAGTGAAACGCACAAAAAGAGCTTGAATTGCCCTGCAACCTGCGAGGTGTGGACCGTCTGGCCGATGTACTGTGTCGGTATGTAATGCAAGGCTTTCGCAGAAGCAGGGATGACGAAACAGGTAGCATGGTGCATGTACCATACTGCATAAACTGTGATGGAGGAGCCTCCACGTCTGCAACTTTCCTATAAGATAAGCGTCTTTTTCTCTTCATAAAAGACGATATTCCATTCGCCTAAAGTAAGTTTTCTTCCAAACAACTTCAGTCACATCACAGAATATGCCAACAGTACAAAGAAGCCTGGTGGGGCAACAGGCATAAAGTGCTCAAGGGCTGAGCTGCCTAAGCATTTCTGCATTTCCCGAACATTTATGCTGTAATAGTCGGTGCATTTCTGGTTACGCACACTAAAGCAGCCAAGATGACTGCTTAGTGCCATATGTAATACGGAGTAATCATTAGGATCAGAACATGGAGACTTAAGCAGTCAAAATTCTGCATGAACTTTCTGCCGTTAGGTGATCAGAGAGGTCCCAGAATTGCTGCGAGAACAGAAGCTTTGTGCTTGGTTCCAAGTTTGGAGAAGCGGCAAAGAACACCTCGAGCTTTGAGAGCTTTTAGAGGGCCCTCCTTTCTTTGTATGGAGCCAAAAAAGGGCTCCCACCAAGAAATGTCCGGCAGCTCTGGCCTGGCATGGGCAAAAAATATCAATACATACAGTTAAAGCACCCTGCAGCTTGTTAGAGTACTGTACAGGAAAAGAAAACTACTACTCCATCATAAGTTAATCGTTTAGGGTTTATACCGTCGCCTCACGCGTCATGAATTTTCAGGTACAATCATGTCTCTGGATGTCACTATGTCAGTAAGAGGTGGGTATGAATTTTTGCAGGGTTGATGGCTTGATGCACTGTTGCTATAATATTTCCAGATGCCTAAGAATGTGTAGTGGGCAAGGCACGAATCTTTTTCAAGTTCCAACCACCAGCAACCCCGTAACAGTGCTGCAAAAAATATTCATATACCTTTTAGACCTGCAATTCAGGGGATTAACTGTTCGGATTTGTAAACTTCGTACGGCGATATTTTGATATTATATCAATATATGGTATTTAGTAGGGTATTAGGCACTTGATCAACACCTAACCTAGATGACATCCTTTCTAATCAGCACTCTCACCTGCAAAAGATTACAGGTCTACATTTTGTCAATGGTTGTTAGGATAGATATAATAATACCATGGATTAGGACGGGGCTGATGGTATTCTTATGATATCTTTAAGCAATTTGTGGAACGTTGCTTAGTGCTCTAGCTGGTGATAAGGGGTACTAGCAGATGACAACTTGACGAATTTGTATATAGAGGTATTGTTTTTACCAAGGAACAAATACCACTTGTTTGCCGAAATTCGTGGGCTGCCCAGGTTCTTTTACCTCAGGGTTTCTTCAGAGGCAATTCACCCTTGATGTTGAAGAAAGATCTGCATGTAAAAAAACAAGGAGTTGGTAATTTACAGACAAAAGAGTATTTTAGCCTAGACATGATCAAAATGAGATAAACATATAGATCAAGCCAGAAACCTAAATCATGTCCACCTTAGGACAAGTAGAACTAGTTAAGATAGACATTGATAATTCACGAAGGCCTCGATGAGAGCTAATGCACGCCCAGAACCGCACGCTCAGTAATCAATAATTACACCAAAGAGGTAAAGCTGACATTGGATCCCAGGCAGGGAACGGCTGCTGCTAGAAGAGCAGAAGCGTAGGAGAGACGACGAAAAAAGGACATAAAAACAACATCTAGCTGCGCACGCCCGGTTTGGACAGGCAACTTAAACAAGGGGCCTCAGCTCTTGCCACTGATGTCACCCTCACATTTCCATAGGTTGGCATCAAGATGAAATAAACAAATAGCACATTGCTCCATGTTTTGAGGGCATGCGCCCTTCCTTTCAAATTTAAAATCACAACCTTGAACATGAATAGGTCAAGCATCCACGATATGTTTACCTTGGAAGCAAAATTCACTCCACAGAAAACTTCACATATACTTCCAAAGTCTGCCCGAAGTCGGGTTGTTTGGCACGATGATTTACATTAACCCTCCTGTCATCCTGTGTATTCCCATCCTCAACATAGAACGCAGCTACAATCAAACAATCCAACCATCCGGAAACAACTTTCTATGCTTTCTTTGTAATGATCCTTAGATTAATACGGGGTAAACACCGTCAGGAGGACAGCCAAGCAGCGTCAGTTTGTTTAGGATGCAAGGCAGACTATATATGAGAGAGAAGAACCTTTGAGAAAGAGACTAGATTAATTTACCTTCATTGCTTGATACTATGGTAGCATGTGGCTCCTCATATATAGAAGTGGACCCCCATAACAACTCAATCTAATCTTTCCTATTAATAAGGATAACCTCCTCATAGATAATCCTTAATTAGGCTGGCCAAGAAAGGTTTCTCGCTGCTACTACAATACCCGCGAGTACTGTTCATACGCATTATTTTCTATATATGACAACTTCTCTCTCCCTTTGCGACAGCTCATCCTCAAGCTGTAGTGGAGCCACGGTTGCAATCCTTGGAAGTATCACAACTGCAACAGGACGCAGCCCTTGGAGGTAGACCATAGAGTGGATGACATCGGCTTCATGGTGTAGAGAACAACACCCACATCGTAGGAAACCAACGTGGGGCAACACGAACACCCTTCACTTTTACTCCCCGAGACACCATGGCCCATGGTGGTGGGAAGGAGGCTCCGACGTTGTTGTCCCCTACACGGTAGCAGCCGTGCTCCACAATGCCAATGGCACGACGTCGGTCGAGGGTGTGGAGAAAATGGCCGTAAGGCATCGATCCTCTCCCTCTTTGATGGCGGTAGTGGTGGTGACCTTGGTACTGGGGGCAGCGTCGCTCCATCCACTGTTGCCATCATCTTCTTGACGGTGGCCATCATCTTGTCGATGGTGGCCATTATGTTCTCATTGTCGGCCTTCATCAAGGCCAGCAACTCAACAGTAGAAGTTATGGTGTTGACTCTAATATCAAATGTAATGATTCTTATATCATTACGGGGTAAACACTATCAGGAAGACAGCCAGGCGGCATCAGCTTGATTGGGATGAGGGGCAAACTATGGGCCTTTTTTTATGCGGCTTTTGGCTAAAATTTTTAAATTCTGATTGTTCGCGCACAGGAGAGAAAGCACAGAGAGACGTGCGATTTTGGCCATTCTAAATGAAGTCGCTACAATGTCTACTGTAATTAACTTTTTGACCCCATCTTGAAAAGACATTTCATTTAAAATTTAGCTACTATAGAAAAACAAAAAGACAGAAGTAAAAAAGAATAGACTCTATAGATGAAGGAGAAGAACCTTTGAGAGACTATATTAATTCACCTTCATTGCTTGATACCAATGGTAACATGCGGCTCCTCTTTTATAGAGGTGGAGCCCCTAACAACTTAATCTAATCTTTCCTATTAGTAAGAATAACCTTTTTATAGATAAGATCCTATCCTAACAATAACTTGGTTACTAAGGAAACCTCATGTAATCCTTAATTAGGCTGGCCAAGAAAAGTTCCTCGCTGCTTCTACGGTACCTATAAGTACTGTTCATGCACATTTTTATCTGCATAAGCCTCCTACTGCAACCGTCCAGTGAGCATGCGGACTAAGCGGTTTGGGGCCCTGCATATCAGCAGGCGCCAGGCAGTTCTTAAATCATTTATTGGTAAAAGGACGCACCTCGTCCTAGCTTTTAATGGCTACCTTGTAACCCTACACATTCAAACAAAACAAATAGAGTAATGGAACGAGGAGAAACATGCAAAGGAATAAGTAAAATAACCTAATCACCTAATGCACTGCAGCCACTAATAGAGCAATAATAGAGAATGACAGTAGCAATGCACCACAGTACTGCATTACATAGAGCCGTGACAGAAAGAGGATTAGGATGCACACCAAAGGCAGATCATAGGGGCAAATGTAGGTCCCTCATAAGGAGTATAAGCAAATTTATAAACCTTTGCTACAGGCATTCTGCTTTAAAGCATGCCCAAACTCCTTCCGTTTCCTTCCTAACACACAACCACCATCACTGCCAAAACCGAACCAAACCAAAAACACAACTCACCAAACACACAACGCAAGGCAACAACAATGCCAAGACATGGCTCTCAAAGCCATGACCAACCACTCCAAGAACAGGACTACATAGACATGGACTTGAGCTCACCTGCAGCAGCAGAGGCAGTCACCACCACAACAAGCGTGCTCTGCTACACCACAGCCATGGCAGCCTCCCCACAACACTCAAGGGAGTTTGAGTTCCACATGTCGACTCCGTTTGACCAGTGGGAGCCCATGGCATCACCAGCAGATGAGCTCTTCTACAAGGGCAAGCTACTACCTCTCCACCTTCCACCACGCATCCAGATGGTTGAAAAGCTCCTCGAGAGTGCGGCTGACAAGGGCCTCCTCTCTGCGAGCACTGCCCCAGCAACGCCCTACCAGTCATGCAATGTATCACCGGCGAATTCACGTTATGTCAGTGGTGAGCTCAATGTGGAACATTATTTCCACGAATGCACATCCACCAGTATTGCTGCTGCTGAGGCAGAGGCAGCCTGTGAGACGAAGCCATGGTCCAAGAAGCTCAAGTTCATCAGGCATCTCAACCTTGGCCTCAAGCTCAAGGCATCAAAAGCTTACCTCAAGACAATATTTGCCACTAAAGCAGGGAATCCAGATGGCAAGAGTGGTGCACCTACTGCAAATGAGTTCTCCAGTGCCCAGTTCAAGACTTGGAGGAAGAACCCATTTGGCCAGATCAGAAGCAACAGGTACATAGCCTCACCCGTCAACAACAGTACCACACTCGAAGGGAAGCTTAAAGAAGATGAGTGTGGCCATAGGAGGTCCTTCTCCAGTGTCATTATCCGATACTCATCATCAAGCAAGACATCCTCTGCCTCATCATCATCATGCTCTTCGTCAAATTCATCCTCCTTCTCCATCCCAAGCTCAAATGACTCTGGTGTGGGGCCAGTGCTGAGGAGGAGCAGCAGTGCAAGCTCAGAGATGGACAATCCAATCCAGGGTGCAATAGCATATTGCAAGAAGTCGCAGCAACTGGCCTCGGTGAGGAAAAGTGCAAGCGATGCAGGTTTCCGATTCATGTCATCATCAGCGTCAAAGGTAGCTGCAGAATCTGATGACGCAGAAGATGCTATTGAGATTTGCCGCCAATGACAGTATAAATGTACAAAACTTCAATACCCCTGATAATTCTGTACACTTTTGATCTTGAGCTTCGTGCAGACATGATGTTTGATAAAATGTTATGCCCTTCAAAAAGTTTCAGATATGTAAGTAACTTCTGTCTAAGAGCAAACGATTTCAATATGTAATAGCAAATAGTATTTTAGCATTTGACATGGTTGAACAAGAGTACAAGAGTGCAGATAGAATCCCACCAACAAACTAAATTGAGGTAATCTTTTCTCTGATCAGTATCCTTATTACAGATGCACGTGTTGTAAGTTAGTAGCCAAAAACAGAGGTGATAGAAACAAACATCACAAGTCAAAGAGACAACGAAACATAATTAACCGAAGACGACCAATTATTTATTGGGTGAAGCTGGCATTTTGTCCCATGCCTGGTTGTACAGCTATCTCCACGAGCATAAAACAGTTCCTGATTAAATTCTACCTGCTTTCTATTTCTTAAACAGAACACAAGAAACATACTCTCAAAAGGTCGTGTTTCAAATGCATGCCTATGGTGCAACATAGGTAAATAACTAAGCAAGATCTTGTTCTTTACAAAGTAATTAAAGAGATTATAAGAGAAAAGCAAGACAGTGAGTCTATTATTATGCAGCCTGACCACAGCTTGAATATTACATTATGACAAGACCTCGCTTATGCAAGTAACAATTGGCGCAGACGCACAGTGCACCATTACATAGCTCAAAAGAGTCCAGCTTATGTATAAAGAAAGCTTTTCTGGCACCTCGATATTATTAATTAATTTGCATCTTGAGCTTTTCTCTTGAGAATGATAGTCTTTGTTTTCTTTTAGGGGTTCTGAATGCCAATCTCATGGCTCTGTGTTAACCAAGGAACAAACATATGCAATAGCAGGACCTTGTTTAGTAAATACATGGCACTGGTGGCCAACACTTAAAACAAGAAGGCCAAAAAGGCAAAACCCCTTTCTTGCTCTGACAAACAAAAAAAGGTATTCACACTATATAGTGCATAGCAGAAATATTAATTGCTTATAGGTACAGATTGCTCATCTTTAAAGCTATGAATCATCAAAAAACAAGAATGAATTGGTTAGGCAGAAAAAACAAATGAAGAAGGGGAAAAAACAAAGTGTGAAAACAATGGAAGCAACAACTTTCTGTTCCCACCAATGCCTGCCATTCACTGGAGGTCTCCTGATACGTGTTGGAAGACACATTGAGATGTGACAAATGAATAAACAAAAAACAGATTGCTATGGTTCCACAGATTTGATTAGCATCTTTCTATGTGCTCAAGCAGTTTTTTAAGAGCTTCTCCTTTTTTTTCCCGTACTTGTACTTTCTACCCTGAAGTTTCAATTGATCATGTGATTTGAGATAAGAACAGGGTCAGGCGATGTAAAATGTTTGATCTACAAGGTAGGCCCACACAATATAACAAAAGATGAATTTCTCAGATAAATTTAACAGCCCCAATTGTCTCTTTTGTGGGAAACCTTTGGCTATCTAGCACAGGGGTAAAATAAAAGAATAGTTCAAGGGCACCTATCTAGAGCACAAAACAAGGAGAATTGTTCAATTTGCTTACTCACATTTGGCATCAGGAAAGCTGCAACATGACAGAAAATATCAGCTTCATTTCCATAACACCAAGTTTGCAACTGGGTTATTCTCCATTTAAGCATAACACGACAGTGGAACTACGATTGCCAAAAAAATACACTGCTTACCAGAATGTATCCTAAATCAAAACAAAAGAATCCCACTCAAAAGGAATATTGTGTTCCTTAGCTTCAAAACAGAACATCTAGTAAAGAAATGAGAAAGTGAAGACAAATAAACCTTAAACTAAAAGGGCATGTCAAAGGAATATTGTGTTCCTTAGCTTCAAAACAGAACATAGTAAAGAAATGAGAAAGTAAAGACAAATAAACCTTAAACTAAGAGGGCATGTCAATAAAAGGCAATGCAAGATTGAAGCCAAAGGTAAGCAGAGTTACCCACAACATTGATGATGTTGAGCAGTGTTAGGACTAATAGGCATGTAACAGGGCCTACTTTATACTCCCTGTTTGTCTAGTAACTAAGTTAGCCAAATGTTTGCATTGTTTATCATCACAGATGGTGTATGCAGTTTTCACGACATAACTGTGTATCTGTGTTTTTCTGCCCCGCGTGAATTTAAAGTGTTATTGGATTGCTGCCTAACTTGTGCTACAATTTTCTGATCAGTGAGCAAAGTAATGGTAGATTATTTGTGATGAACCTTGTCTTTGATCCAGTGACTGGCACATGTAGCAAAGTATAACCAGGGCATGGGCATCCCAGTGACCATTTCAGCTCCACGATAATGATACCTTTGGGTACATATATTTGGATCATTCATTTCAAAGTTTTCAACGCTTACGATAGGAGCGCATGGAAGTTAGTGATCTACATACCGAAACCATAACATAAGAAGAAGGTATAGGGGTGACGCTTTAGGCTCTCTGATCAGATGGTAGGATGTAGACTTAAGATTTTTACCTTGTAGGTTTTATTACAAGACACTCGTTTCTTTGATCTTGAGAAGGTTTCATTCCTAACCTACCCTAACTTGTTTGGGATAAAAAATATTGTTGGTGCTGTTGTTTGTTGTATTGTACGTATATTCATGAAGCCCAAAGGGCAATACATATAGAGAGTACACGGAAATATTATAAGTGAATATGCCATACACAAATAAGAAACCAAAGGCATATAAGGAAACAAAAAATTCCTATCCTATTTTAATACCCCCAACTCATGATGGATCACACACATTGAGTTTGAAGAGAAAATACAAATGTTGTACCCTAATCTGCGGCTTCATGAAGAAGTTAGCAATCTGTAACTCTACGAGCATAAACTGTAAAGCGAGTACTCCCTTTTGTACGTGTGAGCGAGTGTATGACGCATGTACACCAATATGCTCGGTGAGCTCATGCTTCACTAGGTCACGGGTAATACTAATAGCACCTATATTGTCAGTCTAAAGGGTCGTAGTTCTCATCACAGGCACTCCAAAATCAGTAAGTAGCCATCTCAACAAAATAACATTTGTTGCCACTGCTGCCATAGCTCTCAACTCAGCCTCTGCACTCGAACGGGAAACTGCAGTTTGTTTCTTTGTCTTCCAGGCAATCAGGGAGGAACTAAGAAAAACACAGTATACAGAAAGAGAATGACGATCAAAGGGATCACTAGCCCAGGTCGCATCAGAGTACGCCTGAAGCTGTAGTGAGTTGGAGCTAGAGAAAAACAAACGAGAGATAATCCCACGAAAGTAGCGAAGAATACGAAGAAAGTGACTGTAGTGAAGATGAATAGGACGAGCCATAAATTGACTCAAGATATGAACATGAGCAATATCAGGACAAGTGCTCACAAGATATACCAAAACTCCCAACAAGATGGCGATATCGAGTATGAACCTCGAGATCACCATCAATAGCACGAAGCTGAAGAGATAGCTCCATAGGAGCCTCAGCAGTGCGTGTCAGTCAGACTAGACCGATCAAGAAGACTCTGCACATACTTCAATTGGGAGAGGTAGTAGCCCTCAGGCATGGAAGAAACCTCAATCCTAAGGAAATATATAAGAGAACCAAGATTAGTCATCAGAAACTGCTTACTGAGATACTTCTTCACATGCGTGATGAATGAGAAATCATCACCAGTGATGAGCATACCATCCACATACAGAAAAAGCACTGTCCTACACCAAGATAAAAGACATGGACAAAAAAGCAGGATTGTGGGAGCTGACAATGAAATTAATAGCGGTAATCACTAAGGTAAAATACGCAAAGCAGCCACAATGAGCTTGTTTAAGGCCATAAAGAGCACGACAAAAATGACAGACGTGACCATCTGGAACAGAATACCCAGGTTGTGGCTGCATGTAAACCTCTTCATGCAAAACACCATTAACAAAAGACATTCTTAATATCCAGCTGAGAGATAGACCACCGGCGAACAGAAGCAACCGTAACAAGTGTGAACATCAATCACATGGGCCAGAGGGGCAAAAGTCTCATCATAGTCATGAGCGTACTCCTGCTGGAAGCCGCTAGCCACAAGACAAGCCTTGTAGTGCTCGATAGTACCATCAGACCGTGTCTTAATCTTGTACACCCATTTGCATGTGATTGGACGAGCATGCATAGGTGTCGGTACAATACCCAAGTCTCCATACATAGAAGAGCATCAAACTCTTCTGCCATAGCGAGCTACCACTTTGAATAAGAAGCAGCCTCATGATAAGAACTAGGTTCAGTTACAGAGAGAGCATGAGCTGTCAAAGTAAAACTAGAACAATCAGAAGGCCGAAGGGATGTCCGGTCACGAAGGACATAACGAGGAGCACCATCAGAGGTAATCGGACGTCGATGTCGGCAAGACACCAGGAAAGGAGTCTGGTGAAGGACAAGGACGCCTGGAGTAGTGCACCCCAGAGAAACGAGACGGTGGTGCTGCAAAAACAAGAGGCGGTGCTGCAAGAGGCAACACAGGAGGTGGGAGTACAGAAGGAACCATTGGAGATAGACTAGGGGAAGGTTGTGATAGTCAAAGAGAGGCGACCATGAGATCGTCTCAACGGTGGAAACAGGACAAGGAGCCGAGTCTCGATAGAAGAAAGGTCGAGATTCGTCAAAGACAACATCCGTGAGATCCTGACAGTACTGTCTGCGTTGTTGCAGTGCTCATGGTACTATTCGCTCGTTTGTTGCGTGTATGCTGAGATCCTAGGCCATAATATTACACCTCTCGTGGCGAGACAGCTTGTCCTCGAGCTGTCAGGTGGTGTCCATGGATGAAGTCCTTCGTAACCCCATGTCGATGAGAGGGCACAATGATGACCTTGTGTCACATGGAAGAAAATCAGCGAAGCTCCAATGGACAGCAACCCCTGTGCGTGGTTTGATGACACAGGAGACATTGAGGGCATGGACACCCAGCGCGGGGCAGCAACATCATCCTTCTTGCCTCAAATGCAACGGTTGTGAAAGAGATGTGACGTCGCTGACCCCCATATGGCAACTGTTGTGCTCCACACTTGCAGAGGCACAGTGTCAGCTTGCCGCGTGGAGATGACCGCCGTTGGATAGCGACAACCTTCCTCCTTAGCAAAGGCACCAAAGGTGAAGCCTGAAGAGGAGTCGTCGTTGGTGACGTGGCCAGTGCCAACGCCGGTGCCGATGAAGGTGGTGGCTAGGGGTGGAAAACGGTAACAGATAATTCGTTTTATCCGATATTCATATACGATAAAACGCGAATGTGGTAAGCAAAATCCATATTCGAAAATGTTCATATTCATATTTGAGAATATTCGTATTCGCATTCGTATTTGAGAATATTCGTATTCGCATTCGTATTCGAGAATATTCATATTCGAGACTATTTGATTTGTATTCAATCCGTTGCTAGAACCCATGAAAAATCCATAGAATTTTGTAATTAAAAATTTGAATTTAGGCTGTTTAAAACCTGTAACCGGTGAAAAATTGGCAAAACCGCTAGGAATCCGTTTTATCCGATATTCGTATCCAAGAAAATCCGTATTCGAAAATATCCGTATTTGTATTCGAGAATATTCATATCCATATTTGAGAATATGCGAATTCATATTCGTATTCGTTTTAAAAATATGGATTTGTATTCGTATTTGAGACTATTAGATCGTATCCGATCCGTTTCCACCCCTAGTGGTGGCAGCGCAACCATTGCAATGGCACGCGACGCCTCTTCCTGCTCCTTTAGCTTGTCCACTAACTCCATAGCCTTCTCTAAGTGACCATCATATTGTCGAGTAAAGACTATTTTCTTGTTGCTAGCCATCAACATATCCAAAGAAGATAATTCAACATCAGAAGCCAGGTGAGTGGCTCTGATACCAAATGTTGTGGTCGGTGGTGGTTGGGTACGGTTCCAAGGACCGAGGGTAGGGCACTCGCCCTTGATCGGTCGGTCATGTCGCCACCAAGGCTTTGAGGCCGGTTGAAGAAGAGGAGACTAGAGAATTTTGTTTATTTTTTTGCTTAATGATGATAGGTACAATGTTGTCTCTTTTATAGAGATAGCTAAATTTAACCCCTAAGAAACATCTCTATATTAAGAGAACTAATTCCTAATAATAGAAAACTTATCTGTAATACATGGAAATAATCTAAAAGAAAATAAGCCCAAATACTAAGGAAACTAATTATTATATTCCTAATCTGCGATATACCGGCAAACCACCCAATTTTGTACGTGCTACAGTACCCACGGGTACTGTTCATGGTTGTTGCAGTGCTCGTAGTACTGCTCGCTCGCCTGCTGCGTGTATGCCGAGATCCTAGGCCATAACAATACCATTCGTTGTCTCACATAAATATCATAAACAATATCATTCTGGATGCAATAAACATCACCATAGATTTTCTTGCTAGCAAGGTGAGTATACTTCACTCTTACCACTAGCTAGTTTTGCTAGAATTCTTACAGGTTCAACAGAAGACTGCAAAAATCCAGGAATACAACAAAGGCAAAGTTACAGTCACTAAATTTAGATCCAGAGTAAAATAGTAATTCTCAAGATCGATCGGTTTCTGGTCAAGACCATGAAATCATCCCTAAATTGAGACAAAGGTTTAATAGTTGCTTGATAAGTTGCTTTATGTATAAACAAAAGTTTGTGTGGAACAACAAAGCGGCATTTAAGAACACCATACAAAAACAGCATTTTAAAAATACGATGCCCAACTGCGTAAAAGGAGCTAGAATCTGCCAGATTCTGCAGTTGCATTGCCACATGAAAGTTGAAGAATTTAATAGAGGAACAAGTCCAGATTTAGGAATGAGGGCCAGCAGCTTGCTTAAGCTAAGAAATGTAGGCTTTGTAGCTGCATCATATATTACAAGTAGGTGCATACATATTGAATAAACAAAACAATACTTCTCATGAAAGCTGGAAAATGGAATGAAAAAAAACAAACTCACTTGTACAATAGGTTGAGCACAGTTGGTGCCAGAAAATTCTTCAACTGCAGGAGCCTTGCACAATGGGCATCCTTTTAGTTCCGTGTGGTTTGGTTGTTACAGAAAGGAATTGTACAATCAAGACATACGTGAGCTAATGTATCTGTTAATGTGCATATCTGGACTTTTCATGTACATACTCGATTCCAGAGATAGAGACTGAGTTTAGACACCCTTTCTCTTTACAAGGCATACACTTGATTAAGTTCAGTCTCTGAGAGCTCAGTATTGTCATACCAGGAGCTTGAGCCACTTCTTCTTGACATCTTCTCTTTTTTTCTAATCTTCCTTATGCGCTTTGATTTCACCACATAGTATGTCATTGTACCAAGAACGCCAGCCATTGTGACACCACCTATCAAAGTAACCAGTATTGCTGCCCATTGGAAGTGGCGGCCTAGCACAATATAGCAGGAGGCGATGAAAGAAATGGTAGTGCAAACTGATGCCAGCCACATAAGCTTGTTGATCACCTCAACAACCCTCCGCTCAGACTTGGTTTCTCCCCTGACAACTGTTATCTGAACTACAACCACCGCCAATGATGTAAACAGAGCTATGGCGTTGAAGATGAAGAATATCCTAAAGGAGGCAGCCTGAACAACAATCGCAACTCCATTGTTGTCATTTCCACCAGGTACAGTGAATATAGCTGCAAAAGCAACTGTAGCAAAAAGCACGGCAACAACAGTTACAGAATTCGTTGCATTGTTGATGCCTTCTCTGTGCAACTTTCTGAGTTCCTTAGCAATGCCATGCACATTTTTGTTTGTTTTTCTCGTTTGCTCCAGCTGTGTGTGGACATCTTTCTTTATCTCTGTCACCGTCTTCCGGAGCTCATCTCGAGGCTGATTCAGCTCCCTAGATCTGAGTGCGCCATGTTGAGATAAAATATCCTTAATTTCAGAAGACTCCTCGCATACTGGCAACCCTTCAGCTATATCATAGGCAGTTTTGTGGTCTCTGGTTAGTGCATTGACATGGGTATCTGGTAGCCGCAAAAGAACAATAACTATCTGCAGAAGATAAGAAAAAAAACAGTAAGTCATTAAAGATAATAGTTAGGTTAAATATAGAAAAGGCAGGTGACAGTTTATGATGCCAAACTGTCTTGTGTAAATTTCAAAATTATGGTATGATTATTTTTGAAATATTTTCTCCATATGATTAAAAAAAAACTAGTGACCCTCTACTCTGGCACACAAACAGGAACAGTCTTTACTTAGTGCAGTCTAAGAAAGTATTTACATTTCATACAAGGCAATTTGATCAGCTGGAGAATAACTTGGTTCTAATGTATTTGCTAGGATGATGTCCCCACCAAAAGGTATAAGGATATAACTTATCAGGATATATTTAGAAGATGAGATGGAAGGTGAAAGGACACAACTGATTTGATTTAAGTCGAACCGAACGCTGATGTTTCCAAAAGAAAAGTAAATTATAATGGATATTTGCTCATACCAGTAACAAGGTATAATCAGCTGGTAGAGTTACAAGTTCTTTTTATGTCAGCGCATTTTGTTTTCCAGGTATACTCTAACCATATAAGCTACTACCTATAACATCCCTAGTACTAGTCAATATTTTCCGCGTGCCATTTCTTTAAAATGGAAGAAAAATGTCAATGCAAGTGGATGAGACATAAAATTGTCTAAAAAGAATCTAGGAAACAATATAAATACCTCTGCTCGCTTTTTCCTTGTTGCTACATGCAAGGCAGTGTTTCCATTTTTGTCTGGCAGCATTACAATTGCCGGATCGGCATCAACAAGAGCTCTAAGTACATCACAGTTTGTTCCTTTTACAGCCATATGCAAGGCTGTTTGACCTTTCTTGTCGTTTCTTCTTGCTAGCTGAGGATCTTTCTCAAGTAATGCTTTAACAATTTCGATATGTCCCTGTCGAGCAGCCAAATGTAAGGCATTTTTTCCATTATCTTTGGCCATTTCCACCAATCCAAAATCATCTTGTTCTAGTAATAGTTTGACAACTTCAGTATGGCCCCTCGTAGCTGCTGATATAAGCGTAGTAGTATTTGCAGGGCCAAATGTTTTGGCAAGCATCCTATCGTGAAGTAACATTTCCTCCACAACAGCTGCAAAAAAAAGCACTGATTAGGAAAACTTGCTTCCTATATAACTAATGGGTACATAAAAATACACTGAACAGTACAAAAGTCAATATACATTAATATATTATGCTAAACTTTTTCCCTGGATATTGGCCTAAAAAACCTTTATCCCGGATATAAATGAACTATTGATTATATTAGTTTCACCATTACCATGTATAAAATTAGAAAGTGATGGATTTTCACAAGCTATCCAAAATATACAGAACACATCAAAGACAACTTTGATGTGAATATGCAATTATAGGTATTCACCAACATCCCAAAATTCCAAATATCCAGATCACATGCACCCATAACTAAACACGCCAAACTTTCTTAAGTAATCCTGTCTTGAAAAGTGCTTCCTGTTTTACACACCAGTTGCCATCTGAATTCTGAAGTACCAGACTACCAGTCTTTGAAGTGTAACAGTTTACATCTCTCATAAACACACATACGCTAAGCTCAGAGGCAAGCGAGCAGGCTAGTTTCTAGCAGCTAATCTTCATGGAATAAAAAAGTAATCAGTAAAAATCTGCGTAGAGTTTAAAAAAACAATGATCGCATATGTTCTGTATTTTGTATCCTAATTTGCTGCCTAGTTAATCATACTGTGCTGGGGAAAAAAGGAATGCAAAATCTCAGATTCCCACTAGAAGTTAGTGCTTTGGTATGTACGTAATCCTAATAATTACTTAAACAAATACGAAACACACACTTTCAGCTATTTTGTCCAAACTGGAAAGAGATTTTTTTCTCTCAACCGGTTCGCTAATTGCAGCAGAAGCTATGCCAAACTTCTTACTGATAAGAAATCTCGCAATTCCCAACATCACTGATCTACAAACTTTGCATATATTTCCAGATCCTGGGATCAAACAGGGTGGATATACCCAATTTTTCTCAGCAACCAAAAAGCGCAGTTCCAAGCTCAGAGCTCCAAATTTTACCGGAGAGAAACACAAATTGCAACAGAAAGATCTAAAGGATAACTTCTCACCATGATGCCCTTCTCTAGCCGCGACGTGCAGCGCGTCGTACCCCGACCTGTTCTTCGCGGCGACGCCCTCGGCGTCGAGGTGCCGGAGCAGCTCCACAACCACCTCCAGGTGCCCCCTCTCTGCGGCGGCGACGAGCGGTGTCTCCCCTGCCTCGTTGGCCTCCGCCGCCACCGCGCGCCGCGCCGCCTCCAGCTCCTCCCCTCCCTCCCCCGTGGCCACGGCCACCGCGGCCTCGTCCAGCGCGCAGCGCAGCGCCGCGGCGTCCCCTCCCCGCGCCGCCACGTGCAGGTCGGTGTCGTTGTGCCGCCCCGTCACCTGCCGCACGTACCGCCCCCGCTTCCCGCTCCCCGACATCGACATCACCTTCACCATGCCGGCGCCGGAGCCTCCACCCTCTGCACCCAAACAAACAAACCACCAAATCGATCAGTACCGCGAGCCGCGCGACGCTAAGCATCCCAATTCCCAACACACGAACACCACCAGTCCAGCGCCCGCTCACCTTCCTGAATCTCGAGCGACATCGCGAGGAGGAGTGTAGTCGGGGCTGGGTTGCGTGGTAGGGTTTCCGAGGTAGGGTTTGGGCGTGGAGCGCTTTAAGAGGAGCACAAGAGGCGGCGGTGGCGGCGGCGCGGAGGAAGGCGGGAGGAAGGAGGGGTGGGGAAGGAGGTGGAGAATGGCGAGACGGTAACGACTAACGACTCCCTTGGGAACTTTTGCGGAGGAGGTTTTGGTAGTGCTCCAAGGGCTTATAAGCCCAGCCAGTGGCGTTCGGGCGGGCGGGAAAATCGAGGACGGTGGGGGCCACTCGGGGAGTGCCGGGAGCTTCCCCGTGGCTTCGGGGCTGTCCTGTCCTCCATTGAACGTCGACGTCGCGAGGCCGGAAAGGATGCCTGAATGCGTCCATGAGGAAAATGGCAGAGACTTGTGCGTCGTCACATTCATCCACCGGAATTATGGCACGTTCGGTTTTGTTTCCATCGGACGGTGACGAGCGCGCCATTCCTTTCTGATTAAGGATGGTGAATTAATTAACGACGTTTGACTGTGTGGGTGATAGTCACTGACTAATACTGACTGTAGCATGTATGTCCACTGAGCCGGCACTGACATCTTCCACAAAGACACGAGCCAATACTGCTTTCGGGGTACGGAGCCCTGGATGATACCCACTTTTTTGACGCCCTTTTGGCTCCTTGGCTGGCTCTGTATGGACTGGAGCTGTCCGGATGTAAGCTGTTGACGTGGAAGATGGACGAGAAAAACGACCCGCAACCAGCAGCAGGAATAGAAGAAACCGGGGGACAGGTCGTGATAGCGATGCACCAAGCTCGCACTGTTCTTTTTAGATAACCTATCTTGCACTATTGCACATTTTTTTACTGTGCGAACGAGCTTAAAAGCACTTTTTTATCTGTGTCCTAGTTAACCGTCCGGATAAATGATCCGAGGATTTTATGGACAGTAAACATCACGATCGAGATTGAATAGCTTAAATGCCTATAAATCACTGGGATAAACGAGAACAAAAAGAAACACACTTGCACGAAGCATGCATGGTTCAGGTCGATACGTTTCTCAAGTGCCTTCCTTGGAGGCTCCGTTGGTCCGGCCCCAAAAACCCACGCCGCGCAAGCGGAAACGGCCCAAACAATTAACTCCAACAGTAAACAGCAACAGCTTTTTTTCCCCGAGCGCGGCTCCGACAAATACCAAACCAACCTCTTACGGTTCGTCCCCCGCGGTGTACGCCATCGCCCCTCCTCAACCTCAATCCATCAAATAACTCAAAAACTACTACTAGAGAGAAGATTATAGTAAACGTCGTATCACAGATAATATTACATAATGTATCAGTGTTAAACTGTAACATAGTTATCTTAAACAATTTTAGTAGCATGATCATCTATGTTGCAATCGATGATAATAACCGTTAGTGATGACCTACTTATTATAGATAATTTTTTATATAAATCGTATGTGATGTATGGATTTATCACAGACGGTTTTGTGAAAAACTATCTGTGATGACCTACTTATTTATAGACGAGTTGTGAATGAAAGCGTCTGTGATATTAAATGTGTTATTAAATACTCTCGTCTCGATTGATATTCTGTCTGTTAGGCAGCGACTTTGAGGCGATTTGATGAAAGGAGACAAGAGATTTGGAATGTTGTTTATGTATCTATTTGTTATTGATGATCTAAGGTTAGTAATTGGTACTATATATAACGAAATGCATTATATTCTAGTTAGATCTGCACACTTTTTAGTTGCAAGAAAAAAGAGATCTAGCTTGGTAGTATTTGCCCCAATTTAAAAGTAAGTATCATTCTTATCTAGTTTAATTCTTGTTGGAATAGTTCATTAATCATAGTTAGCTACTTTAGATGGATAAATTACGGTGAATGACAATTATGTGTAAGCGTGTACGTATATGTAATAGCTACCTAGGAGAGTATTAATCTAATTTAATATTAATTTATTATATACGTAAAGTACATGTATGTCGGGGTTCCCTTACAGTGCGCCAGGCGTAGCAAATCAGGCATAGATGCACCAAGCAAGTAGGGCAGGGCATCCACGGCGGCTCGGTTGACTAAAACCGAGGGGAGAAGGAGGGTGAGAGGTGTTCCGAGGTGATTGGAGTAGAGGGGATGGAATTAGGGGTAGAGGAAGGTGGCCTAGGGGCTTTATAGCCGGGGAGAACAAGGTGGCCGTTGGGGCGGCATGAATGCGGGTGGAGAACCAAGGGTGGCAACTCTCGGTGCATGGCACAGCACAATGCGAGGCAGGCGGAGCCAGTGCGTGGCACGGAAGGGAGTTAAGACGGTGGAGGCGCGGAGATTATGGGCACACTGAGCGAACACGGTATGGGTGCGTCAGATACGGGCATTGCGGGTGCAGGGAGGACATGGCGCTAGGAGGAAGAAGGAGAGGGGGTTTGGGCGAGGTGGTAGGCTATGCGCTGCATAGGGGCACACAGGAGGAGGCAATGCTGACCGCATGTGGTGAGCATGAGTCCAGGGGTGCACGTCGCTAGTGTTGGGCGCGGCTAAGGCACAAACGGCGTAGGGTAGGGGCGCACGGGCTGGGCTGGGCCAGGCCGAAGGCCAACTGGACCATGGGAGGGAAAGAACATGCTAGGCTTGGCCCAAGGAAGATTTGGGCTTGGAAATTTTTTGAAATCCGGTTGAAATTGAGTTTGGACTTTTGATTTGAATTCAAGTTGGCAAATTCATTCAAACACTTTTAAACTCCCAAAATGGGATGTTACAATTGCTACCAACCTTGTTCGGTCCAGCCCGCATCAATGCCGCTCAAGGGGCTCCTGGAGTGTTGCACCGGCTGGCAGCCAGTTCCAATGTTGGCAGATGTGTGTTTCACAGAGAAACCTCTTGACTTTGATGCTACTACAACTCGAAATTTTAAACCATTGTGAAATTATATACTCCAATTAATCTCTAATCAATAATAGCATATCGACGGTAACTATAGTAACCACGGTAGGTCATATTCTTTTTGAATTTTTGGCTTTTCTACAGTAACTAGCTTTTAAACGGAGTGTCTTTTCAAAATGAGGTCTACTAGTTACTTGTAGTACATATTGTACCGACTTCATTTATATCGGCAAAAACCATACGTGAGTTTCTGTTACTCTGTAATCTCTCGCATAAACAGCCCAAAAGTCACAAGCCGCAACCAAAAACTATAAGTTTCAGCCAAAAAGAACAGATCTATATCTGATAAATATGATCAAATAATAGGAGGTGATTCTTGGCCTATCTGAATTCTGAAGTCATTGCATTTTTTTTACACCAAATCTGTGGATCTGATGATTAACATGAGAGAAAGAGAACAAACTGGTAGTGCTACCTGATTTCGACTGATTGCGTTCGCAGAGATTCTGCATGTGCGTTGTTTTTTCATGGTTGCCGGAGTTTCGTTTGGCAAGTTGCAGTTTTAAACCTGTCGTGCGAAAGAATCAGTGTTATCATCTGCACACAAACCGTTCCATGCCGTTGGCTTGCTTCAGATTAAATAATAGTTAAGCAAAAGGATTTAGAGTCGAGAATTCCCAGGGTTCCTTAGCTCTAAAGGCTCACGTTTTAGAGGATTTAGTCGATTTAAATGTTCTTTTTTCGAATAAAGGATAGAATTATTAATTATATGTTCAAGGGGCAGTATATATGTATGTATAGGCACCCATCACGCTAAGTTCACTTGTTCAAAAGGCATTTTGAAGACATAGCCATGGTACGTTCATAAGCATCCTACTCTAGTAATTTCATACTCCATTAATTTTAGCTCTTGTGATTCAGCTTTGAGTTCTATATGATTTTTGCAGGATGAGTGCAACGAGAATATCAAGTATGAAGAGGTCGGTTGTTTTGTCAGAGCCCTCTGATCATGGTTGCCTAATCATTTGAGTCAATACTGTTGATAACCCCGTAATTGACTTTCCACAGGAGTTTATTGTGAATTCCCGTGGCAACAAATTGTTCACTTGCAGATGGATACCGCAGAATTCAGAGCCAAAAGCTTTGATCTTTATCTGTCATGGTACTAATGCACTCCCCCCTATCTCCGTCAATATATTTACAGGGGCAATTAAACAAACCAATATTGCTCTTGATTTATCTTTGCCAGGAATTGCAGCAGAGTGCAGCTTATCAATGAGAGGTATCAATATCATCCTTTGCTTCTCTTGATTGACTATAATGTTAAACAGACGACATGGATGAAGTATGGCGGCCAGATACTAACAAGCTGCACAAAAATACTCAGATACCGCCGCTCGGTTGGTGGGTGCCGGATATGGCGTCTACGGGATAGATCATGAGGGCCACGGTAGATCATCTGGCCGGAGGTGCTACATACCAAACTTCAGCGACATCGTCACCGACTGCTCCACCTATTTCAAGAGCGTTTGTGGTATGGATTGAACGATATCGTTCCATTGGGTACACAAACTGAAGATACCAAACTCTGAATTATGGTGCTTAATTTCAGAGGAGCCGGGGAACAGGGAGAAGAAGAGGTTCCTGTACGGCATCTCCATGGGTGGAAGCGTGGCGCTTCTCCTCCACAGGAAGGAGCCAACCTACTGGGATGGTGCCGTTTTGCTTGCGCCTATGTGCAAGGTCCATAGCAAGATGATAACTAGCTTTCTTTCCTCTAAAGCCCGTAGTATTTGACTTGTTCTACACACCAGGCTTTCCTTCCGAGTTTTGACGGTTCTTGCATGGTTGTTTGGTAACACATGATATCAGATTTCTGATGAAATGCGGCCTCACCCGATCGTGGTTAACGCTCTGAAGATGATATGCGCCGTGGCGCCTAGTTGGAGAATGATACCCACCCCAGACATCATTGACAAAGTTTGTAAAGATCCAGAGAAAAGAAAAGAGGTAGGTGTAGACAATTTGTTTTATTGCACCGTAGGAAGAAAAGACAGTTTTTACTGAACTTTTCTTTGTGGATTTATGTGTAGGTTCGTTCCAATCCATATGTGTACAGGGGAAAGCTCCCGTTGAAGACTTGTCATGAACTCCTGATGGTCAGCCTAGACTTGGAGAAGAACTTGCATGAGGTAATTCTTTTGTTCTCTTCCTGAATGGAAAGTACACTGCTTGTACCATCATAAAGCAGAATATGACATGCCAAATCTCCGTGTTCAATCTGCACACCACATGTCATTATGTCATGTAATTGCTTATCCAGCATCAGAAGCTTCACTACCTGGGGACTGCTAACGTATTCTGTTGGCAGGTGGCACTGCCGTTCTTGGTCCTGCACGGTGGAGACGACATTGTGACCGATCCGTCAGTGAGCAAGCTGCTGTTCGAGGAAGCATCGAGCATGGACAAAACCTTCAAGCTCTACCCTGGGATGTGGCATGCGCTCGAGGCTGAACTCCCTGACGATGTCGAGCTCGTCTACTCTGACATTATCTCTTGGCTAGACGGAAGGGCGAATTGTACAGAAAGGAGTGGCACGTCAAGTGCTTGAAAGATGTTAATTCTGCGGTTGCAGATTCGTCGAGTGTCGTTTCATGCCCCTTGGGAGGACAAGCATGGAGATTCCAGATGCATGGCAGTTGTTACTTGTAGGGTAATTTTGTGCTATTGAAAACAAGGTATTGAAACTTTGTAGTACTGAATAACACAATTCGATGAATCAATGTTAAGATTATAAAGTACCTTTCTATTTACAAGTTGCTGTTGACTTTTTCTAGCTTTCTGGGATGTAAATATTGCCATTGGTGAGCTCCTTGGTCTATTGTGCAGTTGATTAATACAAGTCTTTGTTTACCTTTTGCTTTGACTAGACCTTCAGGCAAGAATATTGTTGTAGGGGTGGCTCCTACCTAAATTCATTCGGCCTGAAGACATATAAAAAGACACATATACCCCTGGCATAGTAGGCTAATGTGAGGGTATTATTGTAATTAAACCTTATGGCCATGTATATATACAACCTTGAGAAAGGAAGGGCCAAAATAGCTCATTTTTCCTACACTCACTCCATTAGTCCCTCATTTACTGTTTGGTATGTAGCCACAACAGTTGGCACCGTTCGTGGGGATGACAAGTAAGCTACAAGCTTAGGAGGAGCAATGATGCCCAAGAAAGTAACGATGACAAACAAGTGAAAGAGAAGTACGGAAGCAACGACTGTCGAGGCCAGCACGCAAGTGCTGGTGGTTGAAGGCCCGCCACGCCCATGGCAGTGACGCCCTAGCGCCGCGGGTGACGAGCGGTCGGCGCCGACGCGAGGAGTTAGCTCCAACGCCAGTGTTGACACGATAGTTAGTGAAGCCACCAGCGCTAGCACGACCACCGACAACGACACTCACACCGGTACGATCGTCGACCACGACGCTCGAGCTGGTACAACCGTCGACCACGATGTTTGCATCGGCACGACCGTCGACCTCGACACTCGCACTGGCATGTCCGTATGCCCCCGATGCCTACACACACAGCACGGCCCTCGACCCCGACCCCATCGTCAACCACCACTCTTACTGCACCAACACGCCTACCGACTACAGCGTCCAAGCCGTCATCACTAACAACCTTGTGGCACATGCCTCCACGCCGACAAACCCTGCTGCATGTGTGAAGGAGGACGCTCTGGTGGCGGCTCTCGGAACATTGCAACGCGAGCTAGTGACCTCTAGAGCACCATGCTAGAGATGCAAGAGGCTCAGAGTTAACAAACGCCTACAACAACAACGGTGGAGGTCACTGTTGAGAGGGCGGATAGCCACGAAGCCCCTACCCTCACTCGTAATACAGTCCGGTGTGTGGATCCAGAGTCTACTCTATCCATTGGCCTGCAGCAGTCTGCATGGTCAAAAGATTTCAAAATGCCCACAGTCGAAATGTACAAAGGTGATGCAGACCCCTGGGGGTTCGTACGCATCTACGAGATGGCCATCAAAGCAGCCGGGGTGATGACTCGCAAAGGGATTGCTGCTCACTCTTCAAGGGATAGCGCTCTCTTGGTTCTTCACCATCACGCCGAACTCTATATACGCGTGGGAGAAAATCCGGGACAATATGTACAACAACTTCTAAGGAAATTACGTCAAATTGGTGGATGCAGACCAGCTTTTCGCTATCAAGCAGAAGCTCCAAGAGTATTTCAAGCGCTTCGCTAAAGTCCACTGCTAAGTCAAGGACGTAAACGAGACCACCATCATTAATGCAGCAATATGAGGTCTTCGTCCAGGGCTGTTGGCCGAATACAACACACGCAAGCCCATAAAGACAGTCATGAAACTCTTCGACAAGATGGAGTATACAAGAGCAGAAGAGGAGTGTAGTGATACCGGGGCGATGCTTCTGAGTCAAAGCAAGCGTCCAATCCTTCGAAGGGTGGCTCCAGCTGCAAGCAGCGGAAGGGCCAATAGCCCAATTATGTCCTCGACATCAAGGGTGGTGGCGATAGCAACAATGCCTCGGCTAGTTGGGAGCGTGGCCACAGAGGCCACAGTCGCAGAAGAGGCCATGCCCACGAGGACGGTGGACGGGTCCGTGAGGATGGACAACAGTAGAGGCTGTGGGCGAGGTGCACAGCCACAGCGATCACCTCACTCGGCATTGCCCGACTATCGCTACACTCCGAGATAGCATCGTTAGGGATTGAGCCCTCGAGGCAAGAGCGCCGGTGGTGGCACACGTGCAACAGCCCCCGGAGGGCCAGCTAGTCCAATCTGCCCCCATCGCTTTGCTATTACAGGTTCCCGATGGTGCATCATGCAGAGTCATCAATGTTATCATGGATGGTTTGTCATTAGAATTTTCATTCAAACAATGGTGGAAGGTCTATGCCCATCAGCTACACCATGTCACCGCATGTCCCGCCCAAATGCCCCCGAGCTGGGCATAGGCCGACATCACGTTCATGATGGCTGATGCGGCATGGTCAACTTCCCTTACCAAGACCCCTTGGTGGTCCAGGCCAGTATCACAGGATACGACGTCAAGCGCGTCCTGGCCAACGAAGGCAGCTCTTCTGACATCTTGTTCGCCAACACCTTTGACCAGAGGGGCATCCCCCAGAGCAGACTTGAGTCTCCAGGCATCCTACTCTAGGGCTTTGGTGGCCAACCTCTATGAGCCCTGGGATAGGTGCAGCTCCAAGTGTCTTTCGGCTAGGGCTACCAAGCAAGAAGCGAGGATGTAACCTTCGATGTCATTGGTTTTCCCTACCCATACAACGCCATCCATGGAAGGGCGACACTCAACACTTTTGGAGTAGTCCCACATCATAGCTTCTTGTGCATGAAGCTGCCAGGTCAACAGGGAATTATCACTGTGTTCGGAGACTAGGATCTCACTCGTCGAATATAGCTTGGCATGCGAGGTCCCCTCCACAAGGTGCACACCATCAGCAAGACCCTCGTCACACCCACATCGTCATCACTATCGGCTCTGGGTTGGATGCCCAAGCCAGACGATGAGGTCAAAAGGGTCCCCCACATGGCACAGGTGCCTCTCAGCAAGTCTCCATCGGTGAGGGCCTCACCTCGGAGGTCGATCAAGAACTCCTTCAGGTCCTTCACAGTAACACAGACATCTTTGCGTGGTTGCCGGCTGACATCACATGGGTAGACCGCTCCATCATTGAGCACAACCCCGTGGTGCGCCCCGATGCCAAGCTGATTAAACAAAAGCTGAGGCGCATGTCCCTCGAGCACTAACAAGCCACCAAAATGGAGGCCA
This sequence comes from Dendrocalamus sinicus, assembly GCA_036346575.1. Taxonomy (NCBI): domain Eukaryota; kingdom Viridiplantae; phylum Streptophyta; class Magnoliopsida; order Poales; family Poaceae; genus Dendrocalamus; species Dendrocalamus sinicus. The sequence goes on along the minus strand of CM070643.1, from coordinate 13,988,995 downwards.
CTAAACTACTCAAGTCCAGCATCATCCATGAAGTGCACCACCCGGAATGGCTCACCAATCCGATGCTAGTCAAGAAGGCCAGTGGCGCGTGATGTATGTGCATCAACTTCATGAAAGTTTCATAATCCCGGGGGGCACGTACTGCTTTACCAAAATGCCCTTTGGCCTCAAAAATGCGGGAGCCACATTTACCCGGCTAGTGGCCCTCGCCCTCACTGCCTAGCTTAGGAGAAATATCGAGGCCTACGTCAATGACGTAGTGGTTAAGAGCAGGCGAGCTGTGTCCTATGGCCAAGACCTCCAAGAAACCTTTGACAACTTCCAACGGGCTGGCATCAAGCTGAATTCAGACAAATGCGTCTTCGGAGTGCAAGTGGGGAAGTTGCTTAGATTCTTGGTGTCAGGACGAGGAATACAAGCAAACCCGAAAAAGTTGATGCAATCCTCTCTATGGAGCTGCCCAAGATGACAAGGGAGGTCCAGAGGCTCATAGGCCACCTGGCTGCTCTAAGCCGCTTCTTGTCTAGAGCGGCCGAGCGAGGTGTCCTGTTTTTCAAAATGCTCCATGGTTTGATGGATTCCATTGGAGTGACGACTGCGCAGTGGCCTTTGACGAGATAAAAAAGCATCTCACCAAGCTTCCAACTCTGGTGTCCCCAGCACCAGTGGCTCTGCTGTCGCTTTATTTAGTGGCCGCACCATCAGCAGTAAGTGCGGTTCTCGTCTTGGAGGAGGGGCCTATCCAACGGCCGGTGTACTTCGTCTTGGAGGCCCTTCAGGGAGCCAAGACACGATACACCAAATTGGAGAAGCTGGCCTACATGCTCCTCATGGCCTCGCGAAAGCTCCGGCATTACTTCTTGGCCCACCACATTGATGTGCCCTCATTGTTCTCCTTAGCTGAGATGCTGCAGAATAAGGAGTCAACAGGCCACATTGGTAAGTGGGCAGTCAAGCTTGCACCTTTCTCCTTGACCTATGCCTCTTGCACGACAATTAAATCACATATTCTTGTAGACTTCATTGTGAAGTGGACCCCACCGGCCCAACCACAGACTTAGCTAAACAGGGTTGAGAGTGGGCTTCACGGGATCAAAACAGGTATATGTTGTCTAACGGGTTTCAGATGAACAGTATTGTGTTAGTACTGTTCATAATTGATTAGGTTTTGGAGCAGTGATGGTCTGGGTTTTAAACAGTAATGGGTTAATATTGTTCACAACGGGTTGGTAGGACCAGTACCGGTTTGGGTTTGAACAGTAATGGGCTTAACTATTCATCGCGGATTGGGTTGGGAAACAATAGTGGGTCAGATCTAAACAGAAGTGAATCGGGTTGGGAACAATGTTTTCTGCAGTAATGGGCTTGGCATGTGAGATGGCTTGGCTGATTCTGGTTTTTGGGATAGTACTGTTCGGCACACCGGCCTGCCTGGTGTCATCTTCTTTCTTCCAACGCTACACTGCGCCGGAATGGGCCGACAGTGGCGGTGGCCAATTGTGGTGCCAGGGATGGTATTTGACGGCAATGGAGGGCATGGCTAGGCTCAACAAGGTAAGGGGTTTCCATTTTGGGGCTTGAGGTTGTCGGGGATTACTGTAGACGGCCGGCGGCGAGAGGAGCTCCATAGGACTCTTCCATGGCCCAAGAGCACCTCGGGGGCTAAATGGTGAAGTCAAGTGGGGTTTAAGCATCTCTGGGGCATGGGGAAGGTCATGGTAATAGTGGCTTCAGCGCTAGGGCTTTGTAGAAGGCCGTCCACGGCGAGGTGTCTTGGCTTGGCGGAGGAGGTCATCGCCGGTGGGCTAGGTGCTTGGGAAAGCTAAGGCAAGATCACGACAGGGTTCGTGGGGTCTCAAAGGTGCTAAGGACGGAAGAAATTGAGAAATGGCGGAGGATTTAACAGGATTGGGAAAGGGGGCTTACTGGCGGTTTTGTGGTAGCGACGAAGAAGCGTTGCACAGAGGGGGAATAGAGAGGGCTGGTGGGTGAATTCGATGCCAATGCAGTCGAATGGGGGGTTGGTGAGGCTTTCTAGCCACGGTAAGGTGGTGGAAGTAGGGGGTTACGCATGGCAGTGGTGGCGCGTGACCAGAGGAGGTGGCACTCAGAGCTTCTCGACGGTCACAGTGGCAAAGTAGGCAGCTTCTGTGGTGCATTGGGCTTGGTGCATTCCTTGGCGCTAGTGAGCTCGCGAGTGGCGCTTGTTAAGAAGAGCGGGCATGCGCGTCGGCCGGCGCGATATTTAGCAGTGGCGGTGAGGCGTGGCAGAACGGCCATGGCGTGTGGCCGAGGCGAAGCGATAGGCTTTTATGGTGGGCGTCAAAGATGGCAGCGTCATGGTACGGTTGTTGACAAAGGTGGCAGCGGTGGTTGCAAATGACGGCGGCGGCAAATTGGGTTCGGCCTGTTGGCAAGAAGAACAGGGGAGGAAGCCAGAAAAGGAATGGCGCCAATGGTTAGGGAATACAGGAATCCAAGGAGGGAAAGCGGGTTTGGTTGAAAAACTTTCGAATTGGGCAAATTTCCAAACTCAGCCAAAAATTCAAGGAAATTCATAATTTTGCAGATTTTTGATTTGTTTCGGTTCCTGTAGCTCTATTATCTCTGCTGCTTATGTCATCTTTCCTATTGTCCTCTGTGGAAGCTCCGTCTCTCGCTTTCACTCTTTTGAGTTTGACTGATTCCTAGAAGACACCCATTTAGACCAGGTGCTACTTTCTCGATATAATTGGTAGAGTTCTTTTTTACTTTTAGCAGGCTTATATTTGTACAGTATATAATAACTAGTTTTTAAAATAATGTGTTTTTTTAAAGTGGGGTCAGCAAGAATATTACAGTAAAAAGTATACTGAGTTCAACTGTATCGACTAAAATCACATGCTACTATTTTTCTGTACGTACTACCTCTCGTGAACAGTCATAATTCAAATATTTAAGTCATAAATTATAAACCGTCAGCTAAAAAAAACACACCCATTTTATGCGAAGACAGCAAGATGAGAAATGCCACGTTTTCTTAGTGCTGAAGCTTGATTTCTTCCTCTGAAGCCCGAAGACAATTCTTCCCCGTCTCGAAGACAATTCTTGCCCGTCTCAATCTGTTGGTAGTTGGTACCGAATTGTCTTCAGGCAGGGACAGTACAAATATCCAGCAACTCTAGTGTTGTTATGTTCACGGGCTCCTTGGAGACTTGGACATAACCAGATGGCATTTCCAACACCTTCCATGGTAAATTCAGAAGCAACCTGCTCTTCTTTCTTCACGTTACTTTGTCTCCTATGATTCTCAGCTCCGAGGCCCGTGATTTATGCAGGCTCAGTACAGAGATGGTGTCAAGTACGAAGAGGTTGGTGTCTTCTATGACTATGTTTTGTCAGGAAATTTTATAATCGGAACCTTCTTTCTTGCTATTGTTGCTAACGGATGCACACACTGCGCAGGACTTCCTTGTGAATTCACGAGGCAACAGGCTATTCACCTGCAGATGGACGCCGAAGAAATCAGAGCCCAAAGCTTTGATCTTTATCTGTCATGGTACCAACGCATTCTCCTTTCCATTTGTGCAATTCGTTATGCTTGATGAAAACGGAAGAAAATAACTTCCTCTCCACTGTCTAAAATTCTAGGATATGGATCAGAGTGCAGCATATCGATGGGAGGTACTACTCTTCAGTTTTGAAATTTTGTTCCTTGGGTTAGAACGATCCACCAGTCAAGATGGATGGAACTTTCCTGCTAGGTACTAACAAACTCCACACAAATACTGAAATACAGATACCGCCGCTCGATTAGTGCACGCTGGTTACTCTGTTTACGGGATAGACCAAGAGGGCCATGGTAAATCTTCTGGCTCAAAAGGTTACATATCAAAATTCAGCGACATCGTTAAGGACTGCTCTGGCTATTTCAAGAGCGTATGCGGTAAGAATGGAGCTTGGCAACTCCACTAGATGTGCAGATTGCAGCGCAATATCTGTCTACGTCTGAACTTACAGAGTCTGTCACAATTTCAGAGAAGCCAGAGAACAGGTTGAAGAAGAGGTTCCTCTACGGCTTCTCCATGGGAGGGACAGTGGTGCTTCAGGTCCATAGGAAGGATCCTACCTACTGGGACGGTGCCGTCTTGCTTGCTCCTATGTGCAAGGTCCTCAACTTAATTTAGCCCCCCCAAAAACATGTTCCTGTATTGTCGATGCTACTACAATTTCAGGAGTATTTCGTTTGTTCCTGTCAAGTGTCAAATGATCTCTGGCCATAAGCCTCGAATTTGTTTCTGAAGATTCCTAACTCAATGGTGGTTTTAATTTTGACTTGATTTCTCACGTGATATCAGATTTCTGATGACATGCGGCCTCATCCGGTCGTGGTCAGCGCTTTGAAGATGATCTGCACCGTTGCACCTAGCTGGAGAGTCATCCCTGCCCCAGACAAGCTGGACAAAGTTTGTAAAGATCCCCAGTTCAAGAAAGAGGTAATGCAAAACTCTCTCTGTTACACGTTACGAAGAGAAACTGTTCTTTTTTCACCATGAGAGAAACTTGTTGTGCACATACTTAGCACTGTTCTTTGTCTGAATCCATGTGCAGATCCGTTCCAACCCGTACATGTACAAGGGAAAGCTTGCGCTGCAGACAGGCCATGAACTCCTTACGGTTAGCCTAGACATCGAGAAAAACCTGCACGAGGTGATTCCTTCACCATTAACAGATCATCATGCGCTGCCCTAAATACTTGATTCTCACTATTCTGTTCATGTGATTTTGTGCACCGTTTGTCAACTATCCAAATCCAATCTAAGTAACTGTTTCGCCGATAATTGGTAGGTCACGTTGCCGTTCTTGGTCCTGCACGGAGACGACGACGTCGTCGTTGACCCTTCAGGGAGCAAGCTGCTGTACGAGAGGGCGTCGAGCAGGGACAAGACCTTCAAGCTGTACCCCGGGATGTGGCACGTGCTCATGGCCGAGCCGCCGGACGACGTCGAGAGCGTCTTCGCCGACGTAATCTCGTGGCTGCAGGAGAGGGCGGGCGGGGCCGGAAGAAGCGGCACGGCAAGCGCCTGCAAATGATGGCATTGTATAGGACTGACGAAATATGAACAGGAATTGTTGCATTGCAGAGAGGTTGTGGATAAATTGGATGTACTGATGAAAGCTTTTTCACCTGCATGAGCTAGGCAGTTGTAAGATTATAAGATCACGATACTGGAAATAAATAGGATAAAGTGGATGATTGGAATGACTGGTGCTAATTAAACCGGAGGCGTTGAGGACTGTTGGTTTGTGGTTTTGGGGATTTTTACATCTACATTTAGCTAGACCAAAGAGGTCAATATGTGCATGTCCAATGGGCCGACTGGGTTTATTCCTATTCTCATAGACATGTATACACTAACACCCCCTCAAACTTAAGACGAATTAGCAATCTTGAGTTTGGAAAGGAGAAAACTATGCTGGTCCTGAGTCTGTGGTTTGGTGAAGAAATCAGCAACATGTAACTCCGAGAGTAAGTGGCGAAGAGATATAGTCCTGTGTTGACAATGAGACTGAGTGAAGGACGCATCGGTACCAATGTGTCTGGTGAGCTCATGTTTCACAAGGTTTAAAGATATTTAAATAACATTTGTGTTATCGCAATATAATGGAGTCGGCTCCAAGATGACAACATCAAGATCAACAAGTAACCAATGGAGGCATATAACATCTGCGATGGTAGCTGCTAAAGCTTGTAATTCAGTGGCTCGAAGCTAGAGATGAAGTTCCATCGAAGTCGCAATAGTCTTGGTATCACTAAGACCAGAGTGAGAGAGTAAGTCCAGAGTATATTGATGCTGAGACAAATAGAAACCATCAGTCATAGAAGTGACTTCAATGTCCAAAAAATATCAAAGTGGTCCAAGATCAGGCATCTTGAACTGCTCACTGAGATTTTGCTTCACAAAGGCAATATGAGAAGGGTCCTCACTAGTAATTATCATATCATCAATATAGAGCAAGAGAATCATGCAGCCTCAATAAGAAGCATGAATAAACAAGGCTGGATCATGCTCACTGACGACAAACCCAGCCTTGAGAACAACCAACCTGAATAGCTCAAACCAAGCCGGTGGAGCCTGTTTAAGACCATACAAAGACCGTCAAAGACAATAAACATGACCAGCTAGACGGTGAAGCCTGGAGAAGGCTGCATATACATTTCTTCCTGCAAATCACCGTGAAGAAAAGTATTCTTCACATCCATATGTCAAATCTCTCACCAACAAGTGGTAGCTGGAGCAATAAAAATACGAACAGCAGTCATGTAAGCAAGTGGTGCAAAAGTCTCATTATAATCACGCCTATGTTCCTGCTAAAAGCCATGAGCAACCAACCGAGTCTTGTATCGCTCAATGGGCCCATTAGAGCGAGTCTTGACTTTAAAGATCCACTTGCAAGTAATTAATTGGAACAACATGTTAGAAAAGTGGAACAATATCCCATGTACATGTACGCTCTAAAGCAACAAGTTCCTCAGTCATAGCCAATTGCCATTCTGGAGTAACCGCTGCTTCTTGATATGTATGAGGCTCCTGAACACCACAAACAACAGTAAAGTCAAAGTGAGAAGGATGAGCAATTTTATTGCGATAACGAAGATATACTGTGGAGTAGATGCATGAGGAAAATCAACATGGATCTCGTTAGAGTTAGCCGGGCTTGAGGGAGACTAATATTTAGTGCAAGTGTAACACCCTCAATTCCGAAAATCCAAGAAAAAAATATATAAAAGGAAATGCCAATAAAATCCCAAAGAAACCAGGTCTATTCCTTTGCTTATTTATACCCATTAATCCTGTAATCCTAATGTCTTTTTTCTACAAACTTTCTTTCCAAAAGGTAAGAGATTACCTCTATCGTCTCTCTCTCCCTAAACCCATCTAGGGTTCCTGAGGCGCTACCGCATGTGCGCCCAGTGAGGCCATCATCGCTCGCGCTAGGTGAGGCCGCTATGTGCCCTCACATTGTCAGCGCTGCATGCCTAGCGAGGCGGGCCGTCGGCACCGTGGCCTTGCACCAACGCTACGTGTGTTTCTCTTGGTCTGGCCATGAGCTCATGCGTGGCTTGGGCAGCTGAGTGCATGGAGCCTGGCGGCCGAATGGATACCTTGTGCTCTTGATCCTAATTTATTCTTCCTATTAATTCCACCTCAAATCCTCTTTCCTTGCATGTAGATTCGCATGTGTAGAAGCGAGCTTTGGACGCCTTCACGATTTTGATCCTTCGTACAGTCAGTCTGCCGAGCGCTTGGCAGGCAAGTACCTCATGTCAATCCGTTACAAATCATTATCTCATGTCATTCATTACTATGACTTGTTTGGTCACTTATTTATTATTTCTTTAGTCTATACTATGGTTAAGCAATGAGTAGCTACTTGTGCTTATTAGTATAAATCAAAGGTAGTTATATGAGTAACGCTATTTAATTACATGTTAGGATTTCTAAGAGATAGGGACATATGTGTTTTAATATTTTAGGTGGATGCAATTTTATTTGTAAATATTTTTAAACACAAAAGAATAATAACTTCTTAAGGAATTGGGGTTTCAAAACTTATTTACCAGACTTCAATATTTCTAAATCTACTTACGCCTTGCTATTGGAATCATCCATTAAACACAACTTTATTTACTAGAAGCTCGACGTATTCGAATACCATTTATAATTGACTCTACAAAGTTGTCCGGCTTTACCCACAAGATACCTCAGACTTATAATGTTGTTCAGATTCATAATGTCAAGCTATAGACACGCAATATTTTTGCGTGCGACTGAGTTGACATAGCATGGTTTTTCACTGCTCATCTCTTTATATAGGCTCTACCCGGTAGATTACCAAACAGACCTAGGTATCGCCCATCCTGAGAGGAACATACCATTGTTCAGTATTGTTTTCCCCTCCCATACCAAACTCTCATTTACCGTTGTTCAATATGGTTTTTCCCCTCCCATACCAACTCTTCTTTACCTTCGTTCAGTATGGCTTTCCCCCCTCACATACCAAACTCTTCTTTATTGTTGTTCAGTATGTTTTCCCCCCTCCCCTCCCATATGAACTCTTCTGTACTATTGTTCAGTATGGTTTTTCCCTCCCATACGAACTCTTCTTTACCTTCATTCAGTATGGCTTTCTCCCTCCCATACCAACTCTTCTTTACCTCCGTTCAGTATGGTTTTTCCCTCCCATACTAACTCTTTTTTACTCCTGTAGAGATTTAATCAATTTGAGCAGATATTAGACCAGGTTTGACAAGTCAAAGCTTATGGTTAAGCAATCACTATGTTCTTTACTTAACATAAGGTTTTAGTCCTTAATTTTCATCGAATCATCTTCCAACCATAAACCAATAACTTATTGGCGAACGCTGAATCATTTAGTAGTATAAAGTATTTGTATACCTAATCTACCATGACTACTTTGATAATAGTTTTAGTATTATTAGGTCTTGTCAAGGTGAATATGGCCATCAAATTAAATAGAACTTTTTCAGGTGGTAGGGTTTATTTAAGTATTATGTCATTCTAAACAATTATTGTACACGAAATAATAGTGCATAAATAAAATAATGAAAATACTGATAATTAAATAATTAAAGGAATGTAGGTTCAATATGACCAAAAACATGTGACTTGCCTCTTTGTCCATAGGATAACGACTTCTTTAATTGCTCTTGTAGCTCTTTTGATGACCAACTTGTTAGGTCCGAATACTAGCACGGAAAATGAATATAAATAAATTCCTACCTTGTAGAACGCAAGTTGAAAACAAAATACAAATAAATAACTAAAAAGATAAAAATAAAATAGGTTTGGGTGGTCAAGATTTAGGTGGTTGCGGTTTTAGTACTTTTGAGTTTAACTGAGTGGAATAAAAAAAGGTAGATGGGTTTGGAACATCGAGGTAACTGTATTTGGGTGAGATAGGTTTTTGTGAATGGGCTTGGTGTGGTTTAGGTTTTGTCGATGTTAGTTTGGTGAAATGAAACTAAAATGGTAAGAATGGGTCTGAAATGGTCAAAAGAGTATAAACAGGTTAAATGGGTTCAAGGTGGTCGAAATGGTTATATGTGTGCTATCGGGCTTTCGATGAATAGTAATGGTCAAAATAGAGTACTAGACATAGATTCGAATTGACATCGGGTGGGCTATAGTTTTACCCGAGGATATTTAGGCTAAACAAAGTGGAGAAGGGACTTCATAGCTCAAAATGATTAGACGAGTATATAGGTTTTGGCAAACAATAAAAGTTTGGACCGTGTCGAGTTTAGGGTTTGAAGCAGTGTTTTGGTGATTTTGAATTTTATCAGTGTCTAATATGGGAAAAAGAAGCTGGGTATAGTGTAAACGGGCTTGAAATAGACGAAATGGATATAAATATGTTTTTAGGGTTTTTGATGAACAATAATGGACGGCTACTATTCATTGTGGGTTCTGCTCATGCTGGGTTGGTCTACTATAGTAGTGGGTCGAGCACTGTTTACTATCGGGTCAAACGCTACAATGTTGAACAGTAATGAATACTAAATGGCTTGGCCCAATTTGGTTTTTAAGGTTTGGGCTCTACTGTGAGGCCTAGCCCACTATAACAGTGCCTTCTTCAACCTCTCGAATCTCGATAAGTACTGTATCACCGAATTGGGGAGGCAAAATTTGGCGCATGCAATGGTTTTCGATTGGACTGGTGGGCATGGATGGGTTCCCAGGATTATAATGGCTCCATTTTATGAAAACTTTGCAGTGAGCGTCCTCAATAGAGGGAGCAGTGGTGCTAGTAAGGAGGTGAGCATGGATCAGCTCGAACTTAGATTTAAGTCACATCACAAACTCATAAACCTGGCGCTGCAACTCATGATGTGCTAGTAAGGAGGTGAGCAGTGGTCCAAATCTAGGCAGCAAGCGGCGCGGATGGCTAAGACGGCTCGACGGCGAGCACACAACCCTTCAGGAGTAGCTCGATTATGAGCTCGTGACCGGGATAGCGGCATGCGCAGGCCCTGGACAGCGCGGGGCTTTCCGGGTGGCAGCAAATTCTCCAGAAATCAACACGCCACGACAGCAACAAGAAAGAGGGGCCAGAGGACGGCGGCGCGACGCAGGTGGCGCGGCTCCGAGGTCGCCAGCGGCGTACGGAACTAGGGCTCCAACGATCAATGAGCGAAACCTAGCTTTGGTACCATGTTCATTTGTGGATTTTTACATCTACATTGAGCTAGACCAAGGAGGTCAATATGTACATGTACAATGGACCAACAGTGCTTATTCCTATTCTCATATACACGTATACATTAACAAGCTAGGACGACGTGCATTTGCTAACCAACAACCTAAGGGGTTGGTGTTCTGTCTTTGTAAAAGGGTGGAAAAGGCAGTTTGCATGATCGCTTCAGTCTGACGAAAAGACGTTTGCCAGACCACGAGTGTGGCATGCTGCCTCGGATCATACAATGTCGCAGCCTCGATTTAGCCTGCGGATTTGTGAATCCGAATCTCAAAGACACATATACAGGATACGTTAGAGGCCGAATTGAATAGTGCCACTGCTTGGGGCGTGCGTGGCTTGGGTCAGATCTCTAAAGATTCTGAACCCTTCCAAGTCAAGCTCTGTCGAATCCCTTCCTATCGTAGCGAGAGGTTTAGCTTTTGCATTTCACACCCTGTATCATCTCATTGGGAAGAGGGGGTTCAGGTCTTTCGACAATGACGCTCGAACACAAGTAAGGCTTCAATTTAGTTGTGGTAGCTAATGTAATGTTAGATATCTGCATATGATCATCAATCACAGCAGATATATAGCGAACAATCTTAGCTGCAGTGAACCGGTCGTAAGGTCCGTGGTCGATCTGCCGTAGTCGTTACGTGACACAAATCACACATATTTTTAGGTCTCTTTCTCCCTTATCTTCTGGATATTGTTTCTATAAAACGGTTGTTCAAATATAGAAAAAAAGGTCTATATATATGTAACCCTTGATTCATTAATCAATTTATTGCGTGATTTCTCTAAAACAATATGCTTTCATTTGTTGATAGATACTTGTTGGTACCTATTATATATAAAAAAACTTCTAAACGAGAGAACGAGAACTTGTATGAAGATTTTGGTGTGTTGTAGTATTGCATGGGCACAATCGCTACTGCTAAGGGCCTCTATAGACGTGGAAATTTTGTAAAAAAAATAGTTTATTCAATCGGTAAAAATAATGCCACATTCGAAATGCTTCTAGCGTACAGTATACTGTTAGAAATAGTTCTAACGGTATAGGCAAGTACCTCATCGCCGGTCGCCGTTGCCGCACCGCCCTAAGCAGCTCCGCGTGCCTCCACCATCACCCCTACCCCCTCTACCACCACCCGCAGCCGGTGGCACCGTCGCCGTCTCGTTGCGCTACCCCGCCCAACCTAACTATCACAGCCACCATTGTCACCGCGTCCGGCTCCGCCCACCGCCCTCCTACTCCGTCCATCGTCCCTTCACCGTCCACCACCGGCCCGTCACCTTCCCCAACCTCCTTCTATGCCTAGGGGGAAGGGTGAACCCATAGTAGAGGGCTGGATTTTCCTCGTCCGATGCTAGATTCGGTGGTGGAACCCCTTCAGGCCGTCGGATTTGGCGTGCGACGAGGCCTACGATGGAGGAAAGTAAGAGGATGCAACGGCGAGGAGGGAGGAAGAATGAGAGGGAGCAGGAGATGCTCTCGATAGTGGAGAAATGGAGAGAGGAAGAAAGAGATAGACGAATGAATAAAGAGGATGAGGAGCGTTCTTGGTAGATAGTATACCATTACGGTGGAATCGGACGGTATACCGTCCATTAGTTTTTCTAAATGTAAAAAAGCAAAGTATTGGAGGACCAATTCGCAACAAACGGAGAAAAATAAAACCCGCAGCCTCCTCGCACACCTCGGCTCGCTTCTTCTCCTGCCAACCAGGCCGCTACCCACCCCACCAACAACCGCCTCCTCAGGCCTCGGCCTCGCCGCTCTCCCGCCATGAAGCAGCTCCACAAGTCCCCCGCCCACGCGCCAGCGTCCAAGTCCTCCAAGCCCGCGCGCTCCGGCCCGCGCTCCTGGGTCGTCTACCTCCTCCGCGAGCAGCGCCTCCTCTTCGTCGTCCTCGGCGCGCTCATCGCCTCCTCCTTCTTCCTCCTCCGCCCCTACCTCTTCTCCCTCTCCCCCTCCTCCCACCTCCCCGACCACCGCCCGCTCTTCTCCTTCACCGCCCACTCCTCCGCCTCCCGCGTTCCCGCGGGCTTCCGCCCGCCGGCGCGCCGCGTCGTCGTCACCGGCGGGGCGGGCTTCGTGGGCAGCCACCTCGTAGACCGGCTGCTGGAGCAGGGGGACAGCGTGATCGTCGTGGATAACTTCTTCACCGGGAGGAAAGAGAACGTCGCGCACCACCTCCGGAACCCCAGGTTCGAGCTCCTCCGCCACGACGTCGTCGAGCCCATCCTGCTCGAGGTCGACCGGATCTACCACCTCGCGTGCCCCGCATCGCCCGTGCACTACAAGTACAACCCCATCAAGACGATCATATCCTTCTCGCGGCCCGGATCTGGACATACTTTTGATTTGCTTACATTGACAGCGACTTGATTTCGTCTTTTTTGGGGGCGGTGGGTGGGTGAGAGATATGCTTGAAGCAAATCGAGCACAATAGTGATGGATGTGGTCTGGATCAAGCGCATATGGTGATCATTTGGCTGTTTCGTTGGACTTTGGAGCGTTCTAGTTCATAAATTTGCGGCTTTTTTGGGTGCAAAACTAGGATATATTTCCATTTGGGGGATCTGGAAGACGTGACAAAGATTTGTTAGTTGTGATGTATATAAGTGCTTGCTCAAATTTGGTACTGTGTTGTAGGAACACACTGTGTTCAAGAAGTTCTATTGTATTTAGATTTGTCTACTGGCGGGATGGTTTTAACATAGGATTGCGATCATCTAGGATGCAATGTCGCTGTGGTAGGTGTTAAACTCGCCTGAATTTGCTTAGGAAGTTTGTAATAAAAGTTTTCATTTGCTCAGGTTTAACTGAATATAGTTAAAGATCAATTCTTTCTGGTTTTAACTGGAGATTAGCCCATTGTAATTTAGCAATTGGAAAGCAAATCTAACGAAAGAATCGCTATAGGTTCTTCTAATATTGTTTTCTCGTGATATAACTTCGGGTGCCATGTATGAATCTGAGGGAAGGTCTTCGCCTTTATTTTTGCAACTTGTGTTAATTTCTCTATCATATGAGAGTTCCCTTAAAATTTGGGCTTCTTAACAACTAGTACAAGACAAATGTCATGGGAACCTTGAATATGTTGGGTCTGGCAAAGCGAATTGGTGCAAGGTTCTTGTTGACTAGCACAAGTGAAGTTTATGGTGATCCACTTGAGCATCCACAGAAGGAGACTTACTGGGGGCATGTTAATCCGATAGGTACTGCATTATTACTTCTTGATTTTGTTCAGTACTTCACATTTCGCCTCTTGAGAATTCATCCCTGGCCCTTTTCAGGTGTTAGGAGTTGTTATGATGAGGGCAAAAGAACAGCAGAGACTTTAACCATGGATTATCACCGCGGTGGTGGTGTTGAGGTAATAATATAGCTAGATCCACTTAGTTTCCGTAGCCAGGTTTACGATATCTTGAGAAGAAGATTGTTATGTGGGCCTTTAGAGCCTTTCAGATTTTCCTTTACATTCATTTCTGGTGAAAATCTGAAAATATAATGAAGTAAAAGCTAAACTTCTTTAATTATCATAACTGATAGTTCCATTTCTACCATCAAGTACTGAAAAGATCCAGTTCTATCATTGTGGACAGATTATTACAGAAAGCTGGGAGATTGAAACTTTTTTATTTATCATTATGTAGTTAGTTACTTAGTCCATTAAAATTTATTCAAATTATATTGTTATTATTTAGGAGACAAGAAATGGTTAAAATACTAGTTACAATAACATCTTGAATATATATAATCTTGTTCACTGGCTCTTAAGATGAAACAAAGTAAAATGCTGCAATATTGTAGTTTTTAATGTAGCATTATGTGACCACAACGTCTTAATTGCCATCACTTCTGTAATCTCTGCAATCTTTTGCTGACATATATACAGGTGCGTATTGCTCGCATTTTCAATACATATGGCCCTCGTATGTGCCTAGATGATGGTCGCGTGGTCAGCAATTTTGTTGCACAGGTTTGTTTGCTACATATTGTGGGTTACCATTTTCTTAGCTGCGATTGCACATTGTTGGATCGAATACGGCAACAGAGGGGGGGGGGTGAATGGTGCCGATTTAAAAATCCCCCTAAGTATCTACCAAAATTTTCTTCTCCGATAGCTAAAAAGCTATGAAGAAGGAATATGTAGTTTCACTGAAACTTTAAGAGAAGCTAGGAAAGCCAGACTTATGAACTACACAAATTAAAGACTAAAAAACTGAGAACAAAACTAGCGACCAAAAACTAGACAAATCAGCTGCAATAAATAAAAATCAGCATGCAGTTTTCAGCAAAAGCATGCAGTTTTCAGCATGCAGAATTCAGCAAAAACATGCAGTTTTGCTGAAAATAGTGTGCAGACTGCAGCCGCTAGAGGCTAGAAAAAGAGGCAAAAGCATGCAGTTTTCAGCATGCAGATTTCAGCAAAAACATGCAGTTTTCAGCATGCAGTTTTGCTGAAAAAATAGTGTGCGGACTGAAAAAAACAGCAAGCAGTAAAAATGCAAACCACCCACAAACTGAGAAAGAGAGATGAAATTCCTCCAATCTTTTCTCACCACAAGGCTAAAACCTTGTACTAAATAGCCTAGAGACTTCAAATAACAAGGGAAACACACAAAAACACAAGAAATTCAGATTTGACCCAAAACCCTGAAAGCTTACAGAGACTTCACTAAAAACCAGATTACTCTTCAATCATTGATCCTATGCACATGAAACTTTGAGGATAGGTTAGCAATAGCCTCTGGACAATATGTTCCAGGTTTCATGCCATCTTGAAAAGGGCATCAAAACCCTAGAAATGGCCTCAAGAACAGAGAAACCCCAAAATGTCAAAACTGAAATTAAACTTGATTTGCTCTTGGAACAAACTGACCAAAGGGTCTAGAAATGCAATTCCATCACCAAGCAACCCATTTTGGCACTCCCCAGCAACAAACAACAAGAAATCAAGAAAGTCAATAAATTCTCCAAAAGAGCATCGAAGGAAAATAAGCAAGAATAGAGGAGATAGACTTCAGATTCTTCATTCCAAATCAAAAGAGGGATTACAAGGAGTCCCGATACCACTAGACATTAGAACAAGAGTTGTTTACATGGATTCACTACTCTATCCCTCTCCTCATCCTCTCCAAACACAAGAACACACACCCTCTACATGCTTCTTGGAGAGACACAGCACAGAGAGAGGGGATGAACATGGGAGACACTTCCTGCTGCCCTCAACCACTAAAGAGCAAAGGGAAAACAACCTCTCAAAGCCTCTTTTGACTCAAGAAACCCTAACTCTCTCCCAAATCCATGAGGAGGCATGCAGCCCCTCACATGTATTTATAGCCCATGGCTAACGGGTCTCCACCCCGTTACGCCTGCTAAGTCCAACGGAGCCCGCTCCCGCTTGTGCAGCCTCGCGAAATTCCCATTTCGCCCCTCCTGCACCTTCCGGGAAGCTTCCGCGCTCCTTATCGTCCAAGCCTCGCAACCACCTCGAGTCTCCACCGTCTTCGACACATCCCGACCGTTCTGACCTCGACACCGCCCGTGTCTAGTCCAGTCACCTCGTGTCTCACCACGGCTCAGCCTCGACGTTCTGCAGCCACACAGACAAGAAACACGTCAAATAGCACCGCTCGATACATGAAAGCATAAATAGCATAAACACATCATACTTACTCATGATGAAGTCCAAACCTGTCGAAACATCGGAATATGCATCATAATCCCTACGACCAAGTCCGACCAAGTCCGATTGCACCACGCAACGTCAAGGTCCGAACCACCCAAACAAAACTCGACTCTTCTAAACCGATGTCAATTACTCATCATAAACATGGAATGACCTCCACATGGTCTCTCACACATTTACACAGTTGATGTGAAAACCCGAGATTATAATTTTATGACTATTCTTGCAGGCACTGCGCAGACAACCAATGACAGTTTATGGTGATGGAAAACAAACTCGAAGTTTTCAGTATGTATCTGATCTGGTAAGCACTAAGCATTATTCTTCTTGTGCATTGATGATTTGATGTGCATGTATACTCATTAATTGCAACTCTTCTCCGCTGTTCTTCCCTATTTTAAGTTCTCTAAGCAACACTACCTTTTGCAATTTACTTGTACACTCTAAGAACCTAGATGAATGAAGTATTTTATCCACAGAACTTTGTTATGCTTCTTTAACCAAAGGGCATTCAGTATGAGCTTCACAGTATAATTAGATCTATACTATTGGGCCTGCTACAACAGTATAATTAGAAAAATAATGGTCAAGACTGTCAATGTCCTAAACGACATCTATTTGACAACAGAGTGAGTAGCACACTTTCAGAGGCCTCAGAAAATTAGCTACTCACATTATTTCCATTTCTTTTACTTTTTCTCTGAGAATCTGCTACGCTTTTAATCATATCTTCTGCGTTGCTTATATCCAGCAGATGAAGGCTGACCAATAGATGCGCAGACTTATGTGTTCCTCTTAATAAATCTTGAGTGTGTCATAATCTATCCTGATGTTTTTAGGTTGCTGGATTGATGGCTCTGATGGAGAGTGATCATATTGGTCCTTTCAACCTGGGAAACCCAGGAGAGTTCACCATGTTGGAACTTGCACAGGTTTGTGCACAATTTGTTTTACAGATCTTTGTTATCATAAAATGGTGCATAAATGGCCATTTTGCATATTCCAGGTTGTGAAGGAAACGATTGATCCAATGGCGACAATTGAATTCAAACCCAACACAGCTGATGATCCCCATATGAGAAAGCCAGACATTACCAAGGCCAAGGATCTGCTGCATTGGGAGCCAAAGGTCTCTCTCAGGGAAGGCCTTCCCTTAATGGTCACAGACTTCCGTCAAAGGATCTTGAATGAGTAAACAAAGCAATGTAGTGAGATGGTTATCCATTTGATTCTGAATGACGCCGCGAATATAGGTAAAAATGCTACACAAACTGGATCCAAACAGTACAATTCTTTGTACTGTATACACGATAAATGTTGTCGAATCATCTGAACTTATTTGTATCTTTGTGAGACAGAACAGCAGTAGTCGATTATTTTTGTCCACGTGTGGAATTTTAGAAGAGCAGTGAGAGATAGGAGAAAGGGTTGTATTTCAGGAGCCATCGGGTTCAATTTCAGACATTCAGTTATCTCCTAATTGTAACATGAATACTTATTTAAGTGAAATATTATGGGATGAGCTTGCCTATTTCCTTGTTATGCATTCAGTTCAGTCTCGTTCCTTCGTTATATGTTCAAATGTCAACCTACAAATAACACTTGTAGTGCTGCACAAAATGGTTGACAGAGTACGCCGAATGAACTAAATCTGAACAGTACTCGGATGCATTCTCTGATCAAAGTTTTGTTGTCAAAAACTTCCAAACTTCTGCAGAGAAGCTAATTCACATCATTGTATGCATCTCTGCAGATTCTATAGCCTTCTACCCGGCGGTGAAGCCAGAAATAAAATAAAAGGTGGGCTAAATAAACTAAGATAAATTGATAAACATAGTCTTGTCCTCACAATTATAAAATCTATTGTTACACAAAGCTCGTTTCTCCATTATTACAATTTATAAATCTATAAATAAATTGTACAATTTATCACTAACAGTCTAACACTAAATATTTAACGGTTAACAAATAATACTAAATATTAAATAATAATTCACTGAACACTAAACAGTAAAGAGATAATACTACTTGAATTAACAAATAATACTCGAGTTACAATTTATATACCTTCATAGCTTGACCCATTGGCTAGTCGGCGTAGACGTGCAGTTCATTGCTCGACTACCTCAAATCGCATGGCCTCACCTCACTTCTCACTTCGTCGGTGGCACTCCTAACTCCGGTTTTCCAACTCGCCACTTCTCCCCTCCCCCCGAGCGCAGCTGGCCCTGGTCGCTCACTCGCTTGTGCGGTCGCGCCCCCACCGCTGTCAGTAGATTCGCCCCTGCCTGGTAGCCTTCCTCCACGGCTCCATTGGCTGCCGAGACTCGCGCAGCACCCCCATTGGCCATCTTCCGCCAACTGCCATCCGCCCTGGGAGGCAGATCTGCTCCCGTGTCCCACAGGCGCCACCCCTGGCAAATTTGTGCCCACTTGGTCACCTCCCTCCACCTCCACTGGTTGTCGAGACTCATGTGGCACTCCCCACTGGCTGTCTTCCGCCACTCGCCCTGCCTTCCCCCACTCGGTTGCGCCACCAACCACCGATGGTTTTGGACCTTTGGTCTTCGCCTTTTCAGCTCGGGACTACCTCAGCCCTCAAGGCCCCTAGGTGCTATTCATCTGGTGTGAATGTGGATTGCTACCTACTATTATTGGCTGTGAATCTTGTGGACTAGTTTTTGCTTTGTGCGTCTAATGATTAAGATAAGGGTGTTGATAAACATCATCCAGATGTTTTCTTTTTAACTATCATTCAGATTTGTGACTGTTGGATTAGATATCTAATGATCACGAATTCTCCCCGCCCACTCCAAAAAAATCTTCTCTGTCCAAAAAAGGAGCCATTGGATCTCTAATCCAACGGTCTAAAATTTGGATAATTGTTAGAAAGAAAACATCCGAGTGATACCTAGACATATCTTTAAGATAAACCTAGTAATTTATTCTTCTTCCTTCTAAGGGGTGGCTGAGGCTGACAGAGGATAGGCTAAAGCCTGACTAAGCCCCGTTGGATTTGCCCCTGCTTCTACCTGAGATGCACCCTTAAACTGAGAGCCCTACTCAAGCTGACATTTTTACCCGTTTCAGGTACACCAGCTGCCTTGACAACAGCGAAGCCGGAGGCGCCGTCGTACCGCCCAGTCCCTCCGACCACCGCGATGTGAGACTCTTCCTGGTCATCGTGATGGACCCCGAAGAACCTGAGGCTATCCTCTGCACCATTGACGGCAAAAGAAGCCTTCATTGCCACTATATGGCTGCTGTTATCCTCCAATCTGGTGACAAGAACTCCCTGCATATTCCCAGCCAGGGGCAGGCCAAACTCTTTCTTGCCATGGAACTGCTCGTCGACAATGGTCACCGTGCAGGCCCGGAGCGCTCCTGGCTGCATCAAGGCGCGCAGCCAGCTGCCGGACTGGCTGATTGAGCCTTGGCTGGTGAAGATGGGATGTTGTGAGGACGGAGCAACGGCTCTCGGCGGCGTAGCTCCGGTGGTGTGGAGTGTTATGGTCTGGTCGCAGCCGTGGGAGGGGGACGGTGGGTTGTGACCTGCCGGACGGCGGCCGGCTGCCGTGTTCACCATGGTTAGCAGGAGTGTGAGAGCAATACAGGCTTGGGTGAGGATGTGAGCACAGTTTTGTGTTTGCATCTTGGCTCAGCCGTGAGATTGTGTTCGATGAGCACGGGGCTTTGCAAGTGTGATTGCTTAAGTGGTGCAACAGGTTTTGGGTGATCGAGGGGCCAAAAATGATCGAATAAGGCAGATGTAATGGAGTTGGTTCATGAGCCAAACTGCTCCATTTGGCTCTGCAGCCACTCCACCCTAACATCAGCGTGACGTAGAAACTAGTAGAAACATCACTGAGAATCTGCTCCGCGATGTAGGCTTGTGTTTGGGTTTGGGTCGAGGCTCGCGAGTCGTGAACAGATACAGGACATTCTTCCAAATTCCAGGCTTGGATCATGCGTCATGACTTATGCGTGGCACATGCGCATTTGAGGATCAATTACGTAACGGCAAGAGGATTATGTGTGAGCACTGGTGGTTCAGCAAGGGATAACTTTGGCGAGGCTTCAGCTGAAGACAGCACGGCTCGCGTCGAAGAGAAGGCCGGGCCAAGCGCGGCAGCCGGGCTGAGGCCCAGGAAGCGTAGCACAAGATTCTACGGTCCAGAATGGATGCATACAGCGTAGCTCTAGGAGCTCCTCCGCCTGCGTGCGGATAAAGGGAGGGCTGGAAAACCTTGTAAGAACCAAGAAGTAAGACAACAAGTATCTGATCCCTCCTTCTGTGTTCTGCTGGTTTATCTTTCCCTCTTGTTCTTCTTCGTCTACTTCCCTTCAAGCAACTGATGCTAACATAATTGGTATCGAGACACCGATCTGGAACCAGCGGTATCCACCACGACCACTTCACCCGCTTTCGCAAGAAGCAGGTGCGATGGATCCCAATCTTGAGATCATCATGGAGGAACCGAAAGGCATTGCGCGACTTCTCCGGTCTCGGTCATCCTTATCGCAGCGCATCGATGCGTGGAGAAGACACTCGCGGATCGTTTGGCGCCATGGAGGTGCGGCCAAGGTGTTCGACGAATGGCAACCTCGCATCGAGGCCACCGTTGAAGACCTCCGCGTGGAGATAGGGGCACCGTAAGACGGTCCATCGAGTGGTGCTCGGTGGCAACCCAGCAACCGCGACGGGTATCTTATCCAGTCCGGTGACGGCCGCGGCTTCATCAGCCGGTGACACGGCCGTCGGCCAAGGTGGGCACCGTGATGCACATCATCACCGGGAGACTGGGTTCCACACCCACCTCCCGGTCAAGGGTACGCATGATCTTCCCCCTCCTCCATTGGGTCGTTCTACTTCCTTGCCTGGGTTTGTGAATTTGGGGTCGATCGGGATGGAGACGCGATGCGGGGTGAACGTTCCAACTATGCTTTACATCGATTGCCTAAAATGCATTTTCCGTCTTTTGATGGGGAAAATCCTAAGTTGTGGATCACCCGTTGTGAAGATTATTTCGACATGTATTCCGTGGATCCGTCCTTATGGATCAGGGTTGCGGGGATGCACATGTCTGGTGCGGCGGCGCGTTGGTTGCAGTCCGTTGAGACTCGCGTTCGCCGTCTCCTGGGCGGATTTTTGTCGGTTATTCTTTGGAGCGTTTTGGCGAGGATCAACATGAATTATTGATTCGCCAACTTTTCAGTATTCGTCAACAAGGTTCGGTGTCGGAGTTTGTGGAGAAGTTTTCGGGTTTGGTCGATCAATTGATTGCTTATGGTCGTCAGACTGATCCACTTTATTATGCCATGCGTTTTGTGGATGGGCTGCGTGATGATATTAAGCATGCTGTTCATATGCATCGTCCTTCGACTCGGATTACGCTTGCGCTCGCTCTGTTTACAGGAGGAGATGGCGGACCCATCAAGCGTAAAGAACATCGCAAGCCGGAGTACTCGTGGAGTAACAGGCCGGTGCCGCGGAGTCCTCTGCCGCTGCCTCCGCCACCACGCCCAGACAAGATGGTCGAGTTGTCATCACCGAGGGAGGATCGGCGTGGTCGTCCCTATCGACGATAAGCGGCCACTCTCGTGCTTATCGCCGAGCCCGCGGCTGTGTGTTCGATGTGCCGAGAAATGGTCCGGGATCATCGCTGCCCGAGCATATTCAGCTACACGCCTTGCAGGAAGTTTGGGACCTCTGTCATCTGGAGGACGATCACACTGCCGCTGGTGAGCCATTACCGGACGGCGATCCGCAATTGTTCATGACAATTTCAGTTTCGGCAGTTCAAGGGTCTATGGGCACCCGCACGATGAAGTTTCGAGGAACTATTCAAGACCGTTCGATATTGATCCTCCTTGATTCGGCGATTCGCATTCTTTCATCGTTAAATCGTCATTGCTTCTTTCGGTGGTGTTCGATCTCTGTCCAAGGAAGCTTTGGTTCGTATGGCGGATGGCAGCCGCGTGGTTTGCAATTCTCACTTGCCGGCTGCAGTTTGGTCAGTGCAAGGCTACCAGTTCACTTCCTCCTTGAAGATTTTTCCGTTATCTGTATTCGACATGATCGTGGGTATGGATTGGCTGACTGCTTTTAGCCCAATGAAGGTTCATTGGCGGGACCAGTGGCTTCGTATTCCGTACAACGATGGCTGGGCTCAGTTGCACGGCATCGATGCGCAGTTACCAGTGGGGTCAGTGGTGCAGTTGTCCACACTTTCGTCGTTATCAGCTGACAGTTCCACTCCGTTGCTTCCCGAAGTTCATGACCTTTTACAGGAGTTTGATTCGGTGTTTGCTACTCCTTCTCAGTTACCGCCCCCGCGTGATTGTGACCATACGATTCCTCTGCTGCCCGGCGCCGCACCCGTTTCAGTACGGCCCTATCGTTCTCCTCCTGCTGTCAAGGATGAGATCGAGCGGCAAGTCCAGCAGATGCTTCAGTCGGGTGTTATCCGCCCCAGCACCAGTCCATTTTCTTCGTCAGTCCTGCTCGTCAAGAAGAAGGATGGGACATTTCGATTCTGCGTTGATTTCCGACATCTTAATGCCATTACGGTCAAGGCCAAGTACCCGGTGCCCATTATAGAGGAGTTGTTGGATGAATTAACCGGAGCTAGCTGGTTTTCTTGTTTGGATTTAACAGCGGGTTATCATCAGATTTTACTTCGCCCTGGGGAGGAGCATAAGACAGCATTTCAAACGCATACAGGTCATTACGAATTTCGTGTCATGGCCTTCGGTCTCTCGGTGCCCTGCCACATTTCTCAAAGCAATGAACACTACCCTTGCTCCACTTCTTCGCAAGTGTGTTCGGTTTTCTTTGATGACATCTTAATTTATAGTTGCACCTTGAGCGCACTTACGGCATCTTGGGCGTATTCCACCTATTGCGCAAGGATAACTGGTTGATCAAGCGCTCTAAATGCGATTTTGCTCAGCGGGAACTCGGTACTTGGGGCATATTGTGTCGTGCCGGCGTGGCTACGGATCCAGTAAAGTGCGGCCGTGCTTCAATGGCGCAACCGACTACGATGAAAGAGTTGCGCGATTTCTTGGGCTTAGTGGGTACTACCGACGATTTGTGCGACATTTTGGTATTCTCTCTAAACCGTTGACGGAACTCTTGCGTAAAGGTCATCTGTTTGTTTGGACTAGTCTACATCAGCAAGCCTTTGGCGCTTTGAAATCGGCTCTTACCTCGGCTCCGGTTTGGCATTACGGATTTTCATCGAGTTTTGTGATTGAGACCGATGCTAGTGGCATCGACATTGGCGCGATGTTGATGCGGCGAGTCATCCTCTGGCATTTTTGAGTAAGGCCTTAGGCCCGCGTTCCTTGGGACTTTCTACATATGAGAAAGAATACATGGCCATCTTGTTAGCAGTTGATCATTGGAGAAGTTATTTGCAGCTAGCGGAGTTTCATATCTTGACGGATCAAAAGAGTCTGGTGCAACTTCAGGAGCAACGGTTACATACACCATGGCAGCAAAAGTGTTCACAAAGTTCTTGGGCTTACAATATAAGATTATTTACCGCAAAGGATCGGACAATCGGGTTGCCGATGCCTGTCTCATTGCCGCCTTCCGACGATCATGTGCTGCCATTTCTATTGCCACACCGACTTGGGCTCAACAGATCATGGATTCTTATCAGTCGGATGCTTTTTCTCAACAATTACTTACTAAGCTAGCAGTTGAGCCCACTGCGGTTCCTCATTTTACCTTGCAAGATGGGTTGCCGTTACAAGGGTCGCCTTTGGGTGGCGATGTTCCATCCTTGCATCGTCATTGCTATCGACTCTTCACTCTAGTCCGGTTGGGGGTCATTCTGGTTTCCCGGTTACATTTCGCCGTCTCAAGCAATTATTCGCATGGAAAGGAATGAAGGGCATTGTTAAATCGTTCGTCTCAGCTTGTCGCATTTGTCAGCAGGCAAAGCCGGATCGTGCTCGTCTTCCTGGATTACTTCAACCGTTGGAGGTACACGCGGGGCTTGGAAGGTTATCTCCATGGATTTCGTGGAGGGTTTACCGTTGTCCGGACGTCTCAATTGCATCTTGGTCGTCGTGGACACTTTTTCCAAGTATGCACATTTCGTGGGGCTGCGTCATCCTTTTCTGGCGACGGTGGCTTCGGTTTTCATGCGGCATATTTACCGCCTTCACGGTTTACCTTCTGCCATTGTGTCGGACAGAGATCGCGTTTTCACCAGTCAGTTGTGGTCCCATTTGTTTACACTGTCTCATGTGCAGTTGAGGATGAGCTCGGCGTATCATCCACGATCGGATGGCCAATCGAGCGTGTTAATCGTGTTTGAAACCTTCCTTCGCTATTACGTTCACGCATGCCCCATAAGTGGGCGCTGGTTGCATTTGGTGAATCTTGGTACAATTGTAGCCCTCATTCCGCCCTTGGCCATTCTCCTTTTGAGGTCTGTATGGATCGCCCCTTCCCACTTTTGCATCTCTCGAATCGGATGTTGCTCGGTGGCGATCTGCGATCTGGTTGGATGAGCGTCAATTGATGACCGATCTTATCCGTCAACATTTGGTGCGCGCCAAGGAGCGCATGGTTAAACATGCCAACCAGAAGCGTTCCGAGCGGCAGTTCACGGTTGGGGACTGGGTTTATGTGAAGTTCCAACCTTATGTCCGTTCCTCACTGGCGCCGCGTGCAAATCGTGGCCGCCCTTCGATTCTTCGGCCCTTATCGGATTGTTTCACGTATCGGCAACGTCGCTTATCGGTTAGCTTTGCCTGCTTCTTCTTTGGTACATCCGGTATTTCACGTTTCTCAGCTGAAACAGGACGTCGGCAATCCACAAGAGGTGTCCCAGGTGCTTCCGGACGATACGGTGCAATGGAGTGTCCCAACACGGATCTGCAGCGGCTCGGTGGTCCGAGGTACTACTACTATTCTTCAGGGCTTGGTACAATGGTCGAATATGCCTGTTTCTTTGGCGACGTGGGAAGACTTGTTACCTCTCCAACAACGTTTTCCTCGAGCTGCTGTTTGGGGGCAAACAACTTTTGAAGATGGGGGGATGTGAGCACCGGTGGTTCGTGAGGATAACTTTGGCGAGGCTTGGTGAACAAAGACGGCTCGCGTCGAAGAAGAGGTCGCCAAGCGCGCGGCCGGTGAGAGGCCGGGAAGCGTAGCACGAGATTCTACGGTCCCGAATGGATGCATACTGGCGTAGCTCTAGGAGCTCCTCCGCTGCGTGCGGATAAAGGAGAGGCTGGAAAACCTTGTAAGAACCAAGAAGTAAGACAACAAGTATCTGATCCCTCCTTCTGTGTTCTGCTGGTTTATCTTTCCCTCTTGTTCTTCTTCGTCTACTTCCCTTCAAGCAACTGATGCTAACATTATGCCGCCTCCATATAAAGTTCACGTAGAGCTAGTTAAACACGCCTTCAAGTCTTTTTTTTTTTTGAACTGGAACGCCTTCAAGTCTAGTATACGTATTGACGTCGACAAACGAAAACTCGAGTCAGGGGACCGCGCACTTTAATTCCGGCCCCACCGGGCAGCGACCAGCCATTCCCTCTTCAGGTCGCGCTTTGCCCCTGCAACTAGCATCGCTTCCCCACCGCCGCTCCCAAATTTGTTGCGGCGGGAGAGAGAGAGAGAGAGAGAGAGAGGAGGAGGAGGAGAGAGAGGGCACAGAACGCGGCGGCGGCGACGATGAGGATCGAGGAGGTGCAGTCGACGTCGAAGCAGCAGCGCATCGCCACGCACACCCACATCAAGGGCCTCGGCCTCGACGTACCTACTCTCATTTACCCTTCTCCGCTCCTCCTGCGAGGGGGTTTTTCCTAGGGTTTTAGCCTCGGGGTGTTTCGCGTAGATCTCCGAGCTTTTTTCACGGCTTTTGTTTGGTTTTCCTGAGCAGGCCAATGGGGCGGCGATAGGGATGGCGGCGGGGTTCGTGGGGCAGGCGGCGGCTCGGGAGGCGGCTGGGCTGGTGGTCGACATGATCCGCCAGAAGAAGATGGCTGGCCGCGCGCTGCTCCTCGCCGGCCCGCCGGCCACCGGCAAGACGGCGCTCGCGCTCGGCATCTCCCAAGAGCTCGGCAGCAAGGTCCGTG
The DNA here is from genome assembly GCA_036346575.1 of Dendrocalamus sinicus. Classification (NCBI taxonomy): domain Eukaryota; kingdom Viridiplantae; phylum Streptophyta; class Magnoliopsida; order Poales; family Poaceae; genus Dendrocalamus; species Dendrocalamus sinicus. Next base: position 13,962,947 of record CM070643.1, on the reverse strand, counting down.
TTTCCAACTACTCTTTTTTTTTTGGGCGCGGTAGTATCTCCCAACACTTGTGGACTAGCCCTTTGTACTAGATTTGCACTCGTTGCTGTAAATTTGGAGGTTAGTTTTTTAGGTGCTATAGAGCAAACAGGTGCCCCATGATATGTAATGCATGCTCACTAGAAGTTGATTCCAAGGCATTGATGTGAAGTTGACCATCAGGAATTTTGCACTTCTGTAGTGAAGAGGTTCGATTCTACTTCCTAGTTCTTTGTAGTAACTAACAGAGTCACAGTCTCGAGCTGCTCAATTCGAATGAATCATCTTTAAGTTAAATCCAAGGGTGGTTACTGGAAGGCAGTGCTTGATAATATAATTGTGCGCAATCTTTGAAAAGTTCAGTTTGCTTCTTGTGAATTACCATGTCTGATGATCAAGCAACTCTGCAATTACAAGGGCTTATCTAGCTTCAGAAAGACATTCATATAGTTTAGTTTATGGAGAGTTTCAGGCATTTGACCACTTCATCTTGTTGTAGCTGATCTGTTGCTAGGGTCACTGCATTAGATTTCACATTCACCTTACTAAATTGGTGTTTTGAAGGCCCAGTTTACCTACTAATGTGTTACTGTCTATGTTTTAAAGTCGTTAAGAATTTCTTTGAGTTTTGATTTCTGCTGCTTGCTGGTTCAGTACATTTGGGTATTTTGTCCCTGTCAATGGAAAGGTTGCTATTCCTTAGAAATACTTATGCTAAGATGTTTTGAGTGAATTGTGTATTTATGTGGATTACTGGCATTTGTTAGCAATTTATTGGGCACTTGTCTTCATTGCAATTTATGGAAACATGGTTGCTATGACGTGTACAGTTTTTTTTTTTTTTTGCTTTATGTCTAACGATTTAAATGTGACATTTTGTTCGTAGTGAACTATATATTGCTTTTCATTCAATGCCCTACATCTACTTCTGTTTCGGTAAAAGCTCCAATGTTTACTAGCATTTGTGTTGTTTCGATCTAATGATTTTCTGCTTGTCTTGCTATTCTATAATGCAGGTCCCTTTCTGTCCTATGGTAGGATCAGAAGTGTACTCCTCAGAGGTCAAGAAGACTGAGGTGCTGATGGAAAATTTCCGTAGAGCTATAGGCTTGCGTATAAAGGAAAACAAAGAAGTTTATGAAGGAGAGGTAAGAGTGGCATATATGCTCATTTTGAATGTTGAATAAAGATATTGTTCCTGAATTGGTGTTTTATATGATATAACTAACACCTTTCCTGATATCATTCTCTTTTGTAACTAATATTCCTACTGCTTGTTGCTAAAATATTGAGTAATTGTGCCTGACTGCTTTTTAGGTTACTGAGCTTTCCCCAGAAGAGGCCGAGAGTACAACAGGTGGATATGGGAAAAGCATTAGCCATGTAATCATAGGCCTGAAGACTGTAAAAGGGACTAAGCAACTGAAGTTAGATCCTACAATTTATGATGCTTTAATCAAGGAAAAGGTTACTGCATGCACCCCTCTCTCCCTCCCTCTGGTGCTAGACTTCTAGGTTACATTCTCTTCACGTTTTGAATAACATTGGGTGGATTGTTCTTGTTCAAAATAATGTCTTTATGTGGATATTTAACCTGGTACCAACTTTTGGATAATAGCTACTTGTGGAAAGTCGCGTATCTGATTTTCAATGATTCATTGTCAGATGTTCTATTGTGCCATAACTCAAAACAAACCATTGTGGAGCTGATTGGCTCCCCTGACATTGAGATATGAGGCCTTATATTTATTTTTTCTGGATCACTTGCTTCTGTTCTGCTACTTCCATCTTCTGCACTAGGTGTTTCACGCTAATCATCATCTATATGTGCGATACAGGTGGCAGTTGGTGATGTTATATACATCGAAGCTAACAGTGGTGCAGTGAAAAGAGTCGGCAGATGTGATGCTTTTGCTACAGAATATGATCTTGAAGCTGAGGAGTATGTCCCAATTCCCAAAGGGGAAGTCCATAAGAAAAAGGAAATAGTACAGGTACAAATTTGATGCTATTCCAACCTTATGATTTTCATATGTACTTTTGCGCAGCCAACTCTTCTTTGTGTTGTAATGTCTATAAATGAATGGTGTTGATAATTTATAAATTGAAGCAGAAATAATATGTTATGCTTAAGTATGGTGTCAAAACTGCTATTTAGAAGATTGAAGGTGGAAGCATGGGGCATTTGTTAGCCTGAAGCATCTTATTATACCAGTGCGTTGCTCAAGCATGCTTAAATATGTGGCTTCCCTATCAAATAGGGCTTAGTTGCTAGCTCCTATTATCTTTTTTTTTTGGTCTAGTGAGACACCATTTGTAGTCAATAAATCAGCCGGTTGGGAGGAGGATTGGTATTGAATCATATGCAAGGATTCAAAACCCGGTTACGGAGAAAATACCAGACCCAATTATCAACCTAAAACTCAGATTTGAATTTGGCTGGTTTGCAGCCAGTTACCGCTCGGTTTGACCGGTTCCTAGCCAGTTATCACTTGGAATAACTATTCATCATTTCAAATTCAAAATTTTTCTCTCAATTTTCTTTGAGTTTTGTTGAATTTCTAACGCCAAACAACATATATGAATGAGGACTAGCTTAATCAATCAAAAATAGGTCAAAAACAACATATCAATATTTCTTTATCCCACTGGTATCCACCGGTATGGCCGTATGGACCGATAACTGGCGGGTTCCCTGATCATATGTGATGGGTATATCAGAACAATAGACACAGAGAATTCATAAATGAAGGATCAAGATTACATCAGTCTCACAGACTTGATCCACATTTCTAATTTTGCACCTCCCTTGATGAAATAAATACATAAAGTTCACAAACCAAGAATTAAGATTACACCAAATTCATGACCATCAGTCCAAGCCCTATTGACAATAATCTCCTTGAGTTGATTAATTAAGTTAGATCAATCATTGTTACGTCTGAGAAGGGACAGTTGAATTCAGCTGGAAATCTGTTATCTATTCTCTCTCAGATGGGTAATAATCTTTTCCAGTGGCATAAGAATGAAGGTTCCTACCTGCATCATTACATACAGGCTTCCTGCTATTCTTCTTGTTCTCAAGTTTTATGTAATTCAATTGAAGAGAGGAAATAATCTTCTCATCATTTTGTATAGGATGTTACACTTCATGACCTTGATGCCGCAAATGCTCAACCACAAGGAGGCCAAGATATTTTGTCCCTTATGGGCCAGATGATGAAACCACGGAAGACTGAAATTACCGAGAAGCTACGCCAAGAAATTAATAAGGTTTTCAAATTTCTCATCATGCAACATTTACTCTTTTAAATAATTGTATCAGGTTTTGATAAGCATGTTGGAATTGACATCTGATTTTTTTTTGTGGGGGGGGGGGGGGGGTATGGTGATAGGTGGTTAACAGATATATTGATGAAGGGATTGCAGAGCTTGTACCTGGTGTGCTGTTCATTGATGAGGTATCATCTTATTTTGGCTTCATGATTGATAATCTATTGTTCTCAGTAGGCTCATCTTGGATTCAAAAAAATTCAAATGTGAATGAGCTTGGGTTTGTTTATTGTCAACTTTCCCTATTGTCAAGCATACAGTAGGTTGTCCATCTTGTGTAGTAAAGCTGCTCAATTGAACTTGTAAACTGTTGTTAAAATTGTAGAATTATGCCTTACTGTGATTCGATTTAATTAATGACAAGAACTTTATTCACAGGTACACATGCTGGACATTGAATGCTTCTCTTATCTTAATCGTGCTCTGGAGAGCTCATTATCACCAATTGTGATACTTGCTACGAACAGAGGAATTTGTAATGTAAGGTAAGCAATTTAATTTAGTAGTTGAAGTACTCCACGCTTAACTGCAAGACCAGAATAGATACTGCCTTTTGTCTACTACTATGCTCCTTGTACATTTTACAACTCTTGTTATGCTTGTATCCAGAGGAACTGATATGACAAGTCCGCATGGTATACCGGTCGACCTTCTAGATAGGTTGGTGATTATACGGACAGAAACTTATGGTCCTACCGAGATGATCCAGGTTCCTATTTTGGGTCTTATATCTGTTAGGCTTTTCTGTCTAGAAATGTGGCTGATGTTTGTTCATTGCGCTTTGCAGATCCTGGCTATTAGGGCACAAGTGGAAGAGATTGAGATTGATGAAGAAAGTCTTGCATTTTTAGGAGAGATTGGACAGCAGACATCTTTGAGGTATGAATCTTGTTATTGTTCCTGGTTATGTTCGCACCTTCAGTCCTATGCAAATATTTCAAATGCGGAATTCTATATCTCTAGTCTAAGCATCGATCTCACTGTATGGTTTATCAAGCCATTTTATTGCTGTAGTTAGTAATGATCGTAATCGATCTCTTTGCAGACATGCTATTCAGCTGCTATCACCTGCTAGTGTAGTTGCGAAGACTAACGGGAGAGAGAAGATTGGCAAGGTATGTACCGGATTTCCTTAAGATATTGTCTCATCCTAGCTTGATCTTTTTTCTTACAAGCTTATGTTCCGAACCCATGACCTCTATTAGGCTGATCTTGAGGAAGTCAGTGCTCTCTATTTGGACGCGAAGTCCTCTGCTCGTCTGCTTCAGCAGCAGCAAGAAAGATACATCACCTAAATTTCTCATGCTGCCCAACAATTCCTCCAAGATTCAGCTGTCGGCTCTAGTCATTCCACTGTCCCCCTCTGACTCAACTTGGTAGGCAGGTGCAAAGACTTCTTCGGGAGCACACTGGGGGGAATGATTTTTGTAGCACCCGCACTCTGACTTATATTACTCTAGAGAAAAACTCGATTCCGGCATATTGCTTGTCCACATTACTGTTTGCTGATTAGATTGTGTAAGAATTATCGTGTATCTTCGTTGCCCATGCTAATTAATGCTCAGGTTCTATTTGCCCTTTGACGATTTATGACCACAGATGCAGTATCAGGTCGTAATTCTTTGTGGAAATGGCACAGAACTAGATTTGTCGAAGCATATACTAGCTGTTAGTTCAAACTCACTGGCGCCCACTCGCTGGGCGCTCAAAATCTAAAAGACAATGTGAACATTTGGTTTCTTGAAACAGCTTTTTTACTCTTGTTACTGTTTCGTTTCGGGGATTCATGTGTGCTACTACTTTTGCTTATGTCATGTGCTCATATCTCTCACTTTTTACACGTTTTTCTACTCCTTCTAGAAGCCACTTCTTTCAAGCACTATAAATTTAGGCAATCCAGCAGTTTTGATTGTGGGAGCCATATCATGTTGTAAAATTTCACATGTTTTTTTCTCGATGTTAATCCTCTGGAGAACAGAGGCGAAGCCACGTTGTGGCTGGTGGGTGCGGCCGCACCCAGAGAAAAACGTAATACAGTTATTAACCCTGATTTTTCACCTTATTTGCACCTCCCAAAACTAAAGTGGCGCACCCAGGCCCAAGCAAATCCCTTCTGTAGCCAGCCCAGCACTAGAAGCTTGCAGCCTAGTAGCCCAACACCCTTTAGGAAGTGCTGCACAGCCGCACCCCCCTCATTTTTCTCTAGCTCCGCCCCTGCTGGAGAAGATATGGAAACACACCAAATTTCACAAAATACTAAGTCCAAGTGAAGGGGTAAGCTCAGTTCTCCCTTGAGGACAATAATATCAACACCGGATCCTATGTTACGTACGTACAATGCCTAGATTGCCATGGTGTGGTACTGTAGAGCGTAGACAGTACCCCGCGGTCCTGTAGCATGTCGTGAAAGGCATTCTAATGTCGGTTTCTTCATCATTCAGAGAGCGATACGCCTTAAAATTTTCTTGATTCTTCTGCTGTTTTCAACTCTGAAATTCCATGCCCATGGGAGAATACAGAAGTGCGAAGCAATGCTGTATAGTAAATCTCACTCTCCAGATCGAAGACATGATCATGCATGCATTGGTGATACTACTGAATATATGCATGCATGTGCATTAATTAATGTAGCTTCCATGGTTCTTTTTTTTCATTTGCAATTGAACGATATGCAGCACTCGCGCGAGGCCTGGCACGGCTCGCCGTTCACCTCAGACATATACGTGCTGCTCGTCTCCGTCCGTGCCTTTCGCGATCACAGATCACCGCGACAACAACGTGAAGGCGCGACAAATGACGCACGCGATGACACCAATTCGCCTGCAACGCGACACCCAGCCCGATCGGCATCATATCGATCAGCCCACACATATGGCGCCCATCGGCTGCCACATAACACCAAATCCACGACTCAAACGTACTAATTCTGCATACGTAGCTGCCTTGCCATCAGGTCAAATTTCCGGTAAGACGTACGTACTAGGTACATTGCACCTTGCAGCTCTTAGATCACGCTCGGAATTGAAGCGTCGATCAAGAACCTGTGATCCATACTGGATCAGTTTTGTGAATTGTGAGTTTGTATTTGCGTGATCTTTTGCTGTGGATAGGGAACTGCAAATATCTCACAGTAGGTGACAGGTCCTTTTGCTCTTTAGCCTCTGTTTTTGCTCTGCTTACACATTTTATGTGGCTTGCATAGAGCACAGACGGTGTGTGCTTTGGCCATTTGCAGATTTTTGTCACGGATTCTATGATTGCATTCATGTACCTAGGTAGTGAGAAAGATGGTAGTATTGTTTGTCCTGTTTGGTTTTGATCAAGGGGAAGAAGAGCTAGGTAAGTGACAGTAGTACTGGATTACTGCAGTGTGAAAGGAATCTGACATATTGGATACCCATCTGATTGCACTGTGCTGGTTCACTGTACCTGTATGGCCGTATGGGCTCTGGTCAATTATTTGTACGGCTGCAATTTGGCCGGCCAATGGGAGAGCGCCACGCGTGGCGTACGCCCTCAAGAACGAGAGCTGGTTGATAAAAATGATGAAGCAGCGTGACCTGGAGCATTCCCATATTCCAGGAGCAACCAGGCTTAATTCCCTGCCACATTTCGCCCATATTGCCGGAGTGCTGATCGATAGTGAATTACTGATCATGCTACAGGGTTGTGTATCTGCACCTCAAATTCACTGATCTACACATACGATGTTCATCCGTAAATTATGAATTTTTTTAGAAAAGATGTTCATTTGTAATTTATATATCAAAACACTATTTAAAAAGACATGCGGTGCCTCGTTTTAATTGTTAGCAAATTCAGCATGCAATGCTTGACTAGCTAAAATCTAGATCATTGTGTCTCACCTTAACTATTTTCTACACAACTTGATGCTCATCGCCATTGACACTTGAGATGCAAGCTGTGAACATTAAGTTGTTTTCTGTAAGGTTTTCTGCAAAATTTCTGGTTCCAACTTCCAACTGACCCTAAAATTTGTCTCAGATTCAACCTAGCCACCATCCATCGAACGGCCCTAATGTGCATGCCATTAACTAGTATGTGATTGGAACGGCAGAGAATGCGAATCAAATCAAACCGCGCAAAAACCAGAGACAGGGTGGGGGTGGTGGGCCCGGAAAAATCCCCTCCATCACCTCTCGGCGAATGAGGAGGCGGCAGCCACGTGAGCTGCCCCACATGCTGACATATCCCTCTCGTCCCCCTCCCCTATTTCTACCTCCTCACAGGTGTCACTTGTCACGCTCTCGTTAATTCACTCCTTGCGATCCATCGATCGATCCGCCATTAGCAAGAAGAGCGCAGCTCTCTATCGTCTCCAGGTGCTTATTAATCGGGCAGCTTCAGAAGCTTCGATCTCGATCGAGCTAGCTAGGTGGTGGCCATGGACGACGACGACTCGTCCCCAGCTTCGTACATCCGATTGGTACGTTCGTTCAGTATGATCTGCTCCAGCTCCCGGCTGAGATGAACCATTTTCGTATGTTTCAGTGCCATATATGTATACATGCATGCAGGTGCAGCATCTGATTGAGAAGTGCATCTGCTACAACATGAACAAGGAGGAATGCATGGAGGCGCTAGAGAAGCACGCCAAGATCAAGCCTGTCATCACCTCCACTGGTAATATCTGTATGCATACACAGACATATATGTATGCATGCATTGTGCATGTTAAGTTGTTTAGTCATGACAATATCTATGAGTTCAGATGTCCTTACAAGTTTCTTTTTACTGTCCGTGGACAGTGTGGAAGGAGCTGGAGAAGGAGAACAGGGAGTTCTTCGAGACGTACAAGAAGGATCGAGGACATGATTCGACGCAGAAGAGTAGTCCTTCAGAACAGGCGTCTGCTTCCAAGAGCTCAGATGACGACGACGACGGCTAGCTAGGACTCCTTACATATGGTACATAGAACTATATATACGGAGTAGTTCAATGTAATTAAATTCAGTACGTCTTATGGTAGGAGCCTTGCTAGTTAGTGGTCGCGCACGAGCTGGCCTAGATGGATGGTCGATCGAGCATTAATTGGTCTAAAAGATTCAGAATTGGAGCTTCTCATCTGTCGTCTGTAGCAGCTAGCTAGGTGTTGCACGCTGGTCCTGTACACGTGGAGGACAAATGGGCATCCAGCGATGACTTGTACCCATCCGTGTGAGCGGCCAGTTACTGTCAGAAGAAAGCTCGCTGCTCTTGTCATGTCTCTCGTTATTCAGTTGTTGTACTCTACGAAGACTACGATCGAGCTACGAGCCATCGGCGATCAGATCAAACCCGCGCGAGGTTTCTCCCGCTCTTTCGGCGCGGCGACCGATCGAGTTGGACGTCTACGGTGCCCGCGCGCGCGCGCGCCGGCCGCTCGGTTAATTGGTCGTAGCTTACTTAGCCAGATGCGATGCGCTTGCTGCGTGCTGCATCGGCCACGCAAAAAAAAAAACGCTTAGCTTTGGAAAGTGGCCGTCTCGTCTGTACCCGGGCAGGAACAGTTGGAAGTACGTGCGTGGAATGAGCTTTCGTGCGGAGCGTACGTACGGAGAGACAGACACACACGCGAGCCGGTCGGCCTTACGTGCCCGTACCGTTGGCTGCTGCCCGCCACCCGTGTTGTGGCCTTCGTTCGTTCCTGCCTCCACTGCCTGCGGTACGCGTGTGCGTTGTGGTCGGCTGCCATTAGCTTCGATCTGGCCTGTTGTCATGCTAGCTAGCTTTCACGCGCGGTTTTGTCTTGCCTGACGTGCTATGGTTAGTTTTTTTTAATCTTTATGACTTATAATTTATAAATTATGTTTTTCGAATAGATAAATGTGATAATTTTTTTATCACCGTTTTGAAGTGGCTTATCTGAACAGTTTTTTTACACGATTTATGAACATTTGATTTATTTATATAAATACAAAAATGCTCATAACCGAAAACAATTAGTCGCAAATATAAATTATAAACTGTAACAAGAAGGCAACCTATATATAGGCTAGCGAATGCCAGATTCCGGTCACAATGACTCGAGCCACTCGATGGCGTGAACTAGCTAGACAGAGAGTGGTTGATTAGCCTTCTCCACTCGCAACGCAAACTACTGTTCGATCCAATCCACAGGCCGAGTCGTATCGATCATACCAGGGACGTAGTACGGTAGTACTGGTACTGAATTGATGCAGAGTATCCGCACTCGGCCCTCTGGCACAGAGCCTATTAGGACAGCCTAATATTCGGTTTTTTTTTTTTGACTTTTAAGCCTGACTTGGTCCCTCGCCCACCAAAGACAAAAGACGGCCCAGCCCACTCAAATAAAAAGGAGTCTTGGTTGTTGAATCGATCAAGAAACTTATGATCCAAACTGGATTAGTTTGTTAATTGTGACGCATGATTTTCATTTGCAAGGGAGGGAGCAGTCGTGCAATTAGTTAACATATACCAGAACCGAATACAAAGCACGACCAAAGCTCTCAACTTTTCGCACAAAATCAAACCAAACCAGCGAGATTTCTCCCGCTTTTCGATGGGCGCGCCGCGCGCGCTCGTGCTTGCGCTCGGTTGATTCGTGCAAACCATCGTGTGTGCGTGCGTGCCTAGAGAGTGCAATCCATCGAATGGTTAGTGCCTAGAGAGTGCTCAACTGCTCATGCCCACCGTGTTGAGCTAGCTTTTGTGAGTCGCCGTCTAACTTTGGGACGGAGCTTCGCTGCAAGTCTGAAGTAAAGCAAACGTGGAAGCCTTCGTACAGAGCGGACAAGTAGGTCTCAGCTCTGAAGCGCTAGTGTTGTTGGCTGCTGCTCACCAACCGCATGCAAGCTTTGCTCTCTCGTACGTAATCCATAGCCAAAAGAGCAAAAGATCAACATAAAAGAGCCCGTGATCACTAGAGCATACGAATCTTTTTATACATGACACATGCACCAGCAGGTTTCCTGCGATGGCTGACGAGCACCAGATTTCTGAAACTATTGCGGCTAAACTTAGATAGTTTCAGCTATGAACCTGTAGAGTTGCACTGGCGATCTGCACCTGGCGCCCCTTGCTATTTCTCAATTGGGACAGAGCGTGCTCAGGCCGGTGGGTGAACTCGTAGCCGAGGTGAACGAATGCTCGCTCGATTTCAGGCAGGCGCTCCAGCTTTCCTGCAGGGCCTCGCCGATGTCGTGCGCCTCCCGCAACGGCATGTCCGATGGCAGCACGATGTCCACCTCGACGAGGTAGTGGGAACCGAACGTGTACGCCTGCACCGTGTCGATGTTCCTCACGGCCTCGTGGTGGTTCCAGCATAGGTAGGTCAGCTCCTGGTGGTACTCGCGCGAAGCTGACTGCCCGACTAGCGAGTGCACATTTTCCAGCACTGTCATTCATCGACCATGTCCTGACTGTGTAGACTGCTAGCTGCAAACGAGAAAACAACTATTAATTCCTCTTTGGATTAAAAAGCGAGTATTAATGTAACCCTGTGTTTCTAAAAACGACTGTTAATTCCTTTTGTACTTACAATAATTGCACCAACTGGGTCGATCCATCCTTCAATGTAGGTGGCGAATAGTGCAGCCACAAGGCCAATTACATTTGTGACAGCATCGAAAAAGTGGTCCTGTGCATAAGCCTTGACGATTTCGTTGGTGAATGACCGGCAATACATAACCAGGGCAGGTTTCACAAGCGTCGCCCGTCACCGACAGCATGATGTCCACAACCCATTTTTCCTTCTCTTTTGTCAAGCTGAATTCGTCTCCCTGGAGAATGAGGTAATCAATATGGGCAAACACTAGTGTGGTCTATGGAAGATCTAAAATTTGCAACTAAGAGTCCAAGTTCCATATAACCACAGTGGATACGGACATGTGCCTCGAAAGTGAGCTACAAGGTGGTACTGGTTGCAAAATATTGATGAATGAAATATTTCAGGAAGCAAAGCCCTGCATCCAACTAGTTATTTCTCAGACAGGTGAAGTAGTGAGGATGTGATAAGTCTGTGCATAGTCTAACAACGAAAGATTCAGTAGGAAAAGCATAATGCTAATAGCAAGGGAAAATCGTCCGGTTCACAACAAGGGCTACAGATATCCCGGTTGGCGCAGCAATTAGCTAGTCAACAAATACTTTTATGACAAAAATGATTACAGTGGTTTAGCCCACTATATTCAAGATATTACAGGTACCACAACATCTAGATGTGAAACACAAGAAGAGTTGGCGGAACGACGTGATTTGGTCATCAAACAAAAACTGTGTTGTCCACTGAGGCTGAGGCACGTAGAGTCCTTCATTCATGGCACACTTCTCTATATATGTTGGGCCAATAATGCAATATGCAAGAGAAGAGACAAAACAACTCTACATCTCAATCATTACACTGCCAACAAGCACAAATTATCTGTATGCTGCAAGTAACTTGAATAAACAGTGAAAGATCAAAACAAGCCAAATCAATTGCACACATTTTAGCTTGTTGATCACCCAGTTGGTCATTACTTGTTAGTGGTAGTGAAAGAACAAGGCTTTAGTAAACTAATATTGAATTATGAATTTATGATACAGGAAAATTCAAAAGTGTAACAGTGTTCTAATGCTCTAGAGAGGTAACCGCATGTAACACCTTGGCCCAACCTTTCAGCCCTAAATACTACCACTACTACCAAACTGTTGAAAGAAAGGCATAAACTACACAATATGAAGCAGTTTCAATAAGACACAATCTTAAAGCTAACCGCCAAGGTATGCCATCAAAATCAGATCATGACAATTAGAGGTGATATACGAATTACTTTTACACGTGGAAATATATGTGTACTACTCCCATCCATACATGTCGCTTTCACCATATACTTAAAAAACCAACAAAGTAAGAGTGGGTCCAAAGACTCAGCAATTATATAATAAAATAGTGACGACAATATTAGCAATTCAGTATACTCCGTATCCGAAATATGTAAACACAAACCCTATAATTGTCAGTAAATCACATATCTATAAAACTATAACATAAACTCTGCAACTGTTCCACTGTCTCCTATTTATTTCATGCAGTGCAATACAATACGATGTAATGCCATATCCACATGCATCTTCTAAGCTCATAACGATATAGTTGAGTGTTCACCCGTCGATAAACCACCCTTGCCCCATTCTCTTTCATATAGGGTCTCAAACTCCACTCCCGTGGAGCGCCTACCGTAGTAGGTCTTACTCATGAGCATTCTGGATTAGTCATATATCTTTCTCACCAACCTAGCACATGTACTCCAAAATAGCTATATGATTTACTTACCGCCTTGACTCATATGCAATTTACATGATGCAACGACTTTTCAACATTCACAATCAACTCTACACAAACTTCACTCCCGTGAAGTGCCTATCGAAGTAAGTCTTTATCTTCCCACTACCGTGGGATGCCTATGCGGAGTAGAACTTTATCCCACTACTGCGATATGCCCACGCGAAGTAGGTCTTTATTCCACTACTGCAGGATGCCTACATGAGGTAGGTCTTTATCCCACTACTGCGAGATGCCTACGTAAAGTAGGTCTTTAGTACAAGTGTGCTGCACAACGCAACACTCTTTCAACATAACACTCAACCAAAAGCATCTCTTGTCACGATATAGTTAACAGGCAAGTAGGGATATCATTTCATATAATAACATACAACATGGCGTAAAACAAGTATCAGACATTAATCACAATCCACTATTTTATCATGCACCTGCCTGTTTATCTTGTGGGTGATGCGTGGATGGCTTCAGACCAGGACCTCCACTTGTACAAGCATTATCCCGCTTTAATACCATAACAATATGTGCGCATATTCACGGACGGCAACATTTCTACGTGCAAACCATCATACACAATCTCGTTCTCATCGGACATCTTCCCGTGTTTCTGGTACTCAAATGACCATAATTTAGAGATCGCATCATCTATATCCACGAATATATTTATTTATGCACTCTCAATCTCTTTCTCCATTTTCTTTCTCTTCCTCTTTCCTTTCTTTCCCTTCTTTCTTTTGTTTTTCTTACCCAGTCTCTTCCCTCTATTTCTTCTTTTTTTCTCTTTTCGATTCTCTCTCTAACTTTCTCTATCTCTTCATTTTGGATCAGCCGAAAGGCCTCATTTCATCTTCATCACTCATTCTCTCAAATGCAGCCGAACTCCTCTCCTCCTCCTCCCATTATGCCTCCTCTCCCTCTCTCACGGATCCACCTCAGATCAGGTCGGCCAGGGCCAGATCTATCCATCCCCCATCGTGAATGTCTCCTCTCCTTTGGCTCGGTGAGTGCAGCGTGCCGGCATCACCTCCCTCACCGCCGGTCATCGCCCCGAGCTCTAGCTGCTCGACTCTAACTCCCGCACCACTCGGCCATGACCGTCCCCCTGGCTCGGTCCTGCGTGTTTGCTGCCGGGGACAGGGAGTTGGGCCAGCCTGGGCCAATTGGTCACGTCAGCTTGCCCCTTAGGACATCTGTCGTGCTGTCGAGGGAATACTATTGTAGGGGTGGCCCAGCTCTACATGACTGAGCCTGGCAACTGGCCCAGTATGTAATAGGTCCAATAATATAAAGAAATATACCAATGTATCCCTAACTTTTGTAACTATTAAGGGGTAGGATGAGAATTTCCCATCCTACTCCACTCATGTATATAAACATCCCTAAGAGGGGTATGAAGGAACCAGATTCACTCATTTTTACACATAAGCTCTCTCTCCTGTCGTTAACTCTTTCTAGCTCTTACCTCTTCCATAGAGTAAGGGGTATCATGTATCTACTGTTATGCTCATGCTAAAACAGCTATGATTTTTATTACTGGACTTCGGAAACACTAAATTTTAGCATATGTTGGCGGCAATTTTTGATATGAACCAAACAAGCTAAGCCCGACCCAAACCCAATCGGTGGATACAAATGACCCGAAGAGCTTACCCAGCTGAAATCTCCACAAGGGCAAAAAAAAAACATGGGTAGCATACACCAATAGATCATCCTTTGGAAGCGAAAATTCAGTCAATCATCCTACTGAGTTCTGACGCTTTCCGAAGAACTGCATCCCATTGTAATCTGAAGATTTCTTTACTTGTGATCAAGAAAGCAAGTACACATTTAGAGAAGCAGGAAAACAGCACAGAAACAACCAAACGGCATACAAAACAAGGGATACCAGATTCGAAAGACCGCTACACCTTCCTGCACCTAACCCAAGAGCCACCGGAGGATCTGAACACGTACAAGCATAAACTACACTTCTAACTAAGCACCGTACTTGCAGCTTGCAATGTCCTCCGTGATCATCTCCAGGTCCCTGGAGGCCACGGCCATCGACATTGCCCGCCGGTGGCGCCCCGCCTGCCTCGCTGGCTGCTGCTCGGAGGCCTCCGCCGTCGCGGGCTTCCGCTGCTCGCCGCCGCCGTCCGCCGACACGTCCTCGAGGCTGGCGAAGTTCTCCGGCAGCACGAACGCGCTCTGGGACGCCCTTCTCTGGTGCCTGCCCGCCCTCTGCGACATCTTGAAGCTAACAAGAGCAAGAAGACCCACACGTGGGAGGACTTGGCCGGTGCTGCTGTTTTTACAAGGCAGAAAGACTCAAAGCTAGCCACCTCATGACGAGACTCGAGAGGAGGAAGCCACCGCTCTATATAGCCTGCCTAACGCATGCTCAGAGAAGGTATCGTATGGAAAAACATTATTTTTCCATGCGGTATGTTCACTAGTTCTGCTGATCTCCTAGTACAATGATAACTAAGATCCTGTTCTTTTCAGTTTTTAAAAGTTACTTTTTAATTTTTTTATAGTAACTAACTTTTAAATAGAGTATCTTTTCAAGATAGAGTCTACTAGTTAATTATAGTACATGTTTTATCAACTTTATTTATATCGGTGAAAACTGTATGTAAGTTTCTGTTACTCTGTAATATCTCTTATAAATAACTTAAAAATCACAACCCGTAATCAAAAGTCATAAATCGCAGTAAAAAAAAATAGGCCCTAAATTTGCAAGGACACACGGGCCTATGCTACTGACAGTTCCTGGCTCCCAATGGGCAAGGGCATTGACTTGTGCATGCATCCATGTGCGGACGTGCATCCGCATGGCTCGTACTGCGCTTGATTAGGACTCGATTTGGCGATTAAATTAGCGTCCTGATTGCCAGATAAAACGGTGTTCTTGCTGATTTGGTGCTCGTCTGGCTCCTCGCTAGGATCTACATCTACCTAAGCGTGTGATCGATTCCGCCTACTGATCAACTTGGCTTCCAAATTTACAGCCAACTTGGCACGTACTGTTGCTCCGTTAGTTGACTTGGTTGGTGAGTACGGTATTTTTGTGCATTTTCTGCACGTGTAGGATGTCGCTATGAAGTTTCCTGGCAATTAAATAAATGGTATTCTTGAGGCCTATGTACCGGAATCTTAGGACCGAGCTCGCCATTTTATTGGGTTAGTGCTTCACTCATGAACCATGCTGACATAATTAACTGAGAGCCACATGCAAACCAAAGAGGGAATCGACCAACAAAATCAATCACATATATAAGACATTACTTAAAAAAAGGATCATCACAGACGGCTCAAAACTATCATTACAGACGATTTTTAAACTGTCTGAATTTATGCGTCTGTGATAATAAGTGGCTATCACAGACAACTTTCGAACCGTCTGTGATAAAATACAACACAAATAGTTTTAATTAAGAACCGTCTATAATAGTTAATATTAAGAACCGTCTGTGATCGTGTTTAGCGTCCTCATAAATAGGTCCCCCTTCAGTTCATCAATACTATCTAATTGCTCTACAAAATAGCGCAAGCAGAATATAGATGAACCAAAGTAGGCATATTTATGAGAACAAGATCATCATGCAATAAACTTTATCGCCATATCTTCATTTTGCAATAAAATATGAATTTTAACAAGGGTCCAAACCCTAGCCATCCATCAATCATCACAAAGAACTAAGACATCAACAATTAATTTTTACATGCACGAGCATCAAGATTTATATGGTCGAAACCCTAGCCATCCAAAAATTTCGGATAGGGGTATATCACCGATGATGAAGGAGAGGCAGCGGCAGTGTCACCGTTGTGTCACGACGGTGACACTGCACAAGACACTCTTATGACACTTAGGACAAGAGTGTCTTGTGCAGCGAATGGCATCACAACTGGAGGCGGAGGAGCTTACGGTGGTAGGCGGCATCGTCAAGGGGATGAGGCGCTTTGGTTTGGGGGGAGAAAACAGGAATAAGGAGTGGATGAACTAGGAGCAGCGGGAAATGTTGGTTCTTAGAGTGAAATTGGGGGAAATGAGAGAGGGAGTAATAAGGGGTGAGAGGTGGGAGGAGATCGGTGTTTGCCGTTCGATACGGAGAAAATGGATGGGTGAGATCAAAATCCTGAAAGACATGTCACTGATCGGTGATGTGGCATTATCACAGACGATTCAGATTAAAAACCGTCTGTGATGTCAGGACATCACAGACGACTTTTAATCCTAACCGTCTGTGATATTTGTCATAGACGGATCGAAACAAAAACCATCTGTGATAAGTACAGACATCACAGACGGGTTTTATTCTGAACCGTTCAGAATAAAAACCGTCTGTGATAAGTAGCTCATCACAGACGATTCTTTCCATCACGGGGAACTTAGACGGTCTATCTTGTAAAACTGTCTACGGTAACTTTATCACTGATGGTTTGTGTTGAACTATCTATGATGAGGCATTCAGAATGACCATTTTTTTTTGTAGTAGTGAGAGCAATCACCAAATTGAAATGCAAGTACAGAGTTCCTAACTAACGATTTGTCATAGGAGTTTTCTAGTATGCAAAATATAGGTGATATATACCTCCTAATTCTTTTGTTTGCACTACACACACACATAATATATATATATATATATATATATATATATATATATATATATATATATATATATATATATATATATATATATATATATATATATATATATATAACAAGCTTGCAGTGTAATCGCGGTGCACTTTAACTAAAAAAGTCATAAAAAATATGAAATTTTTTTTACATGTACTTCATGGTTTACTCAACCTATATATAAAATTTTAAATTCAAATTCATTCTATGTTAAGAGTAACAAAAAAGAAAAATCTGACAAATTTGAACTCTCAAATTTATCAGATTTCTCTCTTTTTGTTACTATTAACATGGAATGAATCTAAACTTAAAATTTTATACATAGTTAGAGCAATTTTAGAGGTACATGTAGAAATTTTTTAGAATTTTTTGCAATTAGTTTGAGTTAGAGTACACTGTGATTGCACCTTAAGCTTGAGTAGATGGTCGAACCGACATGAAGGGGTCAGTGTAGTTATGTCGCCCACGAACAACGTTTTTTGGGCCATCGGCAATCGTGGCATTTCGCCATGGGGCTATTAGGCCACACTGGTGTCGGTCTCAGGGGCCACACATGTTATTCTGATCTTTATAGAGGTGATTCGTGAGATGATTCTATCAATTTAGGCCGTCGACTTATTTTTTTTAAGCCAATGGTGAAAGTCACCTCCATAGCTCTGCGTACTCGCCTTTGACATCGTGGGTTATCTTCTTACCTTTTTGGTGGATCCACGGAACTATGGATGTGTGGATGCTCGAATGGGAAGTTGAAGGGAGAGAAAGAGGGAGTTTGTTGAGATTCGTGATGGAGAGCTGTCAACAGACCTGACTAAATGGGTCGTCTTGCTCGGCACGGCATAGCCCGGATAGGTCATGACCCGATGAGGCCAAGCACAGCTGGTCCAAATAAGTTACCATGTCATGGCGTGTTGGCTCACGTGCCTGCCCTCCAACTCAGGTACAACACGGCGAGGGGTCGGGCTGTGCCGTGCTGTCCCAGGTTGAGAGACCATGTGAAGGGCACCCCATGGTTGTGATGAGTAATTGACTCTTGTTCTAGGAAGATTGAGTTTAGTTTTTGAGGTTTGTGCTAGTTCTGCATTGTCGTAGCCCTGGCGAAGTGTTCTGCGACTATCACGACCACGTTGGTCGTGGTCGAAAGTCATGCGCGACCGGTTACGACCACTTTGGGCGTGATCGAAGGTCACCCGAGGTCTCGACCACTTTGGCCATGGTCGAAGGGCACCGAGGCGACGACCACGTTTGGCGTGGTCGAGGCGCGACGACCACGTTGGTCGTGGTCGGCAGTTACGACCACGTTGGCGTGGTCGAAGGCCGCACGACCACGCTTGGCCGTGATCGTAGGTCTCGTGGAAGTTTAAGACCGGTTTTGCCTTAGTCGTATCTTGGTCATGGTCGAAATGACTCAAACGACCATATTGCCGCAGCTGGAACCTAGCCGAGATGTCTATGACCACGTTGCGCCATCGGAAGCCACCAACCATTTACGACCACGTTGTAGCGTATACGACCATTTTGGGCTTGGTCGAAGGTCATTCGTGTCGCTTACGATCACGCTTGGCGTAGTCGAATACGCCGACCACGTTGTAGTGGGGTGCAGTCGAAGTCGGCACTCAAATCTATGACCACGTGAGTAGTCGGCACTCTACGACTATGTTATTGAGAGCAGTCTGGCGTGGTCGGACGTGCTTGCACGCAGTTGGAATCGATCGTATGACCTGCAGACTTGACCATTTGAGCTGGAAATTGGTCGTAGGGCTTTGTGATGAAGTCAGGGACCTTGTGCATTTGTTGGTTTATCTTTTCGATTGGTCGTAACGACTTTGGTTGAAGTCGTAGATTTTGAGCGTTAAAGCCGTAGCGAGTTGTGGGTGGTCGTAGCAAGTTAGCGATGATCGTAGACTCATCGTATCTGGTCGTTTGGCTTGATTTTGTGGTCGTTTGTCGTGTGCATTCATTGTTCTCTTTTTCCGTCTGGTCGTAGGTGGTATACGACTTGGTAAGAGTATGTTTTGAGTTCTGTTTTCTGGCTCAAGTGATTGGATACTATTGTGAGCCGTGCTATGTAATGGTTTGCTTGTCTGTGATGGTTTGCAGGACCTTGAGACTAGTCGTGGCGAGGCATGGAGGGCCGAGACTAGGCACGGGCGGTGCTGAGGTCAAGAGCGGCCAGGAAGTGCTGAAGACGACGAGGTCTGTGAGGTGGTTACAAGCCGAGGAGATGAGGAACCGGAGCTGGAGCTGCCAGAGGACCTTGGAGACAAGTCTTGATGAGGCTTGGAGTGGTCGGGACTAGACATGGGGGATGTCGAGGTCCGAACGACCGAGGAAGCCGAAGGAGACCTAGTCTTGCGAGGTGGTTGCAAGCTTGGACGACAAGGCGGAGGAAGCTTCCGGAAGGCGGTGGAGTGGCATTTTGGAGAAATGCGGAAAGCGCAAAGGAAGCTGTGTCTCTGCCAATGCACAGAGTTGTTGGCGCTAACGGGCAAAGCAAAGGAGCCGTTGGGTGTAACGGGTAAAGCACTGGAGCTCGTTCGCTAGTGGGTAAAGTGAGTTGAAAACCCGGTGTTAGGTGAGGATTTGCGGGTTTCCCCTCTTCGGTGTGTGTGTGTGTGGCTATAAATAGAGAGGGTAGAGCTCGGGTACTTGTGAGATTCTGGTCCCCGAGTTGCTCTGTTCTTTCTTTGTTATTTGTGAGTGTGTGGGTTCTCGGGATGGAGCAAGTGTGCTCATGTATCTCCCAGTTGGAGTGGCTGTAGAAACCTCCATTATCAATCATTCATCTCTCTTCCTCTATTTGTTTTCTGTCGTCTTGAGATGTTGTGATTGACTTGTTTGCGATCTGTTTTGAGAGCTTGGACTTCTTGCTATCCTTTTCTCTCCTCTCTTCTTCGTGAGTCTGCTTTCGGTCTTTGTGTGCTTTGATTAGCTCGTAATCGGAATCTGTCTCAAGGCCACTTGGCCGCTTCATTCCGAGAGCGGAGTCGAATTAGAGAAGTTTTCTTTCTGGATGATTGTGCGCCTCGAGTCCTTCGTTTCTTGGTTCATCCTCTCGCTTATCACTGTTTGATTTCTTTTGTCGGCTCAGGCAAGTGTTCGACCACGTGGTGTTCGACCATCTGTTGGCTTACGACCACGTGTGTTCGATCGAAGAAACTAGTTCTTTCGCCCTTTTTGTCGTGTGAGTACTTGGGGAGTTTTTAGAAGGCACCATTCACCCCCCCCTCTGTTGCCATTTCGGTCCTACACAGGTACACTTAGCATAACGGGCCATAAGTAATTTTACTGCCAAATCTTTTGTCCACGTTTAGAAGAGTGCAATAACTATAACATAAGTAATTTTACTGCCATCCACAAGCAAATTTACTGTGTTATCATATAAGAGTTACTGCACTCTTCTGAGGAGACCTAACCTCCTAGAAGGATTAGGGGGGTAAATAGCGTGTCGTACTAGTTTGAACTATGCCTTAGCACGATACTATGCGTGCCATGTTGAGCTGGCCCGCAGTGCCGAGGTGACGGCCTAAGTACGACACGCCTGATCGAGCTGGGTCGGCATGGTCTATTTATTGTTCATGCCGTGCCGTACCTAGATCGTGCGATCAGTACCGTGTTTTAGGTCGGCGCAGTTGGCCCGACCCATTTGACTAGATCTGGCCGTCGATATTTTGAATTTTAGAAGAATCGCCATGGGATCTGGGATTCTCTGCAGGAACGCAACAGTGCCGAGGTGACGACCTAAGTATGACATGCCCGATCGAGCTGTGTCGGCACGGTCCGTTTATTATTCGTGTTGTGCTGTACCTAGGCTGTGCCAACAGTACCGTATTTTTGGCCGGCATAGTTGGCCCGACCCATTTGACTAGGTCTGGCTATCAATATTTTGAATTTTAGAAGAATCGCCCTGGGATTTGGGATTCTCTGCAGTAATGCAGGGACACTGTTTAAACAGTATTTTGGGCCTGTACGAACAGTACTCTACGTCTCTACCTATACTATAGAAAATCACTGTAGAAGCAAACATTTACGTATTGTGGCAGAATGTAGTGTAGCGGGCACGGGTGGCGCGGCGGCAGGAAGATGGCGCGGAGCCTGGCCGCGAGGCGGCTTTGCGCGTGGACGTCGACCTGGCGATGCGTGGTCGGTTCTTTAATGGCGTGGACAGTGGGCCGCGACGAACCCTCGGGCGCGTAGAGAACACGGGGTTTTGTGGTGCCGCGGGCGCCATGGCCGAGAGCTTTCTTCCCCTCAGGTTTCTTCTTGACCCACTCCATTGGCAGTTTGGCACCGCGAGATTGGTTCTTCAGTCCCTGTGTCATGCGGGCTGCTTTTATAATAGACGTTCCAATGCGGGCTGCAGCGAGCGAATGGCCTATTAACCGGCACCATCCAAGATTTTTTTCTTAACCTGGTACCGTCTGTTACTGATAGCTATCTTCCGTGGTTCTAAAATCTAATTGGAATTCAAATGAGAGAGAGAATACGACCGTTTAATTTTCAATATGACCTGGAAGATCTAGCACTGAAGCACTAGTCAACCAGCAAGATACACATATCGCTAATGACGTGGCAAATGGGGGGCGGATCGACCAGAGGGGCAAACGTGGAAAAGCAATAATGGGCCGGCCCATTACAAACATGGGTCAATCTAGGCCGTCCGAGTTGGGTTCTCATAATACTTTCTCCTATAGGGCCCACATGTCAGCACCAGGGACGCGCACATTCTAGGGCAAACTACCCAGGAGCAAACGGTCACCGTCAGATGCATATCCAACTGCAGGCACGCTATCCTTCTTTCCCTTTTAAGAGCCCAAACCCTCTCGAGGAACCTCTCCTGCGCCGTCGTCTTCCTCCTCGCTTCTCTCGCTTCCCCGCCACCGCCACCGCCACGGCCAGAGCTCGACTCGCTCCCGAGAGGTACCAGTCCACCAGAACCCTGCACCCCGATCTCCGCTCCTCATCTTGATGCGTAGATCCGCGCATAGCTACTCTGGATCTCTGGTTTTAGGATGTTGCATCTTGATCTGTTCGCTGTTCGCGGCAAAGAGCAAGCTTTTAGTTTTTGTCCCTGTGTTGTAAATACCATGTGAATATGTGATGTTGGTCTGATCGGAAAGCGATGTAGGATCACTAGTCAGTGTGTGTTTCAGCAAATCACTGTTGGGTCACGTTCGAATGGGGCTGTGCGTATGAGTGGGGTTTAAGAGTGATGCTAAACTTTTTGGCTGGGGAGCTTGTGTTGATTATTGATGGTGTCTATGGTTTAGATGCTTTGTGTATTATGTGCTTGCGATGGGATATTATTATCGTTTGGTGCGCTAGCAAGAATATTTTGCCAAAGCGGCCATGTTCAGTGATTTTTGTTTTTCAACCTAGTTATGGATGGCTTCGATGAAATTTGAGAAATAAAATGAAGTTTCTCAAGTTTTTACTTCATATTAAAGTGGGTATTAACACAGGAAAAATCCAATGAAATGTATTTGGCTTGTTACATATTTCTTCCCGGCAATTGGGTGCAATCATTATTGCGCTTATCCATGGGTGATCATATTGCTGCTAGGCTGCTGTCACTAGCCTGCTATGCTCTGTGTCTATGTTGAAAGAATCACAAACTCGCGTTCTTTGCCATTTAACATTTATAATTCTATCTACCTAGTCGGTTTAAATGCATCACAGGCTTGTGGGAGATTCTTTTTGGAACTTGTTAGTAATTCTTTGTTTTTACCTTAATTAATTAGTAGCTACCAATCAATGCACCTGCTTCCATTAAGATGTTTGTCCTTGCATCACGTATCAATCAAAACAGCTGAACAGGCACCAATATTTTAGCAAAAGGCTGATAAGTGTTAGCACTCGCATGTATACGACCACAGCATGTATACGACCACATGTTCTTTTCATGTACTGGTAGGCTAGTAGTGTACTGCAGCTCGTCTACTACTTCTTTTGCTCAACATGGATGGCATAGTTGGGGCATTTTGACAATCTCGTGCCAAGTTGGCCTTGCCAGATTGAATTATCAGACTATCTGTATCAGTAGTAGTTTACTATATGATTCAGTTGTAAAATTATTACCACTTTAACTTGAATACATGCTGTCTATTTTTTTTTCACTTTGGTTGATTGTGGTCACTCTAAAAGGCTGCCTTTATGACATTTTGGTGTGTTATTATGCAGGTAAGGTAAGGATGGTGAGGGTCAGTGTGCTGAATGATGCTCTCAAGAGCATGTACAATGCTGAGAAGCGTGGGAAGAGGCAGGTCATGATCAGGCCATCTTCCAAGGTGATAGTCAAGTTCCTTCTGGTCATGCAGAAGCACGGTTAGTTCTCAACTGCACATTCTGTTACATTTGCTTCTCTTGGAGGATTTTTTTCCTGACTAGTGTTTTATTGTGTAGGATACATTGGTGAGTTTGAGTACGTCGATGATCACAGATCTGGCAAAATTGTGGTCGAATTGAATGGCAGGCTGAACAAGTGTGGTGTCATCAGTCCTCGCTTTGATGTTGGTGTCAAGGAAATTGAAGGATGGACTGCCAGGCTGCTTCCATCTCGGCAGGTCAGTTGCTTGACCATACTGCTGGTTGTATTATAGATAGAACTTACTGGCTACTGCTATCTTGAACTGTATAGTATTGTGTATAATCTGGTCCTTGAGTGGTAATTGGATCTACTTTCTCCAACCTGATGTGCAGTTTGGTTACATCGTGCTGACAACTTCTGCTGGTATCATGGACCATGAGGAGGCAAGGCGGAAGAACGTTGGTGGCAAAGTGCTAGGCTTTTTCTACTAAAATGGAAATTCCATGAAAGTACGTCAAATCTGTTAGTAGGATATTTTCCAAGCACCATCTGAGTTGTGTTTTTTGTCTGAATAGCTGCTATGGCTTGTTATGTTATTTTGGAATCTGTTATGCACTTTTGAATCTGGAGGCATTGTTTGGAATTATGAGCTGTGCCTGTGGTTACTTTTGATATATATGTAGTCTTGATGTTGTTCCATTGAGGCAGAGGCTGAGAGGCACAAGTATCTCAATTTGTTGGTGAAACATCTTTTTTTCCATCTCACTGCAGTTTGCTGACTGACTGAGCTGAATTAGTGCTGTTCTTTCTGTTCTCCAGTCGTGTTATCTCATTCCTTTGTCCTGTTGTTTTTTGTTGGTCCGTACAGCTTCTAAAGCGGTTTCTAGTTTTTTCATCTCAGTCGTTGGCTCGCTCGTGCTATTGGCTTATGGCTAGAAATGTTCAGTATTAACAATGCAAGTGTCTGATTTTTGGGGCCCTAGATATTGCGTGATATGCTCTAGCTACTTCTGAATGAACGCTACACTACTGGTACGTAAGTGGGATAGTTTCAGCCTGTCCTCGACTTCTGAAGAAATAGCCCGTTGTTGTTCCCTTCTGTCTTTATGAAATGTGGTCTGAGCGGCATATCAGAGCATACTTAGCTAATATTGCATCAAACTGTGACCAAGTGGCTGCAGAAATCAAGCTCGCTTTGGTGTGATGCGGCCAAAGTATGTTTTGTAGTTTGGAACATCGATACTTCCTGTGTGTGTATTGTGCAGCGCTGAGGAAGTCTTGGAACAAGTTCGTTTCGGTGATGCGTCAAAATTCGCAGTAACGTGGCGTTGGCACCCTTCGTGTTGCCGAAGTGCGGTTCCTGGAAATAGATATTTGGTGATCACATATTCCGTAGACCTTTGTTTGCATGTCTTATACTGCCTTTATTTTGATTTTTTTAAAAAGAAACACAGGGCAAAACACCCCGGCTCCAATTTCTTTTTATTAAAATGAAATCTGAACGTGTTTTAGCGTTACAGGACATCTCACATTTCAGTAAGAGTTCACGGCAGCACCGTGCCTCCGGTGGCCATCACCAGCTTGAGCTTCTGCCACCTGTCTTATTTTTCACTATTTATAAATTTCGTCTTTTTTTAAACTTCTGACTTTTTTTTTGTTTTTTTGCCGGTTCTTTTATTCCGTATTCGTTCGTGTTGTCCATGATGAGCTAACATTTTTTTAAAATTTTTTAAATTTAATTTCCTTAAATAAGCCACCTTCAGCTACAGTATAATTTTAATCAGCTACAGTATAGTTTCAGCTATAAACCACAGCTTTTCAGCCCAACCGAGTGGGTAACCAGCCAATACGAAGTTCAGGAGTAAAATTTTCCAATTAAACTGCTTCATCCAAGCTAAGGGGGTGGCTGCACCAAAGCCCTAATCCTCCCTGATCAGCTTCGTATCCTCCCGAGGATCGACCGGCGCTCCCATGTTTTCCTTTCTAAAGTAGAAATGCATCGATACATCTGGAGCAAATTTGGATCTTGGAGCAGCAGCCTCCGTCTTCTCAGCACTGAAACGACTTTCCTCCAGAGAACCTGCATACTAGGCTGTTTATTTAGTCTTTCTAAAACATGGATCATTTCTCAAATTCCAACAGCTCCATAACACAACGGCACACACAGTATTTAGAATTCTATTTCTTTTAATCACTAAGCCACCA
Organism: Dendrocalamus sinicus; assembly: GCA_036346575.1. NCBI lineage: Eukaryota > Viridiplantae > Streptophyta > Magnoliopsida > Poales > Poaceae > Dendrocalamus > Dendrocalamus sinicus. Next base: position 13,937,180 of record CM070643.1, on the reverse strand, counting down.
GGAAGCAACTGATTCAAAGTTTGTACAAGTATCGTTTCCAAACATCTTAGATGTATCTTTCCAAATGATTTTGGCAACTACACAATCAAAGAAAAGATGTGATACAGTCTCCTGCTCACAACAGAAGAAGCAAGAACGAACCATCCTCAATTCTCTTGATGAGATTATCCCTGGTCGATCACTTGTTGTAAGACATAAGCCATAAGAAAATATGAACCTTTATTTTGAGAATGTTATTAGGCCTTTATTCTGAGAATGTTATTAGGCAACCAAACACTCCCAAGACGGTGGAAAGAACTCGACCGGCGACCTTCACAAAAAAAGTTTCCAACTCCAAAAAAGCAACAAAAGGTGACATGACAATACTAGTTCGCTACAAAGAAGAACACAGTAGCCTCCACAACGAGAGGACTAGTATTGATTATTACTATTGCAACAGCATATATAACCGATACATGACGGTGTATTTCTGCTAAGATAACCCCGGGGATACACGCTCGCTCACTCCATTACCATCTTCCCATGGAAGAGGAAGACCTGCCAAAGATGTGTAGTTGCCCTACACGGCCTAACACCTGCCTAGATATCTCCGCCGCACCGCCGTCGCCGTCATCGCCGCCGGTGAAGCAGAGAAGTGAGGACACTGCATGGGCTACATGCCGGCAGCAGTATCAGGCCATTTGTGTGTGTGTGTTGGGGGTGTAGAGAGGAATCCTGGTGAAGGGGTCCTCCATGGAAGACCCTGGATTAGGTTTCATTTATAGAGAGCATGAGGTTTCTTTCAGCAAGTGGAAGCTTAGGTAGTGGAGTGCCTTTTCTGCAGACCTAGATGAGGTATCTTCCTTAGCATATTCTTGCGCATACGGAAACTTCTCCTTTTTCATGTCCCATGCTTTGATTTTGCTTTGGACTTTGGAGTATTCAAAAGTATATATTCCATGCTTTTGTGGTGCCTTTTGGGGCCTCTAGGAACGTGGAATAATTTAGATGATGAGGAATAAATGTATCAGAGTGGCTTGACGAAGCATGGCTGGAAAGTTAATTGAGCTGGTGTGTGATCATCTAGAGCAAATCTTCCCTGGGCCTACTCAACAGCTGACAGCATGGCAGGTCTTGCATTGCGTCTGTCTCACTCCTGTACTTGATGCACTACGTTGCACCTACTCGTTTGTATGCTTTTCAATGAGGAGAAATTGAGTATTTGCCACTTCATACAAGTGCCATACGAAGAACCGAACATTTTCTTCTTCGAAAGAAGGGTGAGATATTAGAAGGAAACATAACCGTGGAGATTGCTGTCGTGTCATGCTGTTTGACAGTACGAGGCCGACGAGCAACAGCTCACGCTGATATCTCATCTGGCTTGGCCTGTGTCTGTAGCACAAATGCACAAGCATTCTTCAGCTCACTCTGCAGCGTTAAGAATTGCGATCCGCTATTCCCAGTTCCTTATCACCGAGCTAATCTTTTGTGCCCATAAGATGAGGCCCATGAGCATAACGCCCAAAACCAGATAGAAGTAGCAGTAATAACAAACTAGAAGTGAGCCCAAAGTGGCAAGTTGAAAGTGACACCCAACCCAACCCCCAAGAGGCAAGAAACACAGTGACGACGAGATCGACGAAACTACCCGAAATTTGACCAAAATACCCCCCGCCCCCGGAGAGTCAACTCCCGTTCCTACGATACGGACCCCCAGATCCACCACGCCCTCGCCGTCGTCCTCCTCGATTCCCCGCATCGATCGGTACCAATTCGGCGCTTCCTCCCCAGTGTTTCTTCTATCCGTGCGAGTCCCGTTTGCGATCTGTGATTGATCTCCTCGCGCTTTCTCTCTGTTTCGTTTCTCGCCAGCTCGTCGCCGGTTAGGGGCGGGGCGGGAGCGAGAGCGCGATGGCCGCTCCGCCGGCTAGGGCTCGCGCCGACTACGACTACCTCATCAAGCTCCTCCTCATCGGAGATAGCGGTGAGTGCTGCGGACCGGCGGTGTCCCCTGCTCCTGCTAGATCTCTCTCCCTACCCGCTTCGGCCCACTGTTGTGTTTGTGTGCGCGAGCGCTCGCGTTCGCGCGAGAGGCAATGGTTCAAGGGAATGCTGATTGCGATAGATTTTCTTGACGCGTTTGTTCGATTCGGGGTGGAAGCGTGTGGCTTGGTTGCCGGTGGATTGGAGGTAGATGAACTGGTCGTATCGGTAGCTGTGATCGATTTGCTGCTGACTATTAGTAAAAAAGAAACCTAGCCATCACCGATGGGGCATTCACTGGTGTGAGTAGGTCACCAGTGTGCTCTTCCTTAGTTTCTAGGTGAACTAGATAGGGATATAGGAGATAATTCTTGCCTTGTGATATGATGATCTTTTTATGTGAAATTTACACTAAATGGCATGGGGCATACGGGATATCCATTGTCCATTGATGCATTTCCTAGCATGATTGAAGGAACCTTGGAGAAGGGTGCCTTCTGCAAGTTCAATTGCCCCATGCTTTAATAAAGGCAGCATCTAGTTGTTTGGAAGCTCCACTACAATCTGCGTGGCTAGCTGATGTTGCACTGTCCAAACATGTAGACAAGGGCAATAGCTCATCTAGTCATCTGCACTACTGAAGTGCATGTGGCTGAAAGTGGGAACCAGCTGTAACAGTTAAATATGATGTGGATTTAAAGGTTTATAGAGAAAACATGAGGGCCCCTTAAGAACCTTCACTCAATGCAATGTAGTGAAGATGCATTGAGCGGTAAAACTGTCTAGAGGTTTTGCCCTTTCTGGTTATCTCTGGTGGTGTTCAAGATCCATTTGATGATTGGTGAGGAAATAATCAAATGTGAGCTATAATGACCTTGTAATTACCCATGTATATTATAATAGGTAAAAAAAAATCCGATCTGGGAAAGGAACTGGGGATGAAATAGTTGAGTATAATGTGCTTTGGACATGAAAAGGACCTCAATTTTTGGTGTCATGTGTTGTGGTCTATTTGAATTGCTAGTGTATGCTTTTGCATCTATTTGCACTGTATGAGTTTGGCACTTGTTGGTCTTTACATTTGTTAAGTATAATGACAGATATGATAGTTCTCATGGGATTCATGTTTCCTGCTTTGAATTTTTAAATCTTGAATTCATAGCTTGCAGCATATTTGTTCACTTTACTACTTTGTCAATTCCCTTATAGGAAACCTTTCCTTTTTTTTTCCTTCTTTCTATATCTAGGTGTTGGCAAGAGTTGCCTCCTTCTGCGGTTCTCTGATGGTTCCTTCACTACTAGTTTTATTACTACAATTGGGTATGTTTTGTGTTGAAAAAGATTGTTTTACTGCTTTGTAGTTTTCCTCATAAGCCATTTATTGTTCTTGTTTTACTGCCCACTAGCTTCCTTCTGAAATATTTGGTAGTTGGTACTGTTTGCCCTATTTGTCTCAAATCCTGCCTATGTGCAGTATTGACTTCAAGATAAGAACAATTGAACTGGACGGTAAACGCATTAAGCTACAAATTTGGGACACAGCTGGTCAAGAGCGATTCAGGACTATCACCACAGGTGCAATGCTTGTTTCACTCTGTGGTCTGTGCTATAGACTAGTTCTATGAAGCTATATGATAACCCTTTTCTCAAGTAATGTTCATTTTATCTCAGCATACTACCGAGGAGCGATGGGTATCTTGCTTGTTTATGACGTCACTGATGAGTCATCTTTCAACAGTACACTCCTGTATATTCTTTAAAGCTTCATTTTGGACAATTTTGCTATTTTTCTTTTGTTTATTGACATTTTGGTTCATTTAAACATACAGACATACGGAACTGGATTCGCAACATTGAGCAACATGCCTCTGATAACGTGAACAAAATTTTGGTGGGCAACAAAGCTGATATGGGTGAGAGTAAAAGGGTACTGATTCAGGCCTCCTTCCCCTCCATGTTATCTGCTTTTCTTATTGTCTAATATTTAGTAGAGCCTACTTGCTGTTGTCCATTTGATATTATTAGCTCACTGTTTAATTTCTATATTTGATTGTTATTCCAGGCTGTTCCTACTGCAAAAGGACAAGCACTAGCAGATGAATATGGCATCAAGTTTTTTGAAACTGTAAGTTCCTGTGTCAAATTGTTTGGTCTGTTAACTGATGAACTTATTTTGATTTTACTTTGTCCTGTATCTTTCAGAGTGCCAAGACAAACCTTAATGTGGAGCAAGTTTTCTTCTCCATTGCCCAAGATATTAAGCAGAGACTTGCTGAGACCGATTCCAAGCCTGAGGTATGGTTATACAGACGATTGTCTTGATGAGTATTTGAACTTACTTTGTTCAGAGTTTGAAAAGTACATTGTTGCTTATAGGACCGGACAATCAAGATTAATAACAAGGCAGACCCAGGTTCTGAGACCCCAGCATCTCAGAAATCTGCTTGCTGCGGCTCCTGAGGGATACTTGATCTTCACTATCATGAACTATTTTAACTTAATTTGTTTACTGTTTGCTTGTTATTATAGGAAGAATGTTAAGAAGTTAACTGTGATGTGGTTGTTCTTTTACTCGTGTTCCTTCCATTCTTTGCAACAACTACTCTTACTTTAAATGTAGTAATTGCAATTTCTGGAGGTTATTGCATGTTGTATTACAATTATTAGACGCATTTATCTCTGGTGTGTATTCGAATTCATGTCATTGCATTTTCAGTTTATCATTCTATTGTAGTAATACTAAAATTCTCTGCTCATTGCAAAATTTTATGAACTTAACGAGAAGGTAGATCATAAATGTCAGGTGTGCATGTGCAATCCACGTAGTTGAATGGCGACGTAGCAGCTAGGAGCAACTATGTGCTAGGGTGTTTTTCTGACTGGAGAATTCTTTCCCTCAGGAGCGCCTATGTTCGTTGTCCTGGTTGAATTTCTTGCAACGAAGTGTCGTCGTTCAAGGAGTGACGAATGAGGGTGGTGGGTGTTCATATGTGGACTTTGATTATAATTATTTGTTGGTTTGTGAGGAACGCAGTTAATTTGCGCACCCTTTTCACGAAGCATGCAGATCGCGAGAAACGCAAGCATGGCAGTAAGCTTGCACCATGCATGAACCTATGCCCACTTCTTCCTGGCTTGTAAATGTCTTAGGTTGTCGATGTAACCTGTACCCCACCTGGCCACCTGAATGCATATAATGTTATGTGCACTTGGATGATTCCATGGACCACTGTAGAACTCGTTTTGTTCTATTGTTTCCCTCTGTTTTGTGTTGGGCTTGGTGTATTAATAATGAGAAGTTTATTAGAAGGCGTCTTTGAGCTGCTGAATCTTTCCTTGTGAGTTTATCTTCATTCCGGTAAACTATATGCGAAGTTTCATTCGTGTGGGAGTAGCAGAGCCGAATGAGAACGCAGAAGTTACATGTTGCTGCAAGCAGAATGGGTTGACTGTCCTTTTTGACAGTTGAGTGTGTGTGTGTGTGTGTGTGTGTGTGTGTGTGTGTGTGTGTGTGTTTTACTTGGTTGTAATCCACTTTAAATGTTTGTCCTCTGACTTTGTTACTGAGGAAAAGCTAGCCTTCGGTATTAGAAACAAAAAACTTAATTGAAATGGACTTGCCTTTCAAAATGAACACCCTAGGAAGCAGACAATATCTACGTTTTAAACATGTAATGGCTCTCAAAAGGAAGATCATAACAAGTAAGCAATCTTATGTTGATCCTACGACTCACAATGAAAAGCTGAACTGTGGTGTTTGCATGCTTGAGCCGACGTCACAAATACAGAGTAGGGGACAGACACAATTAATCGAAAGAAACAAAATTGGAAAATGATAGTATCCAGATGTCCAATAAGACCATTCGCATCGGACGCATCTCCACTCTCCCATGCTATTTCCACCATCTAGATTCTGAACTCTTCCCCACATCTTCTTTCTTCAATACCCCATCCTCATCCATACGCTGCTTCCACCATCTAGATTCTGGACTCCTCGCCACATCTTCTTCCCTAGTACGTCATCCACATCATAACTCCTCGCAGGACCCACCCACTTCCAGTAGCTTGCCAGCAGCTAGAGCACAGAGGCAGATTTGGGGAGGAGCCAGCACAGCGTGGCGCTGCAACGGCGACGCTATTATCCTCATACAAGGTCGCAGGGAGGTCAACATCGTTCGAACTGGAGTGAGGGCTACTGGAACTGGCTTCCGTCAGGACCACCCAAGCTCTGAGCGCTGTTGGGGGCATGGTCTCCATGAGCTCCCAAGGCATCGCTACAATGAGTTCCTACTAAGGCGTTGCATGAGTATTTAATTTATGCTTAAGGGAGGCCTTGCGTTATAATTGGCTTATCAGCGATGCCTGAATGCCCGATCCCTCCTTTAGTATGCTTGTCGCAAGTTTTTTTGGATTGTTACAACCACTTTCTCAAATTACTACATAAGGTGTTTCGTTTTATTGCAGTGTGTGTGCAAAGAGATTTTTTTTTTGCAGTTAAGTTGTGGATTTGTTGTATAAATTTTTGTTGTTGTTGTAGTAGGTTTGTTAGATTAGTGCATCGTATTTGTTGTAATAGGTTGTTGCAACTGTAGGGGAATTTTATTTCATGGTCAGCAGATCGATGTTGCGTATTATCTACCTATTTTATTAGAGATTTGTCTTAATTGTTACATCTTTGTAAAAAAAATATTGCATCAATTATTATCGAATATTGCCACTATTATTTTAAGTGTTGCAACGTTGTAACATCAAATTTTGAACTTGTTTGTTTGAGATATTTTGAATTTGATTTAAAAATGCAGCTAAGATTCAAGGTAATTATTTCATACAATTTCGGTGAAAAGATGATATTTTTTCAAGTTTTTTATCGTGAATTATATGTTATTAGTGTTTTTTTTGTTGTACACATTGATTAAAATTATTACGCGCAATATTTAAGAGTGTTGCGTCGGAGCATACGATGAGAGTGTTCCTATCATATGTCCAGATGCTAGCAACGCCTAACAAAATTTCATGAAATTCATTACTATTTACAGTAAGGAAATACCGATTTTTATTAATAGTAAATAATAAATCAAGAATCACAAATGTAAGCAAGTAAGTGTGAGACTTACAAATGTACGAAGGACGTAGGAGTCAACTGCGTCCACCCCTGGCTGCTCTCCGGAAGCGCGTCCACTCCTGGCCGCCGTTCGGTTGAACGTCCTACCATGGATGCGGAAGCGCGCCCTGTCCACCGAGAAATTTAACTTTTTGCCACCCTTAAGAATACCATCTATCCAAATGCCATTATCTTCGTTGCAATTAATATTTTGCCACTCTTGAATCTACGTGGCACCTAGTCACCGCCATGTCGGCGCCGCGCCTCCCGCGCCGCCGCGCGATCGCGCCGCCTCCCGCGCCGCCCCGGCCTCCCAGCGCCGCCGCGCCGCCGCGCCGCCTCCTCGCGCCTCCGCCCGGCCTCCCGCGGCGGCGCGCGGGAGGCGCGGGAGGCAGCGCGGCGCGGGAGGCGCGGCGCCGACATGGCGGTGACTAGGCGCAACGTGGTTCGAGAATGGCAAAATATTAATTGCAACGAAGAGAATAATATTTGAATAGGTGGTATTTTTAAAAGTGACAAAAAGTTAAATTTCCCGTCCACCTGTCCACAGGCTCCATGTGGCAAAAAACCACCTCTTGCTTTTCATCTTCAAGGAAACAGAGGACTTGTGCCTTCTAACTTCATTATCTTCTTACTAGTTGCATCGGCAAAAGTGATTTGCATTGTCTGTGACACTGGCCTTTTGAGCCATGCCTTGTACTTTAGTTAGGGGCTGTCCTAATTGTGTCTTGTAATTTCAGTTCTTCAGTTCACGGGAAAACCTATCAGCTGGTACCAGTGGGTTCCGGTAGAATTACGTTCCGCCGTACCGGCAAAAAAAAATTCATTTGAATTTGCATTTTGAAGGAACAAAATCATCCGCAAGCCATGAGATAAACACAAAACCCCAGCCCAGTGACGGACCAGGATTTTTGAAATAGGTATTTAGAGTTAATAAAATATTATTTTAATAAAGAAAGTCAAGATCAATCTATATTAGCAAAAATCAAATTACAATTTAAGACTTAAAAATAAAGATGCACTTGTTCTGTTGTCGACATGTGCTGCTTACCTTATTGTTCTTGGAGGCCTAGTCGTCGCCGCTGCATGCTCCCTCCTGGCTCCTATGCGGTCTGGCTAGGCCCTGCTTGCCGCTCGCCGTCTCTTGTTTGCTATCTTGCATTTAAATTTTGTATAAAACTTTGTTTTGATCAAAAAAAATTAAGTATCATTCACCCCTCTAGTCGGTTGGTAAAAACGTTTGTTTGGGCTCAAATCAAAATTAATGCGATTACAGTAGTTAACAAGTTCAAAATTAAAATAAGTCAATTTTGAGCCAAAAAAGGTTAATGAGGCTCGACTCGATAGTGGCACATTAGCTCAAATTTAAAACAACTACTTAAAGAATAAATAAAATGATTTGAAACTGAACTATGTCAATTTCTAATAAAGCTCGATAACCAATCCAACCTCGTTGAACCTTCAGATGGGCTGCAATTTTTGATATGAATTGGGGAGGGAGGTGTGGGAGTGGAGTGGAATCTATTAGAGATATAAATATAAAATATTTGTATCAATTTATCAGTATATATGATTAATATGCCTATTAAATACACAGTGTTCTCTTGAAAAAAGGATGTTCAATTAAACACCAATAAAATTCATTAGGACCGCGCCTGCCCCAGCCACGCTAGCTGTAATAAGTTGTGTACATCCAGAACAGGGTTTGAATCCTAGGTCCGCATTCAAAATTGAAGAAGACAAAAATAAAAGGCCAAGAGTTTCTATGTGTGAGAGCCGAACAAACGGCACACCTCACACAAGTGTGGCCTGCCACGGAGCTGGTTGTGTTATTACATTTATATCACGTTTCTTCTTTTTTTAAAAAAAATTAGAAGTAGATGTACACGCACACATACCGTGCATGGACGTACGTGAGTTTGTGCTTTAAGGACACACCTGGAATTACGGAGGTGAAGAAGAAATCTGCGTCCTTACAAAGATTTCATTGAGGTGCACTCATCTGTGTGTAAAAGTAGGCACCAAGATTTAAAATTTGATGGATGACTCATACATTTATAACTCCACCATCCCACAAAGATGTGGTTCTCCATTTATATCATGTTTTTAATGCTTTTATCCTTAATTTTGAAACTTTAAATTCAAATCAAACAAAACCTTAATTTTGAAATTTTAAATTCAAATCAAACCAAAAAATTTGGATGGTCTCCGTAAAATTTCCAGTTACAGGAGGTAATAAAAAAATCTTGCACCCCCCAAAGAACATTCTTTTTTTTGAATCCAAGATGTTTTTCCCTTGTTCAGTTTAATCATATTGTCTTGTGCCTTCTACGTTTTTGTTTTGTCATCGCTCGCTCCTCCAGAAATTCAAACAAAAAAATTCGAATGGTTTTCTCCCAAAAAATTCTAGTTGCAGGCTGTTTGCATGGTGTACGTATTAGGTCGTATAGGATAGTGCAATTCGGTAATTGCATGGACTTTGAACATCTGTAATTCCATGGACTTTGCGAGAATACAAGAGTTCATCTCTAATTTCCTTCACTACTAAACCGGCCTATGAACATCTGCATCTAACAACAGGAGATAAAACCCCAAAATTACAGGAAAACTATGTAACAGAACATAAAAAAGGGTAATGAAAAAAAAAGCAAGAACAAAGAAATTGCCAACAACAAGCATGCAAGGAATATTTGCGGTCCAGCGAAAGGCTCAAAGCGAGCAATCCAACATGGCGAGCGCCTTGTGTACACCCTGCCGGGCGGCGCCGAGCCCCACGACGTTGCGGCACTTGGCGCAGTTCTCCGACGGCGTCAGGTTCAAGTCCAGGCAGATCCCGCCGACGCCGCACGCCTTCTCGGACGCCGCCGTACTGTTTGGTGCGTCGGCCTCGGCGCGGTGCCGCCGCATGTGCCCGCCGAGCGCCTGGCCGATGGAGAACTCGAGCCCGCAGACGGGGCACTCGTGCACCCTCGGCTTGGCCGGCTGCTGCGGCAGCTGGAGCTGCCCGAGGCAGAGCGCCGCGTCGGCGCCACCGAGCGCGTGCTGCTGCGGCAGCCTCGGCCGCTTGTGGCTGGCGCGGTGGCCCCCGAGCGCCTGGAAGGTCGGGAACTGCCGGTTGCACGTCTTGCACTCGAACACTCGGCCGTGCACGCCGCCCACCTCCAGCGGCTGCCCGCCGCCGTGCTGGTACTGCTGCGCGAGGAGCATGAGCACGCGGGCCGTGCCCACGCCACCCATCTCCACTTCCCACACCGCCCTGCCCCTCTTGCTCATTGGCTAGCTAGCTAGCTAATCAAAAGTCGCAGTATTGGCGTATCTCCTGGCTCCTGCACTGTGTAATACATGTGTGGCGCGTTGCGCTATATATAGCGCAACTTGGGGTTTGGTGTGCCCGACTACCAGTGGCAAGCGTTTATTCGGCCGGTTCAAATTAACGTACGGTTGGTTTCTAGACGTGGATGTGTGTGTACTTTTCCAAGCGTTTGACCGCTGGGTGTGTGAAACCGCTGGGTGTGATTAGGTTACTACTATACTACGGACTACATGTTGAACTCTTGAGGGCAAATTGGTAATTCCCTAATTTAGTAAAAAGAAAAAAAGGAAGAGGGTTCCATCTGTCGATGGGATGAGAGAGGGATAAGGAGTTCGCGCTGGTCTTGTGCGGCGTCCACCGACCCTCGGCTTCTTGAGGTAAAAGTGTGGTATTGTATCTCCAATTACCATCATCTCATTGCTTGGCGCAGCGGGGTGCTTAGTTTTCTGGGATAGCGCATCCTGTGTACCTTGCCTTCTTCGGTTGCTTCTCAACGATTTCGAGTATCACTGGCTTTATGAGTATATCGGCTGTTAGCTCTTTGCAATCTGTTTCATATATTTGTGATTTATCACTGATTGAAAATTGCAAAGGCGTTTTGTGGGATAATTGCTCGATGAGGAATTAGTATTAACACGAATATATATATATATATATATATATATATATATATATATATATATATATATATATATATATATATATATATATATCTCTGAGTTTAGACTAGTCTTGAGCTGTCAGATTGCTTGCAGTCTTCATTTTCTGATTTGTTGAATCATCTTGTGATACTTGCTGTCATCTGTAGCATTCACTTTTGGTTATCTGTGTTTAGTATTCAGTCTCTGTATTTGATTACTTATTTAGGTTTAGCTTCAATCTGTGAGTTCTTTCTGTTGGCTAATAGATTAATGTCAGTGATGCTTTATATGGCAAGGTAGGCTTGATAATTTAGTGTCTGTGTAAGATAGCAAGTCTTTGTTAGCTCAAGATCTAATATAATATTGTCATATATATTTAATTTTATAAGAAAATCAGTGAGGAGACGATAAAGATTAAAGTCTTATACAACTAACATTCTGAGAGCAATATTTAAACTCTTAATAACATGAAGAATTTGGTCATACATGTTATGGTGATATCAGCGTTCAGTTGGAATAACCTTCATTGTTTACATGTGGATATGCTGATTTTAGACTCTTACATGATATATATATGTTGGGCATTTGTTTCTATTTCAATCACTTAAAAGGTTCATTTGTTTATATATTGATTTAGTCATTTATATGATTTTTATATCATGCCTACGTCTTTATTAAATTTACTAAAATTAAATCTAAACATATGTTTATACCGTGATATTTACAACACGGCACTCATCTAGCTATATATATACATCTAGTCAACATGTGTGTTCTAGCTTAGCGAGCCACTAGTCTTCTAGAGGCTGCGGGCGCGGCTAAGCACAAAGGGCAGTACAGCCAACCGCTCGATGGGAGTAGTTGCGAGTGACGTGCGTGGCGTACGTTTTCTGGCCTGGCTTGGCTCGCCATGTTTTACTTGCGCGCGCACGACGTTCTCGACCAAGCGAGCGGGCACGGCTGGTCGTTCCAGCCTGCACGGGTTTCACTCTTCGCCTCTGCTGCTGTGGTTTTTATTTTTTAATTAATTATAAAAGAAATCAAAAGGGTAAAAAAAAAAACTCACGATTTCTTTGTGGGCTACCTTGCTACGTACGTACGGTCGTTTTATTTATTGGGTCGACTGGGCGAATTAAACAGGACACGATTCAATCTTCTAGAACGAGTGACGACTGACATGCCCGTGGTTGATCATATGGTGCATTAAGTTCTGTCGCTTTGTACCTAGATCTACACGTCGGGTCTGTTCTTTTTAGCTAAATCTTATAATTTTTTGCTGTAATTTATGACTTTTAGACTGTTTGTACGAGAGATTACAGAGTAACAGAAATTTACGTGTGATTTTTATCGATATAAATGAAGTCAGTACAGTCTGTACTATAATTAACTAGTAAACCATATCTTAAAAAGATATTCCATTTAAAAGCTAGTTATTGTAGAAAAGCCGAAAAGCAGTTTTTAGAAACTGAAAAGAACATGTCTGGTTCTTTTTCAGCTTTTGATTTCTATTTTTAGCTTTTCTACAATAACTAGTTTTTAAACGGAATGTCCTTTTAATATAGGATCTACTAGTTAATTGTAGACCGTACCGACTTCATTTATATCGATAAAATCGCACGTAAGTTTTCATTACTCTGTAATCTTTCGCACGGACAGTTTAAAAGCCATAAATCGTAACCAAAAGATATAAGTGTCACTAAAAAGAACAGGCCCAAAAACTTTACAGTCTCGGTATGCATGTATGCCTCAGTGCAGTCAGCCTTGTTGCAAAATGCGAGTACCACATGGATTTAGAAATTCATACCAGCAATCTGAGTTACCGTTGTTACTTTCCTCAGGTTGAGTTACTGCTGTTCCATTTTTCGCCTGGAAACATCTGATAGGAACTAATAGCAAGATCGAGACTGATCACAACGTGAGCTACTCGCTCATCATCAGTTGACCGCTAATTGGTATGTTTGACTGGCAATGTTCATGCTTTAAATCACCCTTGAATTTATTTGAATAGTTAGCTTGGTCATACATGTTTTAATTTGCGAATGAACAATCAAGCTTGCAATGACCAGCTTCTACGAACAACCACCTTTGCAGTAGCTGAGTCAAATGTCAATCTGTGTTAGCTCGCGTTCTTAGCTTTACCAGGCATTCAAAAAAATCAAAATTAAACTTTTAGAACTTGCACGCGAAGATAGTGGGCACACCTAACTTCAAAGGCAACTGTACTACGCTAGTATTAGAACTTAGAACCAACCATTCCGGCCAATTACGTCGTAGAGAGGGACTTTTTCTACTTATAGCTTAAGATTTTTTTAAAAAAATAAATAAATAGTACAGCTTCTCCGCTGCAGTTTTAAAATAACTTATCGATATTCGATTCATTCGTACATATATTTATGGTAGAATCAAAAGTCATAAGATTTAACTATAAATCATAAACCGCAGCTAAAAAGCGCACGCACATGCTGAGCTGGGAGTGGTGATGTAGTAATACTGGTGTATGTATCGCCGTTAGGTACAGTGCAGTCCCGGTCTTGGCGGCAAAATGATTTGACCCATTAAAGGGCGAAAATGACTCGACCGTCTACCAGGAAAGGCTGGGCTCGTAGTGCACTTCATGTATGCATTTTGTTTGGTCCAATCTAATGCTTTTCTGCATACATCACCTAGCCATAATTTCAGTTATTTTGTGCGCAACATAGGTGATTTAAATAATTGTTTCTAGGCCCAAAATTAAACAAAAACTCTATTTCTAGGTCATACACTTTTACCGATCTGCAGCCAAAAAAATGACGTCTTTTTAACCTGCATGGCGTGGCCTCCAATAGCTGTGCAGCTACGATTTTCTCATACCCAATCTTGGTGCTTGCAAAAATATACTATTGAAAAAAAAATCAAAGTTCAAAATTTTTGATCAGAATGCATAAAAAAAGTATTGATCTTTTTGCTGGAGGCAGCATTAAGCATGATGCATCTAAAGGTTCAGTTTAACTAATTAAATCAACTAGCGCGATCGGTCAACACAAGCATGTTTTGAGTCGGAACTCAAAAGCTAAATTTTGTACGTATAGAACGACTCCTAGCCAGGCTCCTAGCATGATGCCATGACTCACGCATGCATGAGTCTTTAGCTGCACCAACCATTCCTGCATTTGTTTTTTCATTTTTCAACGGAAACATCACGACTAGTGAGTACCATGTACATATGTTCTAATCGAAACCAAATCTCGGACTAGGACTGCTTGCACTGACTCAGCAAGACAGCAACACAACAATCAGGCACGGTTCACCAAATGTGTAAGATCATAAGCTAGGTCATGCTTGCATAAGTTGTATCACTTCTAGGCTTTCACGATCAGTTGAGTGCACAAGTCAACCGGGTATATTAACGCTTCAAACGGCTTTAGCTTCTAATTTATTTTAACTTTTAGCTTATTTAAATCAAAAATTATTAGAAACACATCAGTTTCTAATTTCAGCTTATTTTAGTTTTTTCGGTTTTTTTTGTCTTTGCTTTTCCCCCTTATTCCTTTGCATTGTCTGTGAGGATATAACGATTTCTTTATTTTTTTTTTCTTAGAAAAAGTTAACAACCACTACAATGCAATTTTAACTATAAGCTAAAAGTCATAGCCAGAAGCTTAAGCTGTAAACCAGTTGGAGCACTACCAATTGGTGACTTCTTATGGTGCCCCGTGCCATTACCCTGGGTAATAACATTAAGGCAATGAATTATTATTCGTTTGCTTGGTAAAACACCACTCCAATGAATAACAAATTTTAACAGAGTATGCAACAAAACAATAAGTAGAAATTGTGCTATCATATAGAAGTTTGCCACGCAGGGCTATGGTCTTAATTACAATTTATTTAAATACAAAGGAGATACGAATATTTATACTCTTATCTCTCGACAACTTGGCTTCACTAGACGTCTACTTGTCCCAACTATTGTATGGGGCGTCTGCCTCATCCTAGTCTTCGGCGTAATTGTCTTCATCCCACGTGGCCTCATCAGCGTCTGCGTATCCCGTGTCCCACTTAGGGTATTTTTCGGTTGGACTAGAGTCTAACAAAGGAAAGAAATAGCAAGGGTGAATAGTAGTTTACTCAGCAAGCATTAATAGCAAGGATGCATTGTATGACTTGTCTTTCTCTTTATCACAAGTTCTAATTCATCTCTTTTCTGGAAACTAGTTTACCAAATTAAGTTGCAGATTTTAATTAATGAAATGACTACTATTCACTCGGTGAGAAGACTCCTAGTGGCCTCTGTAGCCTCCAATCCAGGAGACATGCATGGATTCATGGTTTTATTTTGCACTACGCAGGCTTGTCCAACTGTACCATAGCTATTTTGAGCTCTTTTGAAACTAGGTATCCCATATTTCCATTGATACGGCGCTAAGTTCAAAGTACGAAACGTTGTTCCATGTTACGCTATTAAATCTCCACATAAATATTCTCCATCAGTGATCTGGGGCGATTTCTCACCCTCACCCGGCACCCATCGATCTCAAATAGATGTTGATTGGGCCGGTTATCCCTTCACCCAACACTCCACCTACACTAATACATGCGTCTTGGATCCCCACTTCCGGAGTCTCTACCGGTCTTGGGTTCCTCCACTAAATTATACTACTTACAAATTGTAGAGAGAATAGTAATGTAATAGGGTAGCATTTTTTGTTGACACTTAAGTATGGCCCCATTTCTAAGTAAGAGTTTGTTGGTCCCTATATTCTAGCCATACGTAAAGGGCTCATTTTCCCTCTCTTTCCTAACCAGGGCCACCTTTACCATCTTATTAGTTACTCTTGTAGCCCAGTTGCTCCTCTCAACTGGACTGCTCTTTTTATCATGCCTCTTTCTTTCATCTTTTCATTCGATTTGATTTTGAAATAAAGTTTTGATGCACATAAATAGTATATGTTATAGGAATGTAGTTTTTATCATTTAATATAACTAGATGCATGGTCAAGAAATAAGCTTGCCTTCATCATCGTAGAAAATTTTGGCGTCAACTGAGACCGGATCCGCAACCTCTATCTACGCCAGTTCGCCTTCTGCATTATAAACCAGACTTACGATTTAAAATACTTAACATTTTGGGTGACTCTTAATTTCATACAACCAGTTCCTCCCCTTTGGGTGGATTTATTTTAATCTAAAATTTATCGGCCACTTGGTGAATTTTGCATCTTTCCTAATGTTATCTTTCCTAATTTGCTAGCCCTACTCAAAGGGGTCCTCTGAATAAGCACGTATTTTTACTGGCTCTCCTGTAGACCCTGTTCTCGCTGCCCTACATCCGTGTACTAATGTTGCCTACCATAACTAGGGATGGCAATTGTGCCTGTATACCCATGGGTAAAACCCTAATAGAGCTGAGTATGGGATATTTTCTTTACCCATGAGTATGGAAATGGGGGGAACACTCTACCCGTCAGGTAAACGGGCATAGATATGGGTAAGCTCTACCCGTACCCACCCCACCCGTTTACCCGCAATATAGATTGACAAGTGGTACAGCCATAGCAATATCTGTAATTACTATTGATTGTTATAAACTTTTGTATATCTCTAATTGCTATTGACTGTTATAAACTTTTTTGATAGCTATTATATTTTCTAGCAACAGCTGTTACTTATATGTACCTATCATTAATTCAACTCTCAGATGGTGACCCTTAGTTCACGGGTAAACGAGCATGCCCATGGGTGACGGGTAACCGCAGGCGATAGGTATGGGCGAGGTTCTTCACCCGTCGTCCATCGTGGGTATGCCCATGGGCGTAAATCGGGGCAGCGAGTACGGGTATGGGCAAGCATTACCCATACCCACCGTGTCCGATTGCCATCCCTAACCATAAATACTATTCCCTAACCACGCATTCCCAAAACACCAAACATGACTCCCTACACCAAATCCTCATGTCCCAAATGCCAACTCACACCTACACACACACTACACCCCACGGCCACACACCAATCACACACACGCATGCACACATAACACATCATCACCTCACACATCTTCGACCACACACACCCGCACACAAGCCTCGCCTCCTCTATCCTTGTCCCCAGATCCAATCATCATCACTTAGGGAACCGCTCGAGCGTGTCGTCGCCCTCCGGCTCACCTCCGGTGGCTCCTCCCTTACCGGATCTACTCGTGCTACTCCTTCCCTTGAGCCTCTCTCTGGCTCTTGGATTCGTCCCTTTTCTGATCTAATGCTGCCACCTCCATGGGGAACCGCTCGGGCACGCCACCGCCCTCCGATGTATCTCCATTGCCATATCTACCCACGATGTTCTCCCCTTTTGAGCCCTCTATGGCCCCCTTCTACTCTTCTCCAATCTGATGTTGCTGCTTCCATAGGGAACTGCTCGAGTGTGCCGCTACCTTCCATCTCGCCTCCGGTGGCTCCCCTTGCCAGATCTCCCCGTGCCTCCCCTCCACTCCGCCTAATCACCTCCCTTGGGGGTACTAGGGTTTGGTTTGAGGGTTTAGCGTGACGAGTACGTCGACCTCGTTTGGTCTTTGGTGAGTCCCTATGGTGCTTCCTTGGCGTCTATGGCTTCCTCAGCTCCTACAGCCTCTACTACGTTGCCACCAACTTGGGTGCTCAGGAGTCCATCTTGGCCATGGCTGAGCACCATGGCTCTAATCCCCCACAACTTGCTATGGTTCCGCCGGTTCACCACTTCTTCTTCCTACCTGAGATGGTCTACTCTTTCTCCCCTTTACTACAAGCATTTTGATTTAGTTTCTATTTTCATCTTGCTTTACTTCCTAATTACGCACGGTCTCGGGAATGCCTATAGTTGCCGTCGCAACGGGACTTGATAGGGAGGGCGTGCACTGGGGAGCATGCTCTTCCTTCCAAGGGCACATGGCAGCTTCTAGGGCTCACCACCAGTTTGTTGTAGCCTTGCTGGCTGAGATAGGGCGGTCCCTTCTCCTCGACCATCTTGCTTGGTCGATTGTGCTTGTGGTGTGTGGTGAGGTGTTTGTGTGTCCCTTGCTGCTGTGAATGGGGAAAAATAAAGGGTTGAAGGAATGGAAGGCCTACTTGTTGTCGGGCTGAAAAATGGCAAGGATGTGGATGATGCTCGCAGTGGCCGTGTTGTGATTCTCACGTGCATGGTGAAGTGGATGGCCTCCTCTTGTCGTTGCTAATGGTGTCGTCTTGCTATCCTCTTGTTGTCGTGATCGGCGCAAGTTGGTCACCCATGGTCTTCACTCCTCTTCTTCGTCTTCCTCTACTTTCTTAGCTCCTCTCCTCTGCTTATCTCTTCCTTACTTTACTTCCTCTCAGTGGCTTGCTTTGTGGGTGGTGGAGTGCTCAGCTTGCTATGTGGATGGCCGAGCAGTGCAATGGAGTTGGCTCTCTCCTTGGCTTGGCTTTGGAACTGCTCTCAGTGTAGAAGTGAAATGGGAGTGAGTTGTGTGTGTGGATGCTAGTGTTTGTTTATGAGGGAGAAGGCATTCGGTTGGCTTCTCTCTCTTGGCTTGTGCAAAGTCATAGTTGCCCCTCCCTTATCCCCTTGGCACTCTTGGGCAATTGTGTGCTTGGGTAAATCCTTAGGACCTTTGGTCGATAGGGTGAGCTTGGTACTATTATTCGGTTTTTCTACTGTAGAAGGTAAGTTGGTAAAAGAAAACTGGATGTTGGGCTATATTTTCTGCCGAATGATGAGGCCCCCTTAAGTGAGAGCTGTCGGCCTGCCCTAGATGATCCAGGTATCTCGAGAGCACTGATTGATTCGACATTCTAAAGCCAAACATGTTCTGATGACAAAACATTTTATTTCTTTTATTCTTTCTTGGATTATTTTTATTCTTCACTTTTTTATTACAAAAGAAAAGGTTGGTTTTGGTTGGTCTTCGGAGGGCCATTAATTCGTCAAGCAATACTAGGAAGATGCAATACCAAGAAAGATGCAAATGTAATTTAATTGCTTTCCATTTTAATGCAATACTTATAATGCGGCTTATTTATTTCTTGAGGTATATTATATTTTTGTAATTACTCAAGTGTTGTAATAGTTTTAGTTTGCTTTGTAAAGGCCAAATTTGATATTTTTTTTGTAATTTCCTGTGTTGTAATTAATTAATTACCTTTTTATTATTTTTAATTAAATTTAATTGCAATGTTAGAGTTAATTAAGAGTTAGGGTTCTTTCACTTCTGCAATGGTTTTAGTGGCTCAAGTGTCTCCATTTTTTGTTTCTTCTAGTTGCTAGATTGCATTGCAAGCTTGTAGTTGATGGAAAATTTGCAGGTCAAAAATGTCTAAGAAAATTCGGTCATCCAAGTACATATTTGCTCTAGAAACATACGACTCCATGCATGTTATTATATGTTAATTCACCATCAGCGATTCAGCATGATGATGTACTGCTCATAATTGTTGGAAAAAATGTTTGGCGAACTTAGCATGCCTTCTCCCCCTTTAATTAATTAAGCAGCCATATTCTTTAAAAAAAATAGCAGCCAAAATGCATTTCAAGAATCAAGTACGAACGCCTGTTGCAAATGGCGACTGGTCCCAAACGGTGATCCACTAGAACACGAACACGATCGGTACATGCGTGGAAGTCAAGAGCGCAGATGGAATGTACATGCCACATGACATGGACTTTGAAATTTGATATGGAATTCATTTTAAGTCGTTAGTGATAGCGCATTCCTTAGCTAGACCTAGTCACCGGCATGTAGCGAATAGTGTTCAAATTATATTCGTATTTATATATTTTTAGAATTTAAATATAAATTAAATAAACATCGGATACAAATATGAACTAGATAAATATCAGATACGAATTCAAATCGAATATCTACTTAATTCGGTCGAATCCAAATATCCTCATAACTTATGTAGTATAAATATATTAATAATATTTTATTCCCGTACAACTACACTTAATCATTCTAATTCATTTGCTTCACTTAAAGAAACATGAATTCACGTTCAATTAAAAAACTTGTCAAACTAATTAGTCGTATTGTAATAAATTATGCATATTACTTGATTGAATACAAATACAGATAATCCGGATAAAAATAATATTTTGGATAAAAGTCTATACTATATTTGTATCCATATTTTTTATGTGAATTCGAATACAATTACAATAGAAATTATTAATCAAATGAAAAAATCTATATTATATTTATATTTTTATCAAATATGGTCATCGAATAATACGAACAATTCGTAACCATTTTCACGTCTACCGGTATGCATGGTTCAATGTATCATGGCCATGGGACGACTCCTAAACGCGGCAAGGTAGACAGATAAAGATCTATACGTAGCTGTGTCTGTTTCTTCACTACATCATGCTTGTTTTGCTAGCTACTCAGAGTCAAATCAGATGAGGGAATGTGTCTCTGTCACAGCCTTGCAATTGACTATCAAAAGAAGATTTGTGTGTGTGAATTACATCACGCGTGACATGGCATGATAATCTTGTTGCATTTCTCATATTTAGGCCGTTCTGAGCACAATGCTTACTTCGATGCATTGCACCTTGCTTCAAGTTGCTGTTAATGGTTAAGAACGAACGCTTGCTGCCAATCTAGGTATGGTGGTATCTAGGGATGACAAAAAAGGTTTGAGGCTCACGAGCCGACTTAGATTATAGGCTTGGCTCAGCTCAACTTGGCTCATGGCATAAATGAGCCGAATCAAGTTAGGGTTTCAGCTCTGTCACCTAACGAGCCGAGTCAAATTAGGTTTCAGCTGGCTCGTTAGGATCGGTTAACCATATCCCTAACATTAACATCCTCAGTTCCTCACCGTAGTACCGCACACAACAATTAGCCGTCTGTCCTCACCTCCCCTCACTGCACGCTCGGCCTCCCCTCCTCCTCGCCGTTGCCTTGTCGTCCTCTTCCCCGTCTGCCTCGGCCTCCCCTCCTCCTCGCTGTCCACCTCCTCTTCACATCCTCGTCCGCCTCTCCTCCTCCTCCTCACCGTCCACCTCCCCTTCCCATCCCCGTCTGCCTCGGCCTCCTCAACGTCCACCTCCACCTCCTCGCCGTCCACCTTCTCTTCCCATCCCCGTCCACCTCAGCCTCCTCCTCGCCATCCGCCTCCACCACTGCCTCCCTCCTCCTCCTCGTCTGCCTCCACGTCCCCTTAGCCTCCACCGCTGACTTCTCTAGCCATCTGTCGCAGCTTTCTCATCGTGATTTATTCAAACCAGGTAAATTTTTGGGACTCCATTTAGATTTAGTTCCAAATTTAGTAGCTTGGTTATTCTAGTAGCTCGATTTCTCGATTTGAAAATTTCTTTGTGCTAAAATCGTAAGGAATAGAGGTCAATTTGTTGATTTTTCTTGAATTTGATTTGCTTAGGGAAGCTAAGATCATCATGTTAGATTCAGAGGAGCACCAATGCACCACATTGAGTCGAAGGCCGATGTGGGGACGTTCAAGACCTACCCGCAGTAGGCTAGCACCATCCGCAAGAATGGCTACATAGTCATCAAGAACCGCCCCTGTGCAAGGTATACTTTTTTTATCTCGATTCGATGATGATGATGTGCAATTGCAATCTCGACGTGCATGAGCGATGTTATTTCTGGTCATACTGTGATGGAAAATACTTCATACTTGTGTATTGTTATATGTGGGGGTGGTTCTTGTGGAGTTGTGGATCTGAGTGATCAATTTCCTGATGAATGAGTGAGGAGAGATAGGCTAACAAGTCTAACGAGCCGAGCTTGAGCTTTCAACTGAGACGAGTTGAGCTGAGCTACCGTTTCAGCTCGTTAGCCTAACGAGCCGAGCTGGCTCGATATCCACTCCTAGTGGTATCTAGTGGACAATACCATTTCCCCCTCTCATGTATACAAATTAAACATGTATAAAATAGCTAGTAAGATGCCCGTGGATTCCAACGGAGTACCAAATGAGAGTGATTTATATTATGAAACGATGATCCCAAACTAAACATTGAACATCAATTTTATCTTTCAAAAAATATGTATCAAGCAAAGCACATATGTACAAACTCATAAATAAATGAAATTGGAAATAGATGTTCATGTTTAGTAGCTGATGTTGTTTCTTATGCAACATGATCAAAAATAAAATAAATAAGATATATAGAACATCTTTGTAGACAATATTTTTTGGTAAATGTACCAGCAGAATTAAAGCACCAATCACCTTACTGTAGCTGCAGCCACGACATCGACCAGGCCTTCGACTACAACCAGTACACACGTCTACTACAGCGATTGCCGACTACTACAGTGACAAGCCGCACATGTCTGCTGCAACACACCGCTCCTTCGACCACGGCTTCAACTACTCCTTCGACTATGCCTTGTTAACCACATCACCAACCAAGGCTTATCGACCACAGCACCTCAACTGCATCTTCGACCACACAGGTCTTCTAGCACCGACTGTCGACTATAGCTACGACCATCGACCACTGTGGCTATGACTATCGACCATCGATCACTGTAGTTATGACTATCGACCACCGACCATGGTAGCTATAAATATAGACCATCGACCACTGCACAGTTTGACTAATGACTGTGACAGTATTTCGAGTACCAACTGAGTCACTGTGGCTTCAACAACTCCTTCGACCACGGCATTGACCACAACATCGCCAACGGTTTGTCGACCATACCTTTGACTAGTCTGGAGTCTCTGACTACAGGTCTTCAACTCCTACACATACTCGGACACATCGACAACGTAGTACTCGAACACACCGAGTACTCAACTATGACCACACAGTACCCGAACACACCGAGTACATATGGCTACAACCACTGTGGCTACGACCACGCAATACTAGAACACACCAAGTACTCGACTACGATCACATAGTACTCGAACTCACCGAGACTACGCAGTACTCAAACACACCGAGTACTCGCCTATGACCACGCAGTACTCGACTACGACCACGTAGTACTCGAACACACCAAGTGCTCGACTACGACCACTTAGTACTCAAACTCACCGAGTATTTGATACTGACCACACAGTACTCGAACACTGCGACCGTGGCTTTGACCACATATCGACCATGCCTTCGATCGTGGCTTCGACCATGGCATCGACCAGGCCTTCGACCATAACCAGTTCACACGTCTGCATCTCTGACCACACAGGTCTTCCAGCATTGACTGTCGACTATAGCTACGACCATCGACCACTATAGCTATGACTACCGACCATCGACCACTGTAGCTACAACTACCGACCATCGACCACTATAGCAACGACTATTGACCATTGACCACTATAGCTACGACTATCAACCATCGCCACTGCACAATTTGACTAACAAGTGTGACAGTACTCCTTGGAGTACCAACTGAGTCACCGTGGCTTTGACCACTCCTTTGACCACGGCATCAACCATGGCTTATCGGCCACGCCGTCGACCACGGCTTGTCATCGGATGGGATCATGGGAAATTGAACAAATAGGCAACTAATATAATTTCTAATTCGAATACTTGGCTCGGTCAAACCACTAATTACCATGGATATATATATTGCTACTTGTAGAATAAAGTGAAAAATAGATGGCATGCTTAATTAGTGGTCACAGGTTACATTGGTTTTTTCACCCGTGTTTCAACTACCCTCCATAATTTGGATGTATAAACAGGGAAATTGATTATGTCATTTGAAAGCACTATGAGACCAATTATGAGTAAAGATCATTTCATCAGGAAAAATTGAAAGTAGATTGAGTGATATCAATGAAAATATACCTAACAAAATCACCATACGGGGAAAAACAACGCAACATGAACAAAGGAACTCAAGATACAGTTCTAAACACATGGCATACTCTACATTTTATAATCAATACATTTTTATGATCCCATGGATAGATAGCAAATCAATACTAGGTCAAGAAGGATAAGTTAACTACATAAAAACTATGAACTCAATGTATTAAAACTGGTGTAATTAAGAGAAGTGAATAACTCAAAATTCCAAATTATAAATCACTTCATATTCCCAAATTAGCAACTACAGAAATAGAAGAACATTAGAGTTTAATTAGCTCCTTTTCACCATGACTTCTACCAATTGTTGTACATAGTAAGCAGGGAATAGTCATTGCAATAGTATATTTCAATTTTCAAAATAGGGTTTATCACAACAGTGTATCAAACTTTTAAGAATAACATATCAAAATTTAGAAAAAAGCAGGATGAACATAGTACAGTCAGCATGCAAACTATTTAACTAATAACAGCATAGTTCAATTTGCATACAAAAAAGAGCTGCTTTGTCACATACCTATAAGAATCAGTAAGAGTTAGTGGCAGCATATCCTCATAGAAAAAATGATACCTTTGGAAAAATAAAGTAGCAGTAAAAAACATTGTGATGGATGAAGTGCAACTTGACAAACCTGCTTGTGTCCTTCAAAATATGTGCCCTATCAACCCTGAAAAAACTAACTCATTCACAAAACTGAAAATAAATAAATTAAACAGCGCCAAATGGGGCCTATATACTCTGTACTAAACAAACAACTGTAAAGTGTAACAGAATATGAAACTAAACAATGCAAGTTCAAAGCACCTCCCAAAACACAACATGGAAGCTAAAGTTAGAATGTCACAAACAAATGAACCAAGTAAGAAAACAATGCCAGATATGAACAATGATGGACATGTGAATTCAGCACTATCAACCCAACGATGAATTCATAGCAGTTTGCTGGGATAACGGAAAGAGCATGCCAATTTCCAAGCATAAAAGGAAACACTGGAGGCAAAACCTGGCGTCCTGGCTGGTTCCCTAGCTGTGTTTGATGAAGCATTGACCCAAAAATAATTCAGGTGATGTTTGCTATTTGTAATTGACATGGAAACTTCACTATAATTCGAAATCATTCAAATAACATAAAATTTGATGAAACGCTAGAGTTTCTATCCATAGCATGGAAACTATAAGGACGTCATATGGAGAAGCATATCACATGATAAGTAAACTAAATAAATTAAGAGGACTCAAAATAAGGAGCAAATTCATAAGCCCTTTGAAGCAAACAGTATACAAAAGGCTCAAATGTATCCGAACAAGGCTATGGCAGTGCAATTGAAGAACAATGCTGATATAGATATCCGCTTTAAAGTTACACTTGTTCTGAATCCACCCGCCTTGATAGAAAACACAGGCACAACATATGCAACCAATTATTTGTGGTTCACTACAATTAAGAACTAAACCAAGTCTTTCACAAACAAGTTAAGACTCCAAGTGAACAAAAACAAATTAACTCGGATTTATACAACAGATCGAAGTTGGTAGCACGGCCGAAAAAACAAATATTTACTGAACTTTACCCACACTTGTGCTAGATCTAGCAAATAACCTATCTAATCGCATATCTAGCCAACTATTTATGGTTCTTTACAATTAATTCCTTAGAAACAAGAATTGAACATATCAATCTGGTGACATATATACCTTGATGTCCTCGTTTGAGACACCAAAGTCTAAATTGGAGATGTAGAGCTTAGTGTCGGTCTTGATAGCCGAGACCTTCCACCGTCGCTGTAGATGTAGAGCTTAGTGTCGGTCTTGATAGCCGAGACCTTCCACCGTCGCCGTTGCCTGTTGTGACCTTTGAGTACATGTTGTGTGCCACAACGAGTCAAGGGCCTGGATCTCATCACCCCACAGTGAGAACCACCTGACCATCCTCCCTCCTCGGCGAAAATGAAACCCTATCCTTCCCTGACGGTGCAAATCCTAGTCGTTCGATTCGTTCATACATTCATCAGTTGGTAGGGAGCAGCCCTATTCCCCGACCTCTTGAATGCGTGCCTAGTCGGCCCGACGCCTCCAGAGCCACCTCTGCCGCTGCTAGCGGTGGATCCGAGGCTACCCTCGTGGTAGCAACCACCCCCACCGGACGAGGGGTTGCTCTTCTTGTTGTTCTTGATGATGTGTCGAGGGTCTCCGCCATGGCTGCTCTTGGGCGGGTAGATCTCGCTCTAGGGTTAGGAAGGAGGGAGAGCTCAATGAGGAGATGGTGATTTGGGAGTTTTTGGTGGGGAATCTGATTAGGATTGTGAGGTGGTGGGGATCAGGAAATTGGGGATTATTTTTTTGCGGAGGCGGGCGGGGAGAAGTGTAGGGAGCGCACATGAAGACTAGCTCACTGGCGGGAATCCGGTCGTCTCCAGTCATCGACAGCCTCCTCTTGCCGCTCATCACTCGCCGGCCATGGTGGAGAGAGATACGACAACGCGGGCTCGTGGCTAGTGGCGTGGCGGCTCGAGGGAGGATGGCGGCGGCCATGTGAGGAGGCAGGAAGGAGAAAGAGGAGGCGGTTGTGCCGCTCGTTGTGTGGGGACTGGGGAGGCGGTAGTTTGAGCGGGTGAAGAGAAGAAGGTGGGGAAAGTAGCGTGCAGAACCGGCGATTTAGGACAGGGGGAGGAGCTGACAGTTTCGGAAGGAAGGCCACGGCGGTTTTCACGAGGAGACACTCCATACAATCACGAGGAGAGAGGTGTGAGATGGATCGTCTGGATCTTATCTTAGCCAGATTGGACGACTGTAGAGACATGAGGGGAGAACGCACCGACAATCACCAACTTGTGCTTTTAAGGAGTAGAGATATGTGCAAAAGCAATAGCTTGTCAGGTTTTGGCACGCATGGTGGATGGCATGAAACCCGTTGCCGCTGCAGTTTCGGTTATGTTAAAGCCGCAGCATTTTTATTGACGCTTTGACGAGCGATCCTTCCCTGATCCTTCTCTGAACCTATTTTCTATGACTGAAATTTTCTTTCTTTCATGAGGGAATTACTTTGCTGCAATTGTTTGATTCCAATTAACCCGGAGTTTACATTGTTGAAACAGAATACACTTTTCGCAGTTTACCTTTCCTTAGAACCATCCTTGAGCCAGCCAACTTTCCAGTAATTTCAGCGAACAAGTCGAGAAGAGGTAAATTTCTTAATTAACTGTGGCTATAAAAATGCCCTTGAATAGTATACATTTGTTTCGGATTAAGACGTGCACAAGTCAGAACTCTACTAGCTAGTTCCATGAATTATACTTTTCAGTAGAATATATCCTCGAATCACTTTTGTTTCAGATTAGGATGTGCACAAGTCAAGAGTTTTACCCAGCTGTGCTGTGTCCGCGTGGAAGCATGCATCTCATCAGGACATCAAAATCACAGGATCCTGTGGCGCTTTTGAGGTGATTATTGCTGATTAGTTGTAGTACTGACTTGACTTAGCTATCCACTGGGAAGGAAGTCAACACACGGGAAGGACCTGTGCCGAGCGCACTCGGTTGTGGCTTCTCTGGAGCCCTTTTTTTTTGTTTACTTTCTTGAGTAGTCGAGTTTAACTTCCGTGTAGTTTCGTATTCTTTCTTAAGTTGTTGCTGAAAAACCTTTCCTCACGAAAGAAAGAAGACAAACTAGCATCTTGCTTTTGAGAATTTAGTCTTGAGCTGCACATGTAAAAGATTAACTTTAGACCTTTTTTTTAGCTTATAGTTTACGTTTTATAGTTTTCTTTAAACAAACAATCAAGATGGTCTTTCTACTGTCTTTTCGAAACGGTTTATCAGGATAATATTTTCGAAGCGACTTATTGACACTCAGTTCGTTCGTACAAACGCTCATACTACGATTAAAAGTCATCAACTACAGTAAAAAAACACACACCCTCAACGTTAAGTTAGGTAAGTGTGGAGAGCTCTCTTCCACCGGAAGTCCAGAACCTTTAAACAAAAACCACTTAACGACTTGAAGATATAATATCTGCTAAGTTGTTAACAACAACACACACAATAACCCATGTCGCACACACCAACATTAATTGCCATTGGGCACTGGCACACTAGAGGGGATTTGGAATGGAACTTGCGACCTATCTTTACGTAGGTACATGCCTAATTATCCGGGTGGTATATTCTACTGCAACATCGGACGCTCAAGCACTGAAAAGAGGGGTGGGGTGGGGGGACGATCGACACCCACCAAAAAAAAACTTATTTTCTAAAAAATGGGGGGGGGAAAGGAAACTGAACTGTTGCCAGGGGAGCCCAATAAGTATGGGCCGGATCCGGATATTACAGTATCGGATCTTTACCCGAAAGAAAACAATCCACTTTATTGTCCCCCTCGCCGGTCTTTCTCCTCCGTCTTCGTCTTGGTCGCCCTCCCTTGCCTTGCTCGCTCGCGCAGCAGTCGGCGACACAATCCATCAGGCCATCGCCCATCTCTCAGATCTCTGTCCTCGCGACGGCAAATCCGCCTTCCCGAGATGGTAATCCCTTCCTCCACTCCCTTCTCTCGCAAAGTTTGACCGCACGCATCTCTGTTTCTTCGGTTTTAGTTGGGGTTCATGACCAAGAACAAGTGGTAAAAATCCTGTCTTTTTAGTGCAATCTTTCTCTATCTATCATCGTAATTATCCGTTCTGTAGTTTGTTATTTCCTGAATTTTGCCTGCTAGAAATAATTGCTCTAAAGTGTTGGCATTGATCGCTGCTCGTGCAGGAATCCTGCCCTTCGGTGAAGAACATTCTTATCCTGGAGTCCCTAGGGAAGCGCGTGGCCATGAAGTACTACAGTCTACAGCGATGAGTGGCCCTCCCTGTCCTCCAAGCTAGCTTTGGAGAAATCACTCTTCGCGAAAACCCAGAAAACGGGTGCTAAAACAGAAGGCTATTTGCCATCAAACAATGAACAAACTATACTTTTATTCGATTTGCGCGTTATAAGAACCAAAACAAATTAATGTTTTGCCTAGTTTATGTAGTGCGTAGAATGACCACATTCTCCCTGACTAACGCTGATTAGCAGCTCACAACGAACAGAATGGGCCTAGCAGTTTTACACTGTTATTGGTTACAGTTTGTCAACGTCCTGCGATATATTCACGAGGCATATCTTCTTGTCGGAGCATCATGACGTTGTTTGGCTCATCTCTGCTAATCCTTGTTGCCTCACAGCTTTGGACAAGGATGCCAATCGGTCATATTTTTGTGTACCGGTTCTTTTGATCAGCATTCAGCAGCATGTTGATCTGTGGTCCATGTATTTTGCAATTGTCTCGTATTCTTGTCTTCCCAGTTTCTTTGGCTGTAATATTTCATTTTTGAGTTTCCCCCTGATTTTACAGCAGAATATTATGCTCTATTGTAGCATCTTAACAGCAAGATAACCATTTTTTACTGCTCATGAATTCTGTCATTTTTCTTAAAATTCACTTAAGGATTTGAAATTGTGGTGAAAGACTATTTATCCACCAATACGCTGTTTTCAAGTTATGCTCAGTGCCATTTTTAATGTGTTACTTTTCTTGGTTAAACATTTATTTTTGGTAATCTCAGAAACTCTCCTATTATTCTGCACATGAAAACAAAGTAATTTACATGCTACTATGCTAGTTTGTTTTGTTCCAGTCATCCAGCTATATTCATCAAATAGGTTGTTTGTTCTGTTTCCCATTTTGCAGCTGAGGTAGTAATGTTTGACTGTTACATCGTTGTGTACAAGTTCATCCAAGATCTGCATATTTTGTAACCGGAGGAGATGAGGAGAATGAGCTCATTTTAGCGTCAGTTCTTCAGGGGTTCTCGAATGCTGTTGGCCTTGTCCTCAGGTTTAGAGGGCGTTCATACTGGCTTGCTAATAGCTTTTGAATTTGGCTTATAAATAGGAATAGCTTGTAGAGAAACTTGTAGAGAGAGAGACTCGCATGCGATTTTGACCGATACAAATGAAGTCGCTACAGTATATATTACAATCGACCAGTAGACTTCGCCTTGAAAAACACTCCATTTAAAATATAGGTACTGTAGAAAAACCATTTACTATAAAAAGTGGCTTATAGAAGCCAAATCAAATAGAGCACCCATTTTTTAGTACATTGTCTCTTATTGTGGTTTGTTCCATTCCATGTTGCTAGTCTGTTTTCTCTGGCTTTACTAGTCAAAGCTAGTATTTTTCTCTCATTGCAGAGACAAATATAAACAAAGGGATGGCACTTGCAAAATTGGATCTTATCTTTTTATGCCTTGACGAAGTTGTTGATGGAGGGTAATTACAGTGCTTGCACATGCTAAGCTTTCATTTTTCTTTTAATATTTTGGTTCCTATTGTTCTGGAATGGAACGTGCAACGACCCTTTTCTAGTTTTTAGCATCATGACAAAGGAATTCAACTAGCACTGTTACTTTGACAATAATCACACATGTAGAGTTGATATCAAAGGCAAGAAATAGGCTAGAAGGGCTGGGGTTTGTGATGCTTAATTTGAGGGTTCAGGATTATTTTTTAAAGTTGTCAAGAAACTACCTCAAGTTAATATTTATGAGGTTAATAAACTACCTCAAGTAAACATTTGCACTATGCTTAATTTGATAGGTATGCTCGCAGAAACACTATGAGTCTATGAGGTAAAGTTGAGGTATGTCGTGAGCTGTTGAGGACACGAACAAAATATCCTCAAGTTAATATTTGCACTTGTGCCATGCTAATACAGTGTCTGTGGTCAGGTTGTCAATTGTTTGATGAGTTGTGGACTTGTAAATAATTGGTTGAATATGCTTGATTATTCGCAAATGCCTGTGCAGGATTGTTTTGGAGACGGATGCTAATGTGATATATGAGAAGGTGTCAAGTCATGGATTGGAAGGAGCTGGATCGGCTGAGCAGGTATGCCACAGCTGTGATATCATTTACAGCTGAAATTTATCCAGTTCCAGGTGACCTATTCTCTCTCTACTTGCAGACGATAAGCCAAGCCCTAGCAAGTAGCAACAGCAAGAGAGCACTTCACGAGGTCTCTTCTCAAGTAGTGAGTTGGCATCCTTCAGGTTGACCGATGAGCTAGCATCAAATTGTTGCGTTTCCTTACGTAGCTCAGTACTCTTAGTTTGCGAGAAAGAAACAAAATGACTTGAATCTTTGTGTGTGAGTTGATCTTTTGCTGTGCCCGTCAACATTTTGTCGCAGGGATGCATGTGCAACCTAACTGTTGATCAAAGTCTTTTTAAGATTTTAAGAAGCTTGTGATCTATGTCAGTTATTGATATTGTTGTTTCACCTCCCTTCGCTGTATAACAATCAAGCGACAGCGCATGCTGCTACGATTTTTTGTGGCCTACAGTTTTTTATAGCAAGCATGTTTCTGCTCAAAATGAAGAATTTTTGGTGGGATTTTGTAAGAGTGGAATCCTATAGGAAATTTTCCTGTATGACACATTGAAACAAAGGAATGAGCTCCTATAATTCCTACGAAAATAGCTCAACCCATAGGAATGTTTTTGAAGAAATATAACAATGAGGTTAGGCTTCATGGAATTTTTCTTATTGTCAATTTCTCCAAAATCTTGTATTTTTCCCCCATGAAGCATTCAAACAGCTTAATCGAACAATTCATGCATTTACTTCCAAAATAATCAATTAGACATTCCATCCTAATTCATGTGTTTCTCCTGTTCTTGTGTTTTTGGATTCCTACGATACAATGAGCCCTAAGACAAGATGTTACAGCCTACAGGTAATAATGTCGTCGTCTGTTAATTCCAGGCCAATAATGACCGAAGCCGACCATCTCCGAAATAACCAAAATTCGCATTACAGGGTCAACGAAAACAGAAAAAGAAACACAGCCGGAATCACTCCGGCAATTTGCTGCCGAGCCTGCTGACATACTGGCACAGCAGATCTCTCTGCGTGACCGCACCGTCGTCGGCCACATCGCTGAACTGCTGCATGCAGCCGTCATCATGATTGTGCGACGCCGGCGTACCGTCCCTCGCCGCATCCTCGAGGTCGATCATGATGTTGGTGAGCAGGCAGCAGACGTAGATGATCCTCGGCAACCGGTGCTTGTCGGGCCTCCACAGCTCTCCCTTGAGAACCTGCCACCTCTCCTTCAGCTTGGCCAGGGCACCATGTACCACCATTCTTGTCGCGGCGTGCCGCTTGTTGAACTCCGCTTTCGCTGCAGATAGATCATGCTCTTGGAATGGAGTCATCAGCCAGGGAAGGAGCGGGTAGCTTGCATCCCCAACAATGTACTCTCTGACCAATGACCATGCTGGCTCTCCAGGAAGCTCCACTTGCCCGTCCAACCTTCCGCCTTTCTCACAAAGCCTGTAGAAGCCTGAGGTGCGCAGGATGCACGAGTCATTCAAGCTCCCTGGCCAGCCACTGACAACATCTCTGAACCGCATGTCAGGGTCAACAATGGCCTGCAGGACCATGCTGTTCCTGTTCTCACCGTTGAGCCAGACGTTGCTGTTAGGCTGAGCTGAAGAGCACATAAGGATGTGTGTTGTGTCTATGGCGCCGCAGCAGTTGGGGAGGCCCTGGATCTTTTCAAACCTTGCTTTGATGGTTGCCATCTCCTCAGGGCCAGGCCACTTCAGATGATTGACGCCGCGCTCCTCCAAGGCCTCGATAAACTTCCAAGTGATGTTTGAGATGGCTGAGTGGTTCATCCCAAAGCGATTCCCTATGCTCAAAAGTGGCTCACCGGTGGTCAGTCTTAACAGAGCAACAGCTACTTGATCCTCCACGCCTAGAATCACCTTGTCTCCAAACCTGAAATTTCTGAAACTTTGTGTCTTTCTTGTGAAGTCCTCTTTAATCAGAGAGCAAAGGTAGTCAAAGGTCTTCCTTGACATCTTGAAGACAGACTCAAAATTCTGGCAGTCTTTGGAAAATTGCCCTGTGGAACCATCAGATTAGATCATAGATGCAGGGTCATCATTTGAATGTACCACAAATTATTGTACATGAAAGGGAAATGTAGATATGTTAAATCCAAAGGATTCCATTTATTCTCCCCATATTTTTGTGTGCAAAAGACGAAGATGAATAAACCTTACAGTGGGTTAAAACATAGAGAGGGGATTAAATCTTACAGAAGATGGTCGGCAAGTGTACATATAAAGCAGCGAATCGGCAAATACTGGGACATGCAAAAAATTACACCAACTGATAGACCAGTCTAGTGTATTAGCATTCATGGTGCAAACTAAATAAAATTCAGAATGTGCTGGGCAATCATTATGAGAAAAGGTTAAGCTGCTTTTACAGGACAACAGAAACGAATTGTACGAGTAACTGTAGAAGATACTTAACTCAGAGTTTATGAGAAAATAATTAGTTGAAGGCACACTATCTTAGTTAAATAGATAGCTAAAATGCTGTCATGCTGTAACATTCATGTATCTATCTGGTTAAATCACAATTGATGCTCAGGTTTGTGCCAGAGTTCAAACAGGTAACTCAAGTAGTGTATCTTTTTAGCAAAGATTTGAAGATTCTAAGAATGTCACTGTTCATAAAGGGAATTGGTAGGCATAACTGTCAATACTGATGCTTCGCAGAAAATAAGCTCATTCTCAACAATCGGCGCAATTTCAGATAAAACATTACCTAAAACTTGAGGAATTCTAGAAGCCATTATCTATGAATTTGTGAGAGCAGGTACTGAAAGAGAGTATAATAGCATGCTATATAACTATAATCATCTATGTTATTTGTTCAGGAGAACTTCTTTTGGACAGCTGCACCCAATGACCTCTGCAATTCATACTCATACACCACATGGAAACAAGCCTAATGAATCTAAATGTTCCTGGGATGGTATATCAGACAATCACATTGAATATACATTTAACTTCTTTGAGAAAGGGTCCACAGACTCCAGTTGCAATCATGTAATATCGATGCATCATTACCTATTGAGTTTGTGATCTGAATTCGTTTCGGTTTTATTTCCTTACAAAATATGGAGTTCTACATGTAGTCTCTTTTGTAAATCTTATAAATATGTCCTTGTAATCCATAGAAAAAGCAAGAGCTTCATTGCAAACATCTCATCTCTTCATATAGTGATATAGTCTTTGTGTGTCTGTGATTTTTCCCAAAAGGATTTTCCTTGTAAAATTTGTGCCTCTCGTTCCTATTTTCCTGTGCATTATTTACAAGTAGTATCAAAACACAGGAGCTTCAATTAAAAAAGTCAGATCTACTCAGGTCTGTCGAGTTGCAGTCTGGCATTCTCAGCAACTCGGCGCTTTAACTTTCTGTCGTTGAATCCAAAAGAAGGTGTCTATATCGGACACGGAGCCGTCTCATCATTAGATATCCATTGGCAAGTCACGGAACCCAAACAAGAGCAGGAGAAACTATCCAAGCTCAAAACTAGGGAAAATATCGCAAGCAACAGTCCAACAACATAAAAAAAATAGAGCAGGGAGTATCGTCCATGGATATTTTTTTTGTGTGTGTGATTTCGACTGAAATTGCTACAACATTACCTCGTTTTCCACTAAAATTCCTCTCTCGTTCCTATTATTGTGTGCATTATTTACAACATTACCTGTTTTTGAGAAAAGCAATTCCAGATCCAAACAGTTTCTTTTTTAGTATCAAGCTTCAAGAGTTCATCCAGGAAATTCTTTATGCTCGTTGAACTAGTACCGCATCACTCAACCCATGTAACGATTTGTATGACCACACTAATCATTTACCAAATAGCAGTCAATTAATTGTTACCCAAAATTTAGCAACAGTATCAAAATCATTAATATCGATTAGCTAATATCCATCACATTCGTGCCAAAATAAAATCTACTGTGTAATTGGGGAAATATCTGTGAACAGATAGACTAATTTTCCACTTACAAAGAAGCTGCAATTAACATTTAGCAACTATTGACTGAACATGAAAAGCAATTTGATCACCGGTCTAAAGAAGAACCAATGATTCTTCAGGAATTTTAGTTGTCCCTTAGTGAAAAGAAGTTACTTC
Source organism: Dendrocalamus sinicus (assembly GCA_036346575.1). Classification (NCBI taxonomy): domain Eukaryota; kingdom Viridiplantae; phylum Streptophyta; class Magnoliopsida; order Poales; family Poaceae; genus Dendrocalamus; species Dendrocalamus sinicus. The sequence continues at coordinate 13,902,342 of CM070643.1, read as the reverse complement.
ATATGCTTCAGAAAAGAAAAGATAGTCCTTGTGAGTTGTGACATCGGGACACCAACAATCGAGCAACCGATTCTATTAGGTTGACATAATGGGCACAATCAACACCACCTGTAAACTTACCGCGCCCAAAACACCATTGCACCCAGGCTTGATAGATCTGGAAGGGAGACGACGAGACGACAAAACCGCAAATGGCAAAACTAATTGTGCTCCCCCAACATCCCCTACTCGATTTACACCAACCAGAGCAGCGGCATTCACAAGCTGTTATTGTTCAGACCCTCAGAGCAACGCCCATGGCCTCAATCTAGAACACCCCGCCCGAGATGGCTTGCCTCTGTACACCGTACGAGCCTGAAGCCCACCACCTCCCATAAGCGCACCGAAAGAGCAGATTCATTACACTAACCAGCCGGGTTAAGGAGCACAGCGGGAGCAGATTAAGCGACGCATCGAACGCCGTAGGCACACGAACAGTGCAAATTCAACGGCGGCTCTCCCTGATCTAACACCGCGGAATCCGTCCACGAACAATCCTAGACGCGAGGGATTAGCGCGCATTACCGGGAGCCAGCGCGGGTTACAGGCGCGGCCGCGAGGTTACAGCGAGTCAAGAAACAAGAAACGGGCATGACTAAGGACGAGGAGCACAGTGGTCGAAACAGGGAGGCGAAAGACAGGAGAGAGAGGAGGGGGGGTATTCTCATATACCTGCTGCAAGCCTGCGGGAGAAGGCGTCCCACCAATCGCCAGCGACCGGCAGCGGCATCGCCGGCGCCCCGGCCGGTAAGGCCTTCTCGGGCTGCCGCTTCCTCCGCTTGGCCCCCCTCACCGGTGCCATGACGAGAGATGGAGCGAACTCGGGAGGAGAGATCAAGAACAGCAACCAAAGCAGCAAACCCCCTTGAAAAGACCCAGTTGTTTAGTGCCTAAAGAAAAGCACCGGTAGTACTGCTGTTAACCATGTACTTTTTGGCCACCGTTGATGATTTTTAAATGATTAATTGTTTTTTACTATTTTTTATATAATAGCAAATGATAGAGACACTAATTGTGCATATGGTTTTAGATTTTAAAATTTTATTTTAAGAAGTGTTTTATTTATTTTAATTTTTGGAAAAATCAAAAGCTTAGAAGAATAAAGCCTTATATACTAGTAGTAGTATTGCCCGGAGCTAGAGGCATGTAAGAAGGCAAGACTACCCTGCTCAAAAGGGCTTTTTTTGAGTGGCTTATGGTTAAAAAACATACGGTAGCTTATTTGGTGTAATTCAATTTTACAAATTTTAAAATAAAAAACATGTTAGCCCGTCACGGACAGTACAAACGAATACAGGAAAAAAGAACCGACAAAAAACTCAAAAAAAGCTAAAAACCAGAAGAAAAAAAACGGAATTGTTGAATAGTGAAAAATAAACTAGAAACTCAAATCGAAATGAGTGGGACCACATATATGCTTATGTGACTTGTACATAGCCTCCGTATTGTGTTCCTGTGTTCTTTTGTTTTTGAGGAATTTAAGATGGCATGCAATGCAAGGAGGATCTTGGCAAAACGGGCTTGAAAATGAGGCCTCTTGTCCTAAGGGTTAGGTCAAATGAACGGTCTTCTTATCTATATCTGGTATCCTTAGGGTTGTGATGTAAAAGAGGGGGGGAAATTCTTGTGCAGCTCAATTTGCGACTTAATTGAGAAAATCAACAGAACATGGAGAAAATCAACAGAACATGAATTTTGTAGAAATATCACTGTAAATAGACCAGTTTATGTAGGGATAAAAAAACAATTTCCGAGGAGTGTTGGTTCAGTTGCTGCCCTGCCCAGGGAACTAATTGATTGATGTTTTGGGCGCCGCCGATGATGATGCTGTGCTGTTTCGTGTGGTCCGTGGCGCTTGGATGGTGCTTCATTTTTTTTTGTTGGGCTTGCATGTACCATATGTGTATGTTACGCGTGGATGCATTGTACGGGAGCTTGAACCCACCCTTCGGCCTCCGACGCCGGTAACCCCCTATCCTCCGGATAGTCCGCTCGGCAGCTCCTCCAGGACATTTCTGGCTTCTTATGATTGAAGATATATAGGCCTCGTTTGGCACAGCTCTAACTCCGAGATCTATGCTGGATCTGTAGTTCGTTGACTAAATTAAAGTGATTTAAATATTTTTATTTAATATATAATATAAATGAAATGAATCATGTAAATGCACTTAACATACCTGTAACTCTAGATCCAGGATTTCCTAGAGCTACAGATGATCAGCTCTAGGAAATCTACAGATTTTCTAGAGCTAAAGCTCTGCCAAACGAGGCCATAGTGTCAAGCTACGGAGTGTCTTGTTCTTCTGGATGAAGGTACACCCGGTGAAGCCTACCAAAGCGAGTAGAGGAAGGTCTCTTCTCTTCAGCTTTTCAGCCAGTTTTTCTAATTTTAATTTTTTTAATAATTATTATTTATTAGATTAATAAATATTAGCTAAAAACATAAGACAATAAAAACACCATCGTAGCACATGTTGTGCGCTTCTAATGGGTCCTGACCGACTGTAGGGGGATGGCCCAACACAAGCATTCCAGCTAGCATGACACATTCACAGCCTGCTCGGTTCGACTGAAAAAATATATCTTGTGACTAAAATTACACTATAGCTGACTAAAATTACATTGTAGTTGATATCGGCTGATATAATTAAATTTAAAAAAAATTTAAAAATAGAAAAAACATGTTAGCCTATCACACCAATGCAAATGAATACAGAAATAAATACAAAAAAAAGAACCAGCAAAAAACTCAAAAAAACCAAAAAACAGAGAAAAAACAAAATTTTAAAATAGTGAAAAATAAGTCAAAAATAGAAGTTTAAGTCGAAATAAGTGGGCCTCAATCAACCAGGCCCTAGGTCATGTACGTGACTGTGAACTTCGATGCAAGATGCATAAATTAACTTGTTTGCCACGGATTAGCGATATTTGGACCGGTCCTGATTAAAATTTTGTCACGTGTTCGTCCCGCCGGTAGATACAGACCGCGAGCTTGTGCGAGAGACCAAAGGTGCCAACATAGGCCGTGACAGTGCCCAACCATGCACAGATCGATCTACGGCGTCCACGCGGGCTGTTGGGAAGAACCCCTCTTCTATTTTCATTTTGACTTCGCCATTGTTTGATGCCTACGAACAATGCTTACAAGACACTAATATGGATTCGAAATTACTCACCGTACTCAATCTAACAGATGAATGCTTGCGCAAAATGGACAGGAAATTAATTTGTGGGAATTTGGGCAAGATTTGGATTGAACTTAAAGCCTCACTTAATTCGGCTTAAGCTTTTTTCACTATTTTTAAATTTCGTCTTTTTCTAACTTTTAGCTTTTTTTTAGCTTTTGTGCTGGTTCTTTTTTCTCATATTTATTTGTATTATCCGTGATAGGCTAACCAATTTTTTATTTTTTAAAATTTAGTTATGCTAAATAAGCCATCATCGACTATAGTGTAATTTCAACCAGCTACGATGTAAGTCATAAGTTAATTTATTTTAGCCCAACCGAACGGCACCTCATGCTTTTCACTGATGTACAAACACAAATGTTGTGCATGAACTGCAAGGTACCTACTCATATTTAGGGCATCTCCAATGGGTCTATAGCAGCTATCTACAAGAGAGTCCATGTCATCAACTGTCCTACGTGGAAGATATTAAATGAAGAAAGAGAACGCAGCTCTCTACAGCTCTAGAGATAGTCTATAGCGCCAAACGAGGCAGTCTCCATAAATTCTGTGTGTGCATGTAAGCATCAAATAGCTATCCTTATAGATAGTTCTTTAGAATGCTAACTTTAGTGTGTACTATATAGATGATATGGAAGTCTTATAGTTAGTTACTAGCTATAACCATTGGAGATGCCCTAAATGTAGTACTTAATTCATTTATGAATCCGGTGCGATTCAAACATGCAAACCCGTAAATACGGACGTCTCTTCTATCTCTGAATCTGTAAATGCCCTGCTGTTGCTAGCCACCACGTTACCGTAAGAACACAGTACTTTCCGGTAACTGAAGTCTTTGTAATTTGCAATGCAATAAGCCGTTTGGTTTGCTTTAACTTTTTGCTTGATGGATCCACATCTTAGTCCTGTTCTGATGACTAACCAAATCCGTCGCTAAAACATAACCAAAAAAGAAAGAAAAAGGAAACTTTGTCAAAACGGTCCAAAGAACAGTTACATGGTACATATCCCACACAATTTCTGGTCCTTTACTATCCAAATCTATCGGAAATGTTTCATGCTCAACTTTTCCCAAAGCGGGTTTCATGCTCAACTTGATTAGCATTTCGAGCATTGAAGTTTACAAAGACCAGGCCCATGTGAACACTCTAGATCCATTCTTAAATTAATGTGCACCTGTGCCTTCCAGTTCTGCAAGGTACAGTACATTATCTTTGGAGCAATGATGAGAAGTGTACAATCTGCCAGGTGGATCTACAAAACCCCTTCTAGTGAGTGTTGTAAATTAGACTAAATAAAATATTATTTGTATGAAGAGTCTAGTCAGTCCTTTACTCGGATGTCAACCTTGATTCCTTGATCATACGTACAGTAGTCACTGGATCCTTTTTGCGCTTGAAGCCACTCCCATCTCATTTATACCTAGATGCAGGCAGCAGATCATGTCTGGGCATGGTATCGCTCGAGTCTGATCACTATTATGCTCGGATGACATTGTTGTTCATGTCCAAATTTACTGTCTTATTTACAGCCAGTGACCATCTTGCCGGTTTTGTTTGTGTACATATTCACTCGTTATGCGAGAACTTTCTTAGGACGCAATGGCGGACGCGTAAGGTTACCAACTCACACATCGAAGTTAGAATCCTACTTTTATCTTAATACAAAGTGTGGGAGATAGGTCTTATACCCTTCATATTTCACTCGTTTTTGCGAGGACACAAATTTTGTGTAGTATGTAATGCTATAAACCGATTGATGTAGAAGGACAGTGGGTTGGTACTACACCAAGCCGTGGGTTTTTGCTGCCGCCGCCTGCCAGTAAGGACTGGGAAGAGAAGTTTCTTAGCCTACAACCCCACTATCCAATGCAGATATCATGATCTGCTCTAACTTTCCAATGATGCACCACTTGGTGTCGTTGACATGGAGTATATGGACAGAGCATTACATGATGCATGCTAGTACCTCGGTACCTCACCTTACCGATAGAGATGAACCGTTCCCGACCATTCTTGATTCCTTTTAGGACTGCGATAAAAAAGACAAGGCTAAAGTGTATTTCAACCACGAAAACCTTATGTTCTACCATTGATCTATGACTCTATCCAAAAGTATTGTGGTTTTTTTGTTTTTAACTGAAATGATGCTATAGCGATTGTTAGCCTTTTTTAGAAACTCAATTAAAGAAAAATAAATAAAAATAGAAAAAGGAAACATCGTATTAAAAAGATAACGTGTTCCAAATGGTTTTTGACTTCTAAAACCATAAACTGTTTAGAACGGATTAATAGGCTTTAACTATTTGCAATTTTGTGCATGGTACCCTCAATTTGGAAAGAGGCCATAAAAGGGTAAGTCTGATCGTTTCAGCTTCAACTTTTGGCTTCAGACTTTTAATTCACTATTCTTTTATTTCGTATTTTTCTGATTTTTTGAACTATTTTGCCTTTTTCTTTTTTCTCATATTACTTCGCATTGTTTGTGATGGCTAATCTATTTATTTTATTTTTATTTTGTAATTTTATTGTGCTAAATAAATCACTATTAACTATAATAAAAATATACTAATTCTAGTACAAAAAGTTATAAAAGATGGTCGAACTGTGCACCACCTAAATCCTCCGAGGGCCATATCTAACAATCTAGTCGGCGATTCTGGGAGGGGGAGCACCCCAGACAGACACCAACCAGATGGAACGGCTCAGACAAATCCAATGGTGACGTGGAGTCACAAGATTGCTGGATCCCCGGTCAAGATCAGGGAGCAGTCGTTCCTTCCCTGTACGCCGGACTGGCTAGAAGTGACCGTCGTTTGTGCTGACCGGTGACTGCTGACCACTACAGTGGCCACTGAAAGAAATTTCTGCCTTGTCCGTCCTTTTTTTGCTAGTTGCTACTGCTTTTTGGAGTCATGGATTGTTTCCCCAGCTACAGAACACTAACTGAATGCCACACACTTGTACCACATCATGCTGACTATGCTTGTCAGGAAACTTGAGACTAAAATCCTGGCGTCCTGGCGACGTCTCATGTCACATTCCAGTCTCTGCAAGTTTGCCATGATATCGTACTCAAAAAAAAAAGTTTTCCATGCTATCCTGTGATTGTACTGTACCTCTGGCGAATCATTACAGTGGACTAGGAGGCAAGAGGCCCATGTCACAAGGGGCCGAGCAAACGATTTTATTTGCGGGCCTGGGAAGAAGTGCGGTCCGTCGGCTCGGCTCTGAACAGCTTTATTTTCTGACTTTTGAAGTCACTTTGAACACGTTAATTTTTTTTATTTATTTGTTTTAGTTTTTTCTTATTTCTTTACATGTCCTAAAAGATATAATGGTGTTTTTAAAATTTTTATTATTTTTCTTATTTTTGACTCGGAAAAAGCTACAAGTCACTACAGTGCAATTACAATCAAAAGTATACAGCAGAAATCAAAACCATAACTTTCAAATCATTTGGAGCGCTAACTAAATTACTACCCGTAACGCGTCTTCCTCCGGTGACTTTCTTCGAGCCGAAAAACCACAGCAGAACAAGGCAACA